>BSBM01000286.1:0-2400000 GCA_027924585.1 Larix kaempferi
AAAAAAAACCTTTATCTTAACCTCACTCATTTCTATTTCCCCATTACATTTTACATGAATGAAAATAATATTTAAAATTAATATATATATTAAAGGGGGGATTTCATTTCCCTCATGCCCCTTGTGCCATTTAAATAAATCCCTTTCACTCATTCCTTAGTATCCCCTTACCTTTTACCCTTCCCTTTTCCTTTTCCTTTCTCTTTTAATTATTTATTAGCCCCTTTTTCATTCACCCTTTCCTGTAATGAAATCAAAGGTAAAAAATGATAATGATAAAAAATTCCAAAGCACTCCCATTGCACAATTAAAGCCCTCAGATTAAGAAGTGTAAAATAATTAACTGAGTAGAAACTCCAAAGAGCACACTAGCTATGAGAACGTTTAGCCTAACAGAGAAGGGATGTGTTACATGCAACAAAGACCAGGAAAGAAGGTGTTGGTGGGCATTTCTACCCTATAGCAAGGAAACTAATTCTATCAACTTGGTTGGGGTGACAGTAAGTGTATTGATGCTATTACAGAGACATTTACAAAAAGAAAGAAGTTGTAGATACAGGGGAACATACCTTTTAATCGAAGTCTGATCCTTGCCTTGACTCGATTCTGTGTTCCACTTCCGAATCTACCTTTCCTTCAGCAAACCTGCAACAACAATACCTTTCTCAAAACATTTTGGGCAATATATAAAGCTTGAAAGAAACAAAAACAATGTTTAACATTCAGCATTGACCAAAATAGATCCAATTAAGATGCCATTTCATAACACATTCAAATTGGAACAAGAAAAACACTTCAACCTTTATTTGTCAAAAATAGAATGATGTACAAGTATACCTGATAATGAAGCAGGCTCCTGCAACTAGATTCTGGGATCTGGCTTTCTTCTAGCTTGGATGTCTTCAGCAACAACTCCTCCAATGCAAGCTTCTTCAAAGTTTTTTCATTAACCAATCTCACTAACTCCAATTTCTAACCCTTCTCCTTTAACCTTCTCAGTATTTATAGGTTTAAAGAAACAGTTCAGGTCGAGATGTAGTTATGGAGGAAGTTGGGGGAGTTAAGAAACTACCATCAACTAATCCTCCTCGATGAATTAATTTATTTTTTAACCATCTTTTAAGATGTATGCGACTCTTCTTCAGTGGAGTAGTGTATAGGGAGCTACCCTAGTGTTTAACAACTAGCGCTCATTCAATTTTAAATGTCGGGCATGACTTTGATACACTAGAGTAGCGTATACTTGGATATGGGCACTACTATTATACAATGGAGTAGCGTATGGGCGCTAGTCTCTTTGATTAGAGTAGCGCTCATATCTCAAAAGGATATTTTTGTGTTTTTCCAGTAATGTCAGGAAATGGTATGAGTTGTCATGTCATCCAAGGTTAACATGCTCCTCCATCCAAGTTGTCCTTTTGTGTGATCAGCAGCTCAGGGTGATCACGGACGGAGAGGTGCAAGTTTGACCTATAACAGATGCCCCCTAATGTGTGAGTTCAGAGGAAAATGATGGCCGAAATACATTACAATCCAAAGCCAGAGGAGGAGCACAGAAACCGCAGAAAACCAGTCACAAGAAACCTACAACAAAGATCAAGGTCAATGAGCAATTACATTTTTGACATCGTATAGATGTGCAGTGTGATACAACATGATCTCCGATACATAACAAGGAGATGTATATAAAGCATGGCCACTTGAAATACAAGTGTGGATCCATGTCAAACTGAGAGATCATAGCCATAACAACAAACTGGATCTATGTTTCATGGAGAGCCGAATATAAGTGAGGCTCAGTCTTGCGCAACTTGGGTGATAACAAAATGAGGTAATGTCATCAAAATCCCAAGGTCTTCATCCCAAAACAACCCTAGGTACAAACCCTAACCATGTGAATAGATGAGTTGATAGTCGAACATGGAGGGCATCGTTTGATTACCGGTCATTGATGTATACCGTTAACAAACGCGAGGACTTCCACCGATAATGATGATGGGGTCCAAGGTACCAAGTACGATTCGCCAAATGTGAATAGATGGACTTGGAGTCGAACACTTGGGAATCCTGTCGAAGAAGAGACATTGATGTATTCTCATCATTCAACAGCGAGGAAAATTGCCATTGGTGACTGCAATCTCCAAGGTACTAACCGAAACTCTAAACTTCAATCCCAGAATAATGATTTGGTGTCGATGGGAAGAAGTCCGTTGGAAGGGAGGCCTTAAGGCATCCTCCATCATCCAACTTGAGGAACAGTCAACTGGTAGGAGCTGATATGGAATAATATGTAACAAGACTGACACTAGGAAGGCCGACACATGAGGTCAAGGTCAGCTTCTGGGATCGTATCTTCATGCCCTGCCAAAATTAGGACTTCAACAAAATATTAGTCGATGCGGAAAAAATCTCGAATGATATATGAATTTGGAATATTTAGTTAACTGACAAGATCTATCATCAAGAAATTTGAGCTTAGGAGATGAATCTGACAAAAAATTAAGTGAAAATTGATATTGGATCAGTGTTATACCGTATTGTGTGTTTCAATTGATTAATTAGGGTTTTTGAAAGTTTTTGAAACTATGGAAAATTAACAAATATAGGTAAAAATCAAAATCCAATTTTATATATAATTTCATTGTTTTAAAAATCAATTTTCAATTTGTATGTAGGCCAAAAATTGGGGCAACTTTTGCAAATTTCCAATCTCCATTGCGATCGAACCGGGCATCCAAACATCAAACTTCCTCCACCAAGTAAGTAGAAATCCACCTATCTTGCATTTCAATGGTTTATTTTTCAATTTTTGAGCAAAAATAGCTTGCAATGCAATGCTCATAAGGTTTTATGTGCGAGCGCTACTGTGTATACACAAGAGTAGCGTACAAATGCAATGGGCACTACTTTGCTCAAACAGAGTAGCACCTACACGCTACTGTGTAGTATACACAGTAGCGTACACACTTGCAAAGCTACTTTCAAGCGTCGAGACTCAAAAATTTTTGGTTTTTGTGCAGGATGGTCTTACAATGGAGGGAAAGGGAGCATGAAGACATGGATAGGTTAGCCATGCAAGACCCAGCTACCCTCCATGTGCTCCAAAGATGCGGTTTGTTGAAATTTTATCGAACCGTAAACATGCGAGCATTAAACAAACTGTTTTGAAGACTGATTCAGTATTGGGATGTCGATACTAATACCTTCGTCATCCGCGAGAAAACTCTTGAGCTTACCGTTGAGGACATATACTTTATTACCGGTCTCTCAAGGAGAGGAGACGTAATCAATCTGAAGGGGTCTTCCCGTTTGGGTGCACGATCAGTGCAAGAATATGTGAATACATACTGTGTTGCTGGAGCAGAAAAATCAGGAAGCCAAGTCCTGATTTCAACTATTGATGGTCTCCCTCTGAAAGTGATAGTGAGCATGATCAACCGGGTAGCCGGTAGTGCCTCACAACACTTAGCTTCCAGATATTCGATGCATATTGGTGTACAATGCTTGCACGGGCATGTTTATGATTGGTGTACCAGTTTGTTGGCAAACATGAAGTCTCAGTTGACAGGTTGCAAATCCAGCTCAATGAAGAATTTTGGGTACGGAAGTATCTTGTGTACTTTCTTCTTCGAGAGGATGCCTGCTATTAGTTTGGGGATGCCTCTACCACAGGTTAACCCCCGTGAGCCCAGATTAGGCCTTTGGGGTGACATTTTCCTCTGCCAGGGTGGTGGGGAAAGTCACTATTGTTACCATACTGATGACTTCTGGGGGTGGTGGGAGAGGCAAGTGCTCGCCTTTGAGCAATTTCCTTATGCTGGATTGGATTTCCGTCACGATCCAGAGCTGGTGCTTCCGCCAGGTGGAGCCTGGGGAGATATTGGTATGTTTAAATTTTGAGAATTTATTTAATTTTTTCAAACTTTTTCAAGTATTTGATTTTTATGAATGAGTTTTGAAGTTCTAATCAAGTGTCAAATGCAGATGTTGGGCCTGTTCGTCCTGAGGGCCACCCTACCATCTATGTGAGGCCAGCAGATATTACCGCAGCGGATGCTATGTTGGGAACCCTGGAGAGAAAAATGAGTCGGTTGACTCATGAGATTCCTGCATGCCGTATGGACCAGATACCTATTGATATGCAGGAAGATGTTGTTGGGGTTCCCCCAGCATGGCTTAGGTTGCTGCGGAGGGTTGCTAGACTAGTGATATGCTATCGCAATGCGGTAGATGATGAGGAGGTCCCTCCTTCTCCATAGGAGAAGAAAACATTCTATGTATATCACTACTATGCCCAACTTGTGTACTTTTATGACCTGACTTGATCGACTCATGACTCAAAACTCATATTTTTTGATACAGTATCGGTTATTTACATGTGTATGCGTTTTAATTTTATGTGTGCAATGTTGTTTATGATAATGTATGATGCAAATGCCAGTCTAACACATAGTTTGCTAATGAATCAGCTAAAGTGTTTAAACTTCTTGGAATGTGTTCATATTTGATAGAATGAAATTGTCTTTCCAATAGTCTAACTCGTAGAAACTGACGTAGCAATCCTGGATCCCTGATCTGATAGACACCTGTTAACTGAAATACAATTAATTGTGAGTCAAGCCTTACCTCTAAGTATGAAATGCCATGACTGAGAGCATCTCGGAGAAGTTCTATAACTGCACTATATTCAGCAACATTATTCGTGGTAGGTCCCACACAAACCCCCCCCGAAGAGATAAGTTGGTCAGTGGGTGAATAAATGACCCAAGCTGCTGCAGCCAACTGACAGGTGTGGCGACTGGCGCCATCAACAAATACTAGGAAATGTTCGGTTGACATCTAGTACACGAAATGAAACACACATAAGATCACCTAACGAGCATAAAAAAAACTAGCTTTACAAAAATATACAGCTATGTTACAAGAAAAAGTACTTCAGCCTAAGTGTAATACTTCTTCAGGTAGGGTCAATGCCTGGATCCTCATCGCGAGGCCTGGCAAAGGTGTTATGGAACTCACGGAAAAGATTAGTATACGGAATGATCTCATCGAGATAACATCCCGTTTCAAAGAAAATGTTTCCGTTGATCCCAGTGAAAATGTTCACCAGCGAGGTATGTAATCTATTAGCTTCAACAATAGCAACTTGTGAAGGAGTGAGACCAGTATTTTCATCGGGTGGTGAACAAAATTCTCCTCTCTCTAACAAGTGAAGAAAAGGAAACAAGAAAGACGCGCGATCTATATGTTCACGAGGATGGTCCAGGTCATTCAAGGCTTCTAACATTTCCTCATCAGAAGGTAAAGTAATTCCTGAACTGTCGAGAGAATGAATCAAGTCAGGTGTCTGAGTAGTGGCACTATCCATGTTTGACTCTACAGACACCAATGGAGTCAACATATCTTCTATTGTAGTTTGATAAGAATCTAAGTGAGCAACTTCTACAATAGGGGTAGGCACTGAGGGGTTTGTATTAGTTGAGGGAAACTCAGAATCGGTTGTTAAACCGGTCATGGATGTTTCAGACGATGAACATCCCTCAGTACCAACAAATAAAGTAGGAGTGGGTAGGTCAAAAGTGCCAATTAGTGATCCGAAAAGCCCTGCTCCTAAACTCTCGCTAACTGGGGTGGTTTGATCAATCAAAGGAACTGTGGTTTCCGAAGAAGTCTGGTGTTTTCCTTGAGTGAAAGAAAGTTGATCGATAGTAACGATCATACCTTCAAATGGGAACATGACCACTCGAAAAACTGCCGATGCTATAGCTTGCATGGCATAAGTCCAACTCCTGCCCAATAACATATTGTAATCGAGCGAAGTGTCCAGAACTTCTATCTCAACAGCAACTGTCTTACCAGCCAAGGTGACATTAAATGATGGCAAAACTCCATGTGGACGGAAAGTTCTGCCATCAAATGCAGTAAGCATTGTGTTGGAAGGGACTAACTCAGGAGAACCTAGAGCTTTCCAACAGGAAATCGACATTACACAAGTCGATGCTCACTCATCTACTATAGCTCGTCTGATGGTCATTGGACCATGGATGACCTCAATCTGAAGGGAAACGTGATAGGGAAACCGGTATTTGACATCAGTCATATCAAATCGCGCAGACATGTTGGAGGATTCCATGCTCCCAATAGCTGCTAGAAGTGCATTTCGTTGTAAAGGACAACTCTGCAAGACTTCTAGAGTAGACATGGCACAAGGGGTCTGGGCTAAATATTCAACCACATTGTAGTTAGAAGCAGCCCGTGTGTTGGGATTGTGCGATGCTCTCTTCAAGACACCTTTCAGGATCTTGGGAATTGGGTCCACAGGTATGTGGAGTGGAGTGGAGGATTCAGGAATCTCCTTATCCTTCTTCTGCGCTTCCGGGGTATAGTTCTTGGCTCTAGTTTTCAAAAGTGCATCCGAGTTAACCATGTTTATGAATGTTTGATCAACCGAAGCGTGTGAAGTGCCCCCAGTTTTGGAGGTGCCAGAAGTTGAGCCTTGCCCTTTAGGAAATGGATCTTTCAAGACGGCAGGCTTCTTTTCTCTTAAAAGCTTCTGGGCTTCTTCAAGTAGAAGGCATTGATGAGTAAGGTGGTTCTGCTTGCAAAGCTTATAAGGGAACATAACCTTCTTCTCTTCTTTGTTACCCTCTCCGACATTGTCTTTTTTGGGCTTTTGTTGGTTCCCTTCTCCTTTCTTGCCCTTCTTTTTGTTGTTGGGCTGTCAAGGGCCCTTTTGGTTGTTCTGGACCTGATTGACAGGTTCAGAAGTAGAAGGAGAGGTTGTGACGGAATAAATATCCGCAGTCGATTGTTTGACCGATAAGGCGTGAACTTGTTTAGTCAGTGCTTCGAAGGCTGCAGAATCAATTGAACCCACTATGCCGTCAGCATGTGGTCCAGGTTTGGGTCTACTCAGATCAGTGTTTGATCTCGGTGCGTCAGGTATAATCTCGTACAGTAAACCAGATTGTGCATATACAAGGTCTAACTGTTGATTCCTTAAGATGGCTTCTTCTTCATTGGATACTCCAGATGTCGCTACTTCCTTAGAAATATAAGGGAGGAGTGATTTCAAGTACCACTCAAGCAGGAACTCTGGAGGGATATTGGCCTTTATGAGCCTCTTCCATCTTCACCACTCCTGAATGTGGTCAGATAAGTGAGTGGCTTTGTTTTGTCTAAAAGTAGACAAAAGTTCTATTCCAGCATCATACCGAACAGGAAGTTGGAAATGGTTCAAAAAGACGGTTGCTAGATCCCCAAAACTAGAGAAAGTAGCCACAAGTAACTCAATGTACCATTTGGCTGCGGGACCAGTTAAGGTCCTTTGAAACAATCTTAATCTGATGGAATCCTCGTTCAACGAATTTGAAGAACACCATAAGTGAAAGGTAGTGACATGGTCACTAGGGTCTTCACTAGCTTTGCCTTCGAACTTTGGAATGTCTGAAGGCAATTTGGTGGGAACTGATGGCCATGTGGCATTATGACACACAGGATCATTTGTCAGTTTAGAAAGGTCTGGCAAATTCAAAGTTGCCAGAAAAGGTAGACGAGGCCGGTAAGATGGTAGTTGATAAGGGGAACCACCCATCGTTTGTCCCATGAATTGTTGGTAGGGGTTGCCCCTAGCCATTTGGTGATAAGGGTTGCTCCCGGCCATGTGCTGATAGGAGTTTCCACCTACCATCTGTTGATAGGGGTTACCCCCAGTTAACTATTGGTAGGGGTTGCCCCCAGGCATCTGTTGGTAGGGGTTGCCCCCTGCCATCTGTTGTTGTTGTACGAAAGAGTTATTAAAATTTCCCCACCCATATGAGAGTGGATTAGTGCTTTGCTGTTTCGTCCACTGTGGCTGGGTGTTAGTCCCGCCATATTGTTGGTTAAAGATATTACCCCCTCCCCCTGAGAATAAGGAAAAAGGGGTGTTACTTGCGGGCACACTACATTGGTTCATGTTAGGGCCTACAAAGGTGTTGAAACCAGTAGAAGCTGATGTGGATGGTGCAGTCATGGTACCCATGACTGGTATGTTTGCAGAAGCACTTGGTCCTACTACAGGTGTGGAAACCCAAGTACTAGGAATCTGATATAACAGTTGAGAAGCAGAAGGTGTCACATAGTTGGCCATACTGCTAGGTCCAACAATAGGTGTAGGAATAGATGCCATCGTTGTAGAACTAGGCATACCTAATGTACTAGTGTTGAAACTAAAAGATGGAGTAGGCACAGATGTGGTTTGTGCCTGACTAGGTGTAGCAGTAAAAGAAGGGTTAACTGTGCTGGTGTTCATACCTAAAGTGGGATTTTGGGGAACCCCCTATTCACCTCCTGAGTTAGACATCAGATGTTCTATAAAGGAAAGATCTGCACTGAAAAGGGGCTGCTGGAAACCAACAGGTGATAGAAGCGGAATTCTAGTATTGGTTAAGGGAGGATTAAAACGAGTGTTATACTCCGCGGAAGTAAGATCTTGCACCTCAACAGTACTAAAGCATTGCTGATCTGTGGTACCTGGTAGTGGTTCCTCAGGAACCTCAATTTCAAGGTTCTTTGTTACAAGTATTTCTTCAAGCAATTCTATTTCAGAGGTAATTTCTGAAGAAATACCGGGGTTTACCCGCTGTCTTCTAGCTGGTTGTATAGGTTCTATTCTAACTGGTGGAAGGTTTTGAATCCTTCGTGATCTACGGAGTTGTTGATTCTCCATGATTAAAAATATAAAATAACAGACTAGAACCTAGTAGCCACTACAACTAGGGGGCAAACAGCACGCCAACTAAAAAATATCCTAAGTATACAAACCAGGCAAACAAAGATGCCTTCCGGAGAAGAGTTTGGGATGATGAAGGCCCATAATAGATCAACGAAGGAAGAAAGACAGTTACCTGGGGTCCACAATACAATGACTAAGGGTGCAAGTGCTGGAATCACCCAACCGCCCTCCCAAAGACCTGCAAGGGGCTTCCTCCCACGTCTGTCTTAGGTACAGTAGATATACCCTCTGCTGTCACCTGTGTATGAACCTAGAAGTCTGATACTATGGATACCACAACACCAAAAATTCCTGGGGGAACAGTCACCGGTCGAATCAGAAAGCGTGGGCAGGGTAGCTAAGCCCGAAACTCGAAAGAGTCCCCAATACGCAATCCGATCATGGCGTATGCTCGAACAACAAGTAGGAGGGGTATTCCCACAAACTGATCTCACAATGACCTACTGCATAGATCCCAGGCAAATTTTGAGTGAGGTGGGTTTACCTATGATAGTCTCACTACGATTTTTGCGCAATGTGTGATCTTGGGTGGTTTAAGGTAATTTAAACCCAAGATCCTAACCAAAACTAGTTGGTGTAGTGTACACTAAAAAGAAAAATGTTTCTATTTCATTTTATTAGTAAATTTTAGGGCTGTTATTACTCAAAAAGGGTAGTGGGTGTGTGAGCGTGGTTATAACAAGAAAACAAAAGTGCAAATAATATCAAACTTCCTACAACAAAGCTTTTTCGTTTTTCAATTACTTCCTTTCAAAACTGAAACCTAAGCAAACCTACTTAAAATTTTTTGTTTTCTTTTTGAAATTATACAAAATACACTAAGTTATCTTGTAATAACAAAAACAAGTCCTATTTTAACTTAAAATACCATTTTCTTTTTTTTGCTTTTTCAATAAATGAAAAAGAACTATATGTAAAAATGGAAAGCCAAATAAAACTTTATATGCAAAGTGTGTAAGTATGGCTAAAATTTTTTTAGGCCTATAGCTGTCGAAACCCTAGCTCGAAAAAGACTTGATCTACATGTTTTTTACTAAGAAAAAGCCTATAAACTTGGACACCAAGTGGGAGAAAACAAAGGAGAGAAACACCAAAGGACTGACCTAAAGTGTCTAGCCCTAGCAAGACCACAAAGCCAAGCATAAGTAGACAAGCAATCTACCCTACTAACACAAAGAAACTGAGAGGTGAAACTAGCCTAGAGCTGTTTAAAAAGCACTTGTAACCGGCAGAAGACAATGAGTCTAGGAAGAATGAAACTTGACCAAAAAGAAGACACCCTAGAGGCTCTACCAAAAACCAAAACCTAAAACAAAGGATGGGGGTATTAGAGAGCAGACAACGTCACCACAAATAGCGGACACAGGAGTGTACAAGTTCGTAAACTGGCAACAGGCAGTCAGGGTCTAAAAAAGTGAAAGTGTTCGTCACCAAACACCACCAAGTCTTCCAAAAAGTCAATAAAAAGTCCCAAAAATTCCAAAGGCCAACAAGCGGTTTAAAATATGGGAAGAAATTCAAGAGAAGGTTCTTATGGCTTAAACAACAGTTAAAACCTTCATGCAATCATCAAAGGAATCCTACAGCACAGTCAGCAAATCACCACAGGGCTAAAACACAAGCAAACCAAAAAAAGAATGCTTCAGAAAGTGTACTCTACTGTGTAGTAGAGAAACTCGTGCCCCTACTGAAACGGGCGCTACTGTATATACAGCACAGTAGTGTATGGGCGCTACTGTGTATATAGCAGGGTAGCGCTCATATTTTAAAGGCCTGAAAAACTGACTCTGGAAGGTATAAAAAACTGATGAAAGCAAGCAAGAAAAAGGAAAGGGACTCCTAACAAGGTTCTTGACACATCAAAGAAGTCAAAACAAACTGAGAAGACACACAAGAACAAAGTTTCCTAAAGCCAAAAACTCTATTTCCCCAGCGGAGTCGCCAGTCTGTTGGCGGGCATTTCTACCCTATAGCAAGGAAACTAATGCTATCAACTTGGTTGGGGTGACAGGTAAGTGTATTGATGCTATTACAGAGACATTTACAAAAAGAAAGAAGTTGTAGATACAGGGAACATACCTTTTAATCGAAGTCTGATCCTTGCCTTGACTCGATCCTGTGTTCCACTTCCGAATCTACCTTTCCTTCAGCAAACCTGCAACAACAATACCTTTCTCAAAACATTTTGGGCAATATATAAAGCTTGAAAGAAACAAAAACAATGTTTAACATTTAGCATTGACCAAAATAGATCCAATTAAGATGCCATTTCATAACACATTCAAATTGGAACAAGAAAAACACTTCAACCTTTATTTGTCAAAAATAGAATGATGTACAAGTATACCTGATAATGAAGCAAGCTCCTGCAACTAGATTCTGGGCTCTGGCTTTCTTCTGGCTTGGATGTCTTCAGCAACAACTCCTCCAATGCAAGCTTCTTCAAAGTTTTTTCATTAACCAATCTCACTAACTCCAATTTCTAACCCTTCTCCTTTAACCTTCTTGGTATTTATAGGTTTAAAGAAGCAGTTCAGGTCGAGATGTAGTTATGGAGGAAGTTGGGGGAGTTAAGAAACTGCCATCAACTAATCCTCCTCGATGAATTAATTTATTTTTTAACCATCTTTTAAGATGTACGTGACTCTTCTTCAGTGGAGTAGTGTATAGGGCGCTACCCTAGTGTTTAACAACTAGCGCTCATTCAATTTTAAATGTCAGGCGCGACTTTGATACACTGGAGTAGCGTATACTTGGATATGGGCGCTACTATTATACAGTGGAGTAGCATATGGGCGCTAGTCTCTTTGAGTAGAGTAGCGCTCATATCTCAAAAGGATATTTTTTGTGTTTTTCCAGTAATGTCAGGAAATGGTATGAGTTGTCATGTCATCCAAGGTTAACATGCTCCTCCATCCAAGTTGTCCTTTTGTGTGATCAGCAGCTTAGGGTGATCATGGACGGAGAGGTGCGAGTTTGACCTATAACAAAAGGGAGAGAAGTAGTTTTTTAGAAGAGGAATGATGGAACAATTCCATAACCATAATGAAAGAGAATGTGCATCCTACCCATGCAAACTTATCACATAGAGATAAAATAAAATGGTCGAACAATGGATGGAATTGGCTGAGGAGTATTACCCTAACAAATAGATCATAGAATAAATGTGTGCGCAATCTTTGGAATACCACCATGCAACTTGTAAATGGAACTTTACAGCACACAACTGGTGAGATGATGGAAAATTCCCATGCGAAGGGGAAAATGATGAACCTAGATAATGGCATGCCTAACCCTCGCCACATTGGCATAGCACCCATTGAGCTAGAAAGCAGCATAAAACGCACAGATGTCAAGGAAAGATCCCAACTAACATACAAGTAGAGAGGGGACACATGCAAGTTAGTATTTCGCTCATCCAAAGTGTTTTTGACCTGAATCCAGTAATTGGTTTTTTCAAAATCCAGATTATGTGTTGTTCAAATCGTGTTTCTGAATGAGTAGATGGATTCAATGCCCTCAAATACACTAGGGCATTGGGCACCCAACTTAAGAAAATTTATACACTATTATTCGAAATCTGAAGAAAAAAATGTTGTCGAGAATTGGCAAAATCGTCGAATGTTTAGGCTACGATTAAGCTATGTAGTGGTTAGTAATTTTTTATGGAGTAAGCTAATGGTAGACGATTTACATATTTCCGACGTCTTTTTGGAATTCCACAACGATTTCTTGTTGAAATCAAGATTTTCATTGTTCAAATTGCAATTTTGATTTTGCATAAATGGATTTAGCATCCTTGATTACCCCTAGGGCACCTCGTTTATGCAATTCCAACAACCTAAAACTACAATTTCAATGATTTCCATCATATTTTGGTTGGAAAAATCACTGGAAAGCAGGTCCAAACCATCAATCATTTACATTTCACCATTGTTTATTGTAAACGTATGCTTTTAGTTGTTTTTCTATAATGAGTTATTGCAACATTTCAACCCTATGCTACCTTTGTTTCATTAACAATATTTTCCAAAATAATTCAGTGTGGGGGTTTACAACCTTTCAACACCTTGTGCAACTCCCTAAGAAAGCAAGAGCTTTTACATATTTTTAATAGGGAAAAGTATTTTTCATCATGACAAAAAATACAAATCCATACTACAACCTAGAATTTAGCTATAAGTTATAATCTTCAAAATCAAGATATGATTCTTGGGAAAAACATATTCATAGTTCCATCTTATTAATGGGAACTTTTCCCTAACCTAATTGTTAGATTTTTAGAAAAATGGATGGATCAAGACATAACTTTAGTGTGCCAAAACACCTAATCATAGAAGTTGAGTTTGTCCACTTATTAATTCACTTCATTATCAAGATTTTTGTTTACTCATTTGCATATCAAATAAATGGAGATATTTTCTTCCATCTTTTAAAAAATGTAAATACATTCAAATTCCATAAAAGTTGAATTTGTCCACTTATTAACTCACTTCATTATTAAGATTTTTGTTTACTCGTCTACATACCAAACAAATGGAGATATTTTCTTCTATCTTTTAAGATTCGTATTCACTCATTTACATACTAAATAAATGAAGAAATTTTCTTCTATCTTTTAAAAATTGTAAATACATTACAATTCTAAAAAAATTGAGTTTGTCCTCGTCAAAATTCTTATTTACTCATTTGCCTACCAAATAGATAAAAATATTGTCTTCCATCTAATAAAAATTATAAATGCATTCCACGTAATACTTACAAACACGTTAATAAATTCATCACATAAAACCTAGCCTTTTCAACTTGGACCAATGATATAATAGATCTCCATGATTTCTAAAACAGATATAATAGATCTCCATGATTTCTAAAACAGATAAAATAAATCTCTACATTTTACGTATTTTATAAATGCATGAATTAATGTTAATAACTAATTATCATACAATTTATTTTAATAATAGTGATGCACAATTTCTTTTAAGAATAGCAGCTACTAATACACGTGTGCGTCGATGTAAAAAAATAAAAAATTGATGCATACATTGTTTAGTTATTTCGCTCCCCTTACTTTTGAAGACATATTAGGTATCTAGAACTTCCTTGATGATTATGACAAACATCAAAATGTGACGTAAAGGAGGCATGGGAAGAAAATATTAGAATACAAGTAAAGATTGTATCAACTTTAAGTGACGGGTGTTCAAAAGTTTGGTTAGATTTTACAGGCCTCCATCTTCATTGTCTACTTTCTCGATCTCACGTCCATTTTTTAAATTCTCCCCTAACATGCATCCACCTCATGTGGACATGTTTTATTCTTCCATAACAAGAATCTTATGCCAAGAAAAACGACAAAATGAATTATTTCAATGTTATTTACACAATAATATGTTAACTAAGTGAGATTAAAATAAATTAAATAAAAAGTATTTTTAATATATTTAAGATGGATCTATGTTATATATCAAATTTTTGAAATGTAAAATTTTTTATTATTTAAAATGAATCTAGATTGGGTATAATCTCACTTAACTCAATAAAACTTATAACTCAAAACTTATATATATATATATGCATTATTTTTATATATGATTATTAATATTGATAAAACAAAAATAATCAAATCCAAAATGATGAGGTTCACTAAAACATGAATACATATTGCGGGATTTAGACTCTAAAATATGGAAGCCATATATTGCTAAGAAAATAAGGGTCAAGACATATTTTTAATATATTAAAAACATGTAGATATCAAGGGGGTTTTATAATTATGTATCGACAGGTTGAATAAGGCATTGGGTGATTTGTATAGGTACTATATGTGTAAGTTTGTATAAGTTTGATTATGTATGAAGTCAAATAAGTGTTTGAATAAGTATGATTTGTGAAGGTGGTGTGAATCCAATTGTGTATGGTGTTAGAGTGGTGTTTGAATAGGTATGATTTGTAATTGAATGTGATGTGAAGTTGATTAGAATGATTGTGAATGAAGTTTAGGGAAAAGTTTAAGGATCCATAATTTTCTTAAAGTGTAAAAACCTTGGTGAACCATACTAATTCTTAAATTTCCAACTATAAAATGTTTGGCGATAATTTTCTAGAAAAACAAATTTCTAAGGGTTTTATATAGTTTTTGGCCGAATTTGGTGACTTTTAGAGTAAAAAAAATCTCATGGAATTTGAGCGAATCAATTTAGAAGAAAAAAATGCAAATTGGTGAATCTTTGTTTGGAAAAAAATGTCAAAAATTATCCCATGGGCTAGATTTTGCCCCTAAAATTTTCCATGATGAAGTTGACTTATGTTTAGGGGGTTGTTCTCCATCCTAAAATATTTTCTATTACTAAGATTTCATATTTGACCTCGCAGTGTTTAAGGGGGTTATAAATTTGAGTCATGTCACCACAATGAGGTTAAAAAAGCAGGGGTTGTTAAAAATGTTATGGAAAAAGTGGTTACCTAGGATATCAAGTGAAAATATGGGTTTTTATTTTTTATTTTAAAGGTGTATTTGGAGCGAGTTCAACAATAAGTGTTTTGGAGGAAATCCTTAACATGTAATGAATTAGGGATATTCTTTAATGTTGTAATAAACCTAGTTTGACCATTGGAATATATTTTGAATCCATTATGTAAATGTTTTCTTATTTGGATGGTTAGTGTCATGTCCCCTCCCGTGGGTCCAAGACAAGGAAGGGAACATGACTACAGATCTTGGGATTTTTACCAAAAACTCAACCCCATTCATTAGATTCATACAAATAAAAACATGTTTGTGTAGATGCATAATCAAATAAACATGCACAAGGGAATTTAACTATCCACAAACATTTCACATGCATTTATTAGCATAATCATAACCTTTTTCAAATAAAAACAATGCAGAAGTAAAGCACATAAAGAATATTCATCTTGATGTAATGTTGTTCCAAGCAACTAGCTACGCAACTGTAATGTTCCACCCATCCATAGGCCAACTATGTTCATCAATCTCTCAGCATAGTTTCCACCCCCGAGATGGGCATGATTTCCATAAGGAATGGGAACCTACATTTTATGCACAAAAAGATGACCATCACATCTAAGCCAAGCCAGTCCATAGTTGGGTTTATCAGGATAAATCTGAACCCTCTTCATTTATGGATGCTTACATTCAAGCTCAAGCCAAAACAATGGATACCCATAACCCATGCCCCAACATACTCTATCTACACACAACAAGCTCAATGGTTGGGCATGGATAAACAACTTTACTATGGGATTTACAAAAATAGGGTTCCCATGGATTCTTCCAATTCGTGGCACACCCAAAATGGACTATGATAAAGAAATCCTTCTACAGGGAAGAAAACGATTTCTCCCATGGGTATGTGAGCATTCAGATGATCATAAACGACCTCTATGGACCTCCAAATCAATTTCCCTTCTTCCCCACTATTATACAATACAAAAATGCTCTTCCCAGCTAGAAAAATGAAGGAAACTACAACAAAAACATGGAGGAAAATGCCCAGGAAGCTCAAAATTCATGAGGGAGCAAAGAAAATGCATGAATAATGGCTTGGGGAGCCATTTCGTGGATGTTTTCTTTCCCCAGAAGCAAAAACACATTTTTTTCAAAATGGCGGCTTTCCCATACTCAAATTTGGACAGTCATATCTCCCCATTCCCAATGCATTAACTACCTCAACCAACTCTTGGAAGAAATAAATGATTGGGTATAAAAGTCAACATGGATAGTTGAGGGATCATGAGTTCTCTCATTAACACTTGGCTTGACTTGATTGGTTCAATGGTTTGAATATTTCCCTCCCAATTCCTTGTAAAATAATGCCCCCATCTCTTGTTGCATTGCATTGCATAACTAGTTGTGGGTATTTTATTAAAATGCATATTTACATGATATTTACAATTTCCATGGCTCACTAGCACATGGGTAGCATAATACCAAATACTTTCCTCTTCAAGGTCGAGCATTCACTAGCGGGGCCTTGGACTTGAGCTCCATCCTAGGAATCATGCTTAACATGCATACAATATTAATTACAATACAACCAAAATATCCTAAGGGTTAAGATGGGGGTATTACAGTTAGATTGGTTTACCAAGCTAATTGGAATGCTATGTAAATATTATGTTGAGTAATAATATGAATGGTCCAAGACAATTGTATGAGGTGCACAAAAGAAACTATGATTCCAATAGAGGGGAAGAGGAAGGGGGGCTATGGGGGATTGAAACCTCAATTTCCAAGTGTAATCCATAGATCCAATCTAATTTCCTCCATGAGACTTGAACGAGTCAATTACCGCCTTTTACTGCTTTCACCCAATCATTTAATTTATGTGTGAGGTTGGTGGGAAAAGTACCTTCATGTAATTAAGGAAGCATGGGGATGAAGGCGCTTCTAGGATAGTTACATAAGTCCTTTTCCCTATGATTAGAATTTATGTTAGAGGATCCTGTTGCTTTCCCCTCTAACCTACCTTAGATTCAAGGCCATTGAGATTACCTTCATGCCTACACACTCATAGACCAAATTACTCATGCATCTACTCACCCATACTATCCTGAGACTTACACACCCTATGGAGACATCCTCCTAATTTGTTTACATGGATACCTTTGCTTGTCTCACCCTCATACCTAGGTTGTTACACTTCATAGATTCCCGTCGACTTACCCTCGCACATTAGACATTGCTATCCTCCTACGTAGTCATGGAATTATCCCAACAATATACTGTTTGATACCCTATAATATCAATATGTAGACTAGAGAGAGAGAGAGATTTGTAAGTGATCCCTCAGGATGAAAGCCAACCCCTTGAGTTCTTCTACTCGTACCTTCTCAAGATGTCATGAGTGAAATATATAAGTAGATCTCTAATAGTAGGAAACTGGTTGGATTATTTCTATGCAGACAGTGGAAGCACTTGGCAAGATGGATTTCCCAAGGGACTCAAATTGGTGAGGGGGGGTTCCTGAGCCTGGAAGGTGTTGTGTTGGGAAGATATTGTTGAATCAAGCGTATGCAGGTTGAATGAGACTACTATAAATCTATGTATGATCATTTCAATGAGCATGGAGAGTAGAATGGGTTGTGGGTCGATATCATATAGAATACTGTCACGTCCCCTCCCATCTATCCAATCCAGGGAAGGGAACACGATACCAATCTATGGGGCTTTGACATAAACTCAGGCCATTCATAAGATTCATACAATTAAATCAAATGTGTGCAGATGCAAATCAATTAAACATGGGCAATGGAATAAAAACATCATCCACACACGCACCTTTCATATGCATTCAACATATTAGAAATAACCATCAAATTGTAACATTTCAAAAGTAAAACACATAGATAGAGAAACACTTATCTCTATGGTGAAATGGTCCCAAGCAACTAGTTATGTCGCTACAACATTCCACCCAACCATAGGTCTCTGCCCAGCCTTTATTATTTCAGCACTCAGATACCACCCCCAAGCTGGGCATGATTTCTACAAGGAATGGGGGACATTCCAGCTCTTACACAGCCAAGTAATCAATGCATCTAAGCCAAGCCAATCCAAAGCTGGGTTTATCAGGCTAAATCAAAACCCTGGATTCTTGCACTCAAGCTCAAGGGTTTGAATGTTTTCCCTCCCAATACCTTGTAAAAACATGCCCCTGTCTCTTGTTGCATTGCATATTTAGTTGTGGATATTTTATTAAAATGCATATTTACATGATGTTTGAATTCCAATGTGCCTAGCTAGCACACAATCCATATGCATCAATAAATTGATGGTGGGGCCTTGGCCTTGAGCTCCTCACCATGATTTTATAACAATATTACATCATTTACAATTTTAATGCAGAAGGGTCAATATGGGGATGTGACATACCCTCCCCCTTGGAATAACGCCGTCTTCGGAGTTCCAATACTTAGGAATAAATACCCACTTTACACATGTCCAAAATTCACAAAATATGGCAGGTCTGTCCTGCGTTTCATCTTTTAGTTTGAAACTTCTGGAATAAGTACTTTGGATTCCACAAGCTGCTACTGCTGGCTTTGATCTTCCAAATCTAAAGGTGGGTATCCACAGCAATCCCTTCCCTTTATTACCCTTCCAGTTGATCTATAATTCTAGAATTTCATGGATACCATCTTTCTTGCCATCCTGGTAACTTGTTGAGGAATATTTCCAGCCAAAACAAATAGCTTTTGGCCTGCTGACATGATCACGGTGCACAACTCGCTCTCACTTTGCTCACTACCAACACTTGGTTGGTAACAACTACAACCAATGGCTTTCAAATTCTCACCTAGGAGGCTCATCATGGCAATTCTTGTTAGGAAAAGCATAACACAATATTAAAATTAGTCAATTATCTTCCCAATTGACATGGAAATTATGTTCTTTACTCATGAGACTTTCACACTTTTCATGCTTTCCCAATGTACACATGAACTCATTCATGTTCATCCTCTCACAAGGAAATAACTATTTCAACATTCACAATTCATTTCAAGCAATTTAAGCACAATCTATTTTCAACCATGACATGCACTCAACAATATTTTGTTTTTGAGATGCATCAATCAAAAGGAAAGAGAAGAGTAAGAGTTTCCCCCTCTTAGTCTTGTTCTATTATAGAGCTGCACCACCACTGTAGTTTCATGCTCCTTAGCCTCTTTCACTTCAATGTGAATGCTTGCTTTGCCCTTTCTTGACTATGACACTTAGTGTCTAAGGTCTGTCTAAGGATTTTCAACTAAGGAACCCTTCCCCATTGTTTCCTACAGAACCTTTGGCTGCTAGGACCCACTCATGTCCACTAGCACCATCTTTCATTACTACTCATACTGATCTATCTCTTTAGGACGGTAGTATGTCCACATGCATCCTTATGATTCCTTCATAGTCCTTGCTTCCAACAATACCTACACTCAAACATTGAATCAATTCACATGTTTAGTTCATTTTCATAGGGTTTATCTCTAAACAAGAGTTTAGGAAATCAAATCCAAATCACATACACATGTATATTCATAAGAAAGAAGCTACAAGGTAACCAAATACTTATCTGCATTGGATGTCTTCACTTTATTCCACAGGCTCCTTCTCTGCTTTACAAGCCTTCGATTTCCTGTGGATACAATAATGAAT
The DNA here is from genome assembly GCA_027924585.1 of Larix kaempferi. NCBI lineage: Eukaryota > Viridiplantae > Streptophyta > Pinopsida > Pinales > Pinaceae > Larix > Larix kaempferi. Next base: position 19,947 of record BSBM01000286.1, read on the forward strand.
GTTGGGCCAGCACGCAGGATACTCCACAACCATTCGAATAGGCAATTCCAGGCCAGTATGCCGACTGGGTTTATCAATTATTTAAGGAATGTTTGGCCAGCACACATGCTTCTCTACAACATCAAGTAGTTGATGCCCAACCAGTTACTCTCTGGATTTACCAATAATTTATAGTTCCAACCAATTATTCTCTGGATTACCAAGAATTTATAGTTTCAACCAGTTACTCTCTGGATTACCAAGAATTTATAGTTCCAACCAGTTACTCTAGATTACCAAGAATTTATAGCTCCAACCAGTTACTCTCTGGATTACCAAGAATTTATAGTTCCAACTAGTTACTCTCCGGATTACCAAGAATTTATAGCTCCAACCAGTTACTCTCTGGATTACCAAGAATTTATAAATCCAACCAGTTACTCTCTGGATTACCAAGAATTTATAGCTCCAACCAGTTAATCTATGGATTTTACCAAGAATTTATAGCTCCAACCAGTTACTCTCTGGATTTTACCAAGCATTTGCAGTTCTTTCAGGGACCTTACTTCTTGCAATGTCCAATATTTCCAACAAATAAACAATAGTGTATTAGCTTGGTTGTCATAAGACTTGTTCATGAAAATCAAATACTTATCTGTATTGTGCATTTCCTTCTCTGGTCCACAGGGTCCTGCTTCGCTTTGCAAGCCTTGAGATCTCCTGTGGAACTACACGTTGGCTAGCCTAAGGCCACTCCACGTCATCCAAATAACTATTTCCCAACTAGTTACTCTCTGTATTTACCAAGCATTCATAGTGCTCAACTAGTTACTCTCTGGATTTACCAAGCACTGGTGGTGCCCAACCAATCCCATACCTGGTTGGCCCTCTCCATGGTCGAGACAACACATCTGTTTGGGTCATCAACCAATTGAAGGAAACTGTGCCACCAACCATTATAGATCAAGGCTCTACTATGGTGCCATAGGCATCTTAGGGTTTTCATTCAGTCTTGGTACCCCACCTTACTATTGACCCAATAAAGAGTTTATGCTTTCATCAATATCACCATAGTCCTTCACACACACATCAATTCTTCATCCACACAAGGATGGCACTCCTTCTCCTGTGCAAACCAGTGGTCCCTTTAGGAACTCTATAGGTGACTTTATTGACTGCAGGCTAGCATGGCCCCACAATACCCACTCACACTACACAAGGATGATACCCCTTTTTCTGCTACATATCTCCTCTGGCCTATCCATCCCTTCTAGTATCTTTTAGTGTGAGCATAGAAAGGTTACCACTGCCCATAAAGTCCTCTTCAGTACTTTTCTTCACATTGCCCCTTAATTGTGCAAAACCAAATTGCATCTGTATAAGCTGACAACACAAGAAGGATAAGCAAGCTCATCAGTAATGCTACTCTAAAATTGTAACCATATTTCATAACATTCACTATCAAGTATTGAAACGCCAGGAATGCGTCCATTCCCTTGGGGTGTATTCAATATTGACAACCCTAACATAACTCATTACCCAAAAGGTATGCAGATCTTTCCAATGTGAGCCATGTAGGCCTTAGTCACACTCAAGCAGTCTGGATTAATAATTAAATAATAAAACATGCTCTGCATATTAAATCTAATAACCAGACAGGTATATTTTGAGTTAGGGTCACAGAATACTCATCTGTTTTACAGATGCATCTTTTCTTCATTTGCGAAGAATGGGGCTCCCTTCTCTGAGTCAACATTTCTTCAGTTTTCCACCCCAATCTTTTCATGTTCCATAACCCACACATGACTTCTTGGCATAGTTTTAATGTCTCACTCACATGCTTTACCAACATGCAGTTCTGTTGAGACATTATCAACATTTACAATGGCATTTTACCCAAAACCCATTTCCAAAGCATGGGGTCCTTCTCATCTAGTTTGGCTTCTGCAGGCCATCACACATGGTCTTCCTGCAATGTGTCATCTTGGCACACTTATCAAATAGCCAAACAGTCAGCAATATTTAGCAATAAACTTCAAATATGATTGTTCCATAACCAATCAATGTCATTAATAATTAAATTCAACATGAATTTGCAATTCTATCTACTACAGAAATTGATTTGCTTAGCGATGAGGATATCCTCATATTGTTTGGATCTCGTAAGTGGTATCACTCTATCCATTATGGTTTCACCCTTGCTACCATACATGAACATCCACCTACAACATGTCCTCCTAACGCAATTTTATATAAGCCAAACAGTCATTAGAAATTATTAGCAAAGTTTCAAATCTGAAATTCACAAATCTGTTTTATGCATTAGTTAAATTCCACAACATGAGAACCTTCTCATAACCTTTGAATTCTATACATGGTAGATCCCGGTCTTTACTATGGACTTATCCTCATTTCCATATGCAAGACTTTTCTACCTAAAATCTGAAACTTCAATCAGCCAACATGTTGTGAGTATTTATGCATATAATCATTTCATTTCTACAACAGTCACTGAAGTGATCTCAGAATTATAACATTCAATAATTCAAACACCTTTGGTTGTTAACATTTGAAATGCAATGATATATATATATATATGCATCGTTATCATAATAAAATTGCAAGACTCAGGTACACTGTTCATGCAATTTAAATAAACTGTAAATACTCAATACTTCACATCCATATTCCTTTTATGCAACTCTGTCCTTTCAACTGAGCACTCTAGTAGCCCATCAACATGTCTACCTTCTTCATGCAATCATTCTCCTGAATTCACAACAACTCATAAAATGGTATCAAGATTAACAATAGTTCACCATTTCATCGATTATCTAATTGCATTGAACATATTATATCACAACCATGCATTCACCAATGCATCTCAACATGTGCACCCACACATATGCATGCACATTCACAACATTTACAGAATATTTCAATGCACATCTCTTCAATGCAACCTTGCATTACTTCACGAATACTATGCATTCAAACACACTATGGCCTAACCATGATTACCACACACATCATTCACTACCAAGGAAGGTTCATAAGTACCCACTTGCTTTGGTTGTTAAACTCACAACCAATATTCACAAATGGCATGATATAATTTCATATGAATGCATTGAGGTTTCTAAGAAACTATAGGGTGTAAGGCTCCTTTCCTTCACTTACCCACACCTCACCATACTTGGTAGGTTGACATTAACATTCAGGCACTCAATACCACATGCAAATCAATCAACATAGTTAAACATAGTTGAAGGGATCTCACCAAATCCTCTTTCCATATTCATGCAATTAAGCAGAAATAACCATCGCCAGCATGGTTGTCATTAACATCACTTGATGTTACCTTATCAGTTGGCCTCTTACCAATGCTACATAGTCCTTTTTCCAACCTCATGATCATAGATTTGTTGCACCACCCTTTCCTCATAAGGTTGTTGGTCATATGCAACAACATCATCCTCATCTTTAGCCATGCTTCGGTTGCCTTTGGTCCTACAACCAATGCAAACACAACTAATTATTAGCAACCCAATAATGATCTTAAGTGGCTCATTGCATATGTAAAACCTCACTATTCTACCAATATGCAGTATCATGTGCATGTGCAAACATTTTCACATGCACTATGCAATGTCTGTTAGTATTCCATCAAGTACATATTCACTTCATCTATCTATCCTCTTGCATTTTCAATCATGCTTCTATGGTCTGATTCGTACAACCATTATCAACAACATCACTGGTGATCAACCATAGGCAATACCATTAATGGGATATTGCATGTGATACCATTAATGGGATATTGCATGTGTAACTTCACTACCTTTACCCATATGCAACATCATACTCATGCATAATTAATTCACATGCACTATGCAATGACTCTTTAATCATGCCCACTAATTCATATGCATTTAATCTGCTACTATTTTGCATTTTCATCATGATCCCTATGCCATAATTTTCAGTATATAAAACTCAAGAAATATAAATACAATAGCAAGAGAGGAGTTAATGAATTCTTCCTTTCTAATTCCTCATTGTAGCATGGAATTTCCTCTTCCACATCATAGCTGATTCAATTTCATGCGCTCTCTACCATGCACACAAGAAATCATTATCTATTACCTTCTCAAGAATTAGCAATTCAAGATATACATATGTGTGTAACATCCATTCTTACTACTTTGCAAGCATATAAGTATTATGTTATAAACATAAATAGTTTAAGGTGAGAGATTTCCCTCTCATCCTCCATAATGGATATTGCAACCAATTACCCTTACTGAGAATTTGACACCCCCTTTATGCAATTCATAAAGCACATTTCAAGCATACAGAATTCCTTTCACAATTTCAACGACTGTCTCCGGGGGATGACGGGGGTCAAGGGGGCTTGTCCCCTTGTGGCTTTCCTGCGCCACTATAGGGCAGGTCGAGGGCAGCGCCCTCATTTTTTTTTTTTTTGTAAATCTTTCCATTTCGCACAATCTAGCGCATAAGTTCCATGGCATTTTTCACTTTTTGGGCATTTGAAAATCTCACTGGAAACTGCTGAAATTTCCCTGTTTTCGGTGTACCTGTCACTTTACCTTTGTATGTTTTGGCAGTTTAAGCCTTTCATTGCCGACCGATTCCTTCAACCACTTGTCACTGCGATCTACCCCAGAATGCGCCGACCGTGTCGTGATGTTTTAACTTAAAACTCATCGACCACATCACAACAAATAAGGCTAAAATCGTCGACCGCATCGCAATAATTAAGCCTAAAATCATCAACCACGTCATAGCATTTAAGCCTAAAATCTCCGACTGCATGGAAGCATTTAAGCCTAAAATCACCGACCACGTCGCATCATTTAAGCCTAAAATCACCACCCGCATTGCAGCATTTAAGCCTAAAATCGCCGACCGCATCGCAACGTTTAAGCCTAAAATCGCCACCCACATTGCAGCATTTAAGCCTAAAATCGCCGACCACGCCTCAGCATTTAAGCCTAAAATTGCCAACTGATTTCTTCAAAAAAAATTTGCGAAATGCATTGCCGGAACTCAGCTTAACTCGCCAACTGTTTCTGCATTTTCTGGCTTATCTTTTGCCGACATAGTCTTGGCAGAAAACTCAGAAATACTTAGAAAATTTTCAAATTTTCAAAATGTTTCTCAATAATCAATGTTGAGTAGGAAGCATACTTACCTCTACAACTATGATAGGTATCCCATGAAGGCCCAAAAGTTACAACCATTGCTCTAATACCATTCTGTCACGTCCCCTCCCATCTATCCAATTCAAGGAAGGGAACACGATACCAATATGTGGGGCTTTGACATAAACTTAGCCGATTCATTAGATTCATACAATTAAATCAAATGTGTGCAAATGCAAATCAATTAAACGTGCACAATAGAATAAAAACATCATCCACACACACACGTTTCATATGCATTCAGCATATTAGAAACAACCATCAAACTATAACATTTCAAAAGTAAAACACATAGACAGAGAAACACTTATCTTTATGGTGAAATGGTCCCAAGCAACTAGCTATGTCGCTTTAATGTTCCACCCAACCATACGTCTCTGCCCAGCCTGTATTATTTCAGCACTCAGAGACCACCCCCGAGTTGGGCATGATTTCTACAAGAAATAGGGGACATTCCAGCTCTTACACAACCAAGTAATCAATGCATCTAAGCCAAGCTAGTCCACAACTATGTTTATCAGGCTAAATCAGAACCCTGGATGCTTGCACTCAATCTCAAGGGTTTGAATGTTTTCCCTCCCAATTCCTTGTAAAAACATGCCCCCATCTCTTGTTGCATTGCATAGCTAGTTGTGGATATTTTATTAAAATGCATATTTACATGATGTTTGAATTCCAATGTGTCTAGCTAGCACACAATCCATATGCATCAATAAATCGATGGCGGGGCATTGGTCTTGAGGTCCTCACCATGATTTTATAACAATATTACATCATTTACAATTTTAATGCAGTAGGGCCAATATGGGGACGTGACAAATACTACAGGTGTTTCCTTCACCCTTGTGGACTCATAGCCTCGCTTGGGGGTGGACTCTCAACAAAATAAGTATATGGTGGACATAGTACCTATGGTTGGGTGTAAAATTGCACTTACACAGCTAGTTTCTTGGATCCTCATTCCATATAACTATTTCCTTGTATTGATCTATTTGAGTCTAAAATTTTCTTATGATTATGCATGTGATTATTACACTAGTAAATGCATGTGTTGTGTGTGTAGAAAGAGCTTAATTTTTGTTTTGTATGTTTTATTTTTATTATACTTCTGCACAGACCTTATTCGTTGTTATGAATTTGCATATGACCTTCTAGGTTAGTTTAGAACCAATAATTGTTCATATACCTCTCTATGTTGTTCGGTCAATGGATATGAACATTACAGAGTGGAATCAGAGCTGTGGGTTGCAACATCACAATTGTATGGACTAAGAAACCATGCTCATAGGAGAATGCAGAGCTACAGAAAACAATGATAGTTGAAACCTATTGTGGCGACAAGTGGTAGAACCCCAATGGTCATCAGAGTTTGATATCAGGGATGAGATTGGTGATACTTGGTAGAAACACAAATAGTCAAACCCTATTGTGGTGAGAAATGGTGGGATCCCAATGGCCATTGGAGTTTGATATCGATGGTGAGATTGGTGATACATGGGAGAAACCCTGATAATCGAACCCTAGCATGGTGACACGTGGAAGAAGCCGATTGGTTGTCAGAAATCAATGTAGGAGTTGATATTAGTTGCGCTCCTTGATATTTTTGGTTTGACAATGTATCAGGATATGCATGGTAGGTTTGTTGAAGTGTGTCGAGAAAATAAGGGCTGATAGAAAGCCCTGATATTGGACATGTTTCAACATATTGAAGCTTTATGTTGGAGTTGTTTTAAGGCATCACAAAAGGAAAGTGAAATGGGAAGGACTGATGGAAAAGTCCTGATAGGACAAGTATCGGTGTTTTGTAGTTTCATGTTAGATTTGTTTTATGTGTCGAATTTGTTTTAATGTGTCACAAAAAGAAGGTCTGATGGAAAACCCTAAAGAGGACACACATCGTCATATTAATGTTGTGTCGTAGAGTACTCAAAGGAAGGTGGCACACAAAAGCAACACTAAAAGGAAGGGTTTGAGAATGAAGTCCCGAGTGGACATGTGGATAAGAATTAGATTTAGATTCTCAAGTTATACAATGACACACTACTTGTGAAGGGACGATAAGTGAGGTTCAATAGCCAATCAAATTAGAGTGGACCATTGAATCAGAAGTTAAAAGAAAGACCTATGTCGTGAATGATTCAGAATGTGTCATGCATTGATGATGATCATTCACCTTGGAAATTTTTTATCATCAACTCAAACCTTCATATCATTAACTCTAAAATTGTTTACCCCTAACATGAGTTCTCTACCATAAATGGGAAGTAGTCGATGGTAAAGGAAAATGAAAGTTCCACGAATGGGTATGATTTAATTATGTGCATTTAGTGGGTTGGTTTGAACTATTGGCATGAGTGAAGAGATGTGGCATGGACCCAACACTAGAAAAGATTCATCGGGAAAAGGACATTGGTACTCACCCTTGACGTTTAGGTGCTAGGAAAGTGTAGAAATTGGGTAAACTCATTGATTTTGGAAAGGCTATAACCTTCCACTCATAAATAAAAAATGTGCATACTTATAGTCAATGGAGAGATTATCCATGAGCGAACAAATTTGCACAGTCATATTATGAATGGGTGGTTAAATTTTTCTAAAATTTAATCAAAAGATTCATGTAGTTGTAATTTTCTTGAAATTGTCAATATGAATAAATTCCCAGAATGCATGAAATTTATTTTATGATTTTATCATAATGTAATTAGGCTAACAGACCTATATACATTAACACTTTTGTAAAGTCAATATCACATCAAGGAAAACAATAAGTATTGTGTAGGTTGGGATTCTTCATTCTATTAAACCTAGAAGCTCATTGTCATGGAAGATGCCCAAGATTCTTAGGTAGATGAAACATATGTTGTGGGGGGGGGATATTTAGGCTGAGAATGCAAAGATAGATTTGAATGGTAGGAGAAATCAAGTAACTCCTCCAAATATTGCAGAAACAATTAGGATCCTAAGAGTGGAGTTGAAGAGTTGTAGAGCATACAATGAGAACCTGATTAGAACCCAGGAAGAGAAGAATCAATTGAATGCAGCTATTTTCCAAATCCTAACTGATATCCAAAATAAGTTTCACTTAGGACAACACTCATGAAATGAGTCAAAGAGAAATAAGTCCCATAGTTCTAGAAGGGAATCTAAAGGAAGGTTATGTATTCTAGTTATCTCTTCTAGTAACTCCTTTGATACCGAAGACTCCATTGAAGGTTCAAGGTCCTCTTTTCACTAGAAAAAGACGAATAGGCCATCCAAGAACAAATCTCATGGATATTTTAGGAAGGTGAAGCCTCCTACATTTGATGGTGAATCAAATTATGGCCATAAAGCTAAGGATTGGCTTCTTGGGATGAAGAAGTATTTCCAAGTCCAAGACTACTTAGGAAACATGAAGTAAAGGATGGCCATGTTCGAAGAGATTCCATATGGTGGGATCACCTTAGGCATGTGATGAAGATCAGTGAAAGGAAGATGGTGTGGAAGAAATTCTAGAAGTACTTCAAACAAAAGTACCTCTCTGATAGGTACTATGATGGAAAAATAAAGGAATTCTATGAGTTGAAGTTGGATAGTTGATCATGGAAGAATATATCAGTAAGTTCTTGGAGCTGCCGAGAAATGTCAGATGTATCAGAGATGAGAAAGTGAGGATTCAACGATTTCTCAATGGGTTACCCTAGTACTACGAGGATAGGCTTTATTTTGATGAACCTCGAACTCTATATGAAACCATAAGGAAGGCCAAGTATTGTTATGACCAAAATAAAAACAAGCTAGAATTCCAGAAGGCTTGGAAGTACAAGAAGAAGGAAATGTTTGACCAAAGGAAAAGGGGGTTCAAGCCTCCCCAATTGCACAAGCTACATAATGGAGTAGTCTCATGTCATATTGCTCACTCCATTCAACTACTTTGAGTGGAAGTCATAAATGAAAATCTACATAAGATTGAAGGGTCTCTTCAAAGTTACAATGGGGATTGAGAATGAGATGAATTTTGTAGTAGAGAAGTTGAATTTCTTCAACAGAATGGATGAAGCATTTGGCATGATTTGTCTCATTATCTCAAGAGACTTCTTGTTTCATGTTGATAGTATCACTACACCAAATGAAGTGTGGCTAAATCTTGAGTCACTTTTTGGGAATATTTATGAGTTGAGGGGACAACAACTTGAGAATGAGTTAATCTCTCTGATCCCAAGTAGCTTCAATACCATCCAATACTTCTTCACCAATTTCAAATCCTTGGTTTTGTAGATCAAGAAATGTGGCATTGAAAAGAAGGAAAAACAATTGGTGTTGTCCATTCTTTCAAAGTTGGGGCCTGAGTACTCTGTGTTTGTTTCAACTTTCCATTCCACTAAGCTCAGTATTCGAAACTAGAAGATGTCATCTTTGGAAAACTTCATGGAGTCTCTTACACAAGAGAAAGACAAGTTGGTCCAAATGGGCACCACCAAACTATCAAAGGACCAAGTTCTTGCAGCTGGTGATTTGAAGCATTCAAAGGGGAAGCAAAAGGCCAAAGGTTCGAATTAGCAAGAGAAGAATAAAGACAAAGAGAATCCCAAATATTCTAAAGGTGTTTCGAATCCTAGCAAGGAGAAAGGGGAGAAGAAGAATAAATTGAAATGCACTTACTGTCACAAGGTTTGTCACCCTCAAAGTGCATGCATGAAGAATACCATTGACATGATGTCTAATCTCCTTGAGAAAAACAATATCCCTCTTCCAGAAGGAGCAAAGAAAAAGGAGGGTGGTTATGAAGACAAGGAAAGATGCCATGTATTGATGGGTAGTACTTTTGAATCCTTTCATCATAGATTCGGGTGCCTCAAGGCACATGGATTTTGCAATATAAACTTTCTCTACAATCTCACCAAACAATGGTACTCCTATTCTCATGGGTGATGACTCATAGATCCCAATAAGAGGAATTGGAAGGATCAATCTAGACAATGGGTACTTCAACAATGTGTTGTATGTGTCTGATCTTGCAGCAAATATCTTCTCAGATTATCAAATGAACCATATTGGTTCGTCCAAGAGAGTGATTTTCACTCAAGAAGATGTGGAAATTTCTGAAGTTTCCAGTGGCAAAGTGGTAGTAGTTGGTGTTGTAGATCATGAGTCAAGGATGTACAACTTTTCACACTTTATTCCTTACTCTTCTACTAATGCTCTTATGTCACATGCTAATGAGATTAGTAGACTTTGGCATGAGAGGTTTGGACACCTCAACTATAGATATATTCAATTTTTTAGCAAAGAAAACATGGTTGAAGGACTTCCAAGCATCAAATTTTCCAAAGGCACTTGCAAGGGATGCATTGTTGGGAAGCATGTAGAGTGCAAGTTTGAGAAGGGGAAGGAAAGAAGTGTTGATCAACCTATTTATTTGGTCCATTCAGATGTGATATGAGATAGTCCCACACCCTCCTATGGAAACTCAAAATATTTCCTAGCATTCATTGATTATTTTTCAAGGTTCTGTTGGGTGTTCTTTCTCAAGTTAAAATATGAAGTGTTTCATTCCTTCAAAGTTTTCAAAGCTTCAGTGGAGAAATCCAGTGGGAGGAATATAAAGGCCTTAAGGACTGATAATGGAAGGGAATAGGTCAATAAGGACCTGTAGCATATATGTGACGAAGATGGCATTCACATGCAACATTCTGTGCCTTACACACCCCAACAAAATGGTGTGGCAGAGAGCAAGAATAGAGCATTGAAGGAGATGGCTACCTGTATGTTGGAGGGTAAGTATTTTCCTCCTAAGCTATGGGATGAAGCCATTAATTTTGTTGCATATGTTAAGAATAGAGTACCACAAAAATCCTTTGAAGGAAAGACTCCATTCGAGGCATAAGCCTGATGTGTCTCATTTCAGGGTGTTTGGCTCAAGAGCATGGGCTAGAATACCTCTAGAGAAAAGAAAGGCCTTGCAGACCCAAAGAAAGGAGTCCATTATGGTTGGTTATGTACAATATGAAAAGGGATAAAATATATTTTATCCCTCATCTCAAAATGATTTCATTGAGAGGAGTGTTCAGTTCGAAGAAGAGCCCATGCAAGCAGTTGACCAAGAAGAAGGGGAATGCTCAAATCCACCACTTGCAGAGGATGTAAGTGATGCTTCATTTTCTGATATTTATGATTATGATGTTGAGGATGAATATGATGACATTAATTCATATAATGACCCTCCTACAAGTCCCAAGTGGTTTGAGAAAACCAAACAAGTAGCTAGTGAACTTGCAAGAGATCCATAAGAACCTAGGAAGACTAGATCACATTTTCACAATGCATTTTCTTCTTGTGATTCAAATATTCATGGGATGTGTTTTCTTATGGTTGGATCTGATCCCAATTCATATGAAGAAGCATAAAATGAACCAATATGGAAAGCTTCCATGCAAGAAGAGTTGAATTCTCTTCATGAGAATGAAACTTGGGAGTTGGTTCCTCTTCCTCCCAAGAGGAAGTTGGTGCAATGCAAGTGGGTGTATAGGACCAAAATGGATGGTGATGGTTCTGATGTGAAGTATAATTATATATTTGTAGCTAAGGTATTCTCTCAATTCCATGGAGTGGAATACACAAATACATTTGCACCTATGGCAAAGAATGACTCAGTTAGGGTAGTTTTGGCCATTGCAGCATCCAAGCGATGGGAGGTTCATCATATGGATGTGAAAAGTGATTTTCTTAATGGTGATATTCATGAGGAGAGATATATGCAGCAGCATAAAATTTTCATTCAATATCCTTCACTTTTTTGAAGGTTTAAGAATTCCCTCTATGGTCTCAAGCAAGTTCTTAGAGCTTGGTATGCCAAGATGGACAACTTTCTTCTATCACAAGGTTTTGAAAGATGCAAATCTGATCCAAATTTCTATATGCATCATTTTAGTGACTATTTTAATCATTGTATTGTATGTTGATTACCTATTGATCATTGTTAGTTGCATTGAATACATAGGCTCAGTTAAAGCTTCATTACATAGTGCATTTTCCATGTCTGATCTAGGATTGTTGAAACAATTTCTTGGTTTGGAGATTGATCAATCTAGTGCAGGGATCAAAGTTTCACAACCAAAATATGCTTCAGATCTGCAAAAAAATTCAGAATGGTTGAATGTAAGGCTTCTAAATTTCCCTTCCTTTCATGGGTAAAACTTCATGATTGGGGTTCCTCACCATTGGTGGACAGTTCGCTATATAGACAGCTAGTTGGGAGCTTGTTGTATCTCACACACTCTCGACCAGATTTGGATTATGCAGTAGGTGTTGTTGCTAGATACATGAAAGAGACTCATGAGATCCATTGGAAGGATTCCAAAAGGATCTTGCATTGTGTGCAAGGTACCAAGCAGTTTGGGATTCATTATGTATTTGGTTCATCACTTGAACTGGTTGGTTTTACTGATTCGGATTGGGATGGAGATAGCACTGACCTGAAGTCCACTTCTAGTTATGTATTTATGCTTGCACATGGTCCCATTTGCTGGTATAGTAAGAAGCAACACATTATTTCCTTATCATCAACTGAGGCTAAGTACAGAGGAGCAGTGAATGCAACTACACAATGTGTGTGGTTGCAAGGTACTCTTGGGGAGTTTGGCTTTGCATTTGATTCACCCACAGTCATTTGGTGTGATAATAAAAGTGAAATAAATATATCCACTGATCCAATATAGAGACAGAGGACCAAGAACATAGAGATACACATGCACTACATCAAAATCTTGGCGCATGGCCAGATTATTGCCTTCCAATATTGCCCTTTTGCTGAGCAAACTACAGATATCTTCAGTGAGAGTTTCACAGAGAATACATTCACCTACCTTAGATCACTCCTTGGGGTGGGTGATGCATGGTGAAGACTGATATATGTTTCATATTTTGTTTCATGTTCATTTTTTAGGGGAGGTTTTGTTTCGATGTGGTTTTCCTCCTTACCTTGGTTACATGGACTAATAAAAATTGTAAGAGGTGACTTGAGCCTTAGTTTCCAAGGCCTCATTTTGTTTTGTCTACATAAGTATAGCTTAAGGGGGGTGTTAGAACATTATTACACCTAGGACCATAGTCTCATGATGATTAATTAATGAATGTCGGTTCAAGCAAAGGTTAATGATGATTATCCAAGGTTGTTAGGCAATTAATGACCAATTCCACTACCTTTGTGCCCATGTTTTGTCAAACAGTGATTAAGGCACCCTCATTTATGGCCACCACCCTCATTTATTGCCATTAATTACCTGAGGAATTCCTTTATCCCCTATTTTATGGATCTGGGATTGACTTGACGCGCCCATGCATTGAATGTGGTCATTTTTCCTCCTCCTTTGCAGTTTTGGCATATCCTAGGCCAACTACACTCCACCACTCATCATTAATGTCTTCCCAGGCCATCCCAATGTTCAAATCAGCAATTCGTGACAATTTGAAGTGATTTGGGAGACTATTGGTCAACCTAGGGGGGATTGAGGTCCAATGTAAGCTAGCCACTTGTAGATCATTCTAATGCCTTCAAAGGCTCACGATTTTTCCCAAATTTAATATAATGGTGTTCACAACTCATTTATGAGTTGGACATTAATAAAATTACCAGCTATTTGCATCATTTGTTGTGTATATTGTGCCTCTTTTACATTGTTTTCTTGCATAATTAGCAAAATTATTGATTTGTGAGGAATTATTTATCTAGTAGATATTGTTGTGATTAGAATTTCATAAACTGCTACAACAAGATATTTGAGTGCATTGATGAAGAATGAAAACCCAAAATAGTAAGTGTTGGGATAAATTATGTGTTAAATAACAACATTGAATTATCAATAGGGACTCGAAAGCTTCAAGGTGAAAGCACAAGAAATGTAGGATTAGAACCTAGTTTAGCCTATCCTAATAACTAATGCTGAAAAACACACCCAAAACCACATAAATTAAAGTTAAATTAAACGACAAAGCAAACTAACACTACATGATTCTAATTATCATTGGATCGCAAGATCATATCTACCGAGTTAGATATTGATCTTCAATGGCTAATTCTTGTAGTGATTTGGAAAAGATATGGGAAAACCAAATTAAAACAAATAATACAAAAATAGCCTGGTGGAAAATAACACTAAGGAATCTATCATTAGGTTATAAGGTCTTTCAAATAAAACACACTTGAAAAGCTTCTTATGCTATAGGAAAACAATCATAAGCAATGTAAGGATTCAAATAAAAGACTAGCACAAACAAGGTAATCAAAGCAATCTATAAATACAATTAAATTTTAGCCAATAAATCTCCAAATTGTGTACACCAAACACAAAGTAAACAATGAAAATGCATTTAGAAAAATGGAGTGCAATAGATGAATGTGTTTTGAACTATTAGGACAAATACATTTACAAGGTTACTTAAAAGAGTAAATGAAGGAAGGGTTACATTGCTTTATGTCTTTAAAATATTGTAAGTAGATGGTAAGGCTCTTAAAGAGTCACAATTCTTTGAGGAGAAAACAATTGAAAAGAAGAACTAGTGGATGAGGAAATATAAAGATGGTCTTGTTTATGTGTATATGATTAATTAATTTAAGAACAAAAATTTATACAAAGTGTGAATGACAAAGTGATAGTGACTAACTTCTACAATAGATCTTGCGTGTAAATAAACTAAATATTGATTCAGTGAAGCTACAAGAAAAACAAAGTAAGATATTGTGTGAATTGCAGAGTTCATGAGGTCAAGTCATAGAATGATATATGGTAGAATTGAAGATGAAATAATTGAATAAACTCTTCACACAACATATTAATACAATAAATTAACATTGGCCATGATTTATACACAGTGTGACAGAGGTATGTGGGCTACAAAACAGATTGATAATTGTTGGTTGTCGATCACCTTCTTGAGGTTTCCAATGTAGACCCAGGTACTTAGCAGTTCAAGGAACCAACAAAACCCCAATTCACTGGCCCTTTCGGCAACAGGCTGCGTGCAACCTGAGGTCTCACCCGAGGCAAAGCTGAGGGGGTGGTTGCGGAATCAAGTTTCCACGACCAGGTGATGCGATGGGGGAAATTTAATAAGCAGCGTAAAGCCTTGCGGGTTGCACAGATAGATACTGTGCGAACCTTCTGTTCCACGTCGAATACTTCAGCGCACAACTGCGCTTGCGCACTTGCGCCTTCAGCACGCAACTGCGCTCGCACCTCTAATGACTGTGCGATATAGGATACCTTTGCGTTATGACAGTAAGCTATCGAGAGCTTACCTCATAGCAACCTTCAATGACTCGGTGCATCCATGAGACTGCACGTCCTTGCCAGGATGTTCAATTCTAACCATTCTACTTAACGTCCTTTATCCTTTTACTCCATTCAATCCTTATTAGTAAATTGTGGATAGTTTAGTAACATACGTTACTGCGTGCTCCAATGATGCGCTTAAACTCAGTGTTCACTACTTGACCAATAGATAAATTCATACATTCCAACCGACAGATTCATACATGTTGAATACTTAACATACCTCTGTGCATGCATTACTTAACATATTATTCCCATTCTCTGTGGAGAATACATATAAAAGCAATCACATAATAGAAGTTTCCAGTATTAAACATACATACCAAGCAATTAAACAATCATAAAAACACATTGGTCACACAACACAAGATTTAACGTGGTTCACCCTCCAGATGGAGGCTACGTCCACAAGAATGGTTGTTAATATTACTCTTAATGGGAAGGGTACAACCATTCTTAGTCTGCACACTCATCTGCAAACTCTCTTCCCTCTCTCATATAGGTCTCTGTGCACTCAACTACAGAGCCGTTACAATGGCTGTCTAAGATTAAGATTATACAATAATCAACACTTAACCAACCTGAAGAGTTCAACAACCCAACCAACAACCCTTTCCCATACAAAATCATGCCTATTTATAGATTATTCCTGTGGGCATATCTTTACAATTCATAAGCAAAACCCTTAGGTCTACAAAATCGGCGTGGCTAACTGCCACCCTAGCTGTCGCCGTCGACAGCTTACTCCGCGTTCTCCAGCTGGGCCACTCATGGCTCACACGCTCTTCTGACAGCCGCAGTCCTCCAAGCAGTTACAACCGCATCATGGCCTATCCCTTTCCACTCCTTCGCCTGCCTGTCGCCATCGGCGTCGTGGCCTAGCTTCTCAACTGCTTTCTACCACATGTTTGAACAGGTCGCTTTCATCTGCCATCCACCTGTTCCTTACCCAAACTAGGTCATATCCTTGTTTGAACTTCACCCATGTTCTACCCAAAAATAGCTTATGCACTACCATGCACATCATCCTGCTGCGCAACCGTGCCTTAGTCATTGCCATCGTGGGACACATGCAAAACCTCAAATTGTTCGTTGCCTACCGCCACACACAATGTGCTTTCACCAAAACTACTTTCTCTTCCTTCTGTAGCGTACAATGCGCAATTATCAAAATTGCCTTTGTTATAGCTTGAAATGACACCTCTCCATCTGTGACGACACTTGCTTCCCTTGGTCATATGACGACACTTCTTGAGATCAAGTTCAGTCACACAACAGGACATTTGTGGATGGAGGAGTCATTTGGGACACTAAAAATGGTTGAAATTACCTCATTCTTGACCCATTTGATGTATATGACCCTTAGGAACATTTTCCAGAGCAAACCATCTCCTGAAAATGAGCAGAAAAGCATGTTTTTGGCCATTTTTCAATATGAGCGTTGGTACACAGGCATGATAGTAGCGTGTATACCCTACTAAGCGCGACTCCATTGTTGAAATAGTAGCATGTGTACGCGACTTTGTCTACCGTAGAGTAGCATACACCCCTGTTTTTGTCAAAATCTCGAAATTCGAGTAAGTTAAGTTGGTTGGGAAACCTCTTGAGCGGTTATAACTTCTTTTCCTCTTCTTCACTGACTATATAAGGAGGGTAGAAGGGCCATTTGAGAGGACCAAGTCTACAATATTGTTATGCTGGAGGAATGGAGACCCTCATCCCCCTCTCTTGTGCTTCAGTTTTGGTAAACCCTAGTACAATTGCTTAGAGGCTGGGATCCTTGGAGAACAGAAGCAGGAGACCTTGAATCTAGGTTTCGTGAAGTGCCAAGCTTGAAGGAAGGTATAACTTTATGTACTTGCTTTCATTCATTAATAAAGATCAGACGTTCTTCTCTTTCCAAATATGACCTATTAATGTGTCTTAGATTTGATTACTGTTTGATTATAGTTTGATGTCTCTCTATATTATGGATATCAGTCTTATATATGTAGTCAAATGTGTTTGAGAAGGGTATCAAGTTGTTTTGCAGGTCGGGGCATTACGACACTGGATAAGCATTGAAGAGCGAGGGAGGCAAAGCTAGGATCAACCTTCTGAATGAGGTGCCTACATCTCTAAACCCTAATCTCTTCATTTATTTTTTGTACTTGTAGAATGCTTGTAAGTATATCTTTATCACCGTAAGTTGGTAGTTTCTCCCCTGAACTATAGGTGCATTTTCCCCACAACAGCCTTTTCTTCCTGCTATAGCGTGCTATGCACGATTTTCCATACTTGTATATTTTTCCAACCCACTTGGGCCCCACCCAACAATAATATTGAAATGAAATGAATCTAATTGAAGTGTATGACCAAAAGAGAAATAGTGATGGTGTGCACAAACAAAAGTGTAACTGGTTTGAGTTCAACAATAATCTATCATACATAAGAAACATAATCAAAATATAAGCAAACTTGAATACGAATAACAATTGAAACACACAAATTAAGTCACATTCTACAATCTAATTAACAAATTGTAAGAGGTATTTGTTACCCAGGTTGAGAGGCCCTTAACAATCAAGATAACGCTACCTAAGGATGCTAAGATAATACTAAAGAGATGCACAAGATCTTGGCAACAATTGGCCCTTTCATTTCATGAACTCAGAAATTTATAAAGGGGAGATCACAATGTTCCCTCTCACGATATTGATTACTCTCTTTGAAACATGACAATGACTGGACCCTCTATGCTATTATCCACCCATATTTATACATAAAATCACTAAGTATAGGATGGAACCGAATCCCCAAACTTAGAAAATAGATTTGCCAAATTTGGGAAAATCCCAAAAATCTAGGTTTTACATGATTTTGGGAAGATTCAGGTCAAATAGCCATCGAGATATCCTAAACCATAGATTATTTTGGAAAACCACTCACTATTTACACAAATTCCTACACTCTGATGAAAACACATGTTCCATATTTTCTATATTCTCCTTCAACTACATAGAAATTGAGCCGAAAGTTGACTATTTGGAAATTTCTGTAAAAAACTAAGAAATCTTTGACCACGTGATGGAGATCCACATGTGTGAGCTGGGTGGGGTATGATAAATCCACATCCATGTTGGGAGGTCTAGAAATAATATCGAAGTGGTGGAATTCAATTTGTAGGTGTGAAATTATGCCAACCATGTATTGGTACTGGAACTAGTATAGAAAACTTGTGCAAAAAACTGAACTGGTGTAGAAAGTGCTAGTATTGAAAATGGTCTGTTGGTACTAGAAGTTGGAAATGTTGTTACAAAAAGTATTGAACATGGGAAATTGGTACAGAGACGGACTTCATTCAACCATCATTAGTAAAACCATGATATACTTTTCTTTTAATCACTAAAAAGATAGAAAAACGATGTATTAACCATAGGGTATGAATTAAAGCATGTAATGAAGGTTTGTAGCGTAGTTAGACATGCATTATTAGCAAAATGCGAGAAATTGGTTTAATGATGATATTTATGCGGTAGAAAAAATGAAAAAAGTGGATCCCAATAGTAAGAGGCATTTCAAAGGATGTTTTTGTTAGTCATTTTTCAGCCATGTAGCTTAAGAAGTTCTGGAGAAAAGGTAGTCAACTGTATGCAACCCATGTATAGAGAATAGTAGAAAAAGAAGTTGTGAGATTGGAGGGTTATAGAATATTGCAAGAACTCATGGATGTATTACCCAATGAGTTTCCAAGATTCCCTCCAAAGAGAAACATTGATTTCATAATTAAGCTTGTGCTAGAAGATGCATTAGTGTCTAAAACAACTTAGAGGATGAGTGCCCTAGAGTTGTTGGATATGAAAATGCAGTTGTAGGAACTGTTAGAAAATAAATACATTAGGCCAAGTGTGTCTCCATGGGGATAACCTATACTATTTGTAAAGAAAAAAGATGGAACACTCGGGCTATGTATTGACTACAGATAGTTGAACAAATCGAAGTGAAGAATAAGTATCCATTTCCTTGAATTGACGATCTCTTTGATCAAATGAGAGGGTTGAGAGTATTTTTGAAGATCGAATTGAGCTTGAGTTACGACCATCAGGTTAGAATCAAAGAAGATGATATCCACTTTCAAAATGTTATATGACCATTATAATTTTATAGTGGTACAACAACTTGGAACAAGTGACTTCATACAAATATCTATGAATTGATATTCATCACAAATTAATTATAACTATAACTTTGGGAAAATGATAAATATAGGATGGGAATATTATTATGGACTTGAAAACATTGTAAATCAATGAACCTTTGGATTTGGGATAATAAGAAACTCCTCTTTGAGACTCTTATCACTCTTGTTATCTTATATGGTTGTGAATATTTGGGCTACAACATTTCTAGAGAATTGTGGATAAAGATAGAGAAAATCCAAAAGGATTAGATAACTTATAATCTTAAAATTAAATACAATAAACCATATCCTATCATCATCATATAAGTGAGTCTTTCCCCCATGGATAGTGTGGCTATGAGTAGGTACATAATACACAATAACAAGTTAAACATGGAAGACAAGAGGATTCATAAGATTGCTTCAAACTCTAGTCAAACAAAATATGGCTCACAAGAATTTGACATAAAGATGCCAAGTATTGATTAAATAATTGGGGAATCAAGGAGGAGGTAATTGTACATAATAACGATAATATTAAAATTACTATTACATCTAAATTTAAGGAGAAATTGTGGTGCAATAAAGAATTAGAGGATAAGAGAAAATTAATATATCATAAGGTGGTGATAAACCCTAATCTAGAAGATAAAAAATATATAGATATATTTTAACTAGAGTAAAAAAGAAAATCGACATTGCTAAAACAAGAACAAACTCTCACAATCTCCACAATAAAACAATGCATTGGACAATTCCTAAAATGTTGTAGGTCGAAAGAATTTTTCATCTTTGTGACACTAAGAGGGTTGAAGATGAAAACAACTTTTTCTTAAAATGTCCTATGTACACCCACATTAAATATTGATTTCATAATGTTTATTAAAATATTGACCTTCTTAACCTTTTAACTCATCAAAACCATGGTGATTCAAAAATGCTTCCCTTAAATCTTTTTAAGCACACAACTAAAATTCTAAAGTAAACCATGTAATTCCTTACCTTTCTTAAATTCCAATAAACCAAAGTTAGTATTAGTGAACGTTAAAACCCACCACCACCACCATCATCAATTTAATTGCATATAGAGAGTAGTGAAAATACACTAAAATCGTCCCAATAAAGTCCCATCAAACTCAAACTTTAAAAAAGTGGATGTAGAAACCATAGGGGGTTCATTAAGTAGGAAATTTAAGATCACGTGAGTTCATATTGGAAGGCTTAAAATTACAAAAAAATGGAAGTAATATATTTCTTAGTTTATAGGGGTATAAGGGTATTTTTAATCTACTACAAACATATAAATATTGAGGGGATGTTGGAATTAGGTATCAAGACGTTGAATTAGATATCACGAGGTTTGAATGGGTGTAACCTTGCATGTGAAGGAAGTATGGGTCCAATATGACTATGCGTGTACTCAATCTAGTGTTTATATATGCATTATATATGTATGAAGGTGGTGTAAATTTTACTTTGTGTGAAGCCAGACTTGTGTTTGAATAAGTATGCTATGTGTGTGAAGGTGGTGTGAAGTCTATTGCAACAACTATGTGTGAATCCAAGCTACATTCAAGGGTTTGTTCCACCTCTCGAAATATCCACTTGAACCAAGATTTCATATTCCAAGGATTATAAGGATTGTGTCATGTCACCATAGTAGAAGTAGAAATAAAAAATTTGTTTTAAAAATGTCATTAAAAATAGATATACAGGATATCAAGTGAAAATAAGGGTGTTTTAATTGGAAAGAGGTATTGGGAGGGGTTTTCAACAAAAGGATTTTTAGAGGTATTCTTTAATATATAGTTAAATTATAGGTATTCTTTAATATCCTACCAATGCACGTGCTATGTACTAAGTTCAATGAGTGAAACCCCTAAGGTAGAAAAAAGGATATAGTGTATATAAATCCTATGTTTAGTTTTTTTATTATGGTTGTTCTCAAATAGACTTGCATTTGTATAATTATTCATATAGATACAAGCTTGTTTTTTTTCATTTTTTTCTCTCTAAAATGAAGGAGATTTTGAATGCTTGATTCTCAACAACAAAAGAGTAGAAACAAAAAGCTTCAAAGGGTTAAAAAAATTTATAACATGATTTTAAAAATCATAGATAAAATGTGAGCATTCTTTGTTTCTTCCTTGAGGTATACAAGGATCCCATCTCTTACTTTTAAATAAAACAATTAGTTTTCTTTTATCTAATGAGATGAGTTTATATAGATTTTTTTTAAATACATCTTATATGGAGGGATGTTTTTGATGGTATAATGGAGCATTGACAAAAATGTATTTTCATTTTTTTCTGGTACTATCGAAAGCTTGTCAAAATTGGAGTTTTGTGTTGTTCCGATACCATTGGAATTTATTCACTTATTTATTTCTAATTTATCCTCAATATCATTGGAGCTTGTTTTAAGATTGACATTTATTTATACCTTCACTACCATTAGAGCTGATTCAACTATTTATCTTTGATTTTGATCTCATATGTCAAAATGAATTTTGAATATAGATCTTTTATACTTAGATATATTATCAATGTCACATATTTAAATCCACTAGGGAGAAGGATCCTACGGTTTTATAGGTGGGCAGTTTGTCTCTAGTCGATGTAGGTGGTTGTTTTCAGAGTGGGGTCAACTTTCTTATTGGATGGTAGAAGAGGAGTCATTATCCTAGTCAAATGATGACCAGGATTTTCCTCCTAGGGGTATCTTCACATCAAAGAAGGAGATTAGGTGGTGTTTCATATATATGCCAGTCAGGTCGAATGACAAGGTGAGGTCTTGTCATTTCAATAAATTTTAGACAATTTTAAGATGCGCCAGGTTTTTCCTTCCATTGTACTGCTAGGTGGTAAGATTGGTACTGGATATGGTTATGATGTCTTTTCGAGTAAAAGGGAGAATAAAAAATACATAGGTTTTTGTTTTGAGCGGAATTTATACATTAGAGGTGAAGCAAGGAGGGGCTCGGTATTGGGTTGATAGGATTTAGTTCAAGTGGATGAGGAGGGTCTTTGTAAAGGAAAGATAATTTCATGTACTGAAGATAAGGCAAAGAGAGATCAGAAGGCCTTTAAGGTTAGATTGGATAGAGCCCATTTTGTTTTAGGGAAGGACATAAACATGGAAAATGTCGAGAGTTTATCTTTGAGGGATCTAGTGGGTATGCTTGAGTATATTTTCTAGAATATATTGGATATTCTTAAGTGGAATAGTGAGGTTTGGAAACCCTTTCTTGGCTATTGTCCAAAGCTTAGTTTGTTGGTGAATAGATGGTGTTGTTTTCGCTTTCTGACAGAGGAAGACACTGCTTGATTTTAGGGATGTTTTGGATTATTGGGAAGGGTTCTATTGTTTTTCTTCCCAAGAAAAAAAGCGTAATTTTATTCATCAGAGGTGAAAAATTACATTCTGTATATGCGTATAGCATGTGTTCATCCATTGCAGGACGTTACATTAGTAGCAAAAAAGTTTCAGTTTTGCAGTCCAAAGTTTCATCAAAAACCAATATATGGTCAATAGTTACAGTATAAAACCAACATATCAAAATATGGCATAAAAACCAAAATAAAAACAGTTGGATCCTCGATCCTCCTGTTTTCCAAAAAACCATGATCTAAAGAGTATGAAAGGGCGCAGCCTTTCTAGAGTATCCAGAAAATATAAAAAATACCAACCATAGTATATAGTGCCATCAACAGAAAAACTGCTCCAGCAACTAATCCTGTAAAACTGTGTCCATAAAGGGATGATGATAAAATTCATAGTCAGTCCCATCTCGATGTTCTATCACTTTCCACAGCCCCACTGCCAAGTCCCTTCCAGCCTTAGCAGCCTGGTCCGCCTCCTGGTTGTTCTCCCTGTATATATGTCTGCAAGAAAAATGTAAGAAGAGCATCTTCAATTCCAAAATATCCCGTAGAATATTATCAAGTCTAATATCCCTGCATTGTTGTGTACCAGATGTCCAATTTGTGACATTCATAGAGTCTCCATACACATTTAGCTGTTGAAAGTCAACCTCCCTAGCAAACAATAGAAGCAGCATAAGGCTCATTAATTCAGCATAATTGTTCCCACCCTCCCCCAATCCCCAGTACATGTGGTAAGAGTGGGTACGTGATAAATGTAGAATCGCCCCTCCCCCACATTTGTATTCTGAAGTAGAACCATCATAGAATCCCCAAGGTAAGGAGTCATCAATCTCAAGTGCAAGGACTTCTCGTTGTTTTGCAGCTTTGATGTGGTGTGGATAGGCCTTTAAAAATCCACAGATCTGTACAACAGAGACCACCGGAGTACAGGGTTTATCATTGAAAACCATTCCATTTCATGCCAACCAGATTCCCCATGCCACCAGTAAAGGAAGATTTCTGTAGCACATGCCAATAGGGTCCCTAAACCACTGTGACCATGCGTCCAGAATCGTATCCCCATCCCAATTAAACATAGTGTTTGTCAATCGGGAGCACTCCGCCCAAACCTGCACCATGTATGGGCAGCGCAGGAATAAATGTTGACATGTTTCCTCATTTGCTTTGCACAGAGTGCACCACCCTGGCCCCGTCCTATTCTTGCGTTGTAAAAAATCCCAGGTAGGGATGGAGTCATTGAGAACACACCACATGAAAATACGATGTTTCAATGGGCAGTTAATCCTCCAAAGGAATTTCCACCACCCCACCAAAGCACGAGGATTATTGAAGTGACATAAGCTTATGTAGCCATTCCTAGGTGTGTACATTCCATTTGGTGCCCCCTCCCATACCAGAGCGTCCTCCCTGTTACGTATGTGTACATGTGAGAAATTGAGTGCACGGTAATATGTTCTCAATTCCCCCTGTTCCTCCACAGAGAGTGCCAAAGTATCAGCCCCGATCCACGACTGATTCCAAGGTTTGGTTCTATCATGAACAATGAGCTGGGATAAGTAAGTGATGCCAATTTCACGCTGGGATATAATCAATTCATCAGATAAGATATGTCTTCCAGCACTCCCATACCAGGGATCTTCCCCAACCCGTAGAGCCATTCCATTCCCAATATTCCAGGTAAGAAGATCACCAATCACCGAAAAAGATTTGATAACAGCTTTCCACATAACAGAGCAACCAGAATGAGTCTTATTCGTGACCCATACCCAGTCCATTAAAGAAACAGGGAAGATATACTTATGTGTGACAACTCGTGTCCAAAGGATTTCAGTTTTCAGCAGTCTCCAAGCCCCTTTCGCTGCCAGTGCACTTGAGAAGAGATGTATGTTCTTTAGACCCCAACCCCCTAAGGATTTTGGGATTGCAATTTTCTGCCACCGAACCCAAGGTGAAACAAAATCTCCTTTCCCACTCCATAGAAATCGAAAGCACAATTTCCTAGCAGTTTCCAGCGTCCCTTTGGGGATCCAAGAGAGGGACATCCAGTACACCGGTATGGCCTCTAACACCGATTTTACCAGGACCAGCCTCCCAGCTCGAGATAACCACCTGTGACTCCAAATCTTCAATCTCTTGTGAAATTTTTCAATGAGCCAGTGCCAGTCCTATTTGGTGTATGAATTAGGTTTTAGGTGGTATCCAAGGTAGCAAAATCCATCATCAAGAATTAAGAAAGTGAAAGGGAAGAGCCTCCTAATAGTAGTGATCTCATCATCCCCAAGGAGGTGTGTCGAAATAGTATATTTTTTGTCATTAATCTCCATTCCCGTAGCTCGTGAGAAGTGTTTAAAAATGTCCTGGAGAGTTTCCATATCCCTAGCCGACCTAGAACAGAAGATGAGTATATCATCCATGAAAAGTAGATGTGTGATAAATAAATCAGGAGCCACTTGAATCCCCTGTAGTGTGCCATCCCTACAAGCCCTCTTCAATGCTCTACTAAGTCCTTCCGCAACCAACAGAAACAATAATGGGGATAGAGGGCAACCCTGACGAAGACCCCTTTCAGACTGAAAGAAAGGAGATGCTGCACCATTTATTAGTACCACAAAAGATACTGTAGAAATACAGCTCATGATCCACCTAATAAAATCCACAGCAAAACCCAGATGTGTAAGAAGTAAATGAATATACATCCAGCTCACCTTGTCGTATGCTTTTGACAAATCAATCTTGATAATGGCTCCTTTGATTCTCTTTGATTTCATACTATGGATGCCCTCTTGGGCTACTCCAATCGCCTCGTGAATTTGTCTGCCTTCCAGAAATCCAAATTGTTCCTCAGAAATATGCTTGGACAGGATGATTTTCAGTCACCTGGCAATAATTTTAGACACAACCTTATATACACAATTACACAATGAGATGGGTCTGAAATCACTTAAGGAGGAAGAATTGTCAGATTTAGGTATGAGGGCTAAAAAAGTGGAGTTTAATGCAGCTGGGATCCACCCCGAAATTCTAGTGTCTTCCACCATCTGCAATAGATCCTTCCCAATTAGTTCAAAGAGTGCTATGAGGAATTCCACAGTCCATCCATCTGGCCTCGGGATTTTGTCTTTTTGGAAACTCTGTAACACTCCCTTCAGCTCCTCTTCATCTACTACAGCCATCAGTGCATGATTGTCATCCTCATCCACAAACCGAGGAAAAAGTTGTGCCATCCTGACAATCTCCAGAATACTAGCCTGTGCAGGTTCCTTAAAGAGTGATTGGAAATGATCAACCCCCACCCCAGCCATACTTTCAAAAGTAGTCTGGGGATCCCCCGAAGAGTCTTCCAGCCTCCATATGGTATTAGACGCCTTTCTACCTTTAGCATATGCATGAAAGAATTTAGTATTCTCATCGCCAGCCGAGAGCCATAGTGCCCTGCTTTTAAGTCGCCATGTTTCCTCTTTTTCCAATAAAAGCAAGTTCCTCCTACCTTCCAGAGACGTCAAATGTGCTTTTTCTTCTATAGAGCCAAGTCCCCCCGTGCCAAAGTCATAAATAGACTGAAGTTCCAATTCAATCACCTTCAGTTCTCTTTCATCCCTACCCTTCTTTTCATAGGCCCATTCCTTCACAGGTCGCTTAATTCTTTTGATATTAGCAGAGATCTGATGAGAGGCAGATTGTCCCCCCCTTGGGTTGTAGTGTACCCAAAGGGATCCCACCAAATCAAAAAAGGTCTCATCTTGTAACCAGATCTTATTGAATTTCATCGGTCCTGCTGGTTTAGTAGGTCCATCCCTAATCTCCAAGAAAATGGGAAAGTGGTCAGATGAGCCCCCCGACCCTACCCACTGTCTCAAAAGGTATCTTCTGTCCACAAAAAGTTCTGACACCAGAAACCTATCCAACCGTTTCTCAACCCTATAGTCACCTGTCCTGTTATTCCTCCATGTAGCTTTAAGAAGGGTAGGTTCAATATCCAACAAATCATGTGTAACTAGCTTGTGGGTGAAGTAGTCAGCCAATGGATCAGGCCTAGCCCTACTACCTCAAACTTCAGCCGGGCCAAGAGAAAAATTTAAATCCCCACCGAGGATCATATTTCCATCCTGCATCTCAGGATTCGAGAGGAGAGAATCCCAGAAAGGAACCCGGTTCAAATATGGTCCATAAACATTTACCACCGTAAAGAGTTCATCAATATCAAGAGAGCTGCAGGTCATTCCCAATGCCGCTTCCACACCCCAGAGGTTGAGGCACTGCACCGAACGAGAGTTCCAACCCATAGCCAGGCCACTAGACCGACCACGAGCATCCAAGGTAGCAAAGCACCATCCTCCAAACCAGCTTTTCAAGTAACGTTTTAATACCCTCACCAACACCCATAGTCTCCTGGAGTAGAATGATATCCGGGTGTTCAATGGATACCACTCTACGAAGTGCTTCTTTTTTATGGGGACCAGCAAGACCCCTGCAGTTAAAAGACATAACCTTCATTAACGACCCCTCTTCGGGGCACGCACCGCTCTAAGCGCCCGTTCAATCGTCACCTGTTTGCCATCCATTAGATCTATCTTGGCCTTGGATTGTGCTTTAGAGAGATTAGATTTCCTACCACGGCCCTTCCCAATTTTATTCACGCCAGCCCCCAGCCCACCCGGGGAAAATTTGGTGAGTGAACGAAGAAAATATCCAGAGTCCGATGAGGTAGTAGTAGTAGGTGAAGAATATCCATCTACAGGCCCAGGATCATATCCAGACGGTAGGTCCAGCAGCCTCATCCCCGGGTCCGACATAGTAGTGTGAGTGGAGGAGGGGGTAAGTGGAGAGGTAGGGATGTCAGGTTCTATACCAATAGGTTCCCCCATATCCAAAGCCGAGGAGATATGTAAATTTTTTAAAGCCTCTAACCAGTCTGGATTATCCAAAGTGCAATTTTTTAAAACAAAATGAAAGGAGAGGGGATTAATGGAATGAGTAATACCCGCCGACGACGGCCCAGGAATCGTTGCAGGAGCAGTTTGTAGCACCATCGCTGAAGATCCTGGTACCGGCTGTCCAACATTGGTCGCCGCCAAACCCTGTTCCAGTAGTAAGCCTTCAGTCCCATCCACCGAAGCCCCAGTTCCCGTGTGTGCATCACCCCGTGGGTCAACCATATCCCGTGTGTTGTCATGGCCCTCATCCGCTTCCAAAGCCACATCAAGAGGAGGTCCGGTAACTGGAGCAGGAGTCGGCCGTGTAGCTCCCGTAGCATTAGTAGATTTATGAGTCCCTCCAGATTTCCTTCGAAGAGGAAGATGACATTCAGCCACCGAGTGACCATAAGCATGACAACGGCGGCATCTGAATGGAACGTTTTCATAGTCCAATTTATGAACATAAACGAAGGGTCCCCAACTGAGGGTTACATCCGGTGCTAACCCATCTCTGATATTCAGGTTAACAAGAATACGGGCAATCTTCCTTTGTCGGTTCTGAAGAAAACTATAATCCCCATCCAAATAGGTACCAATTAGATTACCTATCCCTTTAAAATGTCTCTCCGACCAGTAATTTAGTGGCAATCCCGGTAGCCGAACCCACAGTGGAACAATGTCAAGCCGTTCATGGCTCGCATCAAACATCGGATGCTAGGGTTTGATCATGAATGGGCAATGGTCCCAGCTCCAGTTGGAGTTAAGTACCCATCTAGTATGTGCCTCCGAGTGGAAGTTAAAAGCGAACTAGTTGCGAGTTAATTCCACAACTTCTGGGGAATAACCTAATTCAGCAGCCCAATTTTCTCCCACCCATGCCTCAATGGTGCTCAGAGAGAAAGATCTACCCAGAGCCTTACCAACCAAGGTTATACTGGACATCGTGAGTAATTGATTCCACTCAATGTCTTCCCCCAGGGCATAGTTATATTTGTGCCTGCTCAGCTTGAGCCATTGTTTTCTGCCTCGTTTCACCTGATGTGAGGAATCATCTGATGATGGCCCTCCCCATTCTTCAGAACTAGTGCCAAATCCCACACAAGGGCTAGCGAACCCACGATGTTCATGCACTTCCAGTAACCCCTGCCGTGAAACCTCCTTCGCCCCAGCAGTGTTTAAAACAGGAGAAGGATCCGTAGAAGATACCACCCTACCAGTTCTCTGAGTTCCATCCAGAGCTGCAAGTGCACCAGTCTTACCCACCGCCGAGACCTCGAGGGCATTGAGAACCTGTTCAGAAGACCATAGAGCAGTCCCAACCTCCGATAAAGGTGTAGCTGAAGGAGTACGTTTTGTCAAGACGTTTAACGGCCCGGAACCTGGGGAGCTAGCAAGAAAACCGGAAGGCGAGAACCCTAGTTTTGGGTTATTCTCCATAGTAGGTATTATCACTGCCCCACCCGCAGCAGAAAGTGCCCCATCTTGCCACCCGGAACCCAAAGGCTAGGTCCAGATGGGCAGATCATCCGACGTATCAAAAGCATAGTCCACCAGTTCCTCATAACGCGCCATGACGGCCACGCCCACAGTAAAAATTTAAACAGTAAAAAGGCGAAAACAAACCCCCGAGGGTTTAACCAAGAACCAATAGACCCAGCAAAAAAACACGAGAAAAAACAGTGTCGGAAGGGTTCTATTGTATTAAGTAGATGGAACCTATTTTTTAATCTACTTAAAGAGAAGGTGTTGAAGAGGAATATATGGATCCTCCTTTTGGGATTTCCCTTGTAATTATGGACAAGGAATGTTTTTGTTGATATTTCCAATTCGGTTGGAAAATTTATCTATTTGGATAAAAAAATGTTGATTGCGGAGGACAAATGAGTTCTTATATCTTGGTGGAATCTGATGTCTATGGGGGTTCATTGGCAGAAGTCGAGGTCTGTTGGGGGGATTGGAATTTTTTCCAGTGCTTGGAATTTTGGAATGTCCCTTTTTGTTTTCATCTGTGTCGAAGGATGGGTCATTTAAGAAATAAATGTCCAAGTTTTTTGGAAGAGTTCTCAGAAGATGGTGATAAAGAGTCAAAGGGTTGACTATCTTCTTTACAACTTCAAGATATTGAGGGTGGCGAGAAGGTCGTTGAAGGATTATATTATGAATATGCTCCTCTTCAATCTCATGTGGATGACTCAACATATTTTTTGGGAAAGTTGAAATTGCTCTTCCCTTCATTTTATAGTACTCTCTTAGATGAGGAACTTCATTTTATTAAATATGTTGAAGATAAGAATAATCTTCTTTCTGAAGTTAAGGGGGATTCTAGTAACACTCCTTTGATTTGTAGTAACCCTTCCTTCATTCCTACTATGGGTTCTTTCCAATATTTTGACCCAGTAGTTGGTTTTGGGGTGGACACTTCTAAGGGATTATCTAAAAATGATATAAATTGTGGGAAGGTTATTTAATATATTATAGCCTTTAAGTCTACTGTGGTTTTGTCCTCTGGAGGGGAGGGTACTATAGTTCATCTGGATTCTTTGTTTTCTTTAGGTTCTTTGATGGGGAAGGATTATCGATTCGATATTCCTATTGATTTGGGGGTTTGTCTTGTGGGTCATCATCCCATTTCTAGTCCTAATGGATTTTTTGAAGGGTTGGGATCTGAAAAAATTGTGGACGATGTGGATAGGATAAAAAAAGATGTAGATGGTTCTATAGGTTCAACTCTTATTCCCTCTAATAAATATGTCCTTATTGAACACCCCTTATCTATTTTATCTGATCAGTGATCGACCAATCCTGAGGTAACTCATTGTTAGAATTTTATGGTTAGGAAAAAGAAGGAGATGAAGAATAAATTAAATAAGGAGGTTGTGGATCGTGGGGATAGGGGGTTTTTTAATAATGAGTATTTTCCATCTATCTCGGCCATACTTGATGGTTTAGCTTTGTTTTCACCTCAATGTGGTGAGGTTTTTAAACATAGGTCCCTTAGGGAAATTCCCTTGGAATTAGATTCTCAATCATTTTATGCTCCTTTAACATTAGGGGAGTGGGGGTCACTCCCAAATTCTCTTTCTTAAAGAGTCGTTTTGGACTTATTAAGCTAGAGGTCATATTAATACAAGAGATGAAGTGTTTTCGAACAAAATCCTATGAGATTTTCCGTAAAACATTCCTGAGTGGGAGTGTTGTGCAATGGATGCAGATGGTCATTCAAGGGGTTTACTAGCAGTTTGGAATCCTTTATTAGCTGATTTAAAACCCTTCATTACTTGTGCATGCATTCTTCTAGGAGGAAAGATTAGAGGGTTGGAATAATTGGTAAATATTGTAAATTGCTATGGGCATTATGCTGATAGAAAGGTGTTATGGGATCAAGTGAATGCTATTGGTTTATTTTTGGTGGAGATCTAAATATAAATTTGTCAACTTATGAAATTTGGGGTTATCATCCTCATTTGGATTCATTGTCAAGTTTTTTTTAACTTTTAGTTCAAGATGCTTTCTTGATTGATGGTTTTCCTTCTTCTATGTCTCCTGCTTTGAGAAATTGTAGAATTGGTGAAGCAGCGGTTGCCAAGAGGTTGGATAGATTTTTCATTTCTGAAGGTTTACTTAACAATGTAGGAATATTTAAAGATCATGGTCTATTAATTCTGGAATTTCATATCATTTTCTTGTCTATTTGCAAATTGAGGTGGATCAATGTAAAACCAAATTTCCTTTTAAGTTTAATCATGCTTTGTTAGAGGTGGAATATTTTATTTATTTGGTTAAGGAAAATTGGAATTCATTGCTGTGAAATTCTAAGGAGTCTATTATGCAAATGTTGGTGGGTAAACTGAAAAGTCTAAAGAATATAGTAATCCATTGGGAGAAGGAGAGAAAATTGAAATGAAACAAGACCTGTTACTTGTGGAAGATGAGCTTGATATCCTTTTCTCCATAAATAAGTTAGGTATTTTTCTATGCAGGAAAAGGAGTTGTTAGTTAGTTTGGAAGGTATGA
The DNA here is from genome assembly GCA_027924585.1 of Larix kaempferi. NCBI lineage: Eukaryota > Viridiplantae > Streptophyta > Pinopsida > Pinales > Pinaceae > Larix > Larix kaempferi. The sequence continues at coordinate 51,937 of BSBM01000286.1, forward strand.
AATCCAAATTTCTGAAGTTTGAATATGAATCTTGGAGGTTAAAGAGTCGGGTTATTTGGATATCTCGAGGAGATAACAACACAAAAAAATTCACAAATATGCAAACCAAAGAAGATTTGGTAGTATTATTTGGGACCTTAACAATAATCAAGGAAAAATAATTAACTCACAAGAAGATTTGAATAAAGATGCACTGTTTTAATTTGCTAATATTTTAAAGGATTTTGGACAAACAAATATTGTTTCCAAGTTATAGGTAGTCCAAAATTATCATACATTCTTCTCCTATGAGTAGGGTCAAAGAATAGGAAGGGAAGTTTCATTGGTTGAAATTGAAGAGGTTTTAAAGAAATTTGGTAGATCAAAAAGTCTTGGGCCAAATGGCTAGACAAGTGAGTTTTTTTTTTCTTTCTTTGATTTGTTAGGACACGATATTTTGGAGGTAGTTGAAGAATCAAGGTTAAAGGGGTATGTTTTATGTTCTCTAAACTCTACCTTTATAGAATTAATTCCAAAAAATGTCAAGCCAAGAACTTTCAATGATTACATGCCAATTTTAGTTTGCAATTTGGTTTATAAGATCATTACTAAACTTATCTCAAATAGGATCAAGCCAAAGTTGGATGAGGCTATGTATCAGGAAAATTTTGGTTTTCTCTCAAATAGACAAATTGTATATGGTATAGGGGTTTCTCAGGAGTGTTTACACTCAATTAAGACAAGAAATTGGTATCCCTAAATCTTAAAATGGATTTGGTAAAAGCATATGACAGAGTGGAGTGGGTCTTCTTAAGATTGGTTTTGATATAGAAAGGAATTTCCTTGGAAGTAACTAACTAGGTTATGCCTTGTGTTTCCTCAACTTGGTTTGATGTGCTAGTTAATTGTTTTTCATCCAATTTTTTCAAAATTTCTAGGGTCTTAGGCAAGGTTGTCCCTTATCTCCTTTACTTTTTCTTCTTGTGGTGGAAGGTTTAAGAAGAGTCATTGGAAAAGATAAGATGGAGACGAGACTTATAGGAGTAAAGGTTTCTTTCCGAAATTTCATTACTCATCTACTATTTTGGATGATGTTCTTTTGTTTGGTAATAGTACTCTTGAGGAATGGGAAACCTTTCACGGTATCATTAAGCTTTTATATGAAGCCTCTAGGATGGAGGCTAGTGTCTAAAATTCTATTTTTCTTCATAATGGTATTGTAGAAGCTATTTTGGACAGATTTGGATGCTCTTTCCTTACAAAACCTATCCTGTTGAGATGCGTTTTAAGTATTTGGGTTATTTTCTTAATCCAAATAACTATTTAAAGGAGGATTGGTTATGGTTTGCGAGGAAAGTGGAGAAACAATTGGTGACTAATGCTACAAATGGATTTCTAAGGGAGAGAGGTTTACTCGTGTCAAGGTTATACTAGAATAATTCCATTTTACTGGATTTCCCTAGAAAAAATTGTTGATGTATATGTAACTTCGGAATGTATTTCATATATGTATGTTGTATGTACTCCTATAGAGATGGTATTATTCCTCTATATGGAAGTGTCATCATTTATATTGTAAATGTCGTAACGTATACTTGATGGGTTATTAGACCACCTTGTTGGGGTCGGCCCTATATAAGTCATGTGGGTCGAAGGGTTATTAGACCACCCTATTGGGGTTCAGCCATGTGGGTCGAAGGGTTATTAGACCACCCTATTGGGGGTCGGCCCAGTCAGCATTATGTTATGTGGTTAATTTCGAGCCTACATGATTTATGTAAAAGGCAAGTCAAGTCAAGTATAAATAGAGTGCGGGAGGCACTCTATTTGATCACTCACTTCTCACTCATGCACTCAAGGAGGAGTGGCGCACTTATGGAGGAGGAGGATCTGCTGCTAGGATATGTCTATCTCTTATGGTTGGGTTGTATCATTGCTCTATCTATCTCTGAGGAAGTTATTGGGGTTTTTCACCTTTATGGTTTTCCCCAAGTAAATCTTTGTGTCTCTTGTGTGCTTGAATTATTGTCTCCATGATTGATATGCTGTACATGTTGTTCTCTTAGTTAAGATCCTAGATCAGATTGAAGTAAATTCTGAAAATTTAACATGGTTTCAGAGCTACCCTGAAAGAAGGCATGATATGGCATGTATGACACTTGTTGCACTTACGATGCTAGGGCTTGATATAGCAAAAACCAGTCGTCGTAGCACTTTCGCTATAAATCCGTTTTGGTGAATTTTTCGGATCTAAAATCCTTACAGGTAGAAAATTAAATCTCCATGTACCTTGTATCCAAAGGAAAACCTCTAATTCGTTGTACTTTGTGATTTATGATCTGTACAATATAGGGTTTCTGCCTCTTCCAGATCTGAGTCAAAATCAGGTGACCTTGGGAAAAAGGTCATAACTTGGGCTAGGAAGCTCCAAATGACATTTCATAAAAAGTGACAGGTATTACACAGACTGTACTATCTCAAGAAAGTTTTTCAGAAGCCGAAGTTGAAATAGTGACACTTGGCATGCCATACAAGTTCGCTCTCCTGTATTATCCCATTAACAGATCACGTTGCGACACTTGGCATAACTCTCTCTCAGAGAGTCCAATTGAGGTCAGACCTATCAGGATGGAAACATAACAAGGCTAGCTATCTCAGCAAACGTTTTTAGAGGCCGAAGTTGAAACAATGACACGTGGCACTCCGTACAAGTTCGATCTCCTGTATTATCCCATAAACAGGTCACGTTGCGACACTTGGCATAACTCTCTCTCAGAGAATCCAATTGAGGTCAGACCTATCGGGATGGAAAGATAACAGGTCGGGCTATCTCAGGAAACGTTTTCAGATTTTGTGGATCAAAAGGTTTGGAGTTACACCAGAAACAATCAGGTACATATTTATGTCAAAACAGAATTATTTTTGAGTACCTTCATTCATGGCTTCCGGAATTTAGGGCTTTGGAGAAAGTTGGAATTTTTGTAATTGGAGACCACGGATGGATGCTACTCATAAAAAAAGAGATTTAGAGACTAAGATCAGAATTTTTGGTTGGGCAGAAGGCCGAGCTTGATCAGACCCTAGTTCGGGACTTTGATCAGAAAAGTGAAAAATTAAGGCTTCTGTAAAAATGGGAATTTTTTAAATCTGTGACCACGGCTGGAAGCTCCTCAAAAAAATAGAAGCTTAGAGATTTGGATAAAACATTTTGATTGGGAAGAAGAGTGGGCTTCATCAAACCCCAGTTCAGGGTCACGTCCAGTGAAGCCAGAAGTTTCAAAGGAAAAATTGAGGAGTGAAACTTTGCAGTTTTCAAATTCTGAATATACCAGCTTGATCAACTCATCAAGGCGCATATTTCTATCCTTTCGAAAGTTTGAAATTCAAAGTTTGAATTTTTGAGGTTTCTCTGACAAACACATATCCAGCTCCAGGTCCAGTTCTTGCAAATCAAGTTGATTGGGTTAATCCTAGAAGAAGATGGATTGGTCACCTGCATAAGTAAAGAAGTTCATGTTTCAGAGGGAGATGAGGTAAGGCCTTACATAAGAATATTACAAGCGATCTCGACAGGTGTGACTCATCGAGGTATGTTTTGAGATTTGTTCATGATTAAGCTTATGGTATGTTTGTCTTCATGTTATTACAGTTAGTACAATCTTGATTTTAGACATGTCATAAAATTGTGAATGCACGATAGAAAATATTCATTGATTAGGGTGTTGACACTTATGATTGTACTAATGCATTATGGTGTTGTATGAGGTTTATGTTGTCTACTAACTTGAAAGGTACACCAAGAAAGACAGATCATGTTCTGGTTCAAGAACATATGATCATGATGACATGAGGACAAAGATTCATCCATTGTCATGGATCTCATAGAAGATCCATTTACGAGGTATGTATAACTTGGTTTTATAATGGTTAACCTATGAGATATACAGGTTACTAGCACAAGTCATTGAAGAAGAACAAGAAGACATCATGTGAGTATGTTAGACATAACTAGCTAGCATGCTAATCCAGGTATGTTTTTCCTATATCAAGATAGAATCCTACCTTGTGTTAGGATCTTATACTGTTGTGTTGATAATAATTATTCATGAAGTCATAGGTTTGAATAGTCATGGTTGTATGCATATTGTAATTGATGATATGACTAACCAGAAGAATCATGAAGGTATAGGTTTGAGTAATCACGCATTTTATGCATATTATATCTCTTATCTTGATTGATGATTTAACTAACCAAAAGAGTCCTATGATCAAATAAGAATATGCATGAGTAAAAGAAGACTTCCCTGAAACCTTGAACACTAAGGTTTATTATCTGGGTTTGAAATGATCCTGACTATACATGCTTGAGATTATTGTGATTATACTAATGAATGTTTGATTACGTATGAGACCTAGAGGATAACACAATGGTGATACTAACAAGCATGCATAGGGATCAAGAATGAATATAAGTTCAAGGACAAGTAATCCAGGAAGCAAAGATCAAGAGGGAGTACACTCCAGTGGTTTCTACAAGGATGTAGATATTCAGAGGGAGTTGACCATCTCTCTACATTCCACAACATAAAGGTGTAAAAGAAGCTACCTCAAATTAGGACTCCAATAGCTCCTGCAAGGAAGCGAAGACTCAGAGGGAGTCCACCCAATGAACAAACAAAGATAAGTATTTGAACTGTCATTTCTTAAATAATACTATTCAATAATGTATATACTGATGTTCCTAGAATTAGGTTGTGTATTATGCATATTAGAATAATTGCATTGATTAATAGTATACTACTAATATGCATGGGTAAGTGGCCTATGGCACTATACAACATTCCATTGCTACTTATCTAGAATGAAACCTCTTTGCTGACATGTTGGGAGTTGTGCACACTCTTAACAATGTTCTGGTAGAGATTGGAAGGCATCTAGAAAGTTACGGGATATGGATAAATGTTGTATTGAAGCATTGGCTAAGATAATTGCATGACTGTATGACATATTTCTTTATGTGTAAGAATTTGTTCTGAAAATTATGAGATGTTTCTAATCATGCAATTTAACCTATTTTGTAGGAAAAGACCGTATATCTTCACCTACAAAAGGACTACAACATTTGTTCCAGCAACAAAGATATCTATTGAAGATATTGAAGTTCCCAGGATCTGGGATGAAGAAATGAAATGCCATGATCCGTCGATCATGAAGAATGATGTTTGGGATGTAGTCCCAAGACCTGAAGGGAGGTTTGTTATGACTTCCATATGGATCTATCAAGATCAAGCATGCTGTAGATGGCAGCATAGAGAAATATAAAAGTGATGAAATAGAAGATACACCAAATGGATTCAAGACAGCTTTCTTGAATGGTGTAGTGTATGTGGAGCAGCCACTTGGTTTTGAGACACATGACAGGGAGTCATATATGTGCAAAACTTGGGTATGATGCACTATTTGTTTTTGGCATGGAGGTGTGGCAGAGTGCAAATGGAATCTTCCTTGGACAAGGGAAGTATGCAATAGAGATCCTGAAGAGGTTCAGGATGATGAATTGCAAGGCCATGGCCACACCTATGGCATCGAATCTGAAGCTTCTATGTGATGCTTCATCTGAGCCGGTTGATGTCTCTATGTATCGTCAGATGATTGGGTCCTTGATGTACCTGACGAACACGAGACCAGATATTTGCTTTGTTGTGAACACATTGAGCCAGTTCCTGATGGATCCGAGGAGTGTTCACCTGGTTGCTGTAAAGCATGTTCTGAGGTACCTAAAGGGTACAGTGGATTTTGGGCTCAAGTATGAAGCGAATCAAAAGTTTCACCTGCAGGGTTATGTTAATTCAGATTGGGCTGGCAGTGTTGTAGATAAGAAGAGCACATCTGGGTGCTGCTTCAATATGGGATCAGGTGTGATCTCTTGGATTAGCAGGAAACAGTCCTACGTGGCACTGAGTACAGCTGAGGCAGAGTATGTTGCAGCCTGTTCAGCTAGTTGTGAGGCAGTATGGCTATGGAAGCTACTGTCTGAGTTATTTGATCTCCCGTTGGATGCTACTGGTATCTTCTGTAAATAACCAGAGTTATGTGAAGCTGTCTGAGAACCCAGTGTTTCATGATAGGTCGAAACACATAGAGATCAAATATCACTATATCAAGGATATGGTGCAGAGAGGAGCTGTGAAGCTCCTGTATGTTGCGACGGACTAGCAGATTGCAGATGTGCTGACAAAGTCACTAGCCAGGGTGAAGTTCGAGTACTTCAGAGAGAGGCTTGGCATTCTTCAGATCGAGGACACTTCGAGGAAGAAGTGATGGACACATTTGCTGAAGCCATTCCAAGCATGTTGGAAGGAGGATCCTTCACATGGCTGTGGATGTAAGCGTTGTATGATGAGCATCAGGATGATGTTCTGGTTTCTGCTTGGATATGATCAGTTGGATCATTTTTATATGTATGTATGCATCATGTTGGATGTTGGATATGATCAGTTGGATCATTTTTATGTATGTATGTATGCATCATGTTGGATGTTGGATATGATCGGTTGGATTATGTGTATGTATTTTGTATAAGCATCATGTTGGATGCTTGGACCATGTATCTTTATATGTATCAGGTGGATACATTGTATGATCAGGTAGATCATGTATATTGATATGTATCAGGTATGATCAGGTAGATCATGTATGTTGATGGATACATTGTGTGGATCATGTATCTATGTATCAGGTGGATACACTATGTATATTTATATGTATCAGGTATGATCAGGTAGATCATGTATGTTGATGGATACATTGTGTGGATCATGTATTTACGTATCAGGTGGATACACTATATATATTGATATGTATGAGGTATGATCAAGTAGATCATGTATGTTGATGGATACATGGTGTGGATCATGTATCTATGTATCAGGTGGATACACTATGTATGATGATATGTATCAGGTAGATACTTGGTGTGCATCAGATGGATGCATTGTATGATCAGGGTGATCGTGGATGACGAGCTTCTCCAGATGACATGCAACAGGATGTTGCAGTGATGATGATCAGGATGATCATGTGTACATTAGGATGATGTATGGTGAGTATCAGATGATACTTTGTGGTCGTGGATCAGGTTGTGCAGGTAAGCATGTAATTTGTGCCCTAGGAGATTTGCAGATGGTCTTTCGAGGTTTTTCCTATGGCATGTAATTCGGTGCCCCGGGACATCTGGCAAATGCTCTTTCGAGGTTTTGCTTGGGAGGATATATAATTTGTGCCCTAGGAGATCTACAAATAGTCTTTCAAGGTTTTTCCTATGGCATGTAATTCGTTTCCCTGGGATATCTGGCAGATGCTCTTTCGAGGTTTTGCCCTATGGCATGTAATTTGCTCCTGGGAGATCTGGACAGGATGAAAAAGGCCTCAGATGCTTCAGCTAGGTTTTGTGGTGAGATCACATGTAATGTGCTCCTGGGAGATCCGACAGGTAGAGCCGCGTGCTCGTAACAGCCTAGGATGCTTCAGCCAGGTTTTGTGATGGGTCACATGTAATGTGCTCCTGGGAGATCCTACAGGTAGAGATGTGTGCTCGTAATAGCCTGGGATGCTGCAGCCAATTTTTGTGACGCACGTAATAAGTCCTGAGGTTTCCACAGTATGGCCAGTGATGATGAAGACCTGTAGGTGGTGGGCCTACATCCAGTATGAAAAAGGACTGGCTCTGTAGAACTTCCTATGATGAGTAGATTCAGAGATTGATTGAGATAGCAGCAGCAGTGACGATGATGATGACTCGATGATGATTATCCAGTAATGATGACCCAGAGAAGATGAGTTGTGCTAGAAGACCTATGCTGAGAAATACCTTCCTAGTTAAGAGGGAGTGTTGATGTATATGTAACTTCGGAATGTATTTCATATATGTATGTTGTATGTACTCCTATCGAGATGGTATTATTCCTCTATACGGAAGTGTCGTCATTTATATTGTAAATGTCGTAACTTATACTTGATGGGTTATTAGACCACCTTGTTGGGGTCGGCCCTGTATAAGTCATGTGGGTCAAAGGGTTATTAGACCACCCTATTGGGGGTCAGCCATGTGGGTCGAAGGGTTATTAGACCACCCTATTGGGGGTCGGCCCAGTCAGCATTATGCTATGTGGTTAAGTTCGAGCCTACATGATTTATGTAAAAGGCAAGTCAAGTCAAGTATAAATAGAGTGCAGGAGGCACTCTATTTGATCACTCACTTCTCACTCATGCACTCAAGGAGGAGTGGCGCACTTATGGAGGAGGAGGATCTGCTGCTAGGATATGTCTATCTCTTATGGTTGGGTTGTATCATTGCTCTATCTATCTCTGAGGAAGTTATTGGGGTTTTTCACCTTTATGGTTTTCCCCAAGGAAATATTTGTGTCTCTTGTGTGCTTGCATTATTGTCTCCATGATTGATATGCTGTAGATATGTTGTACATGTTGTTCTCTTAGTTAAGATCCTAGATCAGATTGAAGTAAATTCTGAAAATTTAACAAAAATTCATGTTTCCATTCTTCACACATTGAGAAAAAGAATGATGCAATTCTTGTGGTCTGGGAATGTTAATAGAGAAAAAAAAAATTTGGTAAGTTGGTATAAGATATCTCTTCCTAAATTTTTTTGGGGATTTGGTATTAAGAACTGACTTTGGTTTAGCTTGGATTTAAGTCTAAAAAGCCTCTGGAGAGGTCTTTTTGGGTCAAGTTTATGGAGTGAGGTTTGTAGGAAAAATATCTAAAGAAGAAATTTGTATTAGAGTGGATTAGACATCCAAATAAAGTTGTTTCAAATGCGTCAAATCTAGAATGGATTTATAAAATCCTATCCTTGGTTGGGCTCTTGGTTGGATTGGAGAACTAATAATGGGAATTCGGTTGTTCTTTGGATTGAACCTTTTTTGGGAGGTGGTGATTTTTTATATGATTCCAAATTCTCTAATTTACTATCTCTCATAAAATAATTTTAAAACTCTAGTCCATGTAAAGAACAATGATGTTGAAGATATTCTGGATTCATATTAAATAAGTGTAGAAGATTTGGGTCTAGTTGAATTTTGAGCTACTAAATGGAACTTTCATTACAGGTTTAATGCATGTTGGTGTTAGATTGTCTGATAAAGATGATGGATTGATGTGGGATTGGAATAAGTCAAATGGGAAAGTCAGTGCTAAATTGGTATATGATGCCATTCCAAATACATCATTTGATTCTACAAGAAAATGATGGTTTCATAAGATTTCAAGATGGACAATTAATTTAAAGTTAAAATGTTTCTCTTGGCTATGTTTGGAAAATATAATTTTGACATGGGATAACATTATTAAATGAGAAAGATCTGGTCCAAACTATTGTAGCTTATGTGTTAATGATTGTGACTATGTTAATCACCTTTTTTTTGTGATTTTTCTAAATAGGTATGGTGTGATATTAAATGTAGTCTTGATATATCTGAGCCCTAGGGGGCATCTTCCTTTGATGAAAGTTTGGAGAAATGGTGTAAGGCCCTTCAGTTTAAGGAACTCCCTACTTTTGTCAGTTGGGGATTATGGACGTCTAGGACTGTTGTTTTTGAAAATTTCACTTCCAATTGCTCAATTGTTAGTTCTAAGATTCTAGGGTTTTTTAAAGAATTCTATAAAGAGCAGAAGATAAGGACGAGTAGAATTATTTTATCCCTCTTTATCAGATGATATTGCAGTTGGTTACTTTGATGGAGATTCTCAGTTGAGGCTTTGTGGTAGTGGTGTGGTATTGAATTTAACCATTAATCACTATTTTTTTGGATGAGTAGTGGGAATGGTACAAATACAAGGGAGGAACTAATGGATTTATGGGTCCTATTGTGGTTTTCATCTAAACAAGGTTATTTGGCTCTCCAAGTACTGGGTGATTCAAGATTTATTCTCGACTGGGAAGCTGGGAGATATTCTTTGCATGTGGCAACTTTGGAACAATGGTGCTCCAGCATCAAGGTTCTACATACTTATTTTAATTTTCTTTCTATTGGTCATATATATAGGCAGTTAAACTATGTGGTAGAACACTTATCAAAAACAAATCTCAGTCTTTAGGAAGGACTTCTTTATTTTTAAGAATTTAAGGATTCCACAATGATATCTTTAGGATCTCTACATGTTCATTAAGTCTTTATGTCTGAATGGGTTCCTGGTATTTGCTTTTGGAGCAGTTTGGGTCAAATGTTTTGGAAGATTGTATAATTAATTTGTCGATTGTGGATTATCTTGGACACTTTTTATGTTAGGGGTTGATGGCTAGTTGGGTTTATGTTTTGTATGATGTAAGTTCTTTGGAGCATTATCCGATTTTCTAAAGTATGACTAAAAAGTCATGAAATGTATTGAGATAGTTTTCTTTGATTCTGGAGGAATATCAAGAAGCTTGTTTTCTTCTTTCTGAAAAAAAAAATTCTCTAATGGAACTGCTCCTATGTACCTTTCAATTTGACATAACCCAACATAGTGAATTCTCACACTAGATAGATAATATTGATTCCAAGTTTGGATTTATTAATAATTTATAGGATTATTAAAATGATGAATTGTTTTCTATTTTGAATCATTATGCATCTATAGTTCAATTCAAAGTAAAATTGTGGCCTATGAATGAGTATATTCATTTGAATCATTCTCCATCTGTAGTTCAATTCAAAGTAGAATTGTGGCATGTGAATGAGTATACTCATTTTTTATGAATAATTAGTTACCTTTATGGTCTTATTCTCAATTCTTTGTCGTAAATACCATGCAAGTTCAAATCTATTTTTGCTTTGAATTATGTGTTTAGTTGTACATTTGTATGCAATGAATATGAGTTTTGTTTCATACTTCTAGTAATGGGTAGTTGAATTGAAATGGTTTAGTCAACATTGCTATACTCAAAATTCCATAAATTGGGATTTGTTTTATACGGCCTTGATTCCCAATTATTCTCTTTTTTATCAAGGCCTTCACAATTTAGTGGGATAGTCCTATATCCAAATTTCCCCTATGCAAGATGCATTAAAATTTGTATTTTGGAGTTCATATTAGATGTGCAATTGATTTTAAGTTATAAATCTCAGCTGAAACTAGGAACATTATCAATCTTTTGATCCACCATTGAATCTTATTACCCTTGCTTTTACTTATTTGACGACATGTATATAATATCAAGGTTCACATTGATTATGATAGTTTTTGGGTTACTCTAAAAGTGCTTACACCATGTTTGGAGGTGCTTATTGAGCTTTGGGGTCCATGGAGTATGTTCAACCCCTCGATGGTTCGAGATGTATTGTAGCATGAGACATGGTATGTTATGAATATGCACAAATGATATGGCTTACTCAATGGATGCTTGACTTCAATATGTTGTTGGTTTGGAGTTCTTCCCTTAGGAATTGGAGTTTTCTTTCTTTATTGGTTTCCATCCCTTCATAATGGACACATCGAGGAGCCACTTGCAAGGAGAGTTCCCTACCTGGGATGAGGAGAATTTTACATCTTGGAGGAGGGATTCAAAAGTGTTGTAGGGGGTAGTTGACCCAATGGAGTACATTTATTAAGAGGATAGATGGAGCCAATGGATGCTTGTGATGGAGTGGTGTAAGGTTTCCTTGCATAACATCATCTTGGAAATTACTGTGCTCTACATTTCCATTAGTGTAAAACACTTGCACTTTAAAGTGTATGTTTTGTTCATGTAGCCTACAAGGGTTCATGTAGGTTGCTTGTAAGTGCTTGTGCCAACATATTATTGTTGGTCTCCCTTACCTCTCATGTAAATAGAGAAAAGAGAGTGTTTCCATTCTTATCATCATGTGTACTCTTTTCTTTGTACATAGATTATTGGAGGAATTCATTGGGGTTAACCCATGAATCCTATAGATTATTGGAGGAATTCATTGGGGTTAACCCATGAATCCTAGGTGGAGTTATGAAGTGGAGAAGGAATGTATTTATGTATAGTTTTCTCTTGTGAATAGAGTTTTCTCTTGAGAAGGAGACATTGGATATTATCTTGGATTTATCTCCCTTTCTCTCTTGGATCTTCACTTGTACATGTATTTTGTCTCTTTCTTGAGGCACTAGGGTTTCTTGGTCTTGTTGGAGTACCTTTCAGTATCTTGAAGTTCTAGGGTTAGGGTTTATCCCTTAGAGAATGGATATTAGGGATTTGAGATAAAACCCTAGGGTGAAATTTTGAATAGAAAAAGAAGAAGAGGATATGTTTCTTTAGAGGTTGTGTTGAATATATTCTTGCACTTGGATCTTCTTGGTTGAGCTAGAGTTTGTTGATTTTTGGATAATTGAAGTTTTGCGCTAGCCTTCAGACAAGTCTGTGTAATATATGTGTACTTCATGTTGAGCTTATATATGAAGTTTCCAACTATCTATATATTGTGCAATTTCTTTATTTTAATTTCAACTATATATATGTTCTTTATGCAATGTTATTTACAATTGTTATGTCTTGTTGATTTGACAAAGTTACAGGGGGAATTGATAAGTGCATTAACATCTAACTTATAAAGAATATAAGGGTATGATTTCATTTCTTGTATACTATTGTAACTATTGTTGTAAAACTACATTGTCAAATCTAGTTATTAGTTGATAAGTTTCCCTTGAAGGGACTAAAACTTATCTCATTGTTTGGTATATTTTCTCCTTGAGTTGTAGTGAAGTGTGAGGTTGTTTGAAGTGAATCATTGAGATATTTCCATTGATGTATTATAGTTTCATTTGTAGTAGTCCTAAGGATGAAAATTTGAGGGCTAATATCCAAGAAACCTTCTTGTAAGAAGGTGAAATTTCAATCTTTCCTTAGTTTCCCAATTGAATGATATTTCAATAGCTTATGTCTTTGCACATTACTTTTCCCACTTCAACATTTAAGCATAAGCATGCAATTTCAAGGAAAATTCCTTGAATTATTCATTTGAATTGCATTGACTTTGTACTTCAAGTTAATAGTTTTAGGATGCTTTATTATTTGAACAATTAGCAAGATTATATACATTTTGCCTCCTAAATTGAAAAATCCTACACATTAAATAAAAGAAAAATATATGATGGAGGAAGGTCAAACACTTGTAGAAAATATTGTAACAAAAGGAAAGAGGCCAACCTTATATGATACCTCAAGTCACTTAGGGCTATCCAATTTCCCAGAATGGTCAAAATCATTTTAGATATTCAAAGATGAGTAATATCCTCCATTACATATATTAGCATATATAAATGATGATGATGATGATGATAAGGATGAGGAATTATACAATCATGTTTGCATAATGCAACTGGAAGGATAGCTTTGTTGCATGTGTTAACTTAATCTAATGGATAATCTATCATGTCAGATTGGAGAGAAAACAACGGTTGATTATAGATGGGAATGTATCACATCCTTTTTTCCTAATGAGTTACATAGGTAATATAAATATTATAAATGTGAATTACTTATGACAACAGAATGGGTAATAAGGTTTCACATATATTGCACAAAGTACTTGAGAAGTGGTGGATTGAAGGAACATAGTTTATATCAAAGAATATTGATAGATTCTACTATTTCGCATATTTAAGAGAACCCTATATTCACATTGTGGATTTTATCACTACACTTTGTGGAGAAAATGATGCTAACACTTTAAAGTTTTATTGGCTCTGTTTATGTACACTATTGCAAGGAGAGGATCAATATTCAATTGGGTCAATATTTTATCTCATAATTTGATGACATAATTATTGAGATTTAATTTCACTAAACTTGAATCTCCTCCTCAATTATGTATGTCATCTAATCTTTTGGATATCATCTATGCAAGCAATGATTTCAAAGGAATGGATCGGTGTTGGAATCCTATAGAATCTTCATTGAAAGTTTATTGCTAGGTTTAATGGAGGCACAAATAAATGAACCATTTTACTCAAGTTTGTGATTATTTATTTTCTCATTTATATGAAGTCATTTTCTATAATAAGAAATTACCTAAGTGGACTAATGATGCCATGGTAGTATTGAGTGAAATAGGTGATTGGTGTATTGATGAGAATTGCACCTACATTAAAATATATGGGGAAAACAATGCTAGGGTCATACCGTAACTTGCATTACTCTAGGAAGTAATCATGCATATTATAAGGCCATAAATTTTTAATAAGGTCAAGTTAGTGTTCAAAGATCAATATAAAAATGGTATTTTATTAATTAAGACCAATTAGGAGATAGTGTTTGACCATGTCAAGTAGTTAGGGTTTTGGACATTTCAAGCCTATTTAAAGAAGCTTTAAGGATATGATATGTTTTGTGAAGAATATTGTATTGGGGATCCGCTCAAGTGAATGGCTACCCAACCATAAGAGGCTTGTGAACATTGTTTCAACATTAACAAAGCTCTTTCTTTGTCATATTCTGCTATTATTTTCTCATATTTTTTGTTATGTTTTTCTTATTTTTGGTTCATTGCATGCCAATATTGCTATATACTATATGTTTCTCAATTTGCATGGCTAAGGAACACCACAAGTGGTATCAGAGCCACAATATTGAGACTACACACATATGAGAATGGATAGAATTTTTTAGGCTAAAGATGTGTTTCAACATATGGAAATAACCATAGAGATCTATCGTTCACTAGATAAACCTGCAGTTGGGGAGCAATACATGCAGGGAATAAAATTAGTACTAATCACACTGTTCCCTCATTTGGTGCAATTGTTGGACACCCTTGTAACTCCTTTTGGTACCCCTTTTGTAATACCACCATTTTGACCTTGGAATTATTGGCTTGATAAGTAAATATTGTGAGTACGTGATGTATGGTTCCTAGTGAATATTTGGTTTATAAAGGAAAGTATTTTCTATTTTGTGGACATGTTCTAGTCAGCCATGGAAAAATGTAAAAATAATGTAAATATTTATAATGCAAATAAAATTATAAGAGTTGGCTATGGAAGCAACTAAAATAAGGGGGTTGTTTTTATCCATTAGGGAGAGGTGAGGGATTTATGGCATTAAATCCTTTGTTTCCAAGTGTCATATTAAGAACCCATGTGTCATAAAAGGTTGTTACAGAAGATACAAGTAGCATCCAATTATAGATCAAATAAATATGACAGTAGCTTCCTTACCCATACTGCCTCACAACTGGCCGAACAAGCTGCAACATACTCTACTTCAGCTTGTCAGTGCTACATGGGATTGCTTCCTACTAAACCAAGAGATCACACCTGATCCTATACTGAAGTAGCACCCCAAAGTGCTCTTCCTATCTGCAGCACTTCTTGCCCAATCTGAATCAACATAACCCTCCAGGTTAAACTTTTGATTCACATCATACTTGATCCCATAATCAACCGTACCCTTCAGGTACCTCAGAATATGATTTACCACAATTAGGTGAACATGTCTAGGATCCGTCAGGAACTGGCTCAATGTGTTCACCACAAAGAAAATATCTGGTCTCGTGTTTGTCAAGTACATCAACGACCCAATCATCTGACGATACATTGTGGCATCAACTGACTCTGTTGAAGCATCTCTCAATAGCTTCAGGTTCGATGCCATAGGTGTGGCTATGGCCTTGCAGTCCATCATCCTGAACCGCTTCAGGATCTCTACTACATACTTCCCTTGTCCAAGGAAGATTCCTTTTGCACTCTGCCACACCTCTATGCCTAGAAAGTAATGCATCATACCCAAGTCCTTCATCTCGAACTCGGCGGCAAGCTTCCTCTTTGTATCAGGAATCAACCCAATCTCACCTGTCACAAAGATGTCATCTACATACAGTAGGAGTATCACTGGGTTTCCTTCATCAACCTTGTAGTAAAGGTTGGAATCCGCTTTACTCTTGGTAAAACCCAAACTGGTAAGGAAGCTGTCAATACTACCATACCATATCTTGGGTGCTTGCTTCAAACCGTACAAGGATTTCTTCAATTTGCACACATGTGACTCCCTTTCATGTGTCTCAAATCCAAGTGGCTGCTCCACATACACTTCCTCTTCAACTACATCATTCAAGAAAATTGTCTTGAAATCCATCTGGTGTATCTTCCACTTCATCACTGTAGCCAGAGCAAGTACTATTCTGATGGAAGTGTATCTGGATACAGGTGCAAAATTTTATTCAAAGTCTATCCCTTCTTTTTGGGAGAATCCATGAGCCACAACCTTTCCTTGTATTTCTCTATGCTTCCATCTGTAGCATAGTTGATCTTGTCGATCCACTTGGAAATCGCAATAGACTTCCTTTCTGGTCTCGGGACCACATCCTAGACATCATTCTTCATGATCGACTGGTACTCCTCAATCATGTCATCCTTCCATTACTGAATCCCAGATCTTGGGAACTTCAGATTCTTCAATATCTTCAATAGGTAGTTTTCTGGATTTGTTGAGTCTTCGTCGCTTGTTCTTCGAAACAAGTCTCTCTTGTAGGTGATGGTACATGGTCTTTCCTACAAGACAAGTTCAATTGCATGATTAGAAATATCTCATAGATTTTAGAACAAATTCTTACACATAAAGACATATGTCATACAATCATGCAATTATCTTAGCCAATGCTTCAATACAACATTTATCCATATCTCGTATACGGTAACTTTGTAGATGCCTTCCATCTCTACCAGAACATTTTTAAGAGTGTGCACTACTCCAACATGTCAACAAAGAGGTTTCATTCTATATAAGTAGCAATAGAATGTTGTACAGTACCATAGGACACTTACCCATTACTTGCATATTAGTAGTATCTTGTTCATTAATGCAACCGTTCTAAAATGCATCATATACATCCTAAATCTAGGAACATAAGTATGTACATGACTAAACAAAATCAGTTAAGTAATCATATATACAATAAATAATAATTCAAATACTTATCTTTGTTTGGTTGTTGGGTGGACTCCCTCTTGATCTTTGCTTCCCTGTGGGAACTACTGGAGTGTGCTCCCTCTTGATCTTTGCTTCCTTGCAGGAGCTACTGGAGTGTGCTACCTCTTGATATTTTCTTCCTTGATTATCTGTCTTTGAACTTATATCCATCGTGGACCACTATGGATGCTTAAGTGTGCACTAGTGTCATCATTGTGTCATCCTCAAGATCTCATACACAATCATACATTCATTAGTATAATATCAATACTATCAAAACATTATGATTCTAAATAATCTTAAACATGTATGGTCATGGTCATTTCTTACAAGCGTTAGTATTTCAAGGTTTCAAGGAGTACTTCTTTTACTCATGCATATTCTTATTTGACCATAGGACTCTTCTGATTTATTTTTATATCATTAATCAAACTAAGAAACATAATATGCATAAACCCTTGATTACTTAAACTTATAACTTCATGAATAATCATTATCAATCATACAAAAGTATATTTATATAAGATCCTAACACAAGGTAGGATTATAACTCGATATAGGAAAACATACCTGGATTATCTTGTTTGCTAGTTATGTCTAACATACCCAAACAATGGATTCTTTGTTCTCTTTAGAGACCTTCTGCTAGTAACCTGCACATCTCAAAAGTTAAGCATTGTAGACCCAAATTATACATACCTTGTAAGTAGAGCTTCTATGTGATCAATGACTATGGATGATTCTTTGTCTTCATGTCACCATGGTCATATATTCTTGATCCAGAGCTTGATTTGTCTTTCTTGATGTACCTTTCATGTTAGCGGACAACATCAACCTCATACAACACCACAGTGCATTAGTACAATCATAAGTGTCATATAACCCTAATCAATGAATGTCTTCTATCATTCACATGCATTCATACATTTACTAAGGTGATAAGACAAGTCTAAAATTAATCAAGATTGTACTAACCTCAATAATATGAAGACAAACTTAATCATGAATAGATTTCAAAACATACATGTATCTCCTCAAGTCATATTACATGTGGGGATTGCTTGTAGTCTTATTTTGTAAGGCCTTAGCCTCATCTCCCTCTAGAACTCGAACTTCTTCACTTATTTAGGTGTCCAAGTCATTCTCTTCTAGGATTAACCCAATCCACTTTGATTTTCGGAAACTGGATCTCGAGCTGGCTAGGGTTTGCCAGAGAAACCCTAAAAATTCAAACTTGGAATTTCAAACTTCTGTCTGGATAGGGATATGCATTTGACTAAGGCGAAAAAACTTGTGTGCTCAGATTTTTAAAACTTCAAAAATTGACCCTTCAGAAATGACCCACGAATTCCGGATTAGCAATTTCTGTCAAAATCTGGTTTTCTGGTTTTCTAGTCCAAAACCCGAACTAGGGTTTGATGGATCCCGGTGTTCTACCGAACCAAAAACTTCGATCTTGGTCTCTAAATTTTGATTTTTCTGAGGGTATCAATCCTATGCTGAGAGTAATCCAAAATTACACTTCTATAAAAAGCCCTAATTTCCCACAATAGTGACGAGCCAAAAATGAAAGTGCTCAGAATCTAATTCTGTTTGGACAAAAACATATGCCATATTGTTTCTGGTGTATCTCTGAAATTTCAGATCCTCGGGGTCTAAAACTTTGGCCTGTGGTAGAATGCCTGTTATCTTTCCAACCCCACAGATATGAGATCCAATGGATTCTCCATGAGAGAGATATACTAAGTGTCGCAACATGACCTGCTTATGGGATGAAACAGCATAGTGAACTTGTATAGAGTTCCATGTGTCACTGTTTCAACTTAGGCCTCTGAAACCCAGACTTATGAAACTAGAGTTTGTTCCCTAACTTCCATTTTTTACGGAATTCCATTTGGAGCTTCCTAGCCCGAGATATGACCTTTGTCCCTAGGTCACTTGTTTAGGGCTTCATTCTGGAAGAGGCAGATGTTACACCGTAATCTTCCACCCTGTGAGCATCAGCATTCTTTGTCCATTTCACTGACTCAGATTCACTTTATATCCTTCAGACATATTTTTTCCTCATTTTTCCTCTGACCCACATGTTGCATCACTATAGCATGTGTACCCGCGAGTTGCATCACTATAGCCCACGGGTATCAAGTAAAATGGTAAGAATCACTAGCTTATTACTTTTTACTCCCAAAAAGTGGTCAATGGGTGACCTTTGGCTCTCCATCTGCCCAAGTAATGTCTCAATGTGTCCTTTCACTTACCTTTGAGAGGACTATATATTGAGCACATATGGCTTATGGACGAGAGGAGAAAGAAGAGCAAGAGAACTCTAGTGGATTTTTTCCCTATCTTGAGTCTACACTCATTGATCCTTGTAGTTGTGAGCCCTTTATGTTCACCTACCAAACTCCTATCTAGTTTGAGTTTTCCATTCATGGAGGATTGAAGTGGTGGAGGCACAAGTGGATTGATCCAGATCTTGGTTCAGATTGGTTGAGGACAAAAGTTCATATCACTTTGTACTTCTTCTTGTTTATTAATAGAAATACTCATATTCTCATCCATTAATGTTGTAAATGTTGTTTATCTTACATTGGGTTGCATTTACTTGTTATATCATGGGCCATTACTATTGATGATGTTAATGCCGTTTATATATTATATGTACTTGTTGTATATTGGCTGTCAAGACTAATTTGCAGATTCAAGTGCATGGATTGAAAAGCTCCAACGGGGATCTACATCAAATGTTTGGATCGAGGTTGGTTATCTTCTTCCTTATCTTAGCATTGTCATTTATATAGCATAGTTCTGAGAATTGAGTTGATTTCGGGTAGTCATCTGTCTGTTGTGGTACACCCCAAGCCATAGTGAGTTTTCTCCAACTCAGAAATGGTGACTCCGCTGGGGAAAACATCCATCTTCAGGATTTTTTGAGCATTAGTCCATAATTAGAGTTGATGTTTGTCGAAGCTCTGTGTCACTTATCTACTATTGAGATACACTATAGAAAACTTGCTTTTTCTGAGCCATTGTACTCTCTATTTTCCATTTTACCTTTCCTCACCCACGGGCTAGCTTAGCTCTGCCCGTGTACACCCGCCTCTGTTTACTCTACTGCTCGCGGGTACCCGCGGGTATTCCTTCAATAGTAGCATACAACTTTGATTTTTGTTGGTTTATGAACTTTGGTTGTTGTTGGGTTGGTTTTGGTTGATCCTAAGTCTTTGTTGGCCTGTTTCTTGACTGTTCCATGCCTTGGTTGTGACCAGAACTCTTTGTTTCTCTTGGTTGAGCCTTGTTGGTTTTTTACCCATCTTTGGATTTAGCCTTGTTGGTTTTTTCCTTTTGAGCTCATTTCTTTGGCTGAGTCTTACTGTTTTCTTTCTGCCTGGTTTTCTTAGTGATCTCCTTGGCATATCAATGACTAGATAGTGGGATTTTGCTTGCATTTTTCATTTCCATATATTGGAAAATACAAAAAATATATACATAGTTTTTGCATTTTCCTTTCGTTTATAAGAGAAAATACAAACAAAAAAAAAATCTTTTATGTATTGCATCTTGCATTGAGTTCTTTCTACCTTCATTTAGATTCTGATTGTGCATTGAAATAAATATAAAAGGATTGCATATTTATTTCGGAATCGTTGGTTTGACTGTCCATATTAGGGGCATTGTTTTCATTGGATATATGAGTCTAGGATTTGACGATTTTGCATACGATTGAGTCTTACACATCACTAGTTTCACGATCATATCCCTTGAGTAATCACAACCATTAAAATTAACGCTTAATCTTAAAATTGATTAGACTGATTTTATTTATAGGGTACACCAACTAGCATAGGTTTAGAGTCTTGGAATAGATCATTGTGAGTTAACAATCCAAGACTACTAGACAAAACATTAGGTGTCTGACCAGGGAGTGGAGGAATCCATGGTATAGATCGGTGTTCTCAGGAAGCTCTACTCCAGCCAGAGTCAAGCACGAGGTCACGGGAAGTTGGTTGAAGCGATATCCCTCTGATACCGGTTGAACGTGGGAGATATTTCCAGGATTTGTTCGTATCTGGGGGTACTGGAGGTTCGTCCTCTTGTGCTTTGGGATTAGCTACCCTGCCCATATGACGGATCCCACCTGTGACTGTACCCCTAAGCATTGGTTATATTGCGGTGACCATAGTTTCCTTACCTAGGTATCGCACAGGGTACTTGCAATGGTTATACTGTTTGTGTCCTGAGTCAGATAGGGATTGGACAACACAGTTGTGTTTGTGCAGTGGACTTGACCCTGTACACGCAGTGAATCCTGGGTGTCTCTATAACTGATTCTGTTACCTCTGGCTATAGTTTGGGAGTCTCAAGCCTCTCCTAGGCGAGACATACCGGCTCTAGTGTTGGGAGCTCATTTAGCCAGTCTGTTTGTCTACTCTTGGCTGTAGTTTCTCTAGGTGTGTGCTTTTGATTTACAGTTTTTTGATCGATAGTTGGCTTTTAGGAGATGTTTTGATTATATATTCTCTCCAAAGATATCGTGGCGCGGAGCCCTACTCTCCGCCGGTCCTGTTCGTTGGTTGGTTTAAAGCCAGCCGAGGTTTCATGCCGTATAGCTACAGGACACCGAAGGGCTCCCTCTGAGTCTTTGGATTCTTACGATACTTACGTCCAGGACGTCATGACTGCTACACATTCTGATACTGAGGAAAAACCTTTGAATCCATCGGGTAGATTTGACCACACTTCCGATCCCCATACTCCTCGTGAGGAGTGGGGAGGTGATCCACCTTAGACTCAACCTGGTTCTATTTGGCCTAATCCACTTGAACGAGATCCGTTTGATCCTTCGAATCCGGAAAATTATCTTTACGGAATGCAAACCTTACCCAAGGATGAAGAATAGGATGACATGTTCATTCCTTCGTTTCCACGCAGTTATAGCCACGGGATGCCAGAGTTACATGACTACACTGGCCCTACGATCAACCCGACAACACTCTGTTTTGGTATGCCTAGTCATAGTACTGTCGAAAATTCCACTACGTTTGGTAGTCACGCTAGCACTAGTCATGGTGTTAGCCATACTATACCCACTGGGGGCACTACCCTTGCTGGGGGGACTATGTTGTCCACTCACACACATAGTATGGGGACTGGTCATTTTCCTCCTAACAATGCGAATGTTGGAAGAAGACCACCTCTTAGGATTACCCAACCTAATAAGAACGTTGTTCGAAACACGACTCGCCATCCACCACTTAATACACGTGCCGCTACTCGTCAACCCAGGACTACTTTTACGGATGATAATGTTTCTCCCAACCATGGGGGTAGACACATACTACATACTTTTGCGTCCACTGCCGCAACTAGTAATGCTAATGTAGGGGGTGGAAATATCTCCTATCCACATGGACATCACGCCACCATCCCTGCTACTAGTCACACCAATATTGGAGTTGGGAATACTTCTCATGCTTATGGTCACCACCCGACTACTCAAGCTAATCCTAATGCTGGGGGTGGGAACATACCATACCATTATGGTCATTACAAAACAGTTCCCGCTATGAGTAGTACATACATGCCCCATACTCATGGTGGAAACCCTTACTACAACACAGTCGGTGCTGGCCACCAGTATAACCCACCACCCCAATATGGTGCCCAAAACACGCACATACCTGCTTACTCTCAAATGGGTCAGGCAAGAGGAGGTTATCAATCCTATGGCCATGGGAAAGCTTACGATATGTCAGGTCCTTATTATCAGCATTTTAATCCTCATGGTCAAGCTTTTGGTCCATCTTATAACACAGTTCTATTTAACCAACCTTTTATGGGGGCTTATAATCAAGCTTTCCAACCTCAACTCCCGTTCCTTGCACGCTTGAATCTTCCAAATCTTTCGAAGCTCACGAATGATCCAGTGTGTCATGACCCTACTTGGCCCCCGGTCCCTACCAAGCTCCTTTTGTACATTCCTAAGTTTGAGGGGAAATGTGGTGAGGACCCGGGAGATCATGTCACGACATTTCACCTTTGGTGCTCCTCCAACTCATTGAATCACGATTCCGTTATATTGCGACTATTTCAACACACCCTCACAGGGGTAGCCACGAAGTGGTACGTCGAGTTTCCTAGAAACACCTATAGGGGTTTTAATGAGATCGCTTTGGTTTTCTTAGATCATTTCCAGTTGTCGATTCGCTATGATACTGGCACTGAACTTTTATCTACCTTCCGTCAAAATAAGGCCACGCATATTTCTAACCACGTTCAAGAGTGGCATCGATGGAAGAGGTTAGTGAAAGCCAACATTCCTCCAGAGTTCTTGTTGGAGTGGTTCCTCAAGTCTCTACTCCCATACATTGCTAAGGATGTTTCGATATCCGGCATTGTGACTGAGGAATAAGCTATCTTGAAAGTTTAGTAGTTAGACTTATTAAACTCTCAGTCTAGCATTTTGTATGACATCATCTTTGATGCACCGCATACACGTCATGAGCCCACGTCAGTTCCTGGACCACATGCCGATGACATCATTGGATCTGCAAGCACTCACCCCGTAGATTTGGTAGCTAATCAAATGTAGAATTTGTCGCTAAACTAGTCTACTCCCGGACTAGTTCACACCTTGTCCACTTCCACCCCATCGTCCGATGTACACAGTGTGCAAACAATGAACCAGTCAGGTAACTAGCAACCTGGTGGTAAGAAAAAGGGGAGAAATAATCGTAAGGGTGGAAACAATGGGAATAACAATAGCAATCACAATACCCCCCGTAAGGATAATGCCAACCCTCCTCGGGAAGGTGGAAATGCTGGTGAGGACCGTAAACCTAGGCATAAGGTGAAATTTCCTTGCAAGTTCTGTGGGGAAGACCATCTTACTCACTTATGTCATCGTATTGAAGAAGCATTGAAGTACTTGGCACATAGCCTAGCTGTGTTGAAGGATCCCCTATCTCATCACCAAAACATGGCTTCGCATGCTCCCACCACCGGTTATGGACCGACTGAGACGGAAACATCTTCTTCCAATACTAGTGGTTATGGATGTGTGAACATGGTTCAGTCAAAAGTTATGCCACTCGTCAGCGCGATTATGATGCACCACAACCCAATTTGGGGAGTGAGCCTCCCCCTCCTCCTAACAATTCCTTGCATATTGAGAAGCCCTCTATTATGCCACAGATACCGAAAGGTCTTCTTAAGCGCTCTACGCATAATCCTAATGCTCAAGCCGCCCACAACTACTCCATCATAGAATATTTGGGCCAAACTCCGTGTGCCATGTCGGCTCTTGAAGTTTTGCAAGCCTGTCCTTCTCAGAAGCATGCTCTTTTGAGTGTGTTAGGAGTTCAGGATGGGGGAAGTCCCACTGTTATCAAGTTCGACACTACTGATGTTCAACCTCGCTTACCCTACCACGTGGCTTTTCAAATCCAGGTGGTGTGCCTTCAGATTTTTGTCAAACGTACTATGGTTGATGAAGGTGCTTCTGCGTCAGTAATGTCATTAGCTTGTTGGAAAGCTCTTGGCTGTCCTCCCCTACTCACGTCTAGAACCACGCTCACTGCATTCGACGATCATTCATTTAAGCTGCATGGAATTATCCCTTCCCTTGTTGTCTCCTTGGGAGGTAAGTCTGTGCCTATTGAAGTCGAGGTGGTTGATGCGCCCATCGAATACAACCTTTTATTGGGTCAGAATTGGATGTATGCCATGAAAGATGTCGCGTCCACTGTATTCAAAGTTATCTTCTTTCCTCATGAAGGCAAGATCGTGACCATCAATCAGCTGGATTACGTTAACTCCTCTTCCACAGCATCCATGGTATCCATAGTCTTGCAGGTTACTCATTCTCAGCCGACAACTGGGAACATGGGTGTTGGCATGTACCCTTCATTGATGGAAACTTATGATTTTTCCACACCTGTGAATTTTATTGGAACCATTACCGATGATGCGTCTCCTCCTTCATGCAATATGTCATTCCATACTTCTTATTTTGATGATCCATGGACTTTACCATCCACGAGTTCCACGTCTGGAAACATTTCACATGTCGGGATGTTTATGCCACTGTCTGTAGCTGAGCTTGCTTACCAGCATATTCAACAAGCCACTGCAGAACCGGATCTCTCTTCTTCCCAGACAGTTAGGAAGATATCATTACGCTGCCAGTTTAGGCAGCCAACTCATCTTGTTCCCATGATTGCGTTGATGATACTTTACCTTCCGATGAAGCTATTATGGAGGCCATGTGTGGTAGTGAGATACCTTGGGAAGATATGCACCATCGTTCTTATTTCCTTCCCAAACTCGAGCTTGCCGAACAAGAAGAGATTAGGATGACTCTAGCAGAGATGGTTGGTAACCCTATGGCTCTTTTGGAGTCACATGATGTTTTTCACGGAAGGGAATATGGCTAAGATTTCCCCAACTATGTCCATCAATATCTCTCGTACTCCCGGAATAGTTGAGAATGTTTACATCGGTGATGATTGCACTCCTAAAGAGATTGTTATTTACACTGAATTGTTTATGGAACTCCGAGAAGCTTTCGCCTGGTCATATGAGGAGATGCCAGGAATAGACCCCCGCATTGTTGAACACGAAATTAGAACATATCCCAACACTAATCCTGTTCGACAACGCTTACGTGTCGTGAACCCTATAAAAGTAGCTGCTATCAAGGCAGAGGTGGAGAAACTTCTCAAAGCTGGTTTCATCTACCTCGTTCCCCTTACCGAATGGGTGTCAAACCCCGTTCTTGTGGATAAGAAGCAGGGAATGATCCGTGTATGCAATGAATTTAGGGATTTGAACCGTGCATGTCCGAAAGACAACTTGACCACACCATTCATAGATCAAATCTTGGATGCTTGCGCCGGGAGTGAGATTTTTTTTCCTTCATGGACGGATTTTCTGGATATAACTAGATTCAAATCAAACTCGAGGATCAACATAAGATAGCTTTTATTTTTCCTTGGGGAACATTTGCATATCGAAAAATGCCCTCCGGCCTTAAAAACGTCGTAGCTACGTTTCAGTGCGCCATGACCTACGCCTTTCACGATCTTAAAAAGATTATGGAGGTTTTCTTGGATGATCTTGCCAGCCATTCTCGCAAGAGAATGGACCACCCCAAGCACCTCCACATGATTCTCGAACGATGTATACGATACAAGATTCGATTGAATCCTAACAAATGCATCTTTGCTATAAGGATGGGTCGCCTTCTGGGTTTCATAGTTTCGAAAGAGGGTATTAGAGTCGATCCTCTCAATGTTGAGGCAATACTTCAGTTGCCTCCTTCGTGTAATTTGTTACAACTTTAGAGCCTCCAAGGGAGAGCCACGTTTCTATGTCGTTTCGTAGTCAATTATACTAGTCTTACCAAAGGTTTCGCGTGCGTATTGAAGAAGGACACACCTTTTATCTGGGATGAGCGAGCCCAGCAGTATTTCGACACCCTTATGAAAGCTTTGGTATCGACCCTTGTGCTTAGTCCACCAGAGTTTGCACAAGATTTTATCCTTTATGTGGTTGCATCTCAAGAGATGATTGGCATGGTCTTGGTTCAGGGGGATGATGCGCTTGTTAAGCATGTCATCTATTACCTTATTCAAAATCTAGTAGATGCTGAGCTAAGATATACTCATGTGGAAAAGTTGGTGCTTGCAACTATTCATTCAGTCCAATGGTTACGACATTACATTTTGCTTAGAACCGCCGTAGTTGTCGCACATATCAATATGTTTCATTTCGTGCTATCACGACGCCTTATCGGGGGGAAGTATAATAAATGGATTGTTATCCTTCAGGAATTTGATCTCGATTTTGCTTCGGCAAAGTCATCAAAATCATTGGTATTTGCTGAGCTTATGTCGGACCTTCCAAGACTTGATGAGGATGTCATTCATGAAGATTCGTTTGTGGATGAGCACTTATTTCTTATCTCATCAGAGGACCCTTGGTATGGGGATGTCATTGTATATCTCAAAACTTTGAAGTTTCCTCCGCACTATTCACGAGATGAGCGATGGCATGTGAAACATCACGCTAAAGATTATATTATCGTCGGTGACACTTTGTATCACCGAGCAAAGGATTATATCCTCTGTCGTTTCTTAACTCACAAAGAAGTGGAGCGGGTGCTTAATGATTGCCATGCTGGGGCATGTGGCTGTCACCTATCCGGGCTTGCTACAGCCCAACGTATTATGTGAGCTGGTTATTTATGGCCTTCCATCTTTAAGGATTGTGTTAATGTTGTGAAGAGATGTCACCCTTGCCAGGTGTTTCTTGGAACATACACTCACATCCAACGCCCCTTCAACCGGTCGTCACCATTGGTCCCTTCACCAAGTGGGGGGTGGATTTCATGGATTGCAAACTAGCTTCAGTTGGGGGGCATCACCATATTATAGTGGCCGTGGACTATTTTTCCAAATGGGATGAGGCCATGCCTACCGTTAAAGCCGATGGTGCTACAGCAACCCACTTTGTTTTCAATTAGATTATAACTCCGTTCGGTATTTTGAAAGAGATTGTCACTGACCATGGCAGTCACTTTCAAAACAAGATGATGGAGCATTTGTCCCTCAAGCTTGGGTTTCGTCAAGAACACTCATCTTCTTATTATCCCCAAGCGAATGGTCAAGTAGAAGCAGTCAATAAGTCTTTGAAGACCATTCTCCAACGTACCATCCAACAAAGCAAGACCAATTGGCATATCATGTTATATCCTACTTTGTGGGCATATCAAATCGCAGTCAAGACTGCCACCGGGTTCTCACCGTTTCAGCTAGTTCACGGTGTGGATTCACTTTTACCGATTGAATGCAAGATCCCTTCACTTAAACTGGCCATAGAACTCCTCCTTGATATGACAGGTCTTGAGCAATGTTTAATCCACCTTGATCAACTTAATGAGCAGCATCGAGATGTTGTTGTAGCCATAGATGCCAACAAACATCATGTTAAGGTTCAATATGATAGGTCTGTCTGTCCTCGGCAATATGCTGAAGGTGAATTGGTCCTCTTATATGACCAAGTTAAAGAACCCCTGGGGGCAGGCAAGTTCAACCCCATGTGGCATGGTCCTTACATCATGAGGCGTGTCCTGGAAAAAGGAGCCTATGAATTAGAAGACTATGAGGGGACTATCTTGAAGGAGCCTAGAAATGGGCTCTACCTCAAGCGGTATTACGCTTGAACCTCTAGTTCAGGATGATACTTTTGTATACTATTGTATAGTTGCTTCTATACATAGTTTAGATTTATGTTGGTTTTCGGGTCTACTGATAAGCTTCCATTTGATTGACAGATGTCAGCAGAGTTTCCCACGTTCTTAAGACTCGCGGATGGTGCTAGCTGTCATACGCAGCAGCTTGCTTCTGCTGCCTGGGTTATTTTCTCCCTTGACCACCTAGTTGTGTCCTCAAGAGGTGCTTGTCTTGGTCCTACATCTAACAATGTGGCTGAGTATAGTGCTGTCATTGAGCTACTTCGGGATACCATTTCCCATGGAGTCCAGTCTTTAGAAGTCCGCCTAGATTCACAACTAGTTGTGTCTCAGCTGAATGGGTAGTACCATGTGCGAGATCCTACGCTATTACAGAAATTCCTAAGGGTAAGACTCTTGGAATGATATTTTGTTTCAATTACATACATACATGTTCCGAGAAGTGTTAATCACATATCTGATGCATACGCTAACTATGTATTAGATTGGCATTTGTCACATTCATCATGAAGCACACAAATATAAGAAGACATTCATACATTTGTACATACACACATATAGTAGAACCGGAGAACCAAAGTTGTATATATATAAATATGTCCAAAATGGTAGTGTCATACAAAATTGGAGCCCGTAGCCCTCAAAAATATACATATTGATACAAAAATTAGATCCTGAGATATCTAATCTCTACGAGAAGGCCTAGCTGCCGCCCCAACAGGATGTGTCTCGTAGAAATAATGTACTGCGTTGGCTACCTGCTGCAGTAACCGCACCCAGTCACCCGAAACCCCCACTACCTGGAACTGCATGGCCTCAGGTAGTCTAGCCACCTCTATCTGTGGAACTCTAGCAACCATCCGTGTGAGTTTGTGCCGCAAGGTTTGTAGTGTGCGTCCTGCTGAAGCATCGCCTGCCTCCTCAGCCCTACCCTGATGACCATGTCTCGGGAAGCCATCAGGTCTCACTGGGCCTTTGTCTGCGAGCAAACAGTCAACCATTAGCACATGATACTACCACCAAAAATATTTTTGCATTTACATCTATAATAAAAAATCCATAAAAATTTAATACACAAAAACACCAAAAAGAGTACTCACCAATGTCTCCGAATGCGGCGTCTGGTGGGAGTGGCATGTCCCTTTCCTAGTGGAAGTCTATCCTTGCATAGGGGTATTCCTCTATGGAAATGACTTGCCGGTCCCACTAGCGGAAGAACTCCTCGGTATATAGTGATGCCAGAGGGCCACCACCCTGCCGTGTCAAGATCTCACACCACCGGGTCAAGGCTAGATCCCGAAGACTATGAGGAGGGACATCCACCCTCGGACTAAGCCGTGGAACCCTATCAAAGAAGAAGTTGCATAGGATGCTCCCATACCCGACGTTTTTAGCCTTCCCTTCTTTGCATTCTGTCAGTTGGGTCTTCATAGACCCCAGCAGTGTGGTACACTAGTCAAACACTATAGGCTGCATGCATTATGATGCATAAAACATCACCGGCTTGGATGCCTGGTGCAGAGCTTTGGATCCTGTGATCCACACTAAGGTAGCCACAATGATCTTCATGCTCAGATTCACTATGGCATTGATGGGCACCTGACTTCCCACGGTGCATGTGTTTGCGGGGAAACACCGCGCTATGTAGTTAAGGACGGTGATCCCACCACCCATAGTACGAGACCGAAGATTAGCCTCCTCACCCCGACGAGACAAACCGGTAATGAAGTAGATGTCGTCCACTTCCAGTGTGAGGATTTTCCCATTGATATTGAAGTTTTGTGCATCAACATCCCAATAGTCGATCAAGCGCTGGAGTAATAGGTTTTGGGCCCTCAAACCCCCTATACACTAGAATTTGTACAACCCACATGCTTGCAATGCTTGCTGTGCTTGCACATCATTGCGCACGGCCTCATCAACTTGGTTATGCTCCCTCTCCCTCCACTCTAGAACCATCCTGGAGTGAAGAAAAACAAGCATTTTAGTCAATTTAAAAAAAAAAACCAACTACATGGCCGTACTTGCGGGATGATTTGTATATAGGTGCGGGTACCCGCGGTCAACCTTGGCATTGACTGCATGTTTTGTGCCCTACCCGCGACCCGCATAGATACAGCTCGCGGGTAGTGCTGAAGCCATTTAGGGCTTGGCCAAGCAAAAAATCCCACCGCTGAAAATCAAAATGAAAGCATTGAAATGAAAGGTATGGATGAGAGTACCAACCTGCTCTGGACGGTTCGATGAATGGTCACTCCTAGCTCCCAGAATCGGCAACTGAACTTTCAGGTGAAAACTAACCAAAAGCTCCAAATGGGTGAATAGTAAAAATGAATTGTGAATTGTAATTTTTTATTACTATTTATAATTTTCAAGACCCACTTGTTTATAGTTTTCACCGTTGTGTGCCGTTATGGACTAATATAATGTCTTGGAGTAGTATTTTTTAATCAGTTTTCTTCAGCGAAAGTTGTTCTAAACCATTTCACACCTATGACAGGTACGTTTCACACCTGGAATATAGGTTAGATGCCATTTCCATGTGCATTATGCATTTGACCTATTGACCATTTTCATAAACCCTAGGTGCGACCCCGCTTCGTAACTGACACAGAACCTTCACACTACTATAGAAGTGTCGTTATGCGACAGTAGGGCTTTTCTAAACATGGGTACCCTAGTTAGAACCCCTTTGTGCATTATGGTGCCCATGTCATTATTTGTCCTTAGGTTTGGGAGTCCTTCGTAGTTACACCATGACATTGCGATAAAGACTCATACTCTACTTTGTCTTATGCTGGCCATCTCCCTTAAGGACTCCCCTAAGTTATATCATGTTGTGATTGCATTGCATCATCCTGCTTGCCACTTGAGCCTTGTGTCGGCTCCCGGTTACTCAGTTGTTAGCCTGGTGCCTTAGCACTTTTCCCTGTCGAGCCTTGCAGAGCTTATATATTTGCCCTTCACAATTTGATCACCTTTCGACCCTAAGGGAACATCCCCCCTGAGTGTTCACATCCTGCATGCACTTCCTTGCATTGATCATCGGTATGTTCCACTGCTTGGAACTAGTCTGCTCGCTATTTGACACTTGTTCCGTCACTTGTTGTACTATAAGCAATTTTATTCTTTTTCAAGCTTTTCCCAAATATGAAAAAGACCAAAAAAATCAAATATTCCAAAAATCTGAACGGGATTATGGTTACTACTTCTTGTTGGTAGCTGTTGTGTTGCCTTTGAACAGAGCATTCTTTCCACTCCGTACATTATGAGTTGGGACTATAGTTGTACCTTAGGAGCTGTATTTGTTTCTCAGTTCTCTCCACTGATTGCTTAAGCTTCCAGTCATTATGGAGACCTCTGTAATGCCTCCTGCATTGCACAGTTTATGTCAAGTCTATGCTACCTGAGTCTATCCATCTTCTCATGCTCTTGTTCAAAGGAAGTCCTAAAACCAGTGTCGGACACTCCTCAGATCTCTTGACCATTGCATGTCGGCCATCCTTATTGAGTTAGTCCATTTTACCTAAGTTCTTCCAAATATTTCAACGTAGCTGGTACCACGTGCTGGTTGATGGGGGATGCCTTAATGCCCTCCTTCCAGCGATTCTCATTCCGTCGACTTCAACCCATTTATTCTAGGACTTGAGGCTTAGATTTTGGTTGAGTACCTTGAGGCTTGCAGTAATTAGTGGCAGGTTCTCTCACCATCGATAGTTTTGGGAATACATCAATGTCCCCTGATCGATGGATTCATCCTAGTGTTTGAATTCAACTCATTTATTCACACTTCGATGATTGTACTATGTTCCTTGATGCCCATTT
The DNA here is from genome assembly GCA_027924585.1 of Larix kaempferi. Taxonomy (NCBI): domain Eukaryota; kingdom Viridiplantae; phylum Streptophyta; class Pinopsida; order Pinales; family Pinaceae; genus Larix; species Larix kaempferi. Next base: position 83,928 of record BSBM01000286.1, read on the forward strand.
TCATTATTGGTGGGTTATCTCGCATCTATTAATGGTATACATCATTGACCGGTAATCAGACGATGTCACATCAGGTTCAACCCCAAATCCTTTTATTCACTTGATGGGACTTGCACCATTGAAGACTTGTGTAGAAGACCCCAGGCTATAGTGGCATTCAGTATGCTACTTCTGACTTTGACTTTACATCTGAGATATCATCTCTCATATATCAGCAGTTTGTACCTCCAATTTGCACCAGTTGTTTCCTTTTCAATAGGAGACCATATCTTACTGTAGAGGGATCATGGCTATGATCACTTATGACATGTATTCACTATGTACTACCTATTCATGGCCATTGTATCAGATTGTTGTATTACCGACATGTATTCAGGGATACTATTGTATTATGACGAGTGAGCTGCTCTGTCCACTTGTGTCTCCATCACTCCACTTCTGAGTTTTATAATATATTTCGGCCATCATAGCATCAGTCTCTGACCTCACACATTAGGGGGCATCTGTTACACCGTAATCTTCCACCCTGTGAGCATCAGCATTCTTTGGCCTGTAGGATCCATTTCACTGACTCAGATTCACTTTATATCCTTTAGACATATTTCTTCCTCATTTTTCCTTTGATCCGCATGTTGCATCACTATAGCATGCGTACCCGCGAGTTGCATCACTATAGCCCGCGGGTATCAAGTAAAATGGTAAGAATCACTAGTTTATTACTTTTTACTCCCAAAAAGCGGTCATTGGGTGACCTTTGGCTCTCCATCTGCACAAGTAACGTCTCGATGTTTCCTTTCACTTACCTTTGAGAGGACTATATATTGAGCACATATGGCTTATGGACGGGAGGAGAAAGAAGAGCAAGAGAACTCTAGTGGAATTTTTCCCTATCTTGAGTCTACACTCATTGATCCTTGTAGTTGTGAACCCTTTATGTTCACCTTCCAAACTCCTATCTAGTTTGAGTTTTCCATTCATGGAGGATTGAAGTGGTGGAGGCACAAGTGGATTGATTCAGATTCTGGTTCAGATTGGTTGCCGGCAAGAGGTCGTATCACTTTGTACTTCTTCTTGTTTATTAATAGAAATACTCATAATCTCGTCCATTAATTTTGTAAATGTTGTTTATCTTACATTGGGTTGCATTTACTTGTTATATCATGGGCCATTGCTATTGATGATGTTAATGCCGTTTATATATTATATGTACTTGTTGTATATTGGCTGACAAGACTAATTTGCAAATTCAAGTGCATGGATTGAAAAGCTCCAATGGGGATCTACATCAAACATTTGGATCGAGGTTGGTTATCTTCTTCCTTATCTTAGCATTGTCATTTATATAGCATAGTTCCATTAGAATTGAGTTGATTTCTGGTAGTCTTCTGTCTGTTTTGGTACACCCCAAGCCATAGTGAGTTTTCTCCAACATAGCAGAAACCCTAACTTGTACGAATCATATCTCAGAAAGCACAACGAATCTTAGGATGATCTTCGGGAAAAAGGTACATGAACATTTCATCTTCGTCCTGTAAATGTTCCAGATCCTGAACCTTCTCCAAAACTGATGTATAGCTAAAGTGCCACGATGACTAGTTTTTACTATATCAATCCCTAGCTTCCAATTTGTCCCAAGTGCAACAAGAGTCATAAATGCCATACAATGCCTTCCTTCATGCTAGCTATGATACCATGTTAGTTTTTCATCATTTAATTCAATATGATCTAGTATCTTAACTGAGAGAACAACATGTACAGCATATCAAACACAAGAGACAAGAGACACAAAGCATTTCACCGGGGAAAACCAAGATGGTGAAAAACCCCGCAACTTCCTCAGAGATAGAATAAGCACCAATACAAATATCACAAAGATGAATCCCCAAAATATAGATGTTTACAGTAGCTCCTCCTCCTCCACTTGTGTGCACTCCTCCTCTCTCTCACTAATGCGAAGTGAGTGAGTGTGTGAATGGATAAATATTGAGGTGCTCCTCTCTATTTATACTTTACCTTTACTTTCCTTTTACTCTAACTGGGCCGACCTCCCTTAGGAGAGTCTAATAACCCATTACCACTTATCATTGGGCCGACCCCACTAGGTTGGTCTAATAACCCTTTAACTCATACTGGGCCGACCCCTCTAGGATGGTCTAATAACCCATCAAATATAAGTTACGACACTAACAATATAACTTGCGACACTTGAAAATACAAATGATGACACTTCCAATTGGAGGAATAATACATCTTCATTGGGGATACAATAAAGTACAAATGTGACACATACAATATACAAGTGAATATCTTCCGAAGTTAGAAATACATCAACACTTTATCTAAAGATGTTTCATTCCTCCTTCGGGACATTATTATATATTCGGAGATGTTTATTCCTCCGTCAGGATGTTGTAACTAGGGTTATTAGACTTCCCTAGTGGGGTCGGCCCTCAGTTAAGTGTTTAGGGGTTATTAGACTCTCCTAGGAGAAGTCAGCCTAGTTAGGGTTAAAATTCAAGTGAAGTAAAGTATAAATAGAGGAGGTGTGTTCCTCATTTAACACACTCACTCACTCATCCTCTCACTTGTGAATTGCGCATAGGAGAGAGATAGATCCACAAAGGAGGAGAAGGAGCTCTTGTTTGGGGATTACATCTTTGTATTTGTTGGTCATCTATATTGAGGAAAGATTTGTTGGTTTTTCTACCCCATGAGGGTTTCCCAAGATAAATTTGTGTCTATCTTGTGATTGTGTTTCTCTTAGTGATCCTTATTATGCTCTTGTTGTAAATTTTATGCTAAACTTAACCCCTTGGACCTCATTTTCATTATTGGTCGGTGGCCTCGTGCTTGTTAACGGTTCTCATCATTAAACAATAATCAAACGAAATCCTCCATGTTCGAATTCAACTCCTTTATTCACATGGTTTAGGGTTTGTACTATTGATGATTGGTTTGAAAACATTGGGTTTATGATACAGTTCATTCGGTATCACCCAAGTTGCTCAAGACCGAGCCCTACTTATATTGGCTCATCATGAGACATAGATCCATTTGGTTGCTATGGATGTGATCGGGCCTTTTGACATGGATCCACGCTTGTATTTCAGTGGCCATGCTCTATACATCATTTCAATTATGTATTGAAGATCACATTCTAACATTCTGAACATCTCCTGATATCAAGATTGTAATTGCTCATTGACCTTGTTTCTATTTCAGGTACTGTTTGCGACCTTATCCCTGTGGTTCCTATGCTCCTCCACTTCCTAGTTTGTAATGTATTTCTTCCATCGTTTCCCCCTATGACCTCATACATTAGGGGGCATCTGTTATTAGTCAAAATGGCACTTCTCCGTCCGTGACTACATTGCTTTTTCAGTCAGACAAAAGGACCTTATGTATGGAAGAGCCTATTTGATCATACATGCTTTGGCCTAGAATTTGCAATATTCTCCTTAAAATAACTATTTTTGTGACATATTTTGATATATAACCGTTGCTCTCCTATCAACAAACTCGTGCGTTAACTATGCCAGTCTATATTGACAACTCGCGGATAACACCTAAAAAGTTGCACTTGCATGTTGCTAGACACTATACTCGCAACTCACTCACTAGTTGTCAAGAGACATATTTGCGGGTATATCTTAATCACGAGAAAAATATATTAAAAGATGATTAGAGATTAGTTATGGAAGTTATTCTAACTACCATAACCTACCTAACCAATTACCTTTCGAGTCTATCCTCTCATCCTTGCTATAAATAAAAGGAGAGTGCCTTGAGAAAGGGAGAACCAATTTTGATAAGGAAATGTTGGAGAAAATTCCACTCAAGGAAGAGGAGCAGGATCCCAAGGCCAGGTTTCAACGGTGCCAATTGCAGAACAGGTTTAGTTGATTTCCTTTAATGCAAATAATGCAGATACTTTCTTTCACGTAAAGATTTGTCCATTGTATGAATTTATTTCATTAAATCTTTCATATCTTTTAATATATGAGTTTCATGTTAAGGATTTATTTCTATTTGGTCAAAAAGCTTTGAGAAGGGCATATGTTTTATTGCAGGTAATCCATCTAGAGCAGTAGAGTAGGAGATTAAAGTTTGATGCTTGGATTAGATGCCGGTTGTTCAGGTATGTATTTTGACTTTAGATCTTAGTTCTTTTCCATTGAAAGAAGTATTGTATGTTGCACCTATTTACTATTCTATATCTATAACTCAATTACATGTACGTCAATGATATCTTGAATTCCCTATCATAGGTAGATTTACCACACAACAGTAATGGTTGATCATTGGTTTTAAGTTGTTAGAAGATGAAGTGGAATCTATCATCGAAGAATGTTTGATATGATGGAAGGTCCCTATTGAGGTAGAGCACATTTCACCAGATCCATTGTAATAGGTTCCGTGACAGGAAGGCACATATAGGAAATAGAAAAATATTAGTCAGAACTAGAGTGCTCAAAATAATCGATCCGGGGGTGATGATGGAAACCTGCCCCACTCAAATAATGATGTGACACCAACTAATACGATCCTGCGGGATAAATGCATGGCTACAACATATACACAAAGAGGTAAGAAGAAGAAAAAAGTGTAGAGGTCTATAATGGTTCAGGCCTTGACTAATGATGATTTTAACATCCTATTTGAAAGGATGACTGAAGTGGTAGAAGAAAATAAGAAGTTAGATGAAGGGAAAATTGTTGAACTATTTGGCAAAGTGATAGACTTGTTAGATACCCTCTGCCAAGCGGTCAAGAGGATTAATAAATTAGCTCCACAACAGGTGATTGCATTACAGATCAAGGTTGCATAGGAGGAAGAGCATCGGGAGCAGTTACCTACATCATCTCCCATCGATAGAGTGGTCAAGTTGTTACCACGAGAATTAAGTTTTGACGATGTAGGAGTAAGTGGGAAAGTCCCTCAATTAGGCTAAGCTGAGTTGAAGTTGTATGCCTTGCCTATATTTTTGTGGAACAGTATATAGGAGAACATTGAGCAGGAACTCAAAGCACGAGATTATTCCATCAACGATATTATGAAATTTTATAGGAACCAAATGGATGCACTCAAGGAACAGTCTCCCGAGTTTCAGAAAGAAAAGGATCAACTAAGATAGGAAAAGAAGAATTTGTATGAGGCTGTCGCAGTAACCTGTCGATCAATTCCAGAAGTAGAGGTGATCAAGGAAATGGCACCTGAGGAGAAGTTACAGCAACTTGGAGGAGTCATTACTAGATTCAAATAAAGGTACAAGAATTAGAAGTGAAGTTAGTACCGAGCAGACCACCTAAAGTGACATAGTAGTGACATGCAAAAGTACAAGGGGCCATCCATAGTATTAAGGAGTCCAAGGCTCAGTGCACGTAGATGTATGAAGAAGTGTCGCAAACTTGGGATTCTCTATTCGAGGATGCAGAACTTCAGTATATCACTGTCAGGCTAGGGGCTGCAGAGGACAACTTGATAAACCTACGTGGACTTTTAAAGGCTTTGTCACCCATGGAAAGGATTCAAAATGCTGCAGAAAACAAGATGCTATAGGAAGATATTAACCAATTAAGGATTCAACAGAAGCAGCAGATGGAAAGGGTCGAAGTGCTTTAGACTGAATATGAACGCATTTATGAAGTAATTGGGGGTGATCATGCATATATTGAGAAGGCAATCACCCACGTTGTCGAGCATATTAAAGTTCATGTCATTTTTGAACTCGTCAATGAAGTAAACCAGTGAAAAGAGGTTGTTCATCGTTTGGTCAAGGCAACGAAGAAAGTCTATGAAGATTTTTTGTCAAAGATGAAAGAACTAATGGAACAACATTGAAGTGTCTCAGGATGAGGCACATGTTATTGTTGGGGGCATGTTGGGCCTACGAAGTTTTGGGTACCAATTTTGGAAAAGCAATTTTGGTGTGGACAAAACCAAGGCAAAGTATTTTGACGAAGTGGCCAACTTCGATGAAGCATCCAAGGAACCAGGAAGATCATCATTTTGACTATGTCAAAGGGAGAGATTAAGTAAGTGAGTTAGGTTTTTTTCCACTTGCAATAATAAGTTGAGTAGTTAGTTAGTGGTGTAGTGGGAGCAGTGCATGTTTTGTGTGCCATATAAATATGTAAGAGGTTGGGATTTTGGGGTTTCACAAGTTGTTCGAAAAACTATAGTCGATGTCTGTATTCTGTGAACTGCCTATTTTGTATGTTGAAGTTACCAGCAGTGTGAAGGGAAGAGTCACATGATCTACAAGATGTGCAGATCCATTGTAACAGAAGAAATAAAGTCTAAAAGTAATTTAAAAAATGAAGTGCTCATTTTTGGCTGTGACTAAAGAATAAAAGGAGTGCTTCTGTGGTTTTTCCCATCTTGGGTTTCCACGTTAAAATCATGGTGTCAACTGTGATGTGATGTTTATGTTTCTTATTAAATGCATAAATTGATGAATGAATGTGCTTATAATGAAGGAATGTATGAATGTGAAGTATGTAATATGTCTTAAAGTAATAGTTAGTTCATGATATATTCCTTATCGCAGATCTTGATTTGTTTGAGTTATGGGTTATTTGTTAAATGATATATATTTCGAATTGTTCCCCTTATGTGCTACAGAAACCTGGTTCATGTAGTCCCCATATGTACTTCGGGTGAGACTTCATCTTTTTGTAGGTGTTTCCGAAAGGGATAAACCCCTTTTGGGCTGGTATCTTGGGTTTTGTTGGTGTTATGTTGTGTGTGTTATGAACCCCGGTCAAAGTAGAAGTGCGCCAACATTCAATTCCCTTTACTTCAGTCTAGAGAGTTGTTCACTCCATTCCCTATGTTAATTGTTTAGCATACTGTACATCCATTATGAAGTTGCTAACACCATTTTTGTTTTCTTTTTGACTATATGTTTGATGTATGACATTAATTTTGATTTAATACATTGACATGGATTTGATATGCTTTATGTGCTCCTTTGAGACATGAACTGGGGATGTTGTATCTGTGTAGTCCCATTGAATTATTTTTCCTCTTCTCTATACATAAAGAAAATTCAAAATTTATTTCTTGCAGCATTTGGTACAGTGAACAACCATTTCCATTGTCATGTTTATCCTTTTTCAATACCTCATTTATCCTTGTTTCTTGCTAGTGTGCAATGTGCAATGTGCAATCCAACTTTTATTTTTTTCATGCGTGTGCTTTCTTGATCCCGTAATTTTTATTGCGGGGGTTCAAAAAATGCTATGTTTGTTAGAATCATTGGTTTTTGCAACCATGCACCTATTGCTTCTAATGTCTTACCTGTAATTGCAATTGTTGTTATTTTTTTGGAATCCTCATGTTGTATTTTATGTGTTTGGATTCTTATGCACTCTCATGAGAGTGTCCTTGAGGGTTTATTTCCATCATTATTGCTTATGAGTGGGTGTGATTTTATGAGGGCTATTAATAATGCTATTGTCCAACCATGCTATGCAGTTCTTCTTTATGTAAATCCCAAAGAAAAATGTAAATAATGTTTTGGGAAAAAGACTAATTTTGCATATATCTGATAGTCATCCCAATCCAAGTGTATCCACATGCTATAGGATGGTGGAAATGACTATTGCACTAATAGATCTAGATTCCAAACTAGAAAAAAAAAAAATCTCAACTATAAATATTATTGTTACATAAAGAATCATAAATGAGAGATATATTGCATAATTATTCTTGACTACCTATTCTCCCCTAGAGTTTTTCAATGCTATTATGACATCAAAAATCATGAATGAGAGACCCATCACATAGTTGTTCTCAAGTTTCTATTCTTCCCCTAAAGGTTGGTTTAAATATTGTCTACACAAGGACTATTCATTTGATTTATATCCAAGCATATGCTATGCCATATAATACATTTGAAATGGCTACCGCAAATTTATGAGCCTAATATGCAATATTTGTAGAATATTGCACCATCATAGACCAGGGAAAGATTATGATTTTGACAATGTGTGAGAAATGATGTGAAAAATTCATATGTATATGGTAGAGTGTTTATCCATTATTGGCATAAGACATGATTATTGGTGCCTTTTTCCTAATATTGGGGAAATGAATCGATGATGCTTTCAACATTAGTTGCATGTGGATGTAGTTCTTCAAAGTTCAAATGTATTAGCATAAACAGAGAGCATACTTTTTTCTAGTGATGGATTGAAGCATTTATAAGGAAAAAAGAGCATAGTAAAATTTATTTTCCTATTTGTAGCAATATTATTAAACGAAAATTTAGTTGAGTTACTAAATGGTTGTACCAAGTAGAAGGTGCATAGGAGGATGTTTACTTTATCCCCTTGAGTTCTCACTATTTAATCATCAAGGAATGCAATATTATTGATTTTTTGGGCCTCGTCTATTACCATTAGGTTCATGCAAATTTTTGTTATGCAGGTTAAGTTGCTCACTCATTCTAATAGCTTTCCACCTCCACGCAAGAAGGGGCACACTTACATTTGTAGTTGCATGATTTTTCTGTGTCCCACATTTGGAGCAAAACTTGTATTGAAAAAATGGATAGAAGAACTTGAAATTCAACCTTGGCCTCGTACTAAGAAGACAAATGATCATCCTACATTCAACTAAACACTAAATAAAGCTTTTGACCGGGTATGTATACCACCTTTGCTTATTGAAGTGAATTTCATTTAATTAAATCATTGAGGACTACATAATTATCATGTTCCTATAGTTCAACTAAGAAGTTATATAAATATTATCAATTTGAATTAGTGACTCACATGTTTCAGATTGAATTAGGGTAGTTGATCATATATAATTTTAAAAAAGCATGCACCCTTGTTGATGATGCACCCATGCACCCTTCCTCTTTGGAAACGAGGGAACTTGTGAGGATTGAATTTTAATTGATCTTTGGTTATTTTGTGGCAAATTATGTGAATCAAAAACTTGAAGATAAGAATCGTTGTGTTCCAAACTTGTGTGGAGAGATCTATAAAACTTATTGGACAACCATGGCTAGACTCAAGGTAAACATTCAATCCATTTTGTTTGATGAAATTTGGCTTTGTATTTTAGTTTTAACATTAAAATCATTGTTTTTCAACTTCGGGGGGCTTTTATGGCATGGCCTCCATAAAACTTAGTATAAAAAAAGTGCTCGAGTCTACCATATGTGATATGTAAGAGCTAGTGGATTGAAATGACAAACAAAAGGTCGGGTATGACCGATCCATTGCAAAAATGTGTATTGATCTTTTATATAACACATCGATTGTAAAAAAGTGTATTAGTAAGGTGTGTAGCTCGATCCGCATTGACTCATTATAAGTAAGATTTAATTTAACAATGTGTTTTTTATAATATAAGTGAATAAAATATTAAAATTTTAATTCACTAAAATAATATTATGTATTATGTGTGAATTAGAATAATAATAAAATTTATATAGATAAAATAATATTATTTTGGTTTTGGTTTTTTAAATATAAATACTTTATATTAAATTTTTTTATTAAAAAAGTTTAAGTTTTTTTTGACAATCTTAAGTGAGATTCTAACCTACTTGTTTCCTGAAGCTTTAACTTCAAATATATTAAATCCTCATTTGATGGAGCTCATTTTTATCCTAACATCCTTGCTTAAATAAAAACTTCCATCCTCATTCTCCACTAAACTTAGGGCTTGAGGTAATTGGAAAACCAAATTTGATCCCGTGTTAACTTGATTGTGTCAATGATTAAGTTTATGTCAATTGGTTAATGGAGTTTATCCCACACACATAAGGCAAGAATATTTAGTACACACTCTTCATGACATTCACTTTGTTATTCTCTTTTTCATTTCATGGCATCTACTTCCCTTTTCTTTCCCTTCTGGCATCCCATTGCACCTTTTGAGGAAATTGCTAGTTTATGTACTAGTAATGTCAAATTTGATGATATTTGATTTGAGGCAAACCAATGAAATAAGAAAGATCAAATCTATTCAACCAATGGCTGCCAACTATATGGTCCTTAATTCTTGATCAATCCAAGCCAATTGTTGCTCGGAAATATTGGATTTGCGAATAGAAAATGAGGGTGAACCAATTTTCACTAGGAAAATATTGGATTTGAGAATGGGAAATGAGGGCAAAGATTGATTGTTGCTAGTAGTATTTTAGGTTTGGGGAGAGAACATTATGGATGTAGAAAGTGCCAAGTACATGCTAAGTGGAATCTTTATTCAAGAAACTAAAAATATGTTATAGAGAGACTATCGACATTCATAAGTACATTGCAGGCTACATTGTCCACACAACATTTCTTAGGAAGTAGGGACAAAAATAAATTGCCTTATTATCTGCATGAAGAGCAACTTGTTGAATCTACCTAGAATATCATGAGATTCCCCACCCACTCTTATGTGGTTTCAAGTGATAGATGGCCTCTGCAAATGAGGCAAAAAATCACACTCCAACCTCACTTTAGCGCAATGATGACAACCACACAACAAAAATTGGTGCATCCCTGGCTCAACCTCAATCGTGTGACAGTTTGTACTACTATTCTGTACTGCTAGGTCAAATCCATAGTTTTTCATATTTTGGAAAGCTCCTATCAAATTTAATCGATTCATATTCTTTTTCGTATGGACTATTACATTTCTGCAACTACTACCAGTTATTTCCATAAAGGGATTAAAATTTAACCATCCAAATATTTAATGCACTGTGAACTCATTGCTCCAAGTGAACTCACCCCATGTGCACCAAAGGGGATTTTGAGGGCCAATGGCATGATTTGAAGCCCTCTTCACTCCATGTGTGGAGGCTAAGAAATACGTGATCAAAAGGATACCAACAATCGTCTAATTAATTTAATCAAAGAACCATTAATACAGTGATTGTGCACTTCTAATACAATTTTTATGAAGTATGTATCTTCCATACAATCATAACCACACTTTCAATTTATGAATCCATCCATCTTCCATAATGAAAGAATATTGAAGAATTCATGGATTAAAATTGAGTTCTATTAAACATTAATAATGACATTCCATATAAAGCAAAATAAATATTTGTATTACCTAAAACAAATTTTGAAAATAATTTTGAAAATAATACGAAATAATTTGTGTTAGCAGTTAGAATCCTAAAATAATATTAATGGAACAACTCCACTTAACAATAAAATACTTTTATAAAATTAAAATTGTCCACTCATATTATAGTCAACCCTCTCCATTTAACAATAAAATACTTTTATAAAATTAAAATTTCCCACTAGATTACGATTAACCCTTACCAAATTCAACAAATAAAGTAATAATTCAATCAATTACGGTAAACCGTTACCAAATTCAACAAATAAAGCACCGTGTTCTTACGGTAAACCCTTACCAAATTCAACAAATAAAGGACCGTGTTCTTTTGATTTAAATAATAAAGCAGTCTTCTTTTGATTTAAAGTAATAAATAATAAACTAATAATTCAACCTAAAGCATTTCTAGCTACCAAGCACCGTGTTCTTTTGATTTAAATTATAAAGCAGAGTCTTCTTTTGATTTAAAGTAATAAATAGATGATGTGGTCCCTCGATTTGCTAATGTGTAAAGTAAATTCAAAATGGGAGCCGTCAACATCACCAAACTCAACCCCTTGATCAGAACGAGAATGTCATCTAACGGTTGAATTTGAAGTGCACACTGTTCTTAATCATTAAGAAGTGTTTGATCATAACGATAATGTCATCTAACGGTTGAATTTGAAGTGCACACTGTTCGTAATCATTAAAAATGTCATCCAGCCATTCAAATCGAATCTCCAGTTGAATCAACGGTTCACCTTGAATTCTTCAAATAAGACTTGATTGCCGTTGGATCTTCTCCAGCTCAACTTGAATTTCCTAAATATCAACGGTTCAACTTGAATTTCCTAACTAACACTTGCTTCCCTGTCGTTGGATCAAAAAGCAGCTTTTCAAGGTTATGGCTTTTATGAATAGGGTTAGGGTTGGAATATCTTCATTTGTTTACTCTCTGCCAATTTTTCAAGCTAGGGTTAGGGTTTGAATATCTTCATTTGTGTTCTCTGGTTCGTAATTTAGAGTTGTGTGTTGAAGAGGAGTGCACTGTGGTTGCTGGCGTTTTTTATTTGTAATTGGATCTTTGCGAAAGGAGACAAGAAGCGACGTCCCCATCGTATTCTCAACGATTTTACACTCTGCGCAGATGCAGATGCTGTTCTTGGTGAAGGAGGACTTGGACTTGTATCTGCAACAAAACAGGACGCAAGTATGCTATCAGGTCATCCTGCAATCCTGGAGCTTATATCTGTATACGAAGACGAACAGTCTATTTGCATGATTTTGGAGTTCTGTAATGGCGGAGATTTGCGAAACGTGATAGACAAAATGGGTTTTCGTTGTGAGGCTCTGCAGTACGCACACCTGAACAACATTGTCCATGGAGACGTAAAATCTGAAAATATATTACTGTCTGGATTCGTTTCCCTCGTGGAATGTTAAGCTCTCAGATTTTGATCACGCCGATGAATTTAAAGAAGGTAAACCCTTACCTTCAATTGTGTGCTCTTAAAGCTAATAATAGATGTGTTTATATACTGGTGAACGCAACTTCAATTTTCTTTCATAATTAATATGTATGTTTGTTTGTCTTGTGTTTTCAGGGGAGAATATCCGTAAGGATAGCGTTGGCAGTATCTATTATGCAGCACCCGAAAAACTGAGAGGAAGTTACTCCAAGGAGGCGGATATATGGAGCGTAGCCGACAATTTCCATTCGATGGGGATATTATCTATTGTGTATGTAGAAAAATAGAAATATCCACGCCAGATCTTACGTCAGGTAGATGGAAGAATGTCTCCAGCTCAGCGAAGGAACTTATTCGGGGGATGTTGGAAAAAAAACCTGAGCAGCGCCTCTCTGCTCAACAAGTATTGAGTAAGTACATGTCTTCATTAACTCCTCTTTTGAACAGAATTTTTAGATTCTTACGTCTCTCGGATCGTTTGGATTATGTCTATTCTTTAGATTATGTCTATTCTTTGGATTATGAGTATGTTTTTGGGGTTTTTAATTTAGAATATGTCTGTTTGAGTTGTGGTTGTTCTGTGATAATTGAAAAAGGACGCGAGAATCAATGTTTTATAAATAATCTAGGAGGAGCCATGACTAAACTAATTCACAATTGATAATGTGGTTGATGTGTTTGGGAACTGCTGCAGTTTGGAGAATCAATGCTCTAAATGAAGATGGTGGCTGGAAATACTGCACAACGGTGGAACACGTCGATTTGGTTGTTCGGGCAAGTTTGAAAGGATGGAAGTTTATTTTGTGGCTGATCGATCTTTCTTAAGTTTCAAACCGTCTAACTTATGCTTCAGGAATTAACATTTGATCTTCAAATTCCTTTGATAACACAACTGGATAGGGCTTATTTTATTTAATAGCTTATTTTATTTAATAAATGCTTTATTTCAATCATATAACGTTTCTAAGAATTTGTTGTATCTGTATTGGATATTGTGTTGGTATCATACTTGCATCGATTTCCTTGCAATCTAGACTATATATCTGTATTGGATATTGTGTTGGTATCATACTTGCATCGATTTCCTTGCAATCTAGACTATATATCTATGTGTGTCTATGTGACAATCTCCTCCATGCAAGTGTATTTGAAAACAAACTCACCAGCACCTCCACCTAGATTTATATTGGACGTGGATGACCAAAAGGTGGTGACAAAGAAAGAGTTGGAGGAGTGTGCAATGAAGGCAGGCTCTTCTTTTCTGAATTTAAACAAATTCGCTCAAGACATACTGAGGAAAGCAGTGGACAACAGTGGCACAATTTTATTATAGCTGTGGCTCTTGAGAAGAATTGGTCCGAGTTATTGGATGTGCATGTATCCTAGGTTTTCCAGCTATCTGGTATGGTATCTAGGTTTTCTTTTGCTATTTTGTTATTTTATGCGAATTTTTAGATTTTTTCCATTTTATTTTAGAATATTGTTTGTAAAATTTTATGAGCAAGACATTACATTGCATCATATTATAAAATAATCCCCATTTTTAAATGTTATAATTTATTTTAATCTTAAAAACTTTGTTATAATGTATCTTAATTTCAAAATCTATATTCTTTGTAATTTTATTTTGATATCAATGAATCATGATATGTCAATTTTAGAATTATGTACTCATTTTTTTAATTATGTACTCAATTTTTTGAATTATATAGACAGTCAAATGATCTCAAAAATGATGTCTGATTGTTATCAATAATTAATAAATCATATTTTAAATTATTTAATTTGTAATTATTTATATGTTTATATGTGACAATCTACTCTATACAAGTGTATTTGAAAACAAACTCACCAGCACCTCTACCTAGATTTAAAAAGGAGGGCACCCACATCTGCACCTATGCATGCTGTCAATTTATGTATCATGTTAATTGATCTAATGAATATTTTTTGGAAGGCTAAACGAGGATCTTGTATTGAGTTTTTGGTCAGACTTAATACTCAGCAGGAATTTAATTTATGAAGCCATTTCACTATAGAAACCTTTGAAATTTTTTCTCCACTCAAGTCCAGAAAATTGAAAATTGTTTTTAGTTAATAGTGATATGGGGATGTTCTATTTCTCAATAATGTTATTTCTTATTCTTTAATAGGTTTATGATATCTTCAATAAAGTAAGTGCGGTTGATACCCAATTCTTTGAAACCTATAATGGGTCTCACTGGTCTTCTTATTATTCATGCACTTTATATTTTTGTTTTATGCCGGTAATAGGAAAGCTAAGCGAGCGAAAAGCTTCACATATTCCTTATCATGTTTCCAAACTCACTCGCCTTTCGCAGTATCGGTATGCATATATTGCTTATTATGTTTTAAGTTTACCTATTCTTTTTATGTATGATTTGTTTCGACTGATTATAATCAATCTCAACAAAAAAAATATTTTAATTGTTGATATGCAAGCCACCTCGTGCATACTGCAAACTGTCTCATACACGTGTCTTCGACATTTTAAGTTTTGAGGCTTGGTTTTGATTATTTCCTTGTAAAATACTACAGTCTCGGCTCCCTATTTTCACTATTGTGTCTTCTAAATAATTTTAAGTTTGAGGATTGGTTTTGTTTTTTTCTTAATATAATACTATTATTTCATTATTGATATTTATTTATATTATTTGAATATGATGAGGTTATAGTTTATTTCTTGAACGACATTTCTTTATATTAGATTCTTTTTATATTAATACTCTTTATGCATCCTGCGAAAAAAATCATTTTAACTTTTACAAAATTGAACTAATTAAATATTTTTTCATACTTCTTTTATAAATTTTAAAATAGGGCATTCTTCGCATGATCTCCCTTACCAAATGCGTAGACAAATCCAAGACATGATCAAAAGACTGTTCAGTATTCGCGCACGAATTTGACCAAAAACCACTCTTTCGACTACATTTTATGAGGTAAGACTATTTTGCTCTGTTAAAATCATTATTCTCTTGTTTTACTTTTATATTTAATTTGTAAATTAAATAACTAACTAAAGTTTAAGAAAATATTTCTATTTCTGGTGTTCTCACCAGTCTCAAGCCTCATCCTTCTTTAATTAAATAAAGTTTGAAGCAAACTATTACAGCCTTTTGTGATTTTTTCATAAACTAATCACTAGCTGAAATCTTTAATCATTTATATTTAATGTTTATTTACACAATTTGTTATAACATTTTATTTACACTTTTTTTTCCGGAGTAGATCAGGATCGTTTTGTTTATTTACACAATTTCTCATAACATTTTATTTACACATTCAGGAGCTCATCCGGAGTTGTTCGGGAGCTGATCAGGAGCAGATCGGGAACTTTTTGAATGTGGAGCTATTCTTTGCAACGTTGTTCATTGTGGACGTGGATCTTTTCGGCATGTTGAAAGAGGTATGTTCATCATACCATGTATAAGTTCATATTTTAGGAACTTTTAATGTGTACATAAGTTTAGTGGTTGGTGTCTCATACATTAATATCAACCATAAATTAAGAAGTTATTCAGATGAAATTAGTGAAAAGTCAGTGCTCATCTGAATTTGTCTCTTTTCCTCTGTCAAAAGTAATTCTATATCATATTTGAAATTTTTCACTATCATACCTAAAATAAGTATTTCTTCTTCAAATTGTCATATGGTAAAGATGGCTAGTGTTTATATTTTATAATGGTGATATGTGGGTGTTTCTTTCAATTTGTAATCGGTATACAATGGATTATTGTAAAACAATTATGTTATGAACTAAGATCTTGTATTCAACTGAAGTTTGAATGTAATGTATTAATTTTCATGGATTTGATAGGATCTTACACTGTGACCGATTTATCCTTATTAGGACTGTGATTGTTGTAAATGAAAATACATTGTGTGTGTAATTATTTAATATATACAAACTCTGTTGGTTAAAAACGCATAGAGAATACTTCCGGGGTGTTATAGCTTGAAATGACACCTCTCCGTCCGTGACGACACTTGTTTCCCTTGGTCGCATGACGACACTTCTTGAGATCAAGTTCAGTCACACAACAGGACATTTGTGGATGGAGGAGTCATTTGGGACACTAAAAATGGTTGAAATTACCTCATTCTTGACCCATTTGATGTATATGACCCTTAGGAACATTTTTCCAGACCAAACCATCTCCTGAAAATGAGCAGAAAAGCCTGTTTTTGGCCATTTTTCAACATGAGCGCAACTCTACTGTTATAATAGTAGCGTGTGTACGCGACTTTGTCTCATTTAAAGTAGCGCCCATTTCCATATGTACGCGACTTTGTATACTGTAGAGTAGGGTACACTCTTGTTTTGGTCAAAATCTCGAAATTCGAGTAAGTTAAGTTGGTTGGGAAACCTCTTGAGTGGTTATAACTTCTTTTCCTCTTCCTCATTGATTATATAAGGAGGGTAGAAGGGTCATGTGAAGGGACCAAGCCCAATTGCAAAGTTATGCTGGAGGAATGGAGACCTTCATTCCCCTCTCTTGTGCTTCAGTTTTGGTAAACCCTAGTACAATTTCTTAGAGGTTGGGATCCTTGGAGAACGGAAGCATGAGACCTTGAATCTAGGTTTCGTGAAGTGCCAAGCTGGAAGGAAGGTATAATTGTATGTACTTGCTTTCATTCATTAATAAAGATCAGACGTTCTTCTCTTTCCAAATATGACCTATTAATGTGTCTCAGATTTGATTACTGTTTGATTATAGTTTGATGTCTTCTTCTATTATAGATATCAGTATTATATATGTAGTCAAATGTATTTGAGAAAGGTATCAAGTTGTTTTGCAGGTCTGGGCATTGCGACAGTGGATAAGCATTGAAGAGCGAAGGAGGCAAAGCTAGGATCAACCTTCTGAATGAGGTTCCTACATATCTAAACCCTAATCTCTTCATTTATTTGTTGTACTTGCAGAATGCTTGTAAGTCTATCTTTATCACAATAAGTTGGTAGTTTCTCCCCTGAACTATAGGTGCATTTTCCCCACAACAGAATGGCGACTCCGCTGGGGAAAGCCTAGCTGCTTAGGGGTATCCAAGGTCATTTCTTCAGTCTTGTTTGATGGTCTTTGTTCATTTTCTTGATTAGGATCAGTTAGTAGTCTCTGTTTGACCCTCCTGGGCTTTTTACAGACCCTTCCCAACCCTTGCAAACCTTTGTGGACCCAGTTTGGGGGTTTTAACCCCGTTTTTTAGACTTTTTTTTCTTGTACGCTACTGTTTGTACCACACGGTAGCGCCCATACGCTACTTTTCCTTTGCACAGTAGCGCCCATACTGCTATGAGCGCTTGTTTCCTTCATACACAGTAGCGCTCAAAATCTGGGTTTGAAATTTTTGAGTTTTTGGGTTGTGGACCCAAATCTGGGGGCTGTGGCTGCATTTTTTGGGGTCCCTGATGACCTTAGGTCTGTGTTAAATCCCTGTAAGTGGTCTCCCATCCTTGTATTGATCCTACATTCATGATTTGAACCTCTTTTGATCATTTTGGGCTTGTTTGGAAAGTTTTGGGATTTGTTGACTTAAGTTGGGGGGTTGTGGACCTGTTTGGTGTTTTGTACCCTAATTTGAGTCTGATTGAACTTGCTTGCCCCATTTCCACTGGATTTGAAACCTCTTGAGTCTCTTTCACCCTGTTTGTATCTATTTGAGTGAAATTTCTCTTTTAGGTTGGTTTCTTGTCCTCCCTTATGCTTTTAGTTTTTCTTTTGTAGTGAAAGCTCAAGTGTTTTGGCTGTTGTTCAAGACCTTGTTTGCATTGTTTACGTGCAGACCTGACTTTACCAAACCATACTTCTTCGTAGGTCATTTGCTTCGTTTGGGTCTAAAAGTAGTTTTTGTACTCTTTTCCCAATGTTTGGCATGCTTACATCAATAAGAATTTGAAAGTCATATAAGGTAGCTTTTACTGCTTCATAAAGAGAACCTGAAAGTTTCTTTGCTTTGCTTTGATAGTAGGTTAGTTTCAGTTTTTGTTTCTTACCTTTGAAAAGCATAAAGAATTTTGATTCATTTTCTAAATAGAGTACCTTGCAAGTGGCTTAAAAGATTTTAGAGTGCTTTGCATCAAAAAGAACAAGTTTTCTTTTGCATACCTAGTTGCTTGAGTAGCTGCATTCTTAGGTTTTGACTTTAATTTTTACATTTAGACTTTATTTTTACCTTTTTTGCATTCAAAAGATTAAAAAATTGCATTTGCACATGCATTCTAGATCAGAATTTTAAGACTTGCATTGAAAAGAAAAAGATTTGTTTGGTGGTAAATATTTCATTTTCAGTACTCTATTTCTATTATAACCACTCTCACACACCCACTACCTTTTTGAGTAATCAAGTAACCTTTAAAATGAACTCTAATAAAATGAACTAGCAACATTTTCTTTTCTAGGTTACACTACACCAACTAGTCTTGGTTAGGATCTTGGGTTTAAAACACCTTAAACCACCCAAGATCACACATTGCGCAAAAATCGTAGTGAGACTATCATTAGGCAAACCCACCTCACTCAAAATTTGCCTGGGAGCATATGCAGTAGGTCAATGTGAGATCAGTTTGTGGGAATACCCCTCCTACTTTCTGTTCGAACATACGCCAGGATCGGATTGCATATTAGGGACTCTTTCGAGTTTCGGGCTTAGCTACCCTGCCCACGCTTTTTGATTCGACCGGTGACTGTTCCCCCAGGAGTTTTCGGTGTTGTGGTATCCTTAGTATCAGACTCTAGGTTCATACACAGGTGACAGCGGAGGGTATATCTGTTGTACCTAGGACAGACGTGGGAGGAAATCCCTTGCAGGTCTTTGGGAGGGCGGTTGGGTGATTCCAGCGCTTGCACCCTTAGTCATTGTATTGTGGACCCCGGGTAACTGTCCTTCATCCTTCGTTGATCTGTTCTGGGCCCTCATCATCCCAGACTCTTCTCCGGAAGGCATCTGTTGGCCTGGTTTGATTTACTTAGGACCTTTTTTTAGTGGTGTGCTCTTTGTGCTACTTGTTTTAGTTTGCCTTAGGGAACTTCTTGTTCATTTGGGCGAGAAACTATGTCTAGCATTCCAGCGAGTGCCAATCAAGGTACCCCCTGTTCCGGGGGATCCTTGTGCTGTTCCATTCATTGGAAACATTGGTGCTCCCTTAATGGCTACTCTGAATCTTCCTGGATTCACTATTGGGCTGCCGGTTTGGTTGTTTTCCACTCCGAATGCCTTGCATGCTCCTGACGCTTCTTTTGTGAGCACCTCAAATCAAGAGCATCAGAACCCTGTGCCTCCTTTGCCAGTAACATCTTCTCCTCCTCCTTCTACCTCATGCAGCGAAAGTAGCAATACTAGTAGCCAGCAGTCTAAAAGGAATAGACGGGGGAAGAATAGGAAGAAGATGCCAAAACAAGGGGGCAAGCACCCTGCCTCTGCAAATCATGCAGGGGGCACCCACCCAGCCTCTGGAGGTCATGCTGGGAAAAAACTTTTAGTCACTGAAAATCATACTGAAAGTTTGTCTTCAACCACTGTCAGTCATGTTGAGGACACGTCATTGATCACTGCTAGTCATATTAATGACAAGTCACCAGTTCCTGTGAGTCATACTGGAGACACCAGATCAGCCACTGCAAGTCATGCTGAGGGAGTTGACATTGTCAACAAACCCAACAAACAGAAGCTTAAGTTCCCTTGTAAGTTTTGCGAGGGAGACCACCTTACTTACTTGTGCCCTGTACTTCCAGAAGTGCAAAAAGTGTGGTCCTTAGTTCAAAACTCTTCTGCTTCTGAGCAACCAGCCTCTGTGAGTCATGCTGGGGGCAAGCTGTCAGCCAATGCTAGTCATGCTGAAAGTACTGACGTTGTAAAGGAGTCTAAACCTATAGGACGGAAACCAAAGTTCCCTTGTAAACTTTGTAAGGGAGATCACCTTACTCACCGATGCCCTGCCATTCCAGAGGCACGAAGAGTGTGGTCCATGTCTGAAGGAACCTCTGTTCCTGAGTTGTCTATAGATTCCCTGCAGTCAGATCAACCTTTGGTTGATAAAGTGGTTGAACCAATGCAATCTTTGGTCGACCCCACTCTTCCTTCGGAGAGTGAAGTGATTGAATCGATGCAATCTTCGACCGATCCCATTAGTCCTTCAGAGATTGATGCACCTACTACTGAAGTCTTCTGCATTTCCAGTTTGGATGTTCCTGAAAAAGGGGGCACTTCATCTGTGCCATTTGAACCCCTACCAAGCCCTAGGATTGTTTCCTTTGATTGGAATAGTCTAGCCGAGCCTCGTCTTCCTTCTTCGACACCTTTTCAAATAAAGGTTGATATCGGGAACCATACGGTTGATCGATGTATTGTTGATGAAGGTGCTTCTGTTAGTATCTTATCCGCTTATGCTTGGAGAGATTTGGGTTTCCCTAATGTTATTCCAGCTGTTAATTGGCCGTTGACCTTTGATAGAAGACCTAGTGAACCGATCGGATTCCTCCGTCAGGCACCTGTTACCTTGGGTGGAAAACAGTCTTAGTTGATTTTATGGTTTTAAAGGACCCTATGGACTTTGATATGATCCTCGGGCGTGATTACGTTTATGCTATGCATGCTGTGGTGTCTACGCTTTTTCGTGTGATGCATTTCCCTCATAACGAAAACATTGTCACCATCGACCAGCTTGCATTCGTTGATCCTCCTTATTACCCATCTGTAGACCAGTCTGATCCCTCGTCATTAGGCACTACTATGTCACATGCGTCTCATGTGGCATATTGTTCCTTGAGTTCAACTGCTACTGAGAAGAAGTCTCTGAGTTCATGCTTACCTTCTCGGGACTTGGTCCCAGCTTTTGACCAAGTGACATCTCCATCTGAATGTTTAGATATGTATTCTATCTAGGATGATATACTTCCTTCCGATGAAGTTTTCCTAGAGTCTATGGTACAGTCTGCCATTCACTTGGATGTTGATCCAGTCACAGTTATGTCCAGCCCCGGTTTGACCTTAAAGTCTGATCTTCCTACTGTTAAGTCTTTGGACTCTCCTATAGATCAGCAAATCGGTGTTCCTGCTGAGTTTGATTATGCTTCTAGAATTTTCAACTCCCGTGATGATGAATTTGTTTCTGCAGATTCCATCATGTCCTTCAACTTTGATATTCATCCTGAATTTGATCTTGTTGATTGTAAGTCCTCGGGCTTGGGTACCATAGAGTCTTCATTCGAAGACTCTGCCTTGTTTATGCCTGCTGTTGATGATAGTGAAGTTGAAAGTATTTCTACCACAGTGACTTGTATCGGGTCTTCCTTTACATATGTTTTAGATATGATCCCGGTACTAATGTTTCTTGGAGACAGGATTCTTAGCTGGATGTATACTTGCTTACTGGTCCTTTTCGACACCTTGTGCGACCATGTCAGGTATATTCAGAACCTTGCATATAGGTTTAGGCTTCCCCGCTGTTATGTTGCATTTGAACCTTTTGCCATCCGAATTCGCCATAGGGTCGAACCTGTTGGATATTGGTGTGATAGCCATCTCTTTATGCATTGTGCACCAGTCCGACAGCAGAACCTACCTAACATGGGTCATCCTAGTCAGCACCCTTATGCCATTCTGGTGCCCATGCTGAGTTTTTCTCATAGGTTCGGGAGCCTTTTTAGATTCACCATGACTTTGAGAAGAAGCCTCATATCTTTCTTCCTCATATATTTCTGGCCATCCCTGATAAGGTTCCCATCTTTGTGTTCAAATTGCATATGCATCTATTATGATCCCGCTTGCGCTAATGAGCCTGAAGCCGGCTTCCACGCTTTTAGCCCGTTGTATAAGCCTCCATCTCTGATCTCATTTCCGCTAAGCCCTGTATCATTTTGCCTTTTCAATTTGACACCTTTTACCTGGAGGAGACACACCCTGAGTGTCCTTATCTTGCCCATGTTCCTTGCATTAGGCATAGCTTTGTTCCATGCGCTTGGAGCTAGTTTTGCATGTCCCTGACACTCGTCTCTTCCCATTTCGAGCATTCTTCTGCCTTCACTTCGAGCTCGTTAAAAACAGTAAGTAGGTTACGAGCAGTCTTCCACCTTTCCTTCGAGCTCGTTAAAAACAGTAAGGAGGCTACGAGCATTCTTCTACCTTCACTTCGAGCTCGTTAAAAACAGTAAGTAGGTTATGAGCATTTCTTTCATCTTCACTTCGAGCTCGTTAAAAACAGTAAGGAAGTTGTGAGCATTTTCCTATCTCCTTTGAGCTCGTTAAAAACAGTAAGGAGGTCATGAGTTTACTTTTCCGGACTCGTTAAACCTTTACGGAAAAGATCCCTATGGAGTTCTTTTAAGCCCTTTTCAGACTCCTTAAATAGGAAAAGTTTGCCGAGCATAGTTGTCTTTTCGGGCTCGTTAAAATAACTGAACCGACATCCACTTAGGTATAGAATTACCCCTTTTCCGGACCTTGGTGGATAATTTACGGAAAAGGTATACTCTAGGTATACTCTTGTATGCACTAGAAGAGTTCTTCTTCCATCATTTTACACTTTTTCGGGGAAGGAGACTAACTTTACGAAAAAGGACCTTTGGAGTCGTCTTTAGGGTTTTCAGACTCTCGAAATGTGAAAACACCAAGCGAGCACATACCAATCCGGGATCGATATAAAATCCACGGATAAGTGTATAGAGGACTGTTTAAGTTTTTCAACTCTATAAGCAAGAAAACACCACCGAGCACAGACCAATCCGGGCTCGATATAAAATCCACGGATAGGTGTATGGAGTTTTCTTCTAGGTTTTTCAGACTCCTTAAATATGAAAATACCGTCGAGCATGTTCTAGTTCTTTGTCAAGCTCGTTAAAAAATGACAAAGGAAAGGGAAGGGAAGAATGTTAAAATATCTTTCAATATGATGGCAGCAATTCAACTATCTCCTTGAACAAAGCACCTGTTTTGAGTCTATCAAACAAGTTGGGTTCTAGCATTGGCCTTAGGGTAAACTTGATCTCAGAGTTCCTACTCCTCCATTTGGTTAGTCTTCCACTCATATGGAGAATCTGTTAATGTCTCCTACATTGCAGACTTGCATCGTGGTCCCTTTGTGTTCAAAGCTGCCTAAGTCACTCTTGTGTCGTGCTCACTGTTCAAGGATATAACCTGTCTCGGCCATTCTGCAGTTGCCTTGACCTCATGTGTCGGCCATTCCTTGGTGTCAGTCTGTTTCATCATGTGTTCAGTCCTACTTCAAATCAGCTCATACCTGTTGAGTGTCCCTCGTGTTGGATGATGGAGGATGCATTAAGGCCTCCCTTCCAACGGACTTCTTCCCATCGACTTCAACTCATTGTGCTCTGGGAATGAAGTTTAGAGTTTCGGTTAGTACCTTGGGGATTGCAGTCATTAGTGGCAGTTTCCCTCGCTATTGGATAGATGGGAATACATCAATGTCTCCTATCCGATGGATTCTTCAAGTGTTCGACGGCAAGACCATCTATTCGCACTTGCTTGAATGTACTAGGTACCTTGGGTTCCATTTTCATTATTGGTGGACACCCTCGCGTTTGTTAACGGTATACATCAATGACCGGTAATCAAACGATACCTCCCATGTTCGACAACAGCTCATTTATTCGCATGGATAGGTTTGTACCTTGGGTTGTTTTTGGATGAAGACCTTGGGATCCTCGATAGCATCACCTCATTTATGTTATCGCCCAAGTTGCGCAAGACTGAGCCCCAATCCTTTTGGCTCTTGATGAGACATAGATCCAGCTTGTTCTCTATGGCTATGTTCTCCAGTTTTGACATAGATCCACCTTGTATTTATGTGGCTATGTTTCGCCTTATGTTCCTCATGGATCCACGCTTGTATTTTAGTGGCCATGATATATGCATCAGTATTTTGGATCATTATTGTATCCTCTTGGAGATCATGTTCCACCATTTGAACATGGACAGTTACCCCATGGATAAGTTTGTCTGACTTTGCCTTTGCTTTCAGGTACTTCATTTGAGCCTATGATTCTTGGTTTCTCCGTTCCTCCACGATTCAACTCTTTTTTATTTATAATGTATTTCGGCCATCGTTTCCCATACTCCCTCTGACCTCATACATTAGGGGGCATCTGTTATAGCTTGAAATGACACCTCTCCGTCCGTGACGACACTTGTTTCCCTTGGTCGCATGACGACACTTCTTGAGATCAAGTTCAGTCACACAACAGGACATTTGTGGATGGAGGAGTCATTTGGGACACTAAAAATGGTTGAAATTACCTCATTCTTGACCCATTTGATGTATATGACCCTTAGGAACATTTTTCCAGACCAAACCATCTCCTGAAAATGAGCAGAAAAGCCTGTTTTTGACCATTTTTCAACATGAGCACGACTCTACTGTTATAATAGTAGCGTGTGTACGCGACTTTGTCTCATTTAAAGTAGCGCCCATTTCCATATGTACGCGACTTTGTATACTGTAGAGTAGGGTACACTCTTGTTTTGGTCAAAATCTCGAAATTCGAGTAAGTTAAGTTGGTTGGGAAACCTCTTGAGTGGTTATAACTTCTTTTCCTCTTCCTCATTGATTATATAAGGAGGGTAGAAGGGTCATGTGAAGGGACCAAGCCCAATTGCAAAGTTATGCTGGAGGAATGGAGACCTTCATTCCCCTCTCTTGTGCTTCAGTTTTGGTAAACCCTAGTACAATTTCTTAGAGGTTGGGATCCTTGGAGAACGGAAGCAGGAGACCTTGAATCTAGGTTTCGTGAAGTGCCAAGCTGGAAGGAAGGTATAATTGTATGTACTTGCTTTCATTCATTAATAAAGATCAGACGTTCTTCTCTTTCCAAATATGACCTATTAATGTGTCTCAGATTTGATTACTGTTTGATTATAGTTTGATGTCTTCTTCTATTATAGATATCAGTATTATATATGTAGTCAAATGTATTTGAGAAAGGTATCAAGTTGTTTTGCAGGTCTGGGCATTGCGACAGTGGATAAGCATTGAAGAGCGAAGGAGGCAAAGCTAGGATCAACCTTCTGAATGAGGTTCCTACATATCTAAACCCTAATCTCTTCATTTATTTGTTGTACTTGCAGAATGCTTGTAAGTCTATCTTTATCACAGTAAGTTGGTAGTTTCTCCCCTGAACTATAGGTGCATTTTCCCCACAACACGGGGTATGTGATATGATAGAAGGATTATATTATGTTATATGAAATCGAAATTTTGTTAAAGTATCTGATGCGGCGTCTTGAACATAAGAACCTGTAGACTCTATTATATGTAAGAGAATACGCGGATTTACTAAAATACTCTGTGGTAATAAAGTCTTTGGATTTAATCAAACGACGGTTATGTATTCTTTAAACTTTTTAACCTTTAATTTACGGTTAAGCAACTTGAATTGACGGTCGTTCTTGCATTCAAGGTTACTTGATATCTAGACTTTGGGTGTTGTAGATGAATGCCCTGGCCAAAACGAAAACGTTTTGTGCAGAGATTTTATTACAAAATGATTCGATTCATCTTTATGACTTAGCAAACTCTTTCAATAAGAAGTAAGGCGGGACGACCTTCTCTAAGAAAGCCAACACATTCTTTTTTTATATATTAAGGGTTTTATAGTACTCTTTGGAACACTATCATGCCGAGAGCGTAGATCTACATTCATTACAGAAAGAGAATATAATGCCTTGTTAGAGAAGAAGGTTTATTTCCTTTATTTAAAGATCACATGGTTTTGGATATGGTACTAAAAGATGAAATCCTGTAGGTATCTTAGGTGTCCGTAAATTCAATAAGACTATTAGTAAATGACATAGTCTTTGTGAAATTAACAACTGCTAGAAATTAAATCATGTGTTGCAAGTAATACCAATAGCGATTACAGACTTAGAGTTTGATTCCTATGGAGGAATCTTAATAACATGTTCCTCCTGTTTTTATAAGGTGATTGAAATTTTATGTGATTTAGTTTGTTGATCTTGCTGTCAGACAACGATTGCCAGTTGATCTGGTCGAGTCAATAGAAAGATCGGGTATTGAAAACATGTCAACGCCGATGGATATTATATCCATTTCTGGGAGGGGAAAGGGAGCATAATTGAAATTGACAGCATCCACCCAGCCTATTAGTAAATTCAATAAGACTATTAGTAAATGATATATTCTTTGTGAAATTAACAATGGCTGGAAATTAAATCATGTGTTACACGTAATCCCAATAGCGATTACAGACTTAGAGTTTGATCCCTATGGAGGAATCTTAATAAGATGTTCCTCCTGTTTTTATAAGGTGATTGAACTTTTATGTGATTTAGTTTGTTGATCTCGCTGTCAGACAACGATTGCCAGTTGATCTGGTCGAGTCAAAAGAAAAATCGGGTATTGAAAACATGTCAACGCCGATGGATATTATATCCATTTCTGGGAGGGGAAAGGGAGCATAATTGAAATTGACAGCATCCACGCGGTCGCTCACCATTGTATGTAGTCGGTGCAGACTGTGAAGCCATGTGGGAAACGTGATTGACGCAGTTCCATGAGACTCAAGCTCCGAGTCTGTCCATCAATATCATGGAATGTTGGGATTATATAAGTACACCCTCGTACATTTGAAAGTACATCTTTTTTTTTTTTCTCAGTTTGAAGAGCGAGGGAACGTTCAGGATAGGATATCATGGATGTGCGGCCTCCTTCCCCTCATGCCCAGCAACATTAATCCCATGATGCTCGTCACGCATAACCTTTCTTCCCTCGGCTTCATCGTCACTTTCATCAACTCTGAATACAACCATCATCGTATCCATGGCCGCCGCACCAAATCCATGGACACATCTTCGACTTTGACTACTAAAGAAGAGGATGCAGCAGCAGGTGGCCGCAAGATCCGTTTCAGAGCTATCCCGTTGGCCTTCTAGAGGAGGATACGAGGAGCTATCCCGCTGCTTCGTAAACTGATCCATGAGATTAACGAAATCGAAGAACATAAAGTCACCTGTTGGATAGCAGATTTCTTGGCATCATGGGCACTGGAAGTAGCCCAGCAGTGCGAGATCAATGCAAGAGCTATTATTGCTACCTGGCCTGGTCTTATTGCTACCTACGCCATTATTCATCATATGCCGTCTCTCATTTTCGAGGGAACCGTACCTTCAGATTATATGTTCAAATGTTTCATGCATTTCTATTTCGTGTTGTACAGCAGTGGATGGCATAATGTTTAATGTTATCATTGGTTAACTATGTTGTACAGGTATTCCAAAAGAGCACAAGATGAGCAGATATCTTTCCTCATGCTCTACGGAACCATGTTTCGTTCCTTGTAGATCCACCACAGAAATCTTCTCTTTTGATTTAGTTCTAGCTGTATGCAATGGTCGCCAAGACATTGTGCATAAATATTTGTTGTCTAAGTCCTCCAAATATACCAATGTTTCCATACTTCTCATCTCGGGCTTAATCTCTCCTTGGGACCTCAGCTAATTCATTTACCAGAATGGGCTGGGCATTCATTTAACAGTCCAGGTCTAATGCCAAGCCTTGTGGGGACATATTCACATCAAGGACATCAATTGAATATGACTTATGGTGGGACAAAGAAGGTTTTTTCATCCCTGCTTTGTGGGGCAGATGGACTACTATCATCTTCGCTATGTGAAGAAATCCCCAGGGATCACTGATAGAATGCATTGAGGTTTGAATGTTCTGCTTCACTCTTAAACCTTCATATCATTTCTCTCATCTGCTGAACAAGTTGGCTTCTCTTAATGTATTCTCAAAGACCAACTTAGACCCCCACTCATTGGATTCTGAAATAATATAACAATAAAGTGCAGATCAATATATACATATCTTAACAGAAGACAAATAGATCGAACTATAACATGCAAAACAGGAGCGGATGTACATTACAATACAAAGTAATCAGGTCATACTTATTTCAGTCCTACCTACCGAGCTTCCCCTTGCTGGATCAGCACCAAGCTTAAGCACTCTCATATTATTGGGTTACAAGGACATTTATTCACAAGCCTCTGATAGAACACCCCTCTTTTCTGCTAGCACTACTTGTGTTCAGCTTCCGTGTGTAGTTAACATACCTGACGGTGCTCCCATGTTTGCGCACCCTGGAGACACAACTTCTGTGTCCAGATGCAGAATTACGATACTTCTACCTAGCCACAAGGAATTATTAATACTACTTTTAGTAGACATGCTTATGAAGCGCCTGTCTCTGGGAATAACCCTCGTCGTGCCTTCTGTTGTTGATATCAGCAACTCATTTTCAAGGAAAAATCGAAAACGATGGCCATTTCATTAATGAAAATGAGAATGAGATCATGATCGAGAAATCGTCGTTGACAGCATCTTTTAATGGAATAACTCCATGGGGCGCTGGCGATCAAATACAACTGATTTTAGTATTGTTTGTCAGATTGCGTGAGCCAGCTGCGTGAATCATACCCACCAGATTGCGTCAGGGTCAGGATGAATGCGAGGTTTATGTAAATTTGAGATATGATGAATTAAATTTGGGCGTACCAACTCATATTAATTTTGATAGGGAGAACTGCTATCAGTTTTCTGAGATCGGAGGAGTGCAGGTTGGCGATCACTGGGATTGCTCGACAATTCCGAGTGAAGAAGCCAGAGCAACACTAAATCCTGCAATGTTCAGCTTTGAGAGTGAAGGCCAAGTGACCGTACATTTTTCGATTCACGAGTCTAATTTTCTTGAGAAATGTAACGTCATCTATCATATGAACCTATGATTCTTCAGTTTCTTATGCGTTAAATGTATGACATATATTAACGTCTTCGATAGATGTTCACGTCATCTGCTTACGTTTAGAGTTGTGACGATCGCTTTCAAAAGCTTTTGCACCACCCGAAAAGGAAGCTTCTATCCATGATAGACACTAGCTCCTATTTATTTTCATCTTGGATGACACATTTGAGTGCGTCGGAATGAAATGTCTGTCACATTCTACATTTATAATTACAATAAACATTATAACTTTAACACAAGTTTTTAAAATATTAATGTAAACGTGCGTATATATATATATATAATCATTTTAGTAAGGCACTTGTAAGCACATGGTTGAATATTGTAAAACCATGAAAACTCAAGAGTGGTTATAGTAATGGAAACAAATCTTATGTTTATGTTTATATTTGTGGATTAATTGATTCGTTGCTATATCATTTTCATTGCAATATACCAAATGAAGGTACCAAACGAAGAATAACTTGCATTGCCGATATGTAAAATACCACACACCCTTTAACCCTAACATTAATTAACATATCCATCCAACACACTCCCTCCCTCGTGACAAAAATTAGAAACACCTGACTCATTCCAATACACTAAACAACAAGAATCAACACATATCCCATGGTTTCATGAAGCATGATCACACATTCCCTTTAATGCGAACCATATACAACAAGATGAAAGAGAGATGCAGATGAGTAGATGAAGTCCAAGCCTTCGAAGCCCTTAGGGAAGTCTTTAGTAATTTCATTAGAAGTGGACTTTGGACTTTGAAGTTGTTAGTACTTTTATTAGAGTATTGATTTGATTAGAATACAATTTGGTTAAGTGCAAATTTATATGTATTTTACCTGATTAATATTAGAGCATAGATTTGGTTAAGTGCAAATTTATATATATATCTTACCTTAAATTTCTACCCATGATGATAATGGATCCCATACTAGATCAAGTACTCTTATCATAATGAAACTCCTTTTGATCGAAATAAAAGAATGAAAAACATGAAAAGAATAAATAGATGTGGTAACCCTATATCTTACTCTTTATGTTATTTAGTTTGTTAATCTAATTTTATATATATATATTTTCCTTTTTTAATTTTATAAAGGTATTTAGTTTTTTCCATGTTTCTTTTTAATAATTATAAATTTAGTTTAACTATATTTCTTTATTCAATAAATAAATTTTGTATCTATTTTAACTTTGCTCATTTTCATATTTTTACTAAGTATTGTGAATTTTTCATATTTTTCTCTTACAAATTAAAAATGAACACTTAATTTTATGAGATGTCTTATAATGAGTACTATGATGTCATATATCAATATTTTGTATGTTTTGTCAATTGTATCGTTTAAAGTTTTGTTAGATTTTAAATTGCTATGTTGTTTAATTTTGGTTAAATTGTTTTTGAATGTTTTCTCATGGTTATATATATAAATTTAATTGGAATGTTTAAATGAGAATAAGATTCTAGGAAATATTTGTTTTTTATGAATATTAAATTGTATATATTTTTTATATTGTTTGCATTAGTATGTTGACCATAAAGGTTCTAGTGAAAGTCTTGTATAGAGTGTTCTCAAAGGACCATTTTGGGAAATTGCCTGGAAACAATTTCCTAACTCGGTATCTTCACACATGTGCCTTTGTTGTAGCTGGAAACTGGGACGCCATTGCGCTAGTAATAGGTGGAGGGAGGTAACTCCCAGAGAAGCCCTCCCAGTACGCCCCAAGTTGGGTGGTCGACCATGTATACACAAGGTTTTTAAAGTGGTCTAACGAGGGACCCCCCTTTGTTGACACTCTATTCATGCAACCTAGGAGTTAGGATCTCTCTCCCTCTCTCTAAACCCCTAATCCTCGATATTTTTGTATTTTTTGTCTATGTTATTCTTAGAAATTTAGTCTTTTTTTTTTCATTTTAAAATAGTTTTTTAATAATAAAGAGTTTGTTGAAATAGTTTAGAGTTCAAGTTAATAATTATAAGTTTTTTAAAATAACTTAGAGTTCTAGTTAATAGTTTCGATTTTTTTCTTCGTTTAAAGTTTTGTTAGATTATAAATTGCTATGTTGTTTAATTTTGGTGAATTGGTTTTCAATGTATTTTCTTGGTTATATATATAAATTTAATTGGAATATTTAAATGAGAATGAGATTTTAGGAAATATTTGTTTTTATGAATATTAAATTGTATACATTTTTTATATTGCTTCCATTAGTATGTTGACCATAGGAGTTCTACTAAAAGTCTTGTATAGAGTGTTCTCAAAGGACCATTTTGGGAAATTGCCTGGAAACAATTTCCTAACTCGGTATCTTGACACATGTGCCTTTGTTGTAGCTGGAAACCTGGGACGCCATTGCGCTAGTAATAGGTGGAGGGAGGTAACTCCCAGAGAAGCCCTCCCAGTACGCCCCAAGTTGGGTGGTCGACCATGTATACACAAGGTTTTTAAAGTGGTCTAACGACGGACCCCCCTTTGTTGACACTCTATTCGTGTAACCTAGGAGTTAGGATCTCTCTCCCCCTCCCTCTCCCTCTCTCTAAAATCTCAACACCCAACCTCTCTCTCTCTCTCTCTCTCTCTCTCTCTCTCTCTCTAAACCCCTAACCCCCAATTTCTCTATTTCTCTCTCTAAACCCCAATCTCTCTCTCTCTCTCTCTCTCTCTATATATATATATATATATATAAACCACTAACCACAATCTCCCTCTCTATAAACCCTTAACTCCTAATATCTCTCTTTATCTAAACACATAACCCCCAATATCTCTCTCTCTCTCTAAACACCTAAACCCCAATATCTCACTCTCTTCCTCTCTCTCTATAAACCCTTAACCATAAATCTCTCTCTCTCTCTCCTAACACACCAACACCTCCCTCCTATCTATGTGTCTCCCCCCCACCAATAAAAATCCATACTCACCATGTGATCTTTCTCTATCTCTAAACCACTACTAACCCCAAATATCTCTCTCTCTCTCTCTCTCTCTCTCTCTCTCTCTCTCTAAAACACAACCCCCAATATCTCTCTGTCTAAACCCCTAACCTCAATCTCTTTCTCTCCCAAAACCCCTAACCTTCTCTCTCTCTCTCTCTCTCTCTCTCTCTCTCTCAACCTCTAACCCGCAATATCCTTCTTTCTATCTATCTCTTTCTGTGTTCCCTAATACTCTCTCTCTCTCTCTCTCTCTCTCTCTAATCTCCTAACCACCAATCTCTTTCTTTATCTCCCTCTCTCTAAACCCTTAATCCCAAATCTCTCTCTCTCTCTCTCTCTCTCTCTCTCACAACACCTAACCTCCAATCTCTCTCTCTCTCTCTCTCTCTCAACACCTAACCTCCAATATCTCTCTCTCTCTCTAAACCCCTATGCCCCAACCTCTCTCTTCGAAAATCATAAACGCAAAAATCCTCTCTCTCTCTCTCTCTCCAAAACCCTAAGTAGCAATATCTCTCTCACTCTAAGTCCCTAACCCTCAATACCTCTCTCTCTAAAAACCTAACATCCAATCTCTCTCTCTCTCTCTCTCTCTCTCTCTCTCTCTCTCTCTCTCTTCTAACCACCAAAGCCTCTCTTTCTATATCTCTCTTTCTCTAAACCCCTAATCCCCAATATATATATTTCTCTCTAAATTGCTAACCTCTCTCTTTTTCTCAACCCCTAACCTCCAATCTCACTCTATCTCCCTAAACCTATAAGACCCAATCTCTATCTCTATCTATCTATCTATCCATCTAGTTAAACCCCTAATCCCCAAAATCTCTCTCTCTCTCTCTCTCTCTCTCTCTCCCTCCCTCTTTCACACACACACACACACAATAAACACCTAACACCCAATCTCTCTCTCTCTCCCTCTCTCAACCCCTAATCCTCAATCTCTTTCTCTCCCTCTTTAAGCCCCTAATCCCCAATCTCTCTCTCTCTCTCTCTCTCTCTCTCTCTCTCAAGCACTAAACCCTAATCTCTCTTTGTCACTTTAAACCCCTAACCCCCAATCTCTCTCTCTCTCTCTCTCTCTCTCTCTCCCACCCCCAAACCCCCTCTACTTACCCGTGTAACCATCCCCCCTCTCTATATATTTCTCCCACCTACCATTAACCATCTATACTCCACTTGTGATATCTCTCTCTCTCTCACTCTGAACCCCTATTAAACCCCAATATCTCTCGCTATCTAAACACCTAAAACCTAATATATTATCTCTCTATATCCCTAACCTCCAATCTCTCTCTCTCTCTAAACCCCTAAAACCCAATCGATCTCTCTCTCTAAACCCCTAACATGTAATATCTCTCTCTCTCTCTAAATGCATAACCTCCAATCTCTCTCTCTCTCTCTCTCTCTCTCTCTCTCTCTATAAAACACTAACCCCTAATTTTGCTCTCTATCGCTCTCTAAACTACATTCTCTCTCAGTCTCTCTCAAGTCCCATAAACCATAACCTCCGTTCTCTCTCTCTAAACCCCTAAAATCCAATATCTCTCCCTTCCCCTCTCTATCTATATAAACTTATAACCCAAAATATCAATCTCTATCTATCTATCTATCTGTCTAAATCCCTAGGCCCCAATTCTCTCTATAAACCCTTAACCCCTAATATATATATATCTCTCTAAACCTCTTACCCTAGTCTCTCTCTCTCTCTCTAAACCCCTAACCATAAATCTCTCTCTTTATATCTATATCTCTCTATAATCCCCTAACCTATAATACCTCTCTATCTCACTCTCAACCCCTAACCCCTAGTCTCTCTCTCTCTCTTTAAACCCCTAAACCCAAATCTCTATCTCCTAATCGAAGCCCCTAAAACCTAAACTCTATCTCTAAACCCCTCATCCTTTCTCTCTCTCTATCTATCTATCTAAGCTACTAACACCCAATATCTCTTTGTCTCTAAACCTCGAACCCCCAATATCTCTTTCTCTCTAAAACCCTAACCCGCAATCTCTCTCTCTCTCTCTCTCTCTCTAAAACCCTAACCTACAATCTCCCTCTCTCTCTCTAAATACCTAACACCCAATCTCTTTCCCTCTCTAAACACCTAACCTCCAATCTATCTCTAAACCCATAACCACCAATCTCTCTATTTCTATCTCTCTTTCCCCCTAAACCCTTAACCCATTATCTCTATATCTCTCTCTAATCCCCTAAACCCCATTTTCTCTCTCTCTCTCTCTCTCTCTCTCTCTCTCTCTCTCTCTCTAAATCTATGACCCCCAATATCTCTCTCTAAACCACTACCCTCAAATCTCTCTCTCTCTCTCTCTCTCTCTCTAAACCCCTAACCTCCAATCTCTCTCTCTCTCTCTAAACCCCTAACCTCCAATATCTCTCTCTCTCTCTAAACCCCTAACCTCCAATATCTCTCTCTCTTTAAACCCCTAAATATCAATCTCTCTCTCTCTCTAACTTCCTAACCCCCAATCTCCCTATATCTATATCTCCCTCCAAACACCTAACACCCAATTAATATCTCTCTCTAAATCGCTTACCCCAAATCTCTTATCTTTCTCTCTCTTTCTCTAAATTGCTAACCTTCTCCTTCTGTCTCTAAACCCAAACACCTAACCCTCTCTCTGTCTCTCTGTCTCTATCTCTCTCCCACCCCCAAACCCCCTCTCCTTACCCGTGTAACCATCCCCCCCTCTCTATATCTTTCTCCCACCTACCATTAACCATCTATGCTCCACTTGTGATATATCTCTCTCTCTCACTCTGAACCCCTATTAAACCCCAATATCTCTCGCTCTCTAAACACCTAAACCCTAATATATTATCTCTCTATACCCCTAACCCTAAAACCTAATATATTATTCTCTATACCCCTAACCTCCAATCTCTCTCTCTCTAAACCCGTAACAACCCAATCAATCTCTCTCTCTCTAAACCCCTAACATCTAATCTCTCTCCTCTCTCTCTAAATGCATAACCTCCAATCTCTCTCTCTCTCTCTCTCTATAAAACACTAACCCCTAATCTTGTTCTATCGCTCTAACGCATCTAAACTACATTCTCCCCTCCCTCACTCTCTCTCAAGTCCCATAAACCATAACCTCCATTCTCTCTCTCTCTCTCTCTTAAACCCATAAAATCCAATATCTCTCCCTTCCCCTCTCTATCTATATAAACTTATAACCCTAGACCCAATTCTATATCAACACCTTAACCCTAGTATATATATCTCTCTCTAAACCTCTTACCCTAGTCTCTCTCTCTCTCTCTAAACCCCTAACCATAAATCTCTCTCTTTATATCTATATCTCTCTATAATCCCCTAACCTATAATACCTCTCTATCTCACTCTCAACCCCTAACCCCTAGTCTCTCTCTCTCTCTCTTTAAACCCCTAAACCCAAATCTCTGTCTCCTAATCGAAGCCCCTAAAACCTAAACTCTATCTCTAAACCCCTAATCCTTTCTTTCTCTCTATCTATCTATCTAAGCTACTAACACCCAATATCTCTTTGTCTCTAAACCTCGAACCCCCAATATCTCTTTCTCTCTAAAACCCTAACCCGCAATCTCTCTCTCTCTCTCTCTCTCTTTCTCTCTCTAAACCCCTAACCTACAATCTCCCTCTCTCTCTCTAAATACCTAACACCCAATCTCTTTCTCTCTCTAAACACCTAACCTCCAATCTATCTCTAAACCCATAACCACCAATCTCTCTATTTCTATCTCTCTTTCCCCCTAAACCCTTAACCCATTATCTCTATATCTCTCTCTAATCCCCTAAACCCCATTCTCTCTCTCTCTCTCTCTCTAAATCTATGACCCCCCAATCTCTCTCTCTAAACCACTACCCTCAAATCTCTCTCTCTAAACCACTACCCTCAAATCTCTCTCTCTCTCTCTCTCTAAACCCCTAACCTCCAATATCTCTCTCTCTCTAAACCCCTAAATATCAATCCCTCTCTCTCTAACTTCCTAACCCCCAATCTCCCTATATCTATATCTCCCTCCAAACACCTAACACCCAATTAATCTCTCTCTCTAAATCGCTTACCCTAAATCTCTTATCTTTCTCTCTCTTTCTCTAAATTGCTAACCTTCTCCTTCTGTCTCCAAACCCAAACACCTAACCCTCTCTCTCTCTCTCTCAACCCCTAATCCCCATTATCTCTCTCTCTAAACCCATGACCATCGATGCCTCTCTCTAAACCCATGACCCCTAATTCCTCTCTTTAAACCCATTACCCTCTCTCTCTCTCTCTAAATACCTAATGACCTCTCTCCCTCTCTCTCTAAGCCCCTAATCACCAATCTCTCTATCTCTCGCTAAACACCTAACCCCACTTCTTTATCTCTCTCTCTAAACCCCTAGCCCCCAATCTCTCTCTCTCTAAACCCCTAACCTCCAATCTCTTTCTCTCTCTCTCTTAACCCCCTACCTTCAATCTCTCCCTCTCTCTCCCTCTCTCAACCCATGACACCCAATTAATCTCTCTCCCTAACCTCCAATCTCTCTCTCTCTCTCTAAATCCCTTACCTTCAATCTCTCTCTCTCTCTCTCTAAACCCCTAAACCCTAACAACCAATCTCTCTTTATCTCTCTCTCTCTGTAAACCACTAACCCCCAATCATTATCTCTCTCTAAACCCCCAACCCCTATTAAACCCCAATATCTCTCGCTCTCTAAACACCTAAACCTTAATATCTTATCTCTCTGTACACCTAATCTCCAATCTCTCTCTCTCTCTCTAAACCCATAAAACCCAATCAATCTCTCTCTCTACACCCCTAACATCTAGTATCTCTCTCTCTCTCTAAATGCATAACCTCCAATCTCTCTCTGTCTCTCTCTCTCTATAAAACACTAACCCCTAATCTTGCTCTCTATCGCTCTCTAAACTACATTCTCTCTCACTCTCTCTCAAGTCCCATAAACCATAACCTCCATTCTCTCTCTCTCTCTCTCTCTCTCTCTCTCTCTCTCTCTCTAAACCCCTAAAATCCGATATCTCTCCCTTCCCCTCTCTATCTATATAAACTTATAACCCAAAATATCAATCTCTATCTATCTAAATCCCTAGACCCCAATTCTCTCTATAAAACCTTAACCCCTAATATATATATCTCTCTCTAAATCCTTACCCTAGTCTCT
The DNA here is from genome assembly GCA_027924585.1 of Larix kaempferi. NCBI lineage: Eukaryota > Viridiplantae > Streptophyta > Pinopsida > Pinales > Pinaceae > Larix > Larix kaempferi. The sequence continues at coordinate 121,372 of BSBM01000286.1, forward strand.
CTCTCTCTCTCTAAACCCTAACCATAAATCTCTCTCTTTATATCTATATCTCTCTCTAATCCCCTAACCCATAATACCTCTCTATCTCACTCTCAACCCCTAACCCCCAGTCTCTTTCTCTCTCTTTAAACCCCTAAACCCAAATCTCTGTCTCCTAATCGAAGCCCCTAAAACCTAAACTTTCTCTCTAAACCCCTAATCTTCTCTCTCTCTCTATTTATCTATCTAAACTACTAACACCCAATATCTCTTCGTCTCTAAACCTCGAACCCCCAATATCTCTTTCTCTCCAAAACCCTAACCCGCAATCTCTCTGTCTCTCTCTAAACCCCTAACCTACAATCTCTCTCTCTCTCTCTCTCTAAATACCTAATGCCCAATCTCGTTCTCTCTCTAAACACCTAACCTCCAATCTATCTCTAAACCCATAACCACCAATCTCTCTATTTCTATCTCTCTTTCCCCCTAAACCCTTAACCCATTATCTCTATATCTCTCTCTAATCCCCTAAACCCCATTTTCTCTCTCTCTCTCTCTCTCTCTCTCTCTCTCTAAATCTATGACCCCCAATCTCTCTTTCTAAACCACTACCCTCAAATCTCTCTCTCTCTAAACCCCTAAATATCAATCTCTCTCTCTCTAACTTCCTAACCCCCAATCTCCCTATATCTATATCTCCCTCCAAACACCTAACACCCAATTAATCTCTCTCTCTAAATCGCTTACCCGAAATCTCTTATCTTTCTCTCTCTTTCTCTAAATTGCTAACATTCTCCTTCTCTCTCTAAACCCGAACACCTAACCCTCTCTCTCTCTCTCTCAACCCCTAATCCCCAATCTCTCTCTCTCTCTAAACCCATGACCACCGATGCCTCTCTCTAAACCCATGACCACCGATGCCTCTCTCTAAACCCATGACCCCTAATTCCTCTCTTTAAACCCATTACCCTATCTCTCTCTCTAAATACCTAATGACCTCTCTCCCTCTCTCTCTATGCCCCTAATCACCAATCTCTCTATCTCTCGCTAAACACCTAACCCCAATTCTTTATCTCTCTCTCTAAACCCCTAGCCCCCAATCTCTCTCTCTCTCTAAACCCTTAACCTCCAATCTCTTTTTCTCTCTCTCTAAACCCCCTACCTTCAATCTCTCCTCTCTCTCTCTCATCCCATGACACCCAATTAATCTCTCTCCCTATCCTCCAATCTCTCTCTCTCTCTCTAAATCCCTTGCCTTCAATCTCTCTCTTTCTCTAAACCAATAACCCTCAATCTCTCTCTCTCTCTCTCTCTAAACCCCTAAACCCTAACAACCAATCTCTCTTTATCTATCTCTCTCTCTAAACCACTAACCCCCAATCATTATCTCTCTCTAAACCCCCAACCCCTAACAACTAACCCCAAATATCTCTCTCTATCTTTCTAAATTATTAACCCCCAATTTATCTCTCTCTCTCTCTCTAAACCACTAACCTCCAATATCTCTCCCTCCCTCTCTATATATATCTAACCCTCTAACCTTAAATCTCAATCTCTATTTATCTATCTATATAAACCCCTAGTCCCCACTCTCTATATCTATAAACCCCTAAACCCAAATCTCTATCTCTCTCTAAACCCCTTACCCACAGTCTCTCTCTCTCTCTCTCTCTCTCTCTCTCTAAATCCATAACCACAAATCTCTCTCTTTCTATCAATATATCCCTATAATCTCCTAACCTACAATCTCTCTCTATCTCATGATCAACCCCTAATCCAAAATCTCTCTCTCTAAACAACTAAACCCAAATCTCTCTCTCTCTCTAAACAACTAAACCCAAATCTCTCTCTCTCTCTAAACAACTAATCCCAAATATCTCTCTCTAACTCTAACCCCTAACCCCCAATATCTCTCTCTTTATAAACCCCTAATCCTCCCTCTCTCTATATATATATCTAAAACCCTAAACCCCAATCTCTCTCCATGTCTAAACCTGTAACCCATAATATCTCTTTCTCTCTAAACCCCTAACCTCCAATATCTCTCTCTAAACCTCTAACCAACAATCTCCCTCTCTCTCTCTCTAAACCCCTAATCTCCAATCTCTGTCTCTCTCTAAACCCCTAACCTCCCATCTCTCTCTCTCTCTAAACCCATAACCACCAATATCTCTCTTTCTATCCCTCCCTCTCTCCCTAAGCCCCAATCCCCATATCTCTCTATCTCTCTCTAGTCCCCTAAACCCTTGTCTCTCCGTAAATCTGTAACCCTCGATCTCTCTATTTTTATCTCTCTCTCTCTAAGCCCCTAACCCCAAATCTCTCTCTCTCTCTAAACCCCTAATCCCCAATCTCTCTCTCTCTCTAAATCCCTAGCCTCCAATCTCTCTCTCTTAGTCTCTCTCACTCCCTATAAACCACTAACCACCAATATCTCTCTCTCTCTCTCTCTCTCTCTCTCTAAATCCTCTAAACCACATTCTCTCCATCTCTCTAAACCCCTAACTCCATTGCTTCTCTTTCTCAAAACCCCTAACCCACAATCTATCATTAAAAGCCTGACCACCAATCTCTCTCCCAGTCCCTCTCTCTCTAAACCCCCAACCTTCAATCTCTCTCTTTCTCTCTCTCTCTAGACCCCTAATCACCAATCTCTCTCTTTATAACCTCCAATCTATATCTCTCTAGTCCCATTCCCTCCAAAATCTCTCATTCTTTTTGTTTCTCTAAACCGCTAACCCCCAATCTCTCTCTCTCTCTCTCTCTCTCTCTCTCTCTCTCTCTAAACCCCTAACCCAAAATCCCAATCTATCTCTCTCTAAACCCCTTACCCCCAATCTCTCTCTCTCTCTCTCTTCCCAAACCACCACTTCTCACCCACCTAACTCTCCCCCCCCTCTATGCCTCTCTACCCTGATTAGTAACCATCCATGCTCCCCCCGTTATCTATCTCTATCTCTAAACCCCTATCAAGACCCAATCTCTCTTTATCTCTTTGTAAAACCCTAACCACCAATCTCTCCCTCTCTATAAAACCACTATCCTCCAATCTCTCTCTCTAAACATCTAACCTCCAATCTCTCTCTCTCTCTCACGCTTTCTCTCCCCTTAAACCGCTAATCCCCAATATCTCTCTCTCTCTAAACCCCCAATGCCCCTCTCTCTCTAATCCCATATTCCCAATTTCTCTCTCTCTCTAAATGACTAAACCCCAATCATTCTCTCTCTCTATAACTCTCTCTCTAAACCCATAACCCATAACCAAAAACCCAAATCTCGCTATCTCTCCCTAGATCCCTAACCCCCAATTTATCTCTCCCTCACTCTATCTATCTACCTAAACCTCTAACCTGGAATTTCAATCTCAATCTCTCTATCTAAACCCCTAGTGTCTAATATCTCTATCTATAAACCCCTAACCCCTAATCTCTCTCTTACTATTTAAATCCATTACACCCCCCCTCTCTCTACACCCATAACCACAAATCTCTCTCTTTCTATCTATCTCTGTCTATAATCCCTTAACATACAATCTCTCTCTATCTCACTCTCAACCTCTAACCCCCAATCCATCTCTCCCTCTAAACCCCTAAGCCCAAATCTCTCTCTCAATCTAACTTTAAACCCAATCTCTCTCCCTCTCTCTAAACCCCTAACCCCCAATCTCTCTCAATCACTAATCCCCTAACATGCAATATCTCTTTCTCTCTAAACCCCTAACCTCCAATATCTCTCTCTCTAAACCTTTAACCTATATTATCTCTCTCTCAATCACTAACCCCAATCTCTCTCTTTAACTCTCTCTCTCTCTCTCTAAATCACTAACCCCAATCTCTCTCTTTCCCTCTCTCTTTTAAAACCCCTAACCCCCAATCTCTCTCTCTCTCTCTCTAAAACCCTAAACTTAAATCTCTCTCTCTCTCTCTCTCTCTCTCTAAAATCCTAAACAACAATCTCCATCTCTCGCTAAAACCCTAAACCATTATCTCTCTCTCTCTCTAAACAAACAACCACCTCTCTCTCTCTCTCTCTCTCTTTAACCCGTAACCACTAACCCCCAATATCTCTCTCTAAACCCCTAAACTCTAATCTCTTTCTCTCAACTTCTAACCAACTATACCTCTCTCTTTAAACCCCTAACCCCCAATATTTCTCTTTCTGTAACTCTCTAGACCCCTAACCCCCAATCTCTTTCTCTCTCTTTATCCATCTATCTATCTATTTATCTAAACCCCTAACCCTTGATCTCTCTCTGTCTCTCTCTCTCTCTCTCTAAACCCCTAATACCCAATCTCTCTCTCAATCTCTAAACACCTAACCCCTATATTTCTCTATCTATAATCCCCTAACCCTCTTTCTCTCTCTCAACCACTAACCCCCAATCTCTCTCTCTCTAAACCCCTAACCCCAAAGCCACAATCTCTCTCTCTCTAAACCCCTTACCCCAAATCTCTCTCTCTCTCTCTCTCTCTCTCTCTCTCTCTCTTCCCAATCCCCTACTTCTCACCAACCTACCCCTCCTACCTCTCTATGTCCCTCTCCCTCCACTAGTAACCATCAATTCCCCCCTATGATCTCTCTCTCTATCTCTAAACCCCTATCAACACCCAATCTCTCTTTATCTCTCCCTAGATCCCTAACTACCAATCTCTCCTTCTCTATACACCTTTAACCTCCAATATCTCTCTCTCTCTCTAAACACCCTACCTCCAATATCTCACTTTCTCTTTCTCTCTCTCTCTCTCTCATTAAACCCCTAATCCCCAATCTCTCTCTCTCTAAACCCCTAACCCCTAACCACTAACCCAAAATATATTTTTCTCTCTATATCCCTAACCCCCAAATCATCTCTCTCTCTCTCTCTAAACCCATAACCTCCAATACATTTGCCCCCCTCTCTCCATCTATCTAAACCTCTAACATAAAATTTCAATCTCTATCTATTTATATGTCTAAACCCCTAGTGCCCAATCTCTCTATCTATAAACCCCTAACCTTTAATCTCTCTCTCTCTCTCTCTCTCTTTATAAACCCATTCCATCTAGTCTCTTTCTCACTTTCTAAACCCCTAACCACAGATATCTCGCTTTCTATACATCTATGTATCTAATCCAGTAAACTACAATATCTCTTGATCTCACTCTCAAGCCCTAACCCCCAATCTAGCTCTATCTCCCTAAACCTCTAAACCCAAATCACTCTCTCTAACTCTAAACCCCAATCTCTCTCCCTCTCTCTAAACCCATAATCCTCACTCTCTCTTTATATAAACCCCAAACCCCCAATCTCTCTTTATCTAAACCCCTAACACCCAATATCGCTTTCCCTTTAAACCCCTAACCTCCAATCTCTCTATCTCTCTCAACCCCTAAATCCTAATCTCCAAGCTCTCTCTCTCTCTCTCTCTATATATATATATATATATAAACCCCCAAAATTCAATCTCTCTCTCTTTGAACCACTAAACCCTAACCCCCAATCTCTCTCTCTCTCTCTCTCTCTCTCTCTCTAAATCCCCAAATTCCAATCTCTCTCTCTCTCCCTCTCTCCATCTATCTAAACTTCTAACCCAAAGTCTCAATATCAATCAATTAATCTATCTATATAAACCCCTTGACCCAAATATTTTTCTCTATAAAGCCTTAACCACTAATCTCTATCTATATCTACACCCCTTACCCTAGTTTCTCTCTCTCTCTCTAAATCCCTAACCACAAATCTCTCTCTCTAATCCTCTAACCTATAATCTCTCTATCTCACTCTCAACCCCTAACCCCCTATCTCTCTCTCTAAATCCCTAACCCTCAATTTATTTCTCTCTTTAAATGCCTAACCTCCAATATCTCTCTCTTGAAACCCCTAACCTCCAATCTCTCTCTCTTGGAACCCCTAACACCCAATCTCTCTCTCTCTAAAACACTAAACCACCAATATCTCTCTCTCTCTCTCTATATATATATATATATAAACCCCTAACCTCCAATATCTTTAAACACATAACCACCTCTCTCTCTCTCTCTCTCAATTTGTAACCACCAACCCTCAATCTCTCTCTAAACCCCTAACCTCCAATCTCTCTCTCTCTGTAAACCCCTAACAAACTCTCTCTCTCTCTCTCTCTCTCTCTCTCTCTCTCTCTCTCTGAACCCCTAACTCCCAATATTTATCTTTCTATGTATCTCTAAACCCTAACCCCCAATCTCTTTCTCTCTCTAGCCATCTATCTATCTATGTAAACCCCTAACATCCAATCACTCTCTCTCTCTCTCTCAATATCTAAACACTTAACCCCCTATATCTCTCTATCTCTAAGCCCCTAATGCTCTCTCTCTCTCTCAACCAGTAATCCCCAATCTCTCTCTCACTCTCTCACTCTCCTTCTCTCTAAACCCCTAACCACCCATCTCTCTCTATCCCACTCTCTCTCTCGAAACCTCTAAACCCCAATCTCTATGTCTCTCTCTCTCTCTACCCCTAACCAATAATCTCTCTTTCTCTCTAAACCCATAACCTCCGATCTCTCTCTCGCTCTCTCTCTAATCCCCTAACCACCAATCTCTCTCTTTTAAACCCATAACCCTCAATCTCTATATATCTCTCTCTAATACCCTAACCCCTAATATCTCTATCACTCTCTCTAAACCACTAAACTACAATCTATCCCTTTCTATTTCTCTCTATAAATCGCCAACCTCAAATATCTTTCTCTCTCTCTCTCTCTCAACTCATGACCACTAAGTCCTAAACTCCAATATCTCTCTCTCTCTCTCTTTCTAAACCCCTATTAACCCCCAATATCTCTCTCTCTCTCTCTCTCTCTCTCTCTTTATCTATATATTTCTCTCCTTTGACCGCTAACTCCCATTATCCCTCTTTTTATCTCTCTCTCTCTCTAAACCCCTAACACCATAAATCACTCTCTAACCTCCAATATTTATCTCTCTCTCTAAACCCCTAACCCCAAATATCTTTATCTCTCTAAATCCTTGAACTATAATCTCTCTCTCTCTCTCTCTCAAACACTAAGCCTTTATGTCTCGATCTTTCTCTAATCACCTACCCCCAATATCGATCTCTCTTTATCTAAACCCCTAACCCCCTCTCTCTCTCTCTCTCTGTCTCTCTACCGCTAACCCCCAATCGATGTGTCTCTCTCTAAGCCCTATATATATCCACACCCCTAAGCCTCAATCACTCCCTTTCCCTCACTCTCTCTCTCTCTCTCTCTCCAAATCCCTAACCACTAATCTCTTTGTATCTCTCTCTAAAATTCTATCCCCCAAATCCTAACCCATACCCCCCAATATCTCTCTCTAAACCCCTAACCCCCATTCTCTCTCTCTCTCTCTCTCTCTCTCTCTCTCTCTCAATCACACACACACACACACACACTTAATCTCCCTCTCCCTCTCTAAAACCATAACCAACAATCTATCTTTACCTCTAAAATACTAACCACTACTCTCTCTCTCTCTCTCTAAACCCATAACCCCTGTTGTCTCTCTAAATCCCTAAGCCCTAATCTCATTGTCTCTCAATATCTGAACCCCTAACCCCCAATATTTCTCTCTCTCTCTCTCTGAACTCCTAGCCTCCAATATCTCTCTCTAAACTCCTAGCCTCCAATCTCTCTCTCTCTCTAAACCCCTAACCACCAATCTCTTCCTCTATATACCATAAACCTCGAATCTTTCTCTATCTCTCTAGACCTCTAACCACCAATATCTCTCTCTCTCCCCCTCTCCCTCTCTCTCTCTAAACCCCCAATTTCCAAGTTCTTTGTCTCTCTCAACCCCTAAATTAACCCCCAATATCTCTCTCTCTCTCTAAACCCTAAAAATACAATCTCTCTCTCTCTCTCTCTAAATCACTAAACCCTAACCCCCAATCTGTCTCTCTTTCTCTCTAAATCCCTAACTTCTGATTTCTCTTTCTCTCTCTATAAATATCCAACCTCCAATATCTCTCTCCCTCTAAATCTCCAACCTCCAATATCTCTCTCCCTCTAAATCGCCAACCTCCAATATCTCTCTCTCTCTCTCTCTCAAAAGTTAACATGTAACCCCCAATCTCTCTCTCTGTCTCAAAAGTTAACTTGTAACCCCCAATCTATAAGCCCCTATCAACCACCAATATCTCTCACCTCTCTTTCTCTCTCTGTATAAACCCCTAACCCCCAATATCACTATGTCGTGTTAAACACTTAACTCTGTATCTCTCTCTCTCTCACTAATTCCCTAACCACCAATATCTCTCTCTCCCTCTCTAAACCCCCAATATCCAAGCTCTCTCTCTCTCAACCCCTAAATCCTAACCCTCAATCTCTCTCTCTCTCTCTAAACCCCCAAAATACAATCTCTCTCTCTCTAAACCACTAAACCCTAACCCCCAATCTCTCTCTCTCTCTCTAAATCTCCAACCTCTAATCTCTCTCTCTCTCCCTATCTCAAAAGCTAACATGTAACCCCCAATCTCTCTCTCTCTCTCAAAAGTTAACCTGTAACCCCCAATCTCTCTCTCTCTCTCTCTCTCTCTCTCTCTCTACCATGATATCTCTCTATCTATAAACCGCTATCAACCACCAATATCTCTCTCCCCTCTCTCTCTCTCTCTCTCTACCCCTAACCCCCAATATCACTATGTCATTCTAAACACTTAACTCTCTCTCTCTCTCTCTCTCAATAAATCCCTAACAACCAATATCTCTCTATCCCTCTCTAAACCCCAATATCCAAGCTCTCTCTCTCTTTCTCTCTCTCTCTCTCAACCCCTAAATCCTAACCCCCAATCTCTCTCTCTCTCTCTCTCTCTCTCTCTCTCAACCCCTAAATCCTAACCCCCAATCTCTCTCTCTCTCTCTCTCTCTCTCTCTCTCTCTCTCCCCCTAAATCCTAACACCCAATCTCTCTCTCTCTCTAAACCCCCAAGATACAATCTCTCTCTCTCTAAACAACTAAACCTTAACCCCCAATCTGTTTCTCGTTGATCTCTCTCTCTAAATCCCCAACCTCCAATCTCTCTCTCTCTCTCTCAAAAGTTAACCTCTAACCCCCAATATCTCTCTCTCTCTCAAAATTTAACCTGTAACCCCCAATCTCTCTCTCTCTCTCTCTGTCTCTATCCTTCACTAACCATGCATAATTCCACCATGATCTCTCTCTATCTATAAACCCATAAAAACCAACAATATATATATCTCTTTCTCTCACTAAACCTCTAACCCCCAATCTCTCTCTAAACCCCTTACCCCTAATCTATCTCCTTCTATCTCTTTCTCTAAAACACCAACCCCAAATCTATCTCTCTTTATCTCTCTCTAAAAGCCTAACTCCTAAACCCCAATCACGCTCTCTCTAAACCCCTTATGCCCAATATCTCTCTTTTTCTCTCTCTCAACCCATAACCCCCAATATTTCACTCTCTCTCTAAACCCCTAACACCTTACACCCAATCTCTCTCTCTCTCTCTTGGTCTTTCTCTCTAAACTCCTAACCCCCAATCTATATCTCTCTCCCTAAACCAATAACCTATGATATTCCTCCCTCTCTCTTTCTATCTATCAAAACCTCTAACCGCCAATCTCTCACTCTCTCGCTTGATTTATTTATCTAAACCCTAGTTCCCAAACTCTCTCTCTCTTTTATCCCATAATCGCTAATCTCTCTCTCTAAACCAGTTTCCCCCCCTCTCTCTCTAAACCTGTAACCGCCAATATCTCTCTTTTTGTCTCTCTCTCTCTCTAATCCCCTAACTTTCCATCTCTTGCTATCTCTCTCACAACCCATGACACCCAGTCTCTCTCTCTCTCAACCCCTAAACCCAAATATCTCTCTCTCTAAACCCCTAAACCCAAATATCTCTCTCTAAACTCCTAACCACCAGTCTCTTTCTCTCTCTATCTCTATCTATGCCACTAACCCCTAACCTCTCTCTCTCTCTAAAAATCCCTAACCCAAACTTCTCTTTCTCTAAACTCCTAACCTCCAGTCTCTCTCTCTATCTCTCTAAAATACTTTATTAAAACCTCTCTCTCTCTCTAAACTGCCAACCACCAATCGACACTCCCTCTCTATCTCTCTTAACCCCTAGCTCCCATTTTCTCTGTCATATCTAAGCCTCTAACCACCAATCTCTATATCTCTCTATTTTAAACCCTAACTACCAATCTCACTCTTTCTATCTATGTCTTTCTCTCTAATCCCCTAACCTAAAAACTTTCTCTATCTCTCTCTCAAACCCTAACCCCCAATCTCTATCTCTCTCTAAACGCCTAGCTCAAATATCAATCTCTCTTTCTCTCTCCAGAAAAATAACCCCCAATCTATGTCTCTTTCTCTAAACCCCTATCCCAATCTCTCTCTCTAAACAACTAACCTCTAATTTCTTTCTCTCTCTCTCTCTAAACCTCTAACCACCAATCTCTCTCTCTCTCTCTCTAAAGCCATAACCTTCACTCTCTTTCTCTCTAAACCCATAACCTCCAATCTCTCTCTCTCTCAAAAGTTAACCTCTAACCCCCAATATCTCTCTCTCTCTCTCAAAATTTAACCTGTAACCCCCAATCTCTCTCTCTCTCTCTCTCTCTCTCTCACACACACACTAACCATGCATAATTCCACCATGATCTCTCTCTATCTATAAACCCCTATAAACCAACAATATATATATCTCTTTCTCTCACTAAACCTCTAACCCCCAATCTTTCTCTCTCTAAACCCCTTACCCCTAATCTATCTCCTATCTCTTTCTCTAAAACACCAACCCCCAATCTATCTCTCTCTATCTCTCTCTAACACCCTAACTCCTAAACCCCAATCACGCTCTCTCTAAACCCCTTATGCCCAATATCTCTCTTTTTCTCTCTCTCAACCCCTAACCGCCAATATTTCACTCTCTCTCTAAACCCCTAACACCTTACACCCAATTTCTCCTCTCTCTCTCTCTCGGTCTTTCTCTCTAAACCCCTAACCCCAAATCTATATCTCTCTCTCTAAACCAATAACCTATGATATTCCTCCCTCTCTCTTTTTATCTATCAAAACCTCTAACCGCCAATCTCTCACTCTCTCACTTGATTTATTTATCTAAACCCTAGTTCCCAAACTCTCTCTCTCTCTTTTATCCCGTAATCGCTAATCCATCTCTCTAAACCAGTTTCCCCCCTCTCTCTCTAAACCTGTAACCGCCAATCTCTCTCTTTTTGTCTCTCTCTCTCTCCAATCCCCTAACTTTCCATCTCTTGCTATCTCTCTCTCAACCCCTAACACCCAATCTCTCTCTCTCTCAACCCTTAAACCCAAATATCTCTCTCTCTAAACCCCTAAACCCAAATATCTCTCTCTAAACTCCTAACCACCAATCTCTCTCTCTCTCTCTCTATCTAAGCCACTAACCCCTAACCTCTCCCTCTCTCTCTAAAAATCCCTAACCCCCAACTTCTCTTTCTCTAAACTCCTAACCCCCAGTCTCTCTCTCTATCTCTCTAAAATACTTTATTACAACCTCTCTCTCTCTCTAAACCGCCAACCACCAATCAACATTCCCTCTCTCTCTCTCTTAACCCCTAACTCCCATTTTATCTATCGTATATAAGCCTCTAACCACCAATCTCTATATCTCTCTATTTTAAACCCTAACTACCAATCTCACTCTTTCTATCTATGTCTTTCTCTCTAATCTCCTAACCTAAATACATTCTCTATCTCTCTCTCAAACCCTGACCCCCAATCTCTATCTCTCTTTAACTGCCTAGCTCAAATATCAATCTCTCTTTCTCTCTCCAGAAAAATAACCCCCAATCTATGTCTCTTTCTCTAAACCCCTAATCCCAATCTCTCTCTCTAAACAACTAACCTCTAATTTCTTTCTCTCTCCTTTTCTCTAAACCTCTAACCACCAATATCTCTCTCTCTCTCTCTCTCTCTCTCTCTCTCTAAAGCCATAATCTTCACTCTCTTTCTCTCTAAACCCATAACCTCCAATCTCTCTCTCTTTCACTCGCTCGCTCACTCAATCTCTCCCTCTCTCTCTAAACTCCTAACCCGCAATCTCCCAATTTCTATCCCTATCTCTAAACCCCTAACAACCAATCAATCTCTATATCTCTTTAAACCCATTACCCCAAATGTCTCTTATTCTCTCTATTTCTCTAAACCACTATCCCTCTCTCTCTCTCTAAACACCTTAACCCAAATTCTCTCTCTCTCTCTCTAAACCACTAACCCCCAATATTTCACTTTCTCTCTCTCTAAACCCCTATCCCAATCTCTAATATCTCTCTCTTTAAACCCGTAACCCCTAAACCCCAATCTATCTCTCTTTGAATCCATAACCACCAACCTCTCTCTCTAAACCCCGATCCCTCTCTGTTAATGTCTCTCTATAAACCCCTAACCCCCAACTCTCCCTCTCTAAGCCCCTAACCCCCAATATCTCTCTCTAAACCCCTAAACCCGAATCTCACACACACTCTCTCTCAAAACCCCTAACCCCCAATCCTATCTTTCTCTCTCTCTATGTCTCCCTCTAAACATATAACCCCCAATCTCTCTCCCTATGAACCCCTAACCACCAATCTCTCTCTCTCTAAACCCCTAACCCCCATTCTTTCTCTATCCCTCTCTCTAAACCTCGAACAATCAATCTCTCTCTCTAAACCCCTAACCCACAATATCTCCCTCAATCTCTCTTTATAAACATGTAACCCTCAATCTCTCTCTTTATTTCTCTCTATCTCGCTCTCTGTAACCTTTTAATGTCTAATATCTCTCTCTAAACCCCCACTCTCTCTCTCTCTCTCTCTCTCTCTCTCTCTCTCTTTAAACCCATAAGCCCCAATCTCTCTCTAAACCCCCAAAACCAAGTCTTTCTCTCTAAACTTGTAATCGCTAATCACTAGTCTCTCTTTCTAAACCCCTAACCCCCAATCTCTCTCTCTCTCTCTCTAAACCCGTAACCCCCAATCTCTTTCTCTCTCTCTAAACCCCTAACCTCCTATATCTTCTTTCCTCTAAACCCATAACACCCAATCTCTCTCCCTCTCCTTTTCTCTCTCTCTAATCCCATAACCACCAATCTTTGTCTGCATCTCTCTCTCTCTTTATTCCCCTAACCCCCAATATGTCTATGTCTCTAAGGCCTTGACCCCTAATCTCTGTCTCTCTAAACCCCTAACCCCCAAACTCTCTTTGTCTCTCTCTTTCTAAATCCTGACCATCACAGACTCTCTCCCTAAACCCCAAACCTAAATCTCTCTATCTCTTGTTAAAAATAAAACCCAAATCTCTTTATCTCTCGCTCAAAACCTAAGCCCTAAGTTTTCTCTCTCTAAACCTCCAACCTCCAATCCCTCTCTCTCTCTCTTTGTGTGTCAACCCTTAACAACTGACCCACAATATATTTCTAAAGACAAAACCACAGTCCCTCTCTCTCAACCCCTAATGCCCAAACTCTCTATCTAAAGCCCTAATCTCCAATATCTCACTCTTAACGCCTACTCTCCAATCTCGTTCTCTATAAATCCCAAAACTTCAATCTATCTCTCTCTCTATGTAAACCCATCAACCCCGATCACTATTTGTTAATGTCTCTCTCTAAACCCCTAACCCTAGCACTGCCTCTCTAAACTCCCAACCCCCAATATCTCTTTCTAAACCTCTAAACCCCAATCTCACACACACACACTCTCTCTCCACCCTTAACCCCCAATCCCCTCTCTCTTTCTCTATGTCTCCCTATAAACATATAACCCCCAATATCTCTCCCTCTAAACCCCTAACCCCCAATATATCTCTCTCTACACCCCTAACCCCCAATCTCTCTCTCTCTCTCCCTCTCTCTAAACCCTTGACCCCCAATCTCTCTCTCTCTAAGCCCCTCACCCACAATATCTATCTATAAACCTATAACCCTCAATCTCTCTCTCTAATTCTCTCTATCTCTCTTTCTCTGTAAAACTTTAACTTCCAATATCATTCTCTCTCTAAACTCCCACTCTCTCTATCAACCCTCTAAAACATGGTCTCGCTCTCTTTAAACCCCTAAGTCCCAATCTCTCTCTAAAATCCCAAAACCCAATCTCTCTCTCTCTCTAAACTTGTAATTGCTAACCACCAATCTCTCTCTCTAAACCCCTAACCCCCAATCTCTCTCTCTCTCTCTCTCTAAACCCCTACCCACCAATCTCTCTCTTTCCCACTCTCTCTCTCTAAATCTCTAATCCTCAGTCTCTATGTCTCTCTCTCTCTATCCCTAACCACTAATCTCTCTTTCTCTCTAAACCCATAACCTCCAATCACTCTCCCTCTCCCTCCCTCTCTAATCCCCTAACCACCAGTCTCTCTCTTATATCTCTCTCTCTTTAAACATATAACCCTAAATCTCTATATAACTCTCTCTATTCCCCTAACCCCTAATCTCTCTATTACTCGCTATAAACCACTAACCCCCAATCTCTCCCTTTCTATTTCTCTCTATAAACCGCCAACCTCAAATATCTTTTTCTCTCTCTCTCTCAACTCATGACCACTAATCCTTAAGCCCTAATATCTCTCTCTTTCTCTCTCTCTCTAAACCACTAACCCCCACCACTAACCATCAATACTTCCCTCCTGATCTTTATCTATCTCAAAACCCCTATTAACCCCCAATATCTCTCTCTCTCTCAACCCTTAACCTGCAAACTCTCTCTCTCTAACACTCTCTCCTTTGACTGCTAACTCCCATTATCTCTCTTTCAATATATCTCTCTTTAAACCCCTAATGCCATATCAATCACTCTCTAACCTCCAATATCTATCTCTCTCTCTAAACCCTTAACCCAAATATCTTTCTCTCTCTAAATCCTTGAACTACAATCTCTCTCTCTCTCTCTCTCTCTCTCTCTAAAACATTAAGTCCCTATCTCTCTATCTCTCTCTAATCACCTACCCCCAATCTCGATCTCTCTTTATCTAAACCCCCCCCCTCTCTCTCTACCACTAACCCCCAATCAATGTGTCTCTCTCTAAACCCTATATATATAAAAACCCCTAAGCCTTACTCTATCCCTTTCCCTCACTCTCTCTCTCTCTGTCTCCAAATCCCTAACCACCAATCTCTATCTCTCTCTCTCTAAACTTATAACTGCCAAATCGTAACAAATACCCCCAAATATCTCTCTCTAAACCCCTAACCCCCATTCTCTCTCTCTCTCTCTCTCTCTCTCTCAATCACACACACACACTTAATCTCCCTCTCCCTCTCTAAAACCATAACCAACAATCTATATTTACCTCTAAAATCCTAACCACTACTCTCTCTCAGTCTAAACCCATAACCCCTGCTCTCTCTCTAAATTCCTAACCCCTAATCTCTCTCTCTCTCTCAATATTTGAACCCCTAACCCCAAATCTCTCTCTCTCTCTCTCTGAACTCCTAATCCCCAATCTCTCTCTCTAAATTCCTAGTCTTCAATCTCTCTCCCTCTAAACCCATAACCACCAATCTTTTCCTGTATAGACCATAAACCTCGAATCTTTCTCTATCTCTCTAGACCCCTAACCTTCAATCTCCTTCTCTCTCTCTAAACACTTAAACCCGAATATCTCTCTCTAAACGCCTAACTACTGATAGCTCTCTCCCCCTCTCTGTCTCTAAATTCCTAACCCCCAATCCTTCTTTATAAGCCCATAAGCACTAATCTCTCCCTCTTGGGCTCTCTCTAAACCCCTAACCTACAATATCACTATGCCGTGCTAAACACCTAACTCTGTATCTCTCTCTCTCACTAAATCCCCAACCACAATATCTCTCTCTCCCTCTCTCTCTCTCTCTCTAAACCCAAATATCTCTCTATATAAATCCTTAACCCCTAATATCTATCTATATCTAAACCCCTTACTCTAGTCTCTCTCTCTCTCTCTAAACCCCTAACCACAAATCTCTCTCTTTATACCTATCTCTCTCTCTATTCCCGTAACCTATAATCTCTCTATCTCACTCTCAACCCCTAACCCCCAATCTCTCTCTCAATCTCTAAACCCCTAACACCCACAATCTCTTTCTCTATAATCCCCTAACCTCCAATCTCTCTCTCTCTCTAAACCTCTAACCTATAATCTCACTCTCTATAAATCCCTAACCCTCAATTTCTTTCTCTCTTTAAACCCCTAACCTCCAATCTCTCGAAACTCCAAACCTCTAATCTCTCTCTCTTGAAACCCCTAACACCAAATCTCTCTCTCTCTCTCTCTCTCTCTCTAAAACACTAAACCACCAATATCTCTCTCTCTCTCTATATATATAAACCCCTAACCTCCAATATATTTAAACACATAACCACCTCTCTCTCTCTCAATCTTTAACCACTAACCCTCAATCTCTCTCTCTAAACCCCTAACCTCCAATCTCCCTCTCTCTCTAAACCCCTAGGAAACTATCTCTCTCACTATCTCTGAATGCCTAACTCCCCTTATTTCTCTTTTTGTGTATCTCTAAACCCCTAAAGCCCAACCCCTTTCTCTCTCTCTATCCATCTATCTATATATGTAAACCCCTAACACCCAATCTCTTTCTCTCTCTAAACCCCTAACCCCCAATCTCTCTCAATATATGAACACTTAACCCCCTATATCTCTCTATCTCTAAGCCCCTAACGCTCTCTCTCTTTCTCTCTTAATAAGTACTCTCCAATCTCTCTCTCACTCTCTCATTCGCCCTCTCTCTAAACCCCTAACCAACAATCTCTCTCTCTCCCACTCTCTCTCTCTAAACCTCTAACCCCCATTCTCTATGTCTCTCTCTCTACCCCTAACCACTAATCCATCTTTCTCTCTAAACCCATAACCTCTCTCTCTCTCTAATCCCCTAACCACGAATCTCTCTCTTATATCTCTATCTCTTTAAACCCATAACCATCAATCTCTATATATCTCTCTATAATCCCCTAACCCCTAATCTCTCTATCACTCTCTCTAAACCACTAACCCCCAATCTATCCCTTTCTATTTCTCTCTAAAAACCACCAACCTCAAATATCTTTCTCTCTCTCTCTCTCTCTCTCCCAACTCATGACCACGAAGTCCTAAACTCCAATCTCTCTCTCTCTCTCTCTCTCTTTCTCTAAACCACTAACCCCCACCACTAACCATCAATACTCTCCTCGTTATTTTTATCTATCTCTAAACCCCTATTAACCCCCAATATCTCTCTCTCTCTCTCAACCACTAACCTCCAATCTCTCTCTCTCTCATTCTCCTTTGACTGCTAATTCCCATTATCCCTCTTTTTATACCTCTCTCTCTAAACCCCTAACACCATATCAATCACTCTCTAACCTCCAATATCTATCTCTCTCTAAACCCCTAACCCCCATTCTCTCTCTCTCTCTCTCTCTCTCTCTCTCTCTCTCTCTCTCTTCCCATTATCCCTTTTTCTATATCTCTCTCTAATCACCTACCCCCAATCTCAATATCTCTTTATCTAAACCCCTAACCCCCAATCTCTCTCTCTCTCTCTCTCTCTCTCTCTCTCTCTCTGTATATATGTATATATATATATATACCCCTAGGCCTCTATCACTCCCTTTAACTCTCTCTCTCTCTCTCTCTCTCTCTTTAAATCCCTAACCACCAATCTCTCTCTATCTCTCTACCCCCTAACACCTAAATCATAACCCATACCCCCCAATATATCTCTCTAAACCCCTAACCCCCATTCTCTCTCTCTCTCTCTCTCTCTCTCTCTCACTCACTCACTCTCACAAACACACACACTTTCTCTCCCTCTCCCTCTCTAAAACCATAACCAACAATCTATCTTTACCTCTAAAATCCTAACCACCACTCTCTCTCTCTCTAAACCCCTAACCCTTGCTCTCTCTCTAAAAACCTAACCCCTAATCTCTCTTTCTCTTTCTCAATATATCAACCCCTAACCCCCAATATCTCTTTCTCACTCTCTCTGAACCCCTAATCTCTCTAAATTTCTAACCTCCAATCTGTCTCTCTCTAAACCCCTAACCACCAATCTCTTCCTCTATAATCCGTAAACCTCGTATCTCTCTCTATCTCTCTCAACCCCTAACCTCCAATCTCTCTCCCTCTCTCTAAACACCTAAACCCCAATCTCTCTCTCTAAACGCCTAACTACTGATATCTCTCTTAACCCCTAATCCTTCTCTATAAAACCATAAGCACTAATCTCTCTCTCTATCTCTCTCTCCAAATTCTTAACCCCTAATCCTTCTCTATAAAACCATAAGCACTAATCTCTCTCTCTCTATCTAAACCCCTAAGACCCAATATCACTATGTCGTGCTAAACACCTAACTCTGTATCTCTCTCTCTCACTAAATCCCTAACCACCATTATCTGTCTCTCCCTCTCTCTCTCTCTCTCTAAACCCCCAATCTTCAAGCTCTCTCTCTCTCAACCCCAAAATCCTAACCTCCAATCTCTCTCTCTCTAAACCCCCAAAATACAATCTCTGTCTCTAAACCACTAAACCCTAACCCCCAATCCCTTTCTCTCTCTCTCTCTCTCTAAATACCCAACCTCCAATCTTTTTCCCTCTCTCTCTCTTTAAATCCCCAACCTCCAATCTCTCTCTCTCTCTTTCTCTCTAAATCCCCAACCTCCAATCTCTCTCTCTCTCTAAACCCCTAATCCCCAATCTCTCTCTCTAAATGCCTAACCTCCAATCTCACTCCCTTTAAACACCTAACCACCAATCTCTTCCTCTATAAACCATAAACCTCAAATATCTCTCTATCTCTCTAAACCCCTAACATCG
Organism: Larix kaempferi; assembly: GCA_027924585.1. Classification (NCBI taxonomy): domain Eukaryota; kingdom Viridiplantae; phylum Streptophyta; class Pinopsida; order Pinales; family Pinaceae; genus Larix; species Larix kaempferi. The sequence continues at coordinate 140,122 of BSBM01000286.1, forward strand.
AATCTCTCTCCCTCTCTCTAAACACCTAAACCCATATCTCTATCTCTAAATGCCTAACTATTGATATCTGTCTCCCTCTCTCTAAACACCTAAAGCCCAATATCTCTCTCTAAACTCCTAAGTACTAATCTCTCTCCCCCTCTCTCTAAACACCTAAGCTCCAATCTCTCTCTCTCTAAACGACTAACTACTGATATCTCTCTCCCTCTCTCTCAATTCCTAAGCCCAATCCTTCTCTATAAACCCATACGCACTAATCTCTCTCTCCCTCTCTCTCTCTTGCTAAACCCCTTACCCCCAATATCACTATGTCATGCTAAACACCTAAATATGTATCTCTCTCTCACTAAATCCCTAACCACCAACATCTCTCTCTCCCTCTTTCTTTCTCTCTCTAAACCCCCAATCTCTAAGCTCCATCTCTCTCAAACCCTAAATCCTAACCCCCAATCTCTCTCTCTCTCTAAACCCCCAAAATACAATCTCTCTCTCTAAACCAATAAAACCTAACCCTAAATCTGACTCTCTCTCTCTAAATCCCTAACTTCTAATATCTCTCTCTCTCTAAATCCCCAACCTCCAATATCTCTCTCTCTCTAAATCCCCAACCTCCAATCTCTCTCTCTCTCTCTCTAAATCCCCAACCTCCAATCTCTTTCTCTCTCTCTATCTCATTCATAAGTTAACCTCTAACTCCCAATCTCTCTCTCCCTCTCTCTCTCTCTCTCAAAATTTCACCTCTAACTCGCAATCTCTCTCTCGTTCTCTCTCAAAATTTAACTTGTAACCCCCAATCTCTCTCTCTATCTCTAAACCCCTTACCACTAATCTATCTTTTTCTGTCTCTTTCTCGAAAACACTAACCCCCAACCTCACACACACACTCTCTCTCTAAACCCTTAACCCCCAATCCCCTCTCTCTTTCTCTATGTCTCCCTATAAACATATAACCCCCAATATTTCTCCCTCTGAACCCCTAACCCCCAATATCTCTCTCTCTACACCCCTAACCCCCAATCTCTCTCTCTCTCTCCCTCTCTCTAAACCCCTAACCCCCAATCTCTCTCTCTCTAAGCCCCTCACCCGCAATATCTATCTATAAACCTATAACCCTCAATCTCTCTCTCTAATTCTCTCTATCTCTCTTTCTTTGTAAAACTTTAACTTCCAATATCATTCTCTCTCTAAACCCCCACTCTCTCTATCAACCCTCTAAAACATGGTCTCGCTCTCTTTAAACCCCTAAGTCCCAATCTCTCTCTAAAATCCCAAAACCCAATCTCTCTCTCTCTCTAAACTTCTAATTGCTAACCACCAATCTCTCTCTCTAAACCCCTAACCCCCAATCTCTCTCTCTCTCTCTCTCTCTCTCTAAACCCCTACCCACCAATCTCTCTCTTTCCCACTCTCTCTCTCTAAATCTCTAATCCTCATTCTCTATGTCTCTCTCTCTCTATCCCTAACCACTAATCTCTCTTTCTCTCTAAACCCATAACCTCCAATCTCTCTCCCTCTCCCTCCCTCTCTAATCCCCTAACCACCAGTCTCTCTCTTTAAACATATAACCCTCAATCTCTATATAACTCTCTCTATTCCCCTAACCCCTAATCTCTCTATTACTCGCTATAAACCACTAACCCCCAATCTCTCCCTTCCTATTTCTCTCTATAAACCACCAACCTCAAATATCTTTTTCTCTCTCTCTCTCAACTCATGACCACTCATCCCTAAGCCCTAATATCTCTCTCTTTCTCTCTCTCTCTAAACCACTAACCCCCACCACTAACCATCAATACTTCCCTCCTGATCTTTATCTATCTCAAAACCCCTATTAACCCCCAATCTCTCTCTCTCTCTCAACCCTTAACCTACAAACTCTCTCTCTCACACACTCTCTCCTTTGACTGCTAACTCCCATTATCTCTCTTTAAACCCCTAATGCCATATCAATCACTCTCTAACATCCAATATCTATCTCTCTCTCTAAACCCTTAACCCAAATATCTTTCTCTCTCTAAATCCTTGAACTACAATCTCTCTCTCTGTCTCTCTCTCTCTCTATCTCTCTCTCTCTAAAACATTAAGTCCCTATCTCTCTATCTCTCTCTAATCACCTACCCCCAATCTCGATCTCTCTTTATCTAAACCCCCCCCCTCTCTATCTCTACCACTAACCCCCAATCAATGTGTCTCTCTCTAAACCCTATATATATAAAAACCCCTAAGCCTTACTCTATCCCTTTCCCTCACTCTCTCTCTCTCTCTCCAAATCCCTAACCACCAATCTCTCTCTCTCTCTCTCTAAACTTATAACCGCCAAATCGTAACAAATACCCCCAAATATCTCTCTCTAAACCCCTAAACCCCATTTTCTCTCTCTCTCTCTCTCTCTCTCTCTCTCTCTCTCTCAATCTCACACACACACTTAATCTCCCTCTCCCTCTCTAAAACCATAACCAACAATCTATATTTATCTCTAAAATCCTAACCATTACTCTCTCAGTCTAAACCCATAACCCATGCTCTCTCTCTAAATCCCTAACCCCTAATCTCTCTCTCTCTCTCTCTCAATATTTGAACCCCTAACCCCAAATATCTCTCTCTCTCTCTCTGAACTTCTAATCCCCAATCTCTCTCTCTAAATTCCTAGTCTTCAATCTCTCTCCCTCTAAACCCGTAACCACCAATCTTTTCCTGTATAAACCGTAAACCTCGAATCTTTTTCTATCTCTCTAGACCCCTAACCTTCAATCTCCTTCTCTCTCTCTAAACACCTAAACCCGAATATCTCTCTCTAAACACCTAATTACTGATAGCTCTCTCCCCCTCTCTGTCTCTAAATTCCTAACCCCCAATCCTTCTTTATAAGCCCATAAGCACTAATCTCTCCCTCTTGGGCTCTCTCTAAACCCCTAACCTACAATATCACTATGTCGTGCTAAACACCTAACTCTGCATCTCTCTCTCTCTCACTAAATCCCCAACCACCAATATCTCTCTCTCTCTCTAAACCCAAATATCTCTCTATATAAATCCTTAACCCCTAATATCTATCTATATCTAAACCCCTTACTCTAGTCTCTCTCTCTCTCTAAACCCCTAACCACAAATCTCTCTCTTTATACCTATCTCTCTCTCTAATCCCATAACCTATAATCTCTCTATCTCACTCTCAACCCCTAACCCCCAATCTCTCTCTCAAACTCTAAACCCCTAACACCCACAATCTCTTTCTCTATAATCCCCTAACCTCCAATCTCTCTCTCTCTCTAAACCTCTAACCTATAATCTCACTCTCTATAAATCCCTAACCCCCAATTTCTTTCTCTCTTTAAACCCCTAACCTCCAATCTCTCGAAACTCCAAACCTCTAATCTCTCTCTCTTGAAACCCCTAACACCAAATCTCTCTCTCTCTCTCTCTCTAAAACACTAAACCACCAATATCTCTCTCTCTCTATATATATATATAAACCCCTAACCTCCAATATATTTAAACACATAACCACCTCTCTCTCTCTCAATCTTTAACCACTAACCCTCAATCTCTCTCTCTAAACCCCTAACCTCCAATCTCTCTCTCTCTCTAAACCCCTAAGAAACTATCTCTCTCACTCTCTCTGAACGCCTAACTCCCCTTATTTCTCTTTTTGTGTATCTCTAAACCCCTAAAGCCCAACCCCTTTCTCTCTCTCTATCCATCTATCTATATATGTAAACCCCTAACACCCAATCTCTTTCTCTCTCTAAACCCCTAACCCCCAATCTCTCTCAATATCTGAACACTTAACCCCCTATATCTCTCTATCTCTAAGCCCCTAACGCTCTCTCTCTCTCTCTCTAAATAAGTACTCTCCAACCTCTCTCTCACTCTCTCACTCGCCCTCTCTCTAAACCCCTAACCAACAATCTCTCTCTCTCCCACTCTCTCTCTCTAAACCTCTAACCCCCATTCTCTATGTCTCTCTCTCTACCCCTAACCACTAATCCATCTTTCTCTCTAAACCCATAACCTCTCTCTCTCTCACTCTCTAATCCCCTAACCACGAATCTCTCTCTTATATCTCTATCTCTTTAAACCCATAACCATCAATCTCTATATATCTCTCTATAATCCCCTAACCCCTAATCTCTCTATCACTCTCTCTAAACCACTAACCCCCAATCTATCCCTTTCTATTTCTCTCTAAAAACCACCAACCTCAAATATTTCTCTCTCTCTCTCTCTCTCTCTCTCCCAACTCAAGACCACGAAGTCCTAAACTCCAATCTCTCTCTCTCTCTCTCTCTCTCTCTAAACCACTAACCCCCACCACTAACCATCAATACTCCCCTTGTTATTTTTATCTATCTCTAAACCCCTATTAACCCCCAATATCTCTCTCCCCCTCTCTCTAAACACCTAAGCTCCAATCTCTCTCTCTCTAAATGACTAACTACTGATATCTCTCTCCCTCTCTCTCAATTCCTAAGCCCAATCCTTCTCTATAAACCCATACGTACTAATCTCTCTCTCCCTCTCCCTCTCTTGCTAAACCCCTTACCCCCAATATCACTATGTCATGCTAAACACCTAAATATGTATCTCTCTCTCACTAAATCCCTAACCACCAACATCTCTCTATCCCTCTTTCTTTCTCTCTCTAAACCCCCAATCTCTAAGCTCCATCTCTCTCAAACCCTAAATCCTAACCCCCAATCTCTCTCTCTCTCTAAACCCCAAAAATACAATCTCTCTCTCTAAACCAATAAAACCTAACCCTAAATCTGACTCTCTCTCTCTAAATCCCTAACTTCTAATATCTCTCTCTCTCTAAATCCCCAACCTCCAATATCTCTCTCTCTCTAAATCCCCAACCTCCAATCTCTCTCTCTCTATCTCATTCAGAAGTTTACCTCTAACTCCCAATCTCTCTCTCTCTCTCTCTCTCTCTCTCTCTCTCTCAAAATTTCACCTCTAACTCACAATCTCTCTCTCGTTCTCTCTCAAAATTTAACTTCTAACCCCCAATCTCTCTCTCTATCTCTAAACCCCTTACCACTAATCTATCTTTTTCTGTCTCTTTCTCGAAAACACTAACCCCCAATCTATCTCTCTCTATCTCTATATAACACTCTAACTCCTTTTTTGTGGCCACAACATATCCCATGCTTAGCTAAAGCACAGGAGCCCCATATTTAATAAATTCGAAGGTATATGGGTAAGTTTCTCTTTCTGAATATCATTTTTCTGTTTAAATGTCTTTAAATCTAATGCCCATACCTTCTTGCTCCTTATTTCTGCCTGATCTGGATTATCTCTAAGTGTTTGGTTTGCATAAATCTTTAAGTTTTGAGTATTTTAACTTTTTCTCTACCAACCCAAAACCCAACACTTGGGCAACGCGAAACCCAAAACCCGAAAGTTTCGGGTGTGGGAAATTGGTGTTCTCATTTTTTTTCGGTTTTTGTCATCCCGAAACCTGCAATTTGAAAGTTGCGGGTGCGGGATTTCATTTTTCGAAGTTTGCTTTAATAAACCCGAAACCCGAAACTCGACAATGTCATGTTTCGGGATTTGGAAATTACCTTCTTAACTTTGCATTTGATTGCGTCCTGAAACTCGCAACCCGCAACTGTCAGGTTGTGGCTTTCGGGAACTAGGTTTTTGATTTGGTTATATTTTGAAAACCAAAACCCGAAACCTGCCAGTGTCAGTTTTTGGCTTTCGGGAATGGTAGGTAAAACTTTTTTATTTTGTTTCTAAACCCGATCCTGCATTTTGCTTCGGTTAATCTCGACTGTTCGTTATTTTCAATCCTGCGATCATGATTTAACTTGGGTAAATTGATAAATATAGGGTTTTTCTATTTTTCATTATCATTTTTACTCACTGAAAATTACTCTGTTGTGTTGATTTTACCGTGGATTTCTTGCTTCAGCTCATTGTCAGTTTTCAGTTATCACAGGTAGGATTGCTGTCATTTCATTTTTCGGTTGGTTTCTTGGTTGTTTGTGGTTTTTGTTTTCTTTTATTTCGTCAGAAATTACGAAGTTTGCCACTATGTCAAGAAGTACCCGGTCTAGGGCCGTTCTCAGAGATACCCTAACCAAATACCCCAACTTCAGTATCTTCTCAGATACCAACGAGAAGGTCACCGAGACTTATCAAATGGATTGGTCTCGAATTTATGCTAAATTCGACAACGATGACCTTTCGCAGGTAGAAATTCATAGGCCCTCCTATGAGAAGATTAGGGCTTCTCAGATTCATGCTATTGTTGCACGGCCCGCTATCTTACCTTATACGGATGCAATGAAGTGGATAGTTGAGAACGCTAGTGTCAATGACCGGTCTTTCAATGATAGTCCGGGGAATCAATTGACTCATTTCCATCCCAAGGTTTTTACCCAAGCTTTTGCTCTCAAGCCACATGAGCAGACCCTATCTCCTGATTTCATCCAATCCTCCAAGTCCTGTTACAATTTTTCCAAGATGATGAAGTTCTGGATGATAAAACCTAATGCTTTCGTGCTTAAGCCTGATAACCTGTATCCAATTGCCTAGTTCAAGGAACCTTATTCTTTTCTAGCAGCTATGTTGTGTCGACTGTTCAGACTCCCCAACTGTTCATTGTTTAAAGCTGAATGAGCACCTATAACGCACCATGTCTTGACTACTGGCGAGTCCTTCCCATGGGATTCCATCTTGTCCTCAGAACTAAAAAATGCTATCGAAGATTATCAGAAGTCTCCTGCCTTCATAAAATCACATTTATTTTTATCTGCCTATGTAATTGTTGTTTTCTGCTCATAATTTCAATACCCCAACTTGAACTGGAATTGGACTCCAGTAGACCCACCTGTACAGATCTATCATTCAATATTATGGGAACAAAACTTTATCCCTCTACTATATGATATATGTGATCAATTCTTGGGCAATGTCTATTCCAATATTTTTAAGCAAGAAGCACCATCATTTTCGGATGATGCCAAGGCACTCATCAGTACTATCAGTGACTGGTATGTGTGTGACTATTTCTCATACATCAGGGTTTGGGGTAGTAATATTGTACATCGGTTACCCAGAATTGTCCCTGACAGATTGACTTTGCAGGAAATTTCATTTCAAACTGTGACTGATGGTATGTATAAGAAGCTTACAGGTCCTAGAAAGAAGGGATGGCCTAAATTCCCTTTGAACCTTGGGTCATTGGTCATCCCAACCTCCAATTGGGAAACAATCTTTCGTGACCAAATGGTTGATTTCAAATTGGGATTTTCCCCTAAAAGAAAGCATGACCCAAAGAAGTTATTGGATGCACACTTCAAGCAAACCCATATTAAAATGGACTATGTGCATGAAAACATCTCAGATGACTCTATCTATCATGGAGTCAATTCATTTTCTAAAGTCCCTGTTCGAGCAAAAGACCCAGAAGAGCAGCATAACATTCTGCAATATCAGAAGGATTTAAAGCTCAGGGTGTTAAGCTATAGGAAATTGGAGCTGCACTTGCTGGATAAAGTAAGAAGAGAAAGAGAAGAAATAGAAGCTCATGAAGCTAATTCTCTTCAATTGGTGGTTCATTCAGAACAAGAAAAAGGAAAAACCCCCATCGAGGATTCTCACCCCAAGAAAACAGTAGAACATGTCAAGTCCCTGTTATATACTTCTCAGTAGTTTCAGAAAGATATGGCACAATTGACATCAGTATTGAAGACTCATGCTGTTGAACCCCAGAAGGTTACCGTGGATTCTCAAATGATGGAGCCTTCAAACCCTCCTGAAATCATCAGTGCAGCTGTGGAAGAAAATGATGATTTGGTGGTTACCCATGCCAGCTTAGCAAAAAGGCAAAGGATCCATGCCAATCCACTCCCCAATGTTCAGATTATTGACTGTGATATTGCTGAAGAGCCTGAACCTCCAGTTTCAGCAACTGGGGAGATTACAGAACAATCCAAGATGTTCACAGACTTGTCAAATATTGAGGTGGACTACTCTTCTCAAGAACAGTCATTTGAGACACCTCTGTTCAGGTTTCTTCGGTTTCAACATCTCAGTTAACATCAGTTCAACAATTTTCTGCTTCATTTTCAGAGAACCTACCTCCCTTTTCATTGTCTCAACTATTCAACAGTATAAATTCTTCTTCCACTAACACTTTTAGGTAGTCAAGAGTTTTTCTCTATCCCTAAGTCCGTGGTGCTAGGAGCTCAAACCACTACCATTCCTACACAGTCACCTAAACCCATTATGCTAATACCTTCCATCGATCAATTCACCTCCACTCCTTTTCCCATTCCATCCTCTATCACAATTCAATATAAGCCTTCTATAATTCCTCAATCTATACCATTAGCTATCTCTATTTCACCTAGCATTAAGGATCCACCTATAGTTCCTTCCCTGTCATCAGCCCCCAATGCTGAAGAATAGACTCTTATGGCTGAAGTTCCCATTTCGGTCCCTTCACCTACATAGGTCCAGTCACTTGTCCAAGATGTTTGTGTCTTAGTGGCTGTTCCCCAAGTTACTATGTCTACCCCTCACCCTAGTTGTATTATGACACCTTCAATAATTTCTACTGTTAATGTTATTCCCATTAATACTGAGGTGGTTGATGAATATGTAGATGAAGATATGGTTCCTATTGGAAACTATTTCTACAACAAGGAAGAGAGGACAGTATTCAAGAAAACAAGGAAGAGAAGTAAAGATGAGCAGGCGTTGGAATCACCTGCTTCGATTCAAGTCTTATGGGATCAACAAACTGTTGATCCTCAGGCTGGAGCTATTGAAGCAACAACAGTTTTTGGAACTTTCGCTGCTACCAATATAGATTTAGTTTAGTTACTGAACAAAGAGGTTGATCTTAAAAAGGAAAGAATTAAGGAACTTGAAGATGAGTTGGCCAGGATTAAGGATGAACATAGCCTCCATGTGGCTAATATCAAGCAGTAATGGATGGAATGCCTACATGCATCAAAATAGGAGAACATCTCCCTTCAGAATCATCTTAACACAGAAAAAACTCAGAACTCCATCCATGTAGAAAGGATAGCAACCTTGGAGATCCAAGTTGGAGTTGTAACTACAAATGCAGCTTCAGCTAGTTTTTCTAAGTTTACACCATAGGAGTTCAAGGATCTAGCCTTGGAGGTTAATCATGGACCTTATCAATTGCTTGAAAAGTTGTACATTGCACAAGATGAAATTAGGGAGACGTTTATTATTTTTGACAAACTATCTTCCGACCTTAAGGTACAGAAAATCAAGAGAATTCAAGCTTCCAAAGCTCAGGATGAGGTTAGTGAATGGAAAAGGTATATTAAAAACATCCCAATGGACCTCCCAATTCTTAGCAGTCTTCAGATGAAGAAGAACAAAGCCTCCTTGAATACCTGGCTCGAATTCAATGACTCCACTGAAGAGATCATCAAAAAATCCAAAGACCTTTGCACTCAACGTTGGTATGCAGCTGATAATATCATGGAAGCTCTACATATCCCATACATGGATCCTATTTTGAAGGCCCTTCCACCTAAATGTAAGTTGGAAGAAGTAGAGCGTGAATGTGAAGAAACTGCACAGAAGATCAGGGCTATTGAAGTAGTCAACATTGATCATGTGGATGAGCTGATCAGAAAACTGCTCTCCTTTGAGAGAAAGATCCATTTTTACCTTCGTACTTGGCATAAGCTCGCCAAGCATGACATGGAGAACAACATATGTAATGCTCAGATAGGCTTAGAATCTATCAGCTATCCAAACATAGATGAATTGTTAGAGATATATGATAAGTGGCAGGATTTTCTGGCCCAATAGACTCATTCGTGATTTTGGGATCCCTATCTTTTGTGAATTTCTCATTGTACTATGTTGTTATATTTTTATTTAAGGAAGAATACCTCTCTTAGTAAGGGGTTGAAATTTTTGGAATTGTAATTCAGCAGAAGATAAGACTGGGGATACTCTGTGGCGAGAGTCATTGTAATTTTGGTACAAGACATCTTAATACAGTAATGTTATCTTTGGATCCATCTTCTGGTTGTTACTCAAATTTCTTTGAGAATTTCTGATTTTATATTCCAGATTATCATCCGCTATATATATGATCTCTTGTTAGATATCTAATGAATGCATAAATTTGTTGTATTGATTTTTCTGTATAACTGATGTATGTATGAAAATATTTGATTGAATTTATTTAATTAAATACTTTCTTTATCGATTTCTACAATTGATCACATATACATTCAATCATTGTTGATTTTTCAATCAACAAAGAGATAACAGGTTATATCTTGATGGTCCTCAAGCTTGAATTATCATTGTTTGATTTTCATTAAGTAATCATAATTTAAGTTAACAAATATCTCATCTGAAGGCATTTCTGTTAAGGGTGACAAACTATTTGTTCTTTAGACCTCAGGGTTCATCTGCATAAACTACAAGCTTTTCATCTTAGAATAGGTATGACTTAAGATTAGATCCTTTTTCCTAAATCGGTTAAGTTAGAATTGTTTATTGCTTTTCCATATCTTTGTTTTCCTTAATTGGGAAACTGATCTAATAGATCAAACCACTTAATCATAGAGTGCCAGCAGAGGCCAAATATCCGTAGGTGATTACCACACCAAACAGCTCGAGGATAGAATTGCCCTTGCGTAGGGTCTTCCGAAGCCTTTGGCTGGGTTTTCATCCCCTGTTGTGTGCCTTGGAACCCTTTCCAGCACCTCGCAGTAACCTTCTACACCCGAGGCATCAACAAATGGCGCCTGAAGAAGGGCCACTAGTATAACATGCCTAAGCATACCACTAATAAACTTCCTCCAGCAAATACTTCAACGGTTGAAACCCGAATCCAGCCTAGGGCTTCAACATCTGAACAACCAACTAATAGACAAGCTACAGTTCTTCCTGTCACATCTTCCCAACCTACAGCTATACCTGTCACGCCTGTGATACAATAGGAGAACAGAAGGGATATCATTTTCACATCACCTACAAGGGGACCCATCTAGTTAGAGTAGATATTGAAAACATCTGTTGATCGAGTCTTAAGAGCAGAACAATGACTTGCCGATCAAAGAAGACGCGGTCTGGAAGCCTTAAATTTAGAAGATATTCTGCAGGCTAGTGGTCAGGAAGATCAACAAATTTCCGCTTCACATGCCAATGACCCACAGATTCAACATACCACCGATATAAATACAGAGGATCAACAACCTGAAAACCAAGAGCTGACTAATCAACCTGATCCTCCTGAATATAACCGTGAGACCACTCTCATAAGAACACAAGGTCAACCAAGACTTGGAGCTGGTGGTCCACCACCATCCCCTCCATCTTCGTCATATTCCTTAGACGGTGAAAATTCTTCTAGCTCATCGTCAGAAGAAGAAGTAGAAGAAGAACCTCCGATGGCTGGAGAAGTTCAAAACAGACCTTGGCTTGACCAAGGTGCAGTTTTCATATTAGGAGATCAACATAGATTACCAAGGAATCCTAAGAAATGATTGCCTAAATTCAACCTTGAGGATAAGACACTCGCGTTGGATCATATAAAAACTTTCATGCAGGCAATCCGACTTAGAAGCATGGTACATGAGGATGTGGTATGCAGACTCTTTCCCTACACTTTTGAGGGTAAGGCTGCCACCTGGTATTTTTCCTTACCAACCCAATCTATAACGTCCTGGGATGAATTCGAGAAACATTTCACCCAGAAATTCGGGGATGATAAAACAACACAGAATCTTGTCTTAGAATTATCCTCTATGAAAATCAAAGGAAAATAAAGGGTAAAAGACTTTAACCAAAGGTTCTCATACCTCAAAAACAAAATCCCTACCAATCTTCTTCCTGCTGAAGAATTGTTGGTAGCTTATTATGAAAAAGGTTTACCTGTCCCTATTGCAATGTGGGTAAAAAGGGCACAGAAAGGTACTTTATTGGAGGCATTTGATGAAGCAATCCAAGCCGAGAAGGACATGTTTTGTCTGAAAGATAGCCCTGAAATTTCAGAAGAGCAGCCTTCTACTTCTAGGAAAAGAACTGAGAATGTCCCCAAAGCTACTGTTCAGAACAAGGATCCATTTGATATGGCTGACATGAAGAAATTCATTAAAAAAATGTCAAATGAGATGGTGGAGTTGAAGAAGAACACTAATGATAATCAGAACCAAAACAGAGGTTTTGTAAGGCCACCATTTAAGAGACCTTACCAGCCTCCACAAAACCCATCACCATCGAATCCGGCAGATGCACTCACAAACGACAAACTTTATTCTATTTTTAGAGCCTTGGCGGCAGAATCTCAAGTCACCCCTGACACTTCTAACGATCAGACCATCCCAGATCCACAACTACCTATAGAAGAAGAAGAAGGTGAACCACATGTCGATGCTGTCAGTTGCTTTTCAGAACTTCCTATGTGTGAAGAAGAAGAAGAACCTGAGGCAGTGTTTAATGCACGACACCCTTATAACACAAAATCAAGACCACAGCCACCTCAAGAACCTTCATCTTCTATTCCAGTTCCCACCAAAAACAAGACTGTTCCTCAAAAGGATACAGTCCTCCCTGAAATGGAGTACAATCTAGTTGAAGACTTAAAAAGAGTCAAAGCGCACATCTCTCTATTTCAGCTACTTAAGATCCCTGCTATGAGGGGTTCCTTACCTAAAAACATGATAGTCAAACAGCCTAGAGAGTCACAAAGAAACAACTTAGACTCTGTTACTAAAACTGATGATCAGAAATCAGCAAGCAAGAGGACTCCTCCTTTCTTGCTTACCTTTGAGATTTTCAACTGGAATGTGCACAATTGCATGATAGATTCAGGAGTGTCATCGAATGTGATGACCCTCTCTGTTTGTAGGAAATTTAATGAAACGTGGGAACCCTTCCCAACTCAGATTGTGCAACTTGATAGATCCAAAGTCAGAGTGGTGGGTAAATTGAGAAATGTTTTGCTTACACTGTCAACTAATCCTAGGATTCACCAAACAATTGACACCGTGGTAGCTGACATCCCGGAAGCGTATGGGATGTGGTTAAGCAGGGACTGGCCAGAGAAACTTAAAGGTCCCATTTATGGTTGCCTTATAATGGTCAGCCGAATAAAATTAACATCAGTAGAAAACCTTTTATGAAATAGACAGTCACTGATCTTAATGACAGTCACTGATCTTAATGACTCAAGTGAAGTTGCTGGTTATCTCACCTCTCGTGTAGAGCATTTTACATTTGATACCTTTTTTGGTGAATTCCCAGCTGATGCCTCACCATAAGAAAGCATTCAAAATGAATCACATATTACTCATGTAACTTCTATACCTTTTTCTGGTGAAATTGTGCATAATGTGTATAATGTAAATACACATTTTAGAATAGGCCCTGTCTCATGGACCTTATTTTTTGATGGTTCTAAGTCCAAGGATGGAGCTGGAGCAGGTTGTGTCCTTATTGATCCTAAGGGAATGAAAATTATGATTGCTTGCAAGCTAGAATTTGATTGCACTAATAATGTAGCTGAGTATGAGGCTTTGGTACAGGGACTCAAGAAGGCTATTGATTTAGTTGTGTAGGCAATAGAATGCTATGGAGATTCCGAAATTATAGTCAAGCAAGTCAGAAATAAGATACACTACTTATCTCCATGTTTGGATAATTATCAAAAGATGGTAAGGGATCTAACCAACTCATTTTTAGCATTCAATATTAAATTTGTTCCCAAATCACAAAATTTCGATGTAGATCTGTTAGCAAACACAGCGTCCAGACTGATCCCGCCAGAAGGCCTATCTCCTCAAGCTTTTTCGATTGAATTGATGTACAGAACCTCCATTCCAAATAATGTGACCAATTGGAAAGTGTTTGATGATGACTGACAGATACTTGACTTCCTCACTGCTCAGGATACGTTCCAAGATATGGCCATTGATGAAGCAGAACATGAAAAGTTCACTGATCCCTCAAACATTATCCCAAAAGTCAGTGATCAATATAGAAAAGTTTTATGATTTGCAAGACAAGTTTAAACCACAGACTAATTGTAAAACTCAAAGCTCATCTTTGAACTATGAGCAAATCAAATTGGGCACCAAGCAGGAACCCCCGCTTTGTCAATTTGGGAGTTGATTGTACCCCTGAAGAATGGAGAGCCATCATTGCATTGTGTAAACAGTATAAAGATGTTTTTTCCTGGACTTATGACGAATTGAAAACATTTGACACTAACGTCATGTTCCATAATATACCCATGACACCAGACGTTAAGCCATTTCAACAAAAGCTGCGGAAGATGCACCCCAGTTTAGAGCCTTTGACAAAAAAGGAGTTGGAGAAGCTGCTCACCAGCTCGAATTATCTTTCCTGCTAGGCACACTCAATGGATAGCCAACTTAGTGCCCGTCCACAATAAAAGCGGTGAAATTCGACTGTGTGTCGATTTTAGGAACCTGAATCGAGCTTCTGAGAAAGAAAACTATCATGTTCCACCTATGGAGCAGATTCTTCAAAACGTAGCCAGGTCGGAGATGTTTTCCCTCCTAGACAGTTTTTTAGGATATAACTAGGTTATAGTTCCCCCGGACGACCAATTGAAAACAACTTTCAGGACTCCTTGGGGTACTTTCGCCTATAGGAGGATGCCTTTCAGGTTGATCAATGCAGGAGCCACTTTTCAGAGAGCTATGGACATAGCTTTCTGAGGGTTAATGCATAATTCTATCGTAGTTTATCTTGATGATATCACTATTTACTCCAAAAAATGACATGAACATGTGTTTGCTTTGAAACAGGTTTTTGATCGCTGCAAGAAATTCGGTATTTCTCTCAACCCAAAGAAATCTATTTTCACAGTAACAGAAGGAAAGCTTCTGGGCTTAATTGTTTCAAAAGAAGCTATGATTAATGATCCTGAATGCACAAAGGCTATTTCAAAAATTGGGTTACGAGGCTCATGCAAAGCAATGCAATCCTTCTTGGGTAAGATTAATTTTGTATGTAGATTTGTACCAAATTTTGCTCAGATAGTCAAGCCATTACAACTTTTGGTCAAGAAAGATGTGCAGTTTACTTGGTCGTAGGAACAAAGAGATGCGTTCATCAAAATTCAAAATGCTATTGCTGATGCTCCTACTCTCATGTCCCCAGATTTTGATAAGGATTTCATTCTTTATACTTTTTCCACTGACTTTTCTTATGCAACTGTCCTAACGCAAAAGCATGACAATGATGCAGAGATCCCCATCTCTTTTATGAGCTCAACATTCAAAGGTGCAGAGCTTAATTACTCACAAATTGATAAACAAGCATATGCGGTCTATAAGTCTGTCAAACATTACAGGCCCTACTTGCTGAAATCTCGAACCAAAGTCATTGTCCCATATTTTGCTATTAGAAATGTCCTGATCTAGAAAGAGTTAGGGGAAAAGAGGGCCCATTGGATGACGGCCCTGCAAGAATATTATCTTGAGATAAGACCAGCTAAAATTGTCAAAGGGCAAGGCCTTTGTCTTCTTACCGCTCAATCCAATGACCCTACACAGCAGCAATTCGAATGGGATCGGGAGGAAGAAATTCCCTCAGGTGTTGTTAATGCCATCGATGTCCCGACATCAGAATGGTATGATGATATCATATTTTTTCTGAACCATGGGTTTGCGCCCGAAACCCTTGATTTTAAAAAACGAAGAGCTTTGAGACCAAAAGTTCCTCCCTATCAGTTTATTGATCAAGTTCTTTTGAGGAAGAATTATGATGGAGTAATTCTTAGGTGCTTGGAAAAACATGAAACTGATGACATCTTATTCCAATTTCATGCAGGACCTACTGGAGGCCATTTTTTAGGTGAGACTACAGCACATAATATTCTCAGGGTTGGATATTATTGGCCTACATTGTTTAAAGATGCTTTGTAAGGAGGTGTGAACCATGCCAGAAATGTACAGGGAAGTTCAAGAAACCTATATTTCCTCTTCAACCAGTCATAATTTAGTTTCCATTCCAACAATGGGGACTGGATTTTGTCGGGCCTATAAACCCTGCTTTGTCCCTCCAACATAAATATATTATTACAGCAACTGACTACTTCACCAGATGGGTGGAGGCAGCCCCTCTTAAACAATGTAATGCCAGTTAAGTAATCTCCTTCCTTGACAGTCAGATCATCACACGGTTTGGCACTCTAGAGTACCTAGTTCTCAATAATGCATCCTACTTCTCTTCAATCGATATAACTGAATATGCCTTTGAAAAGGGGATTAAGCTTAAGTTTTTTGCTAATTATTACCCTTAAGGAAATGGTTTGGCTGAGTCGTCAAATAAAAATCTGATAAATATTCTTAAGACGACTATAGCTTCTCATCACAGAGATTGGCACACACAGTTATATAATGCTTTATGGGAAGATCGAATTACCCCAAAGGAAGCAATTGCAAATTCTTCCTACTGTTTAGTTTATGGAAAAGAAGCCATCCTTCCTACTAACATCACCATCCCTTCACTACAATTGGCCCAGTCTATCCAAGAAGATGATTCTTCTCCTCTCCAACAAAGAATTGACACTCTTTTGAAGCTAGAGGAGGACATGCAAATAGCTAAGAACAAATTGTATCATCATCAGCAGGTGGTGAAAAGATGGTTTGATGAAAAATCTTCATCTGACAGGGAATTTTCAGTTGGTGACCTGGTTCTGAGGTGGGACAAGCAACACAAAGATAAGGACCAGTATACCAAGTTTCAGTGCCTTTGGCTCGGGACTTTCATTATTACAGAAAAGATTGGTCCCAACACTGTTCGATTGCAGACACTAGAGGGAGTTGTGGACACTTACCCAGTGAATGTGTCTCTTCTCAAAAAGTATTTTGCTTGAACAATCTGGTGCACTTGTATATAGGTGGTTTGTTTTTCTTTCATTTGTTTTCCTTATGTTGACATTTTGATTGGTCTTTTCGTTTTTGTATAGTTTTTCATTAATAATATGATCACTTTTCTTAGCAACAATTGTTTTTGAAGTCTTAGCATTGCTATCAATCTTAGTTTCTGGCTTATGATTAGAATTTGCTTGGAAGAATAAACAGTCAATAAGTGCAGTACTTTTGGATACTTTTCACTTTGATCATTATCTTTCACAATACTTTATTTGTGTAATTGTGGTATGGAGGATGGTCATCATTTCTTTACCTAGTGTTTAATGGTTGAACAACATATCACAATAACCTGACCAGCTCCGATTGCTCATAGATCCTTTTAAAATAACTTTGATTATAAAGTTTGTTTTAAAATTATAAGTTACAAGGTGGGTGGTCTTGCTATCAAGCCATCCTATTAGGTTCATAGGTGTTTAAGTGGAATGACATCTTCACATCAGGCCACCACACTTGGAAGATGACTTTCAGTTCTGCTGGAAGGTGGAAGATCCTATTATAGGTCGGGTCCATTCATGATCTACAAAGCACTGGTGAGTAACGTTACCACGATATGGTCACCAAGCCATGGTAATGCCTTGTAGCTTATGCAAAAATAAATTTCTTTTGGGTCTTTCATTTATAGGATTTTGTTGCCTACAAGAATAGGGGGGTCTTATCACAAGACATCCCTGCTATGATCATGGTTTTGACCTCGGACTGGAGTTATCATAATGTGGTCACCAAGCCATGATAATTTCTTTTGGTCTTACAAACCAGAAGACAAGGAGTCTCGTCATCGAGCTAGCTTGACTAGTTTCTAGATCAGGTTTGTGAATGGCACTTTTTTATCTGATCACCAAGTCAGTATAGTGGTCTTGTATCAACAAGGTTTTATGTATGATCCATCTTTTAATCTAAAAAAAAAGGGAGAAAAAGAACACACACAAAAAAAGGGGGAAAAGAAAAGATAAAGAAGTGTATATAACCCAAAGGGGATCACTGATTACACATGCATCTAATAAACCAAGGTGATCTGTAATTAGGATATCCATGAGCATTTCTAAGACTGTTTCCAGGTTCAACACAAGCTGGTTTTCAATGATTACATCATGGTAAAGATTCGATGTTGTTCTTTAAATCTCCTTATCAGATGAGTGTTATCTTTAAAATGGTCACTGCTTGAGATTTATCCATTTTCGTATTTATTGTTTCTTGGTTGTTATCTTTTGAGTATTTTCTTTTAATTGAGTTTCAAGAAATTGGTTGATTAACATGTTGTCTTTAGTCAGATTTGATTGTAGAGATAATTGGTTCTTCCCACCCAGTCGCCATTTGTTGTGGCCACAACAGATCCCATGCTTAGCTAAAGCACAGGAGCCCCATTTTTAATAAATTTGAAGGTATATGGGTAAGTTTCCCTTTGTGAATATCAGTTTTCGGTTTAAATGACTTTAAATCTAATGCCCATACCTTCTTGATCCATGTTTCTGCCTGATCTGGATTATCTCTAAGTGTTTGGTTTGCAGAAATCTTTAAATTTTGAGTATTTTAACTTTTTCTCTACCAACCCGAAACCCAAAACCTGAAAGTTTCAGGTGCGGGAAATTGGTGTTCTCATTTATTGGATTTTTGTCATCCCGAAATCCGCAACTTGAAAGTTGCGGGTGCGGGATTTCATTTTTCGAAGTTTGCTTTAATAAACCCGAAACCCGACAATGTCGCGTTTCGGGATTCAGAAATTACCTTCTTAACTTTGCGTTTGATTGCGTCCTGAAACCCGCAACTGTCAGGTTGTGGCTTTCGGGAACTAGGTTTTTGATTTGGTTATATTTTGAAAACCGAAACCTGAAACCTGCCAGTGTCGGTTTTCGGCTTTCGGTAATGGTAAATAAAAATTTCTTATTGTGTTTCTGAACCCGATCCCGCATTTCGCTTCGGTTAATCTCGACCGTTCATTATTTTCAATCCTACGGTCGTGATTTAACTTGGTTAAATTGATAAATATAGGGTTTTTCTATTTTTCATTATCATTTTTACTTGCCGAAAATTACTCCACTGTGCTGATTTTACCATGGATTTCTTGGTTCAGGTGATTGTCCGTTTTCAGTTATCATAGGTAGGATTGCTGTCATTTCATTTTTCGGTTGGTTTCTTGGCTGTTTGTGGTTTTTGTTTTTTTATTTTTGTTTTCTTTTATTTCTTCAGAAATTATGAAGTTTGCCACTATGTCAAGAAGTACCCGGTCCAGGGCTGTTCTCAAAGATATGCTAACTAAAGACCCCAACTTCGGTATCTCCTCAGATACCAGCGGGAAGGTCACCAAGACTTATCAAATGGATTGGTCTCGAATTTATGCTATATTCGACAATGATGACCTTTCGCAGGTAGAAATTGATAGGCCCACCTATGAGAAGATTAGGGCTTCCGTAATGTCCCTTGTTAGGAATTTTATTAAAATTGCAATTTTCCACTTTTTTCCTTGATTCGACCTTTGACTAGTTTCGATCTCTAGGTCCCAAATTTGCCCCAAATGATCCCAAATCTTCTGAGAAGGTATATGAATGATATTAGAACATAAATATGTGTTTCAAGGATTCCTTTTTACCTTTAAAACACTTCTGCAAATACTCTTTCAATTTTGGTCAATGTAGGTAACTTTACTAGTGATTTCCCTTTGACTAGTATTGGTCTTTAGGTCTCAAATTGACTCCAAATGCCTTCAAATCTTCAAGGAAGGTTTATGAATGATATTAGGAATTGAATATGATTTTCAGGGACAACATATGGCCACCAAAAGACCTCTGCAAACTCTCTTAATATTCTGGACCAAGTATGCAATTTTACTAGTAATTTGGGGTTCAAATCCCCCTAAGGTAAGTACTAAAAATGGCTTCCCAAATGCCTCCAAACCCACTCAAATTTATGAACAGAGGTATGTAATGTGTTAAGTATTTTATTAAGGTCTCATATGCACCATTAATGGTTTATTACAACTGTTCGCACCCTCTCCCATTCAACTGCAAAAATCCCCAATTCGACCCTTGGGGAAATGGCACTATTTCTTCTCCCAATGCAATTAAACTGAGTAAAAATGCTTCAAATGCTCAAGTACAGTACATGAAACTTGTATAATACATCCATGGAAGTATATTTATCACAAATATATCAGAGAATCATCCATTCATTCGAAATCATCATCAATACATTGGCTCACAACAAGGTAGTGGGGAAATGGCATTGTTCTTCCATTAAAAATGAGATTTATACATTTCTACTTGGGATTTCGACCTGAAACTTTTTGTAAATGAAGAACAGAGTATTTAATTCATATTACAAAATAAATGGGGCATTATAAGCTCCCCCAAAGAGTACAATAGCTCACCAAAAAATCCCTCCCTCAAGGATCAAGAATATGCCATCAAAATTTGAAATGGTTGAAGGAGCGAGCTGCAATAGAAGAAACCATGAGATGCCTTGTAGCTTACACCTGCAAATAAAGACTCCATTAAAGCTCCGAATTAAAGGTCTGAATGGCCTTTCCAATGGCCAACTTGGATGGGAATCTTTCACCCTCGAAATTGGCTAAGGCAAGAAACTAGTCATCCACTAGCTCTCGCTCTTCACAAATGCAATTGCAAATTCTACAAATGATCAAAAGCTGCTTTCCTTCTTTGTTATTGACATTTATAAAGTTCTAATGTCCTCCATGGGTCGAATTCCTTCCAAGAGACTCATGCCAACTCAAGTTGGAAAGAGATTCCAAAGAACGCCACTTGTACACCAATTCCTAGTCTCCCACTTCCACCAAATCACATGTGGAAGCATATTAGCTGCCCTAACACCCTTGAGCGCCCTCTTGGAGTCTATTTTTAGCCCTGACATCTCATATATGTCATATGTCAGCCTTCAGGTCTGATTTGTGTCATAGGTGTCATAGCATCTTCATCATTGTTGTCATAGAGCTAGGGAATCTAGCCCAAGTGTCTCACTAGCTCCAAATTGCCTCTTCCTCTTCCATGGGAGTTACTCTTCCTCTATATTTCGACCTTGGATGAGTCATGCAATGAATAATACCTTTTGGACTCCCCCAAGTATGTTACCTTTCACCTTGAATTCGAATTGGTGAGAGAATGATGCCAAGTGTAGTGGGGAAATCTAGCCATATGTGGGTCCCACTTCCTCCATGTGTCTTCATGATCAAATTCCACTTTAATTTTCACTTGCATATATTTATTTATCTCCTTTATTAAATATTTATGCCATTCTAATGTTCAAACATCATTTATTATCCCCATTATTCCAAATCCCAAAGCTTCCACCCCAAACCTAGGAAACTAGTAATTTTCCCCCTTGGCAATTATTTGACCTTTAGCATCAATTTGACAAAATCTAATGAATAGGGCCAATGTTATTAGGCCATTTTGACCCAATGCCAAATTTGGGACATGACAGCTTCCCAGATTCATGCTATTGCTGCACGGCCCACTATCTTACCTTATACGGATGAAGTGAAGTGGATAGTTGAGAATGCTAGTGTCAAAGAACAGTCTTTCAACGATAGTCTGGGGAATCAATTGACTCATTTCCGTCCAAAGGTTTTTACCTGAGCTTTTGCTCTCAAGCCACATGAGCAAACCCTATCTCCTGATTTCATCCAATCCTCCAAGTCCCATTGCAATTTTGCTGAGATGATGAAGTCCTGGATGATAAAACCTAATGCTTTCGTGCTTAAGCCTGATAACCTGTATCCAATTGCCTGGTTCAAGGAACCTTATTCTTTCCTAGCGGCTATGTTGTGTCGACTGTTCGGACTCCCCAACTATTCATTGTTTAAAGCTGAATGGGTGCCTATAGCGCACCATGTCTTGACTACTGGCGAGTCCTTCCCATGGGCTTCCATCTTGTCCTAAGAACTAAAAAATGCTATCGAAGATTATCAGAAGTCTCCTGCCTTCAGAAAACCACATTTCTTTTTATCTGCCTATGTAATTGATGTTTTCTGCTCAGAATTTCAATACCCCAACTTGAAATGGAATTGGACTCCAGCAGACCCACCTGTGCACATCTATCATTCAATATTATGGGAAGAAAACTTTATCCCTCTACTTGTTAGAGCAATATTATACCTTAGTACCTTAATCATTAATTAATTAATGGTTAATAGGTGCTAAACTGGTTAATAATACATCCCTAGGTGTGAAACAGGTTATTATGAAGTGGTTTGGACTTATCTAGATAAGTGTGAACAAGTTCACAATGTATGAGCCAAAGTATGGGCCAAGAGGTGGTCAAACTAGCTGTTAGGCATGCTTATGCAATCATTTATTGCCCCAGCATGCCTAAGGTGCCCTCTTTCCTTTTTTTAAGGAAACACATTGACCAAGGGCGCTCATGCTCTGTATGTGGACAATTCCCACTCCCTAGGCCATTTTTGGCATGCCTAAGCCTAACCAACTTCCACCAAACCTTATCCTCACATGTGTGAACCTCATTATGACTTCCCATGCTTACTCAGTGTTCACATGCATATTTTGAACATGTTTGAGTTATTTTGGAAACCTTTTTGGTTAACCTAGGGGGGATTGGGGTAAATCTAAGCTAGCTAAGTGTGGACACTCCAAATGGATATTTTTCCTCCTATTTTGTATATAAGGATGAACCAATATATTTCATAGCATTGGACTGTTAATAATATATGACATTTTATTCCATTTCATGTGTTATTCTACATTTGTTCTTCATTTTACATATTTGCTCCTATTCCTGTAAATGTGTTGCAATATTTCACTAGTGAGGAATCCATAGTAGCTAGGTTCTGTTGTGACTAAGATTTTACACTACTGTATGATATATGTGATCAATTCTTGGGCACTGTCTATTTCAAGATTTTTAAGCAAGAAGCACCAGCATTTTCGGATGATGCCAAGGAACTCATCAATACTATTGGTGGCTAGTATGTGTGTGACTATTTCTCATATATCAAGGTCTGGGGTAGTAATACTGTACATCTGTTACCCAGAATTGTCCCTGACAGATTGGCTTTGCAGGACATTTCATTTCAAACTATGACTGATGGTATGTATAAGAAGCTTAAAGGTCCTAGAAAGAAGGGATGGCCTAAATTCCCTTTGAACCTTGGGTCATTGGTCATCCCAACCTCCAATTGGGCAATGATCCTGGGTGACCAAATGGTTGATTTCAAATTGGGATTTGCCCCTAAAAGAAAGCATGAACCTAAGAAGTTATTGGATGCACACTTCAAGCAAACCCATATTAAAATGGACTATGTGCATGAAAACATCCCAGATGACTCTATCTATCATAGAGTCAATTCATTTTCTGAAGTCCTTGTTAGAGAAAAAGACCCAGAAGAGCAGCATAACATTCTGCAATATCATAAGGATTTAAAGTTCAGGGTGCTAAGCTATAGGAAATTGGAGCTGGAATTGCTGGATAAAGTGAGAAGAGAAAGAGAAGAAAGAGAAGATCAGGAAGCTAATTCTCTTCAATTGGTGGTTCATTCAGAACAAGGAAAAGGAAAAACCCCCATCGAGGATTCTCCCCCCAAGAAAACAGCAGAATAGGTCAAGTCCCTGTTATATACTTCTCAGCAGTTTCAGAAAGATCTGGCACAATTGACATCAGTATTGAAGACTCATGTTGTTGAACCCCAAAAGTTTACTGTGGATTCTCAAATGATGGAGCCTTCAAACCCTCCTGAAATCATCAATGCAGCTGTCGAAGAAAATGATGATTTGGTGGTTACCCATGCCAGCTCAGTAAAAAGGAAAAGTATCCATGCCAATCCACTCCCCAATGTTCAGATTATTGACTGTGATATTGCTAAAGAGCCTGAACCTCGGTTTCAGTAACTGAGGAGATTACAGAACAATCCAAGATGCTCATAGACTTGTCAAATATTGAGTTGGACTACTCTGCTCAGGAATAGTCATTTGAGGACACCTCTGCTCATGATTCTTTAGTTTCAACATCTCAATTAACATCAGTTCAACAATTTTCTACCTCATTTTCAGAGCACCCACCTCCCTTTTCATTGTCTCAACTATTCAGGCAGTCAAGAGTTTTTCTCTATCCCTAAGTCCGTGGTGCTAGAAGCTCAAACCACTACCATTCTTACACAGTCACCTAAACCCATTCTGCTAATACCTTCCATCAATCAATTCACCTCCACTCCTTTTCCCATTCCATCCTCTATCACAATTCAAGATAAGCCTTCTATAATTCCTCAATCTATACCATTAGCTATCTCTGTTTCACCTAGCATTAAGGAGCCACGTATAGTTCCTTCCCTGTCATCAGCCCCCATTGCTGAAGAATAGACTCTTATGTCCAAAGTTTCCATTTCGATCCCTTCACTTACACAGGTCCAGTCACTCGTCCAAGATGTTTCAGTCTCAGTGGTTGTTCCCCAAGTTACTATGTCTATCCCTCACCCTAGTGGTATTATGACACCTTAAATAATTTCTACTGTTAATGTTATTCCCATTAATACCGAGGTGGTTGATGAATATGTATATGAAGATGTTGTTCCTATTGGAAACTATTTCTACAACAAGGAAAAGAGGACAGTATTCAAGAAAACAAGGAAGAGAAGTAAAGATGAGCAGGCATTGGAATCATCTGCTCCGATTCAAGTCTTATGGTCTCAACAAACTGGTGATCGTCAGGCTGGAGCTATTGAAGCAGCAACAGTTTTGGGATCTTTCGCTGGTGCCAATATAGATTCAGTTCAATTACTGAATAGAGAGGTTGATCTTGAAAAGGAAATAATTAAGGAACTTGAAGATGAGTTGGCCAGGATTAAGGATGAACATAGCCTCCATGTGGCTAATATCAGGCAGGAATGGATGGAACACCTACATGCATCGGAATAGGATAAAAACTCCCTTCAGAATCAACTTAACATGTAAAAAACTCAGAACTCCATCCATGCAAAAAGGATAGCAACCTTGGAGATCCAAGTTGGAGTTGTAACTGCAAATGCAACTTCAGCTAGTTTTTCTAATTTTACACCACAGGAGTTCAAGGATCTAGCCTTGGAGTTTAATCATGGACATTATCAATTGCTTGAAAAGTTGTACATTGCACAAGATGAAATCAGGGAGACATTTATTATTTTTGACAAACTGTCTTATGACCTTGAGGTACAGAAAATCAAGAGAATTCAAGCTTCCAAAGCTCAAGACAAGGTTAGTGAATGGAAAAGGTAAAATAAAAACATCCCAGCAGACCTCCCAATTCTTAGCAGTCTTTAGATGAAGAAGAAGAAAGCCTCCCTGAATACCTGGCTCGAATTCAATGACTCCGCTGAAGAGATCATCAGAAAATCCAAAGACCTTTGCACTTGACGTTGGTATGCAGTTGATAATATCATGGAAGCTCTACATCTCCCATACATTGATCCTATTTTGAAGGCCCTTCCACCTAAATCTAAGCTAGAATAAGTAGAGCATGAATGTGAATAAACTGCACAGAAGATCTAGGCTATTGAAGCAGTCAACATTGATCACGTGGATAAGCTGATTAGAAAACCACTCTCCTTTGAGAGAAAGATCCATTTTTACCTTCGTACTTGGCATAAGCTCACCAAGCATGACATGGAGAACAACATATATAATGCCCAAATAGGCTTAGAATCTATCAACTATCCAAACATAGATGAATTGTTAGAGATATATGATAAGTGGCAGGATTTTCTAGCCCAATAGACTCATTCATGATTTTGGGATCCCTATCTTTTGGGAATTTCTCATTGTACTCTGTTGTTATACTTTTATTTAAGGAAGAATACCTCTCTTAGTAAGGGGTTGAAATTTTTGGAATTGTAATTCAACAGAAGATAAAACTGGGGATACTCTATGGCCAGAGTCATTGTAATTTTGGTACAAGACATCTTAATACAGTAATGTTATCTTTGGATCCATCTTCTGGTTGTTACTCAAATTTCTTTGAGAATTTCTAATTTTATATTTCATATTATCATCCGCTATATATATGATCTCTTGTTAGATATCTAATGAATGAATAAATTTGTTGTAGTGATTTTTCTGTATAACTGATGTATGTATGAAAATATTTGATTCAATTTCTTTAATTAAATACTTTCTTTATTGATTTCTGGAATTGATCACATATACATTCAATCATTGTTGATTTTTCAATCAACAAATAGATAATAGGTTATATCTTGATGGTCCTCAAGCTTGAATTATCATTGTTTGATTTCATTAAGTAATCATAATTTAAGTTAACAAATATCTCATCTGAAGGCATTTCTGTTAAGGGTGACAAACTATTTGTTCTTTACACCTCAGGGTTGATCTGAATAAACTACAAGCTTTTCATCTTAGAATAGGTCTGACTTAAGATTAGATCCTTTTTCGAAATAGGTTAAGTTATAATTGTTTATTGTTTTTCCATATCTTTGTTTTCCTTAATTGGGAAACTAATTTAATAGATCAAACCACTTACTAATAGAGTGCCAGCGGAGGCCAAATATCCGTGGGTGATTACCACACCAAACAACTTGAGGATAGAATTTCCCTTACGTAGGGTCTTCCAAAGCCTTTGGTTGGGTTTTCATCCCCTGTTGTGTGCCTTGGAACCCTTTCCAGCACTTCGTAGTAACCTGCACACCCGAGGCATCAACACTCCTATACCCCAATCACACTCTCTCTAAACCCCTTATGCCCAATATATCTCTTTTTCTCTCTCTCAACCACTAACCCCCAATATTTCACTCTCAATCTAAACCCCTAACCCCTTACACCCAATCTCTCTCTCTCTCTCTCTCTCTCTCTCTCTCTCTCTCTCTCTCTCTCTCTAAACCCCTAAACCCAAATATCTCTCTCTAAACTCCTAACCACCAATATCTCTCTCTCTCTCTCTCTCTCTCTATCTATCTATCTATCTATCTATATATCTAAGCCACTAACCCCTAACCTCTCCCTCTCTCTTTCTAAACCCCTAACCCACAACTTATCTTTCTCTAAACCCCTAACCTCCAGTCTCGCTCTCTATCTCTCAAAACCCTATCCTACAACCTCTCTCTCTCTCTCTATAAACCCCCCAACCACCAATCAGTCACTCTCTCTATTAACCCTAATCCCCATTCTCTCTATCGTATCTAAGCCTCTAACCACCAATCTCTATCTCTCTCTATTTTAACCCCTAACTACCAATCTCACTCTTTCTATCTCTGTCTCTCTCTCTAATCCCCTGACATCAAAAATTTCTCTATCTCTCTCTCAACCCCGAACCCCCAATCTCTATCTCTCCCTAAACCCCTAGTGCAAATCTCAACCTCTCTTTCTCTCTCCAAAAAACTAACCCTCAATCTGTCTCTCTCTATAAACCCCCAACCCTCTCTATCTATATATATCTAAACCACTAACCCCCAATCTATGTCTCTTTCTCTAAACCCCTATCCCCAATCTCTCTCTCTAAACCACTAACCTCTAATTTCTTTATCTCTCTCTCTTTAAACCCATAACCTCCTCTCTCTCTCTCTCTAAACCCCTAACCTATTATCTCTCTCTCGCTCTCTCTCTCTCTCTCTCTCTCTCTCTCTCTCTCTAAAACCATAACCTTCACTCTCTTTCTCTCTAAACCCATAAGATCCAATCTCTCTCTCTTTCACTCACTCACTCACTCACTCACTCTCTCCCCATCTCTCTAAAATCCTAACCCCAATCTCCCAATTTCTATCTCTATCTCTAAACCCTTAACAACCAATCAATCTCTATCTATCTTTAAACCCCTTACCCCAAATCTCTCTCATTCTCTCTATTTCTCTAAACCACTATCCCTCTCTCTCTCTCTCTAAACACCTTAACCCAATTTCTCTCTCTCTCTCTCTCTCTCTCTCTCTCTCTCTCTCTTAAATCGCTATCCCCTAACCTCCAATATCTCTCTCTTTAAACCCCTAACCCCTAAACCCCAAACTCTCTTTCTCTAAATCCAAACACTTGACCCCCAATCTCTCACTCTTTCTAAACCTGTTAACCCAATCTCTCTCTTTCTATCACTCTCTAAATCACTAACCCCCAATATTTCACTCTATCACTCTCTAACACTCTATCCCCTAATCCCTAATACTTCTCTCACTCTAAACCCTTCACTCCCAATCTATATATCTCTCTCTTAAAACAAATAACCTCCAATATCTCTTCCCCTTTCTTTCTATCTATCAAAACCTCTAACCCCAATCTCTCTCTCTCTCTAAAACCCTAACTGTCGTTCTCTCTCTAAGCTCGTTACCCCTAGTGTCTCTCTGTCTAAAACTCAAACCACAAATCTCTCTCTCTCTCTCTATATATATATATATATGTGTGTGTGTGTATATATATATATATATATATATATATTCTCTCTATCTATATATATTCTCTCTCTCTTTCTAAACCCCTAACCACCAATCTCTCTCTAAACCAACCCCTCCCTCTCTCTCTCAAGCTTTAACCTCTAGCCTCTCTCTCTAAACCCCTAGCCTATAATCCCCCCCTCTCTCTAAATAAGTAACCCCCAATATATTTTTCTCTCTACACCCCTAAACTACAAATTCTCTCTCTCTAAACCTCGATCACTGTCTGTTAATGTCTCTCTCTAAACCCCTAACCCCCAATCTCTCTCTCTCTCTCTAAACCCCTGACCCCCATTCTTTCTCTCTCCCTCTCTCTAAACCCCTAACCCACAATATCTCTCTCAATCACTCTTTATAAACATGCAACCCTCAATCTCTCTCTTTATTTCTCCCTATCTCACTCTCTGTAACCCTCTAACATCCAATATCTCTCTCTCTAAAACCCCACTCTCTCTCTCTCTCAACCCTCTAAAACCCAGTCTCTCTCTCTTTAAACCCATAAGCCCCAATCTCTCTCTAAACCCCCAAAACCCAATCTCTGTCTCTCTAAACTTGTAATCAGTAATCAGTAATCACCAATCTCTCTCTCTAAACCCCTAACTGCAATCTCTCTCCCTCTCTCTCTCTCTCTAATCCCATAACCACCAATATCTCTCTCTTTATTCCCCTAACCCTCAATATATCTATCTCTCTCTAAGACCCTAACTCCTAATCTCTCTCTCTAAACCCCTAACCCCCAAACTCTCTCTCTCTCTCTTTCTAAATCGTAACCACCACACACTCTCTCCCTAAACCCCAAACCTGAATCTCTCTATCTCTTGCTAAACCTCAAACCCAAATCTCTCTATCTCTTGCTAAAAACCTAAGCCCAAATCTCTCTCTCTCTCTAAACCTCCAATCCGTGTGTGTGTGTGTGAAACCCTAACAACTAACTCCCAATATCGTTCTAAAGACATAACCCACAATCTCTTTCTCTCAACCCCTAATGCCCAAACTCTCTATCTAAACCCATAATCCCCAATCTCTCTCTCTTAACCCCTGATATCCAATATCTCTCTCTTAACCCCTAATCTCCAATCTCTCTCTATGTAATCCCTTAACTATCAATCTCTTTCTCTATAAATCCAAAAAATCCAATCTCTCTCTCTCTCTCTCTCTCTCTCTCTATAAACCCATAAACCCTGATCACTATTTGTTAATGTCTCTCTCTAAACCTGTAACTCCAACACTCCCTCTCTAAACCCCTAACCCCCAATATCTCTTTCTAAACCTCTAAACCCCAATCTCACACACACACACTCTCTCTCTCTAAGCCCCTAACCCCCAATCCTCTCTCTCTCTCTCTCTATGTCTCCCTATAAACATATAACCCCCAACATCTCTCCCTCTGAACCCCTAACCCCCAATATCTCTCTCTAAACCCCTATCCTTAATTCTTTCTCTCTCGCTCTCTCTAAACCCCTAACCCCCAATCTCTCTCTCTCTCTCTCTAAACCTTTGACCCAAAATATCTCTCTCTCAATCTCTCGCTATAAACCTATAACCCTCAATCTCTCTCTCTCTCTCTCTCTCTCTCTCTCTCAACTCATGACCACTAAGCCCTAAACCCTAATCTATCTCTCTTTCTCTCTCTCTCTCTCTCTAAGAGACTAACCCCCACCACTCACCATCAATACTCCCCTCGTGATCGTTATCTAACACAAAACCCCTACTAACCCCCAATATCTCTCTCTCTCTCACAACCCCTAACCTCCAATCTCTCTCTCTCTCTCACACACTTTCTCCTTTGACCACTAAATCCCATTATCTCTCTTTCTATATATCTCTCTCTAAACCCCTAACACCATATCAATCACTCTCTAACCTCCAATCTCTATCTCTCTCTCTAAACCCCTAACCCCAAATATATTTCTCTCTCTAAATCATTGAACTACAATCTCTCTCTCTCTCTCTCTAAAACACTAAGTCCCTATCTCACTATCTCTCTCTAATCACCTACCCCCAATCTCGATCTCTCTTTATCAAAAACACTAACCCTCCCTCTATCTCTCTCTATCGCTAACCTTGAATCGATGTGTCTCTCTCTAAACCCTATATATATAAACCCCTAATCCTCAATCACTCACTTTCCCTCTCTCTCTCTCTCTCTCTCTCTCTCCAAATCCCTAACCACCAATCTCTGTGTCTCTCTCTCTACAATTCTAACCCCGAAATCCTAACCCATACCCTCCAATATCTCGCTCTAAACCCCAAACCCCCATTCTCTCTCTCTCCATCTCTCTCTCTCTCTCTCTCTCTCTCTCTCTCTCTCTCTCACACACACACATACACACACACACACACACACACACACACTTTCTCTCCCTCACCCTCTTTAAAACCAAAACCAAAAATCTATCTTTACCTCTAAAATCCTAACCACTACTCTCTCTCTCCCTAAGCCCATAACCCCTGCTCTCTCTCTAAAACAATAACCCCTAATCTCTCTCTCTCTCAATATCTCAACCCCTAAGCCCCAATATCCCTCTCTCTCTCTCTAAACCCCTAATCCCCAATCTCTCTCTCTAAATGCCTTGCCTCCAATCTCTTTCCCTCTAAACCCCTAAACACCAATCTCTTCCTCTATAAATCGTAAACCTCGAATCTCTCTTTATCTCTCTAAACCCCTAACCCCCAATCTTGTCTCTCTCTCTAAACACCTAAACCCCAATATCTCTCTATAAATGCTTATCTACTAATATCTCTCTCCCTCTCACTGTCTCTAAATTCTTAACCCCCAATCCTTCTCTATAAACCCATAAGCACTAATATCTCTCTCTTTGTCTCTAAACCCATAACCCCCAATATCACTATATTGTGCTAAACACCTAAGTCTGTATCTTTCTCTCTCTCTAAATCCCTAACCACCAATATCTCTCTCTCCCCCTCTCTCTCTCTCTTTCTAAACCCCAATCTCCAAGCTCTCTCTCTCAATCCCTAAATTAACCCCCAATTTCTCTCTCTCTCTAAACCCTAAATATACAATCTCTCTCCCTCTAAACCACTAAACCCTAACCCCCAATATATATCTCTCTCTCTAAATACCTAACTTCCAATTTCTCTCTCTCTCTAAATATCCAACCTCCAATATCTCTGTTACCGGACAATCCACTCGACCAGAGGCGAGCGGGATCTCCCTAGCTCAATGCGAGTCTAGAACAAATAGAACAGACTACAAACACGTTTCCTAGATCTACTTAAGGATCAAGTGCTAGATGTCTTACCTCTTTGATTCACTATCCTTTCTCTTGAATGTTGCTCCACGTACCGAGGTCATCGGATCCAAGCTACAAGACCTGTCAAGACATAGAAAAGAGAAACAAGTAAAGAGCATATATACAATAAGAGATCTATGTAAACAGTTAAGCAGGTAAACAACACAACATCATTACACATTAAGAATGATATTGGTGGAAATCATTTGTATTACTGCAAAATAGAGGAGTACATGATAGAGATATAGAACCACAAAAAATGACTTAACATAGCAGCCCTTCTCCACACAAGCCAATTGCTAAGCCCTTCCAAGGAAGCATGAATTCTCCAAGAGGTGAGTGAAGGCGTCCTAAGAGATTTCACCCGCATGTAGATACCATAGTCTTCCTCCCTTTGGTATGTGAGTGAGCCTCACATATATAGGACTAAGTGGATGAGGTTATGGATAGGATAGGATGAGGGGATCTTCCCAACAAGCTAGGGGTTGAGTACCAGCTCTCCAAGGTATCAGGGATAAGCCTCCAAATGGGCAAGCTTTGAGAAAGATCTCGAAATGGCTATTTTTTCTCATTAATAGACCTCGTCGCACCCTGCTATAGAGCAACCTGCGATGTCACATGTTGCTAGTGTGTAACCTGTGACGACCTCTCAAAAGGGTGTACAAACTGAGTACAAATCCTCCAAATGAGCACTTGGTCCAGGTGACTTCAAGGATGTATACACTAAATCATCATGATGGGTAGATTTTAGGTGTAACGGAATGCCCCCCAAAGCATGAAGTTGTTAAGGATGTACAGGTAAAGTGCTTTGATAAAAATAATGGCAAAAGACTTGTCGGATGAAGGACGTTGCTGCAGTACAACTGACTCTAAACTGACAATCTCATATGTAGTACAACATGGCTGCCGACCAATACATTGCAGATCCATGGTAGTAATGACCAACTGAACACAATCATGGCTACTAGACACAAGCATAGATCCATGATGAGATAGTAACACAGCCACGACCAATACAAAAGTGGATCTGTGTAATATGACTCAATACAAACTCCATCGCAACCTGGGTAAAACATGACTCCCCAGGGTCTTCAAGCTTAACCTGCAATGATACGAATCTATCCATGTGATTACAAATGTCTTGACATCGAACATGGTAGAAACCACTTGATTACCAGTCATTGATGTAAACCATTAACAAGTGCGAGGGAGATCACCATTAATGTCAATGATTCCCAAGGTATCATAGTACATATCATCAAGTGTGAATAAATGAGTTGATGTTGAACGCAAGATGAAGTCTCTCAATCAAGAGTCAATGATGTAAACTCATGATGAAAGAGAGGTAACCTTCCATTGAGGCATGTAGGACCAAGGTACTTGACTGGTTTCTAGATTCAATCCTTGGATGATGAGTTGAAGTTGACAAGGATGAATCTGTCGAAGGAGGGCTATAATGAATCCCCCATCAATCGACACGAAACACGACAAAAGATGTGTAGAGTGGATCGGATGGTACAATAACCTATGAGACTGACTCAAAGTAACAACGGCATGACGACATGTGTACTGACTGGAAAAGATGAGTGACGAATGTGTTCTTGAACATGGGCATGGCATGACTTGGTAGTATTGACATGAGAATGATGCAAACTTCTAATGCAACTGATAGTGGAAGCTTTCTCCGAATGACTCAAAGGGGTAACAAGACTCAGAAAGTAAGCGAGGACTCATAGACAAACAGATGACCCAAGTATTGTATGCAAATGTAGATGAGTGCCATGTTCAAGAACGACTATATACTGCCACTAAGGTATGTAACATAAACACTTCCTTTTTCCCCATCATGAATGATGAGTGCCTTATGTGTTTTTTTTATGAGCTTGATGAGGGTAACCACATGCTCGGTATAGCTCATCTCATAGATGAGTCCAATACCAAACATTTTACGAACCTAGGAAAGGAGGGGTTCATCCCATAATGGGCCCTTCAATGTTTAAAATTTAACGAGTCCAGAGAAGGAAAAATCGGCATCATTTCATGTTTAGAGAGTTTGAAAAGAACTAAAGGAGACTCCAATGGTCCTTTTTCGTAAAGTTAACCTCATCGCCCGAAAAATGGTAAAACAACGCGGGAGAGGACTCTTCCAGTCATGATTGGCTGGAGTATTCTTTTTTCATAATTAGTGCCTCCTGGTCCAAAAAAGGGGTAAACTATCACCAGAAAGACGATCATTCAAATGCTTTTACAAGTGTGAAAGCATCAAGTTCGCTTGGCAATCTTTTCCTATTTAGGGAGTCTGAAAAGAGCTTAAAAGGACTCCATGAACAACTTTGTCATGGTTGATGAGCGAGTACGACAAAGGAAAAAGTAAACTCGGCACAGTTCCTTTTCCGTAAATAGTCTAGCGAGGCCAGATAAAGTGATAAACCTATACTCATTAGACACACCTTTTTAACTCAAATTTTTAATGAGCACGAGAATGGTATCAAAAGCACTCGGAATCTTTTTCATGTTTGAACCAAAGCACAAAAAAGTAAAAACTAAGCTCAAACCACTTTTCATGTTTCAACCAGAGCACGAAAAAGGTGAAAAGTAAGCTCAAATACTATCTTACTATTTTTAACGAGCTCGAAGATAGGTTGGAAGAATGCTCATGATGTATGTTTCATTTTTTTAAGAGCTTGTAACAGAAAATGAACTATGCTCGATATAATTTTCATGGTTTAATGAGCTCGAAACCTAAGAAAGGAAAGTATGCTCGAAAATGTTCCCAATGGTGGACTTTTTCCCAACATGGCATCCAGAGGTTGGTGTGTGCCCCCAGCATGATTGCTAGAAGTAAGTGACTTAGCTCCAACGTGGTGTGGAGAGGCGATCGAGTTGACTTCAACGTAACTTCCAGAGGTTGAAGACATGCCCCCAAGCTTCATTTCATCCTCCTAAGGCATAGGCGGGTGAAAAGAAGGTTCAGGTACTAAGTCTATGAGGAGATTCAACTCAAAGGGAAATGATATGTTTCATTTTTTAGCAAGCTTGACACAGGAATAGAACTCTGCTCAAACGACTTGTTTCATTTTTTAAAGAGCTTGACACAGAAATAGAACTCTGCTCAAAATATTTGTTTCATTTTTTAAAGAGCTTGACACAGAAAGGGAACTATGCTCATAGGTTAAGGCCCATTGACAGGTTCCTTCCCAACATGATACCCAGAGGTTGGTAAATGCCCCTAGCATGATTGCTAGCGGCTTAACATGGTGGTGTTCCCTCAACATGATTGTTCACGGTACAACATGTGGTATGCCCCCCAAGTTTCATTTCGTCTAAAAATGTTGCTTGCTAACCCAACTACCAACCTGGCTACTAATATGAAAATGTTCACCAAGGAGGGGGAAACGAGAAGCAAATGAAATGAAGGTTCAAGTTCTAACTCTAGCGAGAGACTCGAACTGAAAGGAGGGAGATATATTTCATTTTCACACAAGCTTGAAATAGACAATAACTATGCTTGAGTGGGCCATCTTATTTTTTAACGAGCTTGAAATGGAATAAAACTATGCTCGAGGGGACCCATCTTATTTTTTAATGAGCTTGAAATGGAATAAAAATATGCTCGAGGGGATGGTTTCATTTTTATGCAAGCTTGGAACCAAAGATAAACTATGCTAGAGGGGTCTATCTCATTTTTTAATGAGCTTGAAATAGAATAAAACTATGCTCCAATGGATTGGTTTCATTTTTATGCAAGCTTGAAACCAAAGGGAAACTATGCTAGGGTGGTTGGTTTCATTTTTTAACGAGCTTGAAGCATAACATAAACCGTGCTTGTAGGAACCTATTTCATTTTTTAACGAGCTTGACATAGAACGGGAACTATGCTCATGGGAACCTATTTCATTTTTTAACGAGCTTGACATAGAATGGGAACTATGCTCATGTGAAATGGTTTCATTTTTATGCAAGATTGAAATCAAAGAGAAACTTTGCTTGAAGGTTGGTTTCATTTTTTAATGAGCTTGAAACATAACATAAACCGTGCTCATACCCCCCATCCTCAAGGGGAAGAAACCACTAAAACATGCAGAACATTCAGGGAAGTGTGATGACTAGGAGTCATATGATGAGTGGGTGTCACGAAAGAAAGCTGATCAATGGTCACAACATTCCCATGATGGGGAAAATACATCACTCGAAAGAGTGTGGACACGACGGTTTTCATAGAATAGACATAATCACATCCAAGGAGTAGATTGAAATCTAAAGGACCTTGGACAACCATGACATCAACATAAATAGTTTTACCTCTCAACGTGACAAGTAACTATGGGAGAATCCCTAAAGGTCTGGTAGGACTTCTATTCAAATCCAAAATCTGGTCAGTGACTGGCACAAGCTGAGGGGAACCTATAGCTTTCCAAGCAGTTGAGGATAAAATACTAACAGAATCTCCCTCATCAACTATCGTACGAAAGATTTCTTTATCGGAAACGCCTACAGATATTTGAAAATGAACACTTGAAGGAAGACGAGAATCTATTAGATCATTTTAACCAAAGGAGATGACCTCAGTACTTGGGGGGGTCCTGTCAGAATGGACAGGGTTTCCCCTTTCCTAGGACATTCTGAACTGACTAGGAAAACATCGACGGTTTCCAATTCACTCTCACTTGGAAGATAAGAATGAGACGAAGATTGTGTCATGGTGACTGCTTCAGTCTAGACTTTCCCCAATGAAAGAGCGGGATTG
Organism: Larix kaempferi; assembly: GCA_027924585.1. NCBI lineage: Eukaryota > Viridiplantae > Streptophyta > Pinopsida > Pinales > Pinaceae > Larix > Larix kaempferi. The sequence goes on from BSBM01000286.1 coordinate 176,413, forward strand.
AGTGGAGATGATATCGACTCGATCACTTCACTCTCCAAAGGAATAGTGGGATCAATTACAGATGAAACTGAATTGATCACTTGGTCAACCAATGTGGGGTCGAGGGACAACTTACTATCACTTGTTGGAAGCACCTGTTGAGAACTAGTAATATCTTCCAACCACCGTGAAGCTTCATCCATGCTTGGAAAAAGGAAGGTACGGTGCATACCCTTACATATCAAACAAGGGTACATGAATTTACTCTTCTGACCCTTCACCAATGGGTCACTGGTCGAGGGTGTGTCATCAACATGATGGTCATAGGTTGATGATACCAGTGGTTTTGGTTTTTTAGACCACACTTCTAACACACGGGAAAGACTGGGACAATTCTTGAGAAGGTGATCACCCTTGCAAATTTTGCAAGGGAACTTTGGCTTACGAGGTGTTCTCATAGAATGAGTGCCATCAGAGGCAGATGGTTGACGCTTGGTCTCTTCCTTATCTTTCTTCTTCTTAATCTTCCCTTTCTTCTTCTTCCCACCTGCCTTCATAATAACTTCAGAGTTTTCAGTAGGAGAAGAGGAAGAAATGGAAGCCGATTCAACCTTCGACGGAGAAGGAGAAGGGTCACCATGAGATTGATGCTCATGTGGTGAAGGACCTAGGTTGGACACAATTGGTGCCCTTGGTGTAACTGGATTAGAGAATAACCATACCGGTAATCCTATCGTCAATCCAGGAAGACTCAATGTAGCCATAAAGGGAGGACCAACAGTTCCACAAGGGGGAATAACAAATGGCATACCTTGGAAAGGTGCCTCCTGGTCGGTAGTCCCAAAAGAGTCTCCCATATCTAGACTTCCTAAGAGTCTCTAAAGTACCATACAAGTCAAGCACTACTCAAGTCTAAAAGAAACAAGCAAACTGTGTGAATAAGAGTGGATTCAAAGTCTGGAACCTCACGGGATTATCACGGCATCACAAACCACAATATGACGTGACAAGGAGGATTAGGACCGTACCCTTGCCTGCATACCCGATTACTTAGACAGTACGTGCGTGCTAATCTCCCCGAGTGCTATTCTCGGTGTATTTCTTTGCCAAGATGGCCAAATGGTTAACTCGGTTGGTTTCAGGAATCCTAATGGTGTCTCTCGATATATGCAAGGTACGTGGGAGCTCAAATCCGTAGTGGTGCTATCTAATGCACAGCCGTTGGCATGAGACCTTCCGATATATGTGCCGAGTACATGATACACCCTTCGATATACGCCAAGTATGGATTATGGTACTTGGTGGGTACATGAAGGAGCTCGATATATCGATGTACGTGGAAGACTACAATACCCCCGGACTACAGTGCTGGAAAATAACAACAGCTGCCACGCTTAAAGACGCCAGAACACATCTCTAACTTACACACAGTTACTAAATGATTTTAACCTAAGCTAGCGTTAATTTTATCTTGTATGGTTAGGTGGATGCATGAGGTGAGCACATAAATGTAAACATAATGCAATCCTCAACTATATGATAATGCACATTTTCCTTTCCTTTTCAATGAAAACTATTTAAGGTAGGGAGATATTTTTCTTTCTTTCAAACCAAAAGTACTTATGTAGTAGCGAAAAGAAGAATTCCTTCCTAGAGTGCAATAATTCTAACTTTCTGCAATAATCAGCTAAAAAGCACAAAGAAAATGAAAGATGCAACTAATCTTAACAATGTGTAAGACAAAATGATGAAGCACTTTTCAATTTTCAAATGCATGTACCAAAAATGAAATTTGATAACTCAATGCTTTTCATATCTATATACAGAAAGTGAGAAGATATCTACAACACTCTAATCTTTCATAAATTCCCAAAGAAAAATGGCAAGCACCCAAACAACTCAAAGGCACTCAAGAGAGGCTCAAAATCTACCAAATGCAATAATTATAACTCATTTCCTATCTTTTTACACTTGAAAAAGACACATCTAAGCTATGGAAAGAAGGATTTCACAAACGTTTCCAATCAAATGCAAGACAAACATAAGCACTTAACAATCATGTCTAACTCAAATGCACACAAATCTGAAAAAAGCCTTTCTTCTTCTTATGAGTGTGAGACCAAGAATTTCAAATGATCAAATTAAAGCAAGAAAAATACTTATGTTTTCCAATTTCATGAATATAGCAAAAGAGTGACAAAACCAAGTTTTTCTTTGAATTAAAGTGGAGACAAAGAATCAGTCTTTCCCAAAAATGATTAAATAGCTCAGCATGTAAGAAAAACAAGATGCATAACCCAAGAAAGAGAGGTTCAAAAAGACATGGATATCACACACTTTTCAAGTCTTTAAAACAAGCAAAGGGCCAAACATGAATCCAAATCTCAAAAGACCCAAAACCAATACAAACAAGACAAACAAAACACACAAATCAAGGATGGGATCTCTGGCTGGATCTTGCAGCACAGAGGGAGTTCATACAGCAGACCAAGGTTCAAACTGTTAGATAAGGGAAGGGATGCCAGTATGTCAACTTTTGATAGATCGGCGCACTCTATTCTTACACACAGTGCGACGCTGTAGTCTGCCTTCGTGGGAGGTGCGATAGTGTTGCAGTTCACCAATGCACAGGATGCGACAAGTAAGCAACAGACAAAGGACAGAGACTCAGACAAACAGAGTGTCGCTCTGTTTCCACTGCCCAGGTGTGGCAGGTGAGTTCTAGATTCAAAAATGAATCAGATCTCTCAATAATGAACCACAAACTGACTTGGACCTGAGTTGTATAGACTCAAAGGAAGAAGATCAGGATCTTCAATGTGAAGATCTAACAATGGAATCAATCCTAAGAAGGAAAATGGAAAAAGAAATGACAACAAGGCCTGTGACAAGTAATCAACTGAAAATCACTCAGATTAACGATCACTAAACAAGAATACTCCCCAGTCTGGTTGCCAGATTTGTTACCGAACAATCCACTCAACCGGAGGCGAGCCGGATCTCCCTAGCTCAATGTGAGTCTAGAACAAATAGAACAAACTATAAACACGTTTCCTAGATCTACTTAAGGATCAAGTATTAGATGTCTTACCTCTTTGATTCGCTAGCCTTTCTCCCGAATGTTGCTCCATGTCCCGAGGTCATCAGATCCAAGATGCAAGACCTGTCAAGACATAGAAAAGAGAAATGAGTAAAGAGCATCTATACAATAAGAGATCTATGTAAACAGTTAAGCAGGTAAACAACACAACATCATCACACATTAAGAACGATATTGGTGGAAAGCATTTGTATTACTACAAAATAGAGGAGTACATGATAGACATATAGAACCACAACCAATGACTTAACGTAGCAACCCTTCTTCACACAAGCCAATTGCCAAGCCCTTCCAAGGAAGCATGAATTCTCCAAGAGGTGAGTGAAGGCATCTTAAGAGATTTCACCAGCATGTAGATACCATAGTCTTCCTCCCTTTGGTATGGGAGTGAGCCTCACATATATAGGACTAAGTGGACGAGGTTATGGATAGGATAGGATGAGGGGATCTTCCCAACGGGCTAGGGGTTGAGTACCAGCTCTCCAAGATATTAGGGATAAGCCTCCAAATGGGCAAGCTTCGAGAAAGATCTCGAAATGGCTATTTTTTCCCATTAATAGACCTCATTGCACCCTGCTATAGAGCAACCTACGACGTCGCATGTTGCTAGTGTGCAACCTGCGATGACCTCTCAAAAGGGTGTACAAACTGAGTACAAATCCTCCAAATGAGCACTTGGTCCGGGTGACTTCAAGGATGTATACACTAAATCATCATTATGGGTATATTTTAGGTGTAACAATCTCTCTCTCTCTATAAATCTCCAACCTCCAATCTATTTCTCTTTCTCTCTCAAAAATTAACCTGTAACCCCCAATCTCTCTCTCACACACACAAGTTAACCTGTAACCCCCAATACCTCTTTATCTCTCTTTCTCTCTAAATCTCGAAACTCCAATCTCTCTCTCTCTCTCTCTCAAAAGTTAACCTATATACCCCAATCTCTCTCTCTCTCTCTCTCTCACCATCCATAATCCCACCATTATATCTCTCTATCTATAAACCCCTATCAACCACCAATATCTCTCTTCCCCCCTCTCTCTCTCTCTAAACCCCTAACCCCCAATATCACTATGTCCTGCTAAACATCTAACTCTACATCTCTCTCTCTCACTAAATCCCTAACCACCAATATCTCTCTCTCCCTCTCTCTCTCTCTAAGCCCCCAATATCCAAGCTCTTTCTCTCTCAACTCCTAAATCCTAACCCCCAATCTCTCTCCCTCTAAACCCCTAAACACCAATCTCTTCCTCTATAAATTGTAAACCTCGAATCTTTCTCTGTCTCTCTAAACCCCTAACCTTCAATCTCTATTGCTCTCTCTAAACACCTAAACCCCAATCTCTCTCTCTAAACTCCTAACTACTGACATCTCTCTCCCTCTCATTGTCTCTAAATTCCTAACCCCCAATCCTTCTCTATAAACCCATAAGCACTAATATCTCTCTTTTTCTCTATACCCCTAACCACCAATATCACTATGTCATGCTAAACACCTAAGTCTGTATCTCTCTCTCTCTCACTAAATCCCTAACCACCAATATCTATCTCTCCCTCTCTCTCTCTCTCTTTCTAAACCCCAATCTCCAAGCTCTCTCTCAACCCTTAAATTAACCCCCAATCTCTCTCTCTCTCTCTCTAAATACCTAACTTCCAATTTCTCTCTCTCTCTCTAAATATCCAACCTCCAATATCTCTCTCTCTCTAAATCTCCAACCTTCAATCTCTCTCTCTCTCTCTCTCTCTCTCAAAATTTAACCTGTAACCTCCAATCTCTCTCTCTCTCACACACACAACTTAACCTGTAACCCCCAATATCTCTCTATCTCTCTCTCTCTCCAAATATCCAACCTCCAATCTCTCTCTCTCTCTCTCTCTCTCTCTCTCTCTCTCTCTCAAAAGTTAACCTGTAACTCCCAATCTCTCTCTCTCTTTCTCTCTAACCATCCATAATCCCACCATTATATCTCTCTATCTATAAACTCCTATCAACCACCAATATCTCTCTCCCCCTCTCTCTATCTCTCTCTCTAAACCACTAACCCCCAATATCACTATGTCGCTCTAAAGACCTAACTTGGTATCTCTCTCTCTCACTAAATCCCTAACCACCAATATCTCTCTCTCCTTCTCTCTCTCTCTAAACCTCAAATATCCAAGCTCTCTCTCTCTCTCTCTCAACCCCTAAATCCTAACCCCCAATCTCTCTCGCTCTCTAAACCCACAAAATACAATCTCTCTTTCTCTAAACCACTAAAACCTAACCCCAAATTTGTCTCTCTCTCTCTAAATCCCTAACCTCCAATATCACTCTCTCTCTAAATCCCCAACCTCCAATCTCTCTCTCTATATATATACATATCTATCTATCTATCTCTCTAAATCCCCAACCTCCAATCTCTCTCTCTCTCTCTCTCTTGCAAAAGTTAACCTCTAACCCCCAATATCTCCTTCTCTCTCTCTTTCAAAATTTAACCTGTAATCCCCAATCTCTCTCTCTCTCTCTCTCTCTCTCTCTCTCTCTCTTTATCCTTCTCTAACCATCCATAATTTCACCATGATCTATCTCTATCTATAAACCCCTATCAACCACCAATATATATCTATCTCTCTTTCACTAAACCCCTAACCCCCAATCTCTCTCTCTCTCTCTAAACCCAGTACCCCTAATCTATCTCCATCTATCTCTTTCTCTAAAACACTAACCCCCAATCTATCTCTCTCTATCTCTCTCTAAAACCCTAACTGTTAAACCCCAATCATGCTATCTCTAAACCCCTTATGCCCAATATCTATCTTTTTCTCTCTCTCAACCACTAACCCCCAATATCTCTCTCTCTCTCTCTCTCTCTCTCTCTCTAAACCCCAATCTATATCTCTCTCTCCAAACCAATAACCTATGATATTCCTCCCTCTCTCTTTCTATCTATCAAAACCTCTAACCCCCAATCTCTCACTCTCTCTCTTGATTTATTTATCTAAACCCTAGTTCCCAATCTCTCTCTCTCTAAACTAGTTACCCCCCCTCTCTCTCTAAACCTATAACTGCCAATCTCTCTCTTTTTGTCTCTCTCTCTCTCTCCAATCCCCTAACTTTCCACCTCTCGCTATCTCTCTCTCAACCCCTAACACCCAAATATCTCTCTCTAAACTCCTAACCACCAATCTCTCTCTCTCTCTCTAAGCCACTAACCTTTAACCTCTCTCAGTCTCTCTCTAAACCCCTGACCCCCAACTTCCCTTTCTCTAAATCCCTAACCTCCAATATCTCTCTCTATCTCTCTAAAACCCTATCCTACAACCTCTCTCTCTCTCTAAACCCCCAACCACCAATCACTTTCTCTCTCTCTTAACCCCTAACTTCCATTCTCTCTATCGTATCTAAGCATCTAACCACCAATATCTATATCTCTCTTTTAACCCCTAACTACCAATCTCACTCTTTCTATCTCTGTATCTCTCTCTAATCCCCTAACCTAAAAACTTTCTCTATCTCTCTCTCAACCCCTAACCCCCAATCTCTATCTCTCTCTAAACCCCTAGCTCGAATCTGAATCTCTCTTTGTCCCTAAAAAACTAACCCCAATCTATGTCTCTTTATCTAAACCCCTAACCCCAATCTCTCTCTCTAAACCACTAACCTCTAATTTCTTTCTCTCCCTCTCTCTCTCTAAACCCACAACCTCCTCTGTCTCTCTCTAAATCCCTAACCTCCAATCTATCTCTCTCTCTCTCTCTAAAACCATAACCTTCACTATCTTTCTCTCTAACCCCATAAGCTCCAATCTCTCTCTCTTTCACTCACTCACTCACTCACTCACTCTCTCCCTCTCTCTCTAAAATCCTAACCCCAATCTCCCAATTTCTATCTCTATATCTAAACCCCTAACAACCAATCAATATCTATCTCTCTTTAAACCCCTTACCCCAAATCTCTCTTGTTCTCTCTAATTCTGTAAACCTATGTCCCTCTCTCTCTCTCTCTCTAAACAACTTAACCCAATTTCCCTCTCTCTCTATCTCTATAAACAACTAACCCCCAATGTTTCTCTCTCTCTCTAAACCCCTATCCCCTAACCTCCAACATCTCTCTCTTTAAACCCCTAACGCCCTGTTGATGCCTCAGGTGTGCAAGGTAAGTGCAAGGTGCTGGAATGGGTTCCAAGGCACACAACAGGGGATGAAAACCCAGCCAAAGGCTTCGAAAGACCCTATGCAAGGGCAATTCTATCCTCGAGCTGTTTGGTGTGGTAATCACCCATGGATATTCGGCCTCCGCTGGCACTCTGTGAGTAAGTGATTTGATCAATAAGATCAGTTTCCCAATTTAGGGAAACACAGGGTTATGGGAAATAGTGAACAATTCTAACTTAACCTATTTAGAAAAAGAACCTAATCTTAAGTCAGATCTATCCTAAAATGAAAAGCTTGGTGTTTATGCAGATCAACCTTGAGGTGTAAGAGAACAAATAGTCTATCACCTTTAACAAAAATGCCTTTAGATGAGGTATTTGCTGACTTAAATTATGATTTATTTAATGAAAATTAAACAATGATAATCCAAGCTTAAAGACCATCAAGATATAACCTATTATCTCTTTGTTGATTGAAAAATCAACAATGATTGAATATATATATATATCTAATCAATTGCAGAAATCGATAAAGAAAGTATTTAATTAAAGAAATTTAATCAAATATTTTCATACACACATCAGTTATACAGAAAAACCAATACAACAGATCTATGTATCCATTAGATATCTAACAAGAGATCATATGTATAGTGGATGACAATTTGGAACATAAAATCAAAAATCCTTAAAGAAATTTAAGTGATAATCAGAAGATGGATCCGAAGATGACATTACTGTATTAAGATGTCTTGTACCAAAATTACAGTGACTCTGGCCACAGAGTATCCTCAGTCTTATCTTTTTCTGAATTACAATTCCAAAAATTCCAACCCCCAGTTCTGAGAGGTATTCTTCCTTAAATATTAAACTACAGCAAAGTACAAAAGATAATCCTACAAAATAGGGATTCCAAAATCAGTAATGAATCTGTTCCAAATATTGATCCAAGAAACCTTGCCATTTCTCGGACTACATGATTTCCTTCACCTTTCAAAGAGATTCTTAAAGATATATTCCTTAATTAAAAAGATCCTCACATCATAATCAAGAATTCTGCCCCAACCTACTCATTATCAACAACAGATGATTCGGTTTGTAGAGAATTCGCAGCAGGGACTTCTGGATGAGAGACTATGTTCTAAAAAATAGAGAAATCTGTTAAAGGGTCCACGCTAGAAGAAATTGGCGGAATATCAGATTCTTCATTGATTATATAATCTCATATAACAATATCATCTTGATCAGTTGGCTCTTCAGAAACCTTCTTTTCCTTCCTCTCTAGGAATCGCATACAGACATACGAGACTTGAACATCCTCTTGTTCGCTATCGCTGCTTGAATCAAGAATACTTGCATCAAAAGGCGGTGACAAAGGTTCTTGATACAGCAAATACTGAAGTTCTTCATTCTCAAAACATGCATGAAGGGATTTATTTCCTGTCTGCATATTGCTCATACCAAATACGTCAAGAAGAAACTTACAACATAAACATGCAAAATTTTCCTCTTACAGAATATAAAGGACACTTTGAAAGCTTTCATATTCGTTGCCAATTTAAGGCCAATTGATAGAATGGAAAATGATTGAGCAGAGCCGGTCACAATGGTCAAATTATTACGATTGGGACACTGCAATCATGCAAACTATAACGGAACGAGTTATAACATGTGCTAACCGGATCTGGATCCATGCGGAAGTACAAATCCAATTGAAATTTGCATGAATTAAAAAGCATGTGAAAGCTCATCATTACAAGTCTGTTCACATCAACAATCATAACCTTGGATTTGAAATAAAAATGGGAGTTGTGGTGAAAGAGATGACTGGGGAATGGCCAAGACAGGAGTTTGAGCACATAAAATGGCGGCCTGATTTCACTTGCGAGATCAAATGCAGATTGCTGATTTAACAGAAATATTAGAGCCACACTGCGGAGATTGAAAAGGTGTAACCTGCAAAGCCTGGGAGGGTCAAATTAAATTAAAAAAATGACCATTACAAAATGTTATGTAGAATTTTGTCCTACGGATAAGCCAAAACTCTCTTAACTTTAAAGCAGACTTTAAACTATCTCTAAAGTAAGAAACAAGTCAAAACAAATGCTACCTTGAATCCCTAGATCTAACGAACATCTCAGGATTAAAATGCTAAAGAAAGTAGAAGGAGTTTAACTGACCTTCTATCCAGACGCTTGTTTTTGGTATTTGCTCCAAGCTCCAAGCCCTCACAAGTGAACCTGTCAAAATGGAACCAAGACACAAGAATGCACTATTCTCTAGCAACCTGAAACATGAGTTAGGATCTAAATCTATGGAAGATACAAATCATATCAGTAAAACAAGATTAACACAAATGATTTGGGAAAACAAGACAAGTTATTCCATTACAACTTGAAGAATACTTACAAAAGGTGCTTGATATCCAAGCCAATCCTCCAACTCCAAGTGTCTTCTCCTCTAGCTATCTCCACAATGCTGCAAGACCATAAGTTTGGTGCTCTCAAGAGTCCTCCCCTTTTCCAATGGCATCCCTCTCTTTTATAGTGAATGGTGAGGTTAACTAACAAGAGAGATGGGTGGATCTAAGGAGAGATAAGTGGATCAGGGTTTCTAATCGAAGGAGATGAGTTGAGATCGAATCAAGGACCCCAATCTTCCATTATCTTCGAAAATCCAAAATCCCATAAGCCAAGGGAAAAAATCTATTAAAAGAGTACCGCGTTTTGCAAAAACTGCAGAACGCGGCACTGCCGCGCTTTGGGGAAAAAGCAGAACGCGGTAGTGTCTAGTACCGCGTTTTGGCAAACTAGCAAGGCGCGGTAATGTGTGTAAATAAATTCTAAGGTGGGTCAAAACTTGCCAGGGTGGATTCACTTTCAAGGTTGACTCATTATCTGTCTCTTCTGGATGGTTTAAAATAGCAGGGAAAATGTCGTCAACTCGTTTTGTGATGGAGATGCGACACCGTGAAACATAGAGGTATAACAAATGCCCCCTAAAGTGTGAGGTCAGAAGGGACTGATGGCCGAAAGAATTTACGAATATAATGTGCAGAGATAGCATCGAGGAGAGCGACACTGAGCTGAAATAGAAACAAAGTGTTAGATATACCACCGAGGCGGGCATTCCCATGCTCGAAAACAGATGACTCAAAGCATGGCTGCCGACCAATACATTGCAGATCCATGAGTACTGAAATAATGTAAACTGTGGACATATCATGGCTACTATGAACAATCGTAGATCCATGAGACAATAATGACACAGCCACGACCAATACAATAAGTGGATCTGTGTGACAATACAAGGGACATCTCCATCGCAGCCTGGACGCAGTCAAGATACAGTGATGCGCCCAGGGTCTTCTACCCGATCGCAAAAAGATACGAATCTAACCATGTGATTACAAGGTGTTGAAGTCGAACATGGTAGAAACCATTTGATTACCGGTCAATGATGTGGACCGTTAACAAATGCGAGGGAGATCACCAATGATGACAATGATTCCCAAGGTATCAATAGTACATCTCAACGAAATGCGAATGAATGAGTTGATGTCGAGCATCCGAGAGATTGCTTGATCAGAGGTCAATGATGTGAACCTGCTGTCAAACACGAGGAAACCTGCCATTGAGGCATGCAGGTACCAAGGTACTATCAGTTGATCTCTAAGTCTAATTCCCGGATAGTGATTTGGTGTCGACAGGAATAGACTCGTCGAAGGTGGGCCATGATGATTCCCACATCATCGACACGAAATCGGCACATATGGTAGGATGATGAAGCAATGGAGTATGTACTGACACAGCGGAGGCCTGACACAATGAATGACTCGAAACAATGCAACCCTTTGAACATGTAACGGCATGTAACGGGACTTGGCAGCAGGGATTATTGAAAAATAGAGGATAGACACCGGATGAGTGAACTCATGGCCAGGGAGATGACCCATGATGATGACTATAACTCAATGAAAGACGGATACCCAAATATAGACAAGAGACGGACACATGCCATGTTCAAAGGTAACGACTGACAAGCTGCCATAGATAAACTTGACTTATTCCCCCATATTTCCCCGACATGATGGACGAGTACCTCTTTCTTGTTTTACGAGCTTGAAGAGGATAACAGATGCTCGGTGTAGCTCATCTCATGGATGAGTCCAATCTCACATGTTTTACGAACCTGAGAAAGGAGGGGTTCGTCCCAAAGTGGGTCCTTCGATGTTAGTATTTTAACGAGTCCAAGGAAGGAAAACTCGGTAGTTTTTCATATTTAGAGAGCCTAAAAAACTTAAAGGAAGCTCCATAATGTACTTTTTCGTAAAATTTAGTCCCTCGATTCCGAAAAAGTGTAAAACAATTCCCGAGAGAACTCTCCCAGCCGAGATTGACCGAGGTATACCTTTCTCGTAAATAGTCTAGACGGGCCGAAAAAGGGGTAACCTATCACCGAATAGACGACCTTTCAAATACTTTTACAAGTGTGAAAGAGTCAAGATCACTTGGCAATCTTTTCAATTTTAAGGAGTCTGAAAAGAGCTTAACTATGGACTCCTATGGTCTTTTTCGTAATTTTAAATTATTCCGGTCCGAAAAAAGAATAAAATACAACCAGGATAATACTTTCCTCATCGTTTAACGAGCATGAGTAAAGCTGACTGTACTCGACACCGTTTACTTGAGTTTGACAAGCACGACACGGGTGTAAAAGTGCTTGGAATCTTTTTCAAGTTTTAAATCCAGAGCATGAAAAAGATAAAGTGGGCTCAAAATGAAGGTCAAATTACGAACAAACACCAGTGTGAATGCATCTCATTTCTACCGCGGATCCTGTCAATAAATGCTCAAAAACTGGACATTAGCAATGTGAACAAGGGTTTATTTCAATTATTTGAAATAGTAATTAATTAATTAATTAAAAAATGTGAAAAAATGCTATATAAGGAATGGTAAAAATAGAAATTACTATTCATTTGTGTTTTTTACCCAAAGGAGACATTTTCACCCATTTTGGATCAAAATTTCAAGGATCCATACCGGGAGTTCTGGGACACCATTTCGACCGTCGTCTGCGCTAGGTAAGAGTGCTTGAGCCCCTCTTTCATTTCATGTAAGAAATTTTTGCTTTCACCAGGAAAAAATTAATTTTTTAGCAAGCCCTTTTGGGAAAGAATCGCCTTCCACACTACCGCGTGGGGGCCCTATCGAAAGACGCGGTACTGTTGAACAGTACCGCGCTGTATCCTCAAAATGAGGCGTGGTAGTGTGGACTGCCGCGCGGTAGTGTGTCCTCCAGGCGCGGCACGGGCGAATTTCAAGTTCAAAAAATCAAATTTTCTCCAATTTTTTGCTGGAAGTAAGTTGTTAAATAGTTACTAATTGTTTTGTTTTCCCTTTTGCAGGGATTTGCAACTTATTCGGAGCAAAATGGTAAGCTGGAAAGAGAGAGAGCACGAAGTGGATGATTTTGCAGCCGAACATGACTTACCAACCGTGACCGCATTGCGAGAATGTGGTTTGCTAAAGTTCTTCAAGACCAAAGGGATCCGCCAGCAACCTAAGCTCCTTACTCACCTTATCCAATTGTGGGACCCTGACATTCAAGCTTTCCGAGTGGGAGAGCATGTGCTTGAAATCCAACTCGACGATATTTATTTCCTCACGGGCCTCTCGAAAAGAGGGGCCCGGGCGAACTTTACCGGGTACACAGCTTCAGAATCAAGCACAGATGACTTGATTGCTCGATATTGCCAGGCAGGTTCGAGTAAGAAAAGTGGGAAAGTGGCCATAAAGGAGGTCATAAATCTTCCTGTAAAAATCGTGCTATTCACTATCACGCGTGCAGCGGGAAGCGTGAGTCCACATCAGGCATCCCGCACGCAGGTGAATCTCGCAGCAGAGTGCATGGGAGGAACAGTTTTCAACTGGTGTGATGCAGTGTTGTCCAATCTGAAGGAACAGGTGCACAAGTGTAGGACTGGGAAAAATACCCAGTTTGGTTATGGGAGCATCCTGGTCACTTTCTTTTTGGCGAGGGTGCCACTACTACGTCCACAGATATCTATGCCCCCTCGTCCACCTACTGAGCCATGGATGGCTCGATGGAGTGACTATGCTGGACGCCTCGGGGGACCTCAGCGGATAGCCTTTGGAGAGGACTTCTTCTCTTGGCTAGAGGAGCAGATAGTCATGATTGACGACTATCCCTATTCAGGGGTAGATTTCCGTGAGGATATCGACTTGGCATTGCCGGAGGACGATGACTGGGACAACTCTGGTATGACCTTCATGGATATGTATTTTTTCCTTTTTGAATATTTAATTTTTATTGCTTTTTTAGAATGTGTAAAAGACGCCTAATATATATTCGCATGCATGTTGCAGACCGTGGACCACAGAGGCCAGCTGGATACTCTCCACTACGTCGTGGCAGTGTGGATCGTCAAGCTGCTCCTGATGAAGAGGAAGATGAAGACGAGGCAGGAGGCGTCCGGGACATTGAGAGGAACCTGCAGGGATTGACCCATGGTATCCCTGCTATGCGGATGGATGACGTCCCTTACCACCTCCAGCGGCATACCGTGGGTGTACCTGGTCGTATCAGTTGACTTCTTCGCAGGGTGGTTCGAGCTGTGGTGTGTTACCACCAGCAGCGGGAGGAGTCCGATGAGGGACATGATAGGTCTCCTAGGTCTCCATAGATGGTCCTTTGATCTTTTTGCGGCATGTATGCGATATGTAGGCTTTGAGGGCCAATTTTTTGTATATGGGATTTGATCCCCAATTTTGTCTTTGACACAAACTTTATGTATTTTTGAAGAAACACTCTTATATACAGTGATATGGACCTATTTATGATCTAAATATTTACGATGACTTGTGCATTTTATTTTTTATGATGTTTTCATGTGTGGGCAAGATGCCAATCCAAAATGTAATTAGCCAATGAATCGGCAATACAATTGAATTCTCTCGGTATGTGTTGATATGTGATAAAATCAAATGACCGTTCCAAGAGGCGTACTCTTCGAAATAAATGAAGTAATGTAGGATCGCGAACTGTGTAAACACGGTTTAGATGAGAAACCACGAGTTGGGAGTCTAGAAAGACCGATAAGGAGTAAATCCCGAGTGAAGCAACCTCTGTCAAGAGACCAATGACTGCATGGTACTCCGCGATATTGTTGGTTGCAGGACCTAAACAATTGGCTCCTGAAGAAATTAACTCGCCAGTGGGGGAATAGATCACCCATGCTGCGGAAGCGAGATTTCGGGTATGTCGGCTTGCACCGTCGGCGAACCCAAAGTAGGCTGACATCTGCGCATAAAGTCACGAGTCAAAGTAAGAGTAGATACATGAGGTCCACGCGCACACTAAAAAGAAAGCAAAAAGCAAACTAAGTACATTATGTACAACAAGTAACCCGCGTAGGGTAACCTCACGCGTAGAAACGCTTGAGGTATAGCCCATTGCGGGACCGTGCCAATGGCGTACCATCACAATCGATTAGTTCATAGGCTCCTTTTTCTAAGACATATTTTACAATGAAGGGGCCGTACCACATAGATTCAAGTTTACCTTTTCCAAGCTTATCATGCATCTGATCATATGTAAGTACGAGGTCACCCTCATTGAAGATCCAAGGTTGAACGGATTTGTCGTATTGAGCTTTGACGCGTTTTTTGTGAGCTTCATTAGCCAAAGCGGCGTCGCGGCGGGTTTCATCTAGCTTGGCTAGGTATAGAAACCGTTCTTCTTCGGAAGTAGTGTGTGGAAGTAGCTCTATGGCTATCTTGAGTGATGGAATTTCACATTCAATCGGGAGAATGGCTTCTAGGCCGTACACCAGTTGAAATGGTGTAAACCCAGTAGCACTTTTCACTGAGGTTCGGTATGCCCACAGTGCTGAGAACAGAGCTGAGTGCCAATTGGATTTTTGGGTACCCACAATGCGCTGAATCATTCTTTTCAGGACTTTATTAATGGCTTCAACTTGGCCATTAGCTTGTGGGTAATACGGGGTTGAGTTTTCATGGCGAAAACCCAATTTGGCACTTAGTTCTTCGATCATATGGTTCCTAAAATGGGAACCATGATCGGTCACAATAGACTGTGGGACACCGAATCTAGCTATGATATGATTGAATATGAACTGCGCTACTGTTTTGCCGTCTTCAGCATATGTAGGCATCGCTTCAGCCCATTTTGTAAAATAGTCGACAGCTACTATGACATAGCTATGCCCCCCAGCTGAAGTGGTCTTATAGTGCATAAAATCGATGCCCCATTTGGAGAAGGGGCCGACGGAAATGACAGGATGGAGTGGAGCAGGATGCGAGCATGCTTTGCTATGAAAGAATGGACATGGCGGACACTTCTTGACTGTTTCAATGCAGTCTTTGAAAATTGAGGGCCAGAAGTATCCTGCTCGCAGTATTTTCTGGGCCGTATCCATCCCAGAGAGATGACCACCACATGCTCCAGCGTGGCAGTCGTTGAGAACGCGTTCCGCCTCATCTAAGGTCAAACAGCGTCGAAGGACGGTGTCGACACCACGTCGATACAGAGTATTGTTCACTATAAGGTAGTATTTTGCGTGATGTCTGATACGTCGTCGTTCATCACGGGTGAGATCGGGACGGAAGCGTTGGGTTTGGATATATAAGAGAATATCCCCATACCACGGATCAGACGTGCTAATGAGGAACAATGATTCATCGGGAAGAGAATCAATGGGCTCGGATTGCTCAGTAGCACGGGGCAGGTTACAAATTAACTCAGCAAAGACCAAAGATTTCTTAGACTTGGCTTTGACAAATTCCAAGTCAAACTCTTGGAGGATGAAAATCCAACGGGAGTACTTGCCCCCAAGCACTTGTCGTGTGAGGATATAGTACATTGGATTGAAATCGGCGATGACGGTGGTCCGGCGGAGTAAGATGTAATGACGGAATCTCTGGACAGCAAATACTGTTGCCAGAGCCAGCTTTTCAACATGTGAGTAGCGAGTTTCAGAGTCAAGAAGACTCTTGCTAAGATAATACACCACATGTTCTATGCCGTTGTGATCTTCCTGGACTAACACCATACCAATGGTGGAAATCGAGGCTGCGAGATAAAGGATGTAGTCCCGTGTGTAATTGGGGGGTTGAATCACAGGATCTTTGGTTAAGGCTGCCTTTAAATTGTCAAAGGAGCGTTGGGCTTCGTCATCCCATATGAAGGGAACATTTTTCTTGAGAAGCCGCATGTAGCCTTTTGTTATCTCAGACAGGTTGCAGATAAAACGGCGTAGAAAGTTTGCATGCCTTTGCAAACATTGAAGTTCTGGAATATTGGTAGGTGAAGGCAGGGCTATGATAGCTGCTACCTTTGCGGGATCTAGACGTATCCCGTCTTTGGAGAATATGAAGCCCAATAGTTTTCTGGCTTCTACACAGAAGACGCACTTATGCGGGTTCAAACGTATATTGTAGCGCCGGCACCTTTCGAAAATGGCACTCAAGTGATCTGGATGTTCTTCCCGAGTTCGAGAGTGAGCGGGAAGGTCATCAAGATATGGCTCTATGATATGTTTGATGTCATGGAATGCGTAGGACATCGCCCGTTGGAAAGTTGCCCCGGCATTTTTCAGGCCAAAAGGTAACTTTCGATATGCAAAGATCCCCCAAGGGCAGATAAAGGCCGTTTTGTGCTGGTCGGCTGGGAGGATATCGATCTGATTATAGCCAGAGAAGCCATCCATAAATGAAAAGATAACACTTCCGGCACAGTTATCGATGATCTGGTCGATAAACGGAGTTGGGTAGTTGTCCTTGGGACAAGCTTTGTTCAAATCACGGTAATCAACACAGACTCTAATCGTTCCCTGTTTCTTGGCTACGGGAACGATGTTGGATACCCATTCTGTCAATGGGACAGGATAGATAAAACCAGCACGCAAAAGTTTTTCAACTTCTGCTTTAATGGCGGCTGCCTTACGAGGATGAACGGGTCGAAGCTTTTGCCGAACAGGTCGGGCGCCAGGGAAAGTTGGAATTTCGTGGACCACAATCGACGGGTCAATCCCTGGCATCTCTTCCTAACTCCAAGCGAAAACATCGCGGAAAGTTTTAAAGTAGGCATTATAGAACTCCGTTTCGAGAGGAGTACATGTTTTTCCAATGTGTACGTTTTCCACGATACCAGGCTTTACCGAAATATCGATGGGAGTGGTTGCCATAAGGTTGGCCAAGTTGCCTTCGGAGAATACTTCGTCGAGGGAAGTGGGGAACTTGGTTTGAACCATCCCAAGTGAAGCACTGGATTTGGTGTCAGGCTCAAGTGACTGAATGGTGGGGAATGAAGATCGATGATGAAAATCTCCCCATGGTGGCTCATCACCACACATAACCTCTATGATTGATTCGTCTGTGGGAAAAATCAAGTTGAGAGGATCAAACAATGGTGGGTGTGTATGAGTGTCAGTCGAGAGCTGTGCCACTGTGTGATCAGTAGAACAGTCGACCCAATCTGTGGTGGATTGGATCGCGTCATATGCTGCAAGGTTTCTGTTCAAAGGCATGGAATTGCCATAGCCTTGGATCTGAGTAGGACTCGGAATCACCCATGAATCATCGGAAGGGGTGACATGCGATGAAATCATGTTGACTGGTTGAAGATGGGTTCCTAGCTCTGGAAAAACTCCAATGAGGGATGAATCCTTCATGAGACCAACACCTATGTCTTGGAACCGGTACCGAGGTTGATCCAATAACGGGACGGTATTGGTGGAGTTCGGATGGGAGTCTGGGATACAGTAATCCAGTTGATCAATAGTGACAATTTTCCCTTCATGAGGAAATTGTACAATCCGGAAGACTGTAGATGCTATGGCGGTCATGGCATAAAACCAATTCCGACCAAGTAGGAGATTATAATCCAAAGGTGCATCTACGACTTTGATGTGTACGGATACTGTTTTTCCCCCCAGTTCAACACCGATTGAGGGAATGAGTCCATATGGTTGAAAACCATGTCCATCAAACTCCCTAAGAGTAGTGGGAGAGGTTGTGACCTCGGGTGAGCCTAAGGCTCTCCAGCAGTTCAAAGACATAATCGACGTGGAAGCACCCTCATCTAACACAGTGCGGTGGATAACATTTCCACGGATTTTCGTATGCACCTGGAAGGCTAACTGGTGAGAAAGCCTAGGTTTAGCGTGCTCCAAGTTAAACATGATGGAGTTTGAAGTATCTGGGTCCAGTGCCCCCAGTGCTGAAAGTAGGGTTCTACGCTGCGTGGGGCAGTGTTGGAGAACCTCGAGAGTTGACATAGCGCAAGGTGCTTGAGCCAAATCCTCAACAATGTTGTAGTTTTGGGCAGCTCGCGCATTCGGATTGAATGTCGACTTTCGTATGGTGCCCTTGGGTGGGCGTAGCACTGTATCCATAAGTGGTCTCTCGATATGGAGATGACCGTTAGGGGGGGGAATAGGAATTGGATCTTCAACAGGATATTTTCCTTTGGCTATCTCCGATTGTTTGTTTGAACTTGGAGGATAGTCGTACGTCTTTGAACGAGTGGTGATATTAATCTCCTCATTACTTGTCATTAGGATTTCGCGGTTTGTGGACGTCTCTCCACGGGAAGGATTGGTCGGGTTGCCCCCTTGTGGGGATTCTTGGGAAACCATTTGCTGTTGCTGTTGGGGGAAAGGGTCAGTTAGCACTGCCGGTCGAGAGGATCCTTTAACGAACTTATGGACCTCGTCCTTGTAGGGACAGTCACGCGTATAATGATCATCTTGACAAATCAAGCAGGGAAACTTAGCTTTCCGACGTGGTTTCTGGTCATTCTGGGTAGGTTGTGGCTTGGGGTTCTCCTGCTGGTTCTTCTTGGGTTTACCATGATTGTTTTTCTTCTTTCCTCCGGATGGTTGTGATGTATATTGGACTGCATTCACTTCGGAGGAGACAGTAGGAGAGGTGGAAGCTTTTGAAGCGGCCTGGGTAAAAGTGGGGGAAGCAGAAGCTTGTTGTCCCGTCGAGTTGGTAGCAGGCTGAGCCTTGACTGAACCAACGATACCATCGATGGGTCGTTCAGTGGTAGGCTTTGTAGGATCAGTGTGAACGTGGGAGGCATGTGGGAGAAGTTCATGTAAAGTACCGGATTGGGTATATACCAAATCCATGTATTGTGCTGCCGAGATGGCTTGTTCTTCTGTAACTGGTCCGCGCATAGCAATATCTCTGGCTATGGGAGGAAAAAAGGATTTTGTAAACCAATCAGCAAGTAGCTGATCCCGAATAGGTGCCTTTATTAGCCTACGGCGTCTTCGCCACTCATGGATGTGATCCGAAATGTGTGTAGAAGTGGTTTGATGCAATGAAGTTAGCAGTTCTGTTCCAGTCTTATACCGGATGGGAAGCTGGAAATGTGTCAGAAACTGCATAGCCAAAGTGTTGAAATCACGAAAAGAGTGTTGTGGCAGCTTGATATACCATTTTGCTGCCGTTCCGGTGAGCGTGCGTTGGAAGAGCCGAAGTCGGATGGAATCATCCATCAAGGAGTTGGATGAACACCAAAGATGGAAGGTCATCACGTGGTTTTTGGGGTCTTCCCCGGGTTTGGCATCGAACTTAGGAATGTCCGATGGTAGTTTGGATGGGATAGGTGGCCAGTGAGGTTCATGCCATATAGGATCGTTGATAAGCCTCGACAAATCAGGTAGATCAAGTGTGGCCAAAAAGGGAAGTTGACGGTTGGTCTACGGGAATGAGTAATAACCATGTGGTGCCGAGAACCCTGGAGGGCCCTGCATAGCATACTGCTGTGTGTTATACCCATATGAGTTTCCCGCGGGATACTGCTGGAAATTCTGTGGATGGTAGGCCATCTGGTTAACCGGTTGATTGTAAGCAACCGGTTGGTGAGTGTTCTGCTGAGTGGGTATAGTACCCTGAGGCTGTTGATACCCAGGGATGGTTGCTGTTCCTTGTTGGGGAAAAGTTCCTTGGAATTGTTGTGTTCCAGGGATGTTACCACTATACTGTGCAAGTGGAGGATTTCCCATAGCAGGGTTGGGGTGTGGCTGCGACGGTGGTGTCGATGGAAGGCTCGTTCCTGCTTGAGGAGTGAGTGGAAATTGAAGTGATGGGTTCCATGGAGCGGGTGGCAGCTGAAGGGTAAGGGAAGCCAGAATTCAAGTTGGGGGAAATCTAAGATTGCCCCCCAGCTTGGTTCCAGTTTCCAAAAAGTGAGTACCCCCCACTCTGTGGGATTTGATGATCCCGAGAAGGAAGCATGCCTGACAGGGGTTGTTGAGAGTAAGGCCCGGTTGGAACACCGGAATAAAGTTGCCCACTGCCAGGTGGATTGTACATACCGAACTGAGTAGACGTTGCTGGTTGGGAAGCTTGTTGGATCGAGCCAATAGGTTGTCCGCCAGCAGTTAGGTTGGATGGCCCTATGTGAGGAGGCTATTGACTGGGAAGTGGGTTCCCAACAAAAGGTTGTCCTCCAACTGGTTGGGTTGATGGCCCACCAGTTGGAGGTTGTTGACTCAGAACAGGGTTCCCAACAAAAGGTTGTCCACCAACTGGTTGGGTTGATGGCCCACCAGGGGGGATTTGGTAACTAGAGTTGGGGACCACTGTAGTCAGTTGTCCACCTCCTGAGATAGTGTAAATGGTGGCTGAGGGTGATCCTCCAGTCCAACCGGAAGATCCAGCAGTGAGACTAAGCGTTCTTCCGCCGCTGGTCAAATATGATAACGTGGATTGGCCAACGGCACCAAAAGTACCTATTTGTGGAGGGGGTCGTCCATATCGAACAGGTGAGGACAGGGAAAAAATTGGGTTATCCCTCATAGAATGTGCATCAAATATGGGTGATGACAGTAAATGCGGGGAATTTAGCCCAGGGGTATTAGCGTCGTCCATGACATGTTCAATGGTAGGAGGACCCTCGATAACTGGGTCCGAGTTCATGTCCTGGAAAAGGTTTTGGGGATCCGGCAGGAACTTAGGTATGGTAACATCCGAAGGTCCTGCGCCGTCTGCAAAGGAGTGTCAAAACTCTGTGCTAGACGGGATGTTGGGATCCCTATAGTCAGAAGGACGAGTGTCAGGGGGATATCTAGAGACTGACGAGAGCATGTGCTCTGTGCTGCGTCTAAACCGTGTCGATGCTAACGGAGAGTTCGCTAGGCTAACCATACTAGACTGGATGGAAGCCATGATTTCATGTCCGGGAGGGAGGTTGGGTAGAGCTGTAGTACGAGGTACGTTGCTAGAAGAACTTGTCTCCTGAGGATGAACGATGGGTGACGTAGTGATAACAGGTGGAAGATCCGCCTAGGAAGTGATGAAACCATAATCAGGTTCAAAGGGTGTGTCAGGTAGACGAGTATCTTCAACGATTTCAACGTATCCGCCTGGGACTGAAATTAAACCAGGTATGTCCTGGTCGGACCCTTCTGTGGTGCCAATAGATCCGTCTATATCATCATGAAAAGTATCTGATGGATGGGAAGTGTTGGCATCCGGTAGAAGGATGTCCTTTGGTCTAGTACTCTGGGTTGTACTAGGTTCAGTTGCGGTAACTGTGTCCACTGGAACAGATAAATCTGGAATGACAGTGGGTGAGGTGACAGTGGAAGTCTCAGACGTGATAGTGGTTGCAGAAGCTGCAATAGATCCTGAGACTGTGCTGTGTGTGGCAGTTACGGGCGTAACTGAAGATGTTGTACGTATCGGCGGTGGAATGTTGCCTCGACCAGCACCGCAGCCAGGAGGAGCAGGAATGCGTGATGGAGGCGGACCAGTAGTCTGTGGCGGTGGTGGTGGTGGAGGGCTTTGGCCCTGTTGTCTTCGTGATCTTCGTGGTAGATATGACATGATGACAGGAAAATGAAAATCGGGGGCAGTATCGTAAACAAAGAACTCAAAAACTCTAATGCAACCGAGTGTGCAGAAGAGGAGCTAGAA
This sequence comes from Larix kaempferi, assembly GCA_027924585.1. Classification (NCBI taxonomy): domain Eukaryota; kingdom Viridiplantae; phylum Streptophyta; class Pinopsida; order Pinales; family Pinaceae; genus Larix; species Larix kaempferi. Next base: position 198,603 of record BSBM01000286.1, read on the forward strand.
AAAGCAAGGCTCACAGGCCAAAAAAGCAAGCTCTAAAATCTATACTGAGATCGGTGTCTCAAAAAGCGAGCTGATCAACAAAAATGGCCAGAATGCCAACAAGCAGTCCCTATAAAGAAAAATTGACCCTCTACAAAGATGAGATAGCAAGCAAACTCCTAACTAAGAGCTGGAGACCTCAACAGGATGTATCCTTCGCAAGGTGATGAAATCCAAGTCGAACAATACAACATGAGAGACCGATATAAGAAGGATATCCCTCTACCGAAAGGGATCCTGGGTAAAAGAGCCCTAGTAGAATAGATACTAAGCCACCTCGTTCATGACACGTCGGAAAAGGTTTTGGGCACTTCAGCCTTCCGAAGAAGACAGCGATCGATGTTGCCTTAGGGCTAAGTGGAGTGCGGTATTCCACAGAGTCCGTCCGGTTCTCAATCTCGCGGCCGTTTAACCCCTGAAAGTTGGAAACAGTCAGGAGGCCCCTCCACAAACTAGCTGTGACCGTGTCAATAAGTACTAGAGGATTTTAGTTCCCTAAAGACAACGACTATGTCTCAGATGAAAATGACAAGGGGGAATTATTTTGATGCCTATCCCCGGTGTCCTACCTAACTACCAAATTCTTTTGATTTCCTCAAGTGAGGTTAAAGTTGGTTTAATTAGGGTGATTAATTTTAGTGGTTGTCTTACTCAATCGGGTGGTGGACGTGAAACTTGATGGTGTTATGACGACTCAAACCATGCAAATGAGAATGAATCACAAATAAGCCTTTGTCTTCGATGAAATCTAGCTAAGGTAAAGATAGAGGTTCTTCGATCAAATATGCATAAAAATTTTCACAAGCAATCAAAGTAAAAGATTTTTCTTTTCTTTTCGATTTATAAACAAAGCCAAACTGAAGTAAACACTCTTTTCAATGCACTGATTTTACAATCTACAATGCTTCTACAATGAGAATTTCTATGGCAAAATCAATGGTTCATTTCCCTATGCAAAATACCACTAGACTTTTCAATTTAAACAACAAAATTGCTCTCAACTAATGATTTTTTTAATTTACTGAAAATGATAATGATAATATGACTGTAAAAACTACAGTATTCAGTAACAGAGAACAGTGATGTTGAGTTGGTTGTGGTGAAAAAATCAAGTCAATGCAATCAGACTGGAAAAATGACCCATATGTCAAAAGTGCCACTAATTCAATCAACAATCAAGCTCACAAACTGGGTAATAAGCACACCATACAGACTGGAAATTAACCAGGATGTTAACAGGCAACAGTAAAGACTACCTAAGGCAGAGAGAAACTCAGGAAACCAAGCAAAGATAAAAAATTTAAACACTTGCAGACACTACCGCGGGTGATGGTCTGGCTGAAGCGCGGCACTGTGACAGTACCGCTCTGGTACTAATGCAGAGGGCGCGGTACTACCGCGCTGGAGGCAGTTATGAGGGCACGGTACTGTGGCAAGGGAAAGAAGAAGTGCAAATTGAGAAGAAAAAATAAGATTTTCAGGGTTGTTGCTAACCCAGGGGACTCAGTGATTGAAAAGGGAGATAAATACTGCGAGGAGGGGTGAATAAGGGTCAAAAAGGACCAAGATTCAAACTGGTTTGAAGTGCAACAAAAAATCACAATTCAAAGATAAATGACTGTGAATTGAATCAATCAAGCAGTAATCAAAACCAGCGGAGTCGCCATTCTTGTTATGTAGAATTTTGTCCTACGGATAAGCCAAAACTCTCTTAACTTTAAAGCAGACTTTAAACTATCTCTAAAGTAAGAAACAAGTCAAAACAAATGCTACCTTGAATCCCTAGATCTAATGAACATCTCAGGATTAAAATGCTAAAGAAAGTAGAAGGAGTTAACTGACCTTCTATCCAGACGCTTGTTTTTGGTATTTGCTCCAAGCTCCAAGCCCTCACAAGTGAACCTGTCAAAATGGAACCAAGACACAAGAATGCACTATTCTCTAGCAACCTGAAACATGAGTTAGGATCTAAATCTATGGAAGATACAAATCATATCATTAAAACAAGATTAACACAAATGATTTGGGAAAACAAGACAAGTTATTCCATTACAACTTGAAGAATACTTACAAAAGGTGCTTGATATCCAAGCCAATCCTCCAACTCCAAGTGTCTTCTCCTCTAGCTATCTCCACAATGCTGCAAGACCATAAGTTTGGTGCTCTCAAGAGTCCTCCCCTTTTCCAATGGCATCCCTCTCTTTTATAGTGAATGGTGAGGTTAACTAACAAGAGAGATGGGTGGATCTAAGGAGAGATAAGTGGATCAGGGTTTCTAATCGAAGGAGATGAGTTGAGATCGAATCAAGGACCCCAATCTTCCATTATCTTAGAAAATCCAAAATCCCATAAGCCAAGGGAAAAAAGCTATTAAAAGAGTACCGCGTTTTGCAAAAACTGCAGAACGCGGCACTGCCGTGCTTTGGGGAAAAAGCAGAATGTGGTAGTGTCTAGTACCGCGTTTTGGCAAACTAGCAAGGCGCGGTAATGTGTGTAAATAAAGTCTAAGGTGGGTCAAAACTTGCTAGGGTGGATTCACTTTCAAGGTTGACTCATTATCTGTCTCTTCTGGATGGTTTAAAATAGCAGGGAAAATGTCGTCAACTCGTTTTGTGATGGAGATGCGACACCGTGTGTTGAATTTTCTGAATTTACTTCAATCTGATCTAGGATCTTAACTGAGAGAACAACATGTACAGCATATCTACAGCATATCAATCATGGAGACAATAATGCAAGCACACACAAGAGACACAAAGATTTACTTGGGGAAAACCATAAAGGTGAAAAACCCCAATAACTTCCTCAGAGATAGATAGAGAAATGATACAACCAACCAATAGAGATAGCCATAACCTAGCAGCAATCCTCCTCCTCCATAAGTGCGCCTCTCCTCCGTGAGAGCATGTGTGTGAAGTGAGTGAGTAAATAGAGTGCCTCCCGCACTCTATTTATACTTGACTTGACTTGCCTTTTTACCTAACTCATGTCGGCTCGAACTTAACCACATAACATAATGCTGAGTGGGCCGACCCCCAATAGGGTGGTCTAATAACCCTTTGACCCACATGGCCGACCCCCAATAGGGTGGTCTAATAACCCTTTGACCCACATGACTTATACAGGGCCGACCCCAAACAAGGTGGTCTAATAACCCATCAAGTATAAGTTACGACACTTACAATATAAATGACGACACTTCGTTATAGAGGAATAATACCATCTCTATAGGAATACAATATACATATATGTGAAATACATTCCGAAGTTACATATACATCAACACTCCCTCTTAACTAGGAAGGTATTTCTCAGCACAGTTCTTCTAGCACAAGTCATCTTCTCTGGATCATCGTCACTGGATAATCGTCATCGAGTCATCATCATCGTCACTGCTGCTGCTATCTCAATCAATCTCTGAATCTACTCGTCATAGGAAGTTCTACAGAGCGAGTCCTTTTTCATACTGGATGTAGGCCCACCACCTGCAGGTCTTCGTCATCACTGGCCATACTGTGGAATCCTCAGGACTTATTACGTGCATCACAAAACCTCGAAAGAGCATCCCAGGATGTTACGGGTACACAAATCCGACCTGTAGGATCTCCCAGGGTGCTATTACATGTGACCCCACCACAAAACCTCGCAAGAGCATCTCAGGATGTTACGGGTACACAACTCCGACCTGAAATCTCCCAGGGCACAAATTACATGTGGTCCACCACAAAACCTCGCAAGAGCATCTCAGGATGTTACAGGTACACAACTCCGACCTGAAATCTCCCAGGGCAACGAATTACATGTGGTCATGACAAAACCTCGCAAGAGCATCCCAGGACTGATTACGGGCACACAGCCCAACCTATCGGATCTCCCAGGGAAACGAATTACATGCCATAGGACAAAACCTCGCAAGAGCATCTGCCAGATATCCCAGGGCACTATTATATGCCATAGGCAAAACCTCGAAAGACTATCTGCAGATCTCCCAGGGCAACGAATTACATGTCCTCCCAGAGCAAAACCTCGAAAGAGCATTTGCCAGATGTCCGAGGGCACCGAATTACATGCCATAGGCAAAACCTCGAAAGACCATCTGCAAATATCCCAGGGCAACGAATTACATGCTCATCTGCACAACCTGATCCACGGCCATAGAGTATCAACCTGATACTCACCATACATCATCCTGATGTATCCATGATCATCCTGATCATCATCACTGCAACGTCCTGCTGCATGTCATCTGGAGCAACATCCTGAAGCTCGTCATCTATGATCATCCTGATCATCACTGCAACATCCTGCTGCATGATCCACCTGATCATCAATGCATCTACCTGATGCATACCAAGTATCATACATGATCCTCCTGATCATCAATGTATCCACCTGATACAAATACATGATACATATCATCATACATGATCCTCCTGATCATCAATGCATCTACCTGATGCATACCAAGTATCATATATGATCCTCCTGATCATCAATGTATCCACCTGATACAAATACATGATACATATCATCATACATGATCCTCCTGATCATCAATGCATCTACCTGATGCATACCAAGTATCTACCTGATACATATCATCATACATGATCCTCCTGATCATCAATGTATCCACCTGATACAAATACAAATACATGATACATATCACCATACATGATCCACCTGATCATACAATGTATCCACCTGATACATATACAGATACATGGTCCAAGCATCCAACATGATGCATACATACATACATAAAATGATCCAACTGATCATATCCAAGCAGAAACCAGAACATCATCCTGATGCTCATCATCCAGCGCTTACATCCACAGCCATGTGAAGGATCCTCCTTCCAAAATGCTTGGAATGGCTTCAGCAAATGTGTCCATCACTTCTTCCTCGAAGTATCCTTGATCTGAAGCACGCCAAGCCTCTCTCTGAAGTACTCAAACTTCACCCTGGCTAGTGGCTTCATCAGCACATCTGCAATCTGCTCGTCCGTCGCAACATACAGGAGCTTCACAGCTCCTCTCTGCACCATATCCCTGATATAGTGATATTTGATCTCTATGTGTTTCGACCTGTCATGAAACACTGGGTTCTCGGACAGCTTCACACAACTCTGGTTATCACAGAAGATACCAGTAGCCTCCAACGGGAGATCAAATAACTCAGACAGTAGCTTCCGTAGCCATACTGCCTCACAACTAGCTGAACAGGCTGCAACATACTCTGCCTCAGCTGTACTCAGTGCTACGCAGGACTGCTTCCTGCTAAACCAAGAGATCACACCTGATCCCATACTGAAGCAGCACCCAGATGTGCTCTTCCTGTCTGCAGCACTGCCAGCCCAATCTGAATCAACATAACCTTCCAGGTTAAACTTTTGATTCGCCTCATACCTGAGCCCATAATCCACTATACCCTTCAGGTACCTCAGAACATGCTTTACAGTAACCAGGTGAACACTTCTCGGATCCGTCAGGAACTGGCTCAATGTGTTCACAGCAAAGCAAATGTCTGGTCTCGTGTTCGTCAGGTACATCAAGGACCCAATCATCTGACGATACATAGAGACATCAACTGACTCAGATGAAGCATCACATAGAAGCTTCAGATTCGATGCCATAGGTGTGGCCATGGCCTTGCAATCCATCATCCCGAACCTCTTTGGGATCTCTACTGCATACTTCCCTTGTCCAAGGAAGATTCTATCTGCACTTTGCCACACCTCCATGCCAAAAACAAATAGTGCATCATCCCCAAGTTCTTCATCTCGAACTCGGTAGTAAGCTTCCGCTGCGTGTCGGCAATCAATCTATCTTCACCATACCAAGTTCTGGGAGCTTGCTTCAAGCCATACAAGGCTTTCTTCAATCTGCATACATATGACTCCCTGTCAGGTCTTGGGACTGCATCCCAAACATCTTCTTCATGATCTACGGATCATGGCATTCCATTTCTTCATCCCAGATCCTGGGAACTTCAATATCTTCAATAGATATCTTTCTTGCTAGAACAAATGTTGTAGTCCTTTTGTAGGAGATGGCATATGATCTTTCCTACACAATAAGTTAAATTGCATGATTAGAAAACATCTTATAGTTTTCAGAACAAATTCTTACACATAAAGAAATATGCCATACAGTCATGCAATTATCTTAGCCAATGCTTCAATACAACATTTATCCATATCCCGTAACTTTCTAGATGCCTTCCAATCTCTACCAGAACATTGTTAAGAGTGTGCACAACTCCCAACATGTCAGCAAAGAGGTTTCATTCTAGATAAGTAGCAATGGAATGTTGTACAGTGCCATAGGCTACTTACCCATGCATATTAGTAGTATACTGTTCATCAATGCAATTATTCTAATATGCACAACCTAATTCTAGGAACATCAGTATATACATTATTGAACAGTATTATTTAAGAAATGACAATTCAAATACTTATCTTTGTTTGTTCGTTGGGTGGACTCCCTCTGAGTCTTTGCTTCCTTGCAGGAGCTGCTGGAGTCCTAATCTGAGGTAGCTTCTTCTACACCTTTCTGCTGTGAAATGTAGAGAGATGATCAACTCCCTCTGAATATCTGCATCCTTGCAGAAACTACTGAAGTGTGCTCCTTTGCTTTCTTGCAGGAACAACTAGAGTGTGCTCCTTTGCTTTCTGGCAGGAGCAACTGGAGTGTGCTCCCTCTTGATCTTTGATTCCTGAATTACCTGTTCTTGAACTCATATTCATCCTTGGTCCCTATGCATGCTTATTAGTATCATGAATGTGTTATCCTTTTGATCTCATATAAAATCATACATTCATTAGTATACTATTAAAACACAATAATCTCAAGCATGTATAGTCATGATCATTTCAAACAGAAATAATAAGCATGAGCATTCAAGGATTCTTATGGTTAGTCAAATCATAAGAAACATAACATGTCTAAACCTGTAATTACTCAAGCCTATGACTCTTCAGGTTAGTTGAATCATCAATCAAGATAAGATATAAAATGCATAAAACCTGTGATTATTCAAGCCTATACTTTCATGATTCTTCTGGTTAGTCATATCATCAATTATAATAATATACATCCAACCATGATTATTCAAACCTATGACTTCATGAATAATTATTATCAACAACAGTATAAGATCCTAACATAAGGTAGGATTTTAGCTTGATATAGGAAAAACATACCTGGATTAGCATGCTAGCTATTTATGTCTAACATACCCGCATAATGTCTTCTGGTTCTCTTTAGTGACTTGTGCCAGTAACCTGCATGTCTCATAAGTTAACCATTATAAAACTAAGTTATACATACCTCGAGAATGGATCTTCTATGAGATCCATGGCAATGGATGAATCTTTGTCCTCATGATCATATGTTCTTGAACTAGAACATGATTTGTCTTCTTGGTGTACCTTTCATGTTAGTAGACAACATAAAACTCATACAACATCACAATGTGTTAGTACAAACATAAGTTTCATACTCCTAATAAATGAATGACTTCTATCATGCATTCATAATTTTATTAAGGTGATATGACAAGTCTAAAATCAAGATTGTACTAACCGTGATAATATGAAGACAAGCATACCATAAACTTAATTATGAACAAATCTCAAAACATACCTCGATGAGTCATACCTGTCGAGATCACTTGTAATCTTCTTATGTAAGGCCTTAGCCTCATCTCCCTCTGAAACAAGAACTTCTTCACTTATGCAAGTGATTAACCCAATCCACTTGATTTGCAAGAACTGGACCTTGAGCTGGATATGGGTTTGTCAGAGAAACCCCAAAAATTCAAACTTTGAATTTCAAACTTCTGATAGGATAGAAATATGTGCCTTGATGAGCTGATCAAGTTGGTATATTCAGAATTTGAAAACTGCAAAGTTTCACTCCTCAATTTTGCCTTTGAAACTTCTAGATTCACTGGACGTGACCCTGAACTGGGGTTTGATGAAGCCCACTCTTTTGCCCCATCAAAATGTTTGATCCAAAGCTCTAAGCTTCTATTTTTCTGAGGAGCTTCCAGCCGTGGTCACAGATTTCAAAAATTCCCATTTTTACAGAAGCCCTAATTTTCCACTTTTCTGATCAAAGTCCCGAACTAGGGTCTAATCAAGCCCGGCCTTCTGCCCAACCAAAAATTCTGATCTTGGTCTCTAAATTTCTATTTTGATGAGTAGCATCCAGCCGTGGTCTCCGATTACAAAAATTCCAACTTTCTCCAAAGCCCTAAATTCCGGAAGCCATGAATGAAGGTACCAAAAAATAATTCTGTTTTCACAGAAATATGTACCTGATTGTTTCTGGTGTAACTCCGAAATTTTTGATCCACAGGGTCTGAAAACGTTTCTTGAGATAGCCTGACCTGTTATCTTTCCATCCTGACAGGTCTGACCTCAATTGGATTCTCTGAGAGAGAGATATGCCAAATGTCGCAACGTGACCTGTTTTGGGATAAAACAGGAGAGCGAACTTGTACGGCGTGCCACGTGTCACTGGTTCGACTTCGGCCTCTGAAAAAGTTTTCTGAGATAGTGCAGACTGTGTACTACTTGTCACGTTTTACGAAATTTCATTTGGAGCTTCCTAGCCCAAGATATGACCTTTTTCCCAAGGTCACCTGATTTTGACTCAGATATGGAAGAGGCAGAAACCCTATATTGTACAGATCATAAATCACAAAGTACAACGAATTAGAGGTTGTCCTTTGGACACAAGATACCTGGATATCTTAGCTTCAGCCTGTAACAATTTCAGATCCGAAAACTTCGCCAAAACGGATTTATAGCGAAAGTTCTACGATGACTGGTTTTTGCTATATCAAGCCCTAGCATCGTAAGTGCAACAAGTGTCATACATGCCATATCATGCCTTCTTTCAGGCTAGCTCTGATACCATGTTGAATTTTCTGAATTTACTTCAATCTGATCTAGGATCTTAACTGAGAGAACAACATGTACAGCATATCTACAGCATATCAATCATGGAGACAATAATGCAAGCACACACAAGAGACACAAAGATTTACTTGGGGAAAACCATAAAGGTGAAAAACCCCAATAACTTCCTCAGAGATAGATAGAGAAATGATACAACCAACCAATAGAGATAGCCATAACCTAGCAGCAATCCTCCTCCTCCATAAGTGCGCCTCTCCTCCTTGAGAGCATGTGTGTGAAGTGAGTGAGTAAATAGAGTGCCTCCCGCACTCTATTTATACTTGACTTGACTTGCTTTTTTACCTAACTCATGTCGGCTCGAACTTAACCACATAACATAATGCTGAGTGGGCCGACCCCCAATAGGGTGGTCTAATAACCCTTTGACCCACATGGCCGGCCCCCAATAGGGTGGTCTAATAACCCTTTGACCCACATGACTTATACAGGGCCGACCCCAAACAAGGTGGTCTAATAACCCATCAAGTATAAGTTACGACACTTACAATATAAATGACGACACTTCCTTATAGAGGAATAATACCATCTCTATAGGAATACAATATACATATATGTGAAATACATTCCGAAGTTACATATACATCAACACCGTGAAACATAGAGGTATAACACAAAAGCCAAAATAACCAAACTTCTAAACATAATACATAGTAACGGAAACAACTAATCCTAGAAAAAGCTGAAATACCAACAATAATGACCCTTAGCAACCAAATTCACAGTAAAATCAGCTTAGTGGAGTAATTCGGCGAGTAAAAATGATAAAGAAAAGTAAATAAAAACCTATATTTTATCGATTTACCCAATTAAATCACGACCGTAGGATTAAGAGAAATGGATGGCTTAGATTAACAGATGTGAAGCGCGGGATCAAGTTCAAAAACATAAAAAAGTTTTTATTTACCACTCCCGAAAGCCGAAAACCGAAATTGGCGGGTTTCGAGTTTCAAAAATACAACCAAATTAAAACCAAGTTTCCGAAAGCCGCAACCCGAAAGTTGCGGGTTGTGGGTTTTGGAACGCAATTAAGCGCAATGTTAAAAATGAATTTCTGAATCCCGAAACACGACAGTGTCGAGTTTCGGGTTTATTAAAACTCACAAACAAAAATCCTGGATCTTGAAATGCGACATTGTTGGGTTTCAGGTTTCGGGTTTATGTAAAACAAACTTCAAAAAGAAAAAATGAAATCCCGCACCCGCAACTTTTAGGTTTTGGGTTTCGGGATGACGATAATCCCAAAATAAAAATAGCAATTTCCCACACCCAAAACTTTTGGGTTTCGGGTTTCGGGTTCTCCAAATGTCGGGTTTTGGGTTTGCCAAGAGAAATGTCAAAATAGTCAAAATTTAAAGATTTTTTTGCAAACCAAACACTTAAAGAAAACCCAGATCAAGCAACGAAAATGAAATACGGGTACATGAGCAGTAATGTTTAAAGACATCTAAACCGAAAATGATATTTACAAAGAGAAACTTACCCATATACCTTTGAATTGATTAAAAATGGGCCTCCCATGCTTTAGCTAAGCATGGGATCTGTTGTGGCCACAACAAATGGCGACTAGATGGGAAGAACCAGTTATCTCAGCAATCAAATCATGACTAAAGACAACGTGTTAATCAACCAATTTCTTGAAACTCAATTCAAAGAAAATACTCAAAAGATAACAGTCAACAAACAGTGAACATGAAAATGGATAGATCTCAAACAGTGACCATTTTAAAGATAACACTCATCTGATAAGGAGATTTAGAGAGTAATATTGAATCTTTATCATGATGTAATCAGTGATCCTCTTTGGGTTATGTATACTTTCTTATATTTTCTTTTCCTCTATTTTATTTTTTATTTTTTATTTTTTATTTATTTTCTCTTGGATTATACATAAAACCTTGTTGATACAAGACCACTGTACTAACTTGGTGATTAGATGAAACAGCGCCATTCACAGGCCTAATCTGGAAGCTGGTCGAGCTAGCTCGATGACGAGACTCCTTGTCTTCCGGCTGTAAGACCAAAAGAAATTATCATGGCTTGGTGACCATATTGTGATAACTCCAGTCCAAGATCAAACTCATGATCATAGCAGGGATTGCTTGTGATAAGACCCCCCTATTCTTGTATACAAAAAAATCCCACAGTGAAAGACAAAACAATTTATGTTGGCATATGCTACAAGGCATTACCATGGCTTGGTGACCATATAGTGGTAATGTTACTCACCAGTGCTTTGTGGATCATGAATGGACTGACCTGTAATAGGATCTTCCACCTTCCAATAGAACTGAAAGTCATATTCCAAGTGTGGTGGCTTGATGTGAAGATGGAATTCCACTTAAACACCTATGAACCTAATGGGTTGGCTTGATAACAAGACCACCCACCTTGTAACTTATAATTTTTAACAAAATTCATATTCAAAGTGATTGTAAAAGGATCCATGAGCAATCGGAGTTGGTCAGGTTATTATGATATGTCATTCAACCATGAAACACCAGATAGAGAAATGATGACCATCCTCCATACCTCAATTACACAAATAAAGCATTGTGAATGATAATGATCAAAGTGAAAAGTATCCAAAGGTACTGCACTTATTGACTGTTTATTCTTCAGAGCAAATTCTAATCAAAAGCCAGAAAGTAAGATTGATAACAATGTTGAGACTTCAGAAGCAATTGTTGCTAAGAAAAGTGATCATAAGCCATTACCACACGTGTGAAGCCTTATTAATGAAAACCAAAACAAAACAAGAAGACTAATCAAAATGTCAATGCAACAAAACAAATGATTGAAAAACAAACCACACCTATGTACAAGTGCACCAAATTGTTCAAACAAAATACTTTTTGAGAAGAGACACATTCACTGGGAAGGTGTCTACAGCTCCCTCTAGTGTCTGTAATCGAACAGTGTTGGGACCAATCTTTTCTGTAATAATGAAAGGTCCTAGCCAAAGGTGCTGAAACTTGGTATACTAGTTCTTATCTTTATGTTGCTTATCCCACCTTAGAACCAGGTCACCAACACAAAATTCCCTATCAGATGAAGATTTTTCATCAAACCATCTTTTCACCATCTACTGATGATGATACAATTTGTTCTTAGCTATTTCCCTGTCCTCCTCTAGCTTCAAGAGAGTGTCTATTCTATGATGGAGAGGGGAAGAATCATCTTCTTAGACAGACTGGGCCAATTGTAGTGAAGGGATGGTGATATTAGTAGGAAGGATGGCTTCTTTTCCAAAAACGAGACAGTAGGGCGAATTTGCAATAGCTGCCTTTGGGGTTATTCGATCTGCCCATAAAGCATTATATAACTGTGTGTGCCAATCTCTATGATGAGAAGCTATAGCCTTCTTGAGAATATTTATCAGATTTTTGTTTGACGAATCAGCCAAACCATTTCCTTACGGGTAATAATTGGCAAAAAAATTAAGCTCAATCCCCTTTTCAAAGGCATAATTAGTTATATCGATTGAAGAGAAGTAGGATGCATTATTGAAAACTAAGTACTCAGGGGTGCCAAACTGTGTGATGATCTGACTGTCAAGGAAAAAAAGTACTTGACGGGCATTACTTTGTTTAAGAGGGGATGCCTCCACCCATCTAGTGAAGTAGTCAGTTGCTGTAAGAATATAATTATGTTGGAGGGACGAAGCATGGTTTATAGGCCCAACAAAATCTAGTCCCCATTGTTGGAATGGAAATTGAATTGTGACTGGTTGAAGAGGAAATGAAGGTTTCTTAAAATTGCCTATGCATTTCTAGCATGGTTCACACCTCCTTACATAGGCGTAAGCATATTTAAACAACGTGGGCCAATAATATCCATCCCTGAGAATATTATGTGTTGTAGTCTCACCTGAAAAATGGCCTCCAGTAGGTCCTGCATGAAATTGGAATAAGATGTCATCAGTTTCATGTTTTTCCAAGCACCTAAGAAATACTCCATCATAATTTTTCCTAAAAAGAACTTGATCAATAAATTGATAAGGAGCAGCTTTTAGTCTCAAAGCCCTTCTTTTCTTAAGATCAAGGGCTTCGGGAGCAAACTCATGGTTCAGGAAAAATCTGATATCATCATACCATTCAGATGTCGAAGCATCGATAACGTTAACAACACCTGAGGGAACTTCTTCCTCTTGATCCCATTCGGATTGCTACTGCGTAGGGTCATTAGATTAAGCGGTAAGAAGACAAAGACCTTGTCCTTTGACAATTTTAGATGGTATGATCTCAAGATCATATTCTTGTAGGGACATCATCCAATGGGCCCTCTTTTCCCCTAACTCTTTCTGGATGAGGACGTTTCTAATGGTAGAGTATGGAACAATGACTTTAGTTCAAGACTTCAGCAAGTAGGGCCTGTAATGTTTGACAGACTTATATACCACATAGGCTTCCTTATCAATCTATGAGTAATTAAGCTCTGCACCTTTGAATGTTGAGCTCATGAAAGAGATTCGGATTTCTGCATCATCGTCATGCTTTTGTGTTAGGACAGCTGCATAAGAAAAGTCAATGGCAAAAGTATAAAGAATGAAATCCTTATAAAAAATTGGCAACATGAGAGCAAGAGCTTTAGCAATAGCCTTTCGAATTTGGATAAATGCATCTCTCTGTTCCTGAGACCAAGTAAACTGCACATCTTTCTTGACCAAAAGTTGTAATGGTTTAACAATCTAGGCAAAATTTGGTACAAATCTACGTACAAAATTAATCTTACCTAAGAAGGATTGCATTGCTTTGCGCGAGCCTGGTAACCCAATCTTTGAAATAGCCTCTATGCGTTCGGGATCAATAATCATACCTTCTTTCGAAACAATGAAGCACATAAGCTTTCCTTCTATTACTGTGAAAATAGATTTCTTGGGGTTGAGAGAAATGCTGAATTCCCTACAACAGTCGAAAACCTGTTTCAGAGCAAATAGATGTTCATGTCGCCTTTTGGAGTAAATAGTGATATCATCAAGATAAAATATGATAGAATTATCCATTAACCCTCGGAAAGCTATGTCCATAGCTCTCTGGAAAGTAGCTCCTGCATTGATTAACCCAAAAGGCATCCGCCTATAGGCGAAAGTGCCCCAAGGGGTCCTGAAAGTTGTTTTTAATTGGTCATCCGGAGCAACCATAACTTGGTTATATCCCGAAAAACCATCTAGGAGGGAGAACATCTCCGACCCGACTACCTTATGAAGAATCTATTCCATAGGTGGAACAGGATAGTTGTCTTTCTCAGAAGCCCGATTCAGGTTCCTGAAATCGACACACAGTCGAATTTCAGCATTTTCCTTACGGATAGGCACTAAATTGGCTATCCATTGAGTGTGCCTAACTAGAAAGATAATTCAAGCAGTGAGCAGCTTTTCCAACTCCTTTTTTACCGAGGGCTCTAAGCTGCGGTGCATTTTCCGCAGCTTTTGTTGAAATGGCTTAACTTCTGGTTTCATGGGTATATTATGGAACATGACGCTAGTGTCAAATGTTTTCAATTCGTCATAATTCTAGGCAAAAACATCTTTATACTGTTTACACAATGCAATGATGGCTCTCTGTTCTTCAGGGGTACAATCAACTCCCAAATTGATGAAACATGGTTCCTGCTCGTTGCCTAAATTGACTCGCTCATAGTTCAGGGATGAGCTTTGAGTTTTACAATTAGTTTGGGATTTGAACTTGTCTTGCAAATCATAAAACTTTTCTAGATTGATCACTGACTTTGGGATAACATTTGAGAGATCAGCGAGTGACTTTTCATGTTCTGCTTCATCAATGGCCATATCTTGGAATGTATCCTGAGCCATGAGGAAGTCAAGTATCTGTCAGTCATCATCAAATACTTTCCAATTAGTCACATTATCCGGAATAGAGGGTCTGTACATTAATTCAATGGAAAAAGTTTGAGGAGACAGACTTCTGGCGGGATTAGTCTAGACGTTGTATTTGCTAACAGATCTGCATCAAAATTTTGTGATCTGGGAACTGATTTAAGATTGAATGCTAAAAATGAGTTGGTTAAATCCCTTACCATCTTCTGATAATTAGCCAAGCATGGATATAAGCAGTGTATCTTATTTCTGACTTGCTTAACTATAATTTTGGAATCTCATTAGCATTCAATCGCCTGCACACCAAAATAAACAGCCTTCTTGAGTCCCTGAACCAGAGCCTCATACTGAGCTAAATTATTATCGGAATCAAATTCTAGCCTACAAGCAATCATAACTTTCATTCCCTTAGGATCAATTAGGACACAACCTGCTTCGGCTCCCTCCTTGGACTTGGAACCATCCAAAAATAAATTCCATGAGACACGGTCTATCCTAAAATTTGTATTTACATTGTATACATTATGCACAATTTCACAAGAGAAAGGTATAGAAGTAACATGATTAATATGTGATTCGTTTTGAATGGTTTCTTCTGGTGAGGCATCAGCTAGGAATTCACCAAAAAGGGTATCAAATGTAAATTGCTCTACACGAGAGGTGAGATAACTAGCAGGTTCGCTTGAATCATTAAGATCAGTGACTGTCTGTTTCATAAAAGGTTCTCTGCTGATCTTAATTTTATTCGGTTGACCATTGTAGGAAAGCCATAAGTGGGACCAGTCTATTACAAAGTAACCCTTAAGTTTCTCTGACCAGTCCCTGCTTAACCACATCCCATAGGCTTCCAGGATGTCATCTATCACGATGTCAACTGTCTGATGGATCCTGGGATCACCTGACAGTGTAAGCAAAACATTTCTTAACTTACCTACCACTCTGACTTTGGATCTATCAAGTTGCACAATCTGGGTTGGACAGGGCTCCCACATTGTATTCAATTTCCTGCAAACAAAGAGGGGCATCACATTTGATGATGCTCTTGAATCTATCATGCAGTTGTGCACATTCCGATTGAAAATATCAAAAGTGAGTGCAAGAAAGGAGGAGTCCTCTTGCTTGCTAGTTTTTTATCATCATCTTTAGTAACAGAGTCTAGATTGTTACTTTGTGAATCCCTTGGTTGTTTGACTATCATGTTTTTTGGTAAGGAATCCCTCGTAGCAGGGATCTTAAGTAGCTCAAACAGAGATATGTTTGCATTGACTCTTTTTAAGTCTTCAACTAGATTGTACTCCATTTCAGGGAGGATTGTATCCTTTTGTGGGATAGTCTTGTTTTTTGTGGGAACCTGAGGAGAAGATGAAGGTTCTTGAGGTGGCTGTGATCTTGAACTTGTGTTATAAGGATGATGTGTGTTAAACACCGCCTCAGGTTCTTCTTCTTCTTCACACATAGGAAGTTCTAAAAATCACCCCACAACATCGACCTGTGGATCACCTTCTTCTTCTTCTACAGGTAATTGTGGATTCGGGATGGTCTGATCGTTGGAAGTGTCAGGGGTGACTTGAGATTCTGTTGCCAATGCTCTAAAAATAGAATAGAGTTCATTGTTTGTGAGTCCATCTACCAGATTCGGTGGTGGTGGATTTTGTGGAGGCTCGTAAGGTCTCCTAAATGGTGGCCTTACAAAACCTTTGTTTTGATTCTGATTATCATTAGTGTTCTTCTTCAAATCCACCATCTCATTTGACATCCTTTGAATGAATTTCTTCATGTCAGTCATATCAAATGGATCCTTGTTTTGAACAGTGGGTTTAGGGGCGTTCTCAATTCTTTTCCCGGAAGTGGAAGGTTGTTCTTCTGAAGTTTTAGGGATGTCTTTCAGACAAAACATGTCCTTCTCAACTTGGATTACTTCGTCAAATGCTTCCAGTAAAGTACCTTTCTGTGCCCTTTTGACCCACATTGCAATAGGGACAGGCATACCTTTTTCATAATAAGCTACCAAACATTCTTCAGCAGGAAGAAGATTGGTAGGAATTCTGTTTTTGAGATATGAAAACCTTTGGTTAAAGTCTTTTACCCTTTCTTTTCCTTTGATTTTCATAGAGGATAACTCTAAGACAAGATCCTGCGGTGTTTTTTCATCCCCAAGTTTCTGGGTAAAATGTTTCTCGAATTCATCCTAGGAAGTTATAGATTGGGCTGGTAAGGCAAAATACCAAGTGGCTGCTCTACCCTCAAAAGTATAGGGAAAGAGTCTGTATACTACATCCTCATGTACCACGCTTCTAAGCCTGATTTCCTACATGAAAGTTTTTATATGATCCAACACAGGTATCTTATCATCATGGTTGAATTTAGGCAACCATTTCTCAGGATTCT
Source organism: Larix kaempferi (assembly GCA_027924585.1). Taxonomy (NCBI): domain Eukaryota; kingdom Viridiplantae; phylum Streptophyta; class Pinopsida; order Pinales; family Pinaceae; genus Larix; species Larix kaempferi. The sequence goes on from BSBM01000286.1 coordinate 215,861, forward strand.
TTGGTAATCTATGTTGATCTCCTAATATGAAAACTGCACCTTGGTCGAGCCAAGGTCTATTTTTCCCTTCTCCAACCATCGAAGGTTCTCGCTCTTCTTCTTTCGAGGATGAGCTAGAAGAATTCTCACCATCTGAGGAAGATGATGAAGATTAAGGAGGAGATGGTGGTGGACCACCAGTTCCAAAATTTGGCTGACCTTGTGTTCCTATGAGAGTGGTCTCACGGTTATATTCAGGAGTATCTGGTTGATGAATCAGCTCTTGGTTTTTAGGTTGTTGATCAATTGTGTGTTGATCTTGTGCGTTTAGATTAGTGGTGTACTGAATCTGTGAGTCACGAGTCTGTGCAGTGGGAATTTGTTGATCTTCTCGACCACCAGTCTATAGAATATCTTCTAAATTTAAGGCTGCCAGACCACGTCGTCTTTGATCGGCAATTCATTGTTTTTCTCTTAATACCCTATCGACAGATGTTTTCAATATCACTTCTAACGAGATGGTTCCCCTTGTAGGTGATGTAAAAATGATTTCCCCTCTGTTCTCCTGTCATATCACAGGTGTGACATGTATAACAGTAGGTTGCGCAGATGTAACAGGGAGAACTGTAGGTCGTGAATCAGTTGGTTGTTCAGATGTTGAATCCCTGGACTGGCTTCAGGTTTGAACCGTTGAAGTATTTGCTGGATGAGGTTTATTAGAGGTTTGCTTAGGCATGTTATACTAGTGGCCCTCCTTCTAGCACCATTTGTTAATTCCTCGAGTGTGCAGGGTAAGTGCAAGGTGTTGGAATGGGTTCCAAGGCACACAATAGGGGATGAAACCTAGCCAAAGGATTTGAAACACCCTACACAAGGGAAATTCTATCCTTGAGTTGTTTGGTGTGGTAATCACCCATGGATATTCAGCCTCCGCTGGCACTCTATGAGTAAGTGATTTGATCAATAAGATTAGTTTCCCAATTTAGGGAAACAAAGGGGTATGGGAAACAGTGAACAATTCTAACTTAACCTATTTAGAAAAAGAACCTAATATTAAGTCAGATCTATTCTAAAATGAAAAGCTTGGTGTTTATGTAGATCAACCTTGAGGTGTAAGAGAACAAACAGTCTATCACCTTTAACAAAAATTCCTTTAGATGAGGTATTTGCTGACTTAAATTATGATTTATTTAATGAAAATTAAACAATGATAATCCAAGCTTAAAGACCATCAAGATATAACCTGTTATCTCTTTGTTGATTGAAAAAACAACAATGATTGAATATATATATATATATCTGATCAATTGCAGAAATCGATAAAGAAAGTATTTAATTAAAGAAATTTAATCAAATATTTTCATACACACATCAATTATACAGAAAAACCAATACAACAAATCTATGTATCCATTAGATATCTAACAAGAGATCATATGTATAGTGGATGCCAATCTGGAACATAAAATCAGAAATCCTTAAAGAAATTTAAGTGATAATGAGAAGATGGATCCGAAGATGACATTACTGTATTAAAATGTCTTGTACCAAAATTACAATGACTCTGGCCATAGAGTATCCTCAGTCTTATCTTCTACCGAATTACAATTCCAAAAATTCCAACCCTCAGCTCCGAGAGGTATTCTTCCTTAAATATTAAACTACAACAAAGTACAAAAGATAATCCTACAGAATAGGGATTCCAAAATCAATAATGAGTCTGTTCCAAATATTGATCCAAGAAACCTTGCCATTTCTCAGACTACATGATTTCCTTCACCTTTCAAAGAGATTCTTAAAGATATATTCCTTAATTAAAAAGATCCTCACATCATAATCAAGAATTCTGCCCCAACCTGTTCATTATCAACAACAGATGATTCGGTTTGTAGAGAATTCGCTGCAAGGACTTCTGGATGAGAGACTATGTTCTCAAAAACAGAGAAATCCGTTAAAGGGTCCATGTTAGAAGAAATTGGCGGAATATCATATTCTTCATTGATTATATAATCTCGTATAACAGTATCATCTTGATTGGTTGGCTCTTCAGAAACCTTCTTTTCCTTCCTCTCTAGGAATCGCATACAGACAGACGGGACTTGAACATCCTCTTGTTTGCTATCGCTGCTTGAATCAAGAATACTTGCATCAAAATGCGGTGACAAAGGTTCTTGATACAGCAAAGACTGAAGTTCTTCATTCTCGAAACATCATTAAGGGATTTATTTCTTGTCTGCATATTTCTCATACCAAATACATAAAGAAGAAACTTACAACATAAGCATGCAAAATTTTCCTCTTACAGAATATAAAGGACAAACTGAAAGCTTTCATATCCATTGCCAGTTTAAGGCCAATTGATAGAATGGAAAATGATTGATCAAAGTCGGTCACAATGGTCAAATTATTACGATTGGGACACTGCAATCATGCAAACTGTAATGAAATGAGTTATAACATGTGCTAACCGGATCTGGATCCATGCGGAAGTACAAATCGAATCAAAATTTGCATGAATTAAAAAGCACGTGAAAGCTCATCATTACAAGTCTGTTCACATCAACAATCATAACCTTGGATTTGAAATAAAAATGGGAGTTGTGGTGAAAGAGATGACTGGGGAATTCCTAAGACGGGAGTTTGAGCATATAAAATGGTGGCTTGATTTCACCTGCGAGATCAAATGCAGATTGATGATTTAACAGAAATATTAGAGCCACACTGTGGAGATTGAAAAGGTGTAACCTGCAAAGCCTGGGAGGATCAAATTAAATAACAAAAACGGCCATTACAGAAGCCAAAATAACCAAACTTCTAAACATAATACGCAGCAACGGAAACAACTAATCTTAGAAAAAGCTGAAAAACCAGCAATAACGACCCTTAGCAACCAAATTCACAGTAAAATCAGCTTAGTGTAATAATTTGGCGAGTAAAAATGATAAAGAAAAGTAAATAAAAACCTATATTTTATCAATTTACCCAAATTAAATCACGACCGTAGGATTAAGAGAAATGGACAGCTGAGATTAACCGATGTGAAGCGCGGGATTGGGTTCAAAAACATGAAAAAGTTTTTATTTACCACTCCCAAAAGCCGAAAACTGAAACTGGCGAGTTTTGGGTTTCGAAAATACGACCAAATTAAAACCAAGTTTCCGAAAGCCGCAACCCGAAAGTTGCGGGTTGAGGTTTTCGGAACGCAATTAAACGCAATGCTAAAAATAAATTTATGAATCTCGAAATGTGACAGTGTCAGGTTTTGGGTTTATTAAAACTCACAAACAAAAATCCCGGATCCCGAAATGCGACATTGTCGGGTTTCGAGTTTCGGGTTTATGTAAAACAAACTTCAAAAAGAAAAAATGAAATCCCGCACCCACAACTTTTGGGTTTCGAGATGACGAAAATCCCAAAATAAAAATAGCAATTACCCACACCTAAAACTTTTGGGTTTTGGGTTTCGGGTTCTTCAAATGTCAGGTTTTAGGTTAGACAAGAGAAATGTCAAAATAGTCAAAATTTAAAGATTTTTTTGCAAACGAAATACTTAGAGAAAAACCAGATCAAGCAACGAGAATGAAGTGTGGGTACATGAGCAGTAATGTTTAAAGACATCTAAACTGAAAATGATATTTACAAAGAGAAACTTACCCATATACCTTTGAATTGATTAAAAATGGGGCTCTCGTGCTTTAGCTAAGTATGGGATCTATTGTGGCCACAACACGCCTAAACCCCAATCTCTCTCTCTTTAAACCCAAACACCTAATGCCCAATCTCTCTCTCTCTCTCTAAAACCCTAATTGTCGATCTCTCTCTAAACCTGTTACCCCTAGTGTCTCTCTCTCTAAAACTCAAGCCACCAATCTCTCTCTCTCTCTCTATATATATATATATATTCTTGCTATCCATCTATATTCTCTCTCTCTTTCTAAACCCCTAACCACCAATCTCTCTCTAAAGCAACCCCCCCTCTCTCTCAACCCCTAACCTCCAGTCTCTCTGTCTAAACCCCTAGCCTACAATCCCCCTCTCTCTCTAAATACATAGCCCCCAATATATTTTTCTCTCTAAACATGTAAAATCCAATCTCTCTCTCTCTCTAAACCCCGATCACTATTTGTTAATGTCTCTCTCTAAACCCCTAACCCCCAAATCTCCCTCTCTAAACCCCTAAACCCCAATCGCGCACACACTCTATCTCTAAACCCCTAACCCCTAATCCTATATTTCTCTCTCTCTATGTCTCTCTCTAAACATATAACCCCTAATCTCTCTCTCTTTAAACCCCTAACCACCAATCTCTCTCTAAACCAACCCCCCCTCTCACTCTCTAAATTCGTAATCGCCAATATATTTTTCTCTCTAAACCCCTAAACTTCAATCTCTCTCTCTCTCTCTCTGAATCCATAACCACCAACCTCTGTCTCTTTAAACCCCAATCACTATCTGTTAATGTCTCTCTCTAAATCCCTAACCCCCAACTCTCCCTCTCAAAACCCCTAACCCACAATATCTCTCTCTAAACCCCTAAACCCCAATCTCACACACACTCTCTCTCTAAACCCCTAATCCCCAATCCTATCTTTCTCTCTCTCTCTCTACGTATCCCTCTAAACATATAACCCCCAATCTCTCTCCCTATGAACCCCTAAACCCCAATATCTCTCTCTCTAAACCCCTAACCCCCATTCTTTCTCTCTCCCTCTCTCTAAACCCCTAACCACCAATCTCTCTCTCTCTCTAAACTCCTAACCCACAATATCTCTTTCAATCTCTCTTTATAAACCTGTAACCCTCAATCTCTCTCTATCTCACTCTTTGTAACCCACTAACTTCCAATATATCTCTCTCTAAACCCCCACTCACTCTCTCTCTCAACCCTCTAAAACCCAGTCTCTCTCTCTTTAAACACATAAGCCCCAATCTCTCTCTCTCTAAACTTGTAATCGCTAATTACCAGTTTCTCTCTCTAAACCCCTAACCCCCAATATCTCTCTCTCTCTCTCTCTCTCTCTCTCTCTAAACCCCTAACCTCCTGTACCTTTCTTCTTCTAAACCCATAACACCCAATATCTCTCCCTCTTCTTCTCTCTCTCTCTATAATCCCATAACCACCAATCTCACTTTGCATATCTCTCTTTCTTTATTCCCCTAACTCAATATATCTATCTCTCTCTAAGACCCTGACCCCTAATCTCTCTCTCTATCTCTCTCTCTCTCTAAATCCTAACCACCAGACACTCTCTCCCTAAATATCTCTATCTCTTGCTAAACCACAAACCCAAATCTCTCTATCTCTTGCTAAAAATCTAATCCCAAAGCTCTCTCTCTCTAAACCTCCAACCTCCAATCTCTCTCTCTCTCTCTCTCTCTCTCTCTCTCTCTCTCTCTCTCTTTGTGTTTCAACCCCTAACAACTGACCCCCAATATATTTCTAAAGACATAACCACAATCCATCTCTGTCAAACCCTAATTCCCAAACTCTCTATCTAAACCCTTAATCCCCAATCTCTCTCTCTCTTAACCCCTAATCTCCAATCTCTTTCTCTATAAATCTCAAAACTCTTCTCTCTCTCTCTCTCTCTAAACCCATAAACCCCGATCGCTATTTTTTAATGTCTCTCTCTAAACCCCTAACCCCAACACTCCCTCTCTAAACCCCTAACCCCCAATATCACTTTCTAAACCTCTAAACACCAATCTCTCACACACACACACACACACACTCTCTGAACCCCTAATCCCCAATCCTCTCTCTCTCTATGTCTCCCTATAAACATATAACACCCAATATATCTCCCTCTAAACCCCTAACCCCCATTCTTTCTCTCTCCCTCTCTCTAAACCACTAACCCCCAATATCTCTCTCTCTAAACCCCTAACCCACAATATCTCTTTATAAACCTATAACCCTCAATCTCTCCCTCTATTTCTCTCTATCTCTCTCTCTCTATAAAACTTTAACTTCCAATATCATTCTCTCTCTAAACCCCCACTCTCTCTCTCAAGCCTCTAAAACATAGTCTCTCTCTCTTTAAACCCCTAAGTCCCAATCTCTATCTAAAACCCCAAAACCCAATTTTTCTCTCTCTAAACTTGTAATCACTAACCACCAATCTCTCTCTCTAAACCCCTAAACCCCAATCTCTCTCTCTCTCTCTCTCTAAACCCCTAACCCCCTATATCTTTCTTCTTCTAAACCCCTAAGCCCCATTCTATCTCTCTCTAAAACCCTAACACCCAAACTCTCTCCATCTCCCTCTCTCTCTCTAATCCCATAACCTCCAATATCTCATTGTCTATCTCTCTCTCTTTATTCCATTAACCCTCAATATGTCTATCTCTCTCTAAACCCCTAACCACCAATCTCTCTCTCTCCCACTCTCTCTCTCTAAACCTCTAACCCCCAATATCTATGTCTCTCTCTCTCCCACTCTCTCTCTCTAAACCTCTAACCCCCAATCTCTATGTCTCTCTCTCTCTACCCCTAACCACTAATTTCTCTTTCTCTCTAAACCCATAACCTCCAATCTCTCTTCCCGTCTCTCTCTCTCTAATCCCCTAACCACCAATCTCTCTCTTATATATCCCTCTCTTTAAACATATAACCCTCAATCTCTATATATCTCTCTCTATTAGTCTCTCTAAGCCACTTACCCCCAATCTCTCCCTTTCTATTTCTCTCTATAAACCGCCATCCTCAAATATCTTTCTCTCTCTCTCTCTCAACTCATGACCACTAATCTCTAAACCCTAATCTCTCTCTCTTTCTCTCTCTCTCTCTAAACCACTAAACCCCACACTAACCATCAATACTCCCCTCATAATCTTTATTTATCTCAAAACCCCTATTAACCCCCAATATCTCTTTCTCAACCCTTAACGTCCAATCTCTCTCTCTCTCTCTCTTAATCTCTCCTTTGACCGCTAACTCCCATTATATCTCTTTCTATATCTCTCTCTTTAAACCCCTAACACCATATCAATCACTCTCTAACCTCCAATCTCTATCTCTCTCTCTAAACCCCTAACCCCAAATATCTTTCTCTCTCTAAATCCTTGAACTACAATCTCTCTCTCTCTCTAAGAACCCCAATATCTCTCTCTCCCTCTCTCTCTAAACCCCCAATCTCGAAGCTCTCTCTCTCTCTCAATCCCAAAAACCTAAACCCCAATCTCTCTCTCTCTAAACCCCCAAAATACAATCTCTCTCTCTCTAAGCCACTAAACCCTAACCCCCAATCTGTCTCTCTCTCTCTCTGTCTAAATCCCTCACGTCCAATCTCTCTCTCTAAATCCCCAACCTCCAATCTCTCTCTCTCTCTCTCTAAGTCCCCAACCTCCAATCTCTCTCTCTCTCTCTCTCCTTCGCTAACAATCCATAATCCCACCATGATTTCTCTCTATCTATAAACCCCTATGAACCACCAATATATCTCTCTCTCTTACTCTCCCTAAACCCCTAACCCCCAAATATCTCTCTCTCTCTCTCTCTCTCTCTCTGAACCCCTAATCCCCAATCTCTCTCTCTGAATGCCTAACCTCCAATCTCTCTCTCTCTAAACCCCTAACCACCAATCTCTTCCCCCATAAACCATAAACCTCGAATATCTCTCTATCTCTCTAAACCACTAACATACAATCTCTCTCCCTCTCTCTAAACACCTAAACCCCAATCTCTCTCTCTAAAATCCTAACTATTGATATCTCTCTCCCTCTCTCTAAACACCTAAACCCCAATCTCCATCTCTAAACGCCTAAATACTGATATCTCTCTCCCTCGCTCTCTCTCTCTCTCGCTCTCTCTCTCTCTAAATTTCTAAGCCCAATCCTTCTCTATAAACCCATAAGCACTAATCTCTCTCTCTCTCTCTCTCTCTCTCTCTAATCCCCTAACCTCCAATATCACTATGTCGTGCTAAACACCTAATTCAGTATCTCTTTCTCTCTTACTAAATCCCTAACCACAAATATCTCTCTGTCCCTCTCTCTCTCTCTCTAAACCCCCAATCTCCAAGCTCTCTCTCTCTCAAACCCTAAATCCTAACCCCCAATCTATCTCTCTCTCTCTAAACCCCCAAAATACAATCTCTCTCTCTAAACCACTAAACTCTAACCCCCAATCTGTCTCTCTCTCTCTAAATCCCTAACTTCCAATATCTCTTTCTCTAAATCCCCAACCTCCAATCTCTCTCTCTCTCTTTCACTCAAAATTTAACCTCTAACCCCCAATCTCTCTCTCTCTCTCAAAAGTTAACCTCTAAACCCCAATCTCTCTCTCTCTCTCTCTCTCTCTCTCTCTCTGTGTGTGTCTATCCTTCGCTAATCATCCATAATTCCACCATGATCTCTCTCTACTTATAAACCTCTATCAACCACCAATATATATCTCTCTCTCTCACTAAACCCCTAACCCCCAATCTCTCTCTCTCTCTCTCTCTCTCTACACCCCTTACCCCTAATCTATCTCTTTCTATCTCTTTCTCTAAAACACTAACCCCCAATCTATCTCTCTCTATCTCTCTCTAAAACCCTAACTGCTAAACCCCAATCACGCTCTCTATAAACCCCATATGCCCAATATCTCTCTTTTTCTCTTTCTCAACCACTAACCCCCAATATTTCACTCTCAATCTAAACCCCTTACACCCAATCTCTCTCTCTGTCTCTAAACCCCTAACCCCCAATCTATATCTTGTTGATGTATATGTAACTTCAAAATGTATTTCATATATGTATATTGTACTCCTATAGAGATGGTATTTGTTAACACCCAAAAAGTGTTCACTACCTCATCTACCACATTATATGGCTCATTTGTCCATTTTCCTAATATATTTCCCTTAAAAACCCCAAAAATTCCACTAAAAAGCCTCCAAAAGGCCTAAAATGCCTCCAAAATGCCACAAAACCATCAAAATAGCCTAAAAAACCCCCTTTTTCCTCCAAAAATAGCAAAAACCCCCTAAAAAGGGAAGAAAAATATAAAATAATGAGGAAAAAGAGGAAAAAACCCTATACAGCTGCCCAAAACCATGTGTTTCCCAAAACCATGGGTCAGCACTCCACCACCAAAAAACTATAAATAGGTGATGGAGATCCCTTATTCCATATCCACAATCACAAGCACCCTTACTCTGCCAAAATCTCTCTCGAAACCCTAGTTCACCATTGAACTACTTTCACCTTGAGAGCCACTTTTGGCCCATTCCCACCATTGGAGAAGGAGAAGGAGCATATTGAAGCTTGGAGCATCCTCTTGGACATTGCAAAGGGCTTCATCAAACCTTCACATTGAAGGTAATATCAATACAAAAAACCCATTATTTAAATTTGTTGTTTATGTTTCATGCATGTTTTAGAAGTAATTTAATTTCTGTTTTAGCTTAATTATTTACATTTACTGAACTGCTACTAAGGAGTCCATTCTCCTTAGTAGGTGCTCATTTGCACAAGCTAGGGCTAAAACCCTTGCTACAGTTTTGGCGACTCCCCTAGATTTTGAATTTCTGGTTTCCGTTTTTAAATTTTTTCACTTTCGGCTGTCCCTTTCGGCTGCCGCACACCGCGTCTTTTCCCTCTGCAGTCACGTCCCGACCGCGCCTTTCAGGCCTTTACCTGCGACCCGACCGCGGCTCTCAGATTGTTTCCGACGCTCTGCCGGCGGATTCAAGTCTGTTACCTGCGATCCGACCGCGGCTAATCAGCCTGTTTGCCGCAATCTGACTGCGCCTGTCGGCCTTTTTCCCGCGTCCCGACTGCGGCTCTCTGCCTCTTTCGTGCGTCCCGACTGCGCCTGTTATCCCTTTTTCTGCGACCCGACTGCGTCTTTTTCCCTATTTCCCGCGTCCCGACTGCGTCTGTTGACCTGAAAGCCGCGACCTGACCGCGTCTGTTTTCCTCAAACCCGTGGTCTGCCTGTTCTTATTCGCCACAGACCCGCGGTTTGATTTCTGCAGTTTTCCTGTTTTGAGCCCAGCCCCTTTTGCTGCAATATTTTCTGCATCTGAACAGCCCTCTGTCCTACCTGTAGCCTCACTTCCTTACTGCCTTTCTGCAACATAATTTATGTTCCCTTTACAGAATTCTTTTAAAATTTCAGTATTTTTAATTCAGAAAATTTTGCAAGTTAAACTTTCAATTTCAGCATTATTGATAGTTGGAAGTTTCCCCCCTTGTGGCACTTCTATTTTTGGGTTCATCACCTCACGAGCACACACTCTGTCACATAAATCAAGTGAGCCTTAAAAAGTACCTAATTGAACCAACATTCTAACCCCACTTGGGGAACACAAAAGAATCATTGTAGTTAGGTAGGGTCGGGGGGATAGGCTTCCAATAACACCCCTCGGTCACTTTCACTTGAGACATAGTTGTTGTCCAAATAGGGAGCCAAAATCCCCTAATACTTTTTGGCACGGTCACGACCAGTTTATCAGAGGACCTCTCCCTTAGGAGGGTTGAAGTCGGGAGACTGGTTCCGGAGGCCTGAGTGGAATACCGCACTCCATTCAGTAACCGAAGGGCTACCTTTCGCGGTTCGCGGGATATCCCTGTATAGGGGTATTGCGGTCAACGAACTAAACGGAAGATTCACCTTTCTGGACGTGTCATGAACGGGGTATCTTAGTTGCCATTCTTCTAGGATTGACTACCCGGTGTCCCTCCCGGTAGGGGGATATCATAGCCACTTGGCTTTCCTACTCATATTGTCTGACTTGGATTTCATCACCTTGCAGAGGATATGTTTAGTTGAGTCAGAATACTTTTAGTTAGGTGTTTGCATGCTCCTTTACCTCCCTTTGGTCTAGTGAGTCTACCATTTTTTCTTTTTAGGAAACCTGCTGCTTGTTGGTATTCTGACCATCTTTGTTGTTACTCCATCCATTGTAGCACAGCTGCTGCAGTGGGTGTTTTGAGTTGGTTGTTGGCCTGAGTGCCTTGCTTTTTAGCTCTCCTTTTGCACACTCGGTTGCATTAGGGTTTTTGAGCTGTTTTTAACTCACCTCAACCCACAGAGATTAGACACCATCTGTCACCATTGAGTCCCCGAGACATTCTCGGCGCCTCAGGGGCGAGCCCCCACAACACGGTTCTCTTGACACCACCCGTCATAGATTCCGATCATCATCTGTTGATACCATTCATCACAGGTCTAGAGCCTTGTCACTTGATTCCACTCGTTAGTGACGTAGGACTCCGTCACCAGATAGTGACGCCCCTTACTTTACCTCCGATTCTGACGAAGAGTCTGAAAACCCTATCTATACTGCCCCTACTAGCCCCATGGCTGGCACGACTTCCACTCCGTTTGTTATAGGGACCATTGGTGGCACATCCACCACTACACCAGTTACTACACCTATTTTGGGTATGCCCTCCATGGGGCCCCCATCTACCATTCCCCTCACGGTACCTATTCCCGCAGCGGGAATACCTATCCCCACTACGTCAGTGGCTCACACTACCCATGGTGGTGCTGGACCATCCTCCACTACCTCAGTTCCCCCACTTGGGGGCACCACCCCACATCTTGTCCCTCCACCTGGGGGCACTGGCCCCAACTTGGTCCAACCCACTACTGTGTCACATCCTCCTTCCAGTTTGCCATTCATGGCTAGCCTCAACCTACCTGACCTGGCCAGATTGACCAACGATCCTATTCGACACGACCTTACGTGGCCTCATATGCCTACCAAGCTCCCCTCTGATATCCCTAAGTTCGAGGGGAAGGCCGGTGAGGACCCACAAAACCATATTATGTCTTTCCACCTATGGTGTTCCTCTGACTCCATCGTGGATGACTCTGTTCGCCTCCGTCTCTTACAGCGCACCTTCACTGGCTCTGCAGCCAAGTGGTATATCGAGCAACCTCATGGGACCCATGCCACCTTTGCTTCCCTCGCCTTGACCTTCCTGCAGTTCTTCCAGTTGCCTGTCCGCTATGACGCGAGCATTGAGATCCTCCTATCTTGTAGACAAAACACAGCTACCCATATCACGGACCACATCCATGAGTGGCGTCGACGCCGTAGCTTACGCAAGATCAAATTAGATGACCGTATCTTCCTAGATTGGTTCCTCAAATCCCTTCTCCCTGTTATTGCTAAGGATGTAGCATCCGAAAGACCCCAGTCTGAAGAAGAGGCCATCCTTAAGGCCCAACAGTTCGACCTCATTTATGCCCAGTCTGGTTACCTTTATACCATTATACCTGACGCCCCTCGCGGTGAGTCCTCCCAGCACGATGCGCCGGGGGCATCCCATGCTGCAGACGGTATCATTGGTCGTGTTTCTTCCCATCCCCAACCATTTTCTATAGCACGACCTACCCCTGGCCCCGACCTGTCGCGGGCCACCTCACAGTCTGGAGAAACCAACTCCTGTGCTCCCATGACACACCACCATGGACCCTCATGTCCACCTCAATGCTTCGGTTATGCGACTCCTGCTTATGCTTCCCCAGTTGCACCTCAGCCTTACTATCATCAACAGGCTACCCCAGCCCCTGCGCCTTCACAAGCCCAACCCGCTTATTATCCGCCACAGGAAATCCCTGCGGCACACCTGCAACCTACTCCGTAGCCATATCAGCAACCCCCTCAAGTTGCTGCACCTGCTCAGTCTCAACCTGCATACCATCCACCGCAGCCTGCTCCAGCACCTGCGCAACCTCAAAATCCACCTGCTGCCCAAGGGCAAGTTTACGCCCAACAGAACCCGCAGCAAAACCAGAATAATCAACGAAACCAGGGCCAACAGAACCGCGGCAAAGGCCGTAATCGTGGGAACAACCAACCTGCAGACCAAGCTGGTCAACCGGCTAATCCCCCCGACAACAACAATGCGGCCCCCGCTAATCAACACCCTGATCGCCCGCCCAAGCAGGCTAAAAACCCCAATTTGCGAACAAACCATCCTTGTTCTATTTGCGGGGTCTATGGCCATTACACACATGCTTGCCCACACTTAGAGCGAGCTCGGCAACTCTGGGTTGACGAGGCCCATCGCCAAGGGCATGCGGCTCCCCAAGCAACGCCCAACCCCCCCCAACCTCAACAACCCCCTTTGGTGCTGCAAAACCCCTTACCGGCCCAAGGCGTAGTGAACACTCAGCCGTTGGCTCCCCCTCAAGCCAACGCACCCCAACAACAACAGATCACTTACGCTGCTCCTGATCAGCCCATGTTTGACTCAGGTACCCATCACCTGCTGATGATGTCATCTGCTGACGTCAACCTCCAGACCCGTCGGAACCAATATGGCTCCACCTCTGAAGCCCCTCCCATGGATAAACCTACTAACGCTCATCCCACCGATCAGGCGTTACGTATACCTCCGCCTCCCATAGATGGCGCTGCAAAATCTCCTCGTTTCCCACTTCGCCATATCAACAATAACCCCAATGCGCGCGCTGCGTCAAACTACAGCATTGTAGATGACCTAGCCCAATCTCCCGTAGCCATGTCTACGTTAGAAGTCTTGAAGAACTACCCCTCCCAGTGCAAGACTTTACTTTCCGCCATTGGGGGGATTGACCCAAATGATTCGAATTTGATGGCATTTGATCCAGACCAGTCTGAACCACGCCTACCTTCCAGCTTAGCATTCCAAGTTACTGTCTCCGTTAGGAATCTCGTCATCCATCGGTGCATCATCGATGAGGGGGCCTCCACATGCGTGATGTCTACATTCGTATGGTAGAAGCTGGGATCCCCTCCTCTCCAGCAGTCCACCACTGCATTACGCGCCTACGACGGTCGTTCGGCTCAGCCCCAAGGCCTCCTAGCCAATGTCCCCGTCCAGTTAGGCAGCAAAACTGTACTCATTGACATTGAGGTAATCAATGCCCAATTGGATTATAACCTGTTACTTGGCCGCAGCTACATGTATGCCATGCGGGCGGTTGCCTCTTCCGTCTTTCGCACCATGATGTTCCCCCATGAGGGACGCGTGGTTAAGGTTGACCAACTCACCTACTATGATCCTAGTGCTCCTGCGGCACCTGAAAATGTTCTCCCCATGGTTGAACAACCTGTTTCTCGTGCCACCACCTCGTTTGTTTCCTCTACGGGGCCTGGAGTCTACTCAGACGCGCCGATGACCTCCACCTTTCAATCCATTCCTCCCCCGTCATCTACGCCCGAAGTGTATGACTTATGTACCTTGTCCCACGAAAACCAACCACCTAACAATCAACCACCCTTGTTGCCTAAACCACCTTTGGTACCTAGCCACATTGGTGTTACACCCATCCATACGATCCCCTTCCTAGTCCCTCCATCGGGAGTAGTAAGCGCCCCGGTCATGGCTACCCTTAGCCTCCCTGGGTTAACCTTGGGATTACCTGTATGGTATCTTTCGCCTCCCGTTCGCCTGCCGACACCAGACGTCGTCCTCCAACCGATGCAACCCATGGCTACTACCACTCAGCCACCCCCCGGTGTCTCTACCCCTTCGTCCTCCACGACTCCCCCTCCTACTCCCAAACCCACTGGGGGCAGAGGTCCACAACCTTACACTGCTGTACCACCTCCCAAGACAGTCAAAAACCCTCCAGTATTTTGTGCTCCTTCCAAATGCTCGCTGTGCGACGAGTTGGGCCATGCGACCCACCAATGCCCACAGTTACCAGCATTACAGAAGCACATGCAGATGCTCGACGATGACCCTAACATCCCAACTGTCGAACTAAACCCCACTCCCAAGCCTAAAGATAAGTCCCTACATACCAACCACCCCTACGCCATATGCGGTATTTACGGGCATTACTCACACCATTGTCCTGATCTCCCAGATTACAGAGCGGCTCTCTATGAGATGAACAATCTGGATCATGAGACGGCACCAACTACTATTGAAGAGATTCACCCCCCGATCTCACCCCCATCCGGGGAGGTCAACATCATTTACATGATCTCTTCCACTACTACCCCCTCGTCCACCGATTTGACGACGCCAACTTTCCGTACTGATGAGGAAGTTCTTGAGGCCCTGACTGCCCCAGATTATCCCTGGGATGACATGCACCACCGTTCCTATTTCATCCCAGAAGAATCCTCCTCTAGCACAGCTAACCAATTCACAGTTGAGTCCAAAGACTTCCTCCCCACCAAGGTCGACTGGTTCAAGGACCCTATTCCTGCTCCTGACGCCTTCGAGGAGGGTAACATGGCCAATATCTCACCCGTTATCCACATCAATATCTCTGACCCCCCTGGCGTCAATGAATGCATTGCCTTAGGAGCCTCCTGCAGTGAACAAGAGATTGAGGAGTACCGAAAACTCTTCCGAGAATTCCGTGATGTCTTTGCCTGGTCCTATACTGAAATGCCTGGTCTTGACCCCGCCATTATCGAGCACGACATTGACACAATAGATTACCTTGACCCTGGGATAGGGGGCATGATCAACCATTTTGACCCTACCCCATCACATCTATCTCAGCACGTCAAGGAACCCATCGTTCAAACCAACACATATGTGATCCACAATCACAAACCCTATGCACATAGCATGGGGGCAGGTCATTAACCCTGCTCACTTTTTCACATTTGTGATCTCAACCATTTTTGAGGTCACGTGTCACTTGTATATTTAATTTGATACGCATAGTTCTTTCCTTTGACCATTCCGGAGTCCTTATGACCTCCGTTTTTCGCACCATTTGCACTGCCGGATTCATATTTCCGTGCTCGTGATGACGCTTGAGATCATTTCTCGCTCTCACCAGGACCAATACCACTATTGTGTCCAGACACCTTAGTCGCCCCGGTTTGCGTGCCACATCAGTCGTAGCCCGTTTTTCACATGTTTTATATCATCGGATTCCTTTTTCCAAGCCGGTGACGATGCTTGAGATCATTTCTCGCTCTCACCCCCCGATTTTTCGGGTATTTTTTCACAACACCCTCGTCGCCTCGGTGTGCGCGCCACATCGGCCGTTACCCGTTTTTGACACCCTTTATATCGCCGGATTCATTTTTCCAAGCTCGTGATGATGCTTGAGATCATTTCTCGCTCTCACTTGGTACAATTTCAACATTGTGTCCCGACACCTTGCTGCCTCGGTTTGCACACCACATCGGCCGCTATCGGATTGTTCCACATTTTTACATGAGCCATTCACTCCTGTCATACTGCAACTGTTTCGTTATTTTTCCACCATTTCATTCACCCCGCAAGGAGGCCCATCAGTGTTCCCCACCTACCCTCGTTCTTGGTCACCATCAATCTGCCTTGATCGAACACTTCCTCCTTGCATGGCCATTCCTTTTGTTCGGTATAATTTTATCCCTTTTTCGGGCCGGACAAGTCCTTTACGAAAAAGGCACTTAGGGAGTTTCCGTTAAGCTCTTTTCTGACTCCTAAAAGAATGAAAAGATCGCCGAGCAATCTTGCTTCCTTTCATGCTCGCTAAAGTACCTGAAAGGGCGTCTATCTGGTATAGGTTTAACCCTTTTCCGGACCTGGTAGACTAATTACGAAAAAGGAATACTCTAGTCACACCGGCTAGAAGAGTTCTTCATTGCATCCTTTTATGCTTCTTTGGGCCTTGGAGACTAAATCTACGAAAAAGCAACCCCCTGGAGTCTTCTTATTTGCTTTCAGACTCTCTAAAATTGAAAGCAACCACGAGCATGCACTGTCCTGGGCTCGTAAAATCCACACGACAGTACCATTCCATTATTTCAGAGTCTTCTTATCGCTTTCAGACTCCTTAAAATTGAAAGCAACCACGAGCATGAACTATCCTGGGCTCGTAAAATCCACACGATAGTACCATTTTACACAAACTTCTTCTAGTTCCTTAACCCATGAAGAAGTACCCTCTTGTGCCTCCTGGCACTATGATCAATCCTCTCGGCAGCACCCCCAATCAGGTCGCCTTTGTTCAGAGTATTCTACAGTCTCCTGCCATTTTATCCCAGCTTGAGTCTCCCTCAGACCAATCACCCTCCCCGAGTCATTACAACTATGATCCCTTTCCCCTCAGTCAGTTTCATATGCTGCCAGATCATTCCCATTATCATACTCTGAACAAAGGAAGTTTGAGTCCACCCACTCTACTTGCCCAGTTATCCCCCCACAGTTTGTCAGTCCTGCCATCAGTACTACTACATTTCGTTTCTTCACCTCGCGCTCCTGTCAAGGAAACATCATTGCCTTGATAGTTGCAGGTCTCCCTCTGTCGACGACAACTCCTCTATTCCAGAGGATAGGCCCAGAGGTCCCTACACCTTGGACTTATCACCATCTGTGGTAAGTGCCTACGGACCATTCTGAGAGGAATCATCATTGCCTCTCCGAGTGGTTGTTCCTCACATGCTCGACTTCAGCACCTTGATTGCATCGTTGAGGATCGCGTAGGATTATATTCCATCAGTTTTTAGTCGAAGACCCCGGATTTCCCCCGACTCTAGCACATTGGTGAGTCACTTCGGAACGCCCAGTTCTATGTTCCTGTGGATGTCCAGGCTGCGTTGGCGATTGTATTCGGAAGCCATCCAGCTATATGCTTCCTCGAGTACCCATTTTAGTTCCAGTCCAGTGTACCATGGAGAGTATGACCCCAGTCACTATGATCCAGCAGTTCATCAGGTCCTTTGGTACCACACTCAGTAGCACTGTTGATGTTCCGGTGCACCAGTTCTTCAGTTTACACATGGTCCGCCCAGTAGTATGTCCCAGCTTTGTGTCCCCTCTGGACACCTATGATGTACACAGTGGCTATGTGTCTTACAGACCCCCCTTTTCGGGCCTCACAGTTCTGTTTATGTATCTTGATACGAGCATGGGTATGCCCGCTTCGTCCATATATTGAGATTATTCCTCAGTCAGTATTTGAGGTCATGTATATTTCAGGTCCCCATTTTTTGGACCCCATTGTTGTTATTATGTTATATCCTGATACGAGCATGGGAATGCCCGCCTCGTCCATATGATCAGATGATTCCTCATCCATTATTGAGGTTATGTACTTTTAGTTCTTGCAGTTGTTCGGGATCGTTGTTCCGGGCCTCAGTTTGTTTCTTCTCTTCTCTCCACACCCAGGAAAACCATTCATGACTTATGATGTCCATCGGCCATACGATGAGCTCCTGCCCTCGCACATCAGGGGGCAATCTGTTAACACCCAAAAAGTGTTCACTACCTCATCTACCACATTATATGGCTCATTTGTCCATTTTCCTACCATATTTACCTTAAAAACCCCAAAAATTCCACTAAAAAGCCTCCAAAAGGCCTAAAATGCCTCCAAAAGGCCACAAAACCATCAAAATAGCCTAAAAAAGGCTAAAAAACCCCCTTTTTCCTCCAAAAATAGCAAAAACCCCCTAAAAAGGGAAGAAAAATATAAAATAATGAGGAAAAAGAGGAAAAAACCCTATACAGCTGCCCAAAACCATGTGTTTCCCAAAACCATGGGTCAGCACTCCACCACCAAAAAACTATAAATAGGTGATGGAGATCCCTTATTCCATATCCACAATCACAAGCACCCTTACTCTGCCAAAATCTCTCTCGAAACCCTAGTTCACCATTGAACTACTTTCACCTTGAGAGCCACTTTTGGCCCATTCCCACCATTGGAGAAGGAGAAGGAGCATATTGAAGCTTGGAGCATCCTCTTGGACATTGCAAAGGGCTTCATCAAACCTTCACATTGAAGGTAATATCAATACAAAAAACCCATTATTTAAATTTGTTGTTTATGTTTCATGCATGTTTTAGAAGTAATTTAATTTCTGTTTTAGCTTAATTATTTACATTTACTGAACTACTACTAAGGAGTCCATTCTCCTTAGTAGGTGCTCATTTGCACAAGCTAGGGCTAAAACCCTTGCTACAGTATTATTCATCTATACGGAAGTGTTTGTATTCCTATAAAGATGTTATTATTCCTCTATCCGGAAGTGTCGTCATCTATATTGTAAGTGTTGTAACTTATACTTGATGGGTTATTAGACCACCTTGTTGGGGTCGGCCCTGTATAAGTCATGTGGGTCGAAGGGTTATTAGACCACCCTATTGAGGGTCGACCATGTGGGTCAAAGGGTTATTAGACCACCCTATTGGGTGTCGGCCCAGTCAGCATTATGTTATGTGGTTAAGTTAACGCCAACCTAGTAAAGGTTATTAGGCAAGTCAAGTCAAGTATAAATAGAGTGCAGGCACTCTATTTCATCATTCTATTCTCTCTCACACTCTCGAGAGAGTGGCGCACTTGTGGAGGAAGAGAATTTGCTGCTAGGAGATGTCTATCTCTTATGCTTGGGTTGTATCATTGCTCTATATATCTCGGAGGAAGTTGTTGGGGTTTTTCACCTTTATGGTTTTTCCCAAGTAGACTCTGTGTCTCTTGTGTGCTTGCATTATTGTGTCCATGATTGATATGTTGTAGATATGTTGTACATGTTGTTCTCTCAGTTAAGATCTTAGATCAAATTGAAGTAAATTCTGAGAAACTAACATGGTATTAGAGCTAGCCTAAAAGAAGGCATGGTATGGCATGTATGACACTTGTTGCATTTGCGATGTTAGGGCTTGATATAGCAAAAAAACAGTCATCCTATAACTGTCGCTATAAACAAATTTCAGAAAGGTTTCAAGGTCTGAAAATCATATAGGGATAAGTTAAGATCACCATGTACCTTGTGTCCAAAGAACAACCTCTAATTCGTTTTACTTTGTGATTTATGATCTATTCAATATAGGGTTTCTGCCCCTTCCAGATCTCAGTCATAAACAGGTGACCTTGGAAAAAAGGTCATAACTTGGGCTAGGAAGATCCAAATGAAATTTCATCAAAAGTGACAGGTAGTGCATGGACTGTACTTTCTCAAGTAACTTTTTCAAAGGCCGAAACTAAAACAGTGACATGTGTCATGCCATACAGGTTTGCTATCCTGTTTTATCCCATAAATAGGTCACGTTGCAACACTTGGCATACCTCTCTCTCAGAGAATCCGTTTGAGGTCAGACCTATGGGGTTGGAAAAATGACAGGTTGGGATATCACAAATAAATTTTTCATATGCTGGGGATTGAAAAGTTCAGATTTACACCAGAATCAATCAGGTACATATTTATGTCAAAACATAATTATTTTTTAGCACCTTCATTCATGGATTCCGGAATTTAGGGTTTCGAAGAAAGTTGGAATTTTTGTAATTGGAGACTACGGCTGAATGCTACACATCAAAATCGAAATTTAGAGACCAAGATCAGAATTTTTGGTTGGGCAGAAGGCTGGGCTTGATCAGACCCTAGTTCGGGACTTTGATCGGAAAAGTGGAAAATTAGGGCTTCTGCAAAAATGAAATTTTTTGAAATCTGTGACCACGGCTAGAAGCTCCTCAGAAAACTAGAAGATTAGAGCTTTGGATCAAACCTTTTGATTGAGCAGAAGGGTGGGCTTTATCAAGCCCTAGTTCGGGGTCATGTCTAGTGAATCCAGAAGTTTCAAAGGAAAATTTGAGGGGTGAAACTTTGTAGTTTTCAAATTATAAGTATACGAGCTTGATCAGCTCATCAAGGCACATATTTCTATCCTTTCGAAAGTTTGAAATTCAAGTTGGTAGAATTTTTCCCTACGGATAAGTAAAAATTCTCTTAAATTAAAGTAGATTTTTAACTGACTCTAAGATAAGACAAAACTAAACAAATGCTACCTTGAATTTCTTAAACTAATTTTCACAACAAGATTAAATGCATTCAAAAGAGATGAAAGACATAACTCACCTTTCAATTCGACGTTTGACCCGCTTCTAGCTCTTGATCCCAAAGCTCCAATGTAGAACCTGTTGAAATCAAACAAGGAACAAGCATGCAAGCTTCCAAATACCTTGAAGCAAAGATTAAATTCAAATCTAAACTAGATACATTCCATGTCAGAAACTTATACAATACACATGAAATGAGAAAAACAAGACAAGTTATTTTTATTACAAACTTGAAGAGTGCTTACAAAGGTTGCTTGATGTCCAAGCCAATCCTCCAGCTCCAAGTGCTTCCTCCTCTTAGCTATCTTCACAAGGCTGCAAGATCATAAGTTTGATGCCTCTAAGAGTCCTCCCCTTTGCTCATGGAATGCCTCTCTCTTATAGTGTGTGGTAGGGTTAATCAACAAGAGTGAAGGGTGGATCTTGGGAAAGTTAAGTGGATCAGGCCTACTAATCACAGAAAGTGAGTTAGGATCGAATCAGGGGCACCAATCCTAGAAAATCTCTCAAAAATCAAAATCCCATAAGCCATGGCAAAAAGGCTAAAAAAGGTGTACTGCGCCTCCATAACAGAGCATAACGCGGTAGTACCGCGTGTCAGGGAAAGAGCATAACGCGGTAGTACAGACTACCGCGCACCTAACATGGAGCAAGGCGCAGTAGTTAAGGTAAATGAAGTCTCAGCTAGGTTGATTCTTGACAGGGTAGATTTGCCTTCAAGGATCACTCATCATTTTTCTCTTCTGGGTGTTTTTAAGCAGTAGGGGAAGTGTCGTCAACTCTTTTTGTGGTGAAGATGCGACACTGTGAAATATGGAGGTATAACAGATGCCCCCTAAAGTGTGAGGTCAGAAGGGACTGATGGCCAAAAGACTTTACAAATACTGTGCGGAGATAGCATCGAGGAGAGAAACAAGGAGCTGAAACAGAAACAAGATGTTAGATATACCACCGAGGTGGGAATCCCCATGCTCGGAAATAATTGACTCAAAGCATGGCTGCCGACCAATACATTATAGATCCATGAGTACTGAGATGATATAGACTGTGGATAGATCATGGCTACTATGAACAAGTGTAGATCCATGAGACAGTAATAACACAGCCATGACCAATACAAAAAGTGGATCTGTGTGACAATACAAAGGACATCTCCATCGCAACCTCGATGCAATCAAGATACAACGGCGCGCCTAGGGTCTTCTACCCAATCGCAAATGATATGAATCTAGCCATGTGATTACAAGGTGTTGAAGTCAAACATGGTAGAAACCATTTGATTACCGGTCAATGATGTGAACCGTTAACAAATGCGAGGGAAATCACCAATGATGACGATTATCCCCAAGGTATCTGAAGTACATCTCAACGAAATGTGAATAGATGAGTTGATGTTGAGCATTCGAGAGATCATTCGATCAGAGGTCAGTGATGTAAACCTACTGTCGAACATGAGGAAACCTGCCATTGAGGCATGCAGGTACAAAGGTACTAATGGTTGATCCCTAAGTCCAATTCCCGGATAGTGATTTGGCATCGACGGGAATAGACTCGTCGAAGGTGGGCCATAATTATTCCCACATCATCGACACGAAATCAGAGCAAACGATAGTATAAGATGATGAAACAATGGAGTATGTACTGACACAGCGGAGGCCTAACACAATGAACGACTCTGAACAATGCAACCCTTTGAACATATAACAGCATGTAACAGGACTTGGCAGCAGGGATTATTGATAGTAGAGGATAGACACCGTATGAGTAGGCTCATGTCTAGAGAGACGACTCATGATGATGACCATAACTCAGTGATGACACCCAAAATAGACAAGAGACAGACGCATGCCATGTTCAACGGTAACGACTAACAAGCTGCCAAAACAAACTTGACTTGTTCCCCATATTCCCCCCGACATGATAGACGAGTACCTCTTTGTTGTTTTTCAAGCTTGAATAGGATAATAGATGCTCGATGTAGCTCACCTCATAGATGAGTCCAATCTCACACGTTTTATGAATCTGAGAAAGGAGGGGTTCGTCCCAAAGTGGGTCCTTCGATGTTAAATTTTAACGAGTCCAAGGAAGGAAATGTTAAATTTTCAGTATTAAATCACAATACTATAGGATCTTTGCTGAGAGAATAACATTTACAGTATATCAATGCATGACAATCATAATATGACAAGAATCACAAGCATCACAAGAATCAAAAGCATAGAGACAAGAGACACAAAGTTTCCGTGGGGAAAACCCTAAGGTGAAAAAACCCCACAACTTCCTCAGAGATAGAGAGAGCAATGGCTCAACCAAAATACAACCAAATAATACAGAGATAGTCTCCTAGCAGATGATCCTCCTCCTCCTCACTAGTGCGCCACTTTTCAGAGAGAGAGATAGATACTTTTCCGAGTGAGTAAAATAGAGATCTCCTATCTCTATTTATACTCACCTTTTTGCCCAGTGACCTACTGGGGCCGACTTGTCTACTTGAGTACATCCACATTATATTATATATTAATTAGGGCCGACCCCATAAGGTGGTCTAATAACCCATCGGCAAGTACACACACTTGCGACACTTGTCAATCCACATGACGACACTTCCTTATAGAGGAATAACACATCTCTTATAAGGGTACAATAAATATATATATAATATACTGATGAAATACATTCCGAAGTTACATATACATCAACACTCCCTCTTAACTAGGAAGGTATTTCTCGACACAGATCTGCTAGACAAGTCTTCTTCTCTGGATCATCGTCGTCATCATCGTCACTGCTGCTGCTATCTCATCCAATCTCTGTCTCTACTCGTCATAGGAAGTTCTATAGAGCCAGTCCTTTTTCATACTGGATGTAGGCCCACCACCTGCAGGTCTTCGTCATCACTGGCCATACTGTGGAATCCTCAGGACTTATTACGTGCGTTACAAAACCTCAAAAGAGCATCCCAGGATATTACGGGTACACAACTCCAACTTGTAGGATCTCCCAGGGCGCTATTACATGTGACCCCACCACAAAACCTCGAAAGAGCATCTCAGGATGTTACGGGTACACAACTCCGACCTGAAATCTCCCAGGGCACAAATTACATGTGGTCCACCACAAAACCTAGCAAGAGCATCTCAGGATGTTACGGGTACACAACTCCGACCTGAAATCTCCCAGGGCACAAATTACATGTGGTCATGGAAAAACCTCGCAAGAGCATCTCAGGATGTTACGGGTACACAACTCCGACCTGAAATCTCCCAGGGCCCAAATTACATACCATAGGACAAAACCTCGCAAGAGCATCTCAGGATGTTACGGGTACACAACTCCGACCTGAAATCTCCCAGGGCACAAATTACATGTCCTCCCAGAGCAATGTCTCGAAAGAGCATCCCAGGCTGTTACGGGTACACAACTCCGACCTATAGGATCTCCCAGACATGCTCATCTGCACAACCTGATCCACGGCCACAGAGTATCAACCTGATACTCACCATACATCATCCTGATGTACTCATGATCATCCTGATCATCATCAATGCAACGTCCTGCTGCATGTCATCTGGAGCAACATCCTGAAGCTCGTCATCTATGATCATCCTAATCAATGCAACATCCTGCTGCATGTCATCTGGAGCAACATCCTGAAGCTCGTCATCTATGATCATCCTGATCATCACTGCAACATCCTGCTGCATGTCATGATCCACCTGATCATCAATGCATCTACCTGATGCACACCAACTATCTACCTGATACATATCATCATACATGATCCTCCTGATCATACAATGTATCCACCTGATACAAATACAAATACATGATACATATCACCATACATGATCTACCTGATCATACAATGTATCCACCTGATACATATACAGATACATGGTCCAAGCATCCAACATGATGCATATACAAAAATACATACACATGATCCAACTGATCATATCCAGCATCCAACATGATGCGTACATACATACATAAAAATGATCCAACTGATCATATCCAGCATCCAACATGATGCGTACATACATACATAAAATGATCCAACTGATCATATCCAGCATCCAACATGATGCGTACATACATACATAAAATGATCCAACTGATCATATCCAGCATCCAACATGATGCGTACATACATACATAAAATGATCCAACTGATCATATCAAGCAGAAACTAGAACATCATCCTGATGCTCATCATCCAGCGCTTACATCCACAGCCATGTGAAGGATCCTCCTTTCAACATGCTTGGAATGGCTTCAGCAAATGTGTCCATCACTTCTTCCTCGAAGTGTCCTCGATCTGAAGAACGCCAAGCCTCTCTCTGAAGTACTCGAACTTCACCCTGGCTAGTGGCTTTGTCAGCACATCTGCAATCTGCTCGTCCATCGCAACATACAGGAGCTTCACAGCTCCTCTCTGTACCATATCCCTGATATAGTGGTATTTGATCTCTATGTGTTTCGACCTGTCATGAAACACTGGGTTCTCGGACAGCTTCACACAACTCTGGTTATCACAGAAGATACCAGTAGCCTCCAACGGGAGATCAAATAACTCAGACAGTAGCTTCCATAGCCATACTGCCTCACAACTAGCTGAACAGGCTGCAACATACTCTGCCTCAGCTGTACTCAGTGCTACACAGGACTGCTTCCTGCTAAACCAAGAGATCACACTTGATCCCATACTGAAGCAACACCCAGATGTGCTCTTCCTATCTGCAGCACTGCCAGCCCAATCTGAATCAACATAACCCAGCAGGTTAAACTTTTGATTCGCCTCATATCTGAGCCCATAATCCACTGTACCCTTCAGGTACCTCAGAACATGCTTTACAGCAACCAGGTGAACACTCCTCGGATCCGTCAGGAACTGGCTCAATGTGTTCACAGCAAAGCAAATATCTGGTCTCGTGTTCATCAGGTACATCAAGGACCCAATAATCTGACGATACATAGAAACATCAACTGGCTCAGATGAAGCATCACAAAGAAGCTTCAGATTCGATGCCATAGGTGTGGCCATGGCTTTGCAATCCATCATCCCAAATCTCTTTAGGATATCTACTGTGTACTTCCCTTGACCAAGGAAGATCCCACCTGCATTCTGCGACACCTCCATACCTAGGAAATAGTGCATCATTCCCAAATCATTCATATCGAATTCAGCTGCAAGCTTTCTCTTGGTATCTGCAATCATTCTGTCATCTCCTGTCACAAATAGGTCATCCACATATAGTAGTAGAATCACAGGATTCCCTTCCTCAACCTTGTAGTAAAGGTTGGAATCTGCTTTACTCTTGGTAAAGCCCAAACTAGATAGGAAACTGTCCATCCTACCATACCAGGTTCTGGGAGCTTGCTTCAAGCCATACAAGGCTTTCTTCAATATGCATACATAAGATTCCCTGTCATGTATTTCAAAGCCGAGTGGCTGTTCCACATATACTTCATCTTCTACTACATCGTTCAGGAAAGCAGTCTTGACATCCATCTGGTGTATCTTCCATTTCATTGCTGCAGCCAGGGCAAGTACTGTTCTGATGGAAGTATATCTGGCTACAGGTGCAGAGGTTTCTTCATAGTCTATTCCTTCCTTCTGAGAGAAACCACGAGCTACGAATCTTGCTTTATATTTTTCCACACTGCCATCTGCAGCATGCTTGATTTTGTAGATCCATTTGGAAGTCACAACAGACTTCCCTTTAGGTCTTGGGACAACATCCCAAACATCATTCTTCATAATTGATTGATATTCCTCAACCATAGCATCCTTCCATTCTTTCTTTTCTGCTGCCTCTTCATAACTGGAAGGCTCTTTGTTCATGATGTCACAGAGTAAAGCAACATAACTGGTGTGTGATCTGGTTCTCTTCTTTGCTTTGTGTTCTTCTTCTGGAATGCCAAATCTTTCTGCATCATGAATGAGCTCTCTAGCCCATACAGGTCTCCTCTTGTGAGAGTTATCCTCACGGGGTGGATCTACAGGTTCTTGTGGATCTTCAAACTCACGAGCAGTTTCTGGAACTGCTTCAGTCATGGTAATGTCCTGAAATCTTGTTTCCTTAGGTTCTTCATAAAATTCGGTAGGTGCCTTTCTTGATTTGATGACTGCTGAATTCTCATCAAATGTTACATCCCTGCTGACATCAATCTTCTTGAACCCTGGAAAATATATTCTGTAAGCCTTCGAGCTTTCACTATAACCCACAAAGATACCCTTCTTTCCTGAAGGATCTAGTTTAGTCCTCTTCTCCTTTGGGACATGAGTGTATACTGGACAACCAAATATTCTGAGATGGCTGACTTCAGGTTTCTTACCAGAAAAAGACTTCTTCTGGTGTCTTGTTGTCCAATATCTTGTGGGGTGTTCTGTTCTGCACATATACAGCTGTTCTAGCTGCTTCTGCCCATAGATGCATAGGAAG
Source organism: Larix kaempferi (assembly GCA_027924585.1). Taxonomy (NCBI): domain Eukaryota; kingdom Viridiplantae; phylum Streptophyta; class Pinopsida; order Pinales; family Pinaceae; genus Larix; species Larix kaempferi. Next base: position 243,017 of record BSBM01000286.1, read on the forward strand.
ATCCTGGTCATGCAACATTGCCCTTGCTGCTTCCATGATAGTTCTGTTCTTCCTTTCTGCAACTCCATTCTGTTGAGGATTATAAGGAGCAGTCAACTCCCTCTTAATCCCTGAATCACTGCAAAGCTTCTTGAAGTCATTTGAGGTGAATTCTCCACCATTGTCAGATCTGAATGTCTTGATTTTCTTGTCAGTTTGATTCTCCATCAAGGTTTTGAATTCCTTGAATTTATCAAGCACCTCATCTTTGCCCTTCAAGAAGTATACCCAAGTCTTCCTGGAGAAGTCATCAATAAATGATACATAGTAAACATACCCACTTAGGGAACTGGATGACATGGGGCCACATACATCTGAGTGGATGATTTCCAGGATGTCTTTTTCCTTGCTTTCACTGCTTGGGAAAGCCTTCTTAATGTTCTTACCTTTTGCACATCCTTTGCAAACACCTTCATGTTTGGTCTTGATTTCAGGAAGACCTTCTACAGCCTTGCTTGCAATTGGAAGTGCTCTATAGTGCATGTGAGCAAGTCTCCTATGCCAAAGTTCACTTGGCTCCATGGATTCATGTATCATGGCATGTTTAGGTTGACCCTTTAGTTTATACAAGCCTCCCTCTTGCTCTCCAATCACTACTGCATCATCCATGGTCTTTCCCTTTGGCCACATTAGTACTTGGCCATCAACAAATGCAACCCTCATACCTTTTGCATCTAAAGCAGAGATGGAGAGTAAGTTCTTCTTGAGTCCAGGTACATAGAGGACTTCCTTCATCTTCAGATATTTTCCAAAATCTAAGTTGTAAGAGGCTTCACCACTTCCTTTGATTGGATATTGATAATCATCCCCAAGTTTCACCTTATGGGGTGATTCATGTTCAAAAAGGTTCACAAATGATTCCTTGAACCCAGTCATGTGTTTGGAAGCCCCACTATCAATCAACCAATCATTACATCCATGGGAGATGGTACCTGTAAGAGCGGAAATTAGAACATATTCTTCTTCACTTGATGAGTCATCATCACTACTACTTTCTGCCCTAGCCTTCTTCTTTAGAGGTTCATCATCTTCGGCAGCATGAGCATGAAACCTTCTTTTGCTGCCTTTCTTCTTCTTACTGGAGTTGTTCTTATTATCCCTCTTGTTCTTTGGACAATCTGAAGCAAAGTGACCCTTCTCATTGCATGTGAAGCATCTTAGGTCCTTCTTACTCTTTTGATGGAATCTTTTGGGGTGAGGGTGATCCTTCTTGGTTTTGCTTCTTTTGGTGTGGGCTGCAAGAGCTTGATCTTCTCCTCCCATCTTTTCCTCACGAGCTATAAGTCTAGCTTCTTCTTGAGAGAATTCTTCCCTCAATCTGTTGAAGGAGATCATTTTCTTCCTTGCACAAATTCCTTGAATAAAGGAATCCCATGACCTAGGTAGGCCATTTAGAGTAGTCATCACCACCTCACCATTCTCCACCATTTCATCTACTGCTTCTAATTGTTCCTTGATCTGAGAGACCCTTGAAAAGTAAGATTGAATGGTTTCTCCATTCTGAAACTTCACTGCTTTCAATTGGTTCCGCAGGGTCATCTTCCGATTTATGTTCTTTCCTTCAAATAGCTTGGTCAAAGATTCAAACATCTCTTTGGGTGTCTTGAGAGAAGACACATGGGGTATGAGATGGTCTTTGATAGAATCAGCAATGATTCTCTTTGCCTTGACCAAGTTCTTCTTGTGCAATACCTTGGCCTCTTCATCCTCTGGGATAGGGATGTCTTCTTTCACATATGAGTCCAACTCATTCTCTTCCAGGATTAGCCCAATCCTATACTTCCAGGCTCGGAAGTTATCAGCCCCTTCAAGCTTATCCTCAAGCTTGGTGTGAAGAGACATCTTTAAGAGTACTTCAAATGGAAATAGAAAAGATTTAGAACTTACCACTTGAAGTGCTGAAAACTGGATCTGGTCCCGGATTAGGGTTTGTCAGAGAAACCCTAAAAATTCAAAATGTGAATTTCAAAATTCCGAAAGGATAGAAAGATGCACCTTGGAGAGCTGATCAGCCTAGTACATTCAGAATTTGAGATCAGCAAAGTCTTGCCCTTCAAAATTGCCTTTTTGTCCACCCGGTTTCACTAGGGAGAGCCCTGAATTAGGGTTTGAGTTTCCCGGAGATCTACCCAGCCAAAAATATCGATCCAAAGCTCAAACCTTCGATTTTTGCAAGGAGCTTCTAGCTGTACCTTCAGTTTCCAGAAATTCCTATTTTTGTGGAAACCCTAATTTTTAGGGCCAAAACTGAAAATGCTCGGAACTGAAATCTGATTGGATAGAAAGATGCGCCTTGATGAGTAGATCCAATCTACTATACTGATTTTCAAAAATCTGTGGAGAGAAACTCAATAAACAAGGAATACAAGCTTCCGTCACTGCAAAATGTCTTCTTCTCAGTTAAGCTCTGATACCATGTTAAATTTTCAGTATTAAATCACAATACTATAGGATCTTTGCTGAGAGAATAACATTTACAGTATATCAATGCATGACAATCATAATATGACAAGCATCACAAGCATCACAAGAATCGAAAGCATAGAGACAAGAGACACAGAGTTTCCGTGGGGAAAACCCTAAGGTGAAAAAACCCCACAACTTCCTCAGAGATAGAGAGAGAAATGGCTCAACCAAAATACAACCAAATAATACATAGATAGTCTCCTAGCAGATGATCCTCCTCCTCCTCACTAGTGCGCCACTTTTCAGAGAGAGAGATAGATACTTTTTCGAGTGAGTAAAATAGAGATCTCCTATCTCTATTTATACTCACCTTTTTGCCCAGTGACCTACTGGGGTCGACTTGTCTACTTGAGTACATCCACATTATATTATATATTAATTAGGGCCGACCCCATAAGGTGGTCTAATAACCCATCGGCAAGTACACACACTTGCGACACTTGTCAATCCACATGACGACACTTCCTTATAGAGGAATAACACATCTCTTATAAGGGTACAATAAATATATATATAATATACTGATGAAATACATTCCGAAGTTACATATACATCAACAGGAAAACTCGGTAGTTTTTCACATTTAGAGAGCCTGAAAAACTTAAAGGAGGCTCCACGGTGTACTTTTTAGTAAATTTAGTCCCTCGATCCCGAAAAAGTGTAAAACAATTCCCGAGAGAACTCTCCCAGCCAAAATTGACCGAGGTATACCTTTCTGGTAAATAGTCTAAATGGGTCGAAAAAGGGGTAACCTATCACCGAATAGATGACCTTTCAAATACTTTTACAAGTGTGAAAGAGTCAAGATCACTTGGCAATATTTTCAATTTTAGGGAGTCTGAAAAGAGCTTAACTATGGACTCCAATGGTCTTTTTCGTAATGTTTAACTATTCTGGCCTGAAAAGAGAATAAAATACAACCAGGATAATACTTTCCTCATCATTTAACGAGCATGAGTAAAGCTGACCAAACTCGACACCATTTACTTGAGTTTGACAAGCACGACACGGGTGTAAAAGCGCTTGGAATGTTTTTCAAGTTTTAATCTAGAGCATGAAAAAGATAAAGTAGGCTCAAAACGAAGGTCAAATAATGAATAAACGCCAGTGTGAATATATTGTCTTTAAAGGAGATCCTGTCAACAAGTGCTCATGAAACCAGATATTAGTAATGTGAAATGGGTTTTATTTTAACCAAATAAAATAATGAGTAAAAAATGAGTGAAAAAGCTATATAAAGGATGGGTAAAAAATAGAAAGTTACCATTTCACTTGTGCATTTACCAAAAGAGGAGATTTTACCCATTTGAGCAGCAAAAACTTCAAGAGTTCATATCTGGAGATTCGGGGCACCATTTCAATAGCCGTCTACGCCAGGTAAGAGCTTTTAAGCCTCTCTTTCATTTCATGTATGAATAACTCGTTTTCAATAGGAAAAAGTAATTTTTTGGGCAAGCCCTATTGGGCAAAATTCGCCCTCCATAGCACCGCGCGGGGGCCATATCGGGAAGCGCGGTACTGTGTAATAGTACCGCTCTATGAGGTTAAATAGAGGCATGGTACTGTACAGTACCACGCAGTCAAATTTTACCCAAGCACGATAGGAGCGAAAATTAAGATGAAAAAATCATTTTTTCCCAAATTTTTAGCTGAGATCAAGTTGTTAAATAATTACTGAATGTTTCCCATGACCTTTTGCAGGTGTTTGAAACTTGTTTGGAGCAAAATGGTCCATTGGAAAGAAAGAGAACATGAAGCGGATGATTTGCTGGCTGAAAATGACCAAGCGACTTTGACTGCACTACGGGAATGTGGTTTGTTAAAATTCTTCAAGACCAAGGGTATCTGTAAGCAGGCAAAGCTTCTCACCCACCTTATTCAAATGTGGGACCCCGACATTCAAGCTTTCGAAGTGGGAGAACACATCCTCAAAATTCAACTCGAGGACATTTATTTTCTCATAGGCCTCTCAAAAAGAGGAGCCCAGGTGAGTTTTACTGGATACGCAGCCTCGGAGGTGAGCACAGATGCTTTGATTGCTCGTTATTGCCGTCAGGGTTCAGGGAAGAAAAGCGGCAAGGTGGTCATCAAAGACATTATAGAACTTCCTATGAAAACCGTGTTGTTCACCATCACACGTGCAGTAGGGAGTACAGGTCCTCATCAGGCGTCCCGTACACAGATGAATCTTGCAGTGGATTATATGGCAGGAACAGTATTCAACTAGTGTGAGGCAGTGTTGACCAACCTCAGAGAGCAAGTGAACAAGTGCAGGCTTGGAGAGAATTCCCAATTTGGTTATGGGAGCATCTTAGTCACTTTCTTTTTGGTGAGGGTGCCATCATTGCGCCCACAGATAGCTATGCCCCCCCATCCACCTACCCAGCCATGGATGGCTCAATGGAGTGATTATGCAGGACGTCTTGGGGGACCTCAAGGTTTGGCTTTTGGTGAGGATTTCTTCTCGTGGCTCGAGGAACAGATAGTGATGATCGATGACTACCCCTATGCAGGGGTGGACTTCCGTGAGGACATAGAGTTGGCACTACCGGAAGATGAGGATTGGGACAACTCAGGTATGACCTTCATGTATATTTTTTTCTTTTTTTCTTTTTTTTTTGAATATATGATTTTTATTGCTTTTTAGAATGTGTAAAAGACTTTAATGTATGTATGTATGCATGTCGCAGATCATGGACCACAGAGACCGGCTGGGTACTTGCCATTACGTCGAGGTGGTGTTGATCGCCAAACCGCTCTAGACGAGGAAGAAGATGAAGATGAAGTAGGAGGGGTCCAAGAAATAGAGAGGAATTTGCAAGGTTTAACTCACGGTATTCCTGCTATGATGGTGGATGACATCCCTTTGCATCTCCAGCAGCATACTGTAGGTGTGCCTAGGCGTATTGGTCATCTCCTTTGTAGGGTGGCTCGAGCTATAGTGTGTTATCACCAGCAGTGTGAGGAATCTGACGAGGGACGTGATAGATTGTTAAGTTCCTAGTGGGTGGCCTTCACTAACACCTCGGGGTTTTGGTGTAACAGTTTGTATCATCTGGTATCAGAGCACTTTCTTGGGATCGTTGGGTGGAATTTCTGCCAAATTTTTTTCGCATCTGTTGCAGCTTCGGATTTGGGAATAATCCCTATCCTCTTAACTGTGGAAAGTACTTGGGCATAATCCCTAAAACTCATTGTGAGGAGTACCACAGGAACCCCAAAGTAGCTGGCCATTGAGAGGACCTGCCATCGAAAAGGGAAACGACCCCTACCTGATTGACTAGTTCCCACCCATGAGGTAAACCAAGAGCTGTCGTTTGTGGCAAAGTGGTTATCAGTTTTACTTGAGCCATGGAGTGATGGGTACTGCCCCAATACGCAAACCGTCAGACAGCATTGGTGGCCAAGTGAAACACCTGAACTGTTAGGAAGCCGTACATACCTGGGGTCCATATCTATTTTCAGTTGAACTGTTGCTGATCACTTCTGCTCTAGATCCAGTCGTTTCAGATCTATTCTGAAATTCGTTCAAGATCTAATCACCGTTTTCGATCCCTTCCATGCTGTTGCAAATCCATCTATTGCGGATCCCTTCCGTGTCGCTGTTGCCGATCCATTTCTGGAAAAACTTCACTGACATCCCTGTAATCCCATTTTGCATATTTCATTCCTGAAGACCCTATCCCAAATTCCACTTCCCAAGACCAGAAATCCCACAGTTGTCTATTTTTAGGGTTTGCCATAACTTCTTCAATTTTCACCCGATTGCCTTCAAATTTTACCATAGAGTTCCTGCTTCTGAAATCCCCATTTTTTGCTTCCCTGTCCCTCAGAAAGTGTCGAAAACCTAGTCAAACCCCAATTACCCCTCGAAGTGGCCCGTGATCAATATAAAAGTGATTCTAAGTTCTATTATTTCTAATATCTTGTGTATTTGCATTAATTAATTATTTCCACTTCGAGGGGGCAACTTCCTTTGAGCAAGCTCAATACAATTAACTTCATGGTTTCGAAGAACTGAGTCAATTGCCTGAACTGGGGAGCTGCTGAAGGTTTATGGAAGAAGAACTGGTGGTGCATGTACAAAGACTGCTTCATATGGTGTCCTTTGAGATGTGGTACTATACCACTGGAGCGCTTCTCAGAAATCCATAGAAATAGTTGTCCAAATCTATGGAGGGATGGGTAAGGGTTCGAGCAGTCCTGAAAGGAGGGTCGTTTCACCCTTGTTGACCTGGAAAGTATCACAGTCAACCACCATCTGTTGAATTGTCCTTTTGAGTCCCTGCCAAAAGAAGTTACATTATTCCTGGTCATACGTTTTGAGGAACCCAGAGTTCCCTACTGATGAAGAAGCATGGAGTTCATAGAAGAGATAGCCCCGTTGAACAGATTGCAACCAATTTGGAACAAGCAAAGAAATAGCTGTAAGAGAAACTGGGTCATCAAATGTGCGAGGAGGAGCATCTTCCACCATATTGTCCTTACCCTTTTGGTAAGTGGTCGCATAGTCATAACCCATGAGTTGGATAACCCATTTCAAGTGTGTTGGGGAGGAGACCCGTTGTTCCAGGAAAGTTTCCAAACTCTGGAGATCAGTCTTGATGCAAAAATAATTCCCCAATAGGGATGGCTGCCACTTCTGGACTGTATGCAAAATATTCATCATTTCTTGCTAAGAGGTAGATGTAGCTAAATTCTTACCGGAAAGGTCTCTTGAAGGGAACAAGATCATTGGTTTAGCAAAGACACCTGCATATCTATCCAAGGAAGTAGTGGAGACTGTTGATGGGTGCATCTGAATGAATGGAGCTGAGCGATGACACCATGTGAATTATTCTTAAGTATTTTTTCCAGGCGATGTGAACTGATGATGCAGAGAGACCCTGGTTGTAAGCCCATAAATTTGTGTTGTGCCCCATTGACTGAAAACTGCATCCAAAGTTCAGCAAAATCCCATAAGATGGGGCCAAGTGTGCATAACCATTGAACGCCCAAAACCACATCACATCCGCCTAAGGACAAGGCAAACATGTGAGAGCGCATGTTATAATATTCCATAGAGATGTGCACATTGTGACACTTCCCCTTGCAAGGTAAGGTGCCCCCATTGGCAACCATGACTTCAAAGTTGGAGCGAGGATGGACAAAACAATCAGCCTGTTTGGCAATCCGAGGATCAATAAAGTTATGAGTGCTACCAGAATCAATGAGTATGGTAAGAGGGAGCTTCTTGAAGTATCCCCTGACTCGCATTGTTTGTGGGGTGGTGACGCCTGTTATAGCATGGAGAGATATCTCGGGTGGGTCGTCCTAAGATGGGGTGTCAATAGGCGGGTGTTGAATGTCGACCTGATCATCTACTATATCTAGAGCTTCTTCATCAAGTTCTGAGGCAGGGGGAGAATCCACATCCAAGAGATAGATCTTTTGTGGAACACATCTATGTCCCCAAGTGAATTTCTCATCAGAGCCTCCACCAAGGTTCAAGTCACAGAGTGGGTGGAAACGCCGGCATTGCAGTGTTCGCCCGGGGCTCATACGGCAAAGGGGACACCACCGTACGGGCGCACATCCAGCCCAGAGTCTGGACTGTGGAGCGTGGTGGGATGTTAAGATCCTAGTGGGTGGCCTTCACTAACACCTCGGGGTTTTGGTGTAATGGTTTGTATCATAGATCTCCTAGATCTCCCTAAATGGCAGTTTTTATCTTTTTTGCGGCATGTATATGATATGTAGGCTTTGAGAGCCAAATTTTTGTATGGGATTTGGTCCCAAATTTTGTCTTTAAAACACAAACTTGATGTATTTGGAAAAAACATTTTTATATACAGTGATATGGACCTATTTTTATGATCTATTTATTTACAATGACTTGTGTGTTCTATTTTTCATGATGTGTTTTTAGGTATGGGCAAGATGCCAATCCAAAATGTAATTAGCTATACAATTGAATTCCCTTGGTACGTGTTGATATGAAATAAAATTAAAAGATCATTCCAAGAGGCGTACCGTCCGAAATAAACGAAGTAGGATAGGATTGTGAACTGTGTAAACACGATTCAGATGAGAAACCACGAGTTGGGAGTCTAAAAAGATTGATAGGGAGTCAATTCCGAGTGAAGCAACCTCCGTCAAGAGTCCGATGACTGCATGGTACTCTATGATATTGTTGGTTGCAGGACCCAAACAATTGGCTCCTGAAGATATCAACTCGCCAGTGGGAGAATAGATTACCCATGCTGCGGAGGTGAGATTCTGGGTATGCCGGCTTGCACCATCGGCGAATCCGAAGTAGGCAGACATCTGCGCATAAAATCACAAGTCAAAGTAAGAATGGATACATGAGGTCCATGTGCACACCAAAAGATGAGTAAAAATAAGCTAAGTACATTATTTACAAGAAGTAACCCGCGTAGGGAAACCTTACGCGTAGAAGCGTTTGAGGTATATCCCATTGTGGGGCCGTGCCAATGGCGTGCCATCACAATCGATGAGTTCATAAGCTCCTTTCTCCAAGACACGTTTTACAACAAAGGGGCTGTACCACATAGATTCTAGTTTTTTCTTTTCCGAGTTTATCATGCATTTGATCATATGTGAGTATGAGGTCACCTTCATTGAAAATCCGAGGTTGAACGGATTTGACGCATTTTTTATGAGCTTCGTTGGCTAAAGCAGCATCGCGGCGTGTTTCATTTAGCTTAGCTAGGTATAGAAACCGTTCCTCTTCGGAAGTGGTGTGAGGAAGTAGCTCTATGGCTATCTTAAGTGATGGAATTTCACATTCAATCAGTAAAATGGCTTCTAGGCCATACACTAGTTGGAATGGTGTAATCCCAGTAGCACTTTTTACTGAGGTTCGGTATGCCCATAGTGCTGAAAATAGAGCTGAGTGCCAGTTGGATTTCTGAGTACCCACAATACGCTGAATCATTCGTTTCAGGACTTTGTTAATGGCTTCAACTTGGCCATTAGCTTGTGGGTAGTATGGGGTTGAGTTTTCATGGTGAAAACCTAACTTGGCACTTAGTTCCTCGATCATATGGTTCGTGAAGTGGGAGCCATGATCGGTCACAATGGATTGTGGGACACCAAATCTAGCTATAATATGATTGAATATGAATTGTGTTGTTGTTTTTCCATTCTCAGCATAAGTAAGCATCGCTTCAGCCCATTTTGTGAAATAGTCGACAGCTACTATGACATAGCTATGCCCCCCGGCTGAAGTGGGCTTACAGTGCATGAAATCTATGCCCCATTTGGAAAAAGGGCCGACGGCAATAACAGGATGGAGTGGAATAGGGTGCGAGCGTGTTTTACTATGAAAGAATTGACACGGTGGACATATCTTGACTGTTTCAACGCAGTCTTTGAAAATTGAGGGCCAGAAATATCCTGCTCGCAGTATTTTCTGGGTCGTAGCCATCCCAGAGAGATGACCACCACATGCTCCAGCGTGGCAGTCATTAAGAACGCGTTCCGCCTCATCTAGGTTCAAACAACGTCGAAGAACGGTGTCAACACCACATCGATAAAGAGTATCGTTGACTATGAGGTAGTATTTGGCGTGATGTCGGATGCATCGACGTTCATCGCGAGTGAGGTCGGGGTGGAAGCGTTGGGTTTGGAGATATAATAGAATATCCCCGTACCATGGATCAAACGTGCTAATGAGGAACAACGATTCATCAGGAAGAGAATCGATGGGCTCGGATTGCTCGGTAGCACGGGGCAAGTTACAAATCAATTCAGCAAAGACCAGAGATTTCTTGGACTTGGCTTTGACAAATTCCAAGTCAAACTCTTGAAGGATGATGATCCAATGAGAATATTTGCCCCCAAGCACTTGACGTGTGAGGATATAATACATTGGATTGAAATCAGCTATAACAGTGGTCTGGCGGAGTAGAATGTAATGATGGAATCTCTGGACAGCAAATACTGTTGCCAGAGCCAGTTTTTCAACATGTGAATAATGAGTTTCGGAGTCGAGAAGACTCTTACTAAGATAGTATACCACATGTTCTATGCCGTTGTGGTCTTCCTAGACTAGCACCATACTGATGGTGGAAGTCGAAGCTGGGAGATAAAGAATGTAATCCCATGTGTAATCGGGGGGTTGGATCACAGGATCTTTGGTTAAGGCTGCCTTTAGATTATCAAAGGAGCATTGGGCTTCGTCATCCCAGATGAAGGGAGTATTTTTCTTGAGAAGCCTCATATAGTCTTTTGTTATCTCGGAAAGATTACAGATGAAACGGCGTAGAAAGTTTGCATGCCCTTGCAAACTTTGAAGTTTTGGAATGTTTGTGGGGGAAGGCAGGGCTAAGATAGCTTCTACCTTCGTAGGATCTAAGCGTATCCCACTTTTGGAGATTATGAATCCCAAAAGTTTTCCGGCTTCTACGCAAAAGACGCACTTATACAGATTCAAACGTATATTATAGCAACGGAACCTTTCAAAAATGGCACTTAAGTGATCAGGATGGTCATCCTGGGTCTGAGAGTGAGCGGGAAGATCATCAAGATATGGCTCTACAATATGTTTGATGTCGTGAAATGCGTATGACATCGCCTGTTGGAAAGTTGCCCCGGCATTTTTAAGGCCAAAAGGTAACTTTCGATATTCGAAAATCCCCCAAGGGCAGATAAAGGCTGTTTTGTGCTGGTTGGCTGGGAGGATATCCATCTGATTATAGCCAGAAAAGCCATCCATAAATGAAAAGATGACACTCCCGGCATAGTTATCGATGATCTGGTGGATGAACGGAGTTGGGTAGTTTTTCTTTGGACAAGCTTTGTTCAAGTCGCAGTAATCGACACAGACTCTGATCGTTCCTTGTTTCTTGGCTACGGGAACAATGTTAGATACCCATTTTGTCAATGGGACAGGATAGATAAAACCAGCATGCAAAAGTTTTTCAACTTCTGCTTTAATGGCGGCTGCCTTACAAGGATGGACGAGCCAAAGTTTCTGCCGAACAGGTCGGGTGCCAGGGAAGGTTGGAATTTCATGGACCACAATCGAGGGATCTATTCCTGGCATTTCTTCGTAACTCCAAGCAAAAACATTGCGAAAGGTTTTGAAGTAGGCACTATAGAACTCCATTTCGAGGGGAGTACATGTTTTGCCAATGTGTATGTTTTCCACGATACCAGGCTTCACTAAAATATCTATGGGAGTAGTTTCCATAAGGTTAGCCAAGTTTCCCTTGGAAAATACTTCATCGAGGGAAGTGGGAAACTTGGTTTGAACTATCCCAAGTGAAGTACTGGGTTTTATATCGGGCTCAAGTGTCTAAATGGTGGGGAATGAAGATCGATGATGAAAATCTCCCCAAGGTGGCTCATCACCGCACATAACCTCCATAATTGATTTGTCAGTGGGAAAAATCAAATTGAGAGGATCGATAAGTGGTGGGTATGAATGAGTCTCAGACGAGAGATGTGCCACGGTGTGATGGGTAGAATAGTTGACCGAATCGGTGGCTGATTGGATCGCTTCATATGTTGAGAGGTTTCTGTTCAAAGGCATAGAGTTGCCGTAGTCTTTAATCTGAGCGAGACTCGGAATCACCCATGAATCATTGGAAGGGGTGACATTTGATGAAATCATGTTGACTGGTTGAACATGGGTCCCCAGCTCTCGAAAAACTACAATAAGGGAAGAATCCTTCATGAGACCAACACCAATGTCTTGGAACCGGTACCAAGGTTGATCCAATAACGGGACGGTGTTGGCGGAGTTCGGATGAGAGTCTGGAATACAGTAATCAAGTTGATCAGTGGTGACAATTTTCCCTTCATGAGGAAATTGCACAATCCGGAAGACTGTAGATGCTATGGCAGTCATGGCGTAAAACCAGTTCTGACCAAGTAGAAGATTGTAATCTAATGGTGCATCTATGACTTCAATGTGTATGGATACTATTTTTCCCCCCAGTTCAACACCAATTGAGGGAATGAGTCCATAAGGTTGAAAACCATGTCCATCAAATGCCCTGAGAGTAGTGGGAGAAGTTGTGACTTCGGGTGAGCCTAAGGCTCTCCAGCAATTCAAAGACATGATCGATGTGGAGGCACCTTCATCTAACACAGTGCGATGGATGCTATTTCCATGGATTTTTGTATGAACCTGGAAGGCTAACTGGTGAGAAAGCCGAGGTTTAGCATGTTCCAAGTTAAACATAATAGAGTTTGAAGTATCAGGGTCCATTGCCCCTAGTGCTGAAAGTAAGGTTCTACACTCTGTGGGGCCATGTTGAAGAACCTCGAGAGTTGACATGGCGCAAGGTGCTTGAGCTAAATCCTCAACAATGTTGTAATTTTGGGTAGCTCGCGAATTGGGATTAAATGTCGCCTTTCGTATGGTGCCCTTGGGTGGGCATAGCACTGTGTCCATGAGCGGTCTCTCGATATGGAGATGGCCGGTAGGGGGGAGAATAGGAGTCGTATCTTCAACAGGAGATTTTCCTTTGGCTGTCTCTGACTGTTTGTTTGAACTTGGAGGGTTCTCATATGTCTTTGAACGAGTGGTTATATGAATCTCCTCATCACTCGTCATCAGGATTTCGCGATTTGTGGACGTCTCTCCGTGAGTTGGGTTGCTGGAGTTGCCCCCCTGTGGCGTTTCTTGGGCAACCATCTGCTGTTGCTGTTGAGGGAAAGGGTCAGTTAACACTGCCGGGAGAGAGGATCCTTTAACGAACTTGTTGACTTCATCCTTGTAGGGGCAGTCACGTGTGTAGTGATCGTCTTGACAAATTAGGCAGGGAAACTTAGCCTTTCGACGTGGTTTCTAGTCGTTGTGAGTGGGTTGTGGCTTGGGGTTCTCCTACTAGTTCTTCTTAGATTTACTACGATTTTTTTTCTTCTTTCCCCCGGATGGTTGTGACGTATATTGAACTGCATTCACTTCGGAGGAGATAGCAGGAGAGGTAGTAGCTTTTGAAGCAGCCTGAGGTAGAGCGGGGGAAGCAGAAGCTTGTTGTCCCGTCAAGTTGGTAGTAGGATGGGCTTTGACTGAACCGACAATACCATCAATGTGGGGTTCAATGGTAGGTTTCGTTGGATCAGTGGTAACGTGGGTGGCATGGGGAAGAAGTTCGTGTAAAGTGTCAGATTGGGTGTATACCAAATCCATGTATTGAGCTACCGAGATGGCTTGTTCTTCTGTAACCGGCCCGCTCATAGCGATATCTCTGGCTATGGGAGGCAAAAAGGATTTCGTGAACCAATTAGCGAGTAGCTGATCCAGAATGGGTGCCTTGATTAGCCTATGGCATCGACGCCACTCATGGATGTGATCTGAAATGTGTGTAGATGTGGTTTGACGCAGTGAGGTTAACAGTTCTGTTCCAGTCTCGTACCAGATGGGTAGTTGGAAATGGGTCAGAAACTACATAGCCAAGGTGTTGAAATCATGGAAACAGTGTTGTGGCAGCTCGATGTACCATTTTGCTGCCGTGCCAGTAAGCGTACGTTGGAAGAGCCATAGTCGAATAGAATCGTCCATCAAGGAGTTGGATGAACACCAAAGATGGAAGGTCATTACATGGTTCTTGGGGTCTTCTCCGAGCTTAGCATCAAACTTGGGAATGTCCGATGGAAGTTTGGCTAGAATGGGTGGCCAGTGAGGTTCATGCCATATGGGATCGTTTGTAAGCCTCGACAAATTAGGTAAGTCTAGTGTAGCCAAAAAGGGAAGTTGACGATTAGTCTGCGGGTATGAGTAATAACTGTGTGGTGCAGAGAAACCTCGGGGGCCCTGCATAGCATACTATTGCGTGTTATACCCATATGTGTTTCCCAGGGGATACTGCTGGAAGTTCTGTGGGTAGTAAGCCATCTGGTTAATCGGTTGAGTGTTGGTAACCGGTTGGTGGATGTTTTGCTGAGTGGGTATGGTACCCTGGGGTTGCGGAAACCTAGGAATGGTTGTTGCTCCTGGTTGGGGAAAAGTTCCTTGGAGTTTTTGTGTTCCAAGAATGTTACCACTATATTGAGTAAGTGGAGGGTTTCCCATAGCAGGGTTGGGGGGTGGCTGTGACAATGGTGTCCATGGAAGCTTCATTCCTACTTAAGGAGCATGTGGAAATTGAAGGGATGGGTTCCATGGAGTTGTAGCAGCTGAAGGATAAGGGAAGCCGGAGTTCAAGTTGGGGGGAATCTGATATTGCCCTCCAGCTGGGTTCCAGTTTCCAAATAGTGAGTACCCCCCACTCTGTGGGATTTGAGGTTCCCAAGAAGGAAGCATACCTGACGGGGGATGTTGAGGATGAGGTCCGGTTGGAAAACTAGTATAAGGTTGTCCGCTGCCAGGTGTGTTGTACATACCATACTGAGCAGATGTTGCTGGTTGGGAGGGTTGTTGGATGGAGCCAATGGGTTGTCCTCCAGCAGATGGGTTGGATGGCCCTATAGGAGGAGGTTGTTGACTAGGAACGGGGTTCCCAACAAAGGGTTGTCCTCTAGTTGGTTGGGTTGATGGCCCGCCAGGGGGAGTTTGGTTGTTGGAGTTGGGGACCATGGCAGTCGGTTGTCCACCTCCTGAGATAGTGTAGATAGTGGCCGAAGGTGATCCTCCAGGCAAAATGGAAGATCCAGCAGTATGACTTGGTGTTCTTCCGCCGCTAGCCAAATACAATAGTGTTGATTGGCCAACGATGCCAAAGGTGCCGATTTATGGAGGGGGTCTTCCATATCTGACAGGCAAGGACGGAGAAAAAATTGGGTTATCCCTCATAGAATGTGCGCCAAACATGGGTGATGGCAAAAAATGTGGGGAATTTAACCGAGGGGTATCGGGGGTGCCGTCCATAGCGTGTTCAATGATAGGAGGACCATCGAAGACTAGGTCCGAGTTCATGTCCTGAAAAGGGTTTTCGGGGTCCAGTGGGAACCTAGGTATAGTAACATCTGAAGGTCCAGAGTTGTCTGCATAGGAGTGATGAAACTCTATGCTAGACGGGATGTTGGAATCCCGATAGTCAGGAGAACGGGTAACAGGGGGATATCTAGAGGCTGTCGAGAGCATCTGCTCTATGCCACATTTAAACTATGCCGATGCTAACAGGGAATTTGCTAGACTAACCATACTAGACTGAATGGAAGCCATGATCTCATGTCCCGGAGGGAGGTTGGGGAGAGATATAGTACAAGGAACATTGCTGGAAGAACTGGTTTCCTGTGGATGAATGCTGGGTGGCATGGTGATAACAGGCAGTAGCTCTACCTGGGAAGTGATAAAGCCATAATTAGGTTCAAAAGGTGTGTCAGGAAGTTGAGTATCTTCAATAATTTTGACATACCCGCCTGGGACTGAAATCAAGCCAGGTATATCTTGGTCAGACCCTTCGGTGGTGCCAACAGATCCGTCTGTGTCATCGTGAAAAGTTTCTGATGGAAGGGAGGTGTTGACATCAGGTAGGAGGATGACCTTTGGTCTAGTATTTTGGGTTGTACTATATTCAGCAGCTGTAATGTTGTCCACTATGGCAGATATATCTGGAATAACAGTGGGTGAAGTGACAGTGGGAATCTCAGATATGCTAGTGGTTGCAGAAGCTGCAAGAGATTCTGAGACTGTGCTGTGAGTAACGGTTACAGGCAGAACTGAAGATGTAGTATGTATCGGCGGTGGAATGTTCCCTCGACCAGCACCGTGGCCAGGAGGAGCGGGAATGCGTGATGCAGGTGGACCGGAGGTCCGTGGCGGTGGTGGTGGTGGAGGGATTTTGCCCTATACTCATCGTGATCTCCGTGGTGGTTCTAACATAATGGCAGGAAAATGAAAACTGGGGGCAGTTTCTTAATAAAGAACTCAAAAAATCTAATGCAGCCGAGTGTGCAGAAGAGGAGCTAGAAAAAGCAAGGCTCATAGGCCAAAAAAAGCAAGCTCTAAAATCTATACTGAGACCAGTGTCCCAGTAAGCGAGCTGATAAAAAGAATGGCCAAAATGCCAACAAGCAGTCACTAAAAAAGAAAAATGACCCTCTATAAAGATGAGATAACAAGCAAACTCCTAACTAAGAGCTGGAGACCTCAACAAGCTATATCCTTCGCAAGGTGATGAAATCCAAGTCGAAGAATACAACGTGAGAGACCAATATGAGAAGGATATCCCTCTACCGAAAGGGATCCTAGGTAAAAGAGCCCTAGTAGAAAAGTCACTAAGCTACCTCGTTCATGACACGTTGGAAAAGGTTTTGGGCACTTCTGCCTTCCAAGGAAGACAATGATCGATGTTGCCTTAGGGCTAAGTGGAGTGCGGCATTCCACAGAGTTCGTCCGGTTCTCAATCTCGCAGCCGTTTAACCCCTGAAAGTTAGAAACAATCAGGAGGCCCCTCCACAAACTGGCTATGACCGTGTCAATAAATACTAGAGGATTTTAGCTCCCTAGAGGACAACAACTAAGTCTCAAATGAAAATGACAAGGGGGAATTATTTTGATGCCTATCCCCGGTGTCCTACCTAACTACCAAATTCTTTTGATTTCCTCAAGTGAGGTTAATGTTGGTTTAGTTAGGGAGATTAATTTTAGTGGTTGTATTACTAAATCGGGTAAATGGACGTGAAACTTGGTGGTGTTGTGATGACCCAAACCATGCAAGTGAGAATGAATCGAAATAAGCCTTGTATTCGATGAAAACTAGCTATGGAAGAGAGAGAGTTCTTCGATCATAAATGCATGAAACTTTCACAAGCAATTAAAAACCAAAACAAAAACATTTTTTGTTTTCTTTTTGTAAATAGAGCCAACCTGAAATAAACACTTCTTTCCAATTCACTGATCTTACAACTAAGATGCTTCAAAAAATGAGAATTTCTGTGGCAAATTTCAATGGTTCACTTCCTAATGCACAATGATGCTACTAGACCATTTTAATCAAAATAACACAAATGTTTTCCAATGATAACTTTCAATATGGATTTTATTGATAATAATGGAAACAAAATGTGACTATGAAAGCTACACAATTCAGTAACAAAGAACAGTAGTAATGGTCTGGTTGTGATGGGAAGATTAAGCCAATGAAATCAAACTGAAGGGGTGACCCAATGTGCAAACAATGCCACTAATCTCACAAAATAATCAAGCTCCCAAAAAGAAATAAACACACTGCAAAGACTGTGTAATGAACAGAATACTAACAGGCAACAGAAAACACTAACTAAGGCAGAGAAAGATGGAAATGACTCAGGAAACCAAGAAGGGGAGAAAACATTGACTATATGCAAACACTACTACGTGTCAGAAGAAGACTGTAGCGTGGTACTGTGATACTACCGCTCTGGTACTAATGCAGGGTACGCGGTACTACCGCGCTGTGGTCAATGCAGAGGGCGCGGTACTGTTGCAAAGTATGGAAAAGTGCAACTTTTGAAAAGAAAGATGAAAATTTCAAAGTAGCTGCAGACCCAGAGGACTCACTGATCACAAAGGGAGAAAAAATACAGAGAGGAGGGGTGAATGAAGGTCAAAAAGACCAAAATTCAATACTGGTTTGAAGAGCAATCAAAAATCACAATCAAAAGATGGATGACAATGAACTCAATCAATCAAACGGGATTCAAACCAGTGGAGTCGTCATTCTTGTTGGTAGAATTTTTCCCTACGGATAAGTAAAAATTCTCTTAAATTAAAGCAGATTTTTAACTGACTCTAAGATACGACAAAACTAAACAAATTCTACCTTGAATTTCCTGAACTAATTTTCACAACAAGATTAAATGCATTCAGAAGAGATGAAAGACATAACTCACCTTTCAATTCGACGTTTGACCCGCTTCTAGCTCTTGATCCCAAAGCTCCAATGTAGAACCTGTTGAAATCAAACAAGGAACAAGCATGCAAGCTTCCAAATACCCTGAAGCAAAGATTAAATTCAAATCTAAACTAGATACATTCCATGTCAGAAACTTATACAATACACATGAAATGGGAAAAACAAAACAAGTTATTTTTATTAGAAACTTGAAGAGTGCTTACAAAGGTTGCTTGATGTCAAAGCCAATCCTCCAGCTCCAAGTGCTTCCTCCTCTTAGCTATCTTCACAAGGCTGCAAGATCATAAGTTTTATGCCTCTAAGAGTCCTCCCCTTTGCTCATGGAATGCCTCTCTCTTATAGTGTGTGGTAGGGTTAACCAACAAGAGAGAATGGTGGATCTTGGGAGAGTTAAGTGGATCAGGCCTACTAATCACAGAAAGTGAGTTAGGATCGAATCAGGGGCACCAATCCTAGAAAATCTCTCGAAAATCAAAATCCCATAAGCCATGGCAAAAAGGCTAAAAAAGGTGTACCGCGCCTCCATAACAGAGCATAACGCGGTATTAACATGTGTCAGGGAAAGAGCATAACGTAGTATTATGGACTACCACGCACCTAACATGGAGCAAGGCGTGGTAGTTAGGGTAAATGAAGTCTCAGCTAGGTTGATTCTGGACAGGGTAGATTTGCCTTCAAGGATCACTCATCATTTTTCTCTTCTGGGTGTTTTTAAGCAGTAGGGGAAGTGTTGTCAACTCTTTTTGTGGTGAAGATGCGACACTATGGAATATGGAGGTATAACAATTCAAAGTTTGAATTTTTAGGATTTCTCTAAGAAACCCGAATCCAGCTCCAGATCCAGTTCCTGCAAATCAAGTGGATTTGGTTAATCCTAGAAGAGAATGGATTGGTCACCTGCATAAGTGAAGAAGTTCCTGTTTCAGAGGGAGATGAGGCTAAGGCCTTACATAAGAAGATTACAAGCAATCTCAATAGGTATGAATCATCCAGGTATGTTTGGAGATTTGTTCATGATTAAGTTTATGGTATGTTTGTCTTCATGTTATTACGGTTAGTACAATCTTGATTAAATTTAGACTTGTCATATCACCTTAATAAAATTATGAATGCATGATAGAAGATATTCATTGATTAGGGTGTTGACACTTATGATTGTACTAATGCATTATGGTGTTATATGAGGTTTATGTTGTCCGCTAACATCAAAGGTACACCAAGAAAGACAAATCATGTTCTATTTCAAGAACATATGATCATGATGACATGAGGACAAAGATTCATCCATTGTCATGAATCACTTAGAAGATCTATTTGCGAGGTATGTATAACTTGGTTCTATAATGGTTAACCTATGAGATATGTAGGTTACTGGCACAAGTCATTGAAGAGAACAAGAAGACATCATGTGGGTATGTTAGAAATAACTAGCTTCCATACCAATCCAGGTATGTTTTTCCTATATCAAGTTAGAATCCCTTATATAAGTATACTTGGTATGATTGGTTATGTTTATTCATAAAGTTAGAAATGTAAGTAATCAAGGGTTTATGCATTTTATGTCTCTTATCTTGATTGATGATTTAACTAACCAGAAGAGTCCTATGATCAAATAAGAATATGCATGAGTAAAAGAAGACTTCCATGAAACCTTGAATACTAATGTTTATTATCTGTGTTTGAAATGATCATGACTATACATGTTTAAGATTATTGTGTTTTGATAGTATTAAGATTATACTAATGAATGTGTGATTATGTATGAGACCTCAAGGATAACACAATGGTGATACTAATAAGCATGCATAGTGATGGATATAAGTTCAAGGACAGGTAATCCAGGAAGCAAAGATCAAGAGGGAGCACACTCTAGTTGTTCCTGCAAGGAATCAAAGATCAAGAAGGAGCACACTTTAGTATTTTCTGCAAGGATGTAGATATTCAGAGGGAGTTGACCACTTCTCACAATCCACATCAGAATGGAGTTGTAGAAAAGAAGCAAAGACTGAGAGGGAGTCAACCCAACAAACAAACAAAGATAAGTATTTGAATTATCATTCCTTGCATATTTTATTGTTTAAATAATACTATTCAATAATGTATATACTCATGTTCCTAGAATTAGGTTGTGTATTATGCATATTAGAATAGTTGCATTGATGAACAGTATAGTACTAATATACATGGGTAAGTGGCCTATGGTACTGTACAACATTCCATTGCTACTTATCTAGAATGAAACCTCTTTGCTGACATGTTGGGAGTTGTGCAAACTCTTAACAATGTTGTGGTAGAGATTGGAAGGCATCTAGAAAGTTATGGATATGGATAAATGCATGACTGTATGACATATTTCTTTATGTGTAAGAATTTGTTCTTAAAACTATGAGATGTTTTCTAATCATGCAATTTAACTTGTTGTGTAGGAAAGATCGTATACCATCGCCTACAAAAGAAGGACTACAACATTTGTTCAGCAACAAAGTTATCTATTGAAAATATTGAATATATTGAAGTTCCCAGGATCTGGGAAGAATGCGATGATCGAGGAGTACCAGTCGATCATGAATATGTTTGGGATGTAGTCCCAAGACCTGAAGGGGAGTTTGTAGTGACTTCCAAGAGGATCTACAAGATCAAGCATGCTGTAGGTGGTAGCATAGAGACTTTTGCTCCTATAGCCAAATACACTTCCATTAGATATGTACTTTCTCTAGCTGCAGTGATGAAAGGGAAGATACACCAGGTGGATTTCAAGATAGCTTTCTTGATTGGTGTAGTTGAAGAAGAAGTGTATGTGGAGCAGCCACCTGGTTCTGAGACACATGACAGGGAGTCATATATGTGCAGAACTTGGTATGGTAGGATAGACAGCTTTCTATCCAGTTTGGGCTTTACCAAGAGTAAAGCGGATTCCAACGTTTACTACAAGGTTGAGGAAGGCAATCCAGTGATACTACTTTTGTATATGGATGACCTGTTTATTACAGGTGAAGATAGATTGATTGTCGACACACAGCGGAAGCTTGCTGCTGAGTTCGAGATGAAGGACTTGGGTATGATGCACTACTTTCTTGGTATGGAGGTGTGGCAGAGTGCAGATGGAATCTTCCTTAGACAAGGGAAGTATGCAGTAGAGATCCTAAAGAGGTTCGGGATGATAGAATGCAAGGCCATGGCCACACCTATGGCATCGAACCTGAAGCTTCTGTGTGATGCTTCATCTGAGCCGGTTGATGCTACAATGTATCATGATTGGGTCCTTGATGTACCTGACAAATATGAGGCCAGACATTTGCTTTGCAGTGAACACCTTGAGCCAGTATCTGATAGATCCGAGACATGTTCACCTGATAGTTGCAAAGCATGTTCTGATCTACCTGAAGGGTACAGCGGATTATGGGCTCAAGTATGAGGCGAATCAAAAGTTTAACCTGGAGAGTTATGTTGATTCAAATTGGGCAGGTAGTGCCATTGATCGGAACAGCACTTTGGGGTGCTGCTTCAGTATGGGATCAGGTGTGACCTCTTGGTTTAGCAGGAAGCAGTCCTATGTGTCACTAAGTACAGCTGAAGCAGAGTATGTCACAGCTTGTTCAGCGAGTTGTGAGGTAGTATGGCTTAGGAAGCTACTATCTGATTTGTTTGATCTCCAGTTGAGTGCTACTTGTATATATTGCGACAACTAGAGTTGTGTGAAGTTGTCAGAGAGCCCAGTGTTCCATGACAAGTCGAAGCACATTGAGATCAAGTTCCACTATATCAGGGATATTGTGCAGAGAGGAGCAGTGAAGCTCCTGTATGTTGCGACAGATGAGCAGATAGCCGATGTGTTAACCAAGCCGCTTTCCAGAGTGAAGTTTGAATACTTCAGAGGGAGACTTGGTATACTTCAGATCGAGATGCCTTCCAGAGGGAAGTGATGAGTTCAGAGACACAGATGCACATGAGTCATTCCGACATGGTGGTAGGTTAGTCCTCCCATGGTCGTTGATGTAAGTGCTGGGGCTGTTTCGACATGGTGGCAGGTTAGTCGTCCCATGGTCGTTGATGTAAGTGATGGGGCCGTTCTGACATGGTGGCAGGTTAGTCCTCACATGGTCGTTGATGTAAGTGCTAGGGCCGTTCCAACATGGTGGCAGGTTATTCCTCCCATGGTCGTTGATGTAAGTGCTGGGGTCGTTTCGACATGGTGGTAGGTTAGTCCTCCCATGGTCATTGATGTAAGTGCTGGGGCCATTCCGACATGGTGGCAGGTTAGTCCTCCCATGGTCATTGATGTAAGTGTTGGAGTCGTTCTGACATGGTGGCAGGTTAGTCCTCCCATGGTCGTTGATTTAATTGCTGGGGCCGTTCCGACATGGTGGAAGGTTAGTTCTCTCATGGTCATTGATGTAAGTGCTGGGGCCGTTCCGACATGGTGGTAAGTTGGTCCTCCCATGGTCATTAATGTAAGTGTCGTGATCCTTTCACATGGTGGTAGGTTAGTCCTCCCATGGTGAGTGTAAGTGCTGTGTGTGTGCATCTGGGTTATGCTCCGTGGACTATGTGATGATGTGAAGACATTGATGTGATAGTATGGTACACCAGTTTTGCAGAGGCAATGTAATCAGTCCTAAGGTGTACATACTTGATGGCTTGCTCACAGAGATGATGATGATCAGGATGATCATGTGATGATGTACATCATGTTGATTTATGGTGAGTATCAGGTTGATACTCTGTGGTCATGGACAGGTTGTGCAGTGGCATGTAAAAGATCCTGGGATATTCGATAGGTTGGGCTGTGTGCTTGTAAAAGGCCTAGAATGCTCTTACGAGGTTTTGCAGATGCACGTAATAAGTCCTAAGGATTCCACAGTATGGCCAGTGATGATGAAGACCTGCAGGTGGTGGACCTACATCCAGTATGAAAAAGGACTGACTCTGTAGAACTTCCTATGACGAGTAGATTTAGAGATTGATTGAGATAGCAGCAGCAGTGACGATGACGATTATCTAGTGACAATGATCCAGAGAAGAATACTTGTGCTAGAAGACCTATGTCGAGAAATACCTTCCTAGTTAAGAGGGAGTGTTGATGTATATGTAACTTCGGAATGTATTTCATATGTATATTGTACTCCTATAGAGATGGTATTATTCCTCTATATGGAAGTGTTTGTATTCCTATAGAGATGTTATTATTCCTCTATACAAAAATGTCGTCATTTATATTATAAGTGTTGTAACTTATACTTGATGGGTTATTAAAACTTTTGCTCTTTTTTTTTTTTTTTTTTTTTTTTTTTTTTTTTTTTTTTTTTTTTTTTTTTTTTTTTTTTTTTTTTTTTTTTTTTTTTTTTTTTTTTTTTTTTTTTTTTTTTTTTTTTTTTTTTTTTGTTTTTTTTTTTTTTTTTTTTTTTTTTTTTTTTTTTTTTTTTTTTTTTTTTTTTTTTTTTTTTTTTTTTTTTTTTTTTTTTTTTTCTTTTTCATCATTCTATTCTCTCTCACACTCTCAGGAGAGTAGCACACTTGTGAAGGAGGAGAAGCTGCTGCTAGGAGATGTCTATCTCTTATGCTTGGGTTGTATCATTGCTCTATCTATCTCTAAGGAATTTGTTGTGTTTTTTCACCTTTATGGTTTTCCCCAAGTAGACTCTGTGTTTCTTGTGTGCTTGCATTATTGTGTCCATGATTGATATGCTATAGATATGATGTACATGTTGTTCTCTCAGTTAAGATCCTAGATTAGATTGAAGTAAATTCTGAAAAACTAACATATCTCTCTCTCTCTAAACCAATAACCTCTGATATTCCTCCCTCTCTCTTTCTATCTATCAAAACCTATAACCCCCAATCTCTCTCTCTCTCTCTCTCTCTCTCTCTCTCTCCCTCTTGATTTATTTATCTAAACCATAGTTCCCAAACTCTCTCTCTCTCTTTAATCCCCTAATCGCTAATCTCTCTCTCTAAACCAGTTAGACCCCCTCTCTCTCTAAACCTATAATTTCCAATCTCTCTCTCTAATCTCTACCTCTCTCTCTAAGCCCCTAAACCCAAATATCTCTCGCTCTAAACCCCTAAACCCATATATCGCTCTCTAAACTCCTGACCACCAATCTCTTTCTCTCTATCTATTTATCTATCTAGTCCACTAACCCATAACCTCTCTCTCTCTCTCTCTAAACCCTTAACCCCCAAATTATATTTCTCTAAACCCCTAACCTCGACTCTCTCTCTATCTCTATCTCTCTAAAACCCTAGCCTACAACCTCTCTCTCTCTAAACCTCCAACCACCAATCACTCCCTCTCTCTCTCTCTTAACCCCTAAATCCCATTCTTTCTATCGTATCTAAGCATCTAACCACCAATCTCCATCTCTCTCTCTTTTAACCCCTAACTACCAATATCACTCTTTCTATCTCTCTCTCTCTCTCTCTAATCCCCTAACCTAAAATATTTCTCTATATCTATCTCTATCTCAACCCCTAACCCCCAATCTCTATCTCTGTCTAAACCCCTAGCTCAAATCTTAATATCTCTTTCTCTCTCCAAAAAACTAACCCCCAATCTCTCTCTCTCTATAAACCAATATCCCTCTCTCTCTATCTATCTAAATCACTAACCCACAATCTATGTCTCTTTCTCTAAACCTCTAACCCCAATATCTCTCTCTAAACCACTAACCTCTAATTTCTTTCTCTCTCTCTCTTTAAAACCATAACCTCCTCTCTCTCTCTCTTTAAAACCATAACCTCCTCTCTCTCTCTCTTTAAAACCATAACCTCCTCTCTCTCTCTCTAAACCCCTAACCTCCAATCTCTCTCTCTCTCTCTCTCTCTCTCTCTCTCTCTCTCTCTCTCTCTCTGTCTCTCATAAACCATAACCTTCACTCTCTTTCTCTCTAAACCCATAAGTTCCAATCTCTCTCTCTTTCACTCACTCACTCTCTCCCTATCTCTCTAAACTCCTAACCCCAATCTCCCAATTTATATTTCTATCTCTAAACCCCTAACAACCAATCAATCTCTATCTATTTTTAAACCCCTTAACCCAAATCTCTCTCGTTCCCTCTATTTCTCTAAACCATTATCCCTCTCTCTCTATCTCTCTAAACACCTTAACCCAATTTCTCTCTCTTTCTCTCTCTCTCTTTCTCTCTCTCTCTCTATAAACCACTAACCTCCAATATCTCTCTCTCTCTCTCTCTCTCTCTCTAAACCCCTATCCCCTAACCTCCAATATCTCTCTCTTTAAACCCCTAACCCCTAAGCCCCAATCTCTCTCTCTCTGAACCCGAACACCTAACCCCCAATATCTCTCTCTCTAAACCCATTAACCCAATCTCTCTCTTTCTATCACTCTCTAAACCACTAACTCCCAATATTTCACTCTATCACTCTCTAAAACTCTATCCCCTAATCCCTAATCTCTCTCTCGCTCTAAACCCTTAACTCCCAATCTATATATCTCTCTCTCAAAACCAATGACCTCCAATATCTCTTCCCCTTTCTTGCTATCTATCAAAATCTCTAACTCCAATCTCCCTCTCTCTATTTATATATCTATCTATCTAAACCCCCAGTCGCCAAACTGTCTCTCTCTCTCTAAAACCCTAACTTTCGATCTCTCTCTAAACCCGTTACCCCTAGTGTCTCTCTCTCTAAAACTCAAACCACAAATCTCTCTTTCACTCTCTCTCTCTCTAAATATATATATATATATATATATTCTCTCTCTCTATCTATATTCTCTCTCTCTTTCTAAACCCCTAACCACCAATCTCTCTCTAAACCAACCCCCCTCTCTCTAAACCCCTAACCTCCAATCTCTCTCTCTAAACCCCTAGCCTGGAGTCCCCCTCTCTCTCTCTCGAAATACGTAACCCCCAATATATTTTTCTCTCTAAACCCCTAAACTCCAATCTCTCTCTATCTGAATCCATAACCACCAACCTCTCTATCTCTAAACACTGATCATTGTTTGTTAATGTCTCTCTCTAAACCCCTAACCCTCAACTCTCCCTCTCTAAACCTCGAACCCCCAATGTCTCTCTCTAAACCCCTAAACCCCAATCTCACACACTGTCTCTCTCTAAACCCCTAACCCCCAATCCTATCTTTCTCTCTCTCTATGTCTCCCTCTAAACATATAACCCCCAATCGCTCTCCATATGAACCCCTAACCCCCAATCTCTCTCTCTCTAAACCCCTAACCCCAATTCTTTCTCTCTCACTCTCTCTAAACCCCTGACCCCCAATCTCTTTCTCTCTCTCTAAACACCTAACCCACAATATCTCTCTCAATCTCTCTTTATAAACCTATAACCCTCAATCTCTCTCTTTATTTCTCTCTATCTCGCTCTCTATAACCCTCTAATGTCCAATATCTCTCTCTCTAAACACCCACTCTCTCGCTCTCTCAACCCTCTAAAATCCAGTCTCTCTCTCTTTAAACCCATAAGCCCCAATCTCTCTCTAAACCCCCAAAACCCAATCTCTCTCTCTCTAAACTTGTAATCGCTAATCACCAATCTCTCTCTCTAAACCCCTAACCCTCAATCTCTCTTTCTCTCTAAACCCCTAACCTCCTATATTTTTTTTCCTCGAAACCCATAACACCCAATCTCTCTCCCTCTCCTTCTCTCTCTCTCTAATCCCATACCCACCAATCTCTCTCTGCACATCTCTCTCTCTTTATTCCCCTAACTCTCAATATGTCTATCTCTCTCTAAGACCCTAACCCCTAATCTATCTCTCTCTCTAAACCTCTAACCCCCAAACTCTCTCTCTCTCTTTCTAAATCCTAACCACCACACACTCTCTCCCTAAACCCCAAAACCTAAATCTCTCTATCTCTTGCTAAAACTCAAACCCAAATCTCTCTATCTCTCATTAAAATCCTAAGCCCAAACCTCTATCTCTCTAAACCTCTAGCCTCCAATCCCTCTCTCTCTCTCTCTATCAACCCCTAACAACTGACCCACAATCCCTCTCTCTCAAACCCTAATACCCAAACTCTTTATCTAAACCCATAATTACCAATCTCTCTCTCTTAACCCCTAATCTCCAATATTTCTCTCTCTTAACCCCTAATCTCCAATCTCTCTCTCTCTGTAATCCCTCAACTATTAATCTCTTTTTCTATAAATCCAAACACTCCAATCTCTCTCTCTCTCTCTCTGTGTAAACCCGTAAACCCCGATCACTATTTGTTAATGTATCTCTCTAAACCCCTAACCCCAACACTCCCTCTCTAAACCCCTAACTCTTTCTAAACCTCTAAACCCCAATCTCACACACTCTCTCTCTCTCTCTCTCTAAACCCTTAACCCCCAATCCTCTCTCTCTCTATGTCTCCCTATAAACATATAACCCCCAATATCTCTTTCTTTGAACCCCTAACCCCCAATATCTCTCTCTCTAAACCCATAACCCCCATTCTATCTCTCTCCCTCTCTTTAAACCCCTAACCCCCAATCTATCTCTCTCTAAACCCCTAACCCACAATATATCTCTCTCAATCTCTCTTTATAAACCTATAACCATCAATCTCTCTCTCTATTTCTCTCTATCTCTCTCTTTGTAAAACATTAACTTCCAATGTCATTCTCTCTCTAAAACCCCACTCTCTCTCTCAACCCTCTAAAACATAGTCTCTCTCTCTCTCTCTTTAAACCCCTAAGTCCCAATCTTTCTCTAAACCCCTGAAACCCAATCTCTCTCTCTCTAAACTTGTAATCGCTAACCACCAATCTCTCTCTCTAAAGCCCTAACCCCCAATCTATCTCTCTCTCTAAACCCCTAACCCCTTATATATTTCTTCTTCTAAACCCCTAACCTCCATTTTATCTCTCTCTAAAAACCTATCACCCAATCTGTCTACATCTCCCTCTCTCTCTCTCTAATCCCATAACCACCAATATCTTTATGTCTCTCTCTCTCTCTCTTTATTCCATTAACCCTCAATATGTATATCTCTCTCTACACCCCTAACCACCAATCTCTCTCTCTCCCACTCTCTCTCTCTAAACTTCTAACCCCCAATCTCTATGTCTCTCTCTCTCTACCCCTAACCACTCATCTCTATTTCTCTCTAAACCCATAACCTCCAATCTCTCTCCCTGCCTCTTTCTCTAATCCCCTAATAACCAATCTCTCTCTTATATCTTTCTCTCTTTAAACATATAACCCTCAATCTCTATATATCTCTCTCTATCCACTAACCCCTAATCTCTCTATCACTCTCTTTAAGCCACTAACCCCCAATCTCTCCTTTTTTATTTCTCTCTATAAACTGCTAACCTCAAATATCTTTCTCTCTCTCTCTCAACTCATGACCACTAAGCCCTAAACCCTAATCTCTCTCTCTCTTTCTCTCTCTCTCTCTAAACTACTAACCTCCACCACTAACCATCAATACTCCCCTCGTGATCTTTATCTATCTCAAAACCCATATTAACCCCCAATCTCTCTCTCTCTCTCTCTCTCTCTCTCTCAACCCCTAACCTCCAATCTCTATCTCTCACACACATTCTCCTTTGACCACTAACTCCCATTATCTCTCTTTCTATATCTCTCTCTCTAAACCCCTAACACCATATCAATCAATTTATAACATCCAATCTCTATCTCTCTCTCTAAACCCCTAACCCCAAATATCTTTCTCTCTCTAAAACACTAAGTCCCTATCTTGCTATCTCTCTCTAATCACCTCCCCCCAATCTCGATCTCTCTTTATCTAAACCCCTAACCCCCCCCCTCTCTCTCTCTACCGCTAACCCCCAATCGATGTGTCTCTCTCTCTAAACTTCTAACACCCAAATCCTAACCCATACTCCCCAATATCTCTCTCTAAACCCGTAACCCCCATTCTCTCTCTCTCTCTCTCTCAGACACACACACACACACACACACACACTTTCTCTCCCTCTCCCTCTCCAAAACCATAACCAACGATCTATCTTTACCTCTAAAATCCCAACCATTACTCTCTCTCTCTAAACCCATAACCCCTGCCCTCTCTATCTAAACCCATAACCCCTGCCCTCTCTCTCTAAAACCCTAACCCCTAATCTCTCTCTCTCTCAATATCTCAACCCTCAATCTCTCTCTCTCTCTGAACCCCTAATCCCCAATTTCTCTCTCTCTCTAAATGCCTAGCCTCCAATCTCTCTCCCTCTAAACCCCTAAACACCAATCTCTTCCTCTATAAATCGTAAACCTCGAATCTTTCTCTGTCTCTCTGAACCCGTGACCTCCAATCTCTGTCGCTCTCTCTAAACACCTAAACCCCAATCTCTCTCTCTAAATGCCTAACTACTGATATCTCTCTCCCTCTCTCTGTCTCTAAATTTGTAACCCCCAATCCTTCTCTATAAACCCATAAGCACTAATCTCTCTCTCTCTCTAAACCCATAACCCCCAATCTCTCTCTCTCTCTCTCACTAAATCCCTAACCACCAATATATCTCTCTCCCCCTCTCTCTCTCTCTCTAAATCCCCAATATCCAAGCTCTCTCTCTCTCTCAACCCCTAAATTAACCCCCAATCTCTCTCTCTCTCTAAACCCTAAAAACACAATCTCTCTCTCTAAACCACTCAACCCTAACCCCCAATCTCTCTCTCTCTCTCTCTCTCTCTAAATCCCCAACTTCCAATTTCTCTCTCTCTCTCTCTAAATATCCAACCTCCAATATCTCTCTCTCTAAATCTCCAACCTCCAATCTCTTTCTCTCTCTCTCTCAAAAGTTAACCTCTAACCCCCAATATCTCTCTCTCTCACAAAATTTAACCTGTAACCCCCAATCTCTCTCTCTCTCTCTCTAACCATCCATAATCCCACCATGATATCTCTCTATCTATAAACCAATATCAACCACCAATATCTCTCTCCCCCCCCCTCTCTCTCTCTAAACCCCTATCCCCCATTATAACTATGTCGTGCTAAACACCTAACTATGTATCTCTCTCTCTTACTAAATCCCTAACCACCAATATCTCTCTCTCCCTCTCTCTCTCTCTAAACCCCCAATATCCAATCTCTCTCTCTCTCTCAATCCCTAAATCCTAACCCCTGATCTCTCTCTCTCTCTCTAAACCCTCATAATACAATCTCTCTCTCTCTAAACCACTAAACCCTAACCCCTAATCTCTCTCTCTCTCTCAATCTCTAACTTCCAATATATATATATCTCTAAATCCCTAACCTCCAATCTCTCTGTTGGCTTGGTTTTGCAACCAAGCTTAGTGCTATGGGCACCTACTAACTAGTAGCAGCAGTTTCAATATTAAGCAAAAACAATAAACTAATGTAAATCTAACACTAAAACTAGCATGTGCATATCATAATAAAATTTTGAATTAAAAAACAAGAACAAGAAAATAGAGAATATAAATTTGTATTGAAAATGGGGGCAAGCAAGTGCTTGCAATAGTAATACCTCCAAATGATGAAGATAGTTGAGAAGCTCCAAGGATGAGCAGCTCCAAACTCCAAAGGGTCCTTTTTCCAAGGTTGCTACAATGGCCAAAAGCTCAAGGGAGATTTTGGCAGCATGAGGATAGGAAAATGGATGGATGTGAAATGAGGAGCCCCTACCACCTTTTTATAGGTTTTGGTGGTGGGGAATACCATTTGTGGTTTTGTGGAAACCAATGGTATTGACCAACATGGTTTAGGTACTTTTCCCTCCTTTTTTCTTTTTTGAATAAAATTAATATTTTTATTCCCTTTTTAATATTTTTGGGAATTTGGACCCTTTTTTAGGGTTTTTTATGCTTTTTTAGGAAAAATAATCTTTTTGAGTGGGAAAAAGGGGTGTACTAAGGTCTTTTGGTGACCTTTTGTTGGCTTCAGAGGCTCAAATGGTGGAAAAGTGGACAAATGGGTCATGTGAATAAGGGAATGAGCTAGTGAGCACTTTTTGGGTGTTAACAGATTGCCCCCTGATGTGTGAGGGCAGGAGCTCATCGTATGGCCGATAGACATCATAGTTCTTTTGTCTTTTTCTGGGGTTTTGGGGAGGAGAAGAGACCAATTGGAGACTGGACCTGCGGACCTTGGAAGCTGCAAAAAATAAACAAATATTACATGGCCTCAATATGAATGAGGGATAATCTCTGATAATGGACGAGGCGGGCATACCCATGCTCATATCAAGACATATACATAACAATTAGTCCCAATAAGGGGGATCTAATACATAAAAAATATACTGGTACATCATAATGGTCCAGAGGGGACATTATTTTGGGATGTACTCATGATCATGACATGACTGATCTCAATAACTGATACACTGGAATAATTGATGAACTGCTGGAACTGAAGGTGTCCAACATCTGTAGGGACATAATGATTGTGAGCCATCTCTGGGAAGTATATGTAACTGTATACTCGAGGGAGTATAAAACTGGGGTACATCTGAATACTGTCGTCGTGCGCAACCCAGATATCTATAGGAAAAGTGTAACTGGTTGTATCCATAGGTAGACTCTCAAATGTGGAGGAGCCAGATGGTATCCGGGGTCTTCGACTAATAACTGAACGAACCAATGCCCTGTGCGAGTCTCAACGATGCGATCAAGGTGTTGACGTCGAGCATGTGAGAAACAACCATTTGGAGAGGCACTAAGGACTCTTCTCGCAATGATTCGTAGGCACTCATCATAAATGGTCATGAGTCCAAGACATAGGGACCTCTAGGTCTATCCTCTGGAATAAATTTGGTTGTCGTCGACAGAGGGAGACCAGCAACTAACAAGACAATGATGTTTCCTTGATAGGAGTGCGAGGTGTAGAACTGAAGTGTGGTAGTACTGATGGTAGGACTGACATACTTGTGGGGATGGGAAGTAACTGGGGTCATATAGTGGGTAGACTCAAACTTCCTTTGTTCAGAGCATGATGACATGGTTGACCTGGCAGCATAGGGAACTGACTTGTAGGTGTGGGTATCATTGCTTTTAAGGACTGAAGGGTATGTATTGACTCTGGGGGGGAATCAAGCTGATGGGTGCTGTCGAGGGATTCTCAGGGTGACATTCTGCAGAATACTCTAAACAAAGGCAACCAAAATGGGGAAGTTGCAATATGAGTGGACGTGATCTATCATGGCATCGAGAAGCACCGTTGGTTCCTTCTTCATAGTTTTAATGAGCTCCAAGAAGGTATAAAAGTGTGCTCTAAAATGGTACTGTCCTGTGGATTTTGTGAGCCCAGGACTGTTCGTGCTCATTGGTGCTTTCATTTTTAAGGAGTCTGGAAACGATAAGAAGACTCTGTAGTGGTTGTGACTACTGTCCTGTTGGTTTTACGAGCCCAGGATGGTGATTGCTCGTGGTCACTTTCATTTTTAGAGAGTCTGAAAGCGGTAAGTGGACTCCATTGGTGTTCTTTTTCGTATGTTAGTCTCTAAGGCCCGAAAAAGCATAAAATGATGCAAATGGAGAACTCTTCTAGCCGATGTGACTAGAGTATTCCTTTTTCATAATTAGTCTACAAGGTCCGGAAAAGGGGTAAACTTATACCAGGTAGACGCCCTTTCATATACGTTTAGCGAGCATGAAAGGAAGCAAGGTTGCTTGGCGATCTTTTCATTGTTTTAGGAGTCAGAAAAGAGCTTAACAGAAACTCCCTAAGTGCCTTTTTTCGTAAAGGGGATTGCCCGGCCCGAAAAAGGGATAAAATTATACTGAACAAAGAGGGAATGATGAGAACAAGAAAAGGTCTCAAGCACCATCATGAGTGTGGAAAACTGGATCCGGTGACATAATGATTGTCAAAAAGGGGCGACGACCATTGTGGGACGCAAACCGAGGTGATGGGTGACATTTTTAAAGAATGTCTGAAAAATCTGGAGGTGAGAGCGAGAAATGATCTCAAACTTCATCACGAGCGCGAAAAAAATGAATCTGGAGATATAAAGATTGTCGAAAACGGACGCCGGCCGATGTGGCACACAAACCGAGGTGACAAGGGGGCATGGAAAAAATGCCCAAAAAATCTAGGCATGAGAGCGAGAAATGATCTTAAGCATCATCACGAGCGCGAAAAACTGAATCCGGTGATATAAGACTTGTCCAAAACAGACGACGGTCGATGTGGCACGTAAATCGAGGCAACGAGGGGGCATGGTAAAAATGCCCAAAAAATATGGGAGTGAGAGTGAGAAATGATCTCAAGCATCATCACAAGCGCAGAAAACTGAATCCGGCGATATAAGACTCGTCAAAAACAAACAATGGTCGATGTGGCATGCAAATCGAGGCAACGAGGGGGCATGGTAAAAATGCCCGAAAAATCTGGGTGTGAGAGCAAGAAATGATCTCAAGCATCATCATGAGCGCGGAAAACTGAATCTGGCGATATAAGAATCCTCAAAAACGGACGCCGGCCGATGTGGCACGCAAACCGAGGCGAGAAGGGGGCGTGGAAAAAATGCCCAAAAAATCTAGGCGTGAGAGCGAGAAATGATCTCAAGCATCATCACGAGCGCGGAAAATTGAATCCGGTGATATAAGACTTGTCCAAAATGGACGAAGGCCGATGTAGCACGTAAATCGAGGCGACGAGGGTGTCTAAAAAATTGTCAAAAAATGGACCTGATGAAAACAGGAAAAGGAAATAACTATCGTGAAGTTCTACAATGGATGATGGTGTCCATCCGGTTTACTATGGGTAAAATCGTTTGAGGTACAACCCGTTGCGTGGGTTGCGGAGGGGGTTGCCTTCTGAATCGGTCAGAATGTATGCCCCCTGTCCGAGGCAAGTGTGTATAATATATGGCCTTGCCACATGGATACAAACTTTCCTTTCCCAGTTTTGTCATGAGCTTGATCGTAGGAGAGGACAAGGTCCCCTTCAGAAAAAGTTCTTGGGTGGACATGTTTATCATAATTCAATTTGGACTGGTTCTTGGCTGCTTCCATGTTTTGAAGGGTTGTGCACCGATCTCCATCGGCCTGTTCCAGGAGTAGTAAGCGTTGCTCAATTGGGGCAGTGTCCCGCAGGAGTTCAACGGCCATATGTAGGGTTGGAATCTGGCACTCAATGGGGAGGACAGATTCGACCCCATGAACTAAGTGGAAAGGGGTAAAATCGGTGGCGGTTTTAGTTGATGTGCGGTATGCCCATAGTGCCGGGAAGAGCATGTGGTGCCAATTTGACTTGTGTTTGTCTACAGTGCGCCACACAGGATCGTGTCTGATAGGATCGTGTCTGATGTGAGGCCACGCAGGATCGTGTCTGATAGGATCATTGGTGAGCCTGGCTAAGTCTGGTAAGTTCAGACTCGCCATGTACGGTAAGCTAGCAGATGTAGTGACTGGGACTGGGACATGACTAGTCATGGTGGTATGATGTAGGGGTCCAGTAGCGCCTAAAGGTATGCTAGGTATTGAAGGTATGTGTCCTCCAATAGTTTTGGTCTGGTATGGGCCAGCGTTTCCAAGTGCAACATGGGTTACACCAGGGTTAGGAATAGCAGTAGGGATTCCTGGGATATGGGTTATGGTAGTGAGAGGGGGTGTGACCCCTATGTTGGGCATACCCATAACAGGTGGTGGCCCTATGTTGGGAATTCCTATAACAGGAGGTGGCCCTGTGTTGGGAATTCCTATAACAGGAGGTGGCCCTGTGTTGGGCATTCCTAAAGTTGGGGTGTCCGCCATATTAGGCATACCTAGGGGGGTGGTGGTTGCCATGGATGGCACCGCAGTAGAAGGGTTGATGGACGTCTCTCCTATAGTGCTAGTAAAAAGTGGGTCGAATGGTGTTCCAGCCATAAGGTTGTTTGGGAATAACTCTGTGGGGTTTTTGGATTCTGCCTCAGAATCAGATGTGAAGTGAGGCGTGTCAGAATCGGATGACTATATGGTTGACCGACGATGTGTCGAGTCAAGGGATAAGGCTCTACATCGGTGATGTGGAGAGCCAAGTAGACTGAACTCTGGGAGTTCGCCTTGAAGACGACGAGAGCATCTAAAATTCTCAATGGTGAGAAATAAGTTTTTGTGTAAAAAATCTGTTTTGTGTAAGGTGGCAATGTATAAAAAACTCTAAACCCTAATGCAACCAAGGGTGCAAGAAGGGGAGTGAAAATGAAGGCTCTCAGGCCAAAAAATAAACCTCAAAAAGGGCACTTATTATAGCAGTTGTGCTATAATAAGTGGAGGGATGCAAAAAATGGTCAAAATACCAACATGCAAGAAGCTTCTAGAAAAAAGAGGTGTAACTAGACCAAAGGTGGATTGTATCATGCAAACACCTAACTAAAAGTATTGTGAATCAACAAACGATATTCTCTGCAAGGTGATGAAATCCAAGTCAGACAGTATTGAGTGTTGAATCAACGGCTAGATATCCCCCTACCGAGAGGGACACCAGGTAATCAATCCTAAAGAATGGCAACTAGGATACTCCGTTCATGACACGTCGAGAAAAGGTAAATCTGTCGTTTGGTCCTTTTACCGCAATACCCCCATACAGGGATATCCCGAGAACTGCGAATGGTAGCCCTTCGGTTACTGAATGGATTTCGGTATTCCACTCAGGCTTCCGGAACCATCCTCCCGACTTCAACCCTCCTAGGGGAGAGGCCTTCCCATAAACCGGTTATGACCGTGCCAATAAATACTAGGAGATTTTGGTTCCCTAATGGACAACAACTATGTCTCAAATGTAATAACTGAGGGGTGTTATTGGAACACATATCCTCTTAATACTACCTAGCTACAAAGTTCTTTTAATGTTCCCCAAGTGGGGTTAAAAGTGGGTTGAGGTTAGGGTAAGTTTTTAAGGCTCAGTTTAAATTATATGTTTGAGTGGGTGCACGTGTGGTATTTTAAACTGAAATTGAAAAAGTAAATGCTAAGTATTCAAAAAACAAAGGATTTTTTGAAATAGAAAAGCAAATAATATGACTTTTTCAATAAATGGAAATTAAATGCTTTGCAAAGACTATTCAAAAAACAAAGGATCTTTTGAAATAGGAAAGCAAATAATATAACTTCTTTAAAAAATAAATGGATTTCTTTTAAAAATTTGCTATGGGCAAAATATCAAAGAAGTAAACAGCAAAATTTTAATCTAGATAAAATGCGAATGAATCCTTCTTTCAATTTCTGAAAATTTTTAAAAATATTTCTTCAAAGGTGCATTCTAAATAGTAAAATTTTCCTATGGCTGTAAACAATACTGGAAAATATGGGCCAAAATGGGTGAATTGAAGTGATAAATAACACTAAAATAAAAGATTAGATAAATTTTTGTGAAAAATTTCTTAAATCTAATAGGATATTTGGTTTCCTTGATCGAAAACACCCAATTTGAAGAAAAAAAATCGTTTCAAACGGAGTTCGGGAGAGGGAGATATGGTCATTTGAAAGTTGAGCCGCACTGCTAGAAAATCACATTGCGGGTTTCAGGCTAAAAGTCACGATGCGCATCGCGGGTTTCGGGCTAAAAGTCGCGATGTGCAACGCGGAAAAAGGCCGTGAAGCCGCGATGTGCAGCGCGGAAAAAGGCCGCGAAGCCACGGCGCGCAGCGCGGAAAAGGGACGCGAGGTCGTGATGAACCGCGCGGAAAAGGGCCGCGCAGTCGCGATGAGCCGCGCGACTGTTGGGAAAAAAGCCACGAGGCGAAAGCCATATGAGGATGCTAAAAAATGAACCCGAAAATTGAGAATTTTGGGTTGTTAATGGCAAAAAAATGGGCCAAGATCTATAACAACAATGGATCTGCTGTCTAGGGTGGCAGATCTATGAATTAAACTAACTAATACAATCAAAAACTAATATCTAAAGCAAAAGTGAGATCTAAAGATTCAAAAGTAACGGAGTTGCCAAAAACTGTTGGCTTGGTTTTGCAACCAAGCTTAGTGCTATGGGCACCTGCTAACTAGTAGCAGCAGTTTCAATATTAAGCAAAAACAATAAACTAATGTAAATCTAAAACTAAAACTAGCATGTGCATATCATAATAAAATTTTGAATTAAAAAACAAGAACAAGAAAATAGAGAATATAAATTTGTATTGAAAATGGGGGCAAGCAAGTGCTTGCAATAGTAATACCTCCAAATGATGAAGATAGTTGAGAAGCTCCAAGGATGAGCAGCTCCAAACTCCAAAGGGTCCTTTCTCCAAGGTTGCTACAATGGCCAAAAGCTCAAGGGAGATTTGGGCAGCATGAGGATAGGAAGATGGATGGATGTGAAATGAGGAGCCCCTACCACCTTTTTATAGGTTTTGGTGGTGGGGAATACCATTTGTGGTTTTGTGGAAACCAATGGTATTGACCAACATGGTTTAGGTACTTTTCCCTCCTTTTTCCTTTTTTGAATAAAATTAATATTTTTATTCCCTTTTTAATATTTTGGGGAATTTGGACCCTTTTTTAGGGTTTTTTATGCTTTTTTAGGAAAAATAATCTTTTTGAGTGGGAAAAAGGGGTGTACTAAGGTCTTTTGGTGACCTTTTGTTGGCTTCAGAGGCTCAGATGGTGGAAAAGTGGACAAATGGGTCATGTGAATAAGGGAATGAGCTAGTGAGCACTTTTTGGGTGTTAACACTCTCTCTCTCAAAAGTTAACCTGTAACCCACAATCTCTCTCTCTCTCTCTGTCTCAAAAGTTAACCTGTAACCCCAAATCTCTCTCTCTCTATATATCCTTCACTAACTATCCATAATCCCACCATGATCACTCTCTATCTATAAACCCCTATCAACCACCAATATCTCTCTCTCTCTACCCCTCTCTTTCTCACTAAAATCCTAACCCCCAATCTCTCTCTCTCTCTCTCTCTCTAAACCCATTATCCCTAATCTATCTCATTCTATCTCTTTCTCTAAAACACTAAACCCCAATCTCTCTTTCTCTCTCTATCTCTCTCCAAAACCATAACCGCTAAACCCCAATCACGCTCTCTCTAAACCCCTTATGCCCAATCTCTCTCTTTCTCTCTCTCTCAACCACTAACCCCCAATAATTCACTCTCTCTCTAAACCCCTAACCCATTACACTCAATATCTCTCTCTCTAAACCCCTAACCCCCGATCTATATCTCTCTCTCTTTAAACCAATAACCTCTGATATTCCTCCCTCTCTCTTTCTATCTATCAAAACCTCTAACCCCCAATCTCTCTCTCTCTCTTGATTTATTTATGTAAACCCTAGTTCCCAAACTCTCTCTCTCTTTAATCCCCTAATTGCTAATCTATCTCTCTAAAACACTTACCCCCCGTCTCCCCCCAAACTTGTAATCGCCAATCTCTCTCTTTCTATCTCTATCTCTCTCTCTAATCCCCTAAATTTCCATCTCTCACTATCTCTCTCTCAACCCCTCACACCCAATATCTCTCTCTCTAAACCCCTAAACCCAAATATCTCTCTCTCTAAATCCCTAAGCCAAAATATCTCTCTCTCTAAACTCCTAACCACCAATATCTCTCTCTATCTATCTATCTATCTAAATCACTAAACCCTAACCTCTCTCTCTCGAAACCTCTAACCCCCAACTTCTCTTTCTCTAAACCTATAACCTCCATTCTTTCTCCCTATCTCTCTAAAACCCTAGCCTACAACCTCTCTCTCTCTCTCTCTAAACCCCCAACCACCAATCATCTCTCTCTTAACCCCTAAATCCCATTCCCTATATCATATCTAAGCCTCTCACCACCAATCTCTATCTCTCTCTTTTAACCCCTAACTACCATTCTCACTCTTTCTACCTCTGTCTCTCTCTCTAATATCCTAACCTAAAATCTTTCTCTATATCTCTCTCAACCCCTAACCCCCAATCTTTATCTCTCTATAAACCCCTAAACCCCAATCTCTCTCTCTCTCTCTAAACCCCTTAACCCAATCTCTCTCTTTCTATTACTCTCTAAACCACTAACCCCCAATCTTTTACTCTATCACTCTCTAAAACACTATCCCCTAATCCCTGATCTCTCTCTCTCTCTCTCTCTAAATCGTTAAATCTCAATCTATATATATCTCTCTCTAAACCAATAACCTCCAATATCTCTCCCCCTTTCTTTCTATCTATCAAAACCTCTAACCCCAATATCTCTCTCTCTCTTTATTTATCTATCTATCTATCTAAACCCCCAATACCCAAACTCTCTCTCTCTCGCTAAAACCCTAACGGTCAATCTCTCTCTAAACTTGTTAACCCTAGTGTCTCTCTCTCTCTCTAAAACTCAAACCACCAATCTATCTCTCTCTCTCTATATATATTCTCTCTATTTATCTATATTCTCTCTCTCTCTCTAAACCACTAACCACCAATATCTCTCTTAACCACCCCCCATCTCTCTCTCTAAACCCCTAACATCCAGTCTCTCTCTCTAAACCCCTAGCCTACAATCCCTCTCTCTCTCTCTCTCTAAATACATAACCCCCAATATATTTTTCTCTCTAAACCCCTAAAATCCAATCTCTCTCTCTGAATCTATAACCACCAAATTCTCTCTCTAAACCTCGATCACTATCTGTTAATGTCTCTCTCTAAACCTCGATCACTATCTATTAATGTCTCTCTCTAAACCCCTAAACCGGAACTCTCCCTCTCTAAACCCCTAACCCCCAATATCTCTCTCTAAACCCCTAAACCACAATCTCACACACACTGTCTCTCTAAATCCCTAACCCCCAATCCTATCTTTCTCTCTCTCTATGTCTCCCTCTAAATATATAACCCCCAATATCTCTCTCTATGAACCCCTAACCCCCAATCTCTCTCTCTCTAAACACCTAAACTCCATTATTTCTCTCTCCCTCTCTCTAAACCCCTGACCCCCAATATCTCTCTCTCTAAACCCCTAACCCACAATATCTATCTCTCAATCTCTCTTTATAAACTTGTAACCCTCAATCTCTATCTCGCTCTCTGTAAACCTCTAACATCTAATATCTCTCTCTCTAAACCCCCACTCTCTCTCTCTCAACCCTCTAAAACCCAGTCTGTCTCTATTTACACCCATAAGCCCCAATCTCTCTCTAAACCCCCAAAACCCAATCTCTCTCTCTCCCTAAACTTGTAATTGCTAATCACCAATCTCTCTCTCTAAACCCCTAACCTCCTATATCTTTCTTCCTCTAAACCCCTAACACCCAATCTCTCTCCCTCTCCCTCTCTCTCTCTCTAATCTCTCAGTCTATCTCTCTCTCTTTATTCCCCTAACCCTCAATTTGTTATCTCTCTCAATCACTCACTCTCTCTCTCTCTCACTCACTCACTCTCTCTCTCTCCCTCTCTCTTTCTAGACTCCTGATCCCGAATCTCTATGTCTCTCTCGCTTCCCAAATCCCCACTTCTCACCCACCTACCCCTCCCCTCTCTCTATGTCTCTCTCCCCACACCAGTAACCATCCATACTGCCCTTGTGATCTCTCTCTATCTCTAAACCCCTATCGAACCCCTAATCTCTCTTTTTCTCTCCCTTTATATACACCCCTAACCTCAAATATATGTCTCTCTCTAAACATCTGACATCCAATCTCTAACTTTCCCTTTCTCTCTCTCTCTATCACTCAGTCACTCACTCTCTTTAGATCCCTAATCCCTAATTACTCTTTCTCTCTCTAAACCTATAATACCCGATCAATCTCTCTCCCTAACCTCTAATCTCTTTATCTATCTAACTCCCTTAGCCCCAATATATCTCTCTCTAAACCCCTAAACGCTAACCCCCAGTCTCTTTGTCTCTCTCTCGAAACTCCTAACCACCAATATCTATTTTTCTCTAAACACCTAACCTCCAATCTCTCTCCTTCTATCTCTCTCTCTAATCCCCTAACCACCAATCTCTATATATATATCTCTAAACCCCCAACCCCAAATCTATGTGTCTCTCTCTAAATAATCCCATAAGCTTCGATCACTCCCTTTCACTCCCTCTCTCTCTCTCCAAATCCCTAACCTCCAATCTCTCTCTCTCTCTCTCTCTCTCTCTCTAAAACCCTAACCCACAATCTCTCTCTACCTCTAAACCCTAACACCTACTATCTCTCTCTCTCTAAATTCCTAAACCCAAATCTCTCTCTAAACCTGTAACCCCCAATCTCTCTCTCTCTCTCAATCTCTCAACCCCTAATCCCAAATATCTCTCTCCCTCTAAACCCTTAATCCCCAATCTCTCTCTCTAAATTCTTAACCTCCAATATCTCTCTCTAAACCCCTAACCGCCAATCTCTTTATATCTAAACCACAAACCTCCAATCTCTCTCTCTCTCTAAATCCCTAAACCCCAATCTCTCTCTATAATCCCCTAACCACTAATCTCCCTCTCTCTCTCTAAATTCATAACCCCCAATCTCTATCTCTCTCTCTCTGAACCCCTAAACCCTAACCTTCAATCTTTCATTGTCTCTCTCTAAACCCCTATCCCCTAACCCCCAATCTCTCTCTCTAAACCCCTAACATCCGATCTCTCTCTCTCTTTGAACCCCTAAACCCTAACCCCCAGTCTTTCATTGTCTCTCTCTAAACACCTATCCCCTATCCCCTAACCCCCAATCTCTCTCTCTCTAAACCCCTAACCCCAAATCTATATATATATATATATATCTAAACAAACAAAATCCATTATATATCTATCTCTCTCTATCTATCAAAACCTTTAACCACCAATCTCTCTCTCTCTCTCTCTCTCTCTCTCTCTCTCTCTCTCTCTTTATCTATCTATCTCTATCTCTATCTATCAATCTATCTAAACCCCTAACCCCCAACGTCTCTCTCTATAAACTCCTAACCCCCAATCTCTTTCTCTCTAAACCCCTAACCTCTAGTTTCTCTCTTGCTCTAAACCCCTATCCTACAATCTCTCTCTCTCTCTCTCTCTCTAAACTCCAATTACAAAATCTCTCTCTCTCTTAACCCCTAACCCCCATTCTCTCTATCTCTATCTAAGCCTCTAACCACCAATTTCTATCTCTCTCTCTTTAAAACCCTAACTTCTAATATCACTCTTTCTATATCTCTCTCTCTCCCTAATCCCCT
This sequence comes from Larix kaempferi, assembly GCA_027924585.1. NCBI lineage: Eukaryota > Viridiplantae > Streptophyta > Pinopsida > Pinales > Pinaceae > Larix > Larix kaempferi. The sequence continues at coordinate 285,305 of BSBM01000286.1, forward strand.
AACCAACAAGCTTTCTCTATCTCTCTCTCAACCCCTAACCCCCAATCTATGTTTGTCTCTAAACCCTTGAACCCAAATCTCATTTTCTCTCTCTCACCCAAAAACTAACCTCCAATCCCTCTCTCTCACCCAAAAAGTAACCCCCAATCTATCTCTCTCCAAACCCTAGCCCTCTCTCTCTCTCTCTAAACCATATCCCTCTCTCTCTCTAACTAAACCACTAACCCCCAATCTCTGTCACTTTCTCTAAATCCCTAACCCCAATATCTCTCTCTCTGTAAACCCCTAACCTCTCTCTCTCTAAACCACTAACCTCTTTCTCTCTAAACCCCTAACCTCCATCTCTCTCTGTCTCTAAACCCATAACCTCAAATCTCTCTCTCTCTCTCTCTCTCTCTCTCTCTCACACACACACACACACACACACACACTTACTCACACACACTCTCTCTCCCTCTAAACTCCTAACCCCCAATCTCCCTATTTCTATCTCTGTCTCTAAACCCATGACACCCAATCAATCTCTCTATCTTTAACCTCCAATCTCTCTCTCTAAACCCCTTACCGCAAATCTCTTATGTTCTCTCTCTTTCTCTAAGCCATTAACCTTCTCTCTCTAAACCCATTAACCCAGTCTCTCCCTTTCTCTCTCTCTCTCTAAAATCCTATCCCCTAACCCCTAAACCCAAATCTCTTTCTCTAAACCCTAACCCCCAATGTTTCTCTCTCTCTAAACCTCAGGCCCCCAATCTATATATATATATCTCTAAACCAATAACCTCCAATATCTCTTCCCCTCTCTCGCTAACTATCAAAACCTCAAACACCCAATCTCTCTATATCTCTATTATCTATCTATCTAAACCCCTAGTCTCCAAACTTTATCTCTCTCTAAACCCCTAACTGTTGATCTCTCTCTCTCTCACACACACATTCTCTCTCTAAACCCTGAACTACCAATCTCTCTCTGTATATCTCTATCTCTCTCTCTTATCCCCTAACCTGCCATCTCTCTCTCTCAACACCTAATACCCAATATCTTTCTCTCTCTAAACTTCGAGCCACCAATCTCTCTCTCTAAACCCCCCCCCATCTTTATATATCTATCTATCCATCTCTATCTATCTATATAAACCCTAACTCCCAACCTATCTCTCTCTCTAAACCTATAGCCTTCAACTTCTCTCTCTCTAAACCCCTAGCCCTCAACTCCTCTCTCTCTAAACCCTTAACCTCCATACTCTCTCTCTAAACCCCTAGCCTACAATCTCTATCTCTCTTTAAATATGTAACACACAATCTCTTCCTCTCTCTAAACACCTAACCTCTAATCTCCCTCTCTCTCTCTCTAAACCCATAACCACCAACCTCTCTCTTTCTCAAAACCCCTATCTCTCTATCTCTCTCTAAACCCCTAACCCGCAATCTATTTATCTCTCTAAACACATAACCCCCGATCACTCTCTTTTTATGTGTCTCTTTCTTTAAACCCCTAACCCCAACTCTCTCTCTCTAAACCCTTAACCACCCATATCTCTCTCTCTAAACCCCAATCTCACGCTCTCTTTCTCTCTAAAAATTAAACCCCTAATCCTTCTCTCTCTCTCTCTCTAAACCCCTAGCCTCAATTCTCTCTCTCTATAGACACCTAACCCCCAATCTCTCTCTCTCTCTCTAAACCCCTAACCCTAATCTCTCTCTCTTAGTCTATCTCTCTATGAAGCCATAACCCCTAATCTCTCTCTCTCTCTCTAAACCACTAACCCCTAACACTCAATCTCTCTCCCTATCCCTCTCTCTCTCTTTAATATCATAAACACCAATCTCTCTCTTTCTCTCTCTCTCTCTTCTTAAGCCTCTAATCCTCAATCTGTCTCTATCTCTCTAAACCTCTAACCCCCAAACTCTCTCTCTCTTTCTAAACCCTAACCACCTCTCTCTCTCTCTCCCCCTCTCTCTCTAAACCCCAAACCCAAATATCTTTATCTCTTGATAAACCTAAAACCCAAATCTCTCTATCTCTCGCTAAACACCTAATCTTAAACCTCTCTCTCTCCAAATGCCCAAGCTCCAATATCTTTGTCTCTCAAAACCCCCAACATCCAATCTCTCTCTCTCTCTCTCTCAACCCCTAACAGCTATCGTTGAATCTCTCTCTAAATACCTAACCCACAATGTATCTCTCTCACCCACAATATATCTCTTTCAATCCCTAATGCCCAAACTCTCTCTCTCTAAACCCCTAATCCCCAATCTCTCTCTCTCTAAACCCATAATCTCCAATCTCTCTCTCTAAACCCTTAACTGCCAATCTCTTTCTGTGTAAACCCAAATCTCCAATCTCTCTCTCTAAACCTCTAACCTCCACTCTCTCTCTCTCTAAACCCCGAACCCACAATACCTCTCTCTAAACCCCTCACCACCAATCTCTCTCTCTCTCTCTAAAACATTAACACGCAATATATCTCTCTCTCTAAACCCGTAACAACCACACAATATCTCTCTCTAAACGCCTAACACCCAATCTCTCTATATCTCTCTAAACACCTAGCCCAAAATATCTATCTCTCTCTTTAAACCCCTAAACCCCAATCTCTCTTTATAAACCCCCAACCTCCAATCTCTCTCTCTCTCTCTCTCTCTCTCTCTCTCTCTCTCTCTCTCAGCCCCTAACAACTAACCCCCAATCTCTCTCTCTCTCTCTCTCGGCCCCTAACAACTAACCCCCGATCTCTCTCTCTCTCTCTCTCTCTCTCTCTCTCTCTCTCTCTCACATCCTGTAACCCCCCCCTCTCTTCCCCCACTCCTTGCCAACGTACCCCTAGGCCCCTCTCTATGTCTCTCTCCACCCCACTGCTAACTATCCATGTTAGTGAAATTACATGTCTGATAATATCCTAATATTAAATTGTCAACCAGAGAACATAAACTCATGACAGATGGACACTATCTGTGCAGAGCTAGTTAGAGCAGAAGTTAACTGTGCTACTAAAATCAAATTTCATGGATTGAAATTCATTTCACACACCCACACACCAAAATATTTAAAGTTCAATTCAAAGATGAGATGCTTTTATTCCAACTGATTCTTGGTAAATCTCTAGGCATTGATAATCTTGTTGTAGGCTCTTGCTGCATACCAATAGAGAAATTCATTAATCAATTGGGGAAATCTTCTAACTCTGAGAACTAAGATAATCCTTGACTAAATTTAAATGACAGCTCCAGTTAGTTAGTTTGTAACTGCTCTTGGCTTAGATCAGGTATTGTTGATATTGCACAGGTATATTCCCTTCTCAACAACATAATGCTATGTTTCTATCAAATATCTCTATCCATGATTGAACCAAGTAACAATCAAGCTTGAAATGGAGATTGTGGGAATCTAACAACCAATCTTAAAGAGCTATCAACACATAATCTAATTAAGCTAAGATGTGTGCACAATCTACTTCCACACAACCCAAACTTATATTGAAAATGTTATAAGATTGTGTTCATTCTATGATAAAATCGATCTAAAGCATATCACTCCAATAAATGAAATAAAATCACACTTACGAAAATTAAAATAGAATACACAAATCACAGATAGGAATCTACTCACAAATCTAACACATAAGTAGTGTTGCACCTTCTGAAGGGGCCCCTTCCTCCATAAGTTATAGACTATGAATCACAAAGAATTAGAATCTTAGATCATCAAACGTAGAGTAGTACCAATGAACATCAATTCAACGCAAACAAAGTATGAGCAACAATATATCTAATCTCCATACATGTTACTACATGGTATTTATACAAGTAGCTTTGTCTAATAAAAGATTGGGAGTTACACACTCCTCATCAATTACATAGAGTAAGGAACAAATAATGAAAGAATCACCTATCCAACTAAATGCAAAGATCCTAGGAAGAGATATTTATTACAAATCTATTCTACATTAGGATTGCAATGGACCTGTCAAGATCCGAAGGATCTACGGATCCATAATTTCGGGAAAATGCACATTTTGTTGAGGTTGTAACCAATCTTTAATCAATGCAATCATTGTGCATTGTTGTAACAAAATATTCAAAATCACGAGGACTGGAAGATGCTTGACATGTCACTAGAGAAAACTCATGTGCTCATTTTGGATTAACTTGGTTACAAATAGCGTAACCGATCGTATTTACGAGTTTTCATCAAAGATGGAAAAACTTGTAGACGCTGGAGAAAACTTGTAAACATTACCAAAACTTGTAAATTCCAGAAAATCCTGGAAAAACTCAATGAGCTATAAACTGTTATTAGTTCCAAAATTGGTAATCAAAATCCACTTAATTATGCAAATATCAAGAACAAAATGAGAATATAATTTAACATACCTCAAAAGGATAAGAGTATGGGTTTACATGTTTATAGTGACAAAAGGGGTATATACTAGCAAGAAAATGGATAAATTTTCCAATCAAGATAACTAAAACCATTGTTCAAAACAAGCCAATTGAAGACCCTAACATTATCCCCCCAGCTAAAGGTATGTCATGTCCTCATACCATCCATTGATTATGCACTAGAGTCCAATCATAAGATAGAGAGCCATGTGTAGTCCTTGAATGTAGACCCAAACACTTATTAACCTCTGTCCATAGAGAAATTTCTTCATACTCATTCCAAACCTAGGCAATTCTGTAAACTATACTCCCACACCAAATTGGAAGGAAATGAAAACGAGACCCGAGCCAACCAGTCCCACTTCTATGAAGAGAATTAAAATAAAACTGGGACGTAGAGACAACCAGTTGGAAGAAATTGTATCCTAAAGGATCATGTAGTTGCATTGGGGCTGGAATCAATTGCCATCTTCTTTCAGAGATCTTTATAGCATGTAGATCACCCTAGATTTTGACAAATTTATGATCCTTCATAGTTGTTCTTTGATTTTTTCTAAAACTCTTCAATTGTTGTTTATCTTGCAACACCTGCTTGTAATTTTCAAATAAATCTGACATATTTGGATGTTCTGCACAAAAATGAAGGTGAGAATGTTATTGAAATTTCGATGCCCATTGCACATCAAGCTCCCATTTAATTTGATTGAGAATGAAGGAGGTAAAATATTTTAGTTGGATATCTCCTACAAGTAAATTTGGATTTCATACAGTCAATGTTTGCAAGAAGAAATTAAAAGAGTATAGTTCACACAACAATTTATGCTCTCTAAAAGTAGAATCAATATAGATTACTTCAAAATATTCTTTGCTAAGGATTTCATACTTTTATCATGTTGCAATCTATCCAATTGGAACATGACCCACTACTCATGGAGATAAATTGGGTAAATTGGTGATGGATATCTACAACCTGTAATTTGTGAGGCCAATTCAAACTTTTGCGGTTTCTCTTGCTTCACTCTTTCTTAATGTGCCTTTCTAGAATTTCCATCTCTTGAACTGACTGTTCCAACTCTTTAATCATCTGACCATTTTTTTGCAGATCAATGGATAATGAATCAAACTGTATTCTTGGATGGGAAAGAGGGGTTGATGCAAGTGGTGGTTCAAGAGAATTGATTTCAAATGATTTACACTTTTCTTGTCCTATGTATTCAGTATGTGCAACATACTCCCTCACTTCTTCCATAGGTACTGCAACTTCTTCAATTTTCCTTTCTTTAGAATATCTAGTGTGAGGGCGTTTAGGGACTTTAAATAACATATCACCATGCTCTATATTTTCTTCAATTGGTTCCTTCATGTCTTGGTCTAAAACCCTCACTCTACTTCTTGTAACCCTACCAACATCAATCTCTTGTGATGGAATCAATGGGGGTTGTCTGCAATTACAGGAATATTTAATGTTTCCTTGGTCTTGATGAAGTTTTATTGCAGGTTCTAAAAAAAAATTATTGCAGAGGATTCTAGCATCTCAATTGACATAGCTTGCGAGGTGTTTCCTATTTGGTCAGAAAGAGGTTTTTCTTGGGGCTCATTAACAAAAGGTCAATTCTCTGGAACTACAGGGGGATTAGGATGCACATCTATCGCCTTGGAGAAACCCCTCTCATCCAAAAAATGTTCCCAATGACTCCTAGACTTATGTAGTTCAGTCAAGACTACTAATTTGATGAGAGCATGATGATGGAGACTTCTAGATTCATTAGCCACACCTTGTTGCACACCAATTTCCATCTTATGTATACTTTTATAAAGAAAATAAGGTAAATTAAGGGGCTTCTCTCTTGACACATGAAGCAACAATCTAATGTGGTACTGACAGATGAGACTATAATGACCATTACATGTAATATACTTATGCAACCATAAATCTAGGTTTGACTAATGTGTTTTGAGCCTGAGCCTATGCATGGGTTTATTCCAATCCGACAATGGTTGAACCCTGTTAATTAAATATTTCCATTCATTCTTATCTTCAAACATTTTGGATTTGAAATACTTCTCACCTGTAGTAAGCACCCTGATGGCCTCAACTATTGAATTTTATCTTATAGGCAATTTGAACCCCCTAGTATTTTGTACATCTCCATTAAATGACCAAGTGAACTCCACCAATAGCTCATCATGCCACCCTTGCAATCGCTCAAAGAATACATACCATTCAACAACTTGAAAATCATTCTTACTTTGCAAATATTCATCGAAGCAATCCACTATCAATGGCTCATGCCTCTTTGCCATATTGTTCTCGACCATCTATCCCCTGAAACTACTTGATTCAACAATGGTTCTGACTTCCTGATAGAAAATTGGGTACTGAGGGTGATAATTACAAGTAACAAATAGGGGAATAATGAATAGTTACAAGTTTGGGGTGGTGGAAGATTTAAAGGATGGTAGTGTATATAATTCAGGTAATGACAGTGGCACAAATTCGAATGCAATTACACATGGGAGATGCCAAATCAAAAAGGAGGTAAGATTTTAACCATTTTATGTGGCCCCTTGATTTGATTATAAAGAAACAAAATGATATGATGGATAGTAGTGAAGTGCCTTGGGAATGGTGGAAAAAAAATAGAGTTATAAATGGAAAATTTGATGTTGTAAAAGAAGTAATTAGTTCTTGACAATTTGAAAAAAAAAAGTATCATTGTCATACCTGGAAACTAAAACATAATACTTGTGGTAGTAATCCTGGAGAAAAACCATAAGCTTTCATGAATATTGTTATCCAATATGGAGATATACTAGAAACTAACACAATCCTTGAAGAAACTACTCAATTACAAGTTTCATGCTGATAATTTGTCCAAATTACAAGTATCTTTTTTAAAAAACTTGTAAATTATGTAAAAAATTGTAAAGACTAAAAAAAATTGTAAAGTGGCCAGAAAACTTGTAAGGACTAAAAAATTGTAGAATCCTGCTGAATTTGCATCCCAAATCGATTCCTAGTACAGATCTCTCCCTATGAATAGATTTCTTGATGTTGAACAAGAACAGAAGTCATTGGATTACCATCCAATGATGAAAGTTGTTAACCAATGCCAAATAATCCATCATTGATGCTATGGATATCAAGGTACCCAAGTACATTTTGAATGATGTGAATAAATGGCTTGTTGTCAAACATCAACAAAATTCAACAAGCAAGGGACATTAAGGAATTCCCATTCCCTACTGATGAGAGAACCTACCATTAATGAATGCAATTCTCAAGGTACTTTTTATTGTATCTAGTTTTAGATCCATATAAGGTGTTGTAGTTGATAGAGCAGAGATTGTTGGAAGGAATGCCTTAAGATATTCCCCATCAACCAACGTGAGCATTATTGAAAAGAAACATTACAAATTGATAAAACTTGTAAAAACTGAAAAGAACATATTTACTCCAAACCTCCATCAGTCAGTGACCTGGTTTATATATATATATATATATATATATATATATATATATATATATATATATATATATATATATATATATATATATATATATATATATATATATGAGCATCCAAAATTTAGTTAATGGAAGGAACAGGTGGGATAGTCCCTCCTACAACTATCTCTAACTCCTCATGTTTTAGCAAATCCTGCAAAAAATTCCTCTTTAGATTTTTGCCTCTGGTAAATCTTCAGTCTATAACCATTTATCGGAAAGAAACACCTGATCCATATATGGTATTCAACCTGATTGATCCATTGTCGTAGACAACTTCTATCTCATAGGCACCTAACAAATGTGTTGTAAATTTCCCTTTGAAGTTCTTGAACTTTGAATCATAAAGTAGTGCCCAGATTCCTATCTTCAAGTGCTTCTTATTAATGAATTTATCATGTCAAGATGCTGTCTGTTACTACAACAAGGCAATATCCTAGAAAGCATCCTGTCTCAATTCATCTAGTTTGTTGAGCTATACAATTTTTTCTCCGTGTGTTTCAGACAGGTCCATCCATACTTTTGTTTCCAACTTGTAGTTTTGGATATGGAATTCTACAAGGAACAAAACCTACTTCCCATAAACCATCTTACAAGGGGTGAGACCTGTTTTATTCTTTCATTTAGTACGATAGGCCCATAGGGCCTTGAGAATCCTATTTTCCCAGTATTTCTTATGAAGCTACAAATTTTTTGTTAGAATTCCTTCCAAAATGCTATTAGTAGACTCTAGCTGACCATTAGCCTAAGGGTGGTAAGGTGTAAATGTCTCCTACAGGGCCTTGAGAAGCCTATTTGCCCAGTATTATATGAAGCTACATTTTTTTTGTTTGAATTCCTTCCAAGATGTTATTAGTAGACTCTACCTGACCATTAGCCTAAGGGTGGTAAGGTGTAAATGTCCTATGTTTAGTTTGATATTTTTGGGTAATAGAATGAACTATTTTGGAAGTAAATTGAGTACCTTGATCAGTAACTATTTTCATAGGCACACCAAATCTCACAAAAATATCTTCAAAGAGAAAATCTACCATGGATTTTTTAGTAGCACAAGACAAGGTCTTGGCTTTAGACCATTTAGTCATGATAGTTAGTACTTACCAGAATGTAAATTTTTCCTCTTGATGGTGGAATTATAGGGCCAACAAAATATAAGGCCCACTTCTCAAAGGGTCCCAATTGAACCTCGGGATGTAGACGCGTCTCATCTGCTACTCCAAGTTTCCCCATTCTTTGGAAACTGTCACATGCCTTTACATAGTTCCGAGTGTATTTAAAAAAGGAGGGCCAATAATATCCCATATGCAAAACTTTGTATTGTTGATAGTGATTATAGTAGGGATGTGTCTACTCTAATTAACTATATTACTATGAATTGTTGAGATTCAATTGACAAAAATGAAGCAATTATCTAAAATTTCCTAATATCTTTAACCATTTTGAATTTGAAAAAAACTTGGAGGGAAAAAACCAAACTCATAAATGGGAACAAAAATTGAATTAATTCATAAAACATAACATAAGAAATGATACTTAGTTACAACCTTGATTTAGGTGAATCCATTCTCCTTTTCTTTGATCCATCCTTTTATATCCTTTCCTTTGATCATTCAAGAGCTTTGTGTTGAAGATGAGCTTCCAAACCTTTCCAATCTTCCAGCATTCCTTTACTCTCACTTTATGCAATTTACTATGCCTTAAATGCCTTTATTTTATAGAATTGGTATTTGTGTACTCAATGAATAAACATGAATGTGGGACTAAATATTTTGGGGAATTTTGATTATTTTCATCCAAAAACCCACTTTTCCATTGTTTTCATGATTTTGAATTGATTTTCCATAATTTTCATAACAATTAATATACCTGTGATGTATTATTTCCACTCCAGGAGTTGTAGAAACTAGGTTTTGGCCCTTTAAGTGGTCTTGGACTTGGCCTCTTTAGAGAAACCTTTGTCTTCACATACTTCTTCCTTTGCGGAAGAGGTGGTCAGATGAGATATTAAATCCCTCAATTGTTCCATATTTTTTGTCTTCATGTTGCAGGTGAATGATAAAATGTGATTATGCCATCACTTGTTAAGGGTGTTAATTTGATTGTTAACATATGCCCCCTAATGTGTGAGGTTCGAAGCAGAGCTAAGGGCCAAAATACATTATTTGTTCATATTGATACTCTTTATTGATCAAATAAATGATGGAAAAGGATTAGATCCTGGGCACAAGATTCAAGAAAACACCTGCAAGTCAATCATAGCAATTTCTCAAATATACAAAATCTTCTTGAGGCATTTATACCCATGCTCAGTAGTAAACACGCATGGCCATGGACAATACACAGTGGATCCGTGTCAAAAGTAAATTTTCAGAAACACAAATGTGCACTTTTATGAGTACGAGATCTGCATGGTACTTCTAACATGGTAGTTTAATCTTGCGCAACTCGGGTAGTGCATCAATGAGTGATACAATTGTTTTTCCCAAGGTATTCAATACAAACTGACGATAGTACGCATTTATATCATGTGAATAAATGAGCTTATGTCGAGCATAATAAAACACCATCTGATTATCGATCATTGATGTATACCATTAATAGATGTGAAGAGACCCATCGATAATAATGATGGAGTATAAGGTACTGAGTACAAACTAGCAAGTGTGAATAGATGTTCTGAAGTCGAACACTTATAGAATCAGATAATCAGGGGTCATTGATGTATTCCTACTATCATTTTCAAGGAAACCTAGCACTAATGACTACAGTATCCAAGGTACTCTAGGGTTTCTAGATCCATTTCCAAGATGATGATTTGGTGTTGATAGGAATAGATCTGTCGGAAGGAGGGAATTAATGCATCCCACATCAATCGGTATGAAACAGAGATCAATAGTCTGATATAATTTGGTCGAACTGCAAGATCCAACATTGTATACTGACACAAGGAAGACCGACATGATTGGTTAGGAATATTTGAGGAAAGTCCGACACTGTTTGAACTTCCCTTGAACACATAACACGACGCAGAATGGACACTTGGAAACATAGGACTTGAGTAACCAACCTTAATGAAATCTTCCAATGCCATATGCATTAACAAAAGCTCCATTGATGATGGGAAGGATAACCCATCGGTGGATATCTATTCAAAATACTAGTACATTTTCCTAAGGAAAATATAGATGGTGTACTAACAACAGATACCAAATTATGTGTTGTGTTCAAGGCCGACAAGGACTGACTATTGCCATTTTTTTCAAGGATAAAATCTGAAATGATTCAATTCTGCCCCTTTTTGGATTTTTGTGTTTTCCAAGTTGAAAAAATAATAAAGCATGCTATGGTACATTAAAGGAAATGAGTGTCTCAAGGGCGTGCGTCTATATTTCAAGGGCACGGTTCAGGCCAAGGAAAAGATACATATTGCAAACAAGGGTTAAGCTAGTTATGTATACTCCTATGGGTGTTTACTCCATGGGTATGGGTCAAATATATAGAAGCAATTGTTTATATGCATCATGTAACAAAAGGTGACTGCAAAAGGAAAATACACAATATAAGCAATAAGCAATGAAGCAGTAAGCACGAATGTTCAAGTGTATCTTTTAACACATGCTTATGTAATTTGACACAAAATTAGGAGCCCATCAAGATATGGTAAGAAATGTATGAAAGAGAAATATGTGGTCTCAAATCCAATTCATGATGGTACTAATAGGGCTCCATGGCCTATGAGAATAACTCAGCATCAGCACCAAAATGACAATGGGGTGCTAACTAGACTATCCCATGTTCGGTAGGCTCTTCTGTTAGAATGGTGGAAAACACAGATATGATAGGATGACCCACCAATTTCCAATAGGTTCGGCCCTAGGGAAATTTTGGGTTGGAAAATGTTCAAATGCATCCTCACAGAGAGATAATCTAAACCTATATGCAAGCTTCCAAATATACATGATCAGATCGAGGAACGTGTAAAGCATGCTCCTATACTTGGGTAGATTTAAGCCAAGTATACTCCCAGTGGCACCATAAAAGATGACTTTAGGTGGGTGCAACCAAATGTTTATAAATTCAAGGATAGCTTCATCTGTTGATAAAATATCATCCAAGAATTCATGTGAGATGGGAAAGCTCACAGCCCCAATGGGCCAAGTAACTGGATCATATTCCTTCATCAAAGGAATATTTTGATCTAAATCTATAGAAGCCATTTTAATACCTTGGTATGAAACTTCTACAGCAGATAAGGGTGTGCTACTCTCCGTTTCACCATGTTCCATAGATATGGGTAACTTTCCATTACTATTTTGGAATAAGGCTTCCTTCATTGAAACCCCCTCTGATGAAGTGACCCCTTTCGTTATGGTGGAATTACAAACAAATTTCAATGGAAAACAAACCTCCAATGTTATAGTGAAAATTGGAGTAGTTTTTGTGATACATATTGGTGCATGTATTGTCCTAGAATTACCAGTTTTCTTACTCTTATATCTCTTTTTCTTTCATCTAGGGTCCCTATATTAGACTGTAAGGACTTCAAAAGTTTGGGAACGACTAGCACTTTGCTTACCTTTATATTTTGTCATGTCCCCACAAAATTGAGCATTGGAACAAGTTCCTAACCCAACCAATCCCTTGGGTTGAGGAGGTAGTTGCATAACCATGGGGTTAAATTTTGAATTCCAGGCTATTAATTAATTAGGAGTGTGCATTTAAATTTAGCCATAGTTTTCTACCTGCTTGGAATAAATAATTATAAAGCATTTAATATTATTGGTGCAATTAATATTTTCATTTTTTATGCTGAATAAATGGAGAAATTGGCCCACCAATTCGAATTAGTGGATAAGGTTGGAGGAATTACTTGGGGTAGAAGTCAAGTAAGCACTAGAGTCCAAAAATGATGCCAAAAATAAGAAAAGAAGAATATTTTAGGAAAATAAGCATAAATCTAGAAAGCAGGATAAAACATGAAAAGCAGGAAAGTTTCAAAAGAAGGAAAGTTGGAAAAAGAAGGAAATTAAAAAAAAGAGGAAAAATAAGGAAAACCAAAGCAAAGCAAAGCAAACCAAATCAAGGAAGGAAAGAAAGGTTTCCTCATCCTCTCAAGGAATGCACATTCCTCAAGGAGACTTTCTCACCAAGGAATAAAACATCTATAAATAATTCTATGAGAACCACATTCACATATTTTGTTAGTATGAGAAATTTCATGAATGCATTTGTTCATCTAAGGCTTGGGAGATGTGCCCCAGCTTTCTCTGACAGGATGATGGTATTCAACGATTATCACTGATTTTATTTTCAGGTACTGAAGCTTATCAGGTTGAATAAAAATTTCAGAATCATCATCACCAAGTTCAGAGATCGAATCCTCCCTCCTTCTTGAGTTTTGTAGCTAGTTTCTTATGTACAAGAAGAGAGATCCTTCTATACATTTCTGAGAAGAATCATGGCCTATTATCTGATTTAATAACATATTATGTAATTTTCTGATATCATTCTATTCAATACAAATTACAAAAATCTAATTTCTTCTCCAATTTGTGCACCCCTTGTAGATTTAGCTAGAATTTGACTAGCTTTCAGTGTTTGATTCATAAGTCAATGAGAATAAATCCAAATGAAGTCATTCTTGTTCCTAGATTTATCTAACATGTCGTATGTCATGATAGAACCTCTGTTTCATAAATTCTATTCCTTTTGATCATTGTTTGGGAATATAGAAGTCAAACTAGCTGAGTTGCCTTGAATTGCCATTTTACTAGTTTTGTTATAAGACTTGTCCAGATCTGCATAAAAATTTATGAGATGATATTTAATGATGCAATGAATATAAATCAATTTTAATTAACCTATATGATGTCTTCAACAACCTTCTCCATCCTTCAGTTAAATATCTCACCCATACTAGTATATATATGTTGAGTATCCCAGGAGCGTTGGAGTAAATTGCATATTTCTTCTCTTGAAACATCAATGGTATTAGTACATTGTGTAGAGGCATAAGACCACATAAGAACCATTCATCCTCCCATAGCCTCTGATTTTTCCCATCCCCAGCAATACTAGCTCCCTTAGCCTTTGTTTTGATCCAATTTGAGAAGTCTAGAGTTTTTGTATCACTTGTATAAGTTGGTACATTACAGTGGTATCAAAGCATGGTCGTATGAACCTATTCTTAATTTGATTCTACGAGTTCAATAATATTTATAGATTCCAAGAAGAAAATTTCCTTGTTAGAAGAAGAAGAGGAAGAGGAGATCAATTCCACTAAAGGGAAAATACAAGAAGAATCAGATATGTTTCATAATGATGATAAAGAAGAGTTCAAACTCTTTATTCAAGGTATTATGAAAGGGTTTCAAGACATCTCTCTCAATATTGTGCAATCGAGAAAAGAAACAAGGGAGTTCTTAGCTCAATAGCTAGGAACCAAGGTGGGAGAGGGAAGCAGTAATGGCACTCCACATGGCGAGAGGAAGAACATTGGTGGCCACATTTTTTCAAATAATGGGCCTCACAATAGGGCTAATGAATTCAATATGGAGGCTCCATCTTGATGAAGGCCTACAATGACTAAGTTTACTGAAGAACACAAAGAAGAACCTGAGAGTCGAAATCAAGGTCTAGCTTCATGGGAGGACAAATACATTGAGTACCTTAGATTGAATGAAGAATGCATAAGTGCTCTACCATTCAAAGACTTTTGTGATCTGCAATATAAGTCCAACCCAAGAGGATGCTTCAAAATGAAAAATCATAATTTTGAACTCCAAAATGTCATTGGTAAAATTTCCTTACCCTATTTTGATGGTTATAAAAAATGCACTGCTAACTTTTGGATTCAGAAACTTGACACATATTTTCAGTTGAATCCTATGGCTGAAAGAGATGCCATAAATATGGATACTCTACACTTATATGGAGAAGCAAATGAGTGGTGGTTTCATGGCCTAAAGACTCTTGGTCATTACCAAGTAACTACCTATGAAGAATTCACAAGGAGGTTGGCTGAAAGATTTGAAAGAAGGGATCTTGAGATTCCCTTCAAGGAACTAGCGCATGTGAGACAAACTAGAACTCTAGAAGCCTACATATTTGAGTTCCAAAATATGGTTGTTATGGTCTTTGATATATTAGAAGAAAGGATGATATGATTTTTCATAGAAGGGTTGACAAAACCTTTGAAAGGCTTGGTAAAATCCTACATACCCAACACCTTGCAAGATGCACTAAGTCGAACCAGAGATTTGCAAGACTCTCTTCCATGGAAAATATTTTCTCCAAGCGCTGTTGGTCCTACTCCATTCAAGAACCAAAGGCCACCCATGAAAAGTCCTCATGGAAATTTCAGAAAAGAAAACTTTACTAAGGACTGAGATGAGTTGAGAAGAAGAAAGTTGTGTTTCACTTGTTAAGAACCATGGGTTCTTGGGAATAGATGTGCCAAAGGAAAGGCACATTATATTGAAGTTTATTCAAAGAGTGAAGTTGAGGAGGAACAAGAATAAGAAGAGACCCAAATATATGCAGAAGTAACTTATGAGTCTACAGAAGAAGGACCTCACCCTGAGGTAGGAAAGATTGCAGTGCTCTCCAGAGTACCTCTCTACCACACACTCAGATTCAAAGGAGTGGTTCAAGGACAATCAGTGACTATTTTGGTGGATGGGGGAGCCACACATGACTTCATTGATTCAACCTTGGTTGAAAGAAGGAAGATACATAGTGAAAAATTTGGAGGATTCACTGTTATAATCCCGGGTAATCATTCTATGAACTGTTGTAGGTGGATTCCTAAATTGCATATTTGTGTAGGAGAGGATACCATTACAAATAGTTTTAATGTTGTTGATGTGGATGATACTAACATGGTATTGGGAGTACAATGGCTGCACTCCATTGGAAATCATTCAATGGACTACCAAGTCCCTGACATGGTATTTAAAGGAGAAATGGGAAGAGATGGTGTTGAAGGGAATCAACACTTATCCCAAACAAGTGGTAAGTGCACATAGTATGAGGTATATCCTAAGGCATGGAGACATTGAGTGGGATGTTGAATTCCTAATCACCACTAAGGGAAGCTCCTTTGAAGTATCTCATTTCCCTAAAGATATTCAAAGGCTACGCCAAAAGCATAAGAAATTGTTTGAGGACCTTCCTCATGGTAGGCCTCCAGATAGAGGAATAGAGCATAGGATTGAGTTGGAGATAGGAACCTCACCTATCAAGGTACATACCTACAAGCATCCAAATAAATTAAAGGATGAAATAGAGAGAACAATTAAGGAGTTGCTTGAGATGGGGTTCATTAGGCCAAGCTCAAGTCCTTTTTCCTCTTCAATAGTTCTTGTGAAGAAGAAAGATGGGATCATGAGAGTGTGCATAGATTGACGAGCTCTTAACAAGAAGACTATCAAGAATACATATCCTATTCCAAGGATATATGAGTTTATGGATGAGCTCCATAGGGACAAGTACTTTTCAAAGATTTACCTTAGATATGGCTACCATCAAATCGGCATGAGAGAAGAAGACATACAGAAGACTTCCTTTCAGTTCCACCATGGGCACTTTGAGTTTTTGGTTATGCCTTTTGCCCTAACAAATGCACCTGCAACTTTTCAATCTTGCATGAACAAAATGGTTAGCAAACAACTTCGGAACTTTTTACTTGTCTTCTTTGATGACATTTTGATGTATAGTAGGACTTGTGAAGAGCATTTGCATCATTTGGATATTGTACTAACAATCTTTGCTGATCAATATTTTTATGCAAATCTAACCAAGTGTGAGTTTGGAATGACTGAGATTTTGTATCTTGGTCATAGGATTGGTCAAGATGGAGTTAAGGTTCACATGGAAAAAATCCAAGATATTCTAGATTGGCCTAGTCCTAAAAATATCACTGAACTGAGGGGGTTCATTGGGCTATCCACCTACTATCAAAAATGTTTCAAGGGGTTATCCAAGATGACCTCCCCTCTGACAGATCTCAGTAAGAAGGGAAATTTCCATTGGTCGAAAGAATTAGAAAAATCATTTAACAAAATGAAGGAGGTAATGAGCACTTATCCTGTTCTTGCACATCCATATTTTTCTCAACCTTTTATGCTTGAGTCTGATGCTTCAGTAAGTGTATTGGGGATGTCTTAATGCAAAATAAACATCCATTGGCCTTTGAGAGACGAAATTTGCAGCCACATGAAATATTGTATTCAGTTTATGACAAAGAGATGCTAGCCATCATGCATGCGCTAGTCATGTTCAAACAGTATTTGGTGGGAGGCAAGTTTATCATCAAAACTGAACACAACAGTTTGAGGCACTTCTTAACCCAAAAGGAGATGAATGATAGACAACAAAAGTGTGTAAGAAAGGTCCAAGCATTTGGTTTTGATATTGAGGATGAGAAGGGTAAGATGAACATAGTAGCTGATGCACTTTCTAGAAAACCCACACTTGCACTGCTGAAATTTCAAGATGATTGGAAAGCACAACTGGGAGTAGAATAAAGTAAGAATCAGTTTGCTTGTGATTTATTTGATGGATTGATTCATGATGATTCTTTTAATATTCTTAATGATTTCATTTATTATAAGGATAGAATATTTGTAGTTCTAGAATCGATACTAAAGAAAAATATTCTTGAAGCTGCCCATGATGTGCTTTTGGCAGAGCATCCGGGATTTGTGAATACCTATATGAAAGTGAGGGAAAGGTTCACATGGAAGCGGATGAAGAAAGATGTAATGCAATATGTTAGATCATGTGAGGCATCTCATCAAAAGAAAGTAGAGCATACTCCTCCAGCAAGGCTCCTACAACCACTCCCCATTCTTGAGCAAAAATAAGGGTGTATATCAATGGATTTCATCACAGGGATGCCCAAAAGACAAGGTAAAGATAGCATCTTTGTTGTGGTTGATAGGTTGACTAAATATGCACATTTCGTTTTTGTCACAACTAATATTGAATCCATCCAAGTGGATGAAATTTTCATCAAAGAAATCTTCATACTTCATGGCATACCCAAGTCCATCATCAGTGATAGAGACAGTAAATTTACTAGCAACTTTTGGCAAAAACTGTTCAAGTTAGTAGTGCGGTGCCCCTCTAACCGGAAGGCCACCGAAGTTCTAGATTTTGAAATCAAGTTTTGTAACCAGCTCCTAGCAGTTGTTTTTCCTTCTTTTTATTTCAATAATAAATAAGCATCATTATGCTTTCGTTATGCTAATTTTCTGCATAATTTTAGTGATTAGAAAAATGTCTAGTAGCATACAGTGCACCTACATATAGAAATTTTAACAACATACATAAAATTGTAATTTCTTGCATAATACTCAGTATATTGAAATATAAATCATTTTTCTAACTACCAGTAGAATACCTGGACCGATGTAGGTTGTAGATTGCCCCTATCCACTTCGTAGCTCCTTTGGTCCAAGCCTTAGTAACCAAAAATAGATGATCCACCCTGCCGACCAGCTCTTATCATGCTGGCCCTAGGAAACCGACGGGTTTCCTAGCCCCCGAGCCCACAAACCAATAATCCCGACAGCATCCTTCCTTAGTACCTTTCCATAGTTCAAGAGTTAACCCCACCTCGTTCTTTTGAGTTTCCCACCTCCTCAAAGCTTCGAGTTATCCCCCTCCTCGGCATTCCTCCTTTTCATCAAAATACTAAGTTTTTTTCTCCCCAAAAACCAACCGCCCTCATCGTCGTGAACCATTGCTTTATAGATCCATTTTCCTCCTCCAAACTTCATTCTCACTCCACCGCCTTAGCCCTCCAGGTTTTTTTGGGGGGGATTCTTAAACCATTAATACCATCACACTCATCAAGGATAAAATAATATTTAAATATGATTGTCAGATTTCTTGTTTCTCTCGAGCAGTGGAATAATTCAATTCTAAGGATAAAATAATATTTAAATATGCTTGTCAGATTTCTTGTTTTTCTCGAGCAGTGGAATAATTCAATTCTAATTAAGGTTGTCCTTTTGTGTAGATTTCCTATTGTTCAAAAAAAATAATTAAATAAATAAGCATGACTTGCCTTATCTAAACATATGGGACAAGTTAAATTGAATCGAATTTATCCCACCGCTTGATCTTTAAATGCGGATAGGATAATATAATAAATGCAAACTTGAATTTACACATGGAGGACGTTCATGTCTTTATTACTCAACTAAATCTTGATTTGAAAATGTGGTTTGATTTATAATTAAAGTTTGAATAACAATATAATATGGAATATAATAATATGACTCACTTTCAATTGTTTTTTTTATAATTTTGGTTCCTTTTTATTATTCACATAAAACAATCGTGATAAATTCATCCATTTATGCAAAACATTAAGCTATGTTTATTTGACAACGATTATAATAACAAATAAGATTATGCATGTTAATAACCACTTTAATAATACTAATAACAATAGTAATATTAATATTAAAATATTTAATGATAATTATTTTATAACACTATGACCTTAAAGGTTATAAACATAACATTGAATTCCTTCTAACCAACATAATTTGACTGTTCAAAGAGAAGGACAATTATGCTAGAACAAACAATGCTAATTGTGTAAACTAAACAGGGACTATGTTAAATACAACACTATCCCCAACGCATCATAAATGATGTTAAGCATAACACTATATCCAACAATTAGTTACTAATGCATGTAATTAACAACTAACAGACTGATCCATTTATGCATTTTTACATTATTAACAACCATCATTTGGACTTCACTAATTCACGACTGAGTCTTATCTAGAATTCAATCACAACCAATAGTTATCACATTAATACTAGTGTACATGTACAAGGTGTGCATCCGTGGCCAGCGTATGCATAGACTGTACTCGTACTATAAGAAAACATCATTTCCCCTATGCATATATATTAACTTCAGCAAAACAATGATTTGTACTGACATAACAATCATACATACAAACAATCACAAATACTTAACCCATTCAACATGCATAAATCATAATCATTTCAGCATCATTAGGCATTGATAATTATCCAATTAAGTTGTAACATTTATGTTTTCCAGATTCACCATAATTAATCAATCAATTATTTTTAAGGAAGAGGCACCTACTACCACTAAATCAGGATCAAGGGATACCCAACCCTCAATAGTACTAACTAACATATCCCCTGACCCTAACCTACGTCCGCATCCTCCCTATCCTTCCTCTGCTAGTACAAAAGTGGATGTCAACTATACTGACCTAGCCACGTAGAACGTGAGAGTGGTAGCGTCGGCTAGCTAGCAGACCTAACCTCTCCTAGCAGGCATCCGACCATCGTCATCACAACAACTTGGGGAGCGTGTCTCAACACGGCCCTCCCACGACCTCGGGTATCATAGAAACATAGGGTGGGCAATACATCCATCCCTCTCAACATACTGGGTCTACGCCCTTATCAACTCATACTTTGTTGCACTCGAGATTATTGGTTTGTGTCATTGTATCATCAACTTTGGTAAACAAGGCTCTCTGCAAAATAGGTACTATACCATACTTCGTATCAGGTATCCGACTATTACATAGCCCCAGTGTCCTGCAGATTAGTACTTTGCAGCCATAGATTTATAACAATATTTCCATTCTATCATCGTCTGATCCATATTGTCAACATCATTTATTTCATCACATAAAATCATTAAATCGATCACAGCATAAATACCACATCATATATATCACCTTTCATCCAGGACAATTATTAAACATATACTGTCATTATGAAATAAAAGAATCTCGTGATAACTACAACATAGTAACCACATAAACCAAATAACATCATGAGGATGGTAACATCATAACATCATAACCGTAGTATCAGCATGGGCACAGTAACATCCTAAACATAATAGCAACATATCATCATGTCTAACATGCCGAGAATATAGTTCACTCTGTCTAGCTGAGTCGAACAGATAATAAGAAAATAAAGTGAAAGGTGTCTAACTCATAAACACGCCTAGTCAAAATATGGGGCGTTACATACACCCACCCTTCAGGAAACTTCGTCCCGAAGTTATGGTCATAATAATGCAGGGAAAATCTTGATGCCTAACCTCTTCATTCTTGCAAGTAGAAGGTGTTGGCCATACTTGTCCTACTTGGCTTTGACATGACCAACTATGCCGATATTATCTTATGTTTCTATATCTTTAATACCGTAATATGTATTCTAATAATTAAAGAGACCTTTAGATTCATCCTTCTGTAGAATCTCAATATTATATTTAGAATTATTAAAGGTTATAATCAGGTGCTATCCTCCTTGGCTTTGTTCTCCTTACCCTTTTTAAAAATATCCCTTTGGTTATACCATCAAGTGAGGTTTACTCGTCACACTACCACGTTTTCATCACACGCATGTATTTAGCATGAAGTAATCATTAAGGTTATCATATCTCTTGTAGGGAAAGAATATCCACATTAACAAATCCTAATGCCATACATTATTATTACCCTAGCGGAAATAAGAAATTTGTATCTATGATAACCAAAAGTAATATAACATTAATTAACTTAGGAGAACTATCATTGTTTACAAGGTTTTTGTGACAATATCTTATCAGAATGAAAATGTTACCAACTTTGTTTATTGTTCTCTTCTTTGATATGCGATATTATTGGAAGGGGAACCATTACTTCCAATAAATTTATAGCTAATTTGTTCTCGTAATCTAAGTTTCCTATACATACGCTTATTAATCTACATGGATCTTATTGATACTTACACACATTATGCATTATGACTACTTCATATGATACTAATGTGAATCCAACCTATTTATGTGGCATCAAGCCTTGTTCCTATTTTGCGAGATGTTGATGTCAACGGAGACATATTTTCCTTTCTTCATAATTTTATAATTCTTACCTTGTTAACTCTCTGTAAAGAAGTATTATTATTATTATTATTATTTTTTTTTTTTTTTTTTTTTTTGAGGTGACGATTGATTTCCTCCATCCTATAATAGGGGTTTAAACATCGTAACTTTATTTATTGTGATGCACATCGGTTACTATTTTTCCTCCATCATTATTCCATTTATTATCATTACTTCTCTTAACCTCGTATATGCTTACTGAGGCTAACTTATTAGTTCCCCACCCATCTCCATACTTTTTATATTGTATCGCTTGTTCGCTTTGTAATTTTTAAATCCTAGTTGTTTCCCAATAATATTTTCCTTCAAAACATGCCAATTTTGCATAAGCAAGACTAGCGACATATAGCCTCTACCCCTTTCACACACCTACTTAGTTCCCACAAACTCTTTCCACTTACTATACTATCACATGGCTATTTGCACACAATGTGGCAAAATACATCATACCCAAATCCCAATTCTCGATAGTGTCTCGTTGGGCAATATTAATTCATCATTGACCCTCATTTCTCTATCACTCAGGTATCATCCTATAACAACCTATGATCTTTCAGGCCAATATGAAGTCTCTAGGACATACCAACTTCCTCATCAAGTTGTTTTAAGGTAGCAAGGAAATAACAACTTCGCTAATTTAATGTAATTTATAAACAATAGTATGGTATCACTTTATACTTATCAATATCATATTAACCTTATAATATTAATATTATATAATCAAAATAATATCAAATAATTTTAATAATTACTTCACATCATTACTATATTATATTGTAAGGTTTCTACGGGCAATTTTCCATATTTCAAAAGACTAATATTTCTCTATATTCATTGAATTAATCCTTGAAATTTCCATTTCTAATATGGTGATGTGTTACAAATTTCTTCCTTTAGATCTATTTATATACATGCATAATTAAAATCTAGATATGCATACCCTTATACTTACGTGTAAGGAATAACTTCATCATGAAACAACAGATTGTTAGGATTGGCGTGTTAAATTCTAAGGTCGTTTTCATTAACAATTTTGTCATGTGGTGAGATTAGCGTCTTAGCATTCAGCTTGCCATGCTCGTTTCAGCGGTTCCTTGTTTTCAGATTATGTGTTTGTTTCGTCTCTTCGACTATACGTTGAAGTCTCGACAGGGCTTTTCTAAGTTTCAAATAAATAATTTAATGTTTGATCTAGTCTATATATTAAACCCATACATTAAATTCCACTATCAATATCTTTATTTCACATTCTAGTTCAATTTAAACCTAAAATTTAAATTTAAATAAACACATAATTCATCATTAATTAAAATCTGATATATAATTAATTTATGCATTAATCAACATCAATTAATCAAAATATTCGTTGATGCTAAGACTTAATGGAAACTATAACTTTGAATTTTTTTAAACATTTTATAGTAATAATTTTAAACATTTATTTTATTTTATTTATTTAACAGAATATTAACCTAACCCTACCGTAATCCCTAGCTAGCAGCTCCCTCTCTCCAAAGGACACGTAGCCCTTATCTCCCACGCGTCCCTGACTTGCTCCCGGATCCCCATCCTTTCACCTCCAGGGCAGCCAATGGTTCAAGGGAGCCCACGTGACTATCTCCTGCATGCCTGCCACGCGCCGGTGTGCATGCTACCAGGCGGACTCAGGTGGGGAGCCCCAGCTGAAGGCGATCTTCTTTAAATCCAATCTCCACCTACCTCGCGCGCGCGTGAACTCTCATTTCTTCTCCTTTCTGGCTCGGCAACTCTGTGCCTCCTCTTTTTTTTTATCCCTGGTGCGAAGGTATTCAGGTCTTCACGATGGTTGCGACGTTCCTGTGGGAATAAGACTTGATCCATGGGCTCTAACTGGGCGTTTTTTTTTTTTGGGTATACGCTGCAGCATAGAAGGTACAGAGGAATCAACATACCTCGAGAATTGGAGCTTGAGTCATTTCTGGTAGCCACCGCCCAAGTAGTTGCAGAGGAGCTACTCCACCTCATTCGTCTAACTTCCTCCACTGTGGCCTGCATTGCTTGCCCAATCTCTATGTTCAGCCGAAGGCGAGGTTTGCTCCCTTATTGCAAAATTATTCCCGTGATTATTTTACTTATTTATTTTCGTTTTCTTTTTGGGGAATTTCTGTCGAAAGTGCTTCAAGAAACTTACGTCCATGCCTATGGTAGCCCATATTTTATCGTATACTATTTTATCCTCTTCCAAACCATGCAGTATAAACATAACAATCAATTTCTGTAGATATCTAAGTCTGATAACAATTTAAGTCTGTAGTTTAAAATTTTTAAGTCTAACTTGGGATATCTATTTTTTTTATTTAAACTACAGAGGATATCTATTTAAGTCTGTAGTTTAAATAGTTTCCTCTGATAATAATAATTTAAGTCTATAGGACGTCTAAACCTAATGTCAAGCAAAGCTCGCCAATGGAGCCCGTGGTTTGGCGGTGGGGACGGTGGCATGTTACTAAAGAGCATTTGATTAAAATAGGGAAAGACAATGTGGATGAGGATTCTATTATCAAGTCAACCTACCGACATGAAATATACAGCATCTACAGTTCTCTGGTTCGGGTTTTTCAATCAATCATTAGAAGTTTTTCTGAAATCTATATAAAGCAACCAAATGGGGTGTCCACCCCTAAACTGGTAGGCCTCAATAAAATCTAAATCCCAGCCTTATTGCCATGCCTCACACACCCGACAAACAAAGGTTCACTTTGTAAAAACATGCATTTGAGAAATCGAATTTATCTTTAGTGAAATGTCTGATTGAATGCATGTTTGGTCTCGTCTGCAATACCTGATTGAATGCATGTCTAGGTTTATAGAGTGTATCCAGGCTTCATGGTAGCCGAAGTGTTTATGAAAACAACTAAAAATATACAGACCTGCGTTCTATTGAATAAGCTGAACACGAGATCTACATTCTTCATTGGCCAAGATGCCAAGAACCTCTCGGTGCAATTATCTTTATGCAAATCCACGCCCGTGGAAATGTTACATTCACTAAGGAATCTAGAGACGAAAACGATATCGTTGGCAGGGCTAACGCCGTGGCTCCACCACAGAAATTCTACAACAATCGCCATTAACAGAACAGTTCTTCTCAATATCTCCGTATCTTGCAGGGCTGTGTTTCCAATAAATCCCTATCAGAAGGCAAACTCATACATGCCCACATGACCAAGAGGGGATTTCGGTATTCATCGAAGATTCAGCGAGCTTGGTCAGGTGCAGCTTTGAAGGTAAATGAAAGAAATCATTTTTATTTACATAACTATTTACAGTCCCAATATCTGATTTTTTTTTTTTTTGCCTCGTATTGTTCTTTTTGCAAAAGTAATATTTAAATTAGACTGGACTTGTCTGATATATTTTTTTTGGGGGGGAGGGTTTGGTTATACTCTAGTGAACTCTAGGGAAGTCCAGAATATTCAGGTTGAAGAGGTTTTGTGGAAAGTGCTCGTGTTAGGTGACATAGCATCTGAGATATTAGCCTGTGTATTGATAACAGAAATAGACAATTATTATTTTTATAAGAATCCAATGTCATTGGTCTAGTAACTAGTGCAAAAGAGCATTATGTGTTTAACAAGTTCACTAGGTGCTCTCCTCCTGAGTCATGTATATGCGATTTCAGTTCTGCACCAGCGAGGCAAAGGGACAGTTTTTTTTTTTTTGAAACAAAGAAGCTTTCACATCTGGTCGACATGCTCTAAGATTTATGTAAAAACAGCAGTACCACAAAAGCATTATAAAACAGTTGTACCAAAACTTATTGCCTCGCCTACATGTAGAGTTATTAAAGTTTTCCCAGCTAAAACTTAAAACCCATCCTGAGTTTAAAATGTTCAATTCAAGTCATAAATATTAAAAATTGCATCACAGTTTGGTTATCTCACAAGCTTAAAGTCCCTCGGCTATACCGTCTAGAAATTATTATCTGTGCAGATTACGATTGTGCAGGCCAATAGACACATTGCTATCAATGGAAGGGAAGGTCCAAAAGAGAGCTTGGTGCTAAAGAAAAGTAGGTGAAGCACAGCCTTCCATCCGGAAACGTGTCTGGATTGAAGGTTAAGGATAAGTGGATGAGTCGTGAACTTAGGTGCAGAGTTTTTTTTTGTTGTTCTTCGGTACCGACTTGGTGTGGGTCGGGGATCAGGAGGTGAGAGGTTGTTTGTGGAAGAAATACGCTGTTTGTAGGCTAACGTCAAGGCTATTAAAATTTCCTTATGGGTATTTTGCCTTATCGTCAGTACCCTGCAGCCTATACCTATTGTTGCTAAACCAACTCCAGGATTGCTTCTCCGGTTCCCCCTTGTTTCTTCTGCTTTCCAAGTTCTGTATTTATTTTAGTGTTTTAGGAGATTTGTCTTGAAATGCACCAAATATCCCATTATTTTTAGCTTTGGGGAATCATGATCAGCATCTTGAATTTTGGTTTCTATATATATATATATATATATATATATATTGACATATTTTGTAAGCACGATAATGACCTAAACGTTGCCCATTCCATTTTATTTGAAGCCAGGCTCATCTGTTCATGTTGGGAAATAAAATTAATTTAGAGATCAGGAGGACACAACTAATCCTGCATGTAATGTAATAAGGGATGAGCATACGCAGTTGCTATCAATGAAGCAGTTGGCTCAGCCTTTTATGTTTGACCAGTCGGATGTGAAGCCTTGGTTGATCCGGTTGATCCATCAGAATATATATATATATATATATCCATCTTATCCACCTCCAGCATAAGAGCCAGGTGTTCCATACCCTAAAGTAGTACCGGTAGCAACATCAAGGTCGGGTTTATTCCGAACAACCGAGTCGCAGCTGAGAGGAAGGAGGGATACCAGGTTCAGTGTTGAGTTTGTTCCCCAGGTAAGGCGGGAAAGCTACTTAGGGCCACCTCTTGATGCACTCGAGTTGAGTTCTGAGTTGCGTTTCTCATTTTTCTTTTTTTCCCTTTTTTTTTTTGTTAATCCAATTTTACTAATGTAATTTGTCTGGTATTCACGCTAGTCGCATGTTTACCAGTATTTCGATCTTTATTTTATGGGATTGGATTCAATATTTGGTTGTTTTTCTTTTCTTGGGTATAAATTTTAGGTAAAAATTTTATTGTATGTGGAAGATTGAAGCTCATGTCACTATTTTGGGGTCTATTGTAGTGCCATGCCTGCCAATCCTTACATTTTATGTTTTTATTTCTAGCTGAGCCCATTTGGTTCTGGAATAAACCAATGAATAGAAGCCGTAATTACTATTTGTTTTCCTATTTTTATGAAAAATTAATGCCCTATCCCAACCTTCTGTAAAATTTCTTTGCGAAATGAGTCAATAAAATAGATTTACCATTTGAACATTGTTTGCTTCATACTGTAATTGTAACAACTATAACCTACATTTCATAACTTTAACTTTTACAAGATTGGTTATTCCTATGTTCAAGTTAGAATGCCAACATAGGAATTCTCTAGTTATCCTCTGTAACATCTAGGAATTCTCTATTATTCTCTGTAACATCAGCTTGTGGAAATTGCTTTTTTTTATTTTCTTGTGCTAAATATGAAATTTGTGTTTGTTTTCTTATAAAAATTTACAGAATTCCAACTCTACTACTATATGCTTATATATTTGTATGTGCAATCAATAGTTATTTAGAAAAAAAGAATGAAAATATAAATATTTATTGATTTTCTAAATGTTAATCCTATGTGGTTCTACAGGTACCTGGGAGGCTCACCATGGCTGTAAGTTAAGTAGGTAAGACTCACTATGGCTGCGCATTCCAGTTGAATTACATTAACATAGCTCACGCTAGAAAATAACACTAAAAATTTATATATACAATTTGTATCTTTTATCTTGCTTCAACCTGCAAATAATTGTACTATTTTTTTTTTTTCCCATTAAAACTGGGTGTGATTGGATTCGCTTTGTTATATTATGTAAATATTTTTATCCCAAGAACATTGCTGGATATTAAATTTCATTCCTAATGAGTAATCGATTTTGATGACAAAATGTTTTTAATTTCTTAAATATATTTGCAATATGTATCTATTTTGAAATACAAACACACATATATTTACATATATGCAGTTTTTCTAACATATCCAACTTTCTAATGGTGTTTGTGTTCGTGCAGGTATTTCTATGAAGGTTCATGTTCTAAGTGGTTCTAAGTTATTGTAGGCTTTAACATGGTGAAAAGTCGAGGTAGTTTAGGTATGTGCAGGCCCTAAAGGTCTAAGTGTTCGAGCCTTAAGCTCTGATACCAAATGCGGTGCCCCTCTAACCGGAAGGCCACCGAAGTTCTAGATTTTGAAATCAAGTTTTGTAACCAGCTCCTAGCAGTTGTTTTTCCTTCTTTTTATTTCAATAATAAATAAGCATCATTATGCTTTCGTTATGCTAATTTTCTGCATAATTTTAGTGATTAGAAAAATGTCTAGTAGCATACAGTGCACCTACATATAGAAATTTTAACAACATACATAAAATTGTAATTTCTTGCATAATACTCAGTATATTGAAATATAAATCATTTTTCTAACTACCAGTAGAATACCTGGACCGATGTAGGTTGTAGATTTCCCCTATCCACTTCGTAGCTCCTTTGGTCCAAGCCTTAGTAACCAAAAATAGATGATCCACCCTGCCGACCAGCTCTTATCATGCTGGCCCTAGGAAACCGACGGGTTTCCTAGCCCCCGAGCCCACAAACCAATAATCCCGACAACATCCTTCCTTAGTACCTTTCCATAGTTCAAGAGTTAACCCCACCTCGTTCTTTTGAGTTTCCCACCTCCTCAAAGCTTCGAGTTATCCCCCTCCTTGGCATTCCTCCTTTTCATCAAAATACTAGGTTTTCTTCTCCCCAAAAACCAACCGCCCTCATCTTCGTGAACCATTGCTTTATAGATCCATTTTCCTCCTCCAAACTTCATTCTCACTCCACCGCCTTAGCCCTCCAGGTTTTTTTTTTTGGGATTCTTAAACCATTAATACCATCACACTCATCAAGGATAAAATAATATTTAAATATGATTGTCAGATTTCTTGTTTCTCTCGAGCAGTGGAATAATTCAATTCTAAGGATAAAATAATATTTGAATATGCTTGTCAGATTTCTTGTTTTTCTCGAGCAGTGGAATAATTCAATTCTAATTAAGGTTGTCCTTTTGTGTAGATTTCCTATTGTTCAAAAAAAATAATTAAATAAATAAGCATGACTTGCCTTATCTAAACATATGGGACAAGTTAAATTGTATCGAATTTATCCCACCGCTTGATCTTTAAATGCGGATAGGATAATATAATAAATGCAAACTTGAATTTACACATGGAGGACGTTCATGTCTTTATTACTCAACTAAATCTTGATTTGAAAATGTGGTTTGATTTATAATTAAAGTTTGAATAACAATATAATATGGAATATAATAATATGACTCACTTTCAATTGTTTTTTTTATAATTTTGGTTCCTTTTTATTATTCACATAAAACAATCGTGATAAATTCATCCATTTATGCAAAACATTAAGCTATGTTTATTTGACAACGATTATAATAACAAATAAGATTATGCATGTTAATAACCACTTTAATAATACTAATAACAATAGTAATATTAATATTAAAATATTTAATGATAATTATTTTATAACACTATGACCTTAAAGGTTATAAACATAACATTGAATTCCTTCTAACCAACATAATTTGACTGTTCAAAGAGAAGGACAATTATGCTAGAACAAACAACGCTAATTGTGTAAACTAAACAAGGACTATGTTAAATACAACACTATCCCCAACGCATCATAAATGATGTTAAGCACAACACTATTTCCAACAATTAGTTACTAATGCATGTAATTAACAACTAACAGACTGATCCATTTATGCATTTTTACATTATTAACAACCATCATTTGGACTTCACTAATTCACGACTGAGTCTTATCTAGAATTCAATCACAACCAATAGTTATCACATTAATACTAGTGTACATGTACAAGGTGTGCATCCGTGGCCAGCGTATGCATAGACTGTACTCGTACTATAAGAAAACATCATTTCCCCTATGCATATATATTAACTTCAGCAAAACAATGATTTGTACTGACATAACAATCATACATACAAACAATCACAAATACTTAACCCATTCAACATGCATAAATCATAATCATTTCAGCATCATTAGGCATTGATAATTATCCAATTAAGTTGTAACATTTATGTTTTCCAGATTCACCATAATTAATCAATCAATTATTTTTAAGGAAGAGGCACTTACTACCACGAAATCAGGATCAAGGGATACCCAACCCTCAATAGTACTAACTAACATATCCCCCCACCCTAACCTACGTCCGCATCCTCCCTATCCTTCCTCTGCTAGTACAAAAGTGGATGTCAGCTATACTGACCTAGCCACGTAGAACGTGAGAGTGGTAGCGTCGGCTAACTAGCAGACCTAACCTCTCCTAGCAGGCATCCGACCATCGTCATCACAACAACTTGGGGAGCGTGTCTCAGCACGGCCCTCCCACGACCTCGGGTATCATAGAAACATAGGGTGGGCAATACATCCATCCCTCTCAACATACTGGGTCTACGCCCTTATCAACTCATACTTTGTTGCTCTCGAGATTATTGGTTTGTGTCATCGTATCATCAACTTTGGTAAACAAGGCTCTCTGCAAAATAGGTACTATACCATACTTCGTATCAGGTATCCGACTATTACATAGCCCCAGTGTCCTGCAGATTAGTACTTTGCAGCCATAGATTTATAACAATATTTCCATTCTATCATCGTCTGATCCATATTGTCAACATCATTTATTTCATCACATAAAATCATTAAATCGATCACAGCATAAATACCACATCATATATATCACCTTTCATCCAGGACGATTATTAAACATATACTGTCATTATGAAATAAAAGAATCTCGTGATAACTACAACATAGTAACCACATAAACCAAATAACATCATGAGGATGGTAACATCATAACATCATAACCGTAGTATCAGCATGGGCACAGTAACATCCTAAACATAATAGCAACATATCATCATGTCTAACATGCCGAGAATATAGTTCACTCTGTCTAGCTGAGTCGAACAGATAATAAGAAAATAAAGTGAAAGGTGTCTAACTCATAAACACGCCTAGTCAAAATATGGGGCGTTACAAGTAGGCACACGTTTGTACATGATCACAAGCTACCATGCACAGAATGATGGCCAAACCGAGAGATTGAACCAATGGATGGAAGGGTACCTAAGAAACTATGTCACTGGTCAACAAAATTCATGGACCGCTTGGATCCATCTGGGAGAATTTTGTTACAATACTACTTTCCATCATTCAATTGGTATGAATCCCTTTAATGCTCTTTATGGATATGATGCACTTACTTTTGCTGCCCTGATATTTGGTGATTGTAAGACACAAAAATAAAAGGATTGGATCCAAGAGATTCAAGACATACTCAGAACTCTCAAGGACAACTTGTAGGTAGCACAAACCCGCCAGAAAGTACATGTAGACAAGCATAGAGTTGAGCGAGCCTGCCAAGTGGGAGATTTGGTATATTTGAGGTTGCATCCCTATAGAAAATCCTGATTGAAGTATAAAGGGGATGAGAAGTTTTATCCAAGGTTCTATGGCCCCTACCAAGTTTTGAGAAAGATCAGTGAAGTGGCTTATGAGGTAGAGTTGCCTCCAGGCAGCCGAATTCACAATGTTTTTCATGTGTCCTGTTTGAAACAAGCAATAGGGAAGCAATTTAAAGCTTCACAAGACTTTCCACCCCTTTATGATGAGGGGAATTTGGTGTGGATCCCTGAAAGGATCCTTGATGTCAGAGAAAAAGATGCTAAGGAGTAGAATCCTTAAGGGATTTTTGGTACAGTGGGAAGGACTACCCAGTGAAGATGCTACTTGGGAAGGAGAACACATCTTACAACATCCTGGTTTGAAATTTCTTGAGGAAAATAAATATTGGGTGGGACGGATTGTCATGGCCCCACAAAATTGATCATTGGAACAAGTTCCGAACCCAACCAATCCCTTGGGTTGAGGAGGTAGTTGCTGTTGCATAACCATGGGGTTAAATTTTGTATTCCAGGCTATTAATTAATTAGGAGTGTGCATTTAAATTTATCCATAGTTTGCTACCTACTTGGAATAAATAATTATGGAGCATTTAATATTATTGGTGCAGTTAATAATTTTATTTGTTATGCTGAATAAATGGATAAATTGGCCCACCAGTTCGAATTAGTGGATAAGGTTGGAGGAATTACTTGGAGTAGAAGTCAAGTAATCACTAGCGTCCAAAAATGATGCCGAAAATGAGAAAAGAGGAATATTTCAGAAAAAGCAAGAAAGTTTGAAAATCAAGAAAGTTAGGAAAACAAGGAAATTCAGAAAAAGAGGAAAAAGAAGGAAAGCCAAAAGCAAAGCAAAGCAAGGAAGGGAAGCAAGCTTTCCTCATCCTCTCAAGGAATGCGCATTCCTCAAGGAGACTTGCTCACCAAGGAATGAAACATCTATAAATAATGTTATGAGAACCACATTCACATCTTTTTTTAGTATGAGAAGTTTCGTGAATGCATTTGTGCATCCGAGGCTTGGGAGATGTGCCCCTATTCAAGAATGGGAGATGTGCCCCAACTTTCTGTGAGAGGATTATGGTATTAATACATTATCACTGAGTGTATTTTCATGTACTGAAGCTGATCAAGTCGAATAGAAAGTTCAGAATCATCATCACGAAGTTCAGAGATCGAATCCTCCCTCCTTCTTGAGTTTTGCAGCTAGTTTCTTATGTACAAGAAGGTAGATCCTTCTATCACTTTTTGAGATGCATCATGGCCTATTATATGATTTTAGAAAAGATTATTTAATTTTATGATATCATTCTATTCAATACAAATTACAGAAATCTGATTTCTTCTCCAATTTGTGCACCCCTTCTAGATTTAGCTAGAATTTGACTAGCTTTCAGTGGGATTCATAAGTCAATGAGAATAAATCCAAATGAAGTCATTCATGCTCCTATAGTTGGACAGCATGTCATATGTCATTATCCAACCTCTATTTCAGAAATTTGTTTTCCTTTGAGCACTGTTTGGGAATATAGAAGTCGAACTAGTTGAGTTGTCCTAAATTGCCATTTTACTAGTTTTGTTATAAGACTTATCCAGATTTGCATAAAAATTTATGAGATTATATTTAATGATTCAATGATTGTAAATGAATGTTAATTAACCTCTCTGATGTCTGCAACAACCTTATACATCTTTCATTTAAATATCTGACCCATTTTAGTCTGTATATGCTGAGTATCCCAAGAGCATTGGAGTAAATTGAAGCTTGTTGCTATTGAAACATAAATGGTCTCATTACATTGTATAGAGGTATCAAACCAAATAAGAACCATTCATCCTCCCATAGCCTCTGATATTTCCCAAACCCAGCAATACTAGCTTCCTTAGCCTTTGCTTTGATCCAATTTGAGAAATCTAGAGTTTTTGTATCACTTGTATAAGTTGGTACATTACATACTTATTCTTCTTTCCTCTAAGGTATATGGATTGGCCTATGAGGATGTCATAAGTGTTGGAAGGATTAGAAATTTGTTGCATTCCTAGCTAGTTGTAGGTTGTGAAGTCTAAACATACATTTGTCTCATTTCCTGGGTAATATGCTCAAGTTTGTTGATGAATCCATCATACCATTATAATGAGTTCCATGTGGTATCCTCAATGGATCAAACATAGGAATTACAAGTTGGATACAAAAACAATGGTTACTTCCTGGAACCTAACCATTCCATTGTGGAATGGGGTCAATGGGTGTATTTCCCCCTTGCAGGGTTAGGCCTCGAAAATATTGGTTAATTTTTAGAACCTAACCACTCCATTGATGTGGTCCTTGGGTGTTACAAGAATTCCAAGGTGGGTTTCCCCCTTGCAGATACTAACCCCGAGAAGATTAGGTGCTTCCTGGAACATGACCAATGGGTGGATTTCCCCCTTACGTAGGTGGGCCCCAATAATATTGGTTGCTCCTTGGATCCCAACCACACTGTTATACCTCAAAGTTACACTTTGAGCCCTAATGTCACATATTTGTACCATGTGACCTAGCGACATTTCTCCCTAATAAACGTCACACATTATTGGATCCCTCCTTGGTCTCATCTGGACACCCAGGAGAAAAATCCATTGACTAAATGCCGAGACATGACCTTATCTACCATGTGTCATAGCAGCTGACCCTATCTGCATAGATTTTTGTGCTCTGCACATTTGCGGGGTAGTGAAAATTAGGGTTTTTCACGTTTTGCACTTTCCCCGAGGTGTGAAAATCGAGATGATTTTTGCGTTATGCTCAAACCTAAGGGTGTGCAAATCCCCTTTTAGCCTTTTTTCCATGGATCATGGATCTCATCCTTTGAGATATTTTATTGGGATTATCAATCCTAATTCGATCCCAACCCCCTCTCCCTATTTAGTTTGGTTGATCCACTAAATGCTCATTAGTCCCCCCTTGGCTCATGGAAGGCCTCTCCTTTACCTCAAAGTTACACTTCGAGCACTAGTGTAAGGATCCAATATTTGATATGGCCAACTATATAGATACAATATTTGATTGATTGGGCACCATGTACTAGTATTTTCCAACAAAAGAGCATTTATAATGTTCTAAGATAAAAGTCCCATATTCCTCATCCAAAGGTCATGTTGTGGAAGGATCAATAGATATGGTGGCTATAGATGATATTGCATATATAGGAAACAAATCTAGGTAACACTCTAGTGGAGAAAGGGTGAAAGTACCCATAAGATATTAATATTTAAACATCCCCATATCAATATTGTCAAACATGGAATTTGAATACCAATGAATGGAATATTTTATTTTGAGTTGGCTCTAGAGTTGGAAGTACAATAATCTAACTAATCAATGGTGACCATATTTCCATGATGAGGGAAATGAACTACATGGAACATGGAAAATAAATCTATCATCCTTGATTACATATAACTTCATCCCAAAATAACTTTACAGTCCAAAGAAACATATATTAATTTGACTTCTATTGAGACCATTTAATCACCCAATTTGTCTAGGAAGGAAGTGATGATCGCATGAGGTTTAAACAAATGACCATCCATTTCTTTCAAAAGTGTGGACGATGAAACAAGATCCAAAGAAGCTCAAGCTCTCCAACAATTCAAGGACATGTCATAAGTGGAGGCTCCCTTATCAATAACACATCGAAACATGTTCATTCCTCACAAAGATACTAGTTAGATCTAGAATGCAATGAGGTGAGGGATCCTAGGACTAGCCTAGTCAAGGTCAAATATAGGTGATAACATGAGTGCATATCAAGGATCAATTCTGCCAATAACAATCAATAATTCTTTTCATTGTGGTGGCTAGCTTTGAAGTACTTCCAAGCTAGACATAGGATAAGACAATTGAGCTAGATCCTCAGAAATTCTATAGTTTTGAGCTTCTCGATAATTACAGTTATGTGTTGACAATCATAATATATCCTTTGGTAGATGAGGCATTGCATAATTAGAGGGATTTTCCTTCTCTGTTTTTAGAGAGATACTAAGTGTGACACTGAAGTATCATTCTTAGTGGATCTAGCGATAGGGTTATCATACTTATGAGTGTGGATATGGATGTTAACCTTTTTCTCATACATGAAAATGTTAGTAGTCAAGGTATTTCCCCTTTGCATAGGTGTAAGGATAGTAGCAACCATTTTCTACTATTGAGTAGGAAAAGGGTTTGTGGGGACCATGGGTTGTTATTGAGATCCTAGTTGGGATAAATATTAGTAAATCTCATCCATTTGAGGAATTTTAATGGTAACATGGTTGTCATTGCAAATTTTGCATGGAAATTTGAGTTTTTTTCTTCTCCTTAGTGCCCCAAGTAGCAATTTTGGGATTCAAAGTTTCCCCTTATCGAACGTTAGAATTACCTTCTTATTATTCTTTTTCTTTTCTTTATGTTTTCAATTGTCCTTATAACTTATAGATTGGAAAGAATGTGCGTTGGAGGTTTGAACATTTTGTGAGGATTGAATAGGTGTAGGTGGGATTTGATGTATGGACACTTGTCCCATTTGGCCCACAAACCAATCAATTGTGGAATGAGTAACATAACCAATCCCTCCTTATATGTGTTGTATTTCACGGGTTTAGGAAGATCCGACGAGTATTGAGGTGCATAGGGTATCAACTCATATATCATTCTAGATTGAGAATAAATCAAATCTAATTATATAGTGGCAAAATGAATTGTTCTTCTGTAAGGGCCCATGACATAGCTATATATTTAGTAATGTTAGGAAACAAGGGCTGGTGCAAGGTAATGATACCCAATTATGACACATTAGTTGCAATGACATTCTGGAAAAATAGAAGTATTATCATTAAAATCAATTATTAGAGGTACCTAAAAAACTTTTTCCGATTAGGTGTAAAAAGATGAAACGTTGAAAAACAGATGACCTTCCGGAATATATAACTTTTATTTATGGAAAAGTGGCATAACCACCCCAAAATGTCATTATTTGAATATTGGTATGTTATTTTTTTTCTAAAACATAATGCACATGTTTTTTTTGACCTACCTATTTGCTATGCAAATTTTCAATTTATGAGAGAAAAAATATATAGAGGCGTAGGCAACAGACAAATCTTTTGTGGAGCTATTTTTCCAAAATTTTAAAAGTTAATTTTATATTTTTTTTAAATTACTGAAGTCAGTGAAGTAAGGACATGGTCAAGTTTTAATCCAACATATCATGGTCTAAAAATAATCAAAATGATTTTTTTTTTTAGGTTGTAGGTACTTTTGTGCTCTTATGTGGGTTCTTTTCCATTTTCGAAATAGGTAAGCCAATCAAAAGTTATAGGCCAAATAAACGACCTATGTTTTTTACGAATTTGACATGAGTGCAATTTAAAATGAATTATAAATAGAGAACAACAACAGATCTATTAAAAAATTATATATTTGGAATCTGCACACAGAGCTCGACAAGTGTGTGCAATTTCATCTGCAGTGCACTCGTGGAGCTTATGCAGAACTAGTTCTGAAAAACAGGAAGTTATAGTGTTTGATGTGTTCTACCATAAATCATAGATAAATCAGACCGAG
This sequence comes from Larix kaempferi, assembly GCA_027924585.1. Classification (NCBI taxonomy): domain Eukaryota; kingdom Viridiplantae; phylum Streptophyta; class Pinopsida; order Pinales; family Pinaceae; genus Larix; species Larix kaempferi. Next base: position 322,403 of record BSBM01000286.1, read on the forward strand.
CCTAAAGGTGCAGTCCGAAGCTAATTCCAAGCTTGCAAGGGTGCCACAAACAATTTGAATTCATACACGCGTGCGTGCAATATAGGCGCGTGTGCGTAAGTATGTGCATGCGTCCATAGAAGTGCGCACACGTGGTTAACAACATGCATGCGTAGGTGCACGTACGCGTTCATGTAATTTCCTTTGTCATGAGGATACATAAAGTTGATGAAGATGTGATGATGAAAAAGATGACAATGATGGAGATGTTGATGAGGAAGGGGGAGATGACAATGATGATTAAGATGTTGATGAGGAAGGGGGAGATGACAATGATGATGAAGATGTTGTTGATGATGATGATGATGATGAGATGATGGTGACAATGGTGATGAAGATGATGATGATGATGATGATGATGATGAGATGATGGTGACAATGGTGATGAAGATGATGATGATGTTGATGAAGAAGATGGTGATGAGGATGATGATTATGATGATGAAGATTATGATGATGATGATGATGAGATGAGGATGATGATCATGATGGTGATGAAGATGATCATCATCATCATCATCATCATCATCATCATCATCACCATCATCATCAACATCTTCATCATCATTGTCATCTCCCCCTTCCTCATCAACATGTCCATCATCATCATCTTCTTCATCATCACCATCTTCTTCCTCAACATCATCATCATCTTCATCACCATCATCATCATCATCGACATCTTCATCTCCATCATCATCATCTTCTTCATCCTCATCACCATCACCATCATCATCATCTTCATCATCATCATCATCGTCGTCATCATCAACACCATCATCATCATCGTCACCACCCTCTTCTTCCTCATCATCATCAACATCTAGGTCATCATCTTGATCGTCAACATCAGATCAACATCATCATTATCATCCTCATCATCACCATTGATGTTGATGATGATGAAGATGAAGATGATGATTATGATGTCGATGATGAGTATGATGACCATCAACATCATCATCATCTTCATTATCGTACTAATATTCATCATCATCCACCACCACCACCCTCATCATCATCATAATATTTGTCATCACCCTCTTCCTCATCAACAACATCTTCGTCATCATCATCATCATCATCATCATCATCATCACGATAGGAAGATGATGATGAAGATGTCAATGATGAAGATGATAACGAAGGTGGCGATGATGAGTATGATGAGGATGATGAAGATGACGATTATGATGATGAATACAATGATGATCGTGACCATGATCATATGATGATGGTGAGGATGACGAAGATGACGATGATGATGACTAATGAAGATGATGATGACGAATATGATGATTTTGATGGTCATGATGATGATGATGATCATATTCATCGTACTCGTATTCATCATCATTGTACTCATATTCATCATCATCCACCACCACCAGCATCATCATCATCATCATCATCATCATCATCATCTTCATCATCCTCATCATCATCCGTGTCCTCACAATGACGATGATGATGATCATGATGAGGAAGTTGATGATGATGATGAAGATGATGATGATGTGCTGCATATTCCTCATCATCTTCATCATCATCATCATCATCTCCAAATTAATCATCATCATCATCGTACTCATATTCATCATCATCTTCGTCGACGACGATGATACGAAGATGTCAATGATGATGATGATTATGATACAAAGATGTCAATGATGATGATGATGATGATATGAAGATGTCAATGATGATGATGATGATGAAGAAGATGTCGATGATGATGATGATTATGAGGAAGATGGCGATGACAAGTATGATGATGAAGATGAAGATGACTAAATTATGATGACAAAGACATTGATGATCGTGACCACGATCATAAGAGGACGATGATGATGTTGAGGACGATGGTGATGATGATGACCAATGAAGATGATGATGACGAATATGATGATTTTGAGGATGATCATATTCATCATCATCTCCATCATCATACTCATATTCATCATCATCCACCATCGTCATCATCATCACCATCACCATCATCATTGTCATCATCATCATCATCCTTGTCCTCGCAATGATGATGAAGTTAAAGATCATGATCATGGTGTTGATGATCATGAAGATGATGATGAAGATGATCATGATGATGAGGATAATGTGTTGAATATTCATCATCATCTTCATCATCAACCTCATCATCATCTCCATTAGTCATCATCACCATCTTCATCGTCATTGTCATCATCTTCATCCCCATCCCCACAATGATGATGATGATGAAGATGGTGATGATGATGACTAATGAAGATGAGTATGACGATGAATATGATGTTTTTGCTGATGATGATGATGATCATATTCATCATCAACATCATCATATTCATCATCGTACTTGTATTCATCATCATCCATCATCATCATCATCATCATCATCATCATCATCATATCATCAGCATATTCATCATCCTCATCATCATCCACGTCGTCACAATGATGATGATGAGGAGGAGGAGGAGGAAGTTGATGATGATGAGGAAGTTGATGATGATGATGATGGTGTTGATGATGAGGAAGATGATGATGATGTGATGCATATTCCTCATCATCTTCACCATCATCATCATCATCATCATCATCATCATCATCTCCAAATTAGTCATCATCATCATCGTACTCATATTCATCATCATCATCATCATCTTCGTCGATGATGGTGATATGAAGATGTCAATGATGATGATGATTATGATACGAAGATGTCAATGATGATGATGATGATACGAAGATGATGACAAAGATGTCAATGATGATGATGATTAGGAGGAAGATGCTGATGACAATTATGGTGACAAAGATGAAGATGACTAAAGACCGTGATGATCATGACTATGATCATATGATGACGATGGTGATGATGATGACTAGTGAAGACGATGATGACGAGTATGATGATTTTGATGATGATCATATTGTTGATGATGATGATCATGTTGTTGATGATGATCATGTTGTTGACGATGATGAAGATGATGATGATGTGCTACATATTCCTCAACATCATCATCATCTTGAAATTTTTCATCATCATCATCATCATCATCATCATCTCGAAATTAGTCATCATCATCATCGTACTCATATTCATCATCATCCACCATCATCGTCATCATCATCATCATCATCATCCACCATCATCGTCATCGTCATCATCATCATCATCCACCATCATCGTCATCATCATCATCATCATCATCATCTTCGTCGACGATGATGATACGAAGATGTCAATGATAATGATGATTATGATACAAAGATGTCAATGATGATGATGATGATGATATGAAGATGTCAATGATGATGATGATGATACGAATATGATGACGAAGATGTCAATGATGATGATGATTAGGGGGAAGATGGCGATGATGAAGATGAAGATGACTAAATATAGTGATGACGAAGATAGTGATGATCGTGACCATGATCATATGATGACGATGGTGATGATGATGACTAGTGAAGATGATGATGATGAATATGATGATGATCATATTCATCATCATCATCATCATCTTCTTCATCTCTGTACTCATACTCATCATCATCCACCATCGTCGTCATCATCACCATCATCATCATCATCATCATCATCATCACCATCATCTTCATCATCATCCGCGTCCTCACAATGATGATGAGGAGGAGGAGGAGGAAGTTGATGATGACGATCATGGTTTTGATGATGATGAAGATGATCATGATGATGAGGATGATGTACTGCATATTCATCATCATCTTCATCATCACTCCATTAGTCATCATCATCATCTTCATCATCACTCCATTAGTCATCATCACCATCTTCATCATCATCCTCATCCCCACAATGATGATGATGATGAAGATGGTCATGATGATGACTAATCAAGATGAGTATGACGACGAATATGATGTTTTTGCTGCTGATGATGATGATCATATTCGTCATCAACATCATCATCTTCATAATCGTACTCGTATTCATCATCATCCATTGTCATCATCATCATCATCATCATCATCATCATCATCATCATCATCATATCATCATCATCTTCATCATCCTCATCATCATCCGCGTCCTCACAATGATGATGATGATGATGACGACGAGGAAGTTGATGATGACGATCATGGTGTTGATGATGAGGAAGATGATGATGATGTGCTGCATATTCCTCATCATCTTCGTTGATGATGGTGATACGAAAATGTCAATGATGATGATGATTATGATACGAAGATGTCAATGATGATGATGATGATACGAAGATGATGACGAAGATGTCAATGATGATGATGATGAAACGAAGATGATGACGAAGATGTCAATGATGATGATGATTAGGAGGAAGATGCCGATGACGATTATGGTGACAAAGATGAAGATGACTAAAGATAGTGATGATCATGACCATGATCATATGATGATGCTGGTGATGATGATGACTAGTGAAGACAATGATGACGAGTATGATGATTTTGATGATGATCATATTGTTGATGATGATGATCATGTTGTTGATGATGATGATGTGTTGCATATTCCTCATCATCTTCATCATCATCATCATCATCATAATCTCTAAATTAGTCATCATCATCATCGTACTCATATTCATCATCATCTATCATCATCATCATCATCATCATCATCATCTTCATCGACGATGATGATACGAAGATGTCAATGATGATGATGATTATGATACGAAGATGTCAACGATGATGATGATGATGATATGAAGATTTCAATGATGATGATGATGATACGAAGATGATGACGAAGATGTCAATGATGATGATGATTAGGGGGAAGATGGCGATGACGAAGATGAAGATTACTAAAGACAGTGATGATCGTGACCATGATCATATGATGACGATGGTGATGATGATGACTAGTGAAGATGATGATGACGAATATGATGATTTTGATAATGATCATATTCATCATCATCATCATCATCTTCTTCATCATCGTACTCATACTCATCATCATCCACCATCGTCGTTATCATCACCATCATCACCATCATCTTCATCATCAACATCATCATCATCTCCATTAGTCATCATCACCATCTTCATCATCATTGCCATCATCATCATCATCCTGGTCCCCATAATGATGATGATGATGAAGATGGTGATGATGATGACTAATGAAGATGAGTATGACAACGAATATGATGTTTTTGCTGATGATGATGATCATCATATTCGTCATCAACATCATCATCTTCATCATCGTATTCATATTCATCATCATCCATCGTCATCATCATCATCATCATCCTCATCATCATCCACATCCTCACAATGATGATGATGATAATGATGATGACGAGGAAGTTGATGATGACAATCATGGTGTTGATGATGAGGAAGATGATGATGATGTGATGCATATTCCTCATCATCTTCACCATCATAATCATCGTCATCATCATCATCATCATCTCCAAATTAGTCATCATCATCATCGTACTCATATTCATTATCATCATCATCATCTTCGTTGATGATGGTGATACGAAGATGTCAATGATGATGATGATTATGATACGAAGATGTCAATGATGATGATGATGATATGAAGATGATGACGAATATGTCAATGATGATGATTATTAGGAGGAAGATGGTGATGACGAAGATGAATATGACTAAAGACAGTGATGATCGTGACCATGATCAGATGATGACGATGGTGATGATGGTGATGATGATGACTAGTGAAGATGATGATGACGAATATGATGATTTTGATGATGATCATATTCATCATCATCATCATCATCTTCTTCATCATCGTACTCATATTCATGATCATCCACAATCGTCGTCATCATCACCATCATGACCATCATCATCCGCGTCCTCACAATGATGATGATGATGATGACTATCAAGATGGTGATGATGACCATGTTGTGGAGGATGATGAAAATGATGTAATAGCATTATTCTTGATGTAATACATATGTTTATAATTCAAAATTAAATTAATGTTTTGAAATTAAAATACATATTTGTAAATATACCACTAAACCCCTAAACACCTAGAAGCACTTAAATGCACATAGGGATTATGGGTTAGAAGAGGTCCTAAAGGATTTTATGGGGAATGGGCCTCTTTATGGGGAGGGGCTCTAGGAATAACCCGACACATTTATATATCTTGGGTAATAAATGCACTGAACGTTACCCACCAAACAATACAACGTTTAGAATGGACGCGCACGCGCTAGATGCGTGTGCGCGTCCCTGTTGAAAATAAAATTTAGAAAATCACCTGCATTCTTTCTCCCGCAATTTTTTCCTCATTTTCGCGTTCTCTTTGTTGGTTTCACGCACCGTCCGACAAGCATTTAAATGGTAGATTGAATTCATACACCATTTGGTGCTTCCTTGACAATTTGGATAGAATACACAACATTTTGGGCTCTATTTTGGCTCCTTGGATTGAATACACACCTCCTGGGCTCTATTTGGATCAATCGAGTGAATACACAATAGTTGGACTCTATGTGGCACCTTGGATTGAATTCTCATGCTACTTGGACACACATGAAGTCTTCTTACATATAGTGGACACATCAAAAGAGCATTTGACATTTGAGGCAAAGAGAAATCATAATCCTTGAGGTATGGTGATAATTTTATCTTGTTAAATGTAGTTTAGTCTTCATTCACTTGTTTGAATGGCATCTATTTTGGGTTTTTCCTCATGAATTGTATGATAGATCTATTTTAGTTTTCTTAATCTTCAACATAGACAATAAAAACATCTTACCAAAAAAAAACTACAAAATGCACCAAGCAATGCTTTCAACCTTTCATGAAGATAATAAAAAAAAATTACTTGCATCACCACCAATAACATTTCATAATCACATTCTTCCATCTAGTAGACAAACATTTGTTGAATTCCTCATGGTTTCACTACAACAACTCACACAAACACCTAGAGAATTGAAAACTATTAGTCTTTTGGGGCTATTTTCCCTCATTGGGAAGTTGCTCCTACTAACATCCATACCACCATTCAATACCATCCAATACCATCCTACCGAGTTCCTAGAGGTGTCATTGCCATTATATGTAGGGCATTCCCAATAGCTTTTAAGATTATATGAAAACATTATCACTAGATGTTGTTGTACATAATCAATTTCTATATCAAGCTTTAATAATCATATGCACATCGAGTTTTAATATCTTATTTGTTGTTCATTCTTGCAGGGGTGATATTTTTGTTTTTTTTATAAACGCATTGAATATGGGAAACAGACGTAATAATAAAAGAAAGTCTAGAAGGAACCCACTGCCCCCTAAAAAGGCCCATGAGATAAGAGAAAAAGCCAGGTTGTACATGCAAAACCATAGAAAGCAAAATTTTAGTGCCTTAGATCCATCAACAAGCAATGACGAAGTGGTTGAAGCCAATCAAATCTTGCCTGATGTCGAGTATGAAGGGATGGACGTTGAACAAGCTCTTAATTGGAAACCTACCAAAGAAGAGCACACACATGCAAAACGCACTCCCTTCCAGGATCAAGTTGTGAACGAAGGGCCACAACAAGCCATTGACGGGACTCATACTTCCTTGCCGACTCCCTTGCCTCGACTATCAAGCGGACGACGAAGAACTCCCATACGTATTCATGTGGATGAAAGTTCATTTTCAGGACTTGAAGGTAAGATGCCCAAACGCACTATTGATTTCCATTGTAGCAAGATAACAAAAGAATTTTTTGAATCCAAAACCGATGCAGCAAAATGTTAGTTGTTTCTTGCTTTGTTAAAATCACATTGTCTAGCAGATGTTAGGATAATTTTGAGCATAAAGGTAGTTAGAAGTTCAGATGTCAACAATCATGTTGTTAGAAATCTACAATCTGCATTTAATTTGATTGGAAAAACTTCTCGTACAAAAGATTTTAATGTGGCCCGTCGTGTACTGTCGGAATTGATTATAGAAAAATCCACAAGGCAACGTCGCCTACTATCACACACATGTAAAATCTTTAAAGTAGACAGAAAGACTCTTCGAAAGTATTCTTCCATTAGAGAAAAACTTGAGACCCCAGGCCAAAAAGATTGTTGGGCCTTTGTTGGTAGGTTACCTCGTTCAGACATGAAGCTCATTGATGCTGTTAAAGAACTAGTGTAGAACTTTTGGCATGATAACACTAGATCGTCATCGAATCAAAGAGATGTTTTAAAGTTGAGAAAAAGTGTTAGGGGGGGTGAACCCCATGTCAAGCACTTCCTTGACATGACACAAACAGAACTCTACGAGAGGTTCAAGAATGAGCACACACAATTGAACTTGGGCCAAAGGTCCTTTGAAAAATGCAAACCCTGGTATGTTAAAATTTGCAATGATCGCAATACATGTTGTTGTAGATACCATGTAGAATTTGAGTACTTTTATGATACATATAGACATATATTTTGTGATTTGCATACTAACATTGTGTAGGATTTCCCATCGTTACAACCACCGAATGCATCCAGAGAATTTACACATAGCATAATGTGTCCAAGACCTGAACGACAAAAATATTATAAAAGATCATGTTTATATGGGACTTGTTTCAGTTGCAGTGGATTTTCATTATTGAGCCCCTGCATCCACGCAACCGCAGAGCACGCATTTGGGAGGATGTCAATAGAAATGCAGAACTTCCAGTACATAACATATCAAGTAGATAGTTCGAAGGAAAGCAAAAAAATGCATTGGTGAAGTCACAGGTAATCTAAGTTTGCATACTTTCATATTGTACATGTTGAATTTGTACATATATATTCACATTGAAAATGTCACGTTGTATTAATGCCCTGGGTTTTGTGGCACCAGGTACAAATTTGCAATTTCATGAAGGAATTCTACCAAAAGACCGAGCAGTATGTACAACATGTCCATGTAGCACGATGGCAGGATGAACAGTACAAACAGTGCAGGGACACCTTCCCCAATGGCACAATATTTTCAGTTGTGGACTTTGCTGAAAACTACACCCTGCAGCCACATAATGAGATTCAATGTCAATACTACTATTCAGACCAAGTTAGCATAATGGTCCATATCACATATAGGCACGCGCCAGAAAGCAGCAATGACAGGAGGATAAAATTGAAAGATACCAACTTCTACATCAGTGACGACAGGTGCCATGACCTGCATTACGTACAACATTGCTTCAAAATTTTCTATGATCAGCTGAAGGAGAGAGGTATACAGATGGATCAACATTGGATATGGTTAGATGGTTGTGCAGGCTAGTTCAAAAATGCATGTGTATTCCAGTGGTTGAGTATTTTGCACAAGACTTGTGATGTGCTGCATGTGTGGAACTATTTTGAGACCGGTCATGGAAAGGGAGAGCACGACGGTGCTGGGGCATGTCTCAAAACTGCCCTAAGAAGGGAAGAGATGAGGTGCACGAGAAACCCTCATATTCGGGATGCAAAAACCATAGTTCAATGGTGCTTTGCAAAAATGTCAGATCGAACCACGGAGCAACACATACCAACTGGTAGAGGACATGTTGTTAGAAATTTCTGGCATGTAGTTGATATAGACCGATCGCGTTCTTATAGTTGCAGTACTGTGCAAGGAACTCATGGATTTCATTCGATTTGAAGCTCAAACAACCCCTTATTTGAAATATGGATGAGAAAACTTGCTTGCTTTTGTGGGCCTTGCAGCAGTTGTGAATGGGATGAATGTGAATCAATGGATTGGGTTGATGAATGGGATCATGTATCACTTGCAGTGGACCCACGTGCAGTTGTTGAAACAATCCAGTTAGAGGAAGGCCAGTCCTCTATTTTGAATGAATATGATCATATATCTAATCTAGTACATCTAGGTAAACATTTCTGCATGCATATCCCGGTTCCCTCCTTGTTTATATGTAATTATCCAAGTTATCAAACCACTACTTGTTGGAATATGACCGTAAAATGCATCTTTGCAGGACACATCTATGCAGTTGTCGCCCCGACAGATAGTGCAATTGGGCCGAATTATTGGTTGGCACGATGCATCCAGGGGAAGCAAACCCTCCTCACATCATTAACGGATAGTGAAGGCATTACCTTTCCCACTGGCTCGATGGTTGTTCAGGGGGAATATCTTACAATGGATGGAAAGGGACCAAAGAGCAATGGCTACACATACACGGATTATAGACCAGGGTCGCTGCTATATCACTTTACACACTTGATCGTTGGTACAAACATCCAACTACAAACAATGTCAACGAAGTCATCAAACAAGGTACGCTACTTACTACCTCATGCAGAGCACGAGAGGTTGTTTGAGTCAATAAAAAATTGAGAGGATCCAGAAGGCCTAATTGATTGAGGTACATAGTATAGTAATGATGTGATTGTTTATTCATGCATGTCCAAAGTTATTCATGTTAGATAGTTTATTTGATATCGCTATCTTATATCGTTTATTTGATGTTTGAGTTATGATTTATAGCCATGTCATTGTTTATTCATGCATGATCAATGTTATTCATGTTATATAGGAATTTGATATCGTTATCTTATATCGTTTATTTGGTGTACATGAGTTATGATTAAGTTATGATTTATGTGAATATGTATGTGGTTCATGTGATGCAACAACTTCCATATTGTCTTAACCTACTTCATCATCTCCTTGAGCAAATTTGATGGTAGTACAACGATGAAATTTGATGAAATTCCATCCATGAATTTACCCTCCATTTTTATAAGAAAAAGTATATTCAATAAATTCCAACATTGCCAAGTCAACCTACGATTTTGTTTTGGTAGTACAATGATTTTTTTGCTCAAGATTTTGGTTCTATATACAATGACTAACTCCCAATAGTTCCCATCTTTTTTCCCTTTCACTCTTATTATTTTTACCCTCTCTTTTTCATAAACATTGTGCACTTTTGGACTTGTATCATTTTACACATTTTCAAATTATTTATTCACATCTCCTAGGTTCCTTGAAAATATCACTTCACATAGCCTTTCCCTATTTCACATTCCACATTATGTTGTGTTCAACATAATTACAAATGTATAGGGAAAAAGGAAAATTATGGCATTTATGATATAACACCATTAATCTTTAAAATATGATGTAGCTAGAATACTTAGTGAAGGAACATAAGTGAATATGCCATAAGAACTTTCATAAAATGATGCCAATGATCCCTCTAGTCCTTTAACCTTATTTCCTCACTTGGATAAATCATTTGGACCTCTATTTAATTTCCTTTTCCCTTAAATATTGAGTAACATTTTTCTTGCAATATTCAACACATTTTCAAAGAGGTTGTTTTGTTTGCTTGAGTTCCTTTAAAATATCACTTTGCGTTACCTTATCCCACTGCACTTCCCTCCATCTATGTTTTTTATTACTCTTGATGTCAACAAGGATGTCATTATGCAACAACAAACAACCCAAGAAATGAAACAATCCTTTATCATTTAGTGAACTAGGTCTGGTAACAATCAGGAATCCCACAGTGCGCTTGATTCTCAGTAGTTTCAAAATTATGTTTAATGTTTTGAGAAGTAGTAATTTTGCTAGGAGAGTATATTATGCTTTATACTTGTAGGATAGATAGGTATAGAAATAAAATCTTGAAACCAACAACAACAAGGTGACACCGGGAGGATTTTGCAAAGTTGACCCCCGTGTGCAAAAATTGCACACTCCCTCACTAAGCAAAACCCTAGTTTCCAAGATGGACCTACAAGGTGACACCCGGGCCATGGGACTAGAGGGGGGGGCACCCCTAGCACTATATTGACGTCCTGAATCCAACGGAGCTGACGGTTTGTCGATCGGAGCCACGGTCTTCATTCTATGGCTCATTCCATCTTGCATCCAAAACGCCTTCAAGGACACCCACTGGATACCTGCCGAGGCATAGAGCTCCAACCATGCAGCAAAACCTGGTTCTAGGGATTCTTGCAAGTGTGTCTGGAGAGGTTTTGGATATGAATGCTAACCACAAGTTCCTGGGGGAGGATTTTGCAAAGTTGACCCCCGTGTGCAAAAATTGCACACTCCCTCACTGAGCAAAACCCTAGCTTCCAAGATGGACCTACATGGTGACACCCGGGCCACGAGACCAGAGGGGAGGGGCACCCCCAGCACTATCCCGACGTCCTGAATCCAACAAAGCTAATGGTTTGTCAATCGGAGCCACGATCTTCATTCTATGGCTCGTTCCGTCTCTCATCCAAAAGGCCTTCAGGGACACCCGCTAGATACCTGCCGGGGCATAGAGCTCCAACCGTGCAGCAAAAATTGGTTCCGAGGAGTCCTGCAAATGTGTCTAGAGAGGTTCTGACTGGGAATGATAACCACAAGTGCCCGAAGGAGGATTTTGCAAAGTTGACCCCCGTGTGCAAAAATTGCACACTCCCTCACTGAGCAAAACCCTAGTTTCCAAGATGGACCTACATGGTGACACCCGGGCCACAGGACCAGAGGGGGGGGCACCCCTAGCACTATCCTGACGTCCTGAATCCAATGGAGCTAATGGTTTGTCGATCGGAGCCACGGTATTCATTATATGGCTCGTTCCATCTCGCATCCAAAAGGCCTTTGGGGACACCCACTGGATACTTGTCGGGACATAGAGCTCCAACTGTGCAGCAAAACTTGGTTCCGGGGAGTCCTGCAAGTGTGTCTAGAGAGGTTCCAGCTGGGAATGCTAACCACAAAGTGACCGAGGGAGGATTTTGCAAAGTTGACCCCCGTGTGCAAAAATTGCACACTCCCTCACTGAGCAAAACCCTAGTTTCCAAGATGGACCTACATGGTGACACCCAGGCCATGGGACGGGAGGGGAGGGGCACCCCTAGAACTATCCCGATGTCCTAAATCCAACAGAGCTGACGGTTTATCGATCGGAGCCACGGTCTTCAATATATGGCTCGTTCTGTCTCGCATCCAAAAGGCCTTCAGGGACACCCACTGGATTTATACAATCTCTGTTTTACGAGAAACTGACCTTAGAACTTCTCTTAGAAATGACAACGAATCCTTCATTATTCACAGAAGCTCAGACAATACTCCTTGCTTTTAAATGCATTCTGGAGAGAGCAAGAGGACAAGTTCATCAAAGCGACTTCATTCATCTATATTCTCATAATGTACACATAGTCCATCCTTATCTTGATAAACAAGAGTTTTATAATAGCTTGAATGTTTTGGGCCTGGTTATCTCCCTGTATTCGGTTGTCTGATTGGTTGACAAGCTTGCCTGAAAATCTATATGTTAAACTTCTTTGTTTTATTGATGAAAAATGGAAGGGATTTTCAAGTCACCTGCAAAACGCTCCTTTGTTGAAATATCTAAGTTCTTCCAACAACATAGATTTGGATAGTGTATCAAATGCTGCCATCCACACTAGAATTTATCTTTCATCAAAGGAGTTGCACATATTATGGCTAACAAAATGGTCTTGGGAGCTTGGAAGTGCCGGCAAATATTATTCCATGCCTAAATCTACCCAGAAGGCAATTATAAATTTAGATCCTCGAGAATGCCTGAATCTACCCAGAAGGAAATTATAAATTTAGATCCTCGAGAAGGTAAAAAACTGTATGAGTGGTTGAATCAGTATCCTAAAATTACAGAGAATTCTATCTCAAAGTTTGTTGAGCGGCTCTTGGATGTAGTATCAGACTCAACAGATAGTAAACTTGTTATCACCACTAGAATGGCCCTGGAGTGCCCGACTAGAATTCCCGTAGTGCCCGAACCGTGGCTCGGTTCATGAATCTGTCAACTCCGGTGGGTCCAGGACACCGGGTTTCAACTAGGGGACCCCCCACAACGTGCCTTGAAGACCCAGAAGCAGTGCCAATGGGCTATCCCCGGATCTAGGGTTTTGCTCAGTGAAGGCCATTCCAAATTCGCTCAATGGGGCCATTTCTCGTCCAGAGGCCCCTGGGCGTGCATGAACACCATGGACAGGTCCACTATGGCCATGTGTACGTGTGGGAGCTGACGAAATCCAAGTTCGCTCGTCGGTTTGGGTTCCGTGGTCGTGGAGCAAATGCCCAAAGTGTCCTTGAATGGCCCCAAGGTGCTCGACTAGAATGCCCATGGAACCTGAACCGTGGCTCGGTTCGCGAATCCGTCGATTCTAGTGGGTCTGAGACGGTGGGTTTCAGCTAGGGGACCCCCCACAGCATGCTTCGAAGACCTGGAAGCAGTGCCAATGAGCCATCTCCAGAGCTAGGGTTTTGCTCAGTGATGGCCATTCCAAATTTGCTCAAGGGGGCCATTTCTCATTTGGATGCCCTCAGGCATGCATGACCATTATGGATAGGTCCACAATCACCATGTGTACCTGTGGGAGGTGACGGAATCCAATTCCTCTCACCGGGTTAGGTTTCGTGGCCCTGGGGAAAATCCTCCAGGTGTCCCTGAATGGCCCCAAGGTGCCCGACTAGAATGCCTGTGGCACCTGAACCGTGGCTCGGTTCGCAAATCCGTCGACTCCGGTGGGTCCAAGATGCTGGGTTTCAGCTAGGGGACCCCCCACAGCATGCCTCGAAGCCCCAAAAGTGGTGCCAATGGGCCATCCCCTGAGCTAGAGTTTTGCTCAGTGAGGGCCATTCCATATTTGCTCAAGGGTGCCATTTCTCATCCGGAGGTAGAAGAAGATCAATTTTCGACAAAACAATGTAGTTAGCAGAAGAAGATTAATTTTCAACAAAACAATGTAGTTATTACATGCGGAGGTAGTGATTTCCTATGGAAAACGAGTGTAGGGTTGAGCAGAGGAAAGATGTTGGGAAATGGGCTATTACATTAGCTTTTCCAATGGGCAAGCGGTTTACAGAAGGAAATATTGCGGCTGTAGGTATCTATGCTTTTCTTTCGACGGAAATAGGATTTCCCTCGGAAGAAAAGCATAGATACCTACAGCTGCCAAAGCATAGACACCTACAACCATCCATCGGAAAAGCTAATGTAATAGCCCATTTCCCAACATCTTTCCTCTGCTCAACCCTACACTCATTTTCCATAGGAAACCGCTGCCTCGACATGTAATAACTACATTGTTTTGTCGAAAATTGATCTTCTTCTGCTAATTACATTGTTTTGTCGAAAATTGATCTTCTTCTGCCTCCCGACGAGAAATGGCCCCCTTGAGCGAATCTGGAATGGCCTTCAGGTGCTACGGGCATTCTAGTCGGGCACCACTGTGGCCACGCATGCCCGGGGGCCTTCGGATGAGAAATGCACCCCTTGAGAGAATTTGGAATGGGCATCACTGAGCAAAACCCTAGCTCCGGAGATGGCTCATTGGCACCGCTTCTGGGTCTTCGAGGGACACTGTGGGGGGTTCCCTAGCTGAAACCCGCTGCCCCAGACCCACTGGAGTCAATGGATTTATGAACCAAGCCACGGTTCAGGTGCCATGGGCATTCTAGTCGGGCACCCCGGGGTCGTTCAAGGACACCTAGAGGATTTTCCCCAGGGCCACGGAACCTAACTCGGTGAGAGGAATTGGATTCTATCGCCTCCCACAGGTCCACATGGCCATTGTGGACTTATCCACAGTGGCCACGCACGCCTGGGGGCATCCGAACAAGAAATGGCCACCACTAAGCAAAACCCTAGCTCCAGACACAGCTCGTTGGCACCGCTTCCAAGTCTTCAGGGGACGGTGTGGGGGGTCCCACAGCTGAAACCCGCCATCCTGGACCCACCAAAATCAATGGATTCATGAACCGAGCCATCGTTCGGGTGTCACGGGCATTCTAGTTGGGCACCCAAGGGCCGTTCAGGGACACCTAGAGGATTTGCCCCAGGGCCACGGAACCCAACCCGGCGAGCGGACTCAGATTCCGTCGGCTCCCACAGATCATTATGGCCATAGTGGACCTATCCACGGTGGCCACGCACGCCCGGGGGCCTCCGGACGAGAAATGGCCCCTTTGAGCGAATTTGGAATGGCCTTCACTGAGCAAAACCCTAGCTCCAGGGATGGCCCATTGGCACCGCTTCCGGGTCTTTGAGGCATGCTGTGGGGGGTCCCCTAGCTGAAACCCAATGTCCTGGACCCACTGGAGTCGATGGATTCACGAACCAAGGCACGGTTCACGTGCTACAGGAATTCTATTTGGGCACCCCGAGGCCATTCAGGGACAGTTAGGGCATTTGCTCCACGGCCATGGAACCCAAACCGGTGAGTGGACTTGGATTCCGTCAGCTCCCACAGGTCCACATGGTCATAGTGGACCTTTTCATGGTGGCCACGCATGGCCTTCGGACGAGAAATGGCCCTAATGAGAAAATTTGGAATGGCCTTCACTCAACAAAATCCTAGCTCTAGGGATGGCCCATTGGCACTACTTTCGGGTCTTCGAGGCATGCTGTGGGGGGTCCCCTAGCTGAAAACCAACGTCCCAGACCCATCAGAGTTGATGGATTTGCGAACCGAGCCACGGTTCGGGCGCTACAGGTTTTCTAGTCAGGCACCCCGAGGCCAATCAGGGACACTTTGGGAATTTGCTCTGCAGCCACAGAACTCAAACTGGCGAGCAGACTTGGATTCCGTTGGCTCCCATAGGTCCACATGGCCATAGTAGACCTGTCCACGGTGGCCACACATGCTCGGGGGCCTCTGGACGAGAAATGGCCCCCTTGAGCGAATTTGGAATGGACTTCACTTAGCAAAACCCTATCTCCGGGGATGGCCCATTGGCACCGCTTCCAGGTCTTCAAGGCATGTTGTGGGGGGTCCCCTAACTGAAAACCAGTGTCCCAGACCCACTGGAGTCGATGGATTCATGAACCGAGCTACGGTTCGGGTGCTACGGGCATTCTAGTCGGGCACCTCGGGGCCATTCAGGGACACTTAGGGCATTTGCTCCGCAGCCACGGAACCCAAACCGGCGAACGAACTTGGATTTCGTTGGCTCCCATAGGTCCATGTGGCCATAGTAGACCTGTCCATGGTGTCCATGCATGCCCAGGGGCCTCCGGACGAGAAATGGCCCCATTGAGCGAATTTGGAATGGGCTTCAATGAGAAAAACCCTAGCTCCGAGGATGTCCCATTGGCATCGCTTCCAGGTCTTCGAGGCACACTGTGTGGGGTCCCCTAGCTGAAACGTAGTGTCCTAGACCCACCAGAGTCAATGGATTCATGAACCAAGCCACGGCTCGGGCACTACGGGCATTCTAGTCGGGCACCCCAGGGCCATTCAGGGACACTTTGGGCATTTGCTCCGTGGCCACGGAACCCAAAAGGATAAACGGACTTGGATTCTGTCAGCTCCCACAGGTCCACGTGGCCATAGTGGACCTGTCCACAGTGGCCACGCATGCCCAGGGGCCTCCGGACGAGAAATGGCCCCCTTGAGCGAATTTGGAATGGCCTGCATTGAGAAAAACCCTAGCTTCGGGGATGGCCCATTGGCACCGCTTCCGGGTCTTCAAGGCATGCTGTAGGGGGACCCTTAGCTAAAACCCGGTGTCCCAGACCCACCGGAGTTGACGGATTCATGAACCGAGACACGGTTCGGGTGCTATAGGCATTCTAGTCGGGCACCTCGGGGCCATTCATGGACACTTTGGGCATTTGCTCCGTGGCCATGGAACCCAAACCGGCGACCATACTTGGATTCCGTCGGCTCCCATAGGTCCATGTGGCCATAGTGGACCTGTCCACGGTGGCCACGCATGCCTGGGGGCCACCGGATGAGAAATGGCCCCCTTGAGCGAATTTGGAATGGCCTGCATTGAGCAAAACCCTAGCTCCGGGGATGGCCCATTAGCACCGCTTCCGGGTTTTTGAGGCATGCTGTAGGGGGTCCCCTAGCTGAAACTTGGCGTCATGGACCCACCAGAGTCGATGGATTCGCTAATCGAGCCATGGTTTGGGTGCTACGGACATCCTTGTCGGGCACCCCGGGGCCATTCAAGGACACTTTGGGCATTTGCTCCATGGCCACGAAACCCAAACCGGTGAGCGGACTCGGATTCCGTCGATTAGAGTTAGATTTAATGATCATGATGAAGATGGTGATGCTGACAAAGACATTGATGATGATGGTGATGGCGATGGTGATGGCGATGGTGATGGTGATGGTGATGGTGAAGAAGATGGTTTAGTGCTAGGGTTTGGGTGAGGGTTAGGGCTGGAGCTCTAGAAGGAAATTGAGACCAAGTTAGAGCTAGAGTTAATGATGATGATGAAGATGGTGATGATGGTGATGGTGATGGTGATGGTGATGGTTATGGTGGTGATGAAGGAGGTGGTTTAGTGCTAGGGTTTGTGTGAGGGATAGGGCTAGAGTTACAGAAGAAAATTTAATTAGGGTTAGAGTTAGAGTTAATGATGATGACGAAGATGGTGATGATGACGAAGACGTTGATGATGATGGTGTTGGTGATGGTGATGAGGGACCTAGAGATGACAATGATGATGGGACCTAGAGATGACAATGATGATGAAGATGGTGATGATGATGAAGGCGTTGATGATGATGGCAATGGTCATGGAGATGGTGATGAAGATGATGGAGATGGTGATGATGGTGGCGACGGTGATGAGGGACCTAGAGATGACAATGATGACGAAGATGGTTATGATGACGAAGATGGTGATGATGATGAAGATGGTGATGATGATGAAGGCATTGATGATGATGGCGATGGTGATGAAGATGATGATGATGATGATGATGATAATGATGAGGATGATGATGATGATGGAGATGTTCATGATGATGAAGATGATGATGATTTTGATGATGATGAAGATGATGAAGATGATGGAGATGGGTATGATGGTGCCGACGGTGATGAGGAACCTAGAGATGACAATGATGATGAAGATGGTGATGATGATGAAGGCGTTGATGATGATAGCGATTGTGATGGAGATGGTGATGAAGATGATGGAGATGGTGATGATGGTGGCGACGATGATGAGGGACCTAGAGATGAAAATGATGATGAAGATGGTGATGATGGTGAAGGAGTTGATGATGATGTCGATGGTGATGAAGATGATGATGATGATGATGATAAGATGGTGATGAGGGACCTAGAGATGACCACGATGATGAATATGGTGATGATGATGAAGATGGTGATGATGATATTAGATGCAGTGATCATAATCATCATGGGGAGAATTTTTTTATCAAATGCCACACAATCATAGTTGTAATAAACATGGTCACAGTCCCAAAGGTGCATAATTGAACCACGAGCAACATCAACTAATTGTCGCATCACATGAACATGGTAAGAATAACCATTGATGTGGGCGAGGGTGGGTATAAACATTGTGTAGATGATATAGAGAAAAAAGTTGGTGCTCTATAGAGGTTAAATTAGATGACCATGTCCAAATGATGTATGATGATGAATTTGGGAAAAAAACTTTATTCTCACTAAATACACAAAACACCTTACCATCCTTGAAAAACTGAAAAAATGGTTAGTTGTTTTCAAAGGCAGTATATAACTATTGATGGCAATTTCTTTGATGAACCATGTTTGGAAAACTACTATAACGGTTTGTTTTGTATGAAGTGAGAGTCCCTGGGATCCATTTGTTGGAAATAAAACTTCCATATTAGATTCTAAATGTCTACAACGACTTGGAAAAAAATTTCAATACTTTAATCAACTTTACTTGCAAAAATTCATCTGAACCCCCAATCTCTTTCATGCTAAGATCTATCGAGAAAGTGTAGAGTGTCTATCTCAAAATTCTTAGACTCAACTCTTCAATTGTTTGGATAGGGTTAATATCAATTTGTGTATCCCAAGGGGATAACTCAATGATTTGTAGCCATTTTTTATGGCCGTTTCACTAATTATGTTCCAACACATGCTCAGTTCAAATCCCCCCAGGTGATGCACACAAATTTATGTTGATATGTTTACTAAAAATGCAATCCTTGAATATGGGGAAGTGTCCCTTCAATTTTCTCACAAGGTTTCCTTTAGAAAGGAAAATATCAACTTGTGATCTCAAAGCAGACAGATAATGTATTTTGAAGGTTAGAAACAAGTATGCTCTAAACTGCGAAATATTGTCCATCAACAACCATGTAGATATTCTATAAGTAATCCCAAGATACTCTCCAAGTTGTCAACAATGCCCTTCATTGTGCATAAAATCACATAAATAAACCAGTAATCAAGCATGGAGTATACACTACACATCCATCACCATTGCACTTGAATAAAGGCAAGTTTATGTAGACTATTCAGGTGTGTATAAGTTATAAAGGTGGTTCCACAACCGATTTTAGCATGCTTTTGATTGGTTGAAACAATCACACACATATTCTCAAGTAGTTAAATTTATCAAAAACAAATCGAACGATCATGTACTAACAATCCACCAACAACCCTACAGTGAATCATATACTATGCATATCTTTTTGAATGTATTGTGGAAAAACATTTCAATCATTCCTAGCAATTATTGAACATTTGCAAGTGCAAAAGAAAAAAGGGTTGAGTGTTTCTTAATTATAAAGCTACACATCCAACATTATTGCACCTCAATGAGGATAGTTTATAGAGACAATTCAGGCATGGATAAGTAATACTATAAAAATTGGTCTTCCACAACCGAGTTTAGCATGCTTTTGATGGATTCAAAGAATCATAGACATATTACTAATGACTAATGTATCAAAAAAAAGTTAAGGAATCATGTACAATCTAAGCAAGTTCTCTAATAAAATAGTTGAACATAGTCAAATGTCATTCATTGAAATTTTAAGCCTAAAACAAGGATTTTTAAAACAAATTTCAAATATACATGGTATAGGGGTACCTAAAAAATGTCATGTCATTTAATGCACTGCAACACTTATGCTTTGGATGCAAAGGAGTAATCAAAGACATGACCATGATTTCATAACACAATTATAATTGTAATGTATTAAATTAGCAAACAATGTACTATTTTTACAGGCATGCGTATGCCAAAAATATTAATATTTTCCACTCTCCTATACGACAATCATTTATTTGATATTGACCACTTGACGTTAAAAAAAAAACCAAAAATATATATATTCGACTAAAACATACGATAAGTTTGTCAATAACAAAACTCTAGTATATCCATTGACATTGATTCCTTATATGGACTAAAAAATATTGTATTTGTCATGTTTTCATACACATGCCTATGCACTAGGTTTCGTTTATGTGTATTTTGCAATAGTGTATGATTTATTTTTGTTTACAAGTATTGGATTCTATCCTATCTAAAAAGATGCCTATTTTGTCTCATTTTCTCATTAGTGAGGAATTTTGGACATGCACATCCATTTTCTACTATTTTCAATTGCATAGATATCCAATACACACACACACACACACACTATGATATGCAACTTCTCTTCTAAGATCTAGGTAAAACCAAAATTTAGACAACATCACATCTTGATACACACAACATGAGAGAGATTAGACAATGAGATATATAAATCACATAACTGAAAGTCCATGTACATCGAGGCTGGAAAACTCATCGAAACATATACAATTTCTAGCAAATAGTGGAACATGGTTCCCAATGTATGTACAGTGGCAACTCGTGCCATAAACAAAATGCGACAACTCATGCCGTAGATCCAAAATACATGGCAAATCATGCCGTAGATACAAAGTACATCAAAACTGGTGCAAAAAAGTGCCACATTGTGGCTAATGTACATAACACGTGGTGTGTCAAGCATTGTGACCACCGCCATCACTCCCAGGTGTAGATCCAAAGTCGATCTTCCTACTCTTCGAGCTACCGGTGCCTTGGGTCTTGGTCTGTCTAGGAGTAGACCGTCTCTCCAGGCTCTGGAACAAATGATATAAGATACCGTCATTTTCAAGCATTTGCAACATTTAACACATTTATAAAACAAATGTAGAATTCAAATCTTAAATAAATCACCTCTGACATGAGTGGTAAATGTTGGACAGGTGTCCTGGATCTATGGAGCCTCTCAGCAATTCCAGCCTACAACATTTAAAACAATCATTTCATTGAAAAGTCATAATTGCTTAAATTAATTTTTGTTAATGCATCAAAATATTTTCATAAATTAGCTTGATTCTCACCATGAACACCTCTGATGATGGACATGGCTGGCCTTTTGGGCTAGCAGGTGGAGCAGATGGCCGGACAACCATCTCTGATGCAGTGATGGGGGGGGGGGGGTGCAGATGTAGTGGCAGCCACTACAGGTGCAACCACTGGAGATACTGATGAGGATATTGGAAGAGTAGATGCCAAAATAGTGGCAGGAAGTGGGGATGATATGGTGGGAGAAGACACAGTGGTATCAGGTAGAGGATGACCATGTGGATGATGAACCGCTACCGGTTTTAGGATAGAGGGTATCGAACAAAAAGGGCTAGGGGGTGTTGAGGGATGGTGCATGGGAGGGCAGTCCTACATGGAGGGAGGAGGATGGACAAATGGGAGGTTATGGACGAAGAGGGGAAGGTGGAAGGAAGGGGGGGTGTGGACGATTGGGGGAGGATGGATAGACATGGGGGCGTGGATAAATTGGGGAGGATGTATGGACGTAGGGGGGTGGGCGAGTGGGGGAGGATGGATGGAGGGGGAAGTATGGTCGGAGAGGGGGGGTTGGATGGAAGGGAGGGGGTGGACGTAGGGAGGGGTCTAGATGGAAGCGAGGGAGGGGACTCATGGGAGAGGGTGGATACATAGAACTAAAATGGGGAGATGCAGCTACTGGTGGCACCTACATATACATTTGTAATATCACAATTTAGTAAACAAATAATAAATTAAACCAGAGTAAGTCGTAACAAATCAAATTAAAAGCATGTTTATAACTGCACATTTTACCTGTGTATGTGGTGATCTGCCAATCCTTGGCGGGGGTGGTTGATCACCGTAGTCACGGAATACCTGTGGACAACCAAATGCATACATGTTATGGACATGTTAAACAAGTCATTATCTAGGAAATCAAGATATTCAAAAACATTGTACAAACCATCAATGTGTGTGCCATAAATATAAATACTTGAGTAATATAAATGACATAAGTAATAAAAAAATTGTGTTAGGTACTAAAAATATCTCCATGTAGGGTTCCTTTCAGTTGCAGCTGCCATTGCTGCATCCAGGTTGGGAGATTCTACGTTCTCCCATCTTGGTGTATTAGCTCTGAATAACTGTACATTGAAATAATAGTTTAAATCAAACAAAAATACTTTAAAAATACTTTACAAGTTATAAAGTGATGATTGAAAACACATTAAAAAAATTGCTGACCCGATCCATATAACAAACCTCGATCGGGCCAGGGCAAGTGTGCCCACAATGGGGACAAACATGTGGCATTGTCCCCGTCGAACTAGAATTCCCAGCATGGCTACCATCGGTCATGGGTCTATCCTGGCCCTGTCATGAAGGCTCTACACCTGGATCTCTATCAAGGTCACTCGACCTCTCCACTGTAGCCGCTGCTACAAAGGAGGTGTGTCTGAGGAGACCACGTGCAACATCCTCATTGCCACCTCGATCTAATCAAGCTTATGGGGCAACTGAGGTGGCTGGGGAGAGGGGTTGGGGTTGTGCCTCGGAGCTATTGGCCCTCTCAGTGGGTTCCTACTAGCAGCAGGTCGATCTTGGGCAGAGCCATGCCCAACACCCTGGAACTCGGTTATGTCAAAATAGTTGACATGTAAACTGGGGCAAAACTCAGCCCATAGTTGGTGAAGGAAGTACTGTGAAACCTCCCTATTATTGCAGGGAGGTTTATCGTACACCATGAACCACCTCTGGATCCAATTATCCCTCCATGGTTGGTAATGACACCAATCCATGCAAACACGTGGCTTTGTAATGTTCGGTGGTTGGCCTATTTTTGGCTCAGTGAACATACTATATAATTGGGATTTTGTAATGTTCAAATCTTTTATTGCTTCCTTGGAGATGCCCGTGGAATAGTACTCCCGCATCCTAGCTCTAAATTGAGTCATGTGTATCAATTGCTGGTGTGCATGTATGAGGGAGTCGATTGAGTTCTCAATTGACGTGGCAAGAGACAATCGAGATGGTTCACCTGAGTTTCTAAGTTCACGAGTGTGCACTCGCATTTCATTTACATAGTGGTTAAGGTCATCTTGTTCAAAATTAGGTTGTGGGTTTTGGTTTTGTTTGGAATTGGGTCCAAGGTTTGGATTTTCTTGTGTTCCACCGGACTCGGGGTTAACATCTTGTTCACTCATTGTCTCAGTTGCAATCTACAGTTGAAAATTGGTTCATTGTTTTTAAATTTTGGGAATTATTTACAATTACATAAACAAAAAAAATACAAAAATTGACATAAATAATGAATAAAATTGAAAAAAAACGTGATATTTACCTATTAATCAAAGTGGTGGCGAGTTTGTGGGTGTTGTTGGGTGGTTTTGGAGGGGATTTGGCCTCCGTTGGTAGTTGAATGGACGCATACACGGAGGAAGAGGATGTGCTCGGCCATCCAAATGAAAAATGGGGAAATCATCAACTGTTTTTTTTAAAATATTTTTAACAAGGGCGCATGCGCGTCTCCTCTACACGTACACGTCAGCGACACACATGCGCCATCAACGCGCACGCGCCTCGGTTCAGTACCAAACCTAGAGGCGCGTGCGCATCTCCTTAGGTGCGGTCGCACTATTTTTTTTTTTCCACTAGCGTGGCCCTATTGCAACGAATTTGGGGAGCATCTTCGTGTGCCTGCCCACAAGTATTTCATGAACCAATTCACTAGGAATTAATCAAGGATTTCGGCTCTAATAAGCCAATGTCTTCTTCTCCACTCATGAATATGATTAACGGAGGTATATTCTTAGAGAAACATCAAAAAATTGTCCTTGGATTGCAATAGATACTCAATTGGAAATGAGCCAAGAAATCCATCAACAAATATAAGAAATCAATAAAAAAAAGGTCAAGGTAACTCAATGAACCATTTGGTTGCACTCCCCATCAAGGTGCACTGGAACAAACACAAGGGGAAACTATCATCCACCAAGGATTTGGATAAGTACCATATATGGAAATCCATTACATTACTTGAAGGATATTCGCCAGATCAACTATAAAACTTGTGAATAGCATATGGAAACTTTGTTACGATATTTGGCCATGAAGGGTGATGTTGGAATGGGTGATTTATCAATCGTGGAAATTCTAGTAAGTTCAAAGTCGTAAAAAATGGTAATCGAGGATAAGTGGTGGCATCTAGGTTACTAAATGACAATCATTTCCAACCACTTTGGGATAAGATACCATTAACAAATTCCCCCCGGAACATAGATACCCCCTTGAACATTACTTCCTTCATGAACATTGTTACTTATTGGGACATTTCTACCCCCCTCAAAATTATTTCCACTAGGGTCATGTTGGCACCCCAACAACTCCCCTTGATTTTTGCAAAATGAAAGGGGCCCTCATTAGAAATTTGTAAATATTTAACCTTTAGTTTTCTTTATTTTATCTTGTTTGGTTTTGCTCGGTGGTTTGATGGTCTCGTGGTTTTTAATGGTTCATCAATGCCTGCATGTCCTTATTTGAGCTTATTCAAGTTACTTATATGCTTTGATTTGGCTTAATTCAATTAATATCATTTCTCGATGACTTTGTTTCAGCTTTCAATCAATCAAAGAATTAAAAAGGCACTTTGACAATGGGAATTAATTGATTAGTATTAAAAATGTTGATCCACATCCTTAAAGAGTGTATGTTGTTCAACTTTTTGTTTTCTCTCTGAGATCACATTTATTCTTCTCCTTAACATTCATAACTTTAATTATGCCCAATTTTGTTAATCATCATAAAAAATATTATCAAATAATTTTCATGATTTTATTTATTAAACATAATCATTCCATGATTACATTTCTAAAACATATATTTTGGCATAAATATATTCCTAACAGGAAGATTATATTTTTATGAAAAACTTTGAGACCAATATTTAAGTCTTTTAATTTTATTCCAGTGAAGTTGGTAATATCCATGATACTTCTATCTTTTCTCATGCAACTTCCAACTTCATTAAAACCACTTTTATTCTAAACTTTTCTTATGATAAAATGTTCTTGAGAATACGTATTAAAATAAAATTTGTATTTTCTTTGGAGAATGTGTACACTTTTAAATTAAAGCAAGGTTTCTCCAAGGTTAGTATTATTCTCATTTAAGATAAATCTTGAAATAAGTTGTCACCTTTTATTCACTCTTTATTAATTCATTGACTTTTAAAATTAAAGCAAGGTTTCTCCAGGTATCGAGCAGAAAGAATTAAACCAAATTCCATCTTTTGAGGGCTTACACACCAGCTCATCAAAATGTCATAAAAAGAAAATTAAATGTTTGAGGGCTTACACACCAGCCAACCATCTTTCTGCTAAAAATAAAACTGTGATATCATACTCCGAGATTAATGCCAGGAATTACTACACGAGCAGTTCAAATTCCAGTTTGTTGAAACTAATTCACCAACGCATGGGAATATTTTTATATTCTTTTACCATTTGAACTATTTTCATTCACTATCAAATTCATCTGCACATTTTTAATGTTGTTTATTTTGATATGCAGGTTTGATGATGAGAACTGCGACGACGCAATGAAATTTTTCAAAAAAAAAAAACCAACTGATTTTAAAAATGCTATTACGACCTCACGAGACTCTATTTCATTTTAAGATCTTACTCTTTTATATAGCCATAGAATAGTATATTTCTTTTGGTTGCTAAATTTTTAATTAAGCCTTCACATTATGAACTAGAACTAATCCAGATTTTGTTTTACCAACCACAACAAGGTGAAGGTGAAAGCAATTTATCGATTGACGAGGAGAATTTCACGGCAATGTTAGTTTGTTGGAGATTCCGTGTCACCTATATCGCCAAGAATGGTGTAACCAGATAATTATCATACTGTCAGATCAAAATTAGACTGTTATTTGGTGGCAGGAAAGCAGAGTTACTGGAATAGAAAAGGACATGAAATTGCTAAAGCTTTGGCGGCGGGATCGCTCTGTTTCTGGGACGCTTATCTTTCTCATTTTATAAATACATTTGGAATGGAGAAGAGAGAGGGGGGACTGCTGCAGTATGTTCTGTAATTTTCGTATTTTCTAATTTTTTTTTTAAACTAGAGAAGAGGAAATGCTGCTACCAGAGGGGAAGATGGTATCCACAGTGACTCGAGGTTTTTGCTAGACCACTGCAGCCTGCATGTAGTCTTTTGTAATATGTGTATTTCAGAAGATTAGATCAGGAATCCTTTCCATTAACCTTAGAGGAGATCAATTGAGCTCTGTAATATTTTTTGTGACAGACTAAATTTGAAATTTTCTTAATCGTTGTGATCATTTCAAGCATCTACTACGTTTTAAAAGATTTCTTATTTACTTAATTAGATGTACAACAGATAAGTTATTCATTTTTAAATATATCTTTAGAATCAAGAAACATACTGTTTCTTATAGGTAGTTTTAAAATAGATTAATTAGAAGTTTTGATTTTATTTTGTAGTTAAAACACATAGGATTTTTTAGGAGCTACTAAATTTTCATTTACAGAAAATTTAGCAGCTACTAAATTTTTTGTTTTTAGCTATTTTTAAATTGCATTATAGATTAGGTTAGATTGCATCTTAAGATTTGAATTGCATTTTTAGGCATTTAGATAAATAGTTTGAGAGACTCTCTTTTGAGAGCAAATTCATAAGGCAGCAGGGCCTTTGTTCCTGCGAGAGGTAGCTAATGCAAACAATGCAAACATTCAAGGAGTTTTTTTAAGCAATATGAGTGGGTTATCTCTCCTTGTTGGCCTGAGGACAGAAAATATGGCCAAGAAGTCATTGCTAGCTCCTAGAACATTATCGATATTGGATGGGGGAGTAACATACAAAGGAATAATCCAAACAAAGGGAAATGCAAAGGGAAACACATTATGGGAACTATTGAGACACCTATAGGGACACTGGATACAGGTGTGAACCTGCTTCCTATGTGAAATTCATGAATGTTCCCTCCTTTAATGGAGATGTTGGAATTTAGTATTGTAACCCTTATCATGGGAATGCCAATGTTGATGTATATGTAACTTCGGAATGTATTTCATCTATGTATTTCATATATATTTATTGTACCCTTATTAGAGATGTGTTATTCCTCTATAAGGAAGTGTCGTCATGTGGATTGACAAGTGTTGCAAGTGTGTGTACTTGCCAATGGGTTATTAGACCACCATGTGTGGGGTTGGCCCTGAAATATATATATTATAATGTGGATGTACCTAGCTAGACAAGTCGGCCCCATAAGGTCACTAGGAAAACAAGTTAGTCTAAATAGAGATCAGATGATCTCTATTTAGATCATTCGGAAAGTCATATCTCTCTCACTCAGAAAGTGGCGCACTAGTGAGGAGGAGGATCATCTGCTACTAGGAGACTATCTCAGTGTATTTTGGTTGTACTTTGGTTGAGCCATTGCTCTCTCTATCTCTGAGGAAGTTGTGGGGTTTTTCACCTTAGGGTTTTCCCCACGGAAACTCTGTGTCTCTTGTCTCTCATGCTTTTGATTCTTGTGATGCTTGTCATGCTTATTGTGATTGTTATGCATTGATATACTGTATATGTTATTCTCTCAGTGAATATCCTAGAGTATTGTGAATTAATGCTCAAAATTTAACATGGTATCAGAGCTAACCTGAGAAGAAGACATTTTGCAGTGACAGAAACTTAAGTTTCTTGTTTATTGGATTTCTCTCCACAGATTTTGGAAAAGCAGTATAGTAGATTGACTCTACTCATCAAGGAAATTTATCTGTCCAATCAGAATTCAATTATGAGCATTTTTAGATTTGGCCCTAAAAATTAGGGTTTCCACAAAAATAGGAATTTCTGAAATCTGAAGACACAGCTGGAAGCTCCTTGCAAAAATCGAAGTTTCAAGCTTTGGATCAAGATTTTTGGCTCAGTAGATCTCCGGGAAACTCAAACCCTAATTCAGGGCTCTCCCTAGTGAACCCAGGAGGACAAAAATACAAATCTGAAAGGTAAAACTTTGTTGATCTCAAAGTCTGAATGCACCACGCTGATCAGCTCATCAAAGCGCATCTTTCTATCCTTTCAGAAAATTGAAATTCACATTTTGAATTTTTAGGGTTTTTTCGACAAACCCTAATCTAGGACCAGATCCAGTTTTCAGCGTTTCAAGTGGTAAGACCTAAATCTTTTCTTTTTCCATTTGAAGTACTCTTTAAGATGTCTCACCACACCAATCTTGAGGATAAGCTTGAAGGGGCTGATAACTTTCGAGCTTTGAAGTATAGGATTGGGTTAATTCTAGAAGAGAATGAGTTGGACTCATATATAAAAGAAGACATCCCTATCCCAGAGGATGAAGAGGCCAAGGTATTGCATAAGAAGAACTTGGTCAAGGAAAAGAGAATCATTGCTGATTCTACCAAAGACCATCTCATACCCCATGTGTCTTCTCTAAAGACACCCAAGGAGATGCTTGATTCTTTGACCAAGCTATTTGAAGGGAAGAACATAAATCGGAAAATGACTCTACGGAATCAATTGAAAGGGGTCAAGATGTTGAATGGAGAAACCATTCAATCTTACTTCTCCAAGGTCTCTCAGATGAAGGAGCAACTTGAAGCTGTGGTTGAAGTAGTGGACAATGGTGAAGTTGTTATGACCACTCTGAATGGCCTACCTAGGTCATGGGACTCCTTTATTCAAGGAATCTGTGCAAGAAAAAAATTGATCTCTTTCAGTAAACTATAGGAGGAATGCTCTCAAGAAGAAGCTAGACTTGTAGTTCGTGAGGAAAAGATGGGACGTGAAGATCAAGCTCTCACAACTTACACCAAAAGAAGCAAGCCCAAGAAGGAGCACTCTCGCTACAAAAGATCCTATCAAAAGAATAAGAAGGATCTAAGATGCTTCACATGCAATGAGAAGGGTCACTTTGCGTCAGATTGTCCCAAGAACAAAAGGGATAATAAAAACAACTTCAACAAGAAGAAGAAGGGCAGCAAAAGAAAGTTCCATGCTCATGCTACCGAGGATGATGAACCTCCAAAGAAGAAGGCTAGGGCAGAAAGTGATGATGACTCATCAAGTGAAAAAGAGTATGTTCTAATCTTTGCTCTCATAGGTACTATCTCCCATGGTTGTAATGATTGGTTGATTGATAGTGGAGCTTCCAAACACATGACTGGGTTTAAGGAATCTTTTGTGAACCTATCTGAACATGAATCACCCCATAAGGTGAAACTTGGGGATGATTATCAATACCCAATCAAAGGAAGTGGTGAAGCCTCCTACAACCTAGATTCTGGAAAATCTTTGAAGATGAAAGAAGTCCTTTATGTACATGGGCTCAAGAAAAACTTACTTTCCATCTCTACATTGGATGAAAAAGGTATGAGGGTTGCATTTGTGGATGGCCAAGTCCTAATGTGGCCAAAGGGAAAGACCATAGATGATACAGTAGTGATTGGAGAGCAAGAGGGAGGATTGTATAAATTGAAGGGATAACCTGAACATGCCATGGTCGATGAATCCATGGAGCCAAGTGAACTTTGGCATAGAAGACTTGCTCATATGCACTATAGGGCACTTCCAATTGCAAGCAAGGCTGTAGAAGGTCTTCCTGAAATCAAGACCAAACATGAAGGTGTTTGCAAAGGATGTGCAAAAGGTAAGAACATTAAGAAGGATTTCCCAAACAATGAAAGCAAGGCCAAAGATATCCTGGAAATCATCCACTCAGATGTATGTGGTCCTATGTCATCCAGCTCTCTTAGTGGGTATGTTTACTATGTCTCATTTATTGATGACTTCTCCAGGAAGACTTGGGTATACTTCTTGAAGAACAAAGATGAGGTGTTTGATAAGTTCAAGGAATTCAAAACCTTGATGGAGATCAAACTGACAAGAAGATCAAAACATTCAGATCCGACAATGGTGGAGAATTCACCTTAGGTGACTTCAAGAAGCTTTGTAGTGATTCAGGGATTAAGAGGGAGTTGACTGCTCCTTATAATCCTCAACAGAATGGAGTTGCAGAAAGGAAGAACAGAGCTATCATGGAAGTAGCAAGGGCAATGCTGCATGTCCAGGATCTACCTATGCATCTATGGGCAGAAGCAGCTATAACAGCTGTATATGTGCAGAACAGAACACCCCACAAGATACTGGACAATAAGACAACAGAAGAGGTCTTTTTTGGTAAGAAACCTGAAGTCAGCCATCTCAGAATATTTGGTTGTCCAGTATACACTCATGTCCCAAAGGAAAAGAGGACTAAACTAGATCCTTCAGGAAAGAAGGGTATCTTTGTGGGTTACAATGAAATCTCGAAGGCTTACAGAATATACTTTCCAGGGTTCAAGAAGATTGATGTCAGCAGGGATGTAATATTTGATGAAAACTCAGCATTCATCAAATCAAGGAAGGAGCCTATCGAAGTTTATGAAGAACCTAAGGAAAGTAGATTTCAAGACACTACCATAACTGAAGCAGTTCTAGAAGTTGTTCGTGAGTTTGAAGATCCACAAATACCTGTAGATCCACCCCGTGAGGATAACTCTCACAAGAGGAAACCTGCATGGGCTAGAGAGCTCGTTCAAGATGTAGAAAGATTTGGCATTCCAGAAGAAGAACACAGAGCAAAGAAGAGAACTAGATCACATACCAGCTATGTTGCTTTACTCTGTGACATTATGAAGAAAGAACCTTCCAGTTATGAAGAAGCAGCGAAAAAGAAAGAATGGAAGGATGCCATGGTTGAGGAATACCAATCAATAATGAAGAATGATGTTTGGGATGTTGTCCCGAGACCTAAAGAGAAGTCTGTTGTGACTTGCAAATGGATCTACAAAATCAAGCATGCTGCAGATGGCAGTGTAGAGAAATACAAGGAAAGATTCATAGCTCGTGGCTTCTCTCAGAAAGAGGGAATAGATTATGAAAAAACTTTTGCACCTATAGCCAAGTATACTTCCATCAGAACAGTACTTTCCCTGGCTGCAGCAATGAAATGGAAAATACACCAGATGGATGTCAAGATTGCTTTCTTGAATGGTGTAGTTGAAGAGGAAGTATATGTGGAGCAGCCACTTGGTTTTGAAATACATGACAGGGAGTCATATGTGTGCAGATTGAAGAAATCCTTGTATGGATTGAAACAAGCTCCCAGAACCTGGTATGGTAGGATGGACAGTTTCCTATCTAGTTTGGGCTTTACTAAGATTAAAGCGGATTCCAACCTTTACTACAAGGTTGAGGAAGGGAATCCTGTGATTCTACTCCTGTATGTGGATGACTTATTTGTAACGGGAGATGACAGATTGATTGCAGATACTAAGAGGAAGCTTGCTACCGAGTTCGATATGAAAGATTTGGGAATGATGCATTATTTCCTAGGTATGGAGGTGTGGCAGAGTGCAGGTGGGATCTTCCTTGGTCAAGGGAAGTACATAGTAGATATCCTGAAGAGATTTGGGATGATGGATTGCAAGGCCATGTCCACACCTATGGCATCGAATCTGAAGCTTCTATGTGATGCTTCATCTGAGCCGGTTGATGTCTCTATGTATCGTTAGATGATTGGGTCCTTGATGTACCTGACGAACACGAGACTAGATATTTGCTTTGATGTGAACACATTGAGCCAGTTCTTGATGGATATGAGGAGTGTTCACCTGGTTGCTGTAAATCATGTTCTAAGGTACCTGAAGGGTACAGTGGATTTGTAATGTCCCCTTCCATCATCAAATGCAGGGAAGGAAACGTTAACAACACACCGGGATTTTGACAGACTTAGCCCGAATATTTTTACTCATAATTTCATAACAATTAAAAACTTCTGTGTGCAGATTCAATTCAATATAAACACAGCGGAATTAAACATAATACACAGACAGGATGGAATGCATCAACATGTTTATCTCAAGCAAAAAGGTGATTCCATATCAATTTGATTACCATGAATATTTAACATTCAGATTGAACACATTGCAGAACACAGAATGTATACAAATTAATTCACAAGAATACTTATCTTGAAATGTAAATGTCCAACGACTGGCTACGTGAGGGAAATGTTCCACCCAACCATAGATCTCTATCCAACCTATATTCTTTTAGCTGAGAGATCACCCCCGAGCTGGGCTGTGTATCCACTAAGGAGTAACTAGCTGGACTCACTCACAACCATGGTTCTGGTCATTAGCTATGCTAAGCCAACACACCATTGGGTTTATCAATCATACAAGAAGATAGAGGAGGGTAATGCTAAGCCAGTGAGCTCAACCACAGAGCTACAGGCATCTCAAGTGAACTCAACAGTCAAGCACCCACATTACCTACCACATCCAACACAAGGAAGATCCCCTTCTCTGTTACACAGTCCCTCAGGAAACTCTTCCCTCCAGTGCTCTTCAGGATGGGCATAGAAAGGTCCAGCTGCTAATCCTTGAGATCCTAGCCTTCACTGGGTTTATCAAGCATACCCAACCTCTACATAGTCATTCCCAACTTGATTTCTCACCATTCTGCTCACCAAATAACTCAAATCCGTCACTGGTTTTCTGAGCTGCAGAAACTGGATTTTCCTATTGATTTCGGGTAGTTCATGCTCCCACATTCACCCCAAGGATCATACCAATGGATCCCCCATTGGATTTCACTGTCCAATACCAAATCTTGACGTTTTTGGCTTCCCAAAACGTGGGTTCTCTCACAGTTGCGATTTCTGGTTTTTCCCCTACTGGAAACTCGTTTTTTTGGATGGATAATGATGCTGCCCCCTTTCACCATGGAATAGGGATGAGGATGAAGCAACCTCCCATGAGGTTGAGTGACATCTTGTACAAAAAAACAGAGCTCATAACTACCCATACAAATTTCTGGGCTGTCGATGCTCCATTGAAGCCATGGGCTGAAAGCTCAACCACTTCCTTACAACAGGCATAAATGTCATCTAGGGAAGTTAATGGGTTCTCCTAATGACATATGGCAGCCTAGAGTTTAGTCTCATAGCCCCCTCACCACTCCCTAGTGGATACACATGGCCCCTTCTCATTCGTTGCCTCCATAGCCAGTTTTGGTATTTTATTTCAATATTAAATATTTACATCAATTTACAATATCCCATGGCTTGATAGCACGTGGGTAACAAAATATCAAGCGTGTCTAATTTAAATAAAATCCGAGCATAAACTAGCGGGGCCTTGGCCTTGAGCTCCACACTAGGGAAACATACAACGTGTGTATACAATATTTACATTAGAAGCCAATATTTCCTAAGGGTCAAAATTGGGGTATTACATTCCCCTCCCCTTTAGAACAACACCGTCCTCGGTGTTCTCAAAACTGAACAAAAATGGGAATGCCTCCCTCATGGCATCCTTTAGCTCCCATGTAGCCTCATCGGGACTAAGGTGCTCCCATTGGACCTTTACCTGTCCGATGGCTCTGTTCCAGAGCAATGTGACTTTCTTGTCGAGGATGCGCATAGGTTCTACTTGGAACTCTTCCTCGGGTTCCACCTGTATCACATTCCAATCAATCATATGATTAGGATCATGTACATACTTCTTAAGCAAAGATACATGGAAAACATTATGAGCTCTAATGCTAGCAGGCAATGCAATTCTATATGCAACTGGCCCTATCCTATCAAGGACTTCAAATGGCCCACAATATCTTGGTGACAACTTGGCACAAATCCCCAACTTGAGGGAACTCTTCCTTGGTTTCACTCTCAAATAAACATAATCCCCAATCTGAAATTCCTTATGTACTCTTTTCAAATTTGCATAACTCTTTTGCCTGTCCTGAACTGCCTTTAAATTCTCCCTGATCTTAACAATTTCCTGTTCCATTTCCTTGATCATCTCTGGTCCAAGCACTACCTTGTTTATTGGGCCGTCCCAATTCACTGGCGTCCTGCATCCCTTGCCATACAATGCTTCAAATGGACTCATTCCCAAGGATGCATGGTGTCCATTATTGTATGCAAATTCAACCAATTGTAAATAATCTTCCCACTTGGATGGTTTGTCCATCACAGACATTCTCAGCATGTCTTCAAGAACCTGATTCACCCTCTTGGTTTGGCCGTCCGTTTGAGGATGGTAAGCTGTACTGAAATTCAACTTAGTTCCCAATTCCTGAAATAATCCCTTCCAGAAATTGGAGGTGAACTTTGTATCACGATCAGAAATTATTGCCTTAGGCAATCCATGCAATCTGAATATCTCTCTCATGAAGATGTTCGCAATGTCACTAGCCTTGTGAGTGGACTTTACTGGGGTAAAGTGAGATACCTTTGATAACTTATCCATCACAACCATGATTGAATCATGCTTCTTCACTGTCATGGGCAGACCTGTTATAAAATCCATGGAGATCACTTCCCACTTCCATTCCAGAATGGGTAAGGGCTGCATTAACCCTGCTGGATGTTGGTGTTCTGCCTTGACTTGTTGGCACTTCTGACACCTAGCAATGTACTCAGCTATGTCCTTCTTCATGCCATTCAAAAAGTATTGCTTTCTTGCCGCTGTTATAGTCTTCTGATATCCTAGGTGTCCAGAGTACGGCATTTGGTGTATTTCATCCATCACTAGTTTCTTCAAATCTGCATTATTTGGAATGTACAACCTATCTTTGTAGATGAGGATACTGTCTTCACCCAGCTGATATCCTACACACTTTTCATCCACATCACCGTGCTGCAACTTCTCTTTAATTTGAAGGCAAGTTTCATCACCGTTTTGGGCTTCAAGAACTCTTGTCTTCAAATCTGATTTGCACATACTTACTGCTAAAACATTAAATTTTCTGCTAAGAGCATCTGCAACCTTATTCTCCTTCCCTTTTACATGTTTAATTTCAAAATCAAATTCACAAAGAAATTCCATCCATCTAACTTTCCTAGCATTCAAGTTTGGCTGCTCAAACAAATACTTCAGGCTCATGTGGTCTGTTCTAAGCTCGAATCTTCTTCCCATCAAGTAATGCCTCCACATCTTAAGAGCATGCACTATGGCTGCTAATTCTAAATCATGTGTGGCATAATTCTTTTCATGCTCTTTTAATTTCCTGGATTCATAGCAAATCACAATTCCTTCTTGCATGAGGACCCCACCCAGTCCTTCAATGCAAGCATCTGTGCACACTACAAAATCTTTCCTTGGATCTGCTATCTTCAAAACAAGAGCGCTGGTAAGTAACTCCTTTAATTTCTGAAAACTTTTCTCACATTTTTCAGACCATACAAATTTAATGTTCTTCCTTTGCAATGAAGTGATCGGATGAGCTATCCTGGAGAATCCTTCAATAAAGCTTCTGTAGTAACCAACAAGGCCCATAAAAGATCTAACATCTGAAACATTTCTTGGAGTTGGCCAATCCATGATGGAATTAATCTTCTCCGGATCCACTGCAATTCCTTCTTCTGAAGTGATGTGACCCAAATATTGAATCCTCTTTTGATAGAATTCACACTTGCTTAACTTGGCATATAGCTGATGTTCTCTAAGAAATTGCAACACCATTCTTAGATGCTCCTCATGTTCTTCTTAATTTCTTGAATAGACAAGAATGTCATCTAAAAACACAATCACAAACTTATCCAAATATTTGTTGAATACACTATTCATGAGACACATGAATGTGGCAGGTGCGTTGGTAAGGCCAAATGGAACCACAGTGAACTAATAATGACCATATCTAGTTATGAAAGCCGTCTTGTGAATGTCTTCTTCTTTAATCCTTACTTGATGGTAGCCAGACCTCAAGTCAATCTTTGAAAATAATTTGGCTTCCTTCATTTGATCAAACAAGTCATCAATTCTTGGTAATGGATACTTGTTCTTAACTGTCACTTTATTGAGCTGCCTATAATCAATACACAGCCTTAAAGTCCCATCTTTCTTCTTGACAAATAACACCGGTGCTAGCCAAGGGGACACACTAGGCCTAATATACCTTTTATTTATTAATTCTTGCAGCTGTATCTTCAATTCCACCAACTTCGGTGTACTCATTCTATAAGGAGCTTTGGAATTCGGCATTGCGCCTGGAACAAGATCGATGGTAAAATCAATATTTCTTGTCAGTGGCAAACCTGGTACCTCATCCAGAAACACATCTTGGAACTCTGGCAATATCCTGAAGTCTTCTGGTCTTGGCCCTTTGTCCTCTAATGAATCTGGCATATGGACTGCATATAATTGACAACCCTTCTTATAAAACTTTTTCAACTGCAGGGCTGAAATCTGCCTTATTGAAACTCGCTTGGGAATCCCTTTTACCAATGTTGGCCTTCCCTTTTCATTAATGCACTCAAGTGCTTTCTCATAACAGTCTAATTTGGCTCTATGTTTTTCTAACCAATCCATGCCAATTAATGCATCATAGGATCCTAATGGTAACACATTCAATTTAGCATATGTGTGGAGTCCATTCAATTCTATGGGACACTCCATCACTACCTCACTTACTTTTCTCTTGGTTCCCGTGGCTAGTTGCACTAGCCAAGACTTATTATGCTTCATTTTTCTAAGAGAACAACCTTCAACAACTTTTGGAGAAACATAACTATGAGTAGATCCTGGATCAATCAAAATAGAAATAGATTGCGTAGAAATCTTACCTTCGACTTCCACCACTGTTGATTGATGGTCAGCTTGATGATTATCCAACGCTGCATAAATCCGAGGTGTTGCCCTTGCCATGTCCTCCACCGTAGCTACTCCCTTCAGGTTGTTCAACTTTTGAGAATTGTTTTTTCGATGTGGACAATCCTTCAACTTGTGGTTTTCTCCACATCCCCAACACTGAAGTGGTCCCTTTGATGCTTTGTCTACTGCCACTGCTGGTTTGAATCCACTCCTTGCTTGTTGCCCCTGTGGAAAGGTTCTAGGATGACCTCTGAATGGTGGCTTGAAGCCATCCTTCTTTTGATCAAACTTCCCTCTTGGCTTTCCTTTCCATGTTGGGTTAGGCTCTGTTTTTCCTTTATTTTGCTCATAGCATTGCATTGCCATCCTAATGGCTTCATCCAAACTTGGTGGATTAACAAAATCAAAATGATCTCTGAAACTCTAAGGTAGACCCCCAAGAAAGCATTGGATTTTTACTCTCTCATCTTTGATATAGTCAACATACCTCAGTAATTCCAAGAATTTGTGGACATGCTCTTCCATAGATTTTAGTCCCAACCTGAGTTCATTAAACTCTTTTCTCTTACCGTCATAATACCTAGCAGAAAGGTATTTCTCCTTGAAGTACCTCTTAAATCTTTCCCAACTGATCCTTCTTTCATTAATTCTTTTCACTTGCAAGAGATTGTTCCACCAAATGGAAGCTCTGCCATTTAAGTTGTAAATGGAAATTCTGGCTTTCTCATTTCCTGAGTAGTCTTGAATTCTGAAGTATTTCTTCATTCCAAGAAGCCATGCTTCTGCCTCTTGGCCAGTCTTTCCTTCCCCATCAAATGTGGGAGGTCTTGCCTTCCTGAATTGTCCCTGTGGGATGCCCTTGAACTTCTTTCTTCCATCCAATCTCTTAGGTGCATGTCTTGGACTTCTCCTAGAACATTTGGAGTCACACGACCTGATGGAAGAAGACCTTGATGAAGATGTTTTATGTTTTTTGCTCACCGAACTCTTCCTTGGGCTTGGAGTCCTCCTCTTCGAACGGCCTCTAGAATGACTCCCTGCAACTCTTCCTTCTTCACCCATATTGCTTGGGTTGGACCCAAGGTTTATCTTATGCTGCATATCAGTGAGGCTTTGCAAAGTAACAGCATTGAGTTGGTGTTGTTCTTCTTGAGCCTTCATCAATCTTTCATTGAAGCTCACCATGGTTTCAACCAAATTCCGAGGAGTCACCTGCTCCCTTCTCCCATTGGATTCAGTCTCCGCATTCCCTTCATGCACATTTTCTCCTAGAACATCTTCTTCGTGTTCATAAGGATCTTGAGCATCATTTATGGTCACCATCTTTCCTGTATGCTACCTCTGCTACAATTATAAATTTTATGAGCTGCAAACACTGTGCATTATGAAATATTTGTCAGAAATCATAAGAATGCATATAGAAATATACACAATCAATATTTAACATAATAGAACTCATGGAATAATTCACACAATTGCTATGCATTCCTTTCCCTTGCCCATTCAAGCAATTCTAGAAATTGCCCATATTTATCGATAATTTGTCAAGACAGTCGCTGGTACATTTCTGCTCTAATTAATTGTGGGGTATGATAACTTCATTCCAATTCTGGTCATACAACATTATTCCTTGCTAGACAAGCTTTCCAATGCCTATCCCCATGCTCCATTCCGACATCGGGTGTGGAAACAGCGTTGTTTCAAAAATGACAACTCTTACCAATAATTCTGCACATTCTACACAGTTGTATTTTGGTCCAAAATGCCAACTTCAGCCATCTGTGGAAGAAAATCTATGAGGAACCACAAAAAATTATCTATCGGGCGAAGTTATTCCATATAACAAGGAACACTCAGCAATTTACGGATTTCAATTCCGATGCACCATTCATCTTCTATGAATTTCTGGGTTTTACTACTTCTCACTTTTCACATTTTTCCAAAATTCCAAATTTTGGGCCAAAAATGGCTATCTCCCAAACAGTGCATTTCTAGGAAATCTTCGTCTAACGGAAACTGTTCGTCTTAATGAGAATATGAAATGTCTAGTTCAGTCATTTTTTCGATTCTCACATCTAGGGTCACTTTTACTGCCCACAAGCTTTTCAAGATCCCGAAAAAGTGGCCCGGAATAGTGCTTTTTGGCCTTCTTGCTCACCCCGACTCCACATCCTTTGGAGTTTGGCTCCAAGATTCTAAAGTTAACACTGTTCCTGCTTCATGGCCGCGCCTGATCAATTTCAGCTCAAACCGACCTTCTGTCAAGCCTCGGGACTCCATCCTTCAAAAGTCACTATTCCCCTTTTTCTGTCAAATCGGAGTGTAATGGGCTCGGGGTCTTCACTGGTTCTTTCATGGCCTTCGTCAATGGCCTCCGAGCTCCACATGAATCATTCCATTCTGAGCCCGGATGTTCCTTCTATCCAAAAATCAAGTTTTGATCACTTTACTCTTTTTTTTTTTGTTTTTTTTTAATCTTGCCGCCGTTGCGGGATGGTTCGCTGAACACTCCCGCAATTGCGGAGCAATTCGGCGAAGGCTCCCGCAGTTGCGGAGCCATTCGGCGAATGCTCCCACAATTGCGGAGCCATTCGGCGAATGCTCCGGCAGTTGCAGAGCCATTCGGCGAATGCTCCCGTTGCGGAGCGATTCGCCGAACGCTCCCGCAATTGCGGAGCAATTCGTCGAATGCTTCCGCAGTTGCGGAGCGATTCGGAGAATGCTCCTGCATTTACAGAGCCATTTGCGGAATGCTTCCGTTGCGGAGCGATTCGACGAATGCTCCCACAGTTGCGAAGCCATTCGCGGAATGCTTCCGCAGTTTCGGGAAGATTCGCGGAACTCTTCCGCAAATTTCGGAAGAGAATCCCTTCCGCAATTTCGGAAGAGAATTCCTTCCGAAAACTTCCTTTTGACGCCGAACACTCAGAAAAATTTTCTGCTTTTTTGGAGCAGTTCGCTGAATTTTTCCGCGTTGCAGGACAACTGGCGGAATCCTTCCGCAAATTTCGGAAGAGAATTCCTTCCGCAAATTTCGGAAGGGAATTCATTCCGCAAATTTCGGGGCGACTTCCCAAACTCTTCCACATTGCGAAAAAACTCACAGAATGCTTCCGCAGTTTCGGAGCAATTCGCCGAATGCTTCCGCAGTTTCGGAAGGCATTCGGGAATTCTTTCCGAAACAGACTTAAACAAATTTTTCAAAAACACACTTAGGAAAAATTTGAAATCTTTCTTTCTGTCAGTGATGACTGTAATTGAATTTGGCCCATAGAGGCCCAATGCTGCAACCAACAGCTCTGATACCACTCTATAACGTCCCCTTCCATCATCAAATGCAGGGAAGGAAACGTTAACAACACACCGGGATTTTGACAGACTTAGCCCCAATATTTTTACTCATAATTTCATAACAATTAAAAACTTCTGTGTGCAGATTCAATTCAATATAAACACAGCAGAATTAAACATAATACACAGACAGGATGGAATGCATCAACATGTTTATCTCAAGCAAAAAGGTGATTCCATATCAATTTGATTACCATGAATATTTAACATTCAGATTGAATACATTGCAGAACACAGAATGTATATAAATTAATTCACAAGAATACTTATCTTGAAATGTAAATGTCCAACGACTGGCTACATGAGGGCAACGTTCCACCCAACCATAGATCTCTATCCAGCCTATATTCTTTCCGCTGAGATATCACCCTCGAGCTGGGCTGTGTATCCACTAAGGAGTAACTAGCTGGGCTCACTCACAGCCATGGTTCTGGTCATCAGCTATGCTAAGCCAACACACCATTGGGTTTTTCAATCATACAAGAAGATAGAGGAGGGTAACGCTAAGCTAGTGAGCTCAACCATAGAGCTACAGGCATCTCAAGTGAACTCAACAGTCAGGCACCCACATTACCTGCCACATCCAACATAAGGAAGATCCCCTTCTCTGTTACACAGTCCCTTAGGAAACTCTTCCCTCCAGTGCTCTTCAGGATGGGCATAGAAAGGTCCAGCTGCTAATCCTTGAGATCCTAGCCTTCTCTAGGTTTATCAAGCATACCCAACCTCTGCATAGTCATTCCCAACTTGATTTCTCACCATTCTGCTCACCAAATAACTCAAATCCGTCACTGGTTTTCTGAGCTGCAGAAACTGGATTTTCCTATTGATTTCGGGTAGTTCATGCTCCCATATTCGCCTCGAGGATCATAACAATGGATCCCCCATTGGATTTCACTGTCCAATACCAAATCTTGACGTTTTTGGCTTCCCAAAACGTGGGTTCTCTCACAGTTGCGATTTCTGGTTTTTCCCCTGCTGAAAACTCATTTTTTTGGATGGATAATGATGCTGCCCCCTTTCACCATGGAATAGGGATGAGGATGAAGCAACCTCCCATGAGGTTGAGTGACTTCTTGTACAAGAAAACAGAGCTCATAACTACCCATACGAATTTATGGGCTGCCCATGCTCCATTGAAGCCATGGGCTGAAATCTCAACCACTTCCTTACAACAGGCATAAATGTCATCTAGGGAAGTCAATGGGTTCTCCTAATGACATATGGCAGCCTAGAGTTTAGTCGCATAGCCCCCTCACCACTCCCTAGTGGATACACGTGGCCCCTTCTCATTCGTTGCCTCCATAGTCAGTTTTGGTATTTTATTTCAATATTAAATATTTACATCAATTTACAATATCCCATGGCTTAATAGCACATGGGTAAAAAAATATCAAGCGTGTCTAATTTAAATAAAATCCGAGCATAAACTAGCGGGGCCTTGGCCTTGAGCTCCACGCTAGGAAAACATACAACATGTGTATACAATATTTACATTAGAAGCCAATATTTCCTAAGGGTCAAAATTGGGGTATTACAGGATTATGGGCTCAAATATGAAGCAAATCAAAAGTTTAACCTGCAGGGTTATGTTGATTTAGATCGGGCTGGCAGTGCTACAGATAGGAAGAGCACATCTGGGTGCTTCTTCAGTAACGATCAAGTGTGATCTCTTGGTTTAGCAAGAAGCAGTCTTGCGTAGCACTGAGTACAGCTGAGGCAGAGTATGTTGCAGCCTGTTCAGCTAGTTGTGAGGTAGTATGGCTACGGAAGCTACTGTCTGAGTTATTTGATCTCCCATTGGATGCTACTAGTATCTTCTGTGATAACCAGAGTTGTGTGAAGTTGTCCGAGAACGCAGTGTTTCATGATAGGTCGAAACACATAGAGATCAAATATGACTATATCAGGGATATGGTGCAGAGAGGAGCTGTGAAGCTCCTGTATGTTTCGATGGACGAGCAGATTGCAGGTGTGCTGACAAAGCCACTAGCCAGGGTAAAGTTTGAGTACTTCAGAGAGAGGCTTGGTGTTCTTTGGATTGATGACACTTCGAGGAAGAAGTGATGGACACATTTGTTAAAGCCATTCCAAGCATGTTGGAAGGAGGAACCTTCACATGGCTGTGGATGTAAGCGCTGGATGACGAGCATCAGGATGATGTTCTGGTTTCTACTTTGTATGATCAGTTGGATCATTTTTATATGTATGTATGCATCATGTTGGATGATGGATATGATCAGTTGGATCATTTATATGTATGTACACATCATGTTGGATGCTGGATATGATCAGTTGGATCATTTATATGTATGTATGCATCATGTTGGATGCTCGATATGATCAGTTGGATCATTTATATGTATGTACGCATCATGTTGGATGTTGGATATGATCAATAGGATCATTTGTATGTATTTTGTATATGAATCATGTTGTCCATGCTTGGACCATGTATTTGTATATGTATCAGGTGGATACATTGTATGATCTAGTGGATCATGTATGGTGATATGTATCATGTATTTGTATTTGTATCAGGTGGATACACTGTATGATCAGGTGGATCATGTATGATGATATGTATCTGGTAGATACTTGGTACGCATCAAGTAGATGCATTGTATGATCAGGATGATCATGGATGACGAGCTTCAGGATGTTGCTCCAGATGACATGCAACAGGATGTTGCAGTGATGATGATCAGGATGATCATGTGTACATCAGGATGATGTATGGTGAGTATCAGGTTGATACGCTATGGCCGTGGATAAGGTTGTGCAGATGACCATATAATTTGGCCCTGGGATATTTGCAGATAGTCTTTCGAGGTTTTGCCTATGGCATATAATTTGGCCCTGGGATATCTGGCAAATGCTCTTTCGAGGTTTTGCTCTGGGAGGACATATAATTTGGCCCTAGGAGGTCTGCAGATAGTCTTTCGAGGTTTTTCCTATGGCATATAATCTGGCCCTAGGATATTTGGCAGATGCTCTTTCGAGGTTTTGTCCTATGGCATATAATATGTCCCTAGGAGATCTGATAGGTTGGGCTGTGTGCCCGTAATAAGTCCTGGGATGCTCTTGTGAGGTTTTGCCATGACCACATATAATCTGTCCCTGGGAGATCCTATAGGTAGAGTTGTGTGCTCATAACAGCCTAGGATGCTCTTGCGAGGTTTTGTGGTGACCACATATAATCTGTCCCTGGGACATCCTA
The DNA here is from genome assembly GCA_027924585.1 of Larix kaempferi. NCBI lineage: Eukaryota > Viridiplantae > Streptophyta > Pinopsida > Pinales > Pinaceae > Larix > Larix kaempferi. The sequence goes on from BSBM01000286.1 coordinate 366,784, forward strand.
TAGGTAGAGCTGTGTGCTCGTAACAGCCTGGGATGCTCTACGAGGTTTTGTGGTGAGGTCACATATAATATGGCCTTGGGAGATCTTATAGGTAGATCCGTGTGCTCGTAACATCCTAGGATGCTCTTTCGAGGTTTTGTGACGCACGTAATAAGTCCTGAGGATTCCACAGTATGGCCAGTGATGACGAAGACCTGCAGGTGGTGGGCCTACATCCAGTATGAAAAAGGACTGGCTCTGTAGAACTTCCTATGACGAGTAGAGTCAGAGATTGGTTGAGATAGCAGCAGTAGTGAAAATGACGATGACGATGCATCGATGACGATGATCCCGAGAAGAAGACTTGTCTAGCAGATCTGTGTCGAGAAATACCTTCCTAGTTAAGAGGGAGTGTTGATGTATATGTAACTTCGGAATGTATTTCATCTATGTATTTCATATATATTTATTGTACCCTTATTAGAGATGTGTTATTCCTCTATAAAGAAATGTCGTCATGTGGATTGACAAGTGTCGCAAGTGTGTGTACTTGCCGATGGGTTATTAGACCACCATGTGTGGGGTCGGCCTTGAAATATATATATTATAATGTGGATGTACCTATCTAGACAAGTTGGCCCCATAAGGTCACTGGGCAAACAGGTTAGTATAAATAGAGATCAGGTGATCTCTATTTAGATCATTCGGAAAGTCATATCTCTCTCACTCATAAAGTGGCGCACTAGTGAGGAGGAGGATCATCTGCTACTAGGAGACTATCTCAGTGTATTTTGGTTGTACTTTGGTTGAGCCATTGCTCTCTCTATCTCTGAGGAAGTTGTGGGGTTTTTCACCTTAGGGTTTTCTCCACAGAAACTCTGTGTCTCTTGTCTCTCATGCTTTTGATTCTTGTGATGCTTGTCATGCTTATTGTGATTGTTATGCATTGATATACTGTATATGTTATTCTCTCAGTGAAGATCCTAGAGTATTGTGAATTAATGCTCAAAATTTAACAGCCAACACTAGGAGGACCATAGGTTGGAATTTGTGCACTAATAGTTGGCATCCCGAAACAAGAGACATTGAATACTTCAAGCATATTAGTAGAATGACTAGCTCCACTACCAAATGCTATAAAGGGGATATTGGTGCCTCCCATAGACACACAGATCATGGTGGGATAGGTCCCCCATGGTTTGATGAACCACTAGTACTGGACATGTTGGTGTGAAAACTACAAATAAAGGTAAATAGATATTCATGTGGAGGTACTCCCAACTAAATCAAAATAGGAACATGAGCACCTAGCATGGAGAATTAAAGTTACCAGAGGTTGGTTGTCAATGCTCTCAACCTTTGGTAGGCCAAAATATTCAAATAGGTTGTGATTGGATCTCGATATAATAGACACTTCACTTTTAGGTCTCTTAGGAGTTGTGTGTGTGTGTGCTTGTTTTTCTCTGACTCACTATGAATAGGTTTAGGATTGTGTAACTACCTCCACAATAATGGTGGTTTTATGCTCTCAAGAGGAGAACCAATTAACCACCTAGAGTGGTGGGTCAGATAGTTAGGCACTTTTAACGGCTAGGTTTAAATAAATATGCATATTAAAATATAGCCATCCAAATTGAGATCCAAATTAGACATGCACCACTAATAAGAATTCCCCTAAAAAACTAGAATCAAGAACAAGCAAATATAATCTTCAAAAATAAATTCAAGGTGGTTAAATCCTCAATCTTATTAATGAAGATCTAGATAGAGGGCCCAAGACCAACTAGAAAAAGTGTGAGAAACAATTATAGTGGCCCTCAAGAAACAATCAATAGATGCAAGTAGTATTGTGAAGACAAGTAACCTCCAGGGGAGTTAAGGCGAATGTTATACATATGTCTAAAGTATCGCAAGCACCTATCACTTGCAGCCAACTATATGAAAACCTAGGATAAAGCCATTATGGTCACCACTTTGTAAAAGGCATACGAGTGGAACAATTGTGGATTGGGTATCTATATAGGGGTAATGAACATAGGACTTAGTCCTAGACCCAAAAATCTAAATAAATGGTGTCACTTTGAGGACGTGTCAAATCTATTAAAGATATGGTACATGCATATTCCACTAAATGAGCAAGAGGGGATAATATGTATGCATGCCTAGACTAACCTCATGCTTAACGTGTGTGTGATTTGTTCTTTCCTAACAAGTGATATTTGTTATTAAAAGGTTTTGCACTTTCTAGCAGTTGCTACTTTCAATTTTCACAGTCTTGGAGAATTAACTCTCCAAACCTGCACCAAGGTCATATAATGTAAACAATATGTGTTTACTATAAAGAAAATGAGTTTGGTTGATTTTAAAGTATGTTGTTTTTAAAGTTTTTTTTTGCTTAAGGGTTTGAAATGCAAATGTTATGGTGTTTTGGAAGACTCAAAATCTACTGGAATATAACGATATTAATAAAATTGTACCATGCTTTCAATTTTCCTTTCAATCAAGCAGGGTAAATTATGAATTATTTTGACGATTTCTTGTGAAAAGGGAAAGAGTTCTCATTTAAACATTCAAGTGAAATGCACAAGTTAACATTTAGATTTTGAAAACATTTTTTATCATTAAACCAATCAATCGAGGAAGCATGCAAAACTTTATTTTAGTCTTCCTAGTCTTCATCGTGTAAAACACATAAAAGAGAGAACCATGCAGCTATTTTAGGTAGCTCTCCCTAATGAAGTCACCAATTTTGTTATAGGATTTTCCTACATATTGATTAAATGTATCCCTTGATGAGTTGAATAGGTTCATTGATAGATAGAAGTATAGGTTCCTATCTAACTTTACCTAAATTTGCATGTCTAACAAAATGAAAGCATAAAGTAAAAAAAAGGACTTGGTTATTGATGATTGATCGAGTATTTTTCATGCAATTTGTTCAATCTAATCCCAAATTCGACGTTCTTCCAAAATAACTACACACACTTAAAACAAACAAAACATTTATAATTATACTTTCACTACAATCAATAACATTATAAATACCAGTAAATTTCAATTAAATTGCATTCCAAATCCATTTCCCATGCATGGCATTTGATCAATAACGACATAAAATTGGGGATGGGGGGGGGGAAGATAGATGTATAGTATTTATCATGAAAAAATAGCAACAAGTTAAATACATGAATCATAATGAGGTAGTTCCCTCACCAAATTTTGAATTGTCTAATCCTTATCCATGAGTATTGATCCTCTTATTGATCACGAGATCAAATATTATTGTGGTGGAGAATTCAACGGGAGGTTGATTGATCTCCACACTAGATCAAATGGCTACTACAAGTACTAAAGGACAATTCTCTCTCAATAAAATAACTAGGGCCAATATTATTGTCTCCAGAGACTCCTTATTTCTCTAGAGTTTAGACACTTTCAAACAATTTGTCTATGTATTTTATCTCAACCCTATATCTTTTATTTATAAGGTAGGAGGGTTATAATATCAAAGTCATATTAATACGTTTCGTGCATGTATGATCCATGCACAAAATTCATTTGAGGCTTTTATTCTTTCAGAGCTTTCTTTCCTTTTTTCGAGTTTACGAGCCAGACGTGGTTTTTATATTGAATACAAGTGAGTATTTGCGACCTTCCTTAAGGACATTCATGAGACTCATTATTTTCCTTAGGAAAAAATGTGTGCTAGTGGTAAACATATGTAAAACTCTAGATAATCATATAATTTAGCTTGTCTTTAGCTAAATTTGGTCAAGAGTGCCAAATATAAGTGTAATGATCATTTTTCCACACAAATTTATTTGATGCACTAGGGTCCTATTGTAGTTGTTGAACGATATCTCATGCCTTCTAATCCTACTCCCATTATCTCCTTCTTTCTTCCACATATTAAACTTATAGAATGGAAATAGAAAAATTAAGCCATGTGTATCTTCTCCTTTACTTGAAGTGCATCTATCAAAACATTTGTAAACCATTTGTGTAAACCATGTATCATCTTTGTAAACCACTTTTGTTGGCTGTTTTAAGATATTCATTGTTCCAAGAAAAAATTTAGACTATCATGATCTATTTTAACCTTGAAGTGTCTTCCTATTAGGTAAGGGCACCATTGCTTAATTTCATGTTGTATGGCCAAGATTTCCTTCTCATAAATGGGTTTAAGTAAGTTATTTCCTTTAACTTGACACCTTTAAAATGAAAGGGTAATTTCTTCCTACATTAAAACTACACCAATACCATGCCCTAAGGCATTGCACTCCACAATAAAAAAAAAAATGAAGTCAAGCATGGATAGGATAAGGGTTATACATATTTTAACCTCCTTAAGTTTTTCAAAATATTTGGTTATTCTTGAGTCCAAGAACATGCATCCTTTTCCAATAGCATGGTTAAAGGTGATGCTTTTTTACCATATTTCATGAAAATTTTATAGGACAACCTGCCAATCCTAACAATCCTCTAAGATTATTCAAGGTTTTGGGAATTGAGAATTCCATGATAGCTTTGATTTTCTTATGGTCTACTTCGACGCCTTCAAGAGATACAATATGACACAAATATTTCATTTCCTAAAACCCAAAGGCACACTTGGAATTCCTTGCATATAGCTATTTTTCCTATCATAGTTCCACGACCATGTCAAAATTTTGTACATGCTCTTCCCAAGACTTTCTATATATTAGTACATAATCAAGAAAATACTAACAAAAAATTTCTAATAAATGGCTTGAAAGTAAAGTTTTGAAATGTGGAAGGTGCATTAGTGAGGTCAAATGGCATCATCAAAATCTCTCTCTCTCTCTCTCTCTCTCTCTCTCTCTCTCTCTATATATATATATATATATATATATATATATATATATATATATATATATATATATATATATCACTCTCTCTCTCTAAACCCCAAGCCACTAACCCCAAATATCTATATCTCTATAAACCCCTAACCCTTAATTTATCTCTATCTAAACGCCTAACCTCCAATATATATCCCTCCCTCTTTGTATCTATATAAACCTCTAACCCAAAAACTTAAAATATATCTATCTATCTATCTAAACCCCTAGTCCCCAATATATCTCTCTATAAACCCATAACCCCTAATCTCTATCTTCTCCATCTTTTTCTGGCTATTCCCTATAGGGGTTCCCACAAGTTTGTTTCAATTGTGTTGTTGCATCGCATATTGTTGCTTGCGTTAATTGAGTCTAATGTGCATTTTTTTTTTCCATTCATTGCTCACCACTCATGCATTCTCACTAGAAATAATCCTATATATCTATTGTATTTGCTCTTTGAAACAATCACTGGGGGAGATATACCTTGTGAGTGTCCACATCATGCACATATTTTTTTTTGCGTTTTTTTGTTTTACATATGTATGTTCCATGTGCTTGGAACTTAGTCACATGCCATGTGACACACGTCTCTTCCACTATAATATATCATTATTTTATTCTTTTTCAATATTTACAATATGAAAAAGACACAAAAAATCGAATATTTCGATAAAAGAGAGGGGGCAAATAATTATGATCTTATTTGAACATTCTGAGCAGCACAATCATGTCACCTTTTAACAATCACTTCTATCGTGTTTGTCTTGACAATTGGGTTGTAGTATGGGCCTTAGAATCTAAACCATGATTTGAGTCTAAGAAATCCTCCATTTGATTACTTTTCCAACCATTATGAAATGGTCTTCAGTGCATCCTTCATTGGTGACTTTATGGTCTATCCATGGGTCATCATCGTTTCTCAAGTCACATAATGTGTCATGTTCTATTCAAAGGAAGTTTGAGCCTGAGTCAACCACTCCTTAGATTCCCTAGCTTTGCAAGTTATCCTTCCTTGTTCCATTTTTTTCTCAATATCATCCCATCCACTATTCGAACTCATGATAGCATAGAAGATCCTCATTGGCTTCTTACTAGCAGATCACTACTCATCGACTACAACACATTTCTATGAGGAATTGACCTATATTCATAGCACCATAGCCCTTTTTTCATCATCAACACATTACCTTCATTCAAAAAATGACAACACATCATTGGTAGTTGATTGAGTGGTTTCCCATTATGTTCAACAATAAGACCTTTATTCACATTTTGGGTTTCATGATGTACCTTGGATTCTATTTTCATCATTCATGGAAGTCCTCACCCTTTTCAATGAATTTCATAATTGGTTGTTACTCGGAGGGTCTCTTTAATGTGTTGTTCGCAATTGGTGCATGCGAGATACATACTTGGTGGTATGTTCCTACAAAACTGTGTTCAATACCTTTCCAATAACAAATAATTTCCTAATATATGTTTAGGTTGGTGGATGGTGGAATGCCTTAATTCCTCCCTTCCAATAGATCTCTTCCCACTAAGTCCAACTCATATTTCTCTAGGAATGAGGTTTAGAGACTATTTAGTACCTCAGGGCTTATAATCATTAGTGGAAATCTCCCTTGTTATTAATAGTGGGAATGCATCAATGTCCCTTGAGTGATATATTCTACAAATGTTTAACGTCAATTCATTTATTCACACGTGTTAGGATGTACTAGGAACCTTGAATCCCATTATCATCATTGTTGGTTGTCTCACATTTGTTAATGGTTTACATCAATGATCGGTAATAAAACAGTATTCCTCGTGTTCGAATTCAACTCAATTGTTCACATGGTAAGAACATGTACATATCGGTGGTTTGGATGGAAGACCTCAAGTTCCATTAACATCCTCATTTTTTCCATTTCCTAAGTTGCACAAGACCTTACCATGCCTCATATAACATTGGTACCACATGGAGAACCAACTTACATTCAGTTCCAATTGTTCTCCTATTTATATATCGAGACATAGATCCACTGTGTATATATTTGTGGTTGTGATCCACTTGTGACATGGATCCTTTATGTATCTATTTGTGTTTATGATCTACTTGTGACATGGATCCACTTTGTCTATTTTCATGGCCATGATTTATCATTTCCATTCATATTGCATGGATCTACAATGTATTTGATTTAGTAGCCATGTTCTCTTACACCTAAGCATGGGTATGCTCACTGTTATCACTGCAAATTTTTAGGGGCCTATAAGCCCCTAAGGAATTTTCAAACTACTGAAAATCCTGATCCATGGCCCTTAGATGCTAAGCTTAAAGCTTCACAAGCCACGTGGGAACTTAAAGAAACATGAGAAAGGGATGTGCAATGACAATAGGATGGGAACCACGTGCCAAATGCTAAGCAATTGGGTGCCCAAATCAAAGAGACATGGGGCTGAAGCATACTTGGGGCTAAGAGATCTGGAAGATATAGAAAAGACCTAGGAGATCAATGGTTGGGGACAATAGTGCTTCCTCAAAGTGAAAGGACAATACAAAAATTGATCTAGTAAGTCCGAGGCATGCCCCATTGATCAATGGTTGCCAACAAAAGCACATTGAGAATATGCACACCCATTAAAAGTGCCCTGAGGAGTTGTTGGCCTAAAACCACTTAGGACACATGGAATGTTTTGATTTATAATGGCTCTATAGAGCCCTTTCCAATACCACCATACATCTATGTTGTTATTTCCTACACAAACAAGGGTGGTTTATGCCCAAGAAAGAAAAATGACAAATCCTCCACACATGAAGAGAAAGCCAAGTCAACATCCACATCAACCAACCAAAATGTGAAATGTGTCTAGTGGGGTCCACTGACAACATCTGACGTCGTGCACTTCTCCAAATGAAATTTTTCCAATAGATCGAATTCAAACATAGTTCAATCGTTAAAAAGGAAAATTCAAAAATTTATGTGTTTTTTTGTCTCCCTCCACAAGAAAAACACAAGCAACCCGGCATCCACTGTACCTGTACATCTAACACCGACAACCAACAGTATAAGCACACTAGTGAGATTTTACCCTTCGATATTTAACGTGTCATAACCTTGTCTATATTCTTACCTTCATATAAAAAATAAAAAGGTTTTTTACATTCCATAGCATCATACCCATGTTATAACCTTGTAAAACCAACCAATTGGACCTTCAATGGCATCCTCATCAACCAAAGCTAAGATGATGAAACCCATATTTTTCGGGGATGAACATATATACAACCATGATGCAGATATGTTTGATACCATAGCTATCGTCTCTAACCTAGATAGCACTATTCAAGAGGCTAGATATTAGACTATTGTTGGCCTAAGATCCAAGACCCTATTGGCCCCCCAATAGTTCCCCTAAATTTTTCACAAAATTAAATGGCCCCCATATAAATTTGTAAATACATTTATTTTGGTTGCTTTTGATTTGTTTTGTTTGATTTCATTATTTGGTTTGATGGCATCCTTTTATTGTGCATGCTTGATCTTTTGCTTGTTATTGATTCTTGGGCTCATGTGATGAGGTTTTGGTGATTTGGTCAATCTATGTCATGTTGGTCTTTTCGCTTCTTGGTTGTTCGTCAACACTTATATAATTATATTGGACTTATTTGATTTGGTTACATGCCTTAGTTTGGCTTAGATGGATTGATTCCACGTTTCAATAGCTTTGTGAAATTTTGACTTTCATTTCATTCATTAAGTAAATGGGCATCTTGACGGATCTAAATCAATTGATCAATTGCTTATTTTTAATAATTGCATCCATGTTTTGAAATATTATATATTAAAGGGTGGATTTGAGCCTTATGTTATGATTTTGATTGACTTATCAAATTTTTCAAGCCTTTAAGATTTAATTAAATTGTTTCCTTTTTTGTTTTTTTTTATATATTTTTTGACAAATTTAAGTATTTTCATTAATGCTTATTCACATGCAACTTAGTTCACGTCTAAAAAGAATATATTTCAAAATCTTGAGATGAGATCGATAACTTTCAATTCAAATGAACCATCAATTTTTCATAAAACTCTTACTTTGGTTAAAATATTTTGTTATATCGTGAGATTAAACAAAAATCTGGACACACTTAGGAAATAAATTTGATTGAAACGTTTTTCCACGTATGTATAGCTAGAGGGGGTAAGAATGACATGTTTATATTGAATGATAACAAGAGATATACATCATAGATTACCTTGTGTTGAAGATGCAAATCTCTTCCAATGTTCTTGATCCAAGACCTTCCTAGACTACAAACAAAAAGTTGGTCACAATGGCTGACAGAATCAAGGTGATTTCACCAGCATAACATCACTTAACAAGATTCTACACTTTCTTGTAAAATGGCCTCAATATATAGGTAAATGGAGGATGAATGGAGCATGAATCTAGACTCCAAGTGATGAATTGGATCGATCTGGTGTGTGAGTACCCATGTAAGATGAATTGGAGCCGAGTCATGCACATGATCCAATTGAAGAGATTCCCAAACATAAAGGATAAGTGGACCATTGCCCCTCCAAATACATGTGGGGAGTGATGTTGTCACCCCCTACAAGCATGCAGGGAGTGATGGCATAATGCCCATCGCCCCCCAAGAAGCATACAGAGGGCGATGGTAGAAAAAAAGTGGGCAAAATGAGTATGTACAAAGATGTAAAGGTAAGTGTCTCAGCTAGGCAATGAAGTAAGGTCTCCAATGAACCTAAGGTGGAAAATAAGGGTATAACAAATCCCCCCTAAAGTGTGAGGTTAGAAGAGAAGCTAATGGCCAAAAGACTTTATAAAAACAGGTAAAGGTAAAGGTCATGGATACAAGAAATTGGAGAGAACCTGCAAAACATCAACTAGGTATGTACATATCATCCTTGAGTTGGGAATACCCATGATCAGTAAAACTAATACAAAGCATGGCCTCCAAAAGTATACTGTGAATCCATAAATTAAGTATGAGATCATGGCCACAAGAGATACAAGCGTGGATCCATGTCATGACAGATAACATAGCCACCGACCAATACAGTTTGGATCTATGTGAACTAATGAGATCATAGCCACCGACCAATACAGTGTGGATCTATGTCACAATATACAAAATGCATGTCATGAGGATAGATAGCACCACTAATAGTGCACAGATGGTACTCGTAAAATGTCTAAACTGGAGATATAAATCCAACACAAATTGGGAGGGGAAACAAGGCTTAATGATGCAACCCATAACCCAATGTCTTCGCCTCAAATCCTGATGGTGTGAATCAACAAAATGTGAATAGATGTGCTAATGTCGAACATGTGAGAATCTATATAATTACCGGTCACTAATGTTTACGTTAACAAACGTGATGGAGACCACTGATGATGATGATGGATCCCAATATACCTAGTACATTCTAACGAGTGTGATTATATGAGTTGATGTCGAACACCCATAGAACCACTTGATTAGGAGTCAATGATGGTTACCCCTTATCGAATGAAAGGAATCCTGCCACTTATGACTGCAAGGTCCAGGGTACTAATGTTTCTAAATCCACTTCCTAGATAAGTATTTGGCGTCGATATAAAGTAATCCATAGAAGGAAGGCCTTAATGTATCCCCCATCAATTGACATGAAACAAACATCAATATATGTGATAAAGATGTATGATCACCAAGTATGACAAACTAACACAGGGATGGAAAACACAATTGGTAAAGAAATGATGCAAGCTACAAGCTCATTATAGAAGGGACAACTGAGTCAAAGAAGCATGAGATCACCATAATGTGAGATAATTCCACTAGCGCATTGATCTCACTAATTTATCACTAAGTCTATGGAGGATTTTAAGGATGTGAAAATATTGGTTCATGAAAGTAGTTGAAATTACGTTATCCACTGCCATCAAACTAATTATAGTTGTGAAGAAAATGCCACCAGTTCCTCCAATATAAAGAAAAACTAAAAGACCTAACCCATAACACAAGAATGCACAAGTACACTAGGCCTTGGCCATGTGTTTGTTGGGATACTATTTATTTAATTGCTCCCTCAAAACATAATGCCCAAGGGAAACCCTAATTTCCTAATTATGTCATTAAAGGTTGCATCAAAATCCTAAAAACTAGTGCTATGATTTTTTTAGTAGATCATTAAAAATATTGCTTCACTTCATCAACACATAAAGAAAATTACTAGCATAGTAATTGGTTGTGTCAATGTCTAAGCTCCATGGAAAATACCACAAGTGGCAATAAGCGACCAAGGTCTTTTAGCATGTCCCAAATTTGCAGTCAACAAATTAGGCTTGATGCTCACGTGATTGCTCCTAACTAGATTGGTTATGTAAAATATATTGGGTTAAATTAAAAAATAAAGTGTTGGATTTGTGAAAGTGTTGAGGCTACTTATATTGCCACCAAATCACCAAGATCCGCATGGAAATATATGCATTTTCAATTTCATATTGCCAATGGTTTTGCGGGAATGTTGATAGGATTAGTATCGCCATGGGAATTTGATCTCATCATTTCATTTCAATTTAGTTTAAATTTAGTTTTTAGTATTTATTTTATAATTTTATAATTCGATTTTTATATTTCATTTGTTTGTTTGCAGAAAGTTCAATGTTACTAAGATAAGTTCATCAAACCATAAAAAATATTTGGAAGAAATTTTATGCCGATGAAAGGGAGAACCTATCATGCCAATCAAGGAGGAAATATTTGATACAATTATGGAAGATCATGAAGAGTAGAAATGTGTTGGGGCTGCTTGTTCAGGATTTTATATAAAAGGAATTCATTGCATCAATCCAAGGGGGTGGGAGGTTGTCATGTTCCCATTTTTGTCAGCACCAAGAAGTAGGAAATGACACATCAAAACCCCATGGATCTTAGTAAAAATAAGTGAATTAATTAATAAATGGGGAATAACATTGGCCAATTACTCTAGGCTATTAAATTAACTAGGAATAATTTAGCCTATAGTTGTTTTAATAAATTAAATTAGAGGTGATGCAATTATTATTTGGATATTTAATTATTATTAAATGTGATAATGAGTTTGATAAGGGTGCAATAGAGGATAAGCTTTGACCAAGATATAGCTTGAAAAAGAAGAAAAGATGAAAGTAGTTAAAGCTGGGAAAGTGTTGGTCTAACTACCTCGTTCTTTAAATTTCTCTTACTGACCCAGGTTTGGCACAGTTGTAATCCAACAAAACCCTTCTTCACTAGCCCTTTCGGCAAGAGTCTACGTACATACTGAGGTCTCACCCGAGGCGAAGCTAGGGGGGTTGCAGAAGCACGTTTCTACAGCTAGGTGATGCACAGAGAATACACTGGTGAGTTGCACGAAGTCACACCTACTTCGCGTTTACTTTGTATGTTACAACGCACACAGGGACTGCGCACTTTGCAGAGGCCACAATACAATATGACAACACAAATCCAGACTACACTTTTCAATCAATCACACACTTTACAGACTTCGCTGACTTAGTGTTTGTTCCTAATACTTATGCATTCAACTTGCTCGGAATTACTTGTACATTCAGTTATACATGTTCAACACTTAACATATTATCTTATCCATCATACCTATGAAAATACATATAAAAAAGTGAACATACACAAACATGAACATAAACATAAGCAATCTCACAGATTCAATCACAGAACACAACTGTTTACATGGTTCACCCCCCAGATGGGAGCTACGTCCACGAGAACTATTGTTCATATTAATGGGAAGGGTTCAACAATTCCAATCTGTGCACTCAGCTACAGACTCTTCTCTCTACAATAGGTCTCTGCGCACATAGCTGTAGAGCCTTTTCCTTTCTTCTTGCTCTCTATAATGCTTAGTCTTTTCTACAAGACTTAAGACCAAAAGTAATACCATGAGAGATCAATCCTTCCCTTACAAAATTGCCCTTTTTATAGATCGTGCTCGAGGGTCATGTCCTTATAATCATTGTGGGGCAAAATCCTATGCTACCCAAAATCCCCCAAAAATGGCGTGGTTACCCCGCTAACCAGGCCTATCATAGTCGACAGCTACTTCACTTGACTTAGGCCACCTTTCTACGCCGCATCTGGCTCTGACGCCTCTTCTGACAACCGCAGTCCCAAGTGCATGGCTCGGACTGCGTACTGGCACATCCTTTTCAACTACTCCACTTCTCTCGTTGATGTCGATCTGTCGTTCTTCTTCTAACGGTATCTGCCACCCTGGTTGTCTTAGTACTCTGTCTGTACTAAGGCGACAGGTCGCTTTCCTCCAATTCCACACCGCTCCTTACCCTATTCCTATGAATTATGGAGTCGCTTACCCAAAATAGGTCGCTGCTAGAGCTCGCTTTACTTGTACATGTTACCAAAAATAATTGCTGCGCTCAAGCCATGTTTCATCAAAACTGCGCCATGCTTAGACTTCACATTTCCAACTACGCTTACTTGGACTTCTCTTTACCAAAATTTATGCCAATTTTGGACTTTGCTTCACCAAAAATTTACCAAATTGGGCCATACCCAACATGCCCCTAACACTTACTCGTGGATCATCGTTGATCCACTTTGTTCTGGCTTCGCGTCCCTGGGGGACCCAATTTTCCAATGAAGTCCTGAAGAGTTGCGCTTAGCTTCGCAACTATTTCCTTTGTTTCCTGCTCAAAGACCTTGACAGTTTCCAACATCTCCTATGAGACATCTTCCTGAGCATGCTCCTTTACCATCTACTTTGTGGTGTGGAGTTCTTGTAATTTTTCTTCAATTTATTCTGAAAGGGAGAGTGCCTCTTCCTGCATTCGCTGCAACCTTGCTGAGGTGTCAGCTTCCTTCTCCCTTAGAACTTTCATTTTTTTCTGCAAGTCCTTGATTTCTGCAAACTTTTGGATTTTCTCTCTGGGTCTCAAGGTTTTCATGGATTCATTCACAAAATCCAGCTCTGATTGTCATTGTTGTAGGTCATCTTGAATCCTCTGCAGATCGGGATCCTCCTATAGCATAGTCCATACTCTAGTGGCCTTCTCTAGTAGCTCTTGACACTTTGTTACTTCTGTGGAGATGGTCTCTGCTGAAGCATTGAGTTCTGCAACTCTTGCTTTTGCCATACTTGGCGGTGTTCCAGGAGGCTTCTGAGATTGTAGGTTAGAAACCTCTTCCTTGTGGGAGATCTCCATATCTACCATCTCCTCCTTAAGACTGCTTACCACTGAACCAATATTAAGGATGGTAACTTCGATCTCCGTTTTCTCTTCGCATTCTGGAATCTATGCACAAACCATAGCAACAGTCTCTTCCATCCTTCTCCACTTCTCGTGCACACCATGAAGCTCTCTTTTCTTCTATGCACATTACTATTGTAGTTGCTTGTAACTCTCTTCCAGATGTTGGTTTTGATTGTAAGAGACTATGTCTCTATCTATGATCTCTTCTACAACCTACAAATGTAGATTGTGCAACCCCTCAATAGGTAGCATACCAACATTGATATCTAGGTGCTCTAACCTCTTTGCACCTTCGGCTAGCTCATCATTTGGGAAGATTATACTAAGTGGCTCCATTCGGACCAAGCGAGGTTTCGTTTTCAAGGAAGGTGGCCTTCTCTTCTTTTGAATTGATTCACCCGAATTTCCATCTGAATCAGATTCTTGCACCAAGTCCTTTTGGACTTGTTCTATCCTCGCAACCATGCTCTTGAGCTGATCAAGGTTCTCATTTATCTGCGCCTAAGTCTCTTCACTTTTTCTATCTTTTAGCATGAGCGCCTCTTCTAAGTGCTCGGTGATGTGCAATGCAATGCAGTCATAATCATCGTTGTGTAACTTCGCCTCTGGCAGAGTCTTGGTTGCCTTGTGTTTCTTCCTACAAGCTCGATATTCAGCGCATCAATCTCATAGTTCCCTGGGAACCATTGTGGATTCTACTTCTTGGCCCTTGGCTGAATATAGATATAGTGTAAGTCATCCTTGAATGTTACTCATTGGAGATACTTAGTTGTCAGGTCCTTTGAGATGTGCGGAGTGCACCTTATCACATCGCACAATTTCCCAAAGTAAGTGAGCATCCGTTCATTGTTTATGTGTTGTCTTTTAGGCCTCGCATTTTCCCACATGTTGGCATACTTTGTTGCGCGACAATCTCCTGTCATTGCTGGGAATTTTTTCTAGTACAACGGCTCCTTCCATCCTATAAAAGCAATTAGCACTAGTAGCCAAGCAAAGTGAAATGGGCTACCATTCTCCTAAGTTTCTTGGACATCATCCAGGAACTCATTCAGTAAGTAACTTGCCCAGTTATATGGTGTTCCATCCATGGTCTTCACAGCTAGGAGAACTGTTACGATTGACACTTCCGTTGGTCTGCACTTCCTTAATATTTTTCCTGCTAGCACATGAACAGTGAAGCACATAGTTGGGTCTTCAATGCCATCAGTGATAAAAACCCTGGTTCCCCTTTACTAGTTTATATTCTTCCTTCATTTTCTTGGCAAGCTCTCTGTCCTTCATCTTCCCACAAACTCTGTTGTGGGATCATCACCTCGCTTGCTGAGATGAGTGATTCTATGGATGAGGTCGATATTGATATCAATCCTAAGGTTGAGCCATAGATAGCCCTGATGTGTGCTTGACAGCAAAGTGCTCACCACTGTAGTACACTTGGGACTTCGGTCAAAATGCGGTATTCAGAGGAGATTCAACAACCCATATGGTACCAACAGCTTCAGCTAGTCCCGCACGACGATGATAGTCGATTGCCCTGATTTCTCATCAGTCCTTCTGCGCATATATCGGTCAGGATAGAATTGAGAATATTTCGGCTCTTTGGGGTCCTCCCCCTCTAACATATCATGATTTGAGAACTTGCATCCCGGTATCTTGCCGAGTAAGTTCTCATGAATATGCACATGGCTAGAAATTGGTGGTAACGGAATTTCATACTGCACATTCTTGAACATGGTAACTGTTGGAGCGTCAAGCCTTCTAGGTGGAATATGTTCATGTGTGAGGTAGATTGGCCTATCCCCGGGTGGTAATGGTGGTATGGGCTTCGGTATTCCTCCTGACTTTGGCTTCTCAAGGTCCTTTATCAACTGTTTATCCTTCCGCTGCATGGCTTGTGCGTGGCCTGGCGAGCTTCATGACCCAGAACCCCTCTCTGGAACAGACTCTTTAATGGGCGTTTTCATTAACCCTTCAAGCCCATTCCATTTAAATTCCCTCACAAACTGTTCGAATGTGGACTATTCATACATCCACTTGGAAATTGCTCTGGATATTCTCAAGATTGTTCCTGCACTCTCTGATAAAAACTTAAATTCTTCTTGCAGGAAAATTGAAAAGTCACGGTAAAGTCCGCAACTATGTGTTGAGCACTATTTATACTGGCGCAATTAACCTTGAAGCGCGCCCACAAACAACTAGGTAGACATTAAATTGTGTGACCGTTGGCCAAATCCATTAAGGATCTTGGTCCTTTCCTTCATTGAATGCGTAAAAAATGGCTAATTTTGCGTTAAATGCAAAATTGGTTGTTGGAAAAACACTGTATAACGGCTATTTTTATGACCAAAATTTTAACAGCTAGTTCCATCAAACTTCGCTCACAACTTAGACAAAATTTTGGCGAGGTTCCACTGCGCACTTGTGCTCCTTTGTTTTTAACTTTGTAGTTGCGCTTCCTATTTGTAGTTCACATCATAGCTTCCAATATGCACTTCGCATCTCCTATTTCCTAAAACTTCGTGTTTCACCAAAATTGTGTACAGACTCTATGCAAATTTTAGTGTCCAATTTCAAATGTACTTGACACTTAAAATCCTCTTTGTTTCTGATCAACTGATGTCTAATAAAGTAGGACTATCCCTGTAAGGTTTTAGTCTACTTCCATTAATAAGACCTGGTAGGTTTTCTCCCATCAATGTGGCTAGCTAAATTGCACCACCATTAGTAACATTATTGACAACATATGGTCGTATCCAATGTATCTTAAATTTTCTAGGAAACTTCATGAATTTTCTGTCATAGAGGACAAGATCTCCTACCTAAAAGAATTTGTGCTTAATATGTATTTCATGCCATGCTTTTTCTCTGTCCTTTTGCACTTGCTGGTGAAATCCTGCAATGAGGTGATCTTCTTCTAGGCCAGCTAAGTGTAGTAACCTATCTTCTATTGTCTCTTCATTGGTCATGTCTGTGAAAGCTGCAATTCTCAAACTTGGTACTATGTATTCCATTGGCATCACAACTTCCTTCCCATATGCTAATATGAAGGGTGTATGACCTATCAACTTCTTGCAAGTTGTCCTATATTCCCATAACACAGTTGGTATTCGTAGATCCCAATCATCCCTATTTGTATTACATACCTTAGTAAGCGCATTTTCCAACACTTTGTTAAAAGCTTCAACAATGCCATTAGATTGTGGATGATATGGTGTGCTTTTCTGATTGTAAATATGAAATTCTTCAGTCAGGGCTTCAATAGTTCTATTTAGGAAGTGGGTTCCCTGATCGCTCATTAGGATTTTTGGACATCCAAACCTTATGAGGATGTTTTCAAAAATGAATTGCGTGACAGTAACTGCGCTACATTCCTTTACTAGTTTTTCCTCTACCCATCTGGTTAGATACTCTGTAGCTGTAATAATATATCTCAGGCCAGACCGCTTTTGTGGTGGGTTAATATGTCCCACGAAATCAATAGCCCACTTATCAAAGGCTTTCAATGTTAACTATGGCATCAATGGCATCTCATCTTTACAAGATGGCTTTCCTATTCTCTAGCAAACATCGCAACTGTGGCAACGTTCCTTTGAATCCTTATGGAGTGTAGGCCACCATAGGCTTGCTCTTAAAATTTTATGCGTAGTGGCCTCCAGACACTCCTGAATTTGCTTCAGCTAGTATCAATGGTTTCTCTTGTTCTAGCACACATCTACGCAGTACTTCATCCAGTCCTAGCTTGTATAATTGTCCTACAATTATGGTGAAGTCAACTTCTTTTAATACCAGTTGTTTCTTCTGCTGCATAATAAACTCTATATAGGTTCCAGACCTGTGGTTAGTAATTCTACAATGGCTTTATAATAGTCATTTTCTATCTGAATAGAAAACAACTGTGCATTAGGTAGACTGTCTTCCAGTTTGGTAGGCTCTTCGCCTGATTAAATTCTAGAAAGATGGTCAGGTCCTGAGTTCATCCTTTCTAGCTTAATAAAGATTTCAAAGTCATACTCCTCAAAGAGTAACAATCATCTACAGATTATTCCCCCTAACATTGGTTTATTGACCAGGTATTTCAATGTTGAATGGTTAGTAAACATACAGAAGTGCGCACCTAGCAAATAGTGTTTGAACTTTTGCAGTGCGTACACCATGGCTAAAAATTCTCTTTATGTTGTAGTATAATTATTTTCTACTGAGGATATCTTTTTGCTTGAGAATGCAATAGGATGGTCAGTTCCTCCCTCACCTGGTTGAGTTAGCACAATGCCAAGTGCAATAGATGAAGCATCTACATGCACGTGGAATGGTTTACTCCAATATGGAAAAACTAAGATAGGTGCAGTTACCATCCTTTCTCTCAATGTGTCCAGTCCTTTCTGTAATTCTTCAGTCCATATGAACTTCACTTCTTTCTTCAACAATTTTTCCATAGGCACAGTGATCTGCCCATATCCTTTGATGAACTTCCTACAATAGCTTGTGTGTCCCAATGTAGTGCGTAGCTATTTTAATGAGTTCGGCACTAGTAAATTCACAATAACTGCGATTTTAGCTAGATCAACCATCAATTCTTGTTTACAAACAATGTGTCCCAGTAGAATTCCATAAGGAACAAAAAATATGTTTTTCTTCAAGTTGAGGGAGATCTAATGTTGTCTACACTTTTCTAACATCATTATTAAGCTGGCATGATGGTTCTTTAATAACCCAAATATTGTCCAATCATCAAAATATACTTCTAGAGATTTATGGATAAAATCCTTGAATGCAGCAACAACTACTCTTGAAAATATAGCAAGTGCATTCTTTAGACCAAAGGGCATTACGGTGTACTGAAATGAGCCCCATTCAGTGGAAAATGTGGTGTTGTTCATGTCTGGTGTATCAATTCTGATCTGATGATGGTATCCAGAAAATCCATTAGTGAAAGACTACGCTTCATTCCCTCCAACATTTTCTAACACTTCATCTGTGAATGGAGTAGGAAATGGGTCATGCAGTGATGCATCATTTAGCTTTCTGAGATCTACACAAATCCTAATTTCTCCTTTAGTTTTCTTTTCCTGGATAACCATGGGACTTATCCATTCTGACTCTTCTACAAGTTCAATGATTCCTACCTAGAGCATCTTATCAAGCTCCACTTTTACCC
Source organism: Larix kaempferi (assembly GCA_027924585.1). Lineage (NCBI taxonomy): Eukaryota > Viridiplantae > Streptophyta > Pinopsida > Pinales > Pinaceae > Larix > Larix kaempferi. The sequence continues at coordinate 386,041 of BSBM01000286.1, forward strand.
TTTCTTTATATCTTGGATTGAGTCGATAAGGTCTATGTTTAATGGGCTTTGCATCCGGCTTGAGAGGTATTTTCATAACTCCCAAGTCGCCCAAAATGGCTTTGATTTCAGAAAACTTAGTAGGAAATAATTCTTCGTATTCACGGAGTAAATATGATATCTGTGCAACCATCTCTTTGTCCCAATAATCTCATATCGAAGCGAACTTCGGTTCTTTAGTAGTTCCAATGTTCGCTTTTCGAGTTTTTACAGGATTGCTTAGATCTGTAATTTCCAATGGAGGTCCTTCAACTTAACGCTCTACTTCTGACTCGGGTATGTTTACATTGTGCGGGTCATCATCCTCGCTTTCCTCTTCATCTTCATCTAAAGTGAAGTTATAACATTCCAGGGAATGTTCTAGCTGTGTTTCTCAATCTGGTTGCTGATACACAGGTTCTGGTATGTCATTGAATACCTTCTTTTTGATGATCTGTAATGCCTCATTTATACTTGGAAATTCATCCTCAAAGTTGAAAGTTGCTTGGAAGTTCTTAATCATAATAGACCATTCTAATGTTCCTCTGCGAAGTTATGTTTCTGTGTACTAGTTCTTTGGAATTTGCTCTAGTGTGTGTACAAACAGATGAACCCATTATGTTTGCGGTCTATGTGTCCACACTTTTAGACAATGGTCTATGTGATCCCTAGGATTGATTTTTACATTATATTTCACTTGTACAAACTCATTTTTTCTAGAAATATGATCTGCATCATGTGCTTACATTCCTCCCACGTGGTGAGATTCTGCTTATGCGCAACCCACCATCTAGCAGGTGTAAGCAGTGTTGTATCAAATGTTGCTATCTTGTGTTCATCTGAAACTAATATAACATATTCTTGAAAAAATGTATGAATATTACTCAAGCCATCATAAGTAGGGATTGGACTTACCTTTGATCCAATCCAGCACAGTGATCTCGTGAGTTGTGCACATCTTCTTGCAGATACTTCATGCATTATACTCTGCCAGTTCTCTAGTCTTGCATCTAAGTCGGATATGCAAGAACTGTCACATCACCAACTCAATGTTCCATCATCAGTCGGATTGACATAATATCCCTGATTCACCGACATCTTGTAGATATGATCCAGATCTTGAGCTCTGCATTCTTCTCTTAGTGGTTCAGTATATCTAGGTCCTTGTGAAGGATCCAAGGGTCCAATGACACTAATATCTACTCCTTCAAATATCATCTGCTTCTTTTTCAAGTTGATAATTGTGAGGTTATCAATTTCCCAATCTATTCCCATTAGTGCAGGATAGGGTCGGATATCATCTACGATCTCGATCACTTCGAATTCTGCTCTACTTCACATTCCATCAAAGTCAACAACAATATTTGCTAACCTCCCAAAGGGTAGAACCTTTTGCTGATTGGATAGCCTCAACTGTATTGGTGACCATGTTAACTTTAGATTTCCCATTTGTTCCCATGTCTTCTTGGTTAAGACATTCACTTTTGAGACTAAGTCAAGGATAATCTCATCCATTTCAAAATCCCCGATCTGCGCATTTAGTCTCATTTCTCTTCTGGTTCTTTTATGGTTCTTAATATGATGAACCACTCTATGTGCTTCATTTACTACATTACGCTGCTCGTAATGACATAGTAGGATCTGTAGTTCTGCTAAGGAATTTTCATATTTTAACAGCTTCATGCAGCTCTGTAACAGCTGCGCAATAGGACTCATCAGGTCTGTTTCAATCCGTGATCGGTCGTACGAAGCTGGCATATCCATCACAGGTGTAGTCTCACTTCGCAACTTGATTCTTGAAGTTAAATATTCTGTCTCTTTGAAGGTTTCTCGTGCTTCCATGAAGACTTATTTTTCGTTGTTCAGGTTGAAATCAGGTGTTTTTCCAGTTGCTTTTCTTACCCAATCCCCTTCAGTAGGCTTCTGTCTAGCTTGGTGATTTCCAGAAGACAAAGCTTCAGTTGTTCTATCTTCTCCTGTCATGGCTCCACTTCGCATCATAGCATGGATATTGCAATCTGTATTCCATTTTTCAGCTACGATCATCTCTATGTTTTGATTCTGTGCATTTGGTCTTCTCTCTTGCATTTTTTCTTGCAAAACAAGGCATACCTCAATGACATGTTCAAATGATTTACAGTATTTACAAGTACTACAAGGGTTCGTATAGTCTCTAGCTAGATGTCCTAGTTGAGCGTAGTTATAACACGCTATCTGGCCTCTTCCTTGTCCCTATCCAGTGTTTCGTCCTCTTCCTCTGAATCCATCACGTACTCTATACGTGCCTTGATCATACTGCACATTTTCATTGTTATGTGATGTTTCTTCTTGTACTCGGTAGACATCATGATTTCTTTCTATCATGAGGTCGTATGCTCTATAGTTGGAATCATCATGACCAACTAACTTACAAAATGTGCAATATAGGTTCTTAGGTGTTTGCACATATTTCTGAATTAAGTAACAGTCTTTTGGATGATGTCCTCTACATCGACAAATCTCACACCATGGTCCTTGTTTTTTATTCAATGGGTTTGGAGCTCCTCTAGCAATGTAATCTCTAAATACTGGACAATGTTCTTTGGATTGACCTTCTCCCTTACACTTTGTACACCAAACCTCTTCTCGGGTTTCTTTTCCTTTCTTCATATCTTGTAGTTGTAATGTCAAATTTGCTAGCTGGGTCTGTATCTGAACCATACCTATGCTAGTCTCTCCTATGGGAGAAGCCTCTAGTTTCATCGCAATTTCTAGGGCCTCCGTCTATGAAGTAACCTTTTGTTGCATCAACGATAACCTGATATGTGGAAACAGCATGGCTATGAACCATTCCTGGTGTTTTTGTGGCACTATGTCAAAGATCACGTGATCTAACAGCACTTTGAACTTTTGATCAAATTCCCACACTAACTCACTCGGTTTCCACATAATTTTGTTGAGCTCTATGATACACTGCGATTCTGACTTACTTTTTTTAAACTCTCTGATGAGCGCAGTTCTAATCTCTACTAGTGTCCTATTATGTCCAACAGAGTACTTCATAAACCAGGTTAATGCTTTGTCCCTGAATGTGGTAACGAGCTGTGCTTGTCTAATAGCATCATCGTGTACTTGTTTAACATTCCACATGGCTTCACAAATAAACCAGTGTTGTCTAGGGTCTTCTAGACTCGTTCCTTTGAATATAGGCAGCTTGATGTCGTCTGTCATTCTTCTTCTAGGAGGCGTAGTGTTCTGGGATGTCTTAGGTAGACTAGTACTATGAATGCTCTGTTCTCAGTACTATTTCCTGTTGTGTTACTACTACTATTGTTATGTGGGTTAGTAGTATTTTTGGCGTCAACTGGAGGTTTCTGTGGAGAGATGGGTTGATAGCTAGTTACTCTAGGCTCTGTTTCACTACCAGGCTCAACTTGATATGAGTCTCTATTACTCTCTAACTCAGTTTCTAGAGAAATGCGAGGTTCGGGTTCATTGGACCTCTTCTTAGTGCTAAACTTGTATCTTTTACTACTTCGTAATGTATAGATGTTTTCCTCAGTGTCACTATCTTTGTTACTAAACATTACATATTTAAATCCTACGAATCTTATTGCATTATTAAGACACCTTTCTCTACTAACAACATTTTAATACATTAACTAAGATTTTTCAGGTACTTACCTCTGAATCCCTTGAAGAAATCTGCTTCAGCTGCACTGTAAGACTTCAGAGTGTCCACAGCAAATTCTGTAACTTAGCCTTCTAGTACACTATTGAGCCAGAATTCTACTGCTCTTGAGATTGGGCTATCCACAGCTTTACGTCTCTGAACCAGTTCTGAGGTCCACACCATAGGTTCTCCACCCTGATAACAGTTCTTTCTTTCTACTAGTCTTGATAGCCACTCATATAGATCGTTGCTGAAGAATGTGAAGAAAAATTCATAAATGTCAGAAAATAGGTATCTCCGCAACCATTTTTCATTAGAGAAACATAGATGTTTGTTCTCCTTCCTTGCAAACTCCTTTTCTGTATTAGCCACCCAGTTATGTATTTTTGTTCTCTTGAGATTTCAATATTCAGATCACATCACCAGTTCAAGCGTGGCAATGGAACCATTTGTTGTGCTACTACCTCATTCTTTAACTTTCTCTTACTGACCCAGGTTCAACGCAATTGTCGTCCAACAAAACCCTTCTTCGCTAGCCCTTTCAGCAACAGTCTGTGTATATACTGAGGTCTCATCCGAGGCGAAGCTATGGGGGGGCTGTAGAAGCACGTTTATAATGTGAGGTGATGAGCAGATAATACAATGGTGAGCTGCGCGAAGTCACACCTACTTTGCGTTTGATTCGTATGTTACAGTGCACACTGGGACTGTGCACTTCGCAGATGCCACAATACAATATGACAGTGGAAATCCAGACTGCGCTTCTCAATCAATCACACACTTTGCAGACTTCGCTGACTTAGTGTTTGTTCATAATACTTATGCATTCAACTTGCTCGAAATTACTTATACATTCAGTTATACATGTTCAACACTTAACATATTATTCTCATCCATCATATTGTGAAAATACGTATAAAAGAGTGAACATACACAAACATGAACATAAATATAAGCAATCTCATAGATTCAATCACACAACACAAGTGTTTACGTGGTTCACCCCCCGGATGGGATCTACATCCATGGGAACTATTTTTTATATTAATAGAAAGGGTTCAACAGTTCCAGTCTGCACACTCAGCTGCAGACTCTTCTCTCTACAATAGGTCTCTGTGCACACAGCTGCAGAGCCTTTCCCTCTCTTCTTTGTATCTGCAATGCTCAGTCTTTTCCACAAGACTTAAGACCAAAAATAATACCATGAGAGATCAAATCTTCCCTTATAAAATTTCTCTTTTTATAGATCGTGACCGAGGGTCACGTCTTTACAATCATTATGAGCCAAAATCCTATGCTACCCAAAAATGGCACGGTTACCCCACTAACTAGGCCTGTCATAGTCGATAGCTTCCTCACTTGACTCCGGTTGCCTTTTTACATTGCTTCTGGCTCTGACACCTCTTCTAACAGCCGCAGTCTCAACTGCGCGGCTTTGACTACATATTGGCACATCCCTTTCAGCCACTCCACTTCTTCCATCATTTTTGATCCATCGTTCTTCTTCTAATGGTCTCTGCCACCCTGGATGTCTTAGTAATCTATCTGTACTAAAGAGACAGGTCGCTTTCCTCCAATTCCACACCGCTTCTTACCCAACTCCCGGGAATTATGGATTCACTTACCCAAAATAGGTCATTGTTGGACCTCACTTTACTTGTACATGTTACCAAGAATAACTACTGCGATGGAGCCATGTTTCATCAAAACCGCGCCATGCTTGGACTTCGCATTTCCAATTGTGCTTACTTGGACTTCGCTTTACCAAAAACTGTGCCAATTTTGGACTTCGCTTCGCCAAAACTTTACCAACTTGGGACATGCCCAACATAAAGCAAGAAAAAGAAAGGAAAAGTTGGTAGAAGGTAGAAAAACAGAATAAAGAAGAAAAGTAAATAAAAGCGGAAAGTAGGATAAGGCAAAAAAACAAGAAAAAGTAGGATAAGGAAGAAAAGCAGGAAAAAATAGTCAAAAGCAAAAAAAGCAGGATAAAAAAGCAAAAGCAAGATAAAGCAAAGGTAGAAAGAAAAGGAAAGATAAAATCTTGAAAGAAAGCTATCCTTATCCACTCAATGAGGGCACATTAGCCTAGATGAATTGCTCAACAAGTCACCTCAATTCTATAAAAAAAGGAGTGTGCACCACTTTCCCATCTTTTAACAATTTGAGAATTGAATTGAGAACTATTTTTCCTCTTTGACTTGGGAGATGTGCCCCTAGTGCAAGATGGGAGTTGTTCCCCTGCTTCTTCTGAGAAGATGATGACATCCAGCCTTCATCATTGAGTTTATTGTAGGTCTTGAAGTCTGATCGAGTGAATTTCAAGATTTTTTGCAGAGATTGGGAAGCCTCCCATTCGAAATCCTGATGCTTTCTAGTCTTTCTATGATGAAGAGTTATGTCTCTGACTCTGCTACAGTTTTTGGTCCCATCAGTTGTCTCGACCATACTACGCTCTGTCATCTCTCAACCTCACTTGTCGGCTTTACTAAACCTCCACAGCTGCCATTCCACCACATCCTCCACGCTTGGCCTTCGTCGCTTTCGTCATTGTTGATGTTCGACCTTGTCGACATCTCAACTCCTTTGATGCATGCTCCTGTTGTCTGTCGACCTTAGGCTTGTCGACTCTCGACCTTTCGCCCACCGACTGCATGTCAAAGGATTCTGCTCGACATCCTCGCTTCGACTGCCAGCTTACTTTGCACAGGTGGTCGTCAGCACCTCCCTTGGTCGGCTTCCTTTTGTCGATCAACTTCGACTGATTTTCCTAGGCCCCGATGCTCCTACATCCATGCTTGACCTCGAAATCGATGTCTTCTAATTAGAAAACTTCTTTCGTTGTAAGAAGGGTTTGAATGTTGTCTTTTATATCTGGGGAGTCGTAAATCTTTTTAAGATAGGAATTCCAATCTTTTAAAGCAATATTATAATTTATCTTCTTTTGTTTTGCGAGTTAGAATTTGCCTCCAGAAATTCTTAGGAGCCACCTTGGAGAAGTGTAAGAGATTTTCCTATCATTTACTAAGATAGTGGCTTTTTTTCCTTTTAATTAGGGTTTTGCAGTGATTTATCTTATCCATTTTTATCGATTCTGCAGTAGCTTGATTAATTTATTTTCTCACATTCTTACAATCTTGATCATACCACGGGTTGGTTCTACTATCTCTCTTATTAACCGAGACTTCAGTAGAGAACTTGCTAATGGATGACGAGAGGGTTGTAGTAAAATTATGGTAGATATTTTCTATATTCTCCATACTAGATAAAGGAAACAAATCATTTTTTAAATCATGGAGAAAAATATCAGTTTTATTTTTATTGAAGATCAGGTGTTTTTGGAAATGATAGTTTTCCTCTTTGGGATTGCTATGCATGGCAATATTGACAATTATAATTAAAGGCCTATGATCAAATTCAGGCTCATGGTCATTTAAGATGTCAAAATATATTAACTTGTTGCATAAAGGGATATAAAAAATAACATAATCTACCACACTACTGCAAAGCCCGTGAATACAAGTCATCCGGCTAGAATTTGGCCATTTTGTTAGTCCGTTTCAAATGATAAGATATTGAGTAGTATAAAAATTGACCATCTCAGAACTGAATAAATTTTCACCTAGATCTTCAGAACTTCTTTTGTACCTATTAGCTAGCTCAAGGTCTTGACAATGGCTAAAGTATCATCTTCTACCTCCTCCTTTAAACCAAAAATTATGAGGTTCAAAGATATTTTGTTGTGCCAATGGTCTAAAGCTATCAATGCATCTCCTTGTTTGGGTGTTTTTCGCGTTTCCATTGCATGTAGACTGATCTCCATCGTCTCTACCTTGTTCTCTAATTTTTTTATCTTATCATCTATTTGGTTTTGGATCTCTTCTTGAAATGATGTAAATTTATTATCGGGCATTGATTTTAACTTTATCTCAATTTTAGCTTCTCTTTCTTCCCTATGTTTCTCTAAGGATTCTATATATTCATAAATTTTAGCCTCTCCTTTATGTTTCTCTACTAACTCCATATATTCCTATAGTCTCTGTAGGGTCACAAATGATTGATGAAGATGCCCTAGTTACTTTAACTTTCACGACACAGATTCACCGTTCACCAAGGGTTCTTTTCACAAATTTTACTCAGGGTTTTCACCCCATAATATCCAGAACTTCACCATGAGCTTCACCGAGGGCTTCTCACCCGGAGATTCACCAAGGGTTTTTCGGATTTTCAATGAAGACATTCACCTAGAGCTTTGCCGAGGGTTTCTCACAACGGAGATTCACCGAGGGTTTTTCACGTTTTCGCTGAAGAGCTTCACCTAGGGTTTCTCACCCGAGGGTTTTTATGTACTTCTATTTTAAATTAAATTTATATTTTAAAAATAAAAATTAAAACACTATGTTATTTAAATGAAAAATTATATTTTTTTTTAAATTTAAAAATTAAATAAATATTTGTATAGTTTAATTAATAAACTAGATTCTTTAGAATACATTTTTGGTGTCATCTAAATTATTTTATATCATATGTTATATTTAAATGAAAAATTATATTTTTTAATTATATAAATGAAAACAAAATATTTATATTTTTTAATTAATAAAATAGATTTGTTTTTTTCTTATTTTTTGAGTGCTGTCTAAATTATTTTGATTCTTTTGTGGCCTTCAATCTTCGGTCAGGTTGAGATTGTTCAAAATTTAGTTTCAATTCTAAAAATGGATTCATCTTATTATTATGCAACAATTCTAAAGATGAATTCATTTTATTATTATGCAATCTCTAACAGACGTTAATCATTATATATAAAAGAATTTTACAAATTTACGGTGATCCATTCTCTCACTCTGAATAAAGTTGCAGATCTAAAACTTTCAATAATGATGTAATGATTGCAAATCTAAAACTTTCAATAATGATGTAATGATGACGATTTACTTTGAAGATAAGGAATGATAACAACAAACAATATAGAGAATCTTTATATCAAAGAACATGTAATATGATGATCAGATAATCGCGATATCATGATGTCTTCACTAGGGGGTCAATATTATACCACGCTCGTTCATATTGGGGTATTAATTAAACATGAAAACCATAATATTATATTTCTTATATATTAAGTGTGGTTAGGGTTTTTTAATTTAATAAAGCAATACACAATATGTTGAGGTATATTATATATGGTTGGGCTACCAAATGTGTCCCGAAATGGCAATGAAAACGCTGCAAGGAAATCGAAATCGCGTGGTGGCTGGAGGCCAGGGTTTTCTGTGGTGAAGCCCTGTGGTACCAAGAGCTCTCGCAGGGTTATTCTGTTCCTTTTCTGCATATCGGCGATTGCATGGTGGGAGAGCTCAAGGAGGCGAACTTGAAGCCCATTGAAACGGGAAGCAATGTGAAGATAGGGCTTCTTGGTACAGAGGAGACCGACCTTAAGAGTGGGGTTTTATCAAGATAGGCTTAGCAATCAGGTAATCATGCTGTCAATATTTTTTATATAGGTGCATTTAGGGTTTATTTAATAGGACATAATCATAATTTCAGTGTGCTTGAATTGGGTTTTGAAAAATAGATCAGGATATAGTCAGAAATGTTGTATTTGGGCTTTTACGAATAGCTCATAATTGTTCTAGTGTGGATTCATCTAGTTTTGGGGACGGGTTGTGGTAATTGATATCTGATAGTTCAACTACAACTTGGTTACCAAGATAGACCATGCCCTACTGTGGTAAATTCCAATAGGTCCTCTTCTCCTCATTTATGGATTTGAAACCTGTTTTATTTGCAGTATAGCAAATTTGTATCGTACATTTTCCTATAGGATTTTGACAACCGACATATCCAATAGAAGAGGAGGATTACCTTCATACGTGTCATATATCTCAATGCATACAAACTTTAAACTACTAGGATTTAATAAGGAATTTATTAAATTCACAACTTTTTGGTTTGCTTTTGGTGAAGGGCATTGAGGTTTTGGAATTGGATTTTGTAAAATTGTATTTCAGAGTTGCAGTTTTACAGATGTTTTTGTGTAAAGTTGCATATTTTCTTTCACCTTCTTTCATAGTTTTTTTTTTTACAGTAACATCGGGGAAGATTATATTAAAGCCGGTATAAAGCTACCGAATGCTTAGTACATAGAAAGCATAGTTACAATACGCATCAAAAGATGTACAGCGACATTTCAAAGATCCTCCAAAACTAGGCAGGGCTCCACTCCTCCCATTTGCCTGAAATTATTTAAGTATTACAATGGAGATTGGCGTATTGCACTGCTAGAAACGTAGTTCATTTTTCCAATTTAGCTTTCAGCTTTGTAACTTCAGCTTCCAGGGCTGCAATCTTGTGCCCGAAGTTTCCATGGAGATTAGCTGTATCCTTGAATCCGGTGCGAGTTTCGTCTTTCAAGTCTTCCATTTGGTCTGAGAAGTCAGCACGTAGTTGCTTAAGCTCCTTGTTCAGCAGGTCCCATGACTGCTCGCCTGCCTTTGATAGCGCTTCCAGCTTTGCGTTCTGATCCTCGTGCTTGGCCCTTAGTCGGCCCAGGGTAGCTTCCAGAGCTCCGATCCTTTCTTCAGCGGAGATTCCTGAGCTTGATGAGCTATCAGACGCCATCTTGGCCAAGAGAACTGTGTGAAACTCGAACTGTGCCCGATCTTGACAAGGGGAAAACTCGGAATGCTTGAAAAACTTAAGTCCAGTGACTAAGCTCGCCAGATGGTTGAGAATGGTTTCGAGACAGGGGAGGAGCATCTTTAAGAGGATACAGGGAGACTCCCGAGGGGCGAAAGGACCTGACGCTGTGCGAGAATGCAGGGAATCTCTGCCACACTCAAGGAAAACGTGGTTTGGGGTAGTCCAATGAGTTCGCTGTGGGAAGATACAGGATCCCCTGCAGCTATGGGATGTCACATCTCTGAAGAGCGCCATCTATGCTTAAAATGCTTTGAGCCAGCTCGACACCTTTGTTTGCTTCTTTGTCTGCTTGCCTATTCAGCACACGAAGCACATGGTAAAATCTGATCTTATGGAATTGTTTGCTCACCTGAAGGATTCTTTGAAAGATATGGCGTAGTTTAATATTCGGAGGGATCTTCTTTGTTATGAGGGCACTGATAAGAATCCTGGAGTCCCCAAAGACTGTTAAGTTTCTAATTCCTTTGGCGTGTGCTAGCTTTAAACCTTGCCATAGACTGCAGAATTCAGCTGTATTGTTAGACTCAATTCCAAGGCCCCAGGCATAATAGGTGATAGTGATCCCGATAGCTGATCTGATTACTCCTCCGGCACCTGCAGGGCCTGGGTTTCCTTTCGATGCCCCATCAAAGAAAAGGCAGGGCTCATTCAAGGAGGTTTCCCAATGCCTGAAATCGGCTTCCTCAAGTCTAATTTCCCAGTTCTCTGACTTTGGAACACGGCAAGCGGCATGAAATGGAAGATTGGTCATTAGCAAACTTAACCAACTTATCTCCTCTTGTAGAAGCTGGGCGGAGTTTTTTAATGAACTGTTGCAATCTAGGGCTTCTCCAAGAATGGCTCTAGCCTTCACTGCAATTTTCCAGGGAGGGGATTCATGGCTTCGGAAGATTCTGTTGTTTCTCTCAAGCCATAGTTTCCAGCAGATGGATTTTGGGAGCCATTCCCAAGCAGTTTGAAGCAGATTCTTGTTGTTTAGCTTGAAGGGAGACAGGGACTTCCAATTGGAGAAGAGGTGTTGAACAGTTTGGGGCAGGGTAGTGGCATAGTTAAGGCTCATAGCATGGAGCCAGACTTCATTAGCATAGGGACACTCCAGCATGATGTGATCCATAGTTTCTTCATGGCATTTACAGAGGGGACATCGGGAGAGTCCTTCCATTCCTCTTTTCTTGAGGTTGTCACCGGTGAGGACCCTCTTATGGGCTAAAGACCAGCAGAAGATATCAATTTTCGGGATGAAAGGTTTGGACCAAATAAACTTCCAGATGGTTGGGTTTGGGGCAGCATAGGGAATGGCCTGTATTTCTTTGTAGCCTTCAGCAGTAGTGTAAACTCCAGTAGTTCCCCAACCCCTTCTATCTCTAGAGTCCATCTTGGAGGGGGACTTACCTTGGAGGAGGACAATCAAAGCTTCTGCTTCAGAGTTCAGATTAGGAGGAAAGTGGCCTAAGTCCCAACCTTTCCAAATATCATCCTCCCAGACAGAAAGGTCCCATAGAGTGGTGGAGCCCTTGTCAAGAAGCCATCTTTGGATGTTACTGATATCCGAATTAGAACCAATGGGGGGGTTCCCTAGGATAGAGTCTTCCCAGACGTTGATTGAGATCCCATTTCCAGGGATCCAGTAAAGTTTATTTTGGAAAGGGATCAGAGCTTTTATGCATAATTTGTAGATTGGGGAGCCCTTCCCAGGGGGAGGTTGCCGGTCCAGGCATCTTTTCCTAGGTCCAGGGAAATATTTTTTGCGGAGAACTTCTTTGCTCCAGCTAGTTTTTCCTGAAATCAACTGCCAGAGTAACTTAGCTCCCAAAGCAAGATTTTGGGTAGTTAAACTTCTCACCTGGAGACCACCTTCATCCCGGGGCTTTTTAATCTTTTCCCAACTGACGAGATGGATTTTATTCCCATTCCCTTTACCTCCTTCCCAAATGAATTTTCTGAGCAGTCCTTCAATCTTGTTAACTATTGAGCAGGGAGCAAGCAAGATAGAGGACTGGTAAATAGGCATGCTATTGAGAACAGATTTGATAAGAGTAGTTTTACCTGCAAGATTGAGCCAGCTGGCCCCCCATTTTTGGATTTTGCGTTTGAGCTTGTCAACAATGGGTTCCCAGTCTGCTGAGGTGATTTTGTTTTTACAGATGGGAATTTCGAGATAAATGAAGTTGTTCCATTCTTTGGTACCTTCCATCCCCAACGTTCTGATGATGTTCCTTAGTTCCCTGGCAGCACAATTCCAGCTGAAGATTTTGCTTTTTTGGAAATTTATTTTGCTTCCTGAGACTTTTTTGTATAACTCCAATTCTTTTTTGAACTGCTCCGCAGAATGGACAGAGGCTCCTCCCAGAAGCAAGGTGTCATCAGCGAATTGGGTGTGGTTAATGTCCCTGACATTGTTCACTATTCTTAGCCCCGGAAGCATGTGGATGTCTTGACTGAGGTTAAGTTGATAGCTGAGGATAGAAGCCTGGATAGCATAGAGAAGAGAAGAGAGCGGACAGCCTTGCCTTAATCCTCTAGAGGCTTTGAAGAAGCAAGTAGGCCTTCCATTTACTAAAGGGGCGATCCAAGGGTCCCCCACACAGCCTTTGATCCAGTTTATGAAATTGATGGAGAAGCCGAAATTAGCCATAACAGCAAACAGGAAATCATGTCTAACACGGTCAAAGGCGTTGGCTAAGTCGAGTTTGATGACCATGCCTTTTTCCTTACGCTGATTGCTAGAGTAGATTGCTTCTTGGACAAGTATGATGTTATCCAGGATTTTCCTTCCTTTGATGAATCCTCCTTGATTCTCCGGGATGATCCGAGGGAGCATTCTTTTCAGTCTGGAGGAAATGATCTTTGTTATCAGTTTGTAGCCCATATTGCAGAGAGAGATGGGCCTGAATCGGTTGAAGGTATTGGCTCCTTTTTCTTTTGGGATCAGGGCTAGGAAAGATGAGTTAGTGCTGCCTCCCAGCTTGCTGGTTTTCTGGGAGTGCTGAACCATTTTGAGGAGATCATACTTAATAATTGCCCAGCAGCAGATGAAGAATCTAGTTGTAAAGCCATCCGGGCCCGGCACGCTATCAGGTTTCATAATAGAGAGAGATTTTTTAACTTCATCCATGGTGATAGGCGCGGTCAGGAAGTTATTATCCTCCGAATTGATGAGCTGAGGGATGAGATCGAAGGGGTGGGAAGTGACGTCGAGAGGCTCTTCAATAGGGGCAGTGAAGAGTTCGGAAAAAGTTTCCACAGCTGCTTTCTTGATGCCTTCAGCATCTTGGACCAGTTCTCCCTCAAACTGTATTTCCGAGACAGCTTTGTAATTCTTCCGGGCCTCTGCTTGTTTGTGAAAGAATTTTGTGTTTTTGTCTCCACTCAAAAGCCAGAGGTTACGGGATTTTTGACGGTGGAACTCTTCTTCAATCCTACAGGCAGAGAAGAAGTTTTTTTGCAGGGTTTCTTCCTTAATGAAGAGCATATCAGACGCAGGAGAGGAATCAACAATGGCTTGATGCGCTTCAAGCTCAGCTTGGGCAAATTCTCTGTTGCAAGCCGGAGAGGGTAGATTTTTGGCCCAGGTTTTAAGGGCGGATTTGAGTTTTTTAAGTTTGGATTCCCAAATAAATGAGGGCGAGCCAGAGAGGTGGGCGTTCCAAGAATCAGCTACCGTTTGCAGAAAGTCATCCTGTTGAATCCAAATTGGACTGAACCGGAAGGGGATTGGTCCAAGATTTTGATCAGCAGCAAGCTCAAGCATGATCGGATTATGGTCAAAAGTGCAGTGAGGGAGGATTTTGGAGGAGGCTAAAAGACCCAAATCGAGAAAGGAGGAGTGGACAAGGAAGCGGTCAAGCCTTGCTGCAACATGGCCTGGCCCATTTCTTTTGTTTGTCCAAGTAAAGTTACCATTGATGGGCTTGATGTCAATCAGATCCCAGCCAGAGATGATGTCTTCGACCCATTCTCTTGAGGGATCTCTAAACGGATTTCCTCCTTTCTTTTCATTAGCCGCCAGAGTAACATTCAAATCGGGCCAACTATAATAATATTTTCTCTGTTCTGCAGTTGAAGAAAGGATTCAAGAGTGTTCCAGCACTCTTTTTTTTCCGCATGCAAAACAGAACATAGAGATTAAAGAGGCTTACCTTATGTCCAGATTGCTTGTGGTTCAGTTTGGTGAAGACCCAGTGGACAGTTCGTTCTTCAGCTTCAATATCTGTCACGTCCCCATTTTTACCCCCCTTTTTTTCACTAAATCGTAAATGATGTAATTATTGTAACTTAATCATGGTGAGGAGCTCAAGGCCAAGGCCCCGCCATTGATTTGTCGTTTTATAGAGATAGATGCCTATGGTTCTTGTGCTAGAAGGGCACGATGTAAATAAGACATCATGTAAATACGAATTTAATGGAAAAGAACCCACGACCGGCTACGCAATGCAACAAAAGAGACGGGGGCACGATCTTTACAAGGAAAAGGGAGGGAAATTATTCAAACCCTTGAGCCAATGGTATTAATCCATGTGTCAATGGGGAAACCCATAAACCACAACCTACCCATTTTGTCTCATGCACCCAATCATTTAATTCTTCCAAGAATTTGGTTAAGGCAGTTAATGCCTTGGGAATGAGGGAGTATGGCAGCCAATTTCGTGCATGGGCAAGCCATCAACATGGAAATTCGTGTTTTTGCTTGTGGGGCAAGAAACCACCCACGAAATGGTGCCCAAAGCCATGGGGAAGGGGCAGTCTTCATTCATTCACGCAGGTAGAGAAGGCTGGGAGTTACAGTCACGTTTTTGAGCAAAAACGCAGGGTTCTCCCTGCCCAAAAACCCGTTTTTGGTTTTGGATAGTAGCTGGGAAGGAGGGGGTGCGATTTGGGACTGTATGGAGGTCGTTTTTGCCCCCGAATGTCCAAGGACGTTTTTCTAAAAACTGATTGGCTTCCCAGGGTTGTTCCCCATCTTCCCATTTCGTTTTTTTATGGGTCCCCACGTTTTTCTGAGATAGTTGGAAACCCCATCTCATGCATCCCACTGTGGAAAGCGTTTTCCTCATGCCCAGTAATTGAGTTTTTATTTTGTTCAGTACATCCCATTTTGGATTTGAACATGTGAGCAGAAGCTTCAAGAGTGGAAGAGGACAGATTTGGCTTGATGAGCCAATGATGTATCCATAGCTCCATGGCTGAGCCACTAGCCTAGTAATTCACCTCTACCCACCTCTTAGCAGCCTGAGAAACCCAACTGCTAGTTGGCTTGGCTGATTCTGGCATATCTTTGGCTATGTGAGAGCCGGTTTCCCCTTTTTCCTTGTGAAGATCATGCTCAGCTCGGGGGTGGCAGTGGTGCTGAGAAATTAAGGAGCACACTGGCCTATGGTTGGGTGGAACGTTTCAGAAGCGTAGCTGGTTGCTCAGGGACTACTTGTTAAGATAAGTATTCTCTTGTGTTTGTATATTCTTGCCATTATTAAATTGATGAATATCCGAATGAATGGTGAAGGTGTAAATGATATTACTTCCGTTGTGCTATAAAATAGTTATGCATCTACATATGTCTCTGTTATTTTATGTGAATGCTTATGAAATCATTTCATGGGTTTAGATGCCCAGTTTAGGAGCACGACCGATATGCACTTTCATATGTATATGTACATATTCATGTTAATTTGAATGTTTGTTTATAATATCGGATGGGGCTGGATGCTCGGGTTAACCTCACGATCCTCTCCATCTAGCTGGTAGAAGGGGAGGGGACGTGACAGAATGGTATCAGAGCTGCGTTGCAGCATAATTTGGGCCTCTATGGGCCAAATCTGATAAGCAATTACAAGAAAGTTGTTGTCTTATGAGTTTTTGGAAATTTGGTTTTAAAGTCTGTTTTTGAAAAAATTTGGTTTAAGTCCGTTTTTGAAAAAATTTTGGTTTAAGACTGTTTCGGAAAGAATTCCCGAATGCCTTCTGAAACTGCGGAAGCATTCGGCGAATCGTTCCGAAATTTCGGAAGCGTTCCGAGAATTTTCCGAAAATTTGCGAAGGGAAGTTTTTCGGAAGGAATTCCCTTCCGAAATTGCGGAAGGAATTCTCTTCCGAAATTGCGGAAGGAATTCTCTTCCGAAATTGCGGAAGGATTCCGCGAACCGCTCCGAAACAGCGGAGAAAATTTTTGTAAGTGAAAAATTTTCTAAAGTCCCGGCGTCGAACGGAAACTTTTTCGGAAGAAATTCTCTTCCGAAATTGCGGAAGGAATTCTCTTCCGAAATTTTGGAAGGATTCTGCGAATCGTTCCGCAATTACAGAAGCATGTCGCAAGTCGTTCCGCAAAAGCATTTCCAAAAACCGCCCGAAAACCTCGGAAGCATTCCGCGAACGGCTCCGAAGCTGCGGAAGCCTTCGCCGAATGGCTCCGCAATTGCGCGAGCGTTCGGTAAATCGCCCCGCCATTGCGGAAGCGTTCGGCGAACTGCTCCGCAATTGCGGAAGCCGTCGCCGAAGCACCCCGCAATTGCGGAAGGCTACAGCCAACCGTCCCGCAGTTGCGGGAGCATGCAGCGAACCACCTGTTGCGGAAACTTTCAGCCTATCGCTCCGCTAGTTGCGGAAGCTTTCATCCTATCGCCCCGCCCATTGCGGCAGGATTCAATGAACCGCCCCGCGACAGGGGCATTATTTGTAAAAAAAAAAAAAAAAAAAAAAACGAGGGCGCTGCCCTCGACCCGCCCTGCTAGCCACAAGGGGGCAAGCCCCCTTGACCCCCTTTTTTTTTTCTTTTCCCCTCATATTTTCGTTGTTGTGGTTTGACGAATTGTCAAGTATGGAATTTTTCCCACATGCATGAAGCTATTTGTGAATTTCTGAGAATATAATGCAACGGTGTAAAATGTGCAGAATGGGAGTGAAAGATGTCATTTTTGAAAGGATGCAGTTCCCACGCCTGATGTCAGAATGGAGCATGAAGACAGGCATTGGAAAGCTTGTCCAGCAGGGAATAATGATGCATGACCAGAGTTTGAATGAGGTCTACATATATCATAGATATTTAGTGCAGAAGAGTGCCAGCGGCTGTTTTGACAAACAAATTTTGTTGTCAAGGTGGGCAATTTCTACAATGGCATGACATGGAAGAGAAATTCCATGTTACGAGGAGGGATCGAAAAGGGAAGAATTCCTTAAACCCCTGTTTGTTATCGTACTTATAATTATGAAACCATCGTATGGCATAAATATGTTAAAAAAATGTAAGGGATTACATAGATATATATGCACTAGATGGCATCTTAACGAATTGCATAGTGCATATAGAAATGCTTGTGCATAAATGGGATATTGCACATTGGTAGAATAATGAAGTCGGCATATGCAATAAACCACTAATGGAGAATATTGTGGTTGATAATCACTATTGATGTTGGTATTGGTTGTAGGACCAAAGATAACAAAGAGCATGGCTAAACGTTCTGAGGATGTTATTGCATGAAGCCAACAACCTTATGCAGAAAGGATGGTGCAACGAGTCTAGGATCATAAAGTTGGAAAAAGGACTGAGCAGCCTTGGTAAGAGACCAACTGGTCAGGTAACTTCAGACGATGTTAATGGTAACCATATAGGTAATGGTTATTGGTGCCAAATTGCATGAATGTTGAAAAAAAGGATTTGGTAAGATCCCTTCAACTACGTCTGAGTTATGTTGAGACAGTTTGCATATAATATTAAATACCGCTTGGGGCTGTTAACCTACCAAACTTGATGAAGTATGGGTGAGTGAAGAGAATGATCCTTACTCCCTATGACCGTTTAGAAATCTCAATGCATTCATATTAAATTGTATCAGGCCATGTGTATGATTGTTATGTGCTTGATAACCAAAGCAAGTGAGGACTGGTGGTCCTAATTATGGTAATGCAGGTTATATGAGATAGTCATATTTCGATCATAATATGCTGGAATGCATAGTACTCATGAAACAATGCAAGGTAGCATTGAGTAGATGTGCATTAAGAGATTTTATAAATCTTATGATGCATTGTATGAATGCATAGGGATGACGCATATGTCATTGCAAAATAAATAATGAATGAAATGATGAATTGATGATAAATCTAGGACCATTTTATGGGCTGTTATGAATGTAGAATAGTAAGTGCATGAAGATCCCAATCATGATCGATGGGCTGCTAGAATGCTCTGTGGAAGGACAGAGTTGTACGAATGATATGACTGTGAAATTTGATCTAGAGCTTATAAGAAGGAATCTCAGGGTTGAGAGCTCTAAGTTCTGTTAGTAAGAACAGTTGTAAATATCAGATTTGTAATTGTTTCGGATTTGAAATTTTGTTAATAATTGCTAATGACTGTTTGGCTTATATGAAAAAGTGTCAGGAGGACATGCTGTAAGGGGATGCTCCCATATGGCAGCGGGCATAAGGCCATAACAGGCAGAGTGGTGTCACTTACAGGAGCCAAACAATATGAGGATAGCCTCATGGATAAGAAAACCAATTTCTGTAGTAGACAGAATTGTAAATTCATATTGAATTTAATTATTAATGTTATTGATTGGCTATGGAGCAATCATATTTGAAGCTTATTGCTAAATGTTGCTGACTGTTTGGCTATTTGATAAAGTGTGCCAGGATGACACATTGCAGGAAGATCATGTGTGATGGCCTGCAGAAGCCAAACTAGATAGGAAGGATTCCATGCTTTGGAAATGGGTTTCGGGTGAAACGCCATTGTCTCAACCAAACAGCATGTCGGTAAACCATGAAAGTGAGATGGTAAAGCTATGCCCAGAAGGCATGTGAGACACATATGCAAAATGAATGAGTATTCTGTGACCCTAGACAAGAACATGCATGTCTAAATTATTAGATTTAATATGCAGAGCATGTTTTATTATTTCATTATTGTTCCAGACTGCTTGAGTATGATTAGGGCCTACATGGCGCACATCAGAAAGGGGGTGCACACCTTTTCTGGTGCTGGGTCATGGTAGGGTTTTCAATATTGACTACATCCTAAGGGAATGGACGCATTCCTGGTGTTTCAATACTTGATAGTGAATGATATGAAATATGATTACAATTTTTGGGCAGTAACGCTGATGAGCCTGCTTATCCTTCTTGTGCTAACAGCTTACACAAATGCAACTTGGTGTTGCACGTAAGGGGCAAAGTGAAGAAGGGTGCTCAAAGAGGACTGTATGGGCAGTGGTAACCTTTCTACGCTCACACTAAAGGACACTAGAAGGGATGGATAGGCCCGGGGAGCTGTGTGGCAGAAAAGGGGTATCATCCTTGTATAGTGTGAGTGGGTATTGTGGGGCCATGCTAGCCTGCAGTCAAGTGAGTCACCTATGGAGTTCCTGGAGGGAACCGCTGGTTGCACAAGAGAAGGAGCCATGTAATCATATTATGTTGTTGTATGCCTGACAAACCCAGTCGGCGTACTGGCTTGGCATTGGTTATTTGGGAGTTGTGACGAATGATTGTTGTATGCCTGATAAACCCAGTCGACGTACTGGCTTGGCATTGGTTATTTGGGAGTTGTGGTGAAAGGATTGCTGGATGCCTGATAAACCCAGTCGGTGTACTGGCTTGGCATGTTGTTAAATTAATGCCTGACAAACCCAGTCGATGTACTGGCTTGGCATTGGTGATTTGCATGTTGTGGAGGTATTGATGAAGGGTGTTATTTCCTGACAAACCCAGTCGGAGAACTGGCTTGGAAATGGTTACTGTATGCTTGATAAACCCAGTCAGCATACTGGCTTAGCATACTGATTTTGAAATGCTTGATAAACCCAGTCGGCGTACTGGCTTAGCATACTGATTTTGAAATGCTTGATAAACCCAGTTGGCGTACTGGCTTAGCATACTGATTTTAGGGATGCCTGATAAACCCAGTCGGCGTACTGGCTTGGCATTGCCTATTCGGATGATGTTGTGGAGCAGCATGTGTGCTGGCCAAGCATCCACCCCACAGGTGATCCAAGGCTTGTAAAGCAGAGAGGGAAACCTGTGGAGTAGCGAGGAAATGCCCAATACAGATAAGTATTCAATTTCATTCATTTCTTATTTGAAAAAAAAAAAATTTGAAAATTT
Source organism: Larix kaempferi (assembly GCA_027924585.1). Lineage (NCBI taxonomy): Eukaryota > Viridiplantae > Streptophyta > Pinopsida > Pinales > Pinaceae > Larix > Larix kaempferi. Next base: position 406,517 of record BSBM01000286.1, read on the forward strand.
CAAGCATAAATATTGCAACAGTGAGCTGATGCATTATTGTTTCTCTGTTGGAAACCTTGGTCAATGCAGGAAGCAGGGACCTTGAAAGAACTGAAAGCTGCTTGGTAAATACAGAAAGTGGCTAGTTGAGCATTGATTAATTGATGTTGAGAAGTAGCCTGCGTGCTATCCCAACATTCGTTATTGTACCCATAGGAGATCCAAGGCCTATAGAGCAAAGAAGGGTCCTATGGAATAAAGCGAAGACATCCAACGCAGGTGTTGTTAGAAGCAAGAACCTTGAAGCATCTTAAGGATGCCTGTGGACATGTAACCACCCTAAAGAGCTCAGCATGAGCAGTAATGAAAGATGGGGCTAGTGGAGCTGTGTGAGTCCTAGCGGCCAAGAATTAGACCAACCAAGTGGAGGAACTCCATGGTTGAGAGGTCTAGAATAAACCATAGATACTACGTGTCATAGCCAAAAGAGAAGGTCAAGCATTCACTTTGAAGTGAAAGAGGACAGGAGCAGGAAAAACCACAGTGGTGGTGTGGGTTCCAGAATGGAACAAGACTAAGAGGAGAAACTCTTACTGCTCTCTCTCTCCCTTTTTATTGATGCAATTATAGAATTAGAAAAAAATGCTGAATGCATGCATGACTGAAAGTAAAAGTGTGTTATTTGATTAAAGAGAATTGTGAATGCTAATTAATGAATTTCTTGTGAATGGATGAACATGAAGGAATTCATGTGTATGTTAGGCAAGCATGAAAAAAGTGGAAGTCTCACGAGTAAAGCATGGACTATCCATGTCAACTGGGGAAAAACCATTGACTGGTTTTTAATGTTTGGGTTATGCTTGGCCTAACGAGAATTGTAATGATGAATTTCACAGGTGGAAATTGAATCAATTGGTTGCAGCCGGTGCAGGCAAGTGTTGCTAGTGAGCAAGGTGTGGTCAGTTGTTTCCATTGACCATGGCGGCAGACCAAGGGCTATTAGAATTGGCTGGAAGTCTTCTTCAAACAATTTCCCAGACCCAAGAAAATCTTGGAGAGATGCTCAAGATGCAAAAGCAGCAGAACAAGATGAACCACAAGGTCTTGCAGGACTCTATTCGTCTGCAGAAAGAGGTAAAGAGCATTATGAAAGCAATCAGCAAGGGAAAGAAAAGTGTATCAGTGAAGAAGCATTCATCCAATCGTCCGATTAAGAAACGCTCCAGGTGGGAAGACTCAAAGGAAGTTGAGCAAATAAAGATGAAGCAACCCGTGAAGTGTTGGAATTGTGAGGGGGATCATTACCTCCGCAACTGCCCAACAAGAGAACCTCAAGAGGGTAGCAGCCATAAAGTTTTCGGACTTATGGATGAGCTAGAAGATCCGAATCAGCAGGAGCAGCTCGTGAAGATCAAAGGACTTGGTCCTGAAAGTTCAATGTAAAGAACAGAATGCAGGGCAGATCTGCAAATTTTTTGTGAATTTTGGACATATGTAATTGGGTATTTATTTTCTAAAGTGTTGGAACACCGAGGACGGTGTTATTCCAAGGGGAGGGGTATGTCACGTCCCCATTTTTACCCCCCTTTTTTTCACTAAATCGTAAATGATGTAATTATTGTAACTTAATCATGGTGAGGAGCTCAAGGCCAAGGCCCCGCCATTGATTTGTCGTTTTATAGAGATAGATGCCTATGGTTCTTGTGCTAGAAGGGCACGATGTAAATAAGACATCATGTAAATACGAATTTAATGGAAAAGAACCCACGACCGGCTACGCAATGCAACAAAAGAGACGGGGGCACGATCTTTACAAGGAAAAGGGAGGGAAATTATTCAAACCCTTGAGCCAATGGTATTAATCCATGTGTCAATGGGGAAACCCATAAACCACAACCTACCCATTTTGTCTCATGCACCCAATCATTTAATTCTTCCAAGAATTTGGTTAAGGAAGTTAATGCCTTGGGAATGAGGGAGTATGGCAGCCAATTTCGTGCATGGGCAAGCCATCAACATGGAAATTCGTGTTTTTGCTTGTGGGGCAAGAAACCACCCACGAAATGGTGCCCAAAGCCATGGGGAAGGGGCAGTCTTCATTCATTCACGCAGGTAGAGAAGGCTGGGAGTTACAGTCACGTTTTTGAGCAAAAACGCAGGGTTCTCGCTGCCCAAAAACCCGTTTTTGGTTTTGGATAGTAGCTGGGAAGGAGGGGGTGCGATTTGGGACTGTATGGAGGTCGTTTTTGCCCTCGAATGTCCAAGGACGTTTTTCTAAAAACTGATTGGCTTCCCAGGGTTGTTCCCCATCTTCCCATTTCGTTTTTTTATGGGTCCCCACGTTTTTCTGAGATAGTTGGAAACCCCATCTCATGCATCCCACTGTGGAAAGCGTTTTCCTCATGCCCAGTAATTGAGTTTTTATTTTGTTCAGTACATCCCATTTTGGATTTGAACATGTGAGCAGAAGCTTCAAGAGTGGAAGAGGACAGATTTGGCTTGATGAGCCAATGATGTATCCATAGCTCCATGGCTGAGCCACTAGCCTAGTAATTCACCTCTACCCACCTCTTAGCAACCTGAGAAACCCAACTGCTAGTTGGCTTGGCTGATTCTGGCATATCTTTGGCTATGTGAGAGCCGGTTTCCCCTTTTTCCTTGTGAAGATCATGCTCAGCTCGGGGGTGGCAGTGGTGCTGAGAAATTAAGGAGCACACTGGCCTACGGTTGGGTGGAACGTTGCAGAAGCGTAGCTGGTTGCTCAGGGACTACTTGTTAAGATAAGTATTCTCTTGTGTTTGTATATTCTTGCCATTATTAAATTGATGAATATCCGAATGAATGGTGAAGGTGTAAATGATATTACTTCCGCTGTGCTATAAAATAGTTATGCATCTACATATGTCTCTGTTATTTTATGTGAATGCTTATGAAATCATTTCATGGGTTTAGATGCCCAGTTTAGGAGCACGACCGATATGCACTTTCATATGTATATGTACATATTCATGTTAATTTGAATGTTTGTTTATAATATCGGATGGGGCTGGATGCTCGGGTTAACCTCACGATCCTCTCCATCTAGCTGGTAGAAGGGGAGGGGACGTGACAATATCATATAGAAAAGGATCCCAGAAGGTGGCTATTCCTCCTGAAGCGCCTCTTGAGTTGTTGCCAATACCAGTACCTTTTTTCCAGAATCTTTTCCCTATTTGGAGGGCAGCAATCTCCTCCATTTTAGTTTCCTAGACAAGCAGAATCTCTGGCCTATGTATTCGGATTAGATCTCTCATTGCATCTTCCTTCAGGGTAGAGCCAAGCCCTCTGCAATTCTAGGAAATGTATTTCATTAAGAGTTATGGGGGGAGGGGTTGGCCTCTTTGGAGGCCTGGAATGTACCTTTTTTTGAACGGGTATTCATGATGCCTTTTAGAGTTTTTTGAGAGCCTTCGAGGACTGCAAGATAAGTAGCTTCTTCTCTTTGTTTCTTTTTGGATTTCCTTCCTCTTGGAGTTTTGATAGGGATGGAGTAGTGACCACTTGAGGATGTCTCTTCCTCAGTTTCTTCACCTGGATCTAAATCTTGCATCAGAGGTTCTTCATTAACTTCTTTGGGGGATCCTGGATTATCAGCTCCTGCTCGCGGTTGGGATAGTTCCCCTGGTTCTAGTTGAGCAGCGTTCAGGGATCCAGTCTCTTTCCTGTTGGTTTGCTTGGTCAGCTGGAGCTCATCATTTGTTGTAGATTGCTTCTTCTCGTTTGGATTGGGCTCATGAAGTTCTTTGGGGTTTGAAACCACGATTGGATCATCTTTTGAGGCTTCGCTGGGGGGCTTAGTTGAGCTTGAAGGCTGATTTTGCATGTCCATTGTGGTCCTTTCAGGATTCTTTGGATTTGCTTTTCCTTTCTTGACTTTTTTCCATCCTTCTTCATCTTCCGAGCTCTGATTTTTCGGGCAGTTTCTTTGGAAGTGACCATGTTCATGACATTGGCGACATTTGAATGGGATCTGTTCGTAGTCAAGCTTTTGGTAGTATATCCAGTCTCCAACTTTGAGTTTAACAGCTTCAGGAAGGCCTGCTTCAAGGTCAACCTCGACACATATTCTGGCACATGAGTATTGGCCCTTGTTATCGGCTTTGTCTATGTATTTTCCTAGGGTGTTTCCAATTTTTTCCAGGGTAGGAGTGTTCCAGCAGTGGACTGGGAGATTAGAGAGCCTTACCCATACGGGAACTTCTTTCGGCACATCATTTTCTGCATTGAAATCAGGCGTCCATCTGTTGAGGTACAGTCCTTGAGGTCCCATGAAGTATGGACCATTTCTGAAGATTAGATCTCTGTCTTCTTGGGCTATAAACTCAAAAATGAAGAAGCCTCGACCAACAGGGTAACAGGTGACACTATTCTTAATCTGGGGTCTCCAGTTTCGTTGGATCCAGTCGTCTGTGGTTTTGGTTGATGGCCAAAGCCCCGTAAACTGGCCAACCAGACCCCTATCAGCTAGAGCCAAAGCAACTTTGATGGGGATATCACATGGCAGATCGATTTCAGGGATTGAGTCGAGCTTTTTGATGAATTTAGGGACGACAGGAACCTTGGGCTTGGATCCAAAGGGGCGTAGGAGCCGGTTGAATGCGTCGGATGCAGAAGAAGAGGCGGGAGGGGGGAGCCCTCCCTCAATCGCAGGCATGACGCCTGAGAAAACCAGAACGGCGGCTGCAAGCTAGCTAGGGCACGGCCATCAGTCGCATCGAAATTTCGTTCATCCAAAATGACCTCTCACCTTCTTTCATAGTTGCAACCCTTACAGTAGATCTTTTTTGACTCTCCTAATAAAATGATTCATATTGCAAAACAGGACAAATATCGGCTTTCATACATTTGGGCAAATAATCCCTATGTGAGGAAAGCAATTCATGCTCAGTCGGTATCCACTTTAACCTAGACCCTACTAATTGACACTTGGGCATTAACTATTACTTTTTTTCTAGTCTTTTCAACATGTTTAGAATGGCAAGAAACTGATGCAGTTTGAATGATGCCATTTTATGCTGTTCTGGTTTCTGAAGTTTTTGCTTACTACGACTTTCAAGATCTAAGTGCTTCTTATTTTGACCCATTGACCACCTTTCTAATTTTATTTTTACTCTGTTCTGTTTGCAGAGAGATGTCATGAATGCACAACTAAAATGATATTGATTTACACATATATACTAGTATAGACCAGTGTCAAACAATTGGTACCATACAATTTTACTTTGTTTTATTGCAAGTCATTATATATTTTAGGTCGCTTGTATATTCCTTGGAAGATGTTCATGCCTTGTAACTCCATAAGGGTGCCTAATACTAAATAGGTCTAGTACCCCTAATATAAAATTCTTTACTTGCTTGAGCTCTGTGTGTGAAGTTAAAGGATAACCTTATATTGATCAGCTATTGTTCTGTTGGAGCATGTTGGTAGAACGACCTGATCTGATCAACAAGGGAAGTAAGGAATATAGCTCCTACATTTGACTCTCGTCTATATGATGGGAACAGGCCATCTAGCATGATGGGTGGTAACCTCCGAAGTACCCTCCCTAGGAAGGAACATGACTCTTTAAGAATATTCAAGACCCAGTGAGTTTCTTCTTCGTAGTGCATGGCTAATCTTTTTGGACACTCAGGTCCACATGGCTCATACCATATTGACTCATAGGGCTCGTGCTTGCTGGGCAACTATCTTACAAATGCAGTACCATGGAGCTATATTGTTTGTAATTAGTTACTAAGCTACCGGTGTGTGCTTACAGAGCACAAGTAATTTTTTAAACATAAGCACTTGTTTTTGTCATTTTTGAAGTTCTAGCAGTTACCAAGCTATTGGTGTGTCCTTGTATGGTATTAGTTATTTTTCAAACAATTTTGAAGTGGCACTGCTGCATATTATAGAGCAGAAGCCTTTTTTAAACATTTTTGAAATAAGTTCTAGTAGTTATTGAGCCACTCGTCCCTAAGAGAGTGAAATAATTTCTATATATAAGAAAGTAAAAAATTCCAAATATACTTAGTACTCATGTAGCCCCAATTGTTACTGATGTGTCCTTAAGAGAGTGAAATAGTCTTCATATATATTCATTACTCATGTAGCCTCCAATTCACATTTTTGAAATAAGCTCTAGTAGTTACTGAGATGTTCCAATTCATTCTTTTGAAATAAGCTCAGGAAATTATTAAGCCATTGATGTGTCCTTGAGATGGTAAAATAATCTCCATATACAAGACAGTGAAACAATATCCATATATATTGATCACTCAAATAACCATATATAAAAGAGTGAAATAGTCTCCATATATTGCTGATTATCCATGTAGCCCCAATTGCTACAGGTGTGTCCTTAAGAGATGAAATAGTCTCCCTATTTATTCATTATTCATAGTACTAGTCTAAACATAATAAGTTTTGGATATTTTCTGGTTATAGTTTTCTTACCATTTTTGTCTAAAATATGGTCAAATTTTGAGAAGTATTGTTCGAATTGCAGCTATAAGTTTTTTGAGATTGCACATTCTAGATCCAATAGAGATACTTGACGAGGTTAAATTTATTTATGCATTCAAAAAATGCAATTTTAACAGTGAAAAATTAGAATTTGACAAAAGATTGTATAACTAGATTTAGGTGATGATAGCAATTAAAAAAATCTATATCATATAACATTTAGACTAGTTCATAACTCATATAATCCCCAATTCAGGCGGATCTACTCACTGTCACTGAAACTTAAAGTAAACAACATGTTTTGCCAGAAACATCTCTCATACCTCTTATTCTTATTCATGTTTAATGTTAGTGTAAATTTATTTGTTCTATAGCAATATGAGAGTTTATGGCGGATATTCTATTAAAGTTTATCTTATATATTCTGTAGGAGGAGATAACTGGAGAGTGGCAAAGGTGCACAACCCGCTTTAAGTATATTGAGGAGGTTCAGAGTGTAGTTGAATATCATCGCAATCTTACCAGGAAAGGCTACCGCATTTTAATATTCAGGTCCATTAATACAAATATAGTTAAATGTCTGTGTTTACATTCATAGTTTCTTGTGATTGCAAATACGACTTTATGCTGACAGAATTGCTATGCATGAGCTTGTAAATGTTCAGCATCGGATTTAACTAGCTTTGATGTCATGAAAGTGGTGACCATGATATGGCTTTTCCATTCATTGGAACTAAAGCATGGATCAGAACATTGAACTATACAATAGTTGATGATTGGAGGTCTTGGTGGGTGGATTGACAAATTGCAGGGTAAGACTTGGAGCTCAGAATCCTGGAAATAGTCTTTAAACATCAATTGTATATTATGTATGTTTGAACAGGAAAGAACAATATACATTCTTTTACAGTAGAGAACCCTTCTCTAACATGCCCTTCTATTCTATAGAGAGGCAGAGTAGAGCTTTTCGTTGCATAGTTTCTTGTAGTCAAACAATTGAACAATGGAAATATACGACATTATGGTTGGTGCCTTGACCATGTCATGCAAGAGTAAGGTTTTGTCAAACAATTGAACAATGAAAATAGATGGTATTATGGTTAGTGTCTTGATCAGGTCATGCAAGTATAAGGTTTTTCCAAATGATTGAACAATAAAAACAAATGGCACCATGGTTAGTGCCTTGATCAGATCATGTAAGGAGAAGGTTAAATTTCTAGCCCCTCCTTCCTTATCGTTCAGTAAAAGGGTCATTTGCTTGAGGTAAGAAACATTGATGCCGGATCTTCCATTTTGTGTGCAGATACACAAGATTATATGACAACAACCTAACATTTGCAACAGTCAAGGTAGAAATTGTAGTCCTAGCTATACCCTTTGATATGGTTTTCTCAGTTTTATTTCATGACATAGAGAAAATGGAGGATGATTGATCCATCTCAGGTATGCATAACTAATAATGAGCTGAATATTCCATAGGGAGCTGGACATACAGCTCCAGAATACAAGCTTCGGCAATCATTTGTGATGTTCAAGCAATGGAACCCTGGAGAACGTCTATAAATTGTGAACACCCATCTAAGTAGTTCATCCTATTATTTTGCAGGAGACCTCTTCTTTACTATTGCCTTGGCAGTTTACTTTCCTTTCTTTTACAAACTTTGTATTAACGTTGCCAAAAACTTGTGTGTCTCAAATAAGTTTAAATCTGAACTGCAAATTGATGTTTTTAAAGGGCAATGGTAGTGCTACCTAGACGGACCTGAAGCTATGAGCTTTTCTAGCTGATTAAGAATAAAAGTTTCTTAAAGAGCTGCATTATTAGTAAAAGTACCAAGTAATATTTCAAGACACTACTCACTTTTATACATAATACTATATGTAGAAAAGATAACAAATATCTAGATATAAATCAACTTGAAAATAAAAAATTCTCAAGTGGTTATAATAGTCTGTTAACTACATAAAACTCATAATTAGATGTGCAAGTGGTCTCCAAGATTATAGCTATACCCAGTTAAATTTAGGTTTTTTCTTTCCACAGAAAAAATCATACTCTTCTTATTCATATAGAAAAGGAGAATACATTCCTCAAGTGCCTCTCCACAAACAAAACTTTTTGTTTCAAAAAAAAACTTACATTCTTAAGCTTTCATTGCAAAAAAATATAAGAACCAATTTCTGGGTTGTTCTTAACATAACAAAAAAAACTAACTCAGTATAATTTTCACAGTTAAATAAAAAAGAGAGTGATATCTGATTAATCTTCGAGCCAAAAGTCTAGTGGCTTTCTTTTATGTTCCTGAAGACCATTTTTCTTAATAGAGATCAAACACATACCAAATTCAACTTCCAGTCTAGCTTTTGAAAGCGTATTTGCTTCATAATTTTGTTCCCTGGAGACGTAATGAAAATAAATTTTGCTGAAATATGAAGCTATACAGTCTAGGATTTGTTTGATTTGTTTGTTGTGGTGAGGAAGATCTAGATGTTCACTAGAAATTCATGTCTCAATCCATATATTGTTGGTTTGCAAAATTTGACCTCTCAAAAATTTTAATGTTCAATTTTCCATTTTCCACTTATATTTATAAATTTATTTTTATTTAAAAAAAATATTTAAAAGCTTGCAAGTGGCTGAGACTTTTTTTTCCCTCCCACAGTATCCTCTTAAAGAATCTTCTGGGGTTGCAACATGCCTTAGCAAAATGGTCATTAGGGATGTTTGGTTGTGTGAGGCAATCCTAAATTGACAGAGCCAATCATCTCCAGAATCTAGCCATTGGGCTATTATCACGAGCTGTAAGTTCTTCAATAGCTGAGAGAATTGGATATATATGGTTTCGTTTATTTGGTGATCGTGGAAAAGATTGGCAACAAAGAATCCCAACCTCCGCCTTCTACCATATAAGAGGCTAGATTACATGAAGGGGCCTACCAGGTTGTCAGAGGTGGAGCCAGAGATAGATGACTTGGACATGTCCTTGCATGACTCACCTTGGTTTGATCAGCGATGATGCATCAACAGTCGCTTCTTCAAGTATAGTCTATATTCAGATTCAAATACATCACATCTTCCAAGACTGTTGGACATATAATAATGCTAATAAATGTCCATATGTTAGATGAGTGAAAATAAGCATAATGTCTTGCTGTCCAGCACACATAACAAGTGGTACAAATATCAATTGTCATAAATCAAGTTGCCGATGGGATAAGCTCTGCATCTGATGGGGGGTCATCGTGGTCCTTGGAGGTGGTTCCCCATCTATCATTAGCCATTTCTGGGTGAGGAATGCCAGGACCCCATCCATCATTACCCTGCTGAAATTTTGGAGGATTCTTCATCTTGGAAATCATAAGAGAAAGCATTTAAGGCTTTATCATTCTGGTGCATGGTTGGAGGGGGCTAGCTTTGGCAGCATTCCCTTCTCTCATGAATAGCATGACTTGCTCCGTGGCTTGGTATTCCCTTTGTTTGTGATTTGTCTTCCCATGGATTTCCCTTCTTGATGTTGTTCTTATGTAAATACTCCTTTTCTGAGGAATTATGACCTGCTTTGTTTCTTATCACAAGATGCCAATTCAATGTTCAAGTGTGGTTTATTTACTGGTTCTGTAACAAACTTTCTTCTCAGCAATTTAAGTTGATGTGAGTCCACTTTAATTATTTTGGGGCTTTTATATATTTTGGTAGAGTTTTCATAGGGCTGATGCGACTATTCAGAAGCCTTATAGCTTCTGCTGGAAAATGAAGGTATGAGTTTGTGGATGATGCAATCATGATGTTGTCCTTACTGGCATTACTACTTTAGTACATTGTACGTAAGAAATTGTAGCTGCAATATTGAATAAAGCTCTTATACATTCTTATGTATACTCATGAGTTAATTGAGATGATTTTGGAATGTGAAAATACCATGGGCATTTCTTCACTAACTCTACTAACTATGTTGTGAAAGTTGAGTGTTTAGATGTTTTTACTCATATATGAATTAGGTATGGAAAGTATGTAAGCTTTTCACTTACGCTTTACCTTAACAAGATATGCTCTGGTTTGATATAACCAAACTTTGTTTGAGTTTTTCTTCTCTACTATCGAAGAGTCATGATTTACAAATTCATATTACCATTATACATTGTATGTGTTTTCCAGTATTTGTTTCACTTATATTATGCTTTATTTTGCCTCTAAGTGAGAACTGTGGTTGTAATTTTATGAGAGAATGGCATGCAATTTATTCTGTTTAATTATGATATCTTCTTGAGTATACCCAGAAGGGGATGCACAATGTTTCCAACTTAAGCCAGTGGAATTTCGACATCTATGTAATACATTCTGATTTTGATGACTTAATGAGAAATATGGTTCCGAGTCTCCGACATGCATCTATGTGTCTCATTGTGATTTGTGATTGTGAATGACAAATGTGTTGTGTGATTTGTGAATGACAAATGTGTTGTGATTTGTGATTTCTTAATTGTCCTCGTCCTGTTTAGCTAAATACCTATTATTTACTATTATTCTTTTCAACTTTTGATAGAAAAGCTGTTTCTGGACTTAATTGTCCTCTTGTCCTATTTTGCTAGATATTTAGCATTTTTTCTTATATAAGCTTTTGATTGAGTAGCAAGAGGAGAGATGTTTCACAATTCTCAGTCTTTTGTACTTACACTGAATGTATTCTTGAGTCCCATTGACCTACTATTGTTGTCATTCGTTGGATTTGAATAAAATTATCTAATGTTTCCCAAGACTAGGGTTATCTTACTGGAAATTGGAAGGAGGAATGAAATCGGAAATGGGAGATCTAATGTTTCAGGCATAAGAAACGATTTAGTATTTTACAATTTCAGACCTAGGGTATATATGTTTTTAGTTTACCCAAGGGCCCAGGATATGAAACATATGCAAAAATCAGAAATCACATTCATTCTTCCTGCCTGCTATAACCATAGCCTTTGCAAGTAACTTAGATATTTGCATAACAGATTATTGATTTTCTTCACTCATTGAATAATTTAAACACAATGTATCCCTGTCAAAACTGGAACCAAACATTGCCCAGCAATGCAAAATTCATATAACCAATTCCAAACTTCACAGTATAAGCAAGTTTAGAAAATATATTTATATCACGATAGATAACTATGGATATATACAGTATATTAAAAGCAAAATTTACTAGGTTTTCCCAAATAGCTTGATGACAAAGATAACTAGCAAAGTGTTGCCCATATTTAGCAACTTCCTTTCTTTCTTTCTAGTTGAAAAGCATACCAGAACTATCACACCTCCAATAAAAGACTGAAAGCCATTAAAATGCCATCTTTTATTACACTGCATTATGTCAAGACCAATGTTTTACAACTCAGACAAGAACATCACATTGTTGGTAACTATGGATCAGGGCAGACTTCCACAACTTTTTTTTCTTTAACACAGTGAATAATGGAGCGTTAAGTTGAAAGAGATGAAAATTATTCCTTCATTCATTCCTTTTTTTGCTTTGAAGTCCTATTCCCTTCTTCTAGTCCAATTATCTAAGCCTATAGAAGCATCAGGTTAAGTTTTTGAATTCACAAGATCTTGAGTTCTAAATTCTATTGAGATATTGTAACTTCAAAGAATATTATATTTGCACTTTATTATTCTGGAGATGTTTCATTCCTCCTTGAAGATCTTATTGTATATCCAGAGATGTTTATTCCTCCGTCGGAATGTGGTAACTTGGGTTATTAGACTTCCCTAGCGGGGGTCGGCCCTGTATGTGTTATGTGGGTCAAAGGGTTATTAGACCACCCTAGAGGGGTCATCCCAGTCAGTTGTAGTGGGGTATTTAACCCATTGGTTAAATATGAGCCTACGTGTACTTGTGTAAAAGATATGTCAGAGTAGTGTATAAATAGAGGAGGTGTGTTCCTCATTCGACACACACACTCACTTGAGAGAGGCGCACTTGTGGAGGAGAGGTCTGCTATGGTGGAGGAGGAGATCATGTCTTTGGTTTGCATCTTTGTATATTGTTGGTCATCTATATTGAGGAAGCTTTACTGGGTTTTTTACCCCATGAGGGTTTTCCAGGATAAATCTGTGTCTCTTGTGTTTATGCTATGCTTGTTGTTTATTCAGTGATCCTATATATGCTATTATTGTGAAATGAAATGTAATGTTGCTATTTTCTGTCTTATCATATTAAATATTAACATGGGATCGGAGCTAACTTGAAGGAAGGCAAGGTATGGCACTTACGACACTTGCTTTACTTACGACAATTTGAAGGTTAGGGTTTTACATAGCAAAAACCAGTCATCGTGGAACTTTCACTATAAATCCATTTATGCGAAGGTTCAGGATCTGAAAAGTTTACAGGTCGAAGATAACATCCCCAGGTATCTTGTGTCCAAAGGGCACCCTCAGATTCGTTCTACTTTGTGAGTTATGATCAGTACAAGTTAGGGTTTCTGCCTCTTCCAGATCTCAGTCAAAATTAGGTGACCTAGGAAAAAATGTCATAACTTGGGCTAGGAAGCTCCAAATGCAATTTTGTAAAAAGGGACAGGTAATACACAGACTGTACTATCGCAGGAAACTTTTTCAGAGGCCGAAGGTGAACCAGTGACACGTGGCACGCCGTACAAGTTCACTCTCCTGTTTTATCCCATAAACAGGTCACGTTGTGACACTTGGCATAACTCTCTCTCAGAGAGTCCAATTGAGGTCAGACCTATTAGGATGGAAAGATAACAAGGCGAGCTATCTCAAGAAAAGTTTTTAGAGGCCGAAGTTCAAACAGTGACACGTGGCACTCCGTACAAGTTCGCTCTCCTGTTTTATCCCATAAACAGGTCACGTTGCGACACTTGGCATAACTCTCTCTCAGAAAATCCAATTGAGGTCAGACCTGTCAGGATGGAAAGAGGACAAGTCAGGCTACTGCAGAAAAAGTTTTCAGACCCTGTGGAGCAAAAATTTCGGAGTTACAGTAGAAACAATCAGGTACATATTTCTGTCAAAACAGAATTATTTTTGAGCACCTTCATTCATGGCTTCCGGAATTTAGGGTTTCGGAGAAAGTTAGAATTTTTGGAATCGGAATCCACGGCTGAATGTTACTCAGGAAAATCGAAATTTAGAGACCAAGATCAAATTTTTTGGTTGGGTAGAAGACCGGGCTTGATCAAACCCTAGTTTGGGATTTTGATAGGAAAGATGGAAAATTAGGGCTTCAACAAAAGTTGGAATTTTTGAAGTCTATAACCACGGCTGGAAGCTCCTCAAAAAAATAAGAGTTTAAAGCCTTGGATCGAACCTCTTGATTGGACAGAAGGGTGGGCTTCATCAAACCCTAGTTCGGGTTCCTGTCCAGAAGATCCAGAAGTTTCGAAGGCAATTTTGAGGGGTCAAATTTTGGAGATTTCAAAATTGAAGTATGCTAGCAAGACACATCCTTCCATCCATTCAGAAGTGTGAAAGTCAAAGATTGAATTTTTAGGGTTTCTCTAGCAAACCCTAATCAAGCTCCAGATCAAGTTTCAGGGGGAGTTGAGGCTAAGGCCTTACATAAGAAGACTACAAGAAGTCTCAACAGGTATGACTTAAGGAGGTTCAGGTATGTCTTGAAATCTGATTCTTGATTAAGTTCATGATGTGTTTGTCTTCATATTATTTATTAGTACAATCTTGATTAATGTTAGAATTGTCTTATCACCCTAGTAACAGTATGAATGTATGTGAATGATCGAAGACATTCATTGATTAGGGCTATATGATTGTACTAATGCATTATGGTGTTGTGTGAGGTTGATGTTGTCTGCTAACAAGATACAGGTACATCACAAAAGACAAATCAAGTTTCATGACCATGACAACATGAAGACAAAGACTCATCCATAATCTTTGTTCTATTTACGAGGTATGTATGACCTTGTTATATTATGCTTAACCTATGAGACATGCAGGTTCTAGCTCAGGATCTCTAAATCATTGAAGAGATTGATTAGGTATGTTGTACATAACTAAGCAGGTATACTAATCCAAGTATGTTTTCTTATGTCAAGTTAGAATATTACCTTGTGTTAGGATCCCTTATATAAGTATACTTGATATGATTGGTTATGCTTATTCCTAAAGTTAGTAATCAAGGGTTTATGCATGATTTAATTAACCAGAAGAGTACTATGATCAAACAAGAATATGCACGAGTAAAAGAAGACTTACTTGAAACCCTGAATACTAATGATCATGACTATACATATTCAAGATTATTTAGAATTAGAATGTTTTGAGAATATACTAATGAATGAATGTTTGTGTATGAGATCATGAGGATGACACTAGTGCACACTTGAGCATGCACAGTGGTACAGAATGAATAGAAGTTCAAAAGACATATAGAAGATCAAGCGGGAGGCAACCACACAAACATAAAAGATAAGTATTTGAGTTGTTATTTGAAATAGTAAATGATATTTCTTGTATGCATATTTGTATTCCTAGAATATATCATGCTAAGTGCAAACATTCATAGAGCATTGAACAGTATACTACTAATATGCATATGATTGGTAAGTTGGACAAACATTCCATTGTTGCTTGTCTAGAATGAAACCTCTTTGCTGACATGCTGAGAGCTGTGCACACTCTCGATAGTATGTTCTGGTAGAGATGGAAGGCATCTAGATAGCCACTGTATGCATACAGGATATGGGAAAGTGTTGTGCCAAAGTATTGGTTAAGATAGTTGCATAACTATGTAAATAATATCTGTATGCATAATAGGTTATCATGTCAACATGATTTCATGATTATGAAGTATTACTAATCATGTACTTAATTTTGTTTTGTAGGAAAGATCATGAAGAATAATGAACACCGAACAAGTGATGGATGTTCAACAAGAAGATTTACAAATCAAACAAAATATAGAAGGCTCATGCCTAGAATATTCTCTTAGAAAGAGGAAGAGAATCATAACAAGATGTTTGCTCCAAGTGGATAGGTTGAATATGGCTTCTATGCATAGATGACATGGATACAAGGAACTCACCTCAGAGTTCGAATGATGTTGAGGTTCATATCAGTAGACCCATCTAACGAGAGATGGCACAGATAGATGGCTGCATAAAAGAAAATGAAAGATCTCTGATTAATGTATTACTTCCTAGGTCTGGAAGTATGGCAAGGCTCAGAAGGAATCTTTCTCAACAAGGGAAAGTATGCTAAAAAATATTAAAAGGACTTGATGTGTTGGAATGGCCACTCTTGAAGTTGTTAGCAGATGACTCATCAGAGTTAGTGGATATAACTCTGTACAGACAAAATATTGATTCATTGATGTGTCTGACAAATACTAGGTCAGATATATGCTTTGCTGTGAACACCTTGAGTCAGTATCTAGTGGAAACTAGATGTGTTCACCTGTTAGTTGCAAAGCATGTGATGAGGTATCTAAAGGATACAATAGACTTTGATCTATGTTATCTTGGAGATCATGAATTCAGATGGCTACACAGATGTTGATTGAGCAGAAAGTGTATCGGACAGGAAGAGCACATCGAGAAGATGTTATTGTCTAGGATCAACCATGATCTTGTGGTTTAGCAGGAAGCAGTCTAGTGTGGCTCTCAGCACAAGTGGAATATATGGCTGCTTGCTCTACTAGTTGTGAAGCAGTATAGCTTCAGAATTGTTTGACATAAAAATGGACCCAACTGAGATCCTATGTGACAAACAGAGTCGTACCAAAGTGGCAAAGAATCCAGTGTTCCATGATAAGTCAAAAGCACATAGAGATCTGGCATTTCTATATACAAGATATGGTGCAGAAAGGAATTAAACTTTGAATTTGTAACAAGTTACCAATGTACGAACCAGACCTCTACCGATCCAATGTACTAACCAAACCTTTACCTCAAGTAAAGTTTTCCGAGACAAACTTAATATAGTTCAGAAGGACCCTCCTCGAAAGGGGGAGTGATGTGATCACTTATGATGAGATTGCCCGCATCGACAGTAAGGTCGATGATGTGGATACCTATATTGGTAATGCCAACAGAGAGGTTGATGGATGGTCCGTAGACGTATGTCTTCGATAATGAAGTCCTTGGTGGACATGTGGATTGTATCATCCCTGGACTTCAGTCCTAAAGAGAGCCATAGACGTATGTCTTCGAGAATGAAGTCCTTGGTGGACATGAGGGGATTGGATCATCCCTGGACTTCAGTCCTAAAGAGAGCCATAGACGTATGTCTTCGAGAATGAAGTCCTTGGTGGACATGAGGGGATTGGATCATCCCTGGACTTTAGTCCTAAAGAGATCCGTAGACGTATGTCTTCGAGAATGAGGTCCTTGGTGGACATGAGGGGATTGGATCATCCTTGGACTTCAGTCCTAAAGAGAGCCGTAGACGTATGTCTTCGAGAATGAAGTCCTTGGTGGACATGAGGGGATTGGATCATCCCTGGACTTCAGTCCTAAAGAGAGCCGTAGACGTATGTCTTCGAGAATGAGGTCCTTGGTGGACATGAAGGGATTGGATCATACCTGGACTTCAGTCCTAAAGAGAGCCGTAGACGTATGTCTTCGTGAATGAGGTCCTTGGTGGACATGAGGGGATTGGATCATCCATGGAATTCAGTCCTAAAGAGAGCCGTAGACGTATGTCTTCGAGAATGAAGTCCTTGGTGGACACAGTGAGGATTAAGTCATCCTTGGACGTGGTCCTAAATGTACGGTTGAGGATTAAGTCATCCTTGGACGTGGTCCTAAATGTACGGTTGAGGATTAAGTCATCCTTGGACGTGGTCCTAAATGTACGGTTGAGGATTAAGTCATCCTTGGACGTGGTCCTAAATGTACGGTTGAGGATTAAGTCTTCCTTGGACGTGGTCCTAAATGTACGGTTGAGGATTAAGTCATCCTTGGACGTGGTCCTAAATGTACGGTTGAGGATTAAGTCATCCTTGGACATGGTCCTAAATGTATGGATGGGATTGCATCGTCCCTAGACATGAGACTTGTCTTAAAGTGATAAGGACTGGTCATCCTGGAACTTGATCGGGATTGCATCGTCCCTAGACATGAGACTTGTCTTAAAGTGATAAGGACTGATCATCCTGGAACTTGATCTGGATTGTATCATCCATGGACATATGTCCTAAAGAGAGTGGGATTGATCATCCTGTAATATGATCGTGTGTGTTGCAGGGTATGCTGCTATTGATGATAGATGTATTAGTGAGAATACATGCTTTTGATGATAGATGTATTAGTAAGAATACATGTTTTGATGATAAATGTATTGGTGTGGATACTAATACAGATGATCCAGATGCTGTAGATCGTGATGATCCAGATGTTGTAGATAGATCCCGATACTGATGATCGTATGATGACGATGCTGATGATCGTGAGGATCCAGATGTTGATGTTGTTATAGCTGTTCGAGTGCTGCAGAAGATAAAGACTCAGTACTGAAGATGTTGATCTTCCAGTATTGAAGATATTCCAGTAACTGCTTGAGTTACTGATGATGTTGAGAAATCTTCCAATGATTTATAGATGTATCATGTATGATGTTGATGACTCCTTGCTTATGCAGATGCTGTTATAATATCCTTCTCGTTAAGGGGGAGTGTTGAGATATTGTAACTTCAAAGAATATTATATTTGTACTTTATTATTCTGGAGATGTTTCATTACTCCTTGAAGATCTTATTGTATATCCGGAGATGTTTATTCCTCCGTCGGAATGTGGTAACTTGGGTTATTAGACTTCCCTAGCGGGTGTCGGCCCTGTATGTGTTATGTGGGTCAAAGGGTTATTAGACCACCCTAGAGGGGTCGGCCCAGTCAGTTGTAGTGGGGTATTTAACCCATTGGTTAAATACGAGCCTACGTGTACTTCTGTAAAAAATATGTCAGGGTAGTGTATAAATAGAGGAGGTGTGTTCCTCATTTGACACACACACTCACTTGAGAGAGGCGCACTTGTGGAGGAGAGGTCTGCTATGGTGGAGGAGGAGATCATGTCTTTGGTTTGCATCTTTGTATATTGCTGGTCATCTATATTGAGGAAGCTTTACTGGGTTTTCTACCCCATGAGGGTTTCCCAGGATAAATCTGTGTCTCTTGTGTTTATGCTATGCTTGTTGTTTCTTCAGTGATCCTATATATGCTATTATTGTGAAATGAAATGTAATGCTGTTATTTTCTGTTTTAGCATATTAAATTTTAACAAATTCTGCCTACATTTCCTCTAGTTCCTTGAGGCAGATATGACTTGAACTGTACCACAATAATGCATCAACATCCCTATCTAATGAAAAGCAAGTTCATCTAGTTTGTGAAGTTGTTTTGTTGTTGATAATTATACATCAGCGTCTTTCTTTCTTATGATATATGCATTTTAGGGCTTCTAATTAGTAAGATTTTATCTTTTCTTACCTTTACTAATTTTCCTTTTTTCACTTTCTCCATCACCCACTGAACTATCAATAGTCACTCTTTTTTAATCTAAATTTTGAATTCTAATTTTCTCTAAGGATATGTCTGTTAGCTTTTGGTTGCTCTGAAAGTGTTTTAACATAGCTAGGACAGTGATTCATATGATGTGAAGAGCTTCTGGCCTCCTAGCCTTTATTTTTCGGTTGAATGACATTTCAAGAGCTTAGTGGGTGTAAGCTTACGCCAGAATCATTGCTAGGGAGGTACCGTCCCTGATGTGGTAGTTGACACACATGTGGTTTAACATCTTCTACAAGGGTGCACATCATTGAGGAGGATGGGCCCATGGGGCATGTGGACTAACCACCTTGGAGGAGGGAATTATGCACTTAGAGGTTAGGCATATAGACCTAAGAGCATTGGATCACCTTGCACATATGTTGAAGAGGAATGATTGAGTTGAGTGTTGACGTATATGTAACTTCAGAATGTATTTCATCTATGTATTTCATATATATTTATTGTACCCTTATTAGAGATGTGTTATTCCTCTATAAGGAAGTGTCGTCATGTGGATTGACAAGTGTAGCAAGTGTGTGTACTTGTCGATGGGTTATTAGACCACCATGTGTGGGGTCGGCCTTGAAATATATATATTATAATGTGGATGTACCTAGCTAGACAAGTCGGCCCCATAAGGTCACTGGGCAAACAGGTTAGTATAAATAGAGATCAGGTGATCTCTATTTAGATCATTCAGAAAAGTACATCTCTCTCACTCAGAAAGTGGCGCACTAGTGAGGAGGAGGATCATCTACTACTAGGAGACTATCTCAGTGTATTTTGGTTGTACTTTGGTTGAGCCATTGCTCTCTCTATCTCTGAGGAAGTTGTGGGGTTTTTCACCTTAGGGTTTTCCCCACAGAAACTCTGTGTCTCTTGTCTCTCATGCTTTTGATTCTTGTGATGCTTGTCATGCTTATTGTGATTTTTATCCATTGATATACTGTATATGTTATTCTCTCAGTAAAGATCCAAGAGTATTGTGAATTAATGCTCAAAATTTAAGATGGTATCAGAGCTAACCTGAGAAGAAGACATTTTGCAGTGACGGAAACTTGAGTTTCTTGTTTATTGGGTTTCTCCCCACATATTTTGGAAAAGTAGTATAGTAGATTGACTCTACTCATCAAGGTGCATCTATCTATCCAATCATAATTCAATTCTAAGCATTTTTAGATTTGGCCCTAAAAATTAGGGTTTCCACAAAAATAGGAATTTCTAGAATCTGAAAACACAGCTGGAAGCTCCTTGCAAAAAGAAAATTTTAGAGCTTTGGATAGAGATTTTTGGTTGGGTAGATCTCCAGGAAACTCAAACCCTAATTCAAGGCTCTCCCTAGTGAACCCGAGAGGACAAAAAGACAAATCTGAAGGGTAAAGCTTTGCTGATCTCAAATTCTGAATGCATAACGCTAATCAGCTGATCAAGGCGCGTCTTTCTATCATTTTAGAAATTTGAAATTCACATTTTGAATTTTTAGGGTTTTTTCGACAAACCCTAATCCGGGACCAGATCCAGTTTTCAGCATTTCAAGTGGTAAGTCCTAAATATTTTCTATTTCCATTTGAAGTACTCTTTAAGATGTCTCACCACACCAAGCTTGAGGATAAGCTTGAAGGGGCTGATAACTTTCGATCTTGGAAGTATAGGATTGGGTTAATCCTGGAAAAGAATGAGTTGGACTCATATATAAAAGAAGACATCCCTATCCTAGAGGATGAAGAGGCCAAGGTATTGCATTAGAAGAACTTGGTCAAGGCAAAGAGAATCATTGCTGATTCTATCAAAGACCATCTCATACCCCATGTGTCTTCTCTAAAGACACCAAGGAGATGTTTGACTCTTTGACCAAGCTATTTGAAGGGAAGAACATAAATCAGAAGATGACTCTACGGAATCAATTGAAAGGGGTCAAGATGTTGAATGGAGAAACCATTCAATCTTACTTCTCCAAGGTCTCTCAGATCAAGGAGCAACTTGAAGCTGTGGATGAAGTAGTGGACAATGGTGAAGTTGTTATGACCACTCTGAATGGCCTACCTAGGTCATGGGACTCCTTTATTCAAGGAATCTGTGCAAGAAAGAAATTGATCTCTTTCAGTAAACTATGGGAGGAATGCTCTCAAGAAGAAGCTAGACTTGTAGCTCGTGAGGAAAAGATGGGAGGTGAAGATCAAGCTCTCACAACTCACACCAAAAGAAACAAGCCCAAGAAGGAGCACTCTCACTACAAAAGATCCTATCAAAAGAATAAGAAGGATCTAAGATGCTTCACATGCAATGAGAAGGGTCACTTTGCTTCAGATTGTACCAAGAACAAAAATGATAATAACAACAGCTTCAGCAAGAAGAAGAAGGGCAGCAAAAGAAAGTTCCATGCTCATTCTACCGAGGATGATGAACCTCCAAAGAAGAAGGCTAGGGCAGAAAGTGATGATGACTCATCAAGTGAAGAAGAGTATGTTCTAATCTCTGCTCTCGCAGTTACTATCTCCCATGCTTGTAATGATTGGTTGATTAATAGTGGGGCTTCCAAACACATGACTGGGTTTAAGGAATCTCTTGTGAATCTATCTGAACATGAATCACCCCATAAGGTGAAACTTGGGGATGATTATCAATACCCAATCAAAGGAAGTGGGGAAGCCTCCTACAACCTAGATTCTGGAAAATCTTTGAAGATTAAAGAAGTCCTTTATATACCTAGGCTCAAGAAGAACTTACTCTCCATCTCTGCATTGGATGCAAAAGGTATGAGGGTTGCATTTGTGGATGGCCAAGTCCTAATGTGGCCAAAGGGAAAGACCATAGATGATGCAGTAGTGATTGGAGAGCAATAGGGAGGATTGTATAAATTGAAGGGACAACCTGAACATGCCATGGTGCATGAATCCATGGAGCCAAGTGAACTTTGGCATAGAAGACTTGCTCATATGCACTATAGGGCACTTCCAATTGCAAGCAAGGCTGTAAAAGGTCTTCCTGAAATCAAGACCAAACATGAAGGTGTTTGCAAAGGATGTGCAAAAGGTAAGAACATTAAGAAGGCTTTCCCAAGCAGTGAAAGAAAGGCCAAAGATATCCTGGAAATCATCCACTCAGATGTATGTGGTCCTATGTCATCCAGTTCTCTTAGTGGGTATGTTTACTAGGTCTCATTTATTGATGACTTGTCCAGGAAGACTTGGGTATACTTCCTGAAGAACAAAGATGAGGTGTTTGATAAGTTCAAGGAATTCAAAACCTTGATGGAGAATCAAACTGGCAAGAAGATCAAAACATTCAAAACCTACAATGGTGGAGAATTCACCTCAGGTGACTTCAAGAAGCTTTGTAGTGATTCAGGGATTAAGAGGGAGTTGACTGCTCCTTATAATCCTCAACAAAATGGAGTTGCAGAAAGGAAGAACAGAACTATCATGGAAGCAGCAAGGGAAATGATGCATGACCAGGATCTACCTATGCATATATGGGCAGAAGCAGCTAGAACAATTGTATATGTGTAGAACAGAACACCCCACAAGATATTGGATAGCAAGACACCAGAAGAGGTCTTTTCTGGTAAGAAACCTGAAATCAGCCATCTCAGAATATTTGGTTGTCTAGTATACACTCATGTCCCAAAGGAAAAGAGGACTAAACTAGATCCTTCAGGAAAGAAGGGTATCTTTGTGGGTTACAGTGAAAGCTCAAAGGCTTACATAATATACTTTTCAGGGTTCAAGAAGATTGATGTCAGCAAGGATGTAACATTTGATGAAAACTCAACATTCATCAAATCAAGGAAGGCACCTATTAAAGTTTATGAAGAACCTAAGGAAACTAAATTTCAAGACACTACCATGACTGAAGCAGTTCCAGAAGTTGTTCATGAGTTTGGAGATCCACAAGAACCTGTAGATCCACCCGGTGAGGATAACTCTCACAAGAGGAAACCTGCATGGGCTAGAGAGCTCATTCAAGATGCAGAAAGATTTGGCATTCCAGAAAAAGAACACAGAGCAAAGAAGAGAACCAGATCACATACCAGCTATGTTGCTTTACTCTATGACATTATGAACAAAGAGCCTTCCAGTTATGAAGAAGTAGCGGAAAAGAAAGAATGGAAGGATGCCATGGTTGAGGAATACCAATCAATAATGAAGAATGATGTTTGGGATGTTGTCCCAAGACCTAAAGAGAAGTCTGTTGTGACTTCCAAATGGATCTACAAAATCAAGCATGCTACAGATGGCAGTGTAGAGAAATACAAGGCAAGATTCATAGCTCGTGGCTTCTCTCAGAAAGAGGGAATAGATTATGAAGAAACTTTTGCACCTGTAGCCATGTATACTTCCATCAGAACAGTACTTGCCCTAGCAGCAGCAATGAAATGGAAAATACACCAGATGGATGTCAGGACTGCTTTCTTGAATGGTGTAGTTGAAGAGGAAGTATATGTGGAGCAGTCACTCGGTTTAGAAATACATGATAGGGAGTCATATGTGTGCAGATTGAAGAAACCTTTCTATGGCTTAAAACAAGCTCCCAGAACTTGGTATGGTAGGATCGACAGTTTCCTATCTAGTTTGGGCTTTACCAAGAGTAAAGCGGATTCCAACCTTTATTACAAGGTTGAGGAAGGGTATCCTGTGATTCTACTCCTGTATGATGATGACTTATTTGTAACAGGAGATGATAGATTGATTGCAGATACGAAGAGGAAGCTTACTACTGAGTTCGATAGGAAAGATTTGGGATTGATGCATTATTTCCTAGGTATAGAGGTGTGGCAGAGTACAGGTGGGATCTTCCTTGGTCAAGGGAAGTACACAGTAGATATCCTGAAGAGATTCGGGATGATGGATTGCAAGGCCATGGCCACACCTATGGCATCGAATCTGAAGCTTCTATGTGATGCTTCATCTGAGCCGGTTGATGTCTCTATGTATTGTCAGATGATTGGGTCCTTGATGTACCTGACGAACACGAGATCGGATATTTGCTTTGCTGTGAACACATTGAGCTAGTTCCTGACGGATCTGAGGAGTGTTCACCTAGTTGCAGTAAAGCATGTTTTGAGGTACCTGAAGGGTACAGTGGATTATGGGCTCAAGTATGAAGCGAATCAAAAGTTTAACCTGCAGGGTTATGTTGATTTAGATTGGGCTGGCAGTGCTGCAGATAGGAAGAGGACATCTGGGTGCTGCTTCAGTATGGGATCAGGTGTGATCTCTTGGTTTAGCAGGAAGAAGTCTTGCGTAGCACTGAGTACAGCTGAGGCAGAGTATGTTGCAGCCTATTCAAATAGTTGTGAGGCAGTATGGCTACGGAAGGTACTATCTGTGTTATTTGATCTCCCGTTGGATGCTACTGGTATCTTCTATGATAACCAGAGTTGTGTGAAGCTGTCTAAGAACCCAGTGTTTCATGACAGGTCGAAACACATAGAGATCAAATATCACTATATCAGCGATATGGTATAGAGAGGAGCTGTGAAGCTCCTGTATGTTGCGATGGACGAGCAGATTGCAGATGTGCTGACGAAGCCACTAGCCAGGGTGAAGTTTGAGTACTTTAGAGAGAGGCTTGGTGTTCTTCAGATTGATGACACTTCGAGGAAGAAGTGATGGACACATTTACTGAAGCCATTCCAAGCATGTTGGAAGGAGGCTCCTTCACATGGCTGTGGATGTAAGCGCTGGATGATGAGCATCAGGATGATGTTCTAGTTTATGCTTTGTATGATCAGTTGGATCATTTTCATGTATGTATGTATGCATCATGTTAGATGTTGGATATGATCAGTTGGATCATTTTTATGTATGTATGTATGCATCATGTTGGATGCTGGATATGATCAGTTGGATCATTTATATGTATGTACGCATCATGTTGGATGCTGGATATGATCGGTTGGATCATGTGTATGTATTTTTGTATATGCATCATGTTGGATGCTTGGACCATGTATCTGTATATGTATCAGGTGGATACATTGTATGATCAGGTGGATCATGTATGGTGATATGTATCATGTATTTGTATTTGTATCAGGTGGATACACTGTATGATCAGGTGGATCATGTATGATGATATGTATCAGTTAGATACTTGGTATGCATCAGGTAGATGCATTGTATGATCAGGATGATCGTGGATGACGAGCTTCAGGATGTTGCTCCAGATGACATGCGACAAGATGTTGCAGTGATGATGATCAAGATGATCATGTGTACATCAGGATGATGTATGGTGAGTATCAGGTTGATACTCTATGGTCGTGGATCAGGTTGTGCAGATGAGCATATAATTTGGCCCTGGGAGATTTGCAGATAGTCTTTCAAGGTTTTGCATATGGCATATAATTTGGCCTTGGGATATTTGGCAAATGCTCTTTCGAGGTTTTGCTCTGGGAGGACATATAATTTGGCCCTGGGAGATCTGCAGATAGTCTTTCGAGGTTTTGCCTATGGCATATAATTTGTCCATAGGATATCTGGCAGATGCTCTTTCGAGGTTTTTGTCCTATGGCATATAATATGTCCCTAGGAGATCCGATAGATTGGGCTATGTGCCCGTAATAAGTCCTGGGATGCTCTTGCGAGGTTTTGCCATGACTAGATATAATCTGTCCCTGGGAGATCCTATAGGTAGAGATGTGTGCTCGTAACAGCCTAGGATGCTCTTGCGAGGTTTTGTGGTGACCACATATAATCTGTCCCTAGGAGATCCTATAGGTAGAGCTGTGTGCTCGTAACAACCTGGGATGATGTTGCGAGGTTTTGTGGTGAGGTCACATATAATATGGCCCTGGGAGATCTTATAGGTAGAGCCGTGTGCTCGTAACAGCCTGGGATGCTCTTTCGAGGTTTTGTGACACACATAATAAGTCCTAAGGATTCCACAGTATGGCCAGTGATGACGAAGACCTGCAGGTGGTGGGACTACATCCAGTATGAAAAAGGACTGGCTCTGTAGAACTTCCTATGACGAGTAGAGTCAGATATTGGTTGAGATAGTAGCAGCAGTGACAATGACAATGACGATGATCCCAAGAAGAAGACTTGTCTAGCAAATCTGTGTCAAGAAATACCTTCCTAGTTAAAAGGGAGTGTTGATGTATATGTAACTTCGAAATGTATTTCATCTATGTATTTCATATATATTTATTGTACCCTTATTAGAGATGTGTTATTTCTCTATAAGGAAGTGTCGTCATGTGGATTGACAAGTGTCACAAGTGTGTGTACTTGCCGATGGGTTATTAGACCACCATGTGTGGGGTTGGCCTTGAAATATATGTATTATAATGTGGATGTACCTATCTAGACAAGTCGGCCCCATAAGGTCACTGGGAAAATAGGTTAGTATAAATAGAGATCAGGTGATCTCTATTTAGATCATTCGGAAAAGTACATCTCTCTCACTCAGAAAATGGCGCACTAGTGAGGAGGATCATCTGCTACTAGGAGACTATCTCAGTGTATTTTGGTTGTACTTTGGTTGAGCCATTTCTCTCTGTATCTCTGAGGAAGTTGTGGGGTTTTTCACCTTAGGGTTTTCCCCACGGAAACTCTGTGTCTCTTGTCTCTCATGCTTTTGATTCTTGTGATGCTTGTCATGCTTATTGTGATTGTTATGCATTGATATACTGTATATGTTATTCTTTCAGTAAAGATCCAAGACTATTGTGAATTAATGCTCAAAATTTAACATTCAGGAGACATTGCTGGAGGATACACCATCTTGCTCAGAGCGCTTGTTATGTGCATACCCAGACTTGGAGGGAACACCACCTTGGTGTTGGATTTTTAGTACCTCAGAAAGTGTCCAATAGAGTGCAATTAATGGCAGAAGCAAGTAGAGAAACCCAGGATGATACAAAAAATGTACAGTGGCAGGTACAACAACAGAGCTGGAATAGGGATGTGTGATAGATGTGCAGGTCCGTACAAAAGCAGGGTGACCCTCTTCCAACAAAATTCCATACAAATCTATACAAGGGTGAATGAGAGTGAAACACTAACATTTATTTAGGAGAGATTGGTATAGGGCACATGCATGCACAATCCTCAAGATACTTCCACTTTTCAGTGGTCCAAGTTTAGCAAATTTCTTTTAGTAGTTGCTTTTCTAGTTTGAGAAAATAAAGTTCCAGATTTAGACTAGTGTTTATGTTTGTCTTGGGTTAGATGCTATTTCCAAATCTAGTTCCAATTAGATTCTATTTCTACTTTTAGCAATTCTATTTTTACATGCACAGTCAGTTAAGATAGCATTGATGATTAATCCCTATGACCCTAAGTAGTGGCTACATGAAGGTAATTGAGGTAGGCAGTGGTACAGATCTCAAAGAGATAGCAAGCTTGCATGCCTACTCCTAGCATATTTTCCAGTTGAGGCACACTCCTCATTGGCTCTTGTATCAATGCAGAGAAACACACTAGTTAAGTAGGGTTTGACTTAGTCTAGTAGGCACCATTGTGCATGTATCTAGATTCAATGCACTCACCATTATCCAAGTATATAAAGGAGGTAGAGGGTGTACCACTGAAATCATGTGACTATTATTACTATGAGAGTGTAGTGGCTTATTGTTTTTTCAATTCATGAATAAACAGAGTTGCATATTAGAATTCAGATTTCCGGCACATGTTCTACTGTGTGTTGTTGTTAGTAATTCCCAGCAGTATATGTAGCAGAATTTGTATTTAAGTTACGGTAGTTTTAAATGAAGGTTAAGGATTTAATTTCTTAGGGTTAGGGTTTGTGTTTAAGTGCAAATCAGACTACCATGGTTTAGGAAATTAACAATTGGAGGTTGTACGAACCCTATTGTTCCATGTGGCCATCATGCTTAGTGTCACTCTCCACTTGGGGATTTTTCATTCATTAGCCTAAGGTTTACATGTGGACTTGATCCATTATTATTATGTCCTACCTCACCTAGTCTTTAAAAGGAAGGATAATATCTTTGTAATGAATCACTCTTAGAGAGTATGTCTTAGAGATTGTTAGTTTGTGCATGATGCTAGATATGTGAAGGATCTTGGAAGAACATGCATTTACTCTTGTAACAAGGATAGTGCTTGTGGGATGCATGTGCTAGGGTTCATTGTATTGTGAGATGCAAATGAAGAGTGTGAATCTTGTGTTATGCAAGTGCTTGGGGTTGGATAGTTGGTATGATGCTAGTTGTTCTTGATCTCCTTGGAGAGGCTAGTGTATCTTGGTGGGATGCCCTACTCATCTTGTTGTTCTTGGTTAGGGTTTGCAATAATTATGGATTCCCTAGATAGGGTTTGTAAAGCTTTGAAAAAGTCCTTAATTGGGATAAAGTGGAAGGACTTGATGTACCAAGATTTCACAAAGTGTGATAATAAGGATTTGTACCATTGTTCTCCTTAATTCTCTTATTACACATGTGGTTTTAGGATCTTGTTTTCATGTATTTGAGAAAATTTCATAGCTGTTTCAAATCTTGATTGATTTATTGGAACAACAAGGATGAAATGTTGCATGATTTAGAATGCCTTAGATGAAGCTTCAGACCTGAAATATGTTGTTATATGTTAATGAACATCATTTTCAAATTGACATACTTGATTAGATCATGCCCTAAGGATCTAGTGTTAAATTATTTTGTGGTGTTTATCTACTTAAAGTTACCTACACTAGTGGTGGACAATTTTGAGATATTTGTAGGTGCATTTCTGAATATTTTAGTTCATCTCTATTCACTTATCATTTTCATTGGCATGATTGGGATCTAATTCAATTTTTGTAGGATGTATTTTGTGTTTTTCTATAATCTTACAAAGTACTGTGTCCTTTGCAAGGCAGTTGATTGTACATGTGCAAGATTTGAAAGAATAAATAATTGTTGTTGAGTCTCTTACATATTAAGATTTATGGATGGCAGATAGATTTCATCAATTAGGCTTTTGGACCTTTTGCTTTGGCTTGGGTTTCAAAAATTTCATTTGGACCAACAGGTTCTTCTCATGCCATGGAGGATAGAACTTCATTATCTATTTGAATTTGTTCAAAGCTATTAATAGACAATTTTTGTTCCTTTCATCTCCATTTCTAATAATCTTTCATCCATGTTAAGATTCTTCTACATAAGGTAGATTATTTACATATCATTGAATTCATGAAAAGAAAAATACGATCTTAATGTTTTTGGCAATTTGTGAATCATCTATTCTGTCAAGATTTAAGCATACCATTGAATAGTTGCATTTCTATTTTATTCTCTATTTTGGAAATAAATGAAATTGGAGGGATTTGAGAGTCAACATCAACTTACAGAAGATGTGATATTGGTTGTATTACTATTAACCACACTTGCCACAACTCTAGTCGCCAGTTTTGAAACATCACCTCCCAAATTCATTCTTACTTGCATAGCCTTCAGAATTTCAGAACCTGTTCTTATTGGTTTAGCTAATTTCTAATTTTCATCTCTTGATGAATGTGTTGCATTTGCTTTAAATGGTTAAAGATATCTTGAAGACTATCTCCTTCATCCATTTTGGAAATGGGATCTCTCCTCTCCCCATGGTCTAAAGCATCTAAGTTGTTATTTTGTTTTCACTAGTGAACTGTTTTCCATGCCAGGTAATGTTTCTTCACTCTCAACAAATTGGTATTCAAAAGGCTCTCCCTTTCCTCATTTTCCGGGAAATGAACTTGGCTTTGACACCAATCTTATCCGAGTTTTGCAAGTTTACATACCTAAATTGTTGTGTTTTACTTATCCCATATTCACAACTTTGTATACCATGAAGGTGTTCGAGCCCCTAGGGTGCCTTGGGAGGCTCTAAGCGTCCACGGCCTATTATAGGCTCTCGATAGGCTTTGGGGGCTTGAATACCCAACCACTCGTGCCTATTACAGGCCTTGGGAGGTTTAGTCAAGCTCACTGTATCATGCCAATATACTAGGTAGATATATAAAGGGGTATAAAAAATGTAAATGAAAAAATGGATACATACAATATATAGGGAAAATAGGGGTTTTTTTTTAAATTGGGAAGGCATATTGGGAGGGGGTTAAAAAAAATGATTTTGGGAGGTTTTTTCCAATATTTTTTGAAATTTGGAGTATTGTTTCATATGCCACGAACGAACGTGCTATGGTATTAACTGAGTGAGAGAAGAGGGAGTAATGGAAATATATAATTATATATCCCGATTGATCTTCCTTATTCAATTTGTTCACCATAATCGGCCCAGATTCTTTATATGTTGAAACAACTGCGATTAATATGAAAAAAATAATACCATATTTTTTTCTTTTTATCTCCTCCACCATGGATGATCAATATCGTATCGGCCAGTACGGTGGGACTGCACAGGCTCGGAGATGACACCGGTTGGTCGGGGTTGAAGCAAAGCTGAAACCACGGACTTGTAAACTATTGCCTTCCATTTCTTTATATAGGAAAAACCCACAGTCGCTAATGCCGAAAATTTGAGAGAAAATAGAAGGAAAGTTGCTTCCTTCGATGAGCATGTCCAGAACAAAGTCTCTGGGCAATTTCTAGAACTGTCCGGTAGCATTAATGTGCCACGTACAGCATGATAGTCAAGTCAAGAATGGTGGGAGAACACCACGTATACCAATTCACTTAATTAGACTCTCTAAATGTCATTTCATGATCAAGCCATGCGTCTCGTTTCAATTACGCTACCGTCTCTTAGGCAGCACTGTCATCAAATCTTAGGCAGCACTGTCATCAAACTGCGTTGACGCAAGAGGGGCCCACTATAGAAGTACATTAAACATTCTAAGATTTCGATCATCAAAAGGGTTTTTGGAGGGAATCCAGCAATTTGTTTTTTCAAAATCCAGATTCTGTGTTGTTCAAATCGCGCAAAATCGTCGAACGTTTAGGCTACGCTTAAGCTATGTAGTGGTTAATAATTGTTTATGGAATAAGCTAATGGTAGATAATTTACATATTTCCGACGATTTTTTATGGTATTCGGCAACGATTTCTTGTTGAAATTGTGATTTTCATTATTCAAATTGCAATTTTGATTGCATAAATGGATTTAGCGTCCTTTATTACCCCTGGTGCACCTCGCTTATGCAATTCCAACAACCTAAAACTACAATTTCAATTATTTATGTCAGATTTTGGTTGGAAAAATCGCTGGAAAGTAGGTGCAAATCATCAATCATTTAGCTTTCACCATTGTTTATTGAAAAAGTATGCTTTTAGTTGTTTTTGTATAATGAGGTATTGCAACATTTCAACCCTATGCTACCATTGTTTCATTAACAATATTTTCCAAAATAAACATTTGTTGACCCAAATAGTTTGATTCAGTGTGGGGTTTACAACCCTTCAACACCTTGTGCAACTCCCTAAGAAAGCAAGAGTTTTTACATCTTTTTAATAGGGAAAAAATATTTTTGGTCATGACAAAAAATACAAATCCATACTATGATCGGAGACTTTCAGCTATAAGTTATAATCTTCAAACTCAAGATATGATTGCTCGGAAAAACATAGTCATAGTTCCATCTTATTAATGGGAACTTTTCCCTAACCTAATTGTTAGAATTTTAGAAAAATGAGTGGATCAAGAGATAACTTTAGTGTGCCAAAAAACCTAATAATAGAAGTTGAGTTTGTCCACTTATTAATTCACTTCGTTATCAAGATTTTTGTTTACTCATTTACATATTAAATAAATAGAGATATTTTCTTCCAACTTTTAAAAATTGTAAGTACATTCTAATTTCATAAAAGTTGAGTTTATCCAAGTATTAAGTCACTCCATTATCAAGATTCTTATTTACTTATTTACATACTAAATAAATGTAAATATTTTCTTCTATCTTTTAAGATTCTTATTTACCCATTTACATACCAAATAAAGGGAGATATTTTCTTCTATTTTTAAAAAATTGTAAATGCATTCCAATTCCATAAAACTTGAGTTTATCCTTATCAAAATTCTTATTTACTCATTTACATACCAAATAAATAAAAATATTTTCTTCCATCTTATAAAAATTATAAATACATTCCACATAATACTTACAAACACATTAATAAATTCATCACATAAAACCTAGCCGTTTCAACGTGGACCAATGATATAATAGATGTCCATGATTTCTAAAACAAATAAAAAAAATCTCCTACATTTTACTTATTTTATAAATGCATGAATTAATGTTATAATAACTAATTATCATACAATTTCTTTTAAGAATAGTAGCTAATAATACAGATGTGCGTCGGTGTAAAAATAAAATAAAATTGATGTATACATTATTTTGTTATTTCGCCCCTTTTACTTTTGAAAAATGATTAGGTGTCTAGAACTTCCTTGATGATTGTGAAAAACGTCAAAATGTGACGTAAAGGAGGCATGGGAAGAAAATATTAGAATACAAGTAGAGATTGTATCAACTTTAAGGGACGGGTGTTCAAAAGTTTGGTTAGATTTTACAGGCCTCCATCTTCATTGTCTACTTTCTCGATCGCACGTCCATTTTTTTTATTCCCCCTAACATGCATCCACCTCATGTGGACATGTTTTATTCTTCCATAACAAGAATAATATGTTAGCTAAGTGAGATTAAAATAAATTAAATAAAAGTATTTTTAAGATGGATCTAAGTTATAGATTTTTTTTGAAATGTAAATTTTTTAATTATTTAAAATGGATCTAGATAGAGTATAGTCTCACTTAACTCAATAAAACTCACAACTAACTATATATATATATATATAATAATAACATTATTTTTATATATGCTTATTAACATTGACAAAACAAAAATAATCAAATTCAAAATGATGAGTTTCATTAAGACATGAATATGTATTGCAGGATTTAGTACTTTAAAATATGGAAGCTATATATTGCCAAGAAAATAAGGGTCAAGGAGTATTTTTAATATATTAAAAACATGTAGATATCAAGGGGGGTTTATAATTATGTATCCAGGGGTTGAATAAGGCATGGGGTGATTTGAATAGGTACTATATGTCTAAATTTGTGTAAGTTTCATTATGTTTAAAGTCAAATAAGTGTTTGAATAAGTATGATATGTGAAGGTGGTGTGAATCCAATTGCGTATGGTCTTAGAGTGGTGTTTGAATAGGTATGATTTGTAATTGAATGTGATGTGAAGTTGATTAGAATGATTGTGAATGAAGTTTAGGGAAAAGTTTAAGGATCCATAATTTTCTTAAAGTGTAAAAACCTTGGTGAATCATACTAATTCTTAAATTTCCAATTATAAAATGTTGGGTGATATTTGTCTAAAAAAACAAATTTCTAAGGATTTTATATAGTTTCTGGCCAATTTTGGTGACTTTTAGAGTAAAAAAAATCCCATGGAATTTGGGAGAATCAATTTAGAAAAAAAAAAAAAGAAATTGGCGAATCTTTGTTTGGAAAAAATGTCAAAAATTAGCCCATGGGCTAAATTTTTCCCCTAAAATTTTCCATGATGAAGTTGACTTGTGTTTAGGGGGTTGATCTCCATCTTGAAATATTTTCTCTTACTAAGATATCATGTTTGACCTTGCAAGGTTTCAGGGGGTTATAAGATTTGAG
This sequence comes from Larix kaempferi, assembly GCA_027924585.1. Lineage (NCBI taxonomy): Eukaryota > Viridiplantae > Streptophyta > Pinopsida > Pinales > Pinaceae > Larix > Larix kaempferi. The sequence continues at coordinate 440,069 of BSBM01000286.1, forward strand.
TCATGTCACCATAATGAGGTTAAAAAAGGGGGGGGTATTAAAAATTTCATGGCAAAAGTGGTTACCTACGATATCTAGTGAAAATATGGGTTTTTTAAATTTTAAAGGTGTATTTGGAGGGTGTTCAATAATAAGTTTTTTGGAGAAAACCCTTAACATGTAATGAAATTAGGGATATTCTTTAATATTGTAATAACCTCAGTTTGACCATTTGAATATATATTGAATACATTATGTAAATAATTTCTTATTTGGACTATTAAATTGGCTTAACAAGCTAGTTCGAATGCTATGTAAATATTGTGTTGAGTAATAATATGAATGGTCCAAGAAAATTGTATAAAGTGCACCAAAGCAGCTATGATTCCACTAGAGGGGAAGATGAAGTGGGGCTATGGGAGATGGAAACCTCAATCACCAAGTGTAATCCATAGATCCAATATAATTGCCTCAGGGTGAAAACGCAAAGCTAGGAAACAATTCCATGACAATCCACTTTTTTTGTTGTTATAATTTCCAGTTTCTGGCCCGAGAAAAAGGTCAACATATTTTCTCGGGCGAGACATTAACCACAGTTAGAGTTCTCTCATCCAAGAGTTGTTCCATAGTTAGAGAATTGTTCGCTCGAGAATTTGTAGTTTCTCGTTTGAGATTATAACCATATTTTTTAGATTGAACTCTCGGACAGGTTTCTCAGTCAAGAGTTTAGATTCCTTTTAACAGCTCGGCCGAGAAATGTTTAACTATATAAATGCAAACCCATTTCCCCGCCACACGCATTGTCATTTTTCAACGCCTGTTGTTGTCTGTCGTTCAAACCCACACTGTGTTGTTGTTTCATTTTTCAACTTTGTTTGCTGAAACAGCGAAGGGAAGGGAAGACCATCCATGACAACGAAGTGAATGACCAAGAGAAGAGGACCGCCACCGCCAGTTCGAACTAGATGACCATACCATCAGACGACCACACACGGGTAGGCTCTAGACTTTTCTCTTTATCAAACTAAGCTCAAGGCTACACTTTAAAAAGGAAAGGGGTAATTTAGCTATTTGTTTTCGTGCTACTAATATAGGTACGCTACCTCGGCACCAACATTCTCATAAAAATGTAGGATTCTTTGGTATGACGGAGGATCGCCATCACCAGTTTGAACCCCTTAATTGCACAGGTTTGTAACCAATTTCAGACACGAATTTTCCGAAATGGTGACATAATTTTTAGAATCTTAAATAACAGTATTAATTCTTCGTATTTTAGATGCCCTGGGTTTTTTTTTTATTGATTTCAAAGTCCATTTACCATTTATAGTTGTTGTTCATTTTTTTTCTAAATTCATGGTTTGGGGCTGTGATTATGCCCAGAATTCAAAGAACATGTCTCCTCTATTTTGGCTTGAGTATACCACCTCTTGTATAAGAATAAACATTTTTGCAATTTCTCCTTTACTACTTCTCTAAGTGTTGGGTTCATCCTCCTTTGAGGTTTCCTAATAGGATGGGCATCTTGCTAAATGAATATGTGGTGGGAGAAGATTTCAGTGTGTATACCCTTCATGTCATGATAATACCAAAAAATGATTTTGAGTGTTTATTCAAAACTCCCATTAGCTAATTTTGATGTTCACTATCAAGTTGAGAGTTAATATATAAAAAAATTATCTTGATAAATTTCAACAGGCTTGAAATTTTTTCAGAATTCACAAAATCAACTGTTATAGAATTGCATAGTGAAGACAAAGTAGTTAAGTCACCTATTTCCTTTGTATCAATGTTCAGGATCTAATTTAGAGGAAGATAAAACAAATCCAATTTCTCTGCAAAATAAAAATTGCAAAGAAAAGTATTAACATGAGCCTCTTTCGTAGTACATTTAAAACCCATTATCTAGTCCACTGTAAGAATATCATGTACACTCTCTTAATCATTGTTTTCATGGTCAATCCATAAATTATCTTGCATCTAAGAAATATATTTTGAAGGAGGATATAAGGCCACTTGCTTGATATAGTCCCCACTAGTTCCCAAACCTCATCATCTAATAGCATTGACCATTTCAATCCATGGTCTACCAAGGATTACCATATGTCCCTTTGAGTAAGATTGAGGTTGTAAAATGATGAAATCGACTAGGTAATCCCAGGAGTCCAAGGAGACTATAAATTCATCCAGCATTCCTTTTGGTTTGATTCTAGACCTATCAGATAATTCTAATACTGTAGGTGTTGGATGAATATTAAGCAAATTCAATTGCTCCATGGTTTTCAAGGCCATAATGTTGATGGCTACTCCAAGATCGATAAGAGTGTTTGGGAAAAGGATCCCAATAATATGGATTGAAACAACGGGGTTACCAGGATCTGTATATTTTTCCACAGAGATCTGGACAGACATCAAATCTGTTAATTTCCCAATGAAATGGATGTTAGTTGGTTCATTCTTTCTCCTCCCTAGTTTCTTAAGGTAGATTTCCCTCATTGTTTTGGAATAAATGGGAATATCCTTAATGTTTTATGGCAAGGGTATCTTAATGCAAACATTCATCAATTTATATATAAGATCAAATTTTGAGCGGTGTGTAGGCCTTTATAGACTCAATCTTTATGAATAGAGGGTTGTAGAAGATTCTCTATTGGTGAAGATGTTTTCTTTATTATAGCAGGGGTTCATCATTGGTTGTAATATCATGAGTCTCCTCCTCAATGACAACATGAGTGTTATTTTGAAGCACCTTTCCCGATCGAAGGTGGATATATTGTACTTCTACTAGAGTAACAAGATAAGTTGAGAAGGGATATAGATTAGCATGAAGAATAGTTTGGATTTATTTATTGTTTGAATTAGGGACAGGTTGGAATGGAATTTGATTTGGTTTCAAAGGAAGTACAAGGGGCAACTAAAATTTCTTAGGAAAAGTAATTTTTGGTTGCGCATGCAATTGAATAGAATAAGGCAACAATGGTTGTTGGGAGTAAGGATATTGGAATTGTGAAGGATAGGAATATTGTTGTTGCATGGGATAGGTAGGAATATTTATGTAATTATGTCCTCACCATCCTTATTTCCAAGGGTGGTTTTGGACTGGTTTTTGTGGCCATGCTTGACAAGAGTTTTAAGGTGAGTACAATTGAATAGAATAATATGAAATGTTTTTATATGTAGGATCTGAAGACGTACCTCGAGGTTGAGGCTACCATGGCCTCTTGGGTGCTAGTTGGCATAGCTACTCCATTGTCTTGTCTTCTCGTTTCTACACTACTTTCAATCTAGGAAAAGAAGGCAAATGATCTATCAAATGTTCACCTGCATAAATAGCACATATATAATTTTTGTTCAAAGGGAATTCTTTTAGTGGATGCTTCTTACGACATTTGGGACAAAAAATAGCTAAAACCACATTCTCTTCCTCCTTCCTCTTTTTGAATTGTAAAGTATCTAATTGGAAGTTGAGGGTCCGAAGAATGCCAGTTTTAAAACTTTCTAATAGATTACCCAATTATGTGCTAGTTACACCACTCGTTGTGCTTTTAGCAATTTTAGAACAAGGGTCTCGAGGTCCCTTACCAGATTGATCTTGAATCCTTGAGTATTTCCTAAAAACTTCACAAATTCTCTCAAAACAAAATTGATAGACATCCTCATTTCCCATTAGATTAAGAACATTCATTAACTCAACTAAAATCCCTTTTAAAAATATTATTTTGACAATATTTGAATCTAATTTGTGATGTTTAGAGTGTTAAATATTTTATTGAAATCTCTCGAGATAATCCTCTAATATTTCATCTTCTTTATGTTCCATCCAAAAAATTCCTCTCTTAATTATCTCTCCTTGCAATATTCTTGATATTTCGGAAGAGATACCCTTCTCATTGTTGAGATATTGTAACTTCAAAGAATATTATATTTGTACTTTATTATTTCAGAGATGTTTCATTCCTCCGTGAAGATCTTATTGTATATCCGGAGATGTTTATTCCTCCGTCGGAATGTGGTAATTTGGGTTATTAGACTTCCCTAGTGGGGGTCGGCCCTGTATGTGTTATGTGGGTCAAAGGGTTATTAGACCACCCTAGAGGGGTCGGCCCAGTCAGTTGTAGTGGGGTATTTAACCCATTGGTTAAATACGAGCCTACGTGTACCTATGTAAAATACATGTCAGTGTAGTGTATAAATAGAGGAGGTGTGTTCCTCATTTAACACACACACTCACTTGAGGATAGCTCACTTGTGGAGGAGAGGTCTGCTATTGCGGAGGAGGAGATCATGTCTCAGGGTTTCATCTTTGTATATTTCTGGTCATCTATATTGAGGAAGCTTTGCTGGGTTTTCTACCCCATGAGGGTTTCCTAGGATAAATCTCTGTCTCTTGTGTTTATGCTGTGCTTGTTGTTTCTTCAGTGATCCTGTATATGCTATTATTGTGAAATGGAATGTAATGCTGCTATTTTCTGTCTTAGAATATTGAATTTTAACATGGTATCAGAGAAAACCTGAAGGAAGACAAGGTATGGCACTTACGACACTTGCTTTACTTACGGCAATTTGAAGGTTAGGGTTTTACATAGCAAAAACCAGTCATCGTGGAACTTTCACTATAAATCCTTTTATGTGAAGGTTCAGGGTCTGAAACGTTTACAGGTCGAAGATAACATCCCCAGGTACCTTGTGTCCAAAGGGCACCCTCAGATTCATTGTACTTTATGATTTATGATCAGTACAAGTTAGGGTTTGTGCCTCTTCCAGATCTCAGTCAAAATCAGGTGACCTAGGAAAAAAGGTCATAACTTGGGATAGGAAGATCCAAATGAAATTTCGTAAAAAGTAACAGGTAGTACACAGACTTTACTATCTCAAGAAACGTTTTCAGAGGCCGAAGGTGAACCAGTGATAGGTGGAACGCCGTACAAGTTCGCTCTCCTGTTTTATCCCATAAACAGGTCACGTTGCGACACTTGGCATAAATCTCTCTCAGCGAGTCCAATTGAGGTCATACCTATCAGGATGGAAAGAAAACAGGGCGATCTATATCAGGAAACGTTTTCAGAGGCTGAAGTTGAAATAGTGACACGTGGCACGCCGTACAAGTTCGCTCTCCTGTTTTATCCCATAAACAGGTCACGTTGCGACACTTGGCATAATTCTCTCTTAGAAAATCCAATTGAGGTCAGACCTGTCAGGATGGAAAGATGACAGGTCAGGCTACTGCAGAAAAAGTTTTCAGACCCTGTGGAGAAAAAAGTTCAGAGTTATAGCAGAAACAATCAGGTGCATATTTCTTTCAAAACAGAATTATTTTTGGAGCACCTTTATTCATGGCTTCCGGAATTTAGGGTTTCAGAGAAAGTTAGAATTTTTGGAATCAGAGTCCATGAATGAATGCTACTTAGAAAAATCAAAATTTAGAGACCAAGATCGAATTTTTGGTTGGGTAGAAGACTGGGCTTGATCAAACCCTAGTTCGGGATTTTGATCAAAAAGATGGAAAATTAGGGCTTCAGCAAAAAGTTGGAATTTTTGAAGTCTGTAACCACGGCTGGAAGCTCCTCAGAAAAATAAGAGTTTAGAGCCTTGGATTGAACCTTTTGATTGGACAGAAGGGTGGGCTTCATCAAACCCTAGTTCGGGTTCCTGTCCAGAAGATACAGAAGTTTCAAAGGCAATTTTGAGGGGTAAAATTTTGGAGATTTCAAAATTGAAGAATGCTAGGTTGATTAGCTCAGCAAGACACATTCTTCCATCCATTCAGAAGTGTGAAAGTCAAAGATTGAATTTTTAGGGTTTCTCTAGCAAACCCTAATCAAGCTCTAGATCAAGTTTCAGGGGAAGTTGAGGCTAAGGCCTTACATAAGAAGACTACAAGAAGTCTCGACAGGTATGACTTAAGAAGGTTCAGGTATGTCTTGAAATCTGATTCTTGATTAAGTTCATAATGTGTTTGTCTTCATATTATTTAGTACAATCTTGATCAATGTTAGAATTGTCTTATCACTCTAGTAGCAGTATGAATGCATGTGAATAATCGAAGACATTCATTGATTAGGGCTATATGATTGTACTAATGCATTATGGTGTTGTGTGAGGTTGATGTTGTCTGCTAACAAGATACAGGTACATCACAAAAGACAAATCAAGTTCCATGACCATGACCACATGAAGACAAAGACTCATCCATAATCTTTGTTCTACTTACGAGGTATGTATGACTTTGTTATATTATGCTTAACCTATGAGACATGCAGGTTCTAGCTTAGAATCTCTAAATCATTGAAGAGATTGGTTAGGTATGTTGTACATAACTAAGCAGGTTTACTAATCCAGGTATGTTTTCCTATGTCAAGTTAGAATCTTACATTGTGTTAGGATCCCTTATATAAGTATACTTGGCATGATTAGATATGCTTATTCATAAAGTTAGTTATCAAGGGATTATGCATATTATATCTTCTATCTTGATTGATGATATGCATGAGTAAAAGAAGTCTTCCTTGAAATCTTGAATACTAATGTTTATTATCAATGATCGTAACTATACATATTCAAGACTATTTGGATGTTTTGATAATGTTTATAATATACTAATGAATGTATGTTTGTGTATGATATCATGAGGATAACACTATTGGACACTTGAGCATGCATAGTAGTACAGAATGAATAGAAGTTCAAAATACATTTAGAAGACCAAGCGAGAGGCAACCACACAAACATAAAAGATAAGTATTTGAGTTGTTATTAGAAATAGTAAATGATATTGCTTGTATGCATATTTGTATTCCTAGAATATATCATGCATACAATTGGTAAGTTGGACAAACATTCCATTGTTGCTTGTCTAGAATGAAACCTCTTTGTTGACATGCTAAGAGCTGTGTGCACTCTCGATAGTATGTTCTGGTAGAGATGGAAGGCATCTAGATAGCCACTGTATGCATACAGGATATGGGAAAGTGTTGTGCCAAAGTATTGGTCAAAATAGTTGCATAACTATGTAAATGATATTTGTATGCATAATAGGTTATCATGTCAATATGATTTGATGATTATGAAGTATTACTAATCCTGTACTTAATTTTGATTTGTAGGAAAGATCATGATGAATGATGAACACTGAACAAACGATGGATGTTCAACAAAAGATTTACAAATCAAACACACTATAGAAGGCTTGTGGTTAGAAGATTCTCTTAGAAAGAGGAAGAGAATCATGATGAGATGTTTTGCTCCAAGTGGCTAGATAAGACCATTCTCTTAATGGTGTAATTAAAGAAGGAGTGTGAATTAGGTTTTGTATAGGTTCCCAGGATCGATAATCAATTGATGAGCTTAATGATCACCATGGGTGATGTGGATCTCAACCTTTTCTACAAGGTTGAATATGGTTTCTATACATAGATGACATGGATACAAGAAGGAACTCACCTCAGAGTTCGAATAATGTTGAGGTTCACCCATCTAACAAGAGATGGCACAGATAGATGGCTGCATAAAAGAAAATTAAAGATCTTAGATTAATGTATTACTTCCTAGGTCTGGAAGTATGGAAAGGCTCAGAAGGAATCTTTCTCAACCAGGGAAAGTATGCCGAGAAATATTAAAAGGACTTGATATGTTGGAATGTCCACTCTCATGGATTCCAACTTGAAGCTGTTGGTGAATGAATCATCAGAGTTAGTGTATATAAATCTGTACAGACAAATTATTGGGTCATTGATGTATCTATTAAATACTAGGTCAGATATATGCTTTGCTGTGAATACCTTAAGTCAGTATCTAGTGGAAACTAGATGTGTTCACCTATTAGTTGCAAAGCATGTGACCAGGTACCTAAAGGATACGATAGAATTTGATCTATGCTATCTTGAAGATCATGACTTCAGATGGCTACTCAGATGCTGATTGGGAAGAAAGTGTATCAGACAGGAAGAACACATCGAGAGGATGTTATTGTTTGGGATTAGCCATGATCTCGTGGTTTAGCTGGAAGCAGTCTAGTGTGGATCTCAGCACAAGCGGAATATATGGCTGCTTGCTCTGCTAGCTGTGAAGAAGTTTGGCTTCAGGATTGTTTGACTTAGAGATAGAACCAACTGTGATCCTATGTGATAAATAGAGTTGTATCAAGATGACATAGAATCTAGTGTTCCATGATAAGTCAAAGAACATAGGGAACTAACAAGATATGACGCAGAAAGGAACTATAAAGTTTGAATTTGTAACAGGTTACCGTTGTACTAACCAAACCTCAAGCGAAGAAGTTACCAACCAAACCTCTGTCTCGAGTGAAATTTGAATACTTCCGAGACAAGCTTGGTGTAGTTCACAAGGACCCTCCTCGAAAGGGGGAGTAGTATAGTTACTGATGATGAGATTGTCTCATCAAACAATAAGGTCGATGATGAGGTAACCTGTTCTCTACACCTAGATACTTAGAAATATTTAGATTTAGGAGTCTTATACTTAGAATACTTAGTTTTACTTATACATGCTTTTGATGTTAGATGTATTAGTAAGAATACATACTTTTGATGATACATGTATTGATTAATGTACTTGTATGGTTGAGGATGCTTGTACTTGTATTGATAAGAATACATGTGAGGATTGCATCATCCTTGAACACATGTTCTAAAGTGAGCCGTAGACAGGTGTCTCCGAGAAAGAAAAGGGATTGTATCATCCTTGAACACATGTTCTAAAGTGAGCCGTAGACAGGTGTCTCCGAGAAAGAAGAGGGATTGTATCATCCTTGAACACTTGTTCTAAAGTGAGCTGTAGACAGGTGTCTCCGAGAAAGAAAAGGGATTGTATCATCCTTGAACACATGTTCTAAAGTGATCCGTAGACAGGTGTCTCCGAGAAAGAAGAGGGATTGTATCATCCCTGGACTTCGGTCCCTGAATTGATCCGTAGACGTATGGTCTTCGAAAATGAATTCCTTAGTGGATAGGTAGGGATTGTATCATCCCTGGACATTGGTTCCCTGAATTGATCCGTAGACGTATGGTCTCCGAAAATGAAGTCCTTAGTGGATAGGTAGGGATTGTATCATCCTTGGACATTCGTTCCCTGAATTGATCCGTAGACATATGGTCTCCGAAAATGAAGTCCTTAGTGGACAGGTAGGGATTGTATCATCCTTGGACATTGGTTCCCTGAATTGATCCGTAGACGTATGGTCTCCGAAAATGAAGTCCTTAGTGGATAGATAGGGATTGTATCATCCCTGGACCTTGGTCCCTGAATTGATCCGTAGACGTGTGGTCTCCGAAAATGAAGTCCTTAGTGGACAGATAGGGATTGTATCATCCCTGGACATTGGTTCCCTGAATTGATCCGTAGACGTATGGTCTCTGAAAATGAAGTCCTTAGTGGACAGATGGGGATTGTATCATCCCCAGACTTCGGTCCCTGAATTGATCCGTAGACGTGTGGTCTCCGAGAAGTGGGGATTGTATCATCCCCGGACTTCGGTCCCTGAATTGATCCGTAGACATGTGGTCTCCGAGAAGTGGGGATTGTATCATCCCCAGACTTCGGTCCCTGAATTGATCCGTAGACGTGTGGTCTCCGAGAAGTGGGGATTGTATCATCCCCGGACTTCGGTCCCTGAATTGATCCGTAGACGTGTGGTCTCCGAGAAGTGGGGATTGTATCATCCCCGGACTTCGATCCCTGAATTGATCCATAGACGTGTGGTCTCCGAGAAGTGGGGATTGTATCATCACCGGACTTCGGTCCCTGAATTGATCCGTAGACATGTGGTCTCTGAGAAGTGGGGATTGTATCATCCCTGGACTTCGGTCCCTGAATTGATCCGTAGACGTGTGGTCTCCGAGAAGTGGGGATTGTATCATCCCCGGACTTCGATCCCTGAATTGATCCATAGACGTGTGGTCGCCGAGAAGTGGGGATTGTATCATCCCCAAACTTCGGTCCCTGAATTGATCCATAGACATGTGGTCTCCGAGAAGTGGGGATTGTATCATCCCTGGACTTTGGTCCCTGAATTGATCCGTAGATGAATGGTCTCCGAGAAAGTGATTTTTTTTTATGATGATGTGGTTACTTGTATCGGTATGGATACTTGTATTGATGATGTGGTTACTTGCATCGGTAGGATACTTGTATTGATGATGTGGTTACTTGTATCGGTAGGATACTTGTATTGATGATGTGGTTACTTGTATCGATAGGATACATGTATTGATGACATGGTTACTTGTATCGGTATGGATACTTGTATTGATGATATGTATACTTGTATTGGCATGAATACTTGTACTAATGATGTGGATACTTGTATTGTTATGGATACCTGTATTGATGATGATGCTGATGATCGTGAGATGACGATGCTGATGATCGTGAGATGACGATGCTGATGATCGTGTGATGACGATGCTGATGATCGTGAGATGACGATGCTGATAATCGTGTGATGACGATGCTGATGATCGGGTGATGACGATGCTGATGATTGTGTGATGATGATACTGATGATCGTGTGATGACGATGTTGATGATCGTGAGATGACGATGCTGATGATCATGTGATGATGATAATCGTGAGGATCCAAATGATGATATTGTTGTAGCTGTTCAAGTGCTACAGAAGATAAAGACTCAATACTGAAGATGTCAATGTTCCAGTATTGAAGATGTTCCAGTAACTGCTTGAGTTACTGATGATGTTGAGAAAGATTCCAATGATTTATAGATGTATCATGTATGATGTTGATGACTCCTTGCTCATGCAGATGTTGTTATAATATCCTTCTCGTTAAGGGGGAGTGTTGAGATATTGTAACTTCAAAGAATATTATATTTGTACTTTATTATTTCGGAGATGTTTCATTCCTCCGTGAAGATCTTATTGTATATCCGAAGTTGTTTATTCCTCCGTCGGAATGTGGTAACTCGGGTTATTAGACTTCCCTAGTGGGGGTCGGCCCTGTATGTGTTATGTGGGTCAAAGGGTTATTAGACCACCCTAGAGGGGTCGGCCCAGTCAGTTGTAGTGGGGTATTTAACCCATTGGTTAAATACGAGCCTACGTGTACCTATGTAAAATACATGCCAGTGTAGTGTATAAATAGAGGAGGTGTGTTCCTCATTTAACACACACACTCACTTGAGGATAGTGCACTTGTGGAGGAGAGGTATGCTATTGTGGAGGAGGAGATCATGTCTCATGGTTTCATCTTTGTATATTGCTGGTCATCTATATTGAGGAAGCTTTGCTGGGTTTTCTACCCCATGAGGGTTTCCCAGGATAAATCTCTGTCTCTTGTGTTTATGCTGTGCTTGTTGTTTCTTCAGTGATCCTGTATATGCTATTATTGTGAAATGGAATGTAATGCTGCTATTTTCTGTCTTAGCATATTGAATTTTAACACTCATTTCATCACATGTACTTATTGTGTCACCTCCTAGTACCATGAACTGACGTAGTGCTTACTCTTTGAGGGTAATAGGGATCAATTTAATTTTATGTGAATCATTAGAATAATCATAACTTCTACATTAAATATCAAATTCAAATAAGAAAGCATCAAGATCGTTTCTTACCCTACCATGAAAATGAGGCAATGCCAAGGGAGTAATTGTTTTCATCTGCACAATTGCAAGAGGGCCAGTAATTAGAAAACCAAAGGTTACTTACTCTTTGTTTGTCTGTTCCTCCTCTCAATGTGTATGTGCTTCATATTCTCCTTTTTCAATGAGTATACCATCTCTTGTATACCACCTCTGCCGATTCCATTTGATTCTACTTTTAGCCATGCCTGGCCCCATATCTCACAATCAGATAGCAACACCAGTGGTTATGAGTGTTTGGAGAAGAGATTAACATACCACAATCCCAAATTTCTTTTGTTGTGCATATATTTTGAAGTAAGATTGCGTTCGATCCAGATTGGATTATCTTCCTCACCTATGCTTTTGAGTTTAAATTTTCATTGAATACTAGCCATAGGTCTTTATAGTTTTGTGCTACTCCCAGGTGCCCATTTTATAAGTTGATTTGGCTCTGATTTGGTTTTTATTTTAGTGAAAATAGCACCACCTTAGTCAATTTCAGATGATTAGATTGTTTAGTATTTGAATCTATTCTTTTTTATAGGCCATTTAGATCCTTTTTTGATGATGTATTTTGATTCAGACATATATTGCACTGTGCTAATTCCTATTTTGGTTCTATCTCGGTGCCCAACTAAGTAAGATTACCATATCCTTGTGTCAATTTCTCTAGAGGTATTCAATGCCATATTCTTTGCATACTTCTTTAGTGGTTTCCCATGTTTTTAGAAGTTAGTGCTTGCTATGATACATGATTGAATATTTTTCTATTCCCAACCTAATCTCCTTGAATAATTCTAAATACTTGAGAAAGGGTGTTTTTGTGTCAGTGTTCCATTGGTGGTGCAATGTTTTCAAGAATTTATCTTAATCGATGTTCAAGTACATACACACAAGAGTTTTTTTTGTTTATACATGAAAATTTAATCTTCTGTCCAAGTTCCTATTATTTGCTAAAGTAGTTATCCAAGGGTTGTCATTGTAAGCCTTTATCCACCCTATGAAATTTTTAGATACCCCAAAGGTAAACAATACATCAAATAAAAAGGAGTGTGTAATTTTATCAAAATCGTTAGTTAGATCAATTTTTATAATCATACATATGTCTCCTCTATTTTGGCTTGAATATACCACCTCTTGTATAAGAATAATTAGTTATTTGTTTCTTTTCCAAAAATGCACCTTGGTTCTCTAATATAAGCTTAGGAAGGAGTATCCTGATACTATTTGCCAGAATTTTGGTCAAGATTTTGTAGGCCGAGTTGCATAATGAGATATTTCTAAATTAAGGGAAATACAGTTTGGATTATCTAAGGACTAATGCAATAAAGTAGGAGTTAGTGGCTCATCTAATTGTGGCTTTCCACCTTGTTCAATTTTACATTTTTCATAGGTCATACCTAATAGCGTACAAACAACTTAGAAAAAATGAATAGTAAAGAAATCTAAACACGAGGCTTTATCGGGACGAAATCCATCCCTTTGATGAACTCCTCTTCCATGACTCATTTTCCAAGGTTCATTTCTCTTGTTCATTTACCAAAATAGGTATACTTGTAGCATTTCCTTTATTGCAATAGAGTCTCAAGTCTCCTTTTCTGAAAATAACTCTTTGAAGTGCAAGTATGCCTCTTCCTTTAGTTCTTCAAAGTCTTAGACTTATTGTTCATTTTATTTGGTTATTTATTTTACAATACTCCTATATTTCCTCCCCTTTGTTTGCTTATGAAAAAGCCCAGTGTTTATATCCCCTCATTTTAACCATATGCTTCTATGAGCCTCCATGTCTCTTCCTCTTTTCTATGTTCCTGGCACATGTTTCTTGGTTTATATTTTGTTCCTCTAATGTGTTGTTGAGGGAGACTTCCTCCATTTCCATGGACACTAGAGTCCTTGCCAAACTAATTTTGAATCTCTTTCTTTTTTGTTGTAGCTCATCTTTAGAATGATTTTGTCCATTCATTGAGAGGATGTTTCTCTAATATAAAGCCACATTGAAATCTCTTTTTACTATGCAATTTTTATTTTTTTCCTACTCTTATAAGGCTATTAGAGTTCATTAAAAACTCAACTTTTCCCCCTATTGTACCAGGGCATAAACATTATAGATCTTGATTAAGAACCCTACATCTTTTTTTCCAACACAATCATGCGATAGTGTTGATTTGTAAAATGTGTTATTTTCTTAAACATCCTTGCATCCCAAAAGGTACTTATTCCGCCTGAGGCTTCCATTGCAATGATAGTGCATACTGACTACTTTTCCACCATTTCATGCCTATTTCTAGAACTTATTTCTCCTCCATTTTACTCTTCTAGATGAGCAATATTTTTTAGAGCTCATTTACCTCCCTTAGTATTAATATCTCACCTAGGTACTATAGAGGTTGGTCTCATGATCCTACTTGTCCAATTTTGACTCAAATTGACCAAATGAACTATTGGAGTGATCCATCCCAATATTCAAGGGTGTAATCTTCTATTTCTAGTATGTGAAGTGATTTTAGGGCTATTTTTGGCATGTTAGGGCACATCCCTCAAATAAGGGATTTCAACCCTTATTTTAGGGTCCTACCTTGCATGTTTGACATCCTAAAGTAATTCTAGGAACTTAACTCCACTAATCAAAGATAGAGAGAACCCTCTTTTACTATTTTGATAAGATATCGCCCTTTTTCACTATTATGTGTAGATTCCTCTAATTTCTAACCTTTTCAAATCACTAACCCCTGTAGATATAGAATCCCAACGAATGGGTCAAGACCAAAACATCCTAGCTATGCATGAGAAGGAAAGGATTAACAATTTAAATGAGACTGAGAAGTACTGCATGGAATGTTATCTGATAAGATATTGGCTATTCGAATTGTGTTATGTGGTAGAGAATAAATGTTTACAAATTCAGATTATACCAAGGCTCAATGACACCCTCTAATATGTGAACTATTTTGTTGCAAACAGTAGATATACTACATTGTAGTTTATTTTGCTACATTTTATAATTCAAGAGAGATATTTATAAAATGTTTGATTCACTCATTTTTTCTTAACAAGGACACATGGATCGTCCAGAGACATCTTCCATCAGTGCTAGACGAAGACATGTGATGTAGTAAGGTATATTCAATAGTTAATCTAAAATATATTTATCTTGTTTGACACATTTTGACATGTTTATTAATCTGGAAAATTCTTATCATGCACAGCTTCATAGCTTCAGGGTGAAGCAAACTTGGCTTCTATGCAACAACACTCTGTGAGGTCATTGTCAGGTAAATTCAATTGTTATTCGATTTATGCTCAAGTCTATATAAGCATAAATATTCTTTTACACATCTTTCTAAGATCTTATTGTGCACAGGTGGTGTCTCTCACAATAACAGACGTCTGTCTGAGGGGTCTACAGGTGTCGGTGGACAAACTCAGAGGACACGCTTAGTGTCTTATTCTTCAAATACGACATCGCCAGGTAGAGATTGTTTACATACATTCTGACTAGAATTCTTGTTTGACATGTTTTTTAATATGTGGAAAATTCTTATCAGGCACAGCTTCAGGGTGAAGCAAACTTGGCTTCTATGCAACAACACTCCATGAGGTCATCGTCAGGTAAATTCAATTGTTATTTAATTTATGCTCAACTCTATATAAACATAAATATTCTTTTACACATCTTTCTAAGATCTTGTTGTGCACAGGTGGTGTCTCTCACAATGAAAGACGTCTGTCTGAGGGGTCTACAGGTGTCGATGGACAAACTCAGAGGACATGCTTAGTATCTTATTCTTTAAATACACCATCGCCAGGTAGAGATTGTTTACATACATTCTTATTAGAATTCTTGTTTGACATGTTTTTTAATATGTGGAAAATTCTTATCAGGTACAAATTCAACGCTTCAGGGTGAAGCAATCTTGGATTGTATTGTTGGCAATATGGTAGATGGCTTTGTTGGCATTGATGTCAATATATGAGATGATAAACTAATGAATGTGGATAGACACATCCTAGTGATGTTAATTGATGACAAAATAAGATGAGAGGCAGGTCCTTGTTGACAGAACCATGGATGAGGCTGAAAGCTTTGTCAGAGCAAGTGGTGAAAGTAGGAGACATTGTCTAAAAGAGGGGTGCTTGCAATAATAATGCAAAGACAAAAATTGATAGTTTTTCTCAAAGACTTTGCTATGAGGCTCAAGACATGCCACTTCTTCAAGAAGCTCTGAGTTTCTATAGGTTAGTGTTGGCATTGCTAATTAACATTGTTGGTGGATTTAGAATGCCTCTGCCTACTGAAATGTCCAGTGGAATTTGCCTCCATGCCAGAACACTTTGTGGATGATGCAATGGAGATTTTTACCTCTTGGGTTCCAAGAGCTTTAGATAGTGTTGTGTTGGATGATTTCATGAATCCTATCATCATGTTTATGGCAAGACTAGTCTATGTCAAAGAACTCTTATTTAAAGGCCAAGATGGTGGAGGTTTCGAATGCCTTGATGCAATTACCAGCAATGGGTTCTCCTTTTGAAGGACATCGCTTTGCCCAAAGGCATCTTGTATTCAACCTGATGAAGTTTTATGAGGACATAGAATTTACTGGGTCACATACTTAGATCTATGGTAAGTTCAAACATACGCCATTATATTGCACAACTGCTGGAGTACTTGTGGCAGGTTCCTAGTCTTCGGAATGCATGGATAAAGGTTCACCGATTTCAAAAGGATATGAAGACTTCCTTGATAATACGATTTTAAGACTGTGCAACTTGAGGCCTCGACTCGTGTGAAAATTGCTTAGAGATCATTGCCACTGTGCATTGAACAGTGTGTGTAATGATGCATTGTGAAGAGCTACGTGTTTCATTCCTCTAAAAAGAGTTATGTGTAACATGTAATATTGAAGCGGCTGTACATGATGTCTGAGTTCGTGTATGGCTCCATAATTTGCCACATTCAGAAGTGTGTGAAATTGTGACATAGTGGAAACCCTATTATGCTTGCGAATTCAAAGAATGACCTCTCCTCTTCCTGAACGGTGACTACTTGTGGATGAACCAGAATTGAAGACTGTTGCTGCATGGAATTGGTTGTGCTTTGAACTTTAGAATTAATTTTGAAGAGTATGGTGAAGCGTGCTTGGAGTTGAAAGCTTTGGATCGCTCACAGGCAGAGGCAGAGACAATTCAAGCTGATGAAATCCACTAACAGAAGAGTCTTTGAAGGATGAGACTCAACAGCCGTCGGATTATTAAATCAATGGTTGTGATTTGTTGGCTCATTGAGATATATCCCACATTGAAAATGGAAAACACTATGTATGTGCTTATATACGCCTGTCAATACTAATCTCATTGACGCGTAGTGCAAAGGTTAGGCGGGGGTGCTGGGTGTATGGACTGCACGAGAAGATCACCATCCCAGCACCTGGGATGACCTGTCAGGCCTCCTACATTTTGGTATGCGTGGCAACTCAGTTGTGGACGTAGATGGTGACTGGACAGTGATGTGTCGTTGCAGGCAGCATGATTAGTCGAAGTGGATGTCAATGTGGAGGTGTGGATTGGATGTCAACGTGGAGGTGTGGATTGGATGTCAACGTGGAGATGTGGATGATGTGTCATGTTCATGTGGCTAAAGCCTTCATGAACATGAAGGTTAAAAGCAAATTCATAAAACACAAAATGTTAATTAATTAAGAGTTTTTCATTAATTAAATAAAAAAAATGTGTGTTTAGTTTTGATAATAAAAAGAAATGATTTTTTAATATAAAGTCATTTGTTTTTGTTAATAAAAACAATAATATATATATATAGTTATATATTATTAATAATAATAATAAATGATTTTTATTATAATATCATTTTTTTGAGTTGTGTTGTTTCGAAAAGGTGTGACATTTCAAAAATGCACATTGGAGAAGTTTATATTGAAAAGACAAATTCATTTGTAGAAGTGTGTCCCTCGATTCTTCATCTCATCTACTGGAAGAAGAAGTAAGGCCAAGGGATCGATGCAGTCTTGGAAGCATGTGGAGACTTGATATCTTAAGGGCGGCAGGGTGGTGCTAGGGCAGGTCGGTTCATGCGGAAGGGAGTTATTGCTTCATTGTCAGTTGTTGCTGACTAAACAGGGGGTCGCAGCCTCCTGCCAGTTGGTGCTTGTGAATTGAGGGTGTTGGTGCATCCTGATTGTTTGGTGCCGATCAAATTCTATTGTAACGTGTAAAAATCAATTTTGCAAATAATAGAAAAGCGTTGGTGGTTTACCCAATTGGGGTTCCACGATAAAATCTTTGTTTCATTGTCTCTTGTTGATTCCATATTTTGGTTAAAGATTAATTAAAATAAATAAATAACAATACTGATTCACCCCCCCTCTTAGTATTGACTAGCAATTGGTATCAGAGCAAGGGTCCTTCACCATAGTTTAGCCACCGGAAGGAAGATCTTGTTCAAAGACCACTATGGATCAACAAAATGGGTTAGCCACTAACAAACCCCCACTCTTTACAGGAGAAAATTATGCATACTGGAGTGTGAGGATGAGGTTCCATTTGATGTCTCTTGGGTGGAAGGTGTGGGAAGCAACTCAAGAAGTGTATAGGATAGGAGACCAAGCACCTACAAATCCAAAGGAATTAAGCGAATATGAGAGTAATGCCAAATCCCTAAATGCAATCTTGAGTGGATTGACTAACACCGTCTTTACAAAAGTTATGAGATGCAACACTGCTAAGCAAGCCTGGGATAAGTTAAAAATTATCTATGAAGGTGAATCTAAAGTCAAAGAATCCAAGCTTTAGACATATAGGGGACAATTTGAGAGTCTTAAAATGAAGGAGGAAGAGAATATTGGGGAATACTTTCTAAGAATAGATGAGGTAGTCAATGCTATTAGAGGTCTTGGAGGAAAATTAAAAGAAAAAGAAGTGGTTAAAAAGGTGCTACGGACATTGCCCATGAAGTATGACTCAAAAATATCCACCTTAGAGGAACGAGATGATCTTGATCTCTTGACAATGGATCAGCTACATGGAATTCTCACTGCATATGAGATGAGAATAGGACAAAATAATACTTCAAAAGGAGAAGCAGCCTTCAAAGTGACCAAGAAAATAAAAAATCAAAAGCAAAACACTCAGATCGATCACAATGAAGAACATGCTGTGGAAGAAGCCAATTTTATCAAGAAACTTCAGAAGGGATCAGGAAAGTATAAAGGCAAGCTTCCCTTCAAGTGTTTCAATTGTGGGAAAATTGGGCACTTTCAATCCAAGTGTCCTTATCCCAAGAAATATTCTGAGGATGAAGATAACAAGAGTAAACAATACAAGAAAAAAGGAAAATTCGACTATAAGCAAAAGTACAAAAAGAACTACTATTCAAAAGAAGAAGAAGAAGAAGAAGACAGCAGGTCATATGATGTTAGTGACAGTGATGATGAAGTCCTTTTTCTAGGCATTGAAGAATCAAATGATTCAGAAGAAATTGAGCATAAGAAAGAGTCAGATGATGAAGTAGAGGATAATATGAAAGAAGAACTGCATAGAGCTTGGAATGGATTGAAAAGGTACAAAGATAAATACAAACAGCTGAAAAGTTATGTAATTGAACAGCAAGAAGAGCATGAACAGAAAGAGAGGGAGATGAAGAAAATTATGAAGAATCTAAAAATCGAAATTCAAGATGCAAATAAAACAGAAGAAAGGTTGAAGAAATCTCTAAACGAAAAACAACTAATCCTTGAAGGAATGGAAGCAGAATTGGCTCACTTAAAAGAGATTGATACAAAGTTCATTCAAACTAAATATAAAAATAGTTCTAAAGTTTTGGATGAGATTATAGCTGCTCAAAGAGATCCAAGTAAGAAAGATGGAATAGGTTATTTTCAAGGAGAAAATCAAGTTCAATCAAAATCCTATGCAGCTGCTCTTCTTAGCACATTCAAGAAGAAAGAGGAGACAAGGAATTCTCAGAACTCCAGGAGATCACTTCCATCCATCAAGAAGAAATTCAAGACAGCCCCAAAGAAGACTTATCAAAATAGGTATCCTCACATTTTCTTTGGTTATTGTTATGCATGCTCTAACTTTGGACACAAAGCTATGAACTGTAGAGCATATGGAAGGAAAAATCCGAGGGTTAAAAACTTCAACCTTAAGGACAAACAATCAGCTGGTCATATTAAGAGCAGAAATTATAACTCCTTCGCACCTCTACAAGAAAGGAATTTAGAATGTTTCAATTTTCATAATTATGGACATAAGGAAAGTAATTGTAGATTGATGAAAATCTCAGAAAGACCAACAGACATTAGAGAACCAAAAAAGCTTTGGAAAGGAAAAACATCAGAAGAAAAATGTCTTATTGCCATGAAAGTCCAAGATAAAGGAGATCTCTGGTATGTTGATAGTGGGTGTTCAAAACACATGATAGGAAATAAGGACAAGTTGTTAAACTTAAAGAAACATAAAGGCAAGGTTACATTTGGTGACAATGCTTCAGGTAACATTCTTGGGAAAGGCACTGTGAAATTGGGAAAGGCCAAAGTCAAGAATGTATTGTTGGTTGAAAATCTAAAACCTAGCTTACTAAGTGTCATCCAAACCTATGATCAGGGACACATTTGCATCTTTGATTCCAAGAAATGTGAGATTAGGAGAAAAGACTCAGGAAAATTAGTTGGTACTTCATCTAGAACTCCTGAGAATGTATACATACTAAATACAAAACTAGATGAGGAATGTCATATAAATTTATTAGATGAAATTTGGCTATGGCATACGAGGTTGGGACACATTAACTTTGACAATTTAGCAAAAGTCAGCAACCTTGGGGCAGTTAGAAACTTGTCAAAGATCACAAAACCATCAAATCCTATATGTAGACATTGTCAATTAGGGAAGCAAACTAGAGTAAGGTTAAAAACAAAAGAGCACTCAACCTCAAAACCATTACAGCTGGTTTACACTGATCTCTGTGGACCTACAAGGACCAAAAGTATGCAAGGAGAGTCATATTTTATGCTATTCATCGATGATTTTATGAGAATGACGTGGGTATTCTTTCTAAAAGAAAAATCAGAACCATTTGAAAAATTCAAAGTTTTTAAAACTCTTGTTGAAAATGAAAAAGAAGCAAAAATCAAATGTCTTAGATCATACAATGGTGGTGAGTTTACTTCAAAAGAATTTGATATCTTCTATGAATCTCTTGGAATTAAAAGACAATTCTCTGCTGCCAGAACACCTCAGCAAAATGGGGTTGTTGAAAGGAAGAATAGAACAGTTCAGGAGGCCGCAAGAACCATGCTAAATGAAGCAAAATTGTATGATGGATACTAGAGGGAAGCTATAAGCACATCAGTGTACATTTTAAATATAGGACAGCTTAGAAAAAATAGTGAGAAGACTCCCTATGAATTATGGTTTGGAAGAACTCCCTCTGTAAAATATTTTAAGATCTTTGGAAGTAAATGTTACATTAAAAGACTTGATGAGGATCTTGGAAAATTTGATGCTAGATCTAATGAAGGTATATTTCTTGGATACTCTTCTGCCAAAAGAGCATACAGATGCTACAATTTCAGATTACATAAGATTGTTGAAAGTGCTGATGTTAAGGTGGATGATTTAAAAACAAAAAGGGTCAAACATCAAGAAAGTGCACTTAATAGTGAAAGTGAGGATGATGAGGAGCCAGTTGATACACATACAAATGAAGAAGGCATACAAGAAAATGAAATAGGTACCAAAGAAGAGGAGGATGATATTCGAGAAGAAAGAGAAAAATCACCTAGAAAAGACACCAAGACACCCTCCAGAATAGTCCAAAAGAATCATCCTGAAGATCAGATCATTGGAGATAAAGATGCAGGAGTACAAACAAGAAGAAAACTATTGTATCAAACAGAAATAGCACTCCTATCACATATTGAGCCCAACTCAATCAAAGAGGCATGCAAAGATGAGAATTGGGTTAATGTTATAAATGAAGAATTGGACCAAATCGAAAAGAATCAAACTTGGGATTTGGTTCCAAGACCAAAAGATAAGAATGTCATTGGGACCAAATGGGTATTTAAGAATAAAATGAATGAAGATGGACAAGTTGTCAGGAACAAGGCCAGATTGGTGTGTAAAGGTTATGCCCAAGTTGAAGGAGTTGATTTTGAAGAAACTTTTGCACCTGTGGCCAGATTGGAAGCAATTAGAATGTTCTTAGCCTTTGCTAGTCACAAAAAATTGAAATTATCTCAGATGGATGTCAAGTCAACATTCCTTAATGGATACTTAGAAGAAGAGGTTTACATTGAGCAACCAAAAGGTTTTCAGTTGACGGATAAAGGAGACTATGTCTGCAAATTAAAGAAAGCACTCTTTGGGCTAAAACAAGCACCTAGAGCATGGTATGCAAGACTGGATTCCTACTTGCAATTACAAGGTTTTAAAAGAGGATCAACAGACAATAATCTCTACTATAAAACTGTAAATGATATCATGATTATCGTAGAAGTTTATGTTGATGACATAGTATTTGGAAGTGATGATGAAAAGATGAGCAAGGAATTTTCCAAATTGATGCAATAGGAGTTTGAGATGTCTCTGCTTGGAGAACTCAACTTCTTCCTTGGTTTGCAAATAATACAATCCAATGAGGGAATTTTTATACATCAAACTAAATATGTAAAAGATATGCTCAGAAAATTCCAATTTGAAGATTGTAAACCAGTGAGTACACCTATGACTGTGGGATGTAAGCTTAGTAAAGAAGACGAGTCCAAAAATGTTGATAAAAAAACCTATAGGTCAATGATTGGAAGTCTGCTATATGTCACAGCCTCGAGGCCAGATGTCAAGCAAGCTTTTGGGATGGTTTCGAGATTCCAATCAACACCAAAAGAGAATCATGTTCAAGCAGTAAAGAGAATCTTCAAATACCTAAAAGGAACTATAAACTTTGGACTGTGGTATCCACGCAAGAAATTCTTCTCCTTAAGAACCTATTCAGATGCTTACTGGGATGGGTGTGTAGATGATAGGAAGAGCACAAGTGGAGGAGCCTTTTTCTTGGGAGAATCACTTGTCTCTTGGATAAGTAAAAAATAGAGAAAAATCTCCCTATCCACCACTGAAGCAGAATACATTGCAGCAGTAGAGTGCTGCACACAGGTAGAATGGATGAAACAAACCTTACAAGATATTAAGGTTGTGTTTGAAGAACCCACTATCATCCATTGTGACAACACAAGTGCCATAAGCTTGTCCAAAAACCCTGTCCAACACTCCAAGGAAAAACATATTCCTATAAAATATCACTATTTGAGAGAGCAAGCTGCAAGCAAGAATATCAGACTTGAATATATTCCGACATAGGAACAAGTGGCAGTTATATTTACTAAGCCTTTGAACAGGGACGTGTTTGAGCATCTCAGGAAAAAGCTGGGTGTAATTCCCTCTCCAAATTAAAACAAAAATGAGTAATGCATCTGGATAGGGGGAGACAGTCATTGCTGTCAGGGGGAGGTTATTAGCCCTTTGTCTTGATGTCAAAAGGGGAGAAGATTTAGGAGTTGCCATCAATGCCAAAGGGGGAGATTGTTGGCAATATGGAAGATGGCTTTGTTGGCATTGATGTCAATATATGAGATGATAAACTAATGACTGTAGACAGACACATCATAGTGATGTTCATTGATGACAAAATAAGATGAGAGGTAGGTCCTTGTTGACAGAACCATGGATGAGGATGAAAGCTTTGTCAGAGCAAGTGGTGAAAGTAGGAGACATTGTCTAAAAGAGGGGTGCTTGCAATAATAATGCAAAGACAAAAATTGATAGTTTTTCTCAAAGACTTTGCTATGAGGCTCAAGACATGCCACTTCTTCAAGAAGCTCTGAGTTTCTATAGGTTAGTGTTGGCATTGCTAATTAACATTGTTGGTGGATTTAGAATGCCTCTGCCTGCTGAAATGTCCAGTGGAATTTGCCTCCATGCCAGAACACTTTGTGGATGATGCAATGGAGATTTTTACCTCTTGGGTTCCAAGAGCTTTAGATAGTGTTGTGTTGGATGATTTCATGAATCCTATCATCATGTTTATGGCAAGACTAGTCTATGTCAAATAACTCTTATTTAAAGGCCAAGATGGTGGAGGTTTCGAATGCCTTGATGCAATTACCAGCAATGGGTTCTCCTTTTGAAGGACATCGCTTTGCCCAAAGGCATCTTGTATTCAACCTGATGAAGTTTTATGAGGACATAGAATTTACTGGGTCACATACTCAGATCTATGGTAAGTTCAAACATACGCCATTATATTGCACAACTGCTGGAGTACTTGTGGCAGGTGCCTAGTCTTCGGAATGCATGGATAAAGGTTCACCGATTTCAAAAGGATATGAATAATTCCTTGATAATACAATTTTAAGACTGTGCAACTTGAGGCCTCGACTCGTGTGAAAATTGCTTAGAGATCATTGCCACTGTGCATTGAACAGTGTGTGTAATGACGCATTGTGAAGAGCTACGTGTTTCATTCCTCTAAAAAGAGTTATGTGTAACATGTAATATTGAAGCGGCTGTACATGATGTCTGAGTTCGTGTATGGCTCCATAATTTGCCACATTCAGAAGTGTGTGAAACTGTGACATAGTGGAAACCCTATTATGCTTGCGAATTCAAAGAATGACCTCTCCTCTTCCTGAACGGTGACTGCTTGTGGATGAACCAGAATTGAAGACTGTTGCCGCATGGAATTGGTTGTGCTTTGAACTTTAGAATTAATTTTGAAGAGTATGGTGAAGCGTGCTTGGATTTGAAATCTTTGGATCGCTCACAGGCAGAGGCAGAGACAATTCAAGCCGATGAAATCCACTAACAGAAGAGTCTTTGAAGGATGAGACTCAACAGCCGTCGGATTATTAAATCAACGGTTGTGATTTGTTGGCTCATTGAGATATATCCCACATTGAAAATGGAAAACACTATGTATGTGCTTATATACGCCTGTAAATACTAATCTCATTGACGTGTAGTGCAAAGGTTAGGCGGGGGGTGCTGGGTGTATGGACTGCACGAGAAGATCACCATCCCAGCACCTGGGATGACCTGTCAGGCCTCCTACATTTTGGTATGCGTGGCAACTCAGTTGTGGACGTAGATGGTGATTGGACAGTGATGTGTCGTTGCAGGAACCATGATTAGTCGAAGTGGATGTCAATGTGGAGGTGTGGATTGGATGTCAACGTGGAGGTGTGGATGATGTGTCATGTTCATGTGGCCAAAGCCTTCATGAACATGAAGGTTAAAAGCAAATTCATAAAACACAAAATATTAATTAATTAAGAGTTTTTAATTAATTAAATAAAAAAAATGTGTGTTTAGTTTTGATAATAAAAAGAAATGATTTTTTAATATAGAGTCATTTTTTTTGTTAATAAAAACAATAATATATATATATAGTTATATATTATTAATAATAATAATAAATGATTTTTATTATAATATCATTTTTTTGAGTTGTGTTGTTTCGAAAAGGTGTGACATTTCAAAAATGCACATTGGAGACGTTTATATTGAAAAGACGAATTCATTTGTAGAAGTGTGTCCCTCGATTCTTCATCTCGTCTACTGGAAGAAGAAGTAAGGCCAAGGGATCGATGCAGTCTTGGAAGCATGTGGAGACTTGATATCTTAAGGGCGGCAGGGTGGTGCTAGGGCAGGTCGGTGCATGCGGAAGGGAGTTATTGCTTCATTGTCAGTTGTTGCTGACTAAACAGGGGGTCGCAGCCTCCTACCAGTTGGTGCTTGTGAATTGAGGGTGTTGGTGCATCCTGATTGTTTGGTGCCGATCAAATTCTATTGTAACATGTAAAAAGCAATTTTGCAAATAATAGAAAAGCGTTGGTGGTTTACCCAATTGGGGTTCCACGATAAAATCTTTGTTTCAGTGTCTCTTGTTGATTCCATATTTTGGTTAAAGATTAATTAAAATAAATAAATAACAATACTGATTCACCCCCCCTCTTAGTATTGACCAGCAATTGGTATCAGAGAAAGGGTCCTTCACCACAGTTTAGCCACCGGAAGGAAGATCTTGTTCAAAGACCACTATGGATCAACAAAATGGGTTAGCCACTAACAAACCCCCACACTTTACAGGAGAAAATTATGCATACTGGAGTGTGAGGATGAGGTTCCATCTGATGTCTCTTGGGTGGAAGGTGTGGGAAGCAACTCAAGAAGTGTATAAGATAGGAGACCAAGCACCTACAAATCCAAAGGAATTAAGCGAATATGAGAGTAATGCCAAATCCCTAAATGCAATCTTGAGTGGATTGACTAACACCGTCTTTACAAAAGTTATGAGATGCAACACTGCCAAGCAAGCCTGGGATAAGTTAAAAATTATCTATGAAGGTGAATCTAAAGTCAAAGAATCCAAGCTTTAGACATATAGGGGACAATTTGAGAGTCTTAAAATGAAGGAGGAAGAGAATATTGGGGAATACTTTCTAAGAATAGATGAGGTAGTCAATGCTATTAGAGGTCTTGGAGGAAAATTAAAAGAAAAAGAAGTGGTTAAAAAGGTGCTACGGACATTGCCCATGAAGTATGACTCAAAAATATCCACCTTAGAGGAACGAGATGATCTTGATCTCTTGACAATGGATCAGCTACATGGAATTCTCACTGCATATGAGATGAGAATAGGACAAAATAATACTTCAAAAGGAGAAGCAGCCTTCAAAGTGACCAAGAAAATAAAAAATCAAAAGCAAAACACTCAGATCGATCACAATGAAGAACATGATGTGGAAGAAGCCAATTTTATCAAGAAACTTCAGAAGGGATCAGGAAAGTATAAAGGCAAGCTTCCCTTCAAGTGTTTCAATTGTGGGAAAATTGGGCACTTTCAATCCAAGTGTCCTTATCCCAAGAAATATTCTGAGGATGAAGATAACAAGAGTAAACAATACAAGAAAAAAGGAAAATTCGACTATAAGCAAAAGTACAAAAAGAACTACTATTCAAAAGAAGAAGAAGAAGAAGAAGACAGCAGGTCATCTGATGTTAGTGACAGTGATGATGAAGTCCTTTTTCTAGGCATTGAAGAATCAAATGATTCAGAAGAAATTGAGCATAAGAAAGAGTCAGATGATGAAGTAGAGGATAATATGAAAGAAGAACTGCATAGAGCTTGGAATGGATTGAAAAGGTACAAAGATAAATACAAACAGCTGAAAAGTTATGTAATTGAACAGCAAGAAGAGCATGAACAGAAAGAGAGGGAGATGAAGAAAATTATGAAGAATCTAAAAATCGAAATTCAAGATGCAAATAAAACAGAAGAAAGGTTGAAGAAATCTCTAAACGAAAAACAACTAATCCTTGAAGGAATGGAAGCAGAATTGGCTCACTTAAAAGAGATTGATACAAAGTTCATTCAAACTAAATATAAAAATAGTTCTAAAGTTTTGGATGAGATTATAGCTGCTCAAAGAGATCCAAGTAAGAAAGATGGAATAGGTTATTTTCAAGGAGAAAATCAAGTTCAATCAAAATCCTATGCAGCTGCTCTTCTTAGCACATTCAAGAAGAAAGAGGAGACAAGGAATTCTCAGAACTCCAGGAGATCACTTCCATCCATCAAGAAGAAATTCAAGACAGCCCCAAAGAAGACTTATCAAAATAGGTATCCTCACATTTTCTTTGGTTATTGTTATGCATGCTCTAACTTTGGACACAAAGCTATGAGCTGTAGAGCATATGGAAGGAAAAATACGAGGGTTAAAAACTTCAACGTTAAGGACAAACAATCAGCTGGTCATATTAAGAGCAGAAATTATAACTCCTTCGCACCTCTACAAGAAAGGAATTTAGAATGTTTCAATTTTCATAATTATGGACATAATGAAAGTAATTGTAGATTGATGAAAATCTCAGAAAGACCAACAGACATTAGAGAACCAAAGAAGCTTTGGAAAGGAAAAACATCAGAAGAAAAATGTCTTATTGCCATGAAAGTCCAAGATAAAGGAGATCTCTGGTATGTTGATAGTGGGTGTTCAAAACACATGATAGGAAATAAGGACAAGTTGTTAAACTTAAAGAAACATAAAGGCAAGGTTACATTTGGTGACAATGCTTCAAGTAACATTCTTGGGAAAGGCACTGTGAAATTGGGAAAGGCCAAAGTCAAGAATGTATTGTTGGTTGAAAATCTAAAACCTAGCTTACTAAGTGTCAGCCAAACCTATGATCAGGGACACATTTGCATCTTTGATTCCAAGAAATGTGAGATTAGGAGAAAAGACTCAGGAAAATTAGTTGGTACTGCATCTAGAACTCCTGAGAATGTATACATACTAAATACAAAACTAGATGAGGAATGTCATATAAATTTATTAGATGAAAGTTGGCTATGGCATACGAGGTTGGGACACATTAACTTTGACAATTTAGTAAAAGTCAGCAACCTTGGGGCAGTTAGAAACTTGTCAAAGATCACAAAACCATCAAATCCTATATGTAGACATTGTCAATTAGGGAAGCAAACTAGAGTAAGGTTAAAAACAAAAGAGCACTCAACCTCAAAACCATTACAGCTGGTTCACACTGATCTCTGTGGACCTACAAGTACCAAAAGTATGCAAGGAGAGTCATATTTTATGCTATTCATCGATGATTTTATGAGAATGACGTGGGTATTCTTTCTAAAAGAAAAATCAGAACCATTTGAAAAATTCAAAGTTTTTAAAACTCTTGTTGAAAATGAAAAAGAAACAAAAATCAAATGTCTTAGATCATACAATGGTGGTGAGTTTACTTCAAAAGAATTTGATATCTTCTGTGAATCTCTTGGAATTAAAAGACAATTCTCTGCTGCCAGAACACCTCAGCAAAATGGGGATGTTGAAAGGAAGAATAGAACAGTTCAGGAGGCCGCAAGAACCATGCTAAATGAAGCAAAATTGTATGATGGATACTAGAGGGAAGCTATAAGCACATCAGTGTACATTTTAAATAGAGGACAACTTAGAAAAAATAGTGAGAAGACTCCCTATGAATTATGGTTTGGAATAACTCCCTCTGTAAAATATTTTAAGATCTTTGGAAGTAAATGTTACATTAAAAGACTTGATGAAGATCTGGGAAAATTTGATGCTAGATCTAATGAAGGTATATTTCTTGGATACTCTTCTGCCAAAAGAGCATACAGATGCTACAATTTCAGATTACATAAGATTGTTGAAAGTGCTGATGTTAAGGTGGATGATTTAAAAACAAAAAGGGTCAAACATCAAGAAAGTGCACTTAATAGTGAAAGTGAGGATGATGAGGATCCAGTTGATACACATACAAATGAAGAAGGCATACAAGAAAATGAAATAGGTACCAAAGAAGAGGAGGATGATATTCGAGAAGAAAGAGAAAAATCACCTAGAAAATACACCAAGACACCCTCCAGAATAGTCCAAAAGAATCATCCTGAAGATCAGATCATTGGAGATAAAGATGCAAGAGTACAAACAAGAAGAAAACTATTGTATCAAACAGAAATAGCACTCCTATCACATATTGAGCCCATCTCAATCAAAGAGGCATGCAAAGATGAGAATTGGGTCAATGTTATAAATGAAGAATTGGACCAAATCGAAAAGAATCAAACTTGGGATTTGGTTCCAAGACCAAAAGATAAGAATGTCATTGGGACCAAATGGGTATTTAAGAATAAAATGAATGAAGATGGACAAGTTGTCAGGAACAAGGCCAGATTGGTGTGTAAAGGTTATGCCCAAGTTGAAGGAGTTGATTTTGAAGAAACTTTTGCACCCGTGGCCAGATTGGAAGCAATTAGAATGTTCTTAGCCTTTGCTAGTCACAAAAAATTGAAATTATCTCAGATGGATGTCAAGTCAACATTCCTTAATGGATACTTAGAAGAAGAGGTTTACATTGAGAAACCAAAAGGTTTTCAGTTGACAGATAAAGGAGACTATGTCTGCAAATTAAAGAAAGCACTCTTTGGGCTAAAACAAGCACCTAGAGCATGGTATGCAAGACTGGATTCCTACTTGCAATTACAAGGTTTTAAAAGAGGATCAACAGACAATAATCTCTACTATAAAACTGTAAATGATATCATGATTATCGTAGAAGTTTATGTTGATGACATAGTATTTGGAAGTGATGATGAAAATATGAGCAAGGAATTTTCCAAATTGATGCAATAGGAGTTTGAGATGTCTCTGCTCGGAGAACTCAACTTCTTCCTTGGTTTGCAAATAATACAATCCAATGAGGGAATTTTTATACATCAAACTAAATATGTAAAAGATATGCTCAGAAAATTCCAATTTGAAGATTGTAAACCAGTGAGTACACTTATGACTGTGGGATGTAAGCTTAGTAAAGAAGACGAGTCCAAAAATGTTGATAAAAAAACCTATAGGTCAATGATTGGAAGTCTGCTATATGTCACAGCCTCTAGGCCAGATGTCAAGCAAGCTGTTGGGATGGTTTCGAGATTCCAATCAGCACCAAAAGAGAATCATGTTCAAGCAGTAAAGAGAATCTTCAAATACCTAAAAGGAACTATAAACTTTGGACTGTGGTATCCACGCAAGAAATTCTTCTCCTTAAGAACCTATTCAGATGCTGACTGGGCTGGGTGTGTAGATGATAGGAAGAGCACAAGTGGAGGAGCCTTTTTCTTGGGAGAATCACTTGTCTCTTGGATAAGTAAAAAATAGAGAAAAATCTCCCTATCCACCACTGAAGCAGAATACATTGCAGCAGCAGAGTGCTGCACACAAGTAGAATGGATGAAACAAACCTTACAAGATATTAAGGTTGTGTTTGAAGAACCCACTATCATCCATTGTGATAACACAAGTGCCATAAGCTTGTCCAAAAACCCTATCCAACACTCCAAGGAAAAACATATTCCTATAAAATATCACTATTTGAGAGAGCAAGCTGCAAGCAAGAATATCAGACTTGAATATATTCCGACATAGGAACAAGTGGCAGTTATATTTACTAAGCCTTTGAACAGGGACATGTTTGAGCATCTCAGGCAAAAGCTGGGTGTAATTCCCTCTCCAAATTAAAACAAAAATGAGTAATGCATCTGGATAGGGGGAGACAGTCATTGCTGTCAGGGGGAGGTTATTAGCCCTTTGTCTTGATGTCAAAGGGGGAGAAGATTTAGGAGTTGCCATCAATGCCAAAGGGGGATATTGTTGGCAATATGGAAGATGGCTTTGTTGGCATTGATGTCAATATATGAGATGATAAACTAATGACTGTAGACAGACACATCCTAGTGATGTTCATTGATGACAAAATAAGATGAGAGGCAGGTCCTTGTTAACAGACACATCCTAGTGATGTTCATTGATGACAAAATAAGATGAGAGGCAGGTCCTTGTTGACAGAACCATGGATGAGGCTGAAAGCTCTGTCAGAGCAAGTGGTGAAAGTAGGAGACACTGTCTAAAAGAGGGGTGCTTGCAATAATAATGCAAAGACAAAAATTGATAGTTTTTCTCAAAGACTTTGCTATGAGGCTCTAGACATGCCACTTCTTCAAGAAGCTCTGAGTTTCTACAGGTTAGTGTTGGAATTGCTAATTAACATTGTTGGTGGATTTAGAATGCCTCTGCCTACTGAAATGTCCAATGGAATTTGCCTCCATGCCAGAACACTTTGTGGATGATGCAATGGAGATTTTTACCTCTTGGGTTCCAAGAGCTTTAGATAGTGTTGTGTTGGATGATTTCATGAATCCTATCATCATGTTTATGGCAAGACCAGTCTATGTCAAAGAACTCTTATTTAAAGGCCAAGATGGTGGAGGTTTCGAATGCCTAGATGCAATTACCAGCAATGGGTTCTCCTTTTGAAGGACATCGCTTTGCCCAAAGGCATCTTGTATTCAACCTGATGAAGTTTTATGAGGACATCGAATTTACTGGGTCACATACTCAAATCTATGGTAAGTTCAAACATACGCCATTATATTGCACAACTGTTGGAGTACTTGTGGCAGATGCCTAGTCTTCAGAATGCATGGATAAAGGTTCACTGATTTCAAAAGGATATGAAGACTTCCTTGATAATACAATTTGAAGACTTTGCGACTTGAGGCCTCGACTCGTGTGAAAATTTCTTAGAGATCATTGCGACTGTGCATTAAACAGTGTGTGTAATGATGCATTTTGAAGAGCTGCGTGTTTCATTCCTCTAAAAAGAGCTATGTGTAACATGTAATACTGAAGCGGCTGAACATGATGTCTGAGTTCGTGTATGGCTCCATAATTTGCCACATTCAGAAGTGTGTGAAACTGTGACATAGTGGAAACCCCATTATGCTTGCGACTTCAAAGAATGACCTCTCCTCTTCCTGAACGGTGATTGCTTGTGGACGAACTAGAATTGAAAACTGTTGCCGCATGGAATTGGTTGTGCTTTGAACTTCAGAATTAATTTTGAAGAGTATGGTGAAGCGTGCTTGGAGTTGAAAGCTTTGGATCGCTCACAGGCAGAGGCAGAGACAATTCAAGCTAATGAAATCCACTAACAGAAGAGTGTACTGTCCCCTCCTATCATACCAGCATGATAGAGAGGATCGTGATGCTAAAACCGGGCATCTAGCCCCATATCCATTAAGTAAAAACTCATTGATAAAAAGACATATACATGTGCATGTTATAGAAAACACAGCAGAATTTAAAACTCATGTTTAATATCTAACATACATTCAACATTTCTATGATAGCCATTAAATAAAGACATTGCAGAATTTATAACAGAGAATACTTATCTTAACAAAGTAGTCCCCAGCAACCAGCTATGCATCTGCAACGTTCCACCCAACCATAGGCCAGTTGTGCTTATCAACCTCTTGATACAACTGCCATCCCTGAGCTGGGCATGATTACTACAAGGAACCAGGGAACAGCAGACTCACACATAGCCAAGCATACACCAAGATGAGCCAAGCCAATCTACAATTGGGTTTATCAGGCTGTTAGGAAATGGAAAGGAAGAATTGCTAAGTTAGCGAGCTCAAGCACAGAGCCAGGGATAACCTTACAAGTTCTATCTAGCTTGGCACCCACAATACCTACACACCCAGCACAAGGAAGTATTCTTTTCACTGATGTACAGTCCCTCAAGCCATACCTTCCCCATCTAGTGCTCTTAGGGTGTGCATAGAAGAGTAGCCAAATCCCTCTTGATCTTCTTGAGAGGTTGTTTCCCTCCACTAGGTTTATCAAGCCAATTCTGTCCACTACCACTCCAAATCTCTTTTTCACATATTCAAACCAAAACAAGGATGCACATAACAACAAAACCACAATTGCTGGGCATGAGGAAAAACGTTTCTTCAGTGGGATGCCCAAAGAGGAGGTTTCTACCAATTCAAAAAAATGTGGGAAAACCCAAAAAACGAAATGGCAATTGGGGAACAACCCTGGAGAGCAGAAATCATTTTCAGAAAAAACGTCCATGGGCATTTTGGGGCAAAAACGACCTCTATAAACCCCCAAAACGTGACTCCCTTTCTCCCAGCCACTGTGCAACCCAAAAACGAGCTCCCAGCTATGGAAAAATGTAGGAAAATTGGTAAAAACGTGATGAGGAAAGACCCAGTAGTTCAGACTGCGTGAGGGAGGAAAGACTATGGGTTCAGAATGGCTTTGGGCCTCATTTCGTGGGTGTTTTCTTGCCCCAGGAGACAAAATACGATTTCCCAGGTTGATGGCTTGCCCATACACGAAATTGGCTGCCATACCTCTTCATTCCCAAGGCATTAACTACCTCAACCAATTTCTGGAAGAATTAAATGATTGGGTCCACAACCCAAAATGGGTAGTTGGTGGTTTATGGGTTTTCTCATTGACACATGGATTAACACCATTGGCTCAAGGGTTTGAATAATTTCCCTCCCTATTCCTTGTAGAATCATGCCCCCATCTCTTTGTTGCATTGCATAACTAGTTGTGGGTTTTTCATTCAAATTCGTATTTACATGATGTCTTAATTTACATTGTGCCTATCTAGCACAAGAACCATAGGCATCTATTTTTAATTGCTGATACATAAAACGCTAAATCAATGGTGGGGCCTTGGCCTTGAGCACCTCACCATGATTAAGTAACAATATTTACATCATTTACGATTTAATGCGAAGGGGGTCAAAATGGGGACATTACAAAGAGTCTTTGAAGGATGAGACTCAACAGCCGTCGGATTATTAAATCAACGATTGTGATTTTTTGACTCATTGAGATATATCCCACATTGAAAATGGAAAACGCTATGTATGTGCTTATATACGCCCGTCAATACTAATCTCATTGACACGTAGTGCAAAGGTTAGGCGAGGGTGCTGGGTGTATGGACTCAACGAGAAGATCACCAGCCCAGCACCTGGGAGGACCTGTCAGGCCCCCTACCTTTTGGTACGCGTGGCAACTCAGTTGTGGACATAGATGGTGACTGGACAGTGATGTGTCGTTGCAGGCAGCACGATTGGTCGAAGTGGATTGTTAAATTTTCAGAATTTACTTCAATATGATCTAGGATCTTAACTGAGAGAACAACATGTACAGCATATCTATAGCATATCAATCATGGAGACAATAATGCAAGCACACAAGAGACACAAAGATATACTTGGGGAATACCATAAAGGTGAAAAACCCCAATAACTTCCTCAGAGATAGATAGAGCAATGATACAACCAACCAATAGAGATAGCCATAACCTAGCAGCAATCCTCCTCCTCCATAAGTGCGCCTCTCCTCCTTGAGAGCATGTGTGAGAAGTGAGTGAGTAAATAGAGTGCCTCCCGCACTCTATTTATACTTGACTTGACTTGCCTTTTTACCTAACTCATGTAGGCTCGAACTTTACCACATAACATAATGCTGAGTGGGCCGACCCCCAATAGGGTGGTCTAATAACCCTTTGACCCACATGGCCGACCCCCAATAGGGTGGTCTAATAACCCTTTGACCCACATGACTTATACAGGGCCGACCCCAAACAAGGTGGTCTAATAACCCATCAAGTATAAGTTACGATACTTACAATATAAATAACGACACTTCCTTATAGAGGAATAATAGAATCTCTATAGGAATACAATATACATATATGTGAAATACATTCCGAAGTTACATATACATCAACACTCCCTCTTAACTAGGAAGGTATTTCTCAGCACAGTTCTTCTAGGACAAGTCATCTTCTCTGGATCATCGTCACTGGATAATCGTCATCAAGTCATCATCATCGTCACTGCTGCTGCTATCTCAATCAATCTCTGAATCTACTCGTCATAGGAAGTTCTACAGAGCCAGTCCTTTTTCATACTGGATGTAGGCCCACCACCTGCAGGTCTTCATCATCACTGGCCATATTGTGGAATCCTCAGGACTTATTACGTGCGTCACAAAACCTGGCTGCAGCATCCCAGGCTATTACGAGCACACAGCTCTACCTGTAGGATCTCCCAGGAGCACATTACATGTGACCCATCACAAAACCTGGCTGAAGCATCCCAGGCTGTTACGAGCACCCGGCTCTACCTGTCGGATCTCCCAGGAGCACATTACATGTGATCTCACCACAAAACCTGGCTGAAGCATCTGAGGCCTTTTTCATCCTGTCCAGATCTCCCAGGAGCAAATTACATGTGGTCCACCACAAAACCTGGCTGAAGCATCTGAGGCCTTTTTCATCCTGTCCAGATCTCCCAGGAGCAAATTACATGTGGTCATGGCAAAACCTGGCTGAAGCATCTGAGGCCTTTTTCATCCTGTCCAGATCTCCCAGGAGCAAATTACATGCCATAGGACAAAACCTCGCAAGAGCATCTGCCAGATATCCCAGGGCACCGAATTACATGCCATAGGAAAAACCTCGAAAGACTATCTGCAGATCTCCCAGGGCACAAATTACATGTCCTCCCAAGCAAAACCTCGCAAGAGCATTTGTCAGATGTCCCAGGGCACCGAATTACATGCCATAGGAAAAACCTCGAAAGACCATCTGCAAATCTCCCAGGGCACAAATTACATGCTTTCCTGCACAACTTGATCCACGGCCATAAAGTATCATCTGATACTCATCAAACATCATCCTGATGTACACATGATCATCCTGATCATCATCACTGCAACATCCTGCTGCATGTCATCTGGAGAAGCTCGTCATCCACGATCATCCAAGTATCCACCTGATACATACATAGATACATGATCCACACAATGTATCCATCAGCATACATGATCTACCTGATCATACAAAGATACATGATCCACACAATGTATCCATCAGCATACATGATCTACCTGATCATACAAAGATACATGATCCACACAATGTATCCATCAACATCCAACATGATGCGTTCATACAAAAAATACATACACATGATCCATCCGATCATATCCAGCATCCAACATGATGCATATACAAAATACACATGATCCATTCGATCATATCCAGCATCCAACATGATGCATATACAAAATACAGACACATGATCCAACCGATCATATCCAGCATCCAACATGATGCATACATACATACATATAATGATCTAACTGATCATGTCCAGCATCCAACATGATGCATACATACATACATATAATGATCCAACTGATCATATCCAGCATAAACCAGAACATCCTCCTGATGTTCATCATCCAGCGCTTACATCCACAGCCATGTGAAGGATCCCCCTTCCAACATGCTTGGAATGGCTTCAGCAACTGTGTCCATCACTTCTTCCTCGAAGTGTCCTCAATCTGAAGAACGCCAAGCCTCCCTCTGAAGTACTCGAACTTCACTCTGGCTAGTGGCTTCGTCAGCACATCTGCAATCTGCTCATCCGTCGCAACATACAGAAGCTTCACAGCTCCTCTCTGCACCATATCCCTGATATAGTGATATTTGATCTCTATGTGTTTCGACCTGTCATGAAACACTGGGTTCTCGGACAGCTTCACACAACTCTGGTTATCACAGAAGATACCAGTAGCATCCAACGGGAGATCAAATAACTCAGATAGTAGCTTCCGTATCCATACTGCCTCACAACTAGCTGAACAGGCTGCAACATACTCTGCCTCAGCTGTACTCAGTGCCACGCAGGACTGCTTCCTGCTAAACCAAGAGATCACACCTGATCCCATACTGAAGCAACACCCAGATGTGCTCTTCCTATCTGCAGCACTGCCAGCCCAATCTGAATCAACATAACCCTGTAGGTTAAACTTTTGATTTGCTTCATACTTGAGCCCATAATCCACTGTACCCTTCAGGTACCTCAGAACATGCTTTACAGCAACCAGGTGAACACTCCTCGGATCCGTCAGGAACTGGCTCAATGTGTTCACAGCAAAGCAAATGTCTGGTCTCGTGTTCGTCAGGTACATCAAGGACCCAATCATCTGACGATACATGGAGACATCAACCAGCTCAGATGAAGCATCACATAGAAGCTTCAGATTCGATGCCATAGGTGTGGCCATATCCTTGCAGTCCATCATCCCGAACCTCTTCAGGATCTCTACTACATACTTCCCTTGTCCAAGGAATATTCCTTATGCACTCTGCCACACCTCCATGCCAAAAACAAATAGTGCATCATCCCCAAGTTCTTCATCTCGAACTTGGAAGAAAGCTTCCGCTGCGTGTCGGCAATCAATCTATCTTCAAACAGGTTATCTGCATACAAAAGTAGTATCACTGGATTGCCTTCTTCAACCTTGTAGAAAAGGTTGGAATCTGCTTTACTCTTTGTAACGCCCAAACTGGATAGAAAGCTGTCTATCCTACCATACCAAGTTCTGCACACATATATGACTACACCATGCTGTCTTGAGATCCATCTGGTGCATCTTCTATTTCATCAATTTTATATTTCTCAATGCTGCCATCTGCAACATGCTTGATCTGATAGTTCCATTTGGAAGTCATAACAAACTTCTCTTCACATCTTGGGACTACATCCCAAACATCATTATTCATGATCGACGGATCATGGCATTCCATTTCTTCATCCCAGATCCTGGGAACTTCAATATCTTCAATAAATAAATTTGTTGCTGAACAAATGTTGTAGTTCTTCTTTTGTAGGAGATGGCATATGATCTTTCCTACACAACAAGTTAAATTGCATGATTAGAAAACATCTCATAGTTTTCAGAACAAATTCTTACACATAAATAAATATGTCATACAGTCATGCAATTATCTTAGCCAATGCTTCAATACAACATTTATCCATATCCCGTAACTTTCTAGATGCCTTCCAATCTCTACCAGAACATTGTTAAGAGTGTGCACAACTCCCAACATGTCAGCAAAGAGGTTTCATTCTAGATAAGTAGCAATGGAATGTTGTACAGTGCCATAGGCTACTTACCCATGCATATTAGTAGTATACTGTTCATTAATGTAGTT
Source organism: Larix kaempferi (assembly GCA_027924585.1). NCBI lineage: Eukaryota > Viridiplantae > Streptophyta > Pinopsida > Pinales > Pinaceae > Larix > Larix kaempferi. Next base: position 478,139 of record BSBM01000286.1, read on the forward strand.
ATTCTAATATGCACAATACATATCTTAAGTCTAAGACCATGAGCATATACATCATTGAACAATTTTATTTAAACAAACAAATATGTAAGAAATGATAATTAAAATACTTATCTTTGTTTGTTCGTTGGGTGGACTCCCTCTGAGTCTTCGCTTCCTTGCAGGAGCTGCTGGAGTCCTAATCTGAAGTAGCTTCTTCTACACCTTTCTGTTGTGGAATGTAGAGAGATGGACAACTCCCTCTGAATATCTACATCCTTGCATAAACCACTAGAGTGTACTCCCTCTTGATCTTTGCTTCCTGGATTACCTGTTCTTGAACTCATATTCATCCTTGGTCCCTATGCATGCTTATTAGCATCATGAATGTGTTATCCTTGTGATCTCATATAAAATCATACACTCATTAGTATACTATTAAAACACAATAATCTCAAGCATGTATAGTCATGATCATTTCAAACAGAAATAATAAGCATTAGCATTCAAGGTTTATGTAGGATTCTTATGGTTAGTCAAATCATAAGAAACATAACATGTCTAAACCTATAATTACTCAAACCTATGACTCTTCAAGTTAGTTGAATCATCAATCAAGATAAGAGATATAAAATGCATAAAACCTGTGATTATTCAAACCTATACCATCATGATTCTTCTGGTTAGTCATATCATCAATTATGGTAAGAAACATAATATGCATACAATCATGATTATTCAAACCTATGACTTCATGAATAATCATTATCAACAACCGTATAAGATCCTAACACAAGGTAGGATTCTATCTTGATATAGGAAAAACATACCTGGATTAGCATGCTAGCTATTTATGTCTTAACATACTCACATGATGTCTTCTTGTTCTTCTTCAATGACTTGTGCTAGTAACCTGTATATCTCATAGGTTAGCCATTATAAAACCAAGTTATACATACCTCGTAAATGGATCTTCTATGAGATCCATGACAATGGATGAATCTTTGTCCTCATGTCATCATGATCATATGTTCTTGGACCAGAACATGATTTGTCTTTCTTGGTGTACCTTTCATGTTAGTAGACAACATAAACCTCATACAACACCATAATGCATTAGTACAATCATAAGTGTCAACACCCTAACCAATGAATATCTTCTATCATACATTCATAATTTTGTTAAGGTGATACGACAAATCTAAAATCAAAATTGTACTAACCGTAATAACATGAAGACAAACATACCATAAACTTAATCGTGGACAAATATCGAAACATACCTCGATGAGTCATACCTGTCGAGATCGCTTGTAATCTTCTTATATAAGGCCTTAGCCTCATCTCCCTCTGAAACGGGAACTTCTTCACTCATGCAGATGATCAATCCATCTTCTTCTAGGATTAACCCAATCCACTTGATTTGCAAGAACTGGACCTAGAGCTGGATATGGGTTTGTCAGAGAAACCCCAAAAATTCAAATTTTGAATTTCAAACTTCCGAAAGGATAGAAATATGCGCCTTGATGAGCTGATCAAACTGGTATATTCAGAATTTGAAAACTGCAAAGTTTCACTCCTCAATTTTGCCTTTGAAACTTCCGGATTCACTGGACATGACCCTGAACTGGGGTTTGATGAAGCCCACTCTTCTCCCCAATCAAAATGTTTGATCCAAAGCTCTAAGCTTCTATTTTTCTGAGGAGCTTCCAGCTGTGGTCACAGATTTCAAAAATTCCCATTTTTACAGAAGCCCTAATTTTCCACTTTTCTGATCAAAGTCCCGAACTAGGGTCTAATCAAGCCCGGCCTTCTGCCCAACCAAAAATTCTGATCTTGGTCTCTAAATTTCTATTTTGATGAGTAGCATCCAGCCGTGGTCTCCGATTACAAAAATTCCAACTTTCTTCAAAGCCCTAAATTCCGGAAGCCATGAATGAAGGTACCAAAAAATAATTCTGTTTTGACAGAAATATGTACCTGATTGTTTCTGGTGTAACTCTGAAATTTTTGATCCACAGGGTCTGAAAAAGTTTCTTGAGATAGCCTGAGCTGTTATCTTTCCATCCTGACAGGTCTGACCTCAATTGGATTCTCTGAGAGAGAGTTATGCCAAATGTCACAACGTGACCTGTTTTGGGATAAAACCGGAGAGCGAACTTGTACGGCGTGCCACGTGTCACTGTTTTAACTTCAGCCTCTGAAAAAAGTTTTCTGAGATATCTCTGCCTATTACCTTTCCATCCTGACAGGTCTGACCTCAATTGGACTCTCTGAGAGAGAGTTATTCCAAATGTCGCAACATGACCTGTTTATGGGATAATACAGGAGAGCAAACTTGTACGGCGTGCCACGTGTCACTGGTTCAACTTAGGCCTCTGAAAAAGTTGTTTGAGATATTAAAGACTGTGTACTACCTGTCACTTTTTACGAAATTTCATTTGGAGCTTCCTAGCCCAAGATATGACCTTTTTCCCAAGGTCACCTGATTTTGACTCAGATCTGGAAGAGGCAGAAACCCTATATTGTACAGATCATAAATCACAAAGTACAACGAATTAGAGGTTTTCCTTTGGACACAAGATACCTGGAGATCTTAGCTTCATCCTGTAACAATTTCAGATCCGAAAACTTTGCCAAAATGGATTTATAGCGAAAGTTCTACGATGACTGGTTTTTGCTATATCAAGCCCTAGCATCGTAAGTGCAACAAGTGTCATACATGCCATATCATGCCTTCTTTCAGGCTAGCTCTGATACCATGTTAAATTTTCAGAATTTACTTAAATATGATCTAGGATATTAACTGAGAGAACAACATGTACAGCATATCTACAGCATATCAATCATGGAGACAATAATGCAAGCACACAAGAGACACAAAGATATACTTGGGGAAAACCATAAAGGTGAAAAACCCCAATAACTTCCTCAGAGATAGATAGAGCAATGATACAACCAACCAATAGAGATAGCCATAACCTAGCAGCAATCCTCCTCCTCCATAAGTGCGCCTCTCCTCCTTGAGAGCATGTGTGAGAAGTGAGTGAGTAAATAGAGTGCCTCCCGCACTCTATTTATACTTGACTTGACTTGCCTTTTTACCTAACTCATGTAGGCTCGAACTTTACCACATAACATAATGCTGAGTGGGCCGACCCCCAATAGGGTGGTCTAATAACCCTTTGACCCACATGGCCGACCCCCAATAGGGTGGTCTAATAACCCTTTGACCCACATGACTTATACAGGGCCGACCCCAAACAAGGTGGTCTAATAACCCATCAAGTATAAGTTACGATACTTACAATATAAATAACGACACTTCCTTATAGAGGAATAATAGCATCTCTATAGGAATACAATATACATATATGTGAAATACATTCCGAAGTTACATATACATCAACATACCTCTTCATTCCCAAGGCATTAACTACCTCAACCAATTTCTGGAAGAATTAAATGATTGGGTCCACAACCCAAAATGGGTAGTTGGTGGTTTATGGGTTTTCTCATTGACACATGGATTAACACCATTGGCTCAAGGGTTTGAATAATTTCCCTCCCTATTCCTTGTAGAATCATGCCCCCATCTCTTTGTTGCATTGCATAACTAGTTGTGGGTTTTTCATTCAAATTCGTATTTACATGATGTCTTAATTTACATTGTGCCTATCTAGCACAAGAACCATAGGCATCTATTTTTAATTGCTGATACATAAAACGCTAAATCAATGGTGGGGCCTTGGCCTTGAGCACCTCACCATGATTAAGTAACAATATTTACATCATTTACGATTTAATGCGAAGGGGGTCAAAATGGGGACATTACAAAGAGTCTTTGAAGGATGAGACTCAACAGCCGTCGGATTATTAAATCAACGATTGTGATTTTTTGACTCATTGAGATATATCCCACATTGAAAATGGAAAACGCTATGTATGTGCTTATATACGCCCGTCAATACTAATCTCATTGACACGTAGTGCAAAGGTTAGGCGAGGGTGCTGGGTGTATGGACTCAACGAGAAGATCACCAGCCCAGCACCTGGGAGGAACTGTCAGGCCCCCTACCTTTTGGTACGCGTGGCAACTCAGTTGTGGACATAGATGGCGACTGGACAGTGATGTGTCGTTGCAGGCAGCACGATTGGTCGAAGTGGATGTCAACGTGGAGGTGTGGATTGGATGTCAACGTGGAGGTGTGGATGATGTGGCATGTTCATGTGGATAAAGCCTTCGTGAACATGAAGGTTAAAAGCAAATTCATAAAACACAAAATATTAATTAATTAAGAGTTTTTAATTAATTAAATAAATAAATGTGTGTTTAGTTTCGATAAAAAGAAATGATTTTTTAATATAAAGTCATTTTTTTTTTGTTAATAAAAACAATAATATATATATATATATAGTTATATATTATTAATAATAAAAAAAATGATTTTTATTATCATATCATTTTTTTGAGGTGTGTTGTTTCGAAAAGGTGTGACATTTCAAAAATGCACATTGGAGAAGTTTATATTGAAAAGACGAATTCATTTGTAGAAGTGTGTCTCTCGATTCTTCATCTCATCTACTTGAAGAAGAAGTAAGGCCAAGGGATCGATGCAGTCCTAGAAGCGTGTGGAGACTTGATATCTTAAGGGCGGCAGGTCGGTGCCTGCGGAAGGGAGTTGTTGTTGACTAAACAGGGGGTCGTAGCCTCCTACCAGTTGGTGCTGGTGAATTGAGGGTGTTGGTGCATCCTGATTGGTTGGTGCCGATCAAATTCTATTGTAACGTGTAAAAAGTAGTTTTGCAGATAATAGAAAAGCGTTGGTGGTTTACCCAATTGGGGTTCCACGATAAAATCTTTGTTTCAGTGTCTCTTGTTGATTCCATATTTTGGTTAAAGTTTAATTGAAAAAAAAAATAACAATACTGATTCACCCCCCCCTCTCAGTATTGACCAACAAGTATGCAGCTAAACTCCTTGAAGTCATCGTCAGGTAAATTCAATTGTCATTCAATTCATGCTCAAGTCTGTATAAACATAAATCTTCTTTTACACATCTTTCTAAGATCTTGTTGTGCATAGGTGGTGGCTCTCAAAATGACAGACGTCTGTCTGAGAGTGGGTCTATAGGGGTTGTTGGACAACCACATATGACACCCTTAGTGTCTTATTCTTCAGATACACCATCGCCAGGTATAGATTGTTTACATACATTTTGACTAGAATTTTTGTTTGACATGACTGTTTTATTTGTGAAAAATTACATGATTTTTCATGTAAAATTACATGTGATTGCCAATTTTTGGTTTCCTACAGGGGCTTATGGACATTCTAACAATAATGATGGTGCATAATACTTTATTTCTATTTCACACCATGTTCATGCTAATGCAGAGGTTCCATCAGGTATTTATAATGAACACATTTTATTTAAATGTTTATAATTTGATTGACAAATTATATATATAGTTTTTAATACTTGCACATGCATTTTACTTCTTACAGGGTTTGCTGCTCCTGATCCTAATCCACCTCCCCAGACAAGGAGAGCTCATTGGGTGCATCAGTATGCTCGCAATGAAAGATATGATACTCTTTACATTCATCCTAGAGATGTTCCCAAGGAGACTCCTTGGGAAGAAAACATCGCTATGTTGACTGTGGAAGAGATGAACGAGCATTCATCGAGATTGCAGGCAGAACTTGACACTTCAAATATCTCTTTTGGTACTCAACAATGTCTGCAGATTGTTTTGCACAATCCGAATAGTTTGATCGAGACATATCTTGGGGTTGGACCATCAACCCATATTTTTCATGACATGATGCGTAGGAGGCGGTTTTCAGTGATGGGTCGCCACAAGTTTGAAGAAATAAAAAACGTTGTCACAAAAGAAATGGTATTTTCATGTTTTGACTTGCATCTTGAAGACAAAAAACGTCTAAAATCACAAGATTCAATTATCCACTGATTGCACCCCATATTTATTCCAGGTTCCTGTGTGCATATGGGAAGTTCCCAAATAATGACGAGGTTCCTCAGTATTTTGTTAAGATGCTGATTGCGGAGTTTTGGTTTCACATGGACCCCGACTATATAGATACGGGATCCAGTTTCCAGTGGTGCTGGAAAAGGTAGTACATATGAATGACCTAATGCACGACGAGATGTTCAGTATAGGCGTCCGATGCCTCAATTAGTTCAACCACATCCTAGAGTCGTTTCTTTGCCAGAGGAGTTGGAAATGACATCTCAAATAGCAAGAGGGGAAAGGGAAGAGATAAACGAGCATGTTGGGGTTGTATTGGAAGGGGTGGAAATCGACATAAATACTTTGTCATCTTTAACCAGTATGGATGAAGGCCCATTTGATGATTATTCTGATGATCGCTTGAAAATCATGACTCGATTAGAGATTGAGAAGTATGCAACGTACTGTAGAGATAATTATAAGTGAGTCATCGCTAGACAAAATCAAAATAGAGGCATGGTACATAAGTATGCAATAATGTATGAAATTTATTATATGAAATCTAATTTTTTTATTCTCCAAATCTAATGTCTATAAATTATATGGAATTTATGCAGTATACCATATTCATGAATGATGACAACTTTGATGATACGGATTTTATTGATCGGGAAGAAACAGAGGCTAGTGGCACGAATACGCATGTTGAGGAAATTCTAGTTTCACAATTTCCATAGGGGATGCAGGTATGGATATTCCTATATCATGTATTCTAATCATGGGTCTTAGCTTTAGCGTAAAAGGTTTAGCTCCTGGTTTTATGGGTATTCTGTGTTATATACAGAATACTCAATTTATATTCTGTACTATACTTTATATCTAGAGTAAGTACGGTAATATATACAGAATACTCAATTTCTATTTTGTACTATACTTTATACCAGTCAATTGTTGTATATTTTAGGTGAATGCCCATTTTTCAAACTTAGTATAAGTTTTTAGGCAATTTCATCCATGCAGAGACGTGTTATTTGAATGTTGTACACATTAGTTAATTGCCAACAACACTAAATTTAAGATTGATATCAGATACCTTGCACAAAATGAGGCTTTAGGGTTGTTCTGTGCATTTTTTACTGTTAAAAATGGTTGTTCATTTCCAGATTCTGAGATTAGGGTTTTTTCATGCCTAGAAGACTAGCCAAAATAGCTCCCAATGTGCCCATAACTGAGAATGAAGAGGTTTATTACTGTTACGATCCATAAAACTATCCAAAACAAGCTTAGAACTGCCCAAAATTAATGTAACTGCTTGTTTGATGGCTGGTATATCTCTGTAAGCAATTTCATCCATGCAGAGACGTGTTATTTGAATGGTGTACAGATTAATTAACTTACAACAACACTAAATTTAAGATTGATATCAGATACCTTGCACAAAATGAGGCTTTAGGGTTGCTCTGTGCATTTCATCTATCCTTTTTTTTATAGTGAGTGTGTGTCAGCTTTAGTCATTGTTCCAAAAATGGGAATAAATTAGAGGGTGTATGTATATTGCAGAGAACTCAAAAATGAAAAAAAATTTACCTTATCCTTACGGAATTAGAAGTATTTCATGCTAATGAGTGAAGGCATAGTCGCAGGACACCACATTTATTATACTGACATTGAGGTAGATCCATCTATAGTGACTATAATTCAACACCCTCCAACACCACAAAATTATAAGGATGCTAAAAAATTATTAAGACATTTAGGATATTGAAAATGATTCATAAAATATTTTAGCAAGTCAACAACAACTTTTTTAACCCTCCTCTCCAAGAATGCAAAATTCTGACGGTCAAAGAGTATTTGACAACATATAAGAGAAACTAATGATAACCCTTGTTTTGCAAGGCCCTGAGTAGAACTTCCATTGTCCTCTTATTTGCAAATATCTTACTTGAATACCAAAGTTTAGATCTTGGGCCTTCTTTAGATTGATAAAAAATTATGTGTTGCTAGAGTGAAGCAATTAAATAAATGGTTGTAGTAGAGTTTTTGGGCACTATTACACAGGTCTGGGCTTGAAAATAGCCTCAAACTGCATTGTTGGGCACATTAGGGACCCAAAACAATAGAAATAAATCGTAAAAAATACCTAAGATGTTGGTGCCACTATGTCTTGTGATTATGCCCTAGTTGAAGGTCATCCTTGTATCTCAAAAAAAGTAGGGGTCAAACAAATCATCCTCATAAGGGATTGTGAATTCACTCCATATCGAGATCATGTGATATAATGGAATGAGATGCAAGCTCATTCCATTTACTTATGGTTAGGGTTTCCTACTCTAACCACTAAATACAACCTTATTCGATGTGTGAAGATGCTCAATAACTCCTATAGATCCACGTTCAGATGTTGATGAACATTGATATGCACCCCTATGTGGAGTTTTACTCTCAAGTCACATTTCACATGAATACCAATGGCTAAAATATCTGAGTGGATTTTAGATATGTTGGAATAAAATGTAGCCTCCAGTATAATGGTTGGTATTTCCTCAAAGAGAATCAAGTCATCTATCAATCAATTACATTTTCTCAATAATACATGTGTTGCTAGTGTTCCCTTTTTAGCCTCCAAGCTTTCTACTTGAGAATTCAATGCTTCCTTTTAATTATGTAGGCTCTCCACTTAAGCTGTCAATGTTTCCTTTTCAGTGAGTAGTGCATCAAATTCATGTCGCAATTCTACTCTCTCACTTTGGGCCTCTAGAATTTGGTCTTCCAAAATCCCAATCTTGCTATGTGCCTTGTCTAGATGGTCATTTAACTATTGTGCGTTAAACTGAGTAGCCATGGAAATTGCATCATTTGCTGAGACTATGAGCAGGTGCTTGATCCATGCTTGTGATTATTGGTGTTTTGGGAGTTAAATCCATTTCTATTTGTGTGGGCAACTTCAATTTATTATAATTTCTCTGTACAATTTTTCTATTCAAAGAGAGTCAAGTCATCTATCAATCAATTACATTTTCTCAATAATATGTGTTTTGGTAGTGTTCCCTTTTTAGCTTCCAAGCTTTCTACTTGAGAATTCAATGCTTCCTCTTAATTATGTAAGCTCTCCACTTAAGATGCCAATGTTTCCTTTTCAGTGAGTAGTGCATCATATTCATGTTGCAATTCTACTCTCTCACTTTGGGCCTCTAGAATTTGGTCTTCCAAAATCCCAATCTTGCTATGTGCATTGTCTAGATGGTCATTTAACTATTGTGCGTTAAACTCAGTAGCCATAGAAATTGCGTCATTTGCTGAGGCTATGAGCAGGTGCTTGATCCATTCTTGTGATTATTAGTGTTTTGAGAGTTAACTCCATTTCTGTTTGTGTGGACAACTTCAATTTCTTATAAGTTTTCTGCACAATTTGTCTATTCAGTTTATCAAAAATGAAGGAGCTTAGTTTGTCCATGGAACTCTCCTTAGAGGGTGTGTACAGGATTATAGTTTGTCCCCAAACTTTTATACATATATATATATTAACTTTTCATTTTGACTTTGCATCCCACAGAAAACCAGGAGGCATTGGTGTTCCAGTCCGAAGGTTGAGATTGATCTGCTCTAGTTGTAAATCAATTGTCACCATTTTTTGCGATAGTAAGAAATGACCAATGGCATGACGATCATTTTTGTTTACTTGAACAATCATTTTTGGTTACTTGAACATAGTTTCCTTGTGACTGAGATTCTGGTGATCAAATTATTTGGTGAAGGTGAATATTGTAGAAATACTGGCATTCTTATATGTTGTAGATTGTTGTTCATAGTTTGGCAAATTTTCCATGTTAATGACTGAATCTGACATCCTTGGTACAGTTATTTTAATCTTATCAAATTAAATATGCTAAATCTATATTGCCTGCAGTAAAACTCATGTCTGTATGATTGACCTTTTTCAGTTGTAAAATGTGTCTAAGTACTCAAATATGTTTGATAAATCCTCCTATTTTCTATATCCACAATAAATTATTCAATGGCAAGCTCATTCAGTGCCTCTAGTATTTGAATAAGTTGACTGAAGGAGATATTTTCTTCATTGGTTTTTTATATTTAGGATATTTAGGCTTGTGAGACAATTACCAATCTTTAAGACAATTGATGTTCTTGTAAGAAAAGAGTTTAGGAGTTGTTCATGTAAGACAATTGCCAATATTTCTAGATAGGTCCACAAACCTCCAAGTTTAGCTTGAACAAGCTGATCTCTAAAATTATTTGACAAAGTGAAAATGATGCAGGTCTATCCACAACCTTAAGCATCTAAGACTGATTGAGGGATCCCCAAGATAGCTAGTTGTCAGATTGTCCAACAAGTCTCCCAATCCGTGAAAATCTTTCTTCACCATCCATTTTCCTTAAAAACAAAACTAACATGACTTGCTTATTCTCCTAGAATATACCAAGAAACATTCCTTCAATACTTGTATAACTCTTCTAGATGAATTTAAAACCTGTTTGAACTTGAACAAGGCTATCTACATTCTGTCCTTGTTCCATTGTAAAATTCCAATTTGCTTTGTGGAATATCTCTGAATTTAACTATCACCTAATTGAATTAAAATAAAGGAACTCCAAAAGAGGCCGAAATGCACCAAGTTTCACAAGTTTAACCTTATGCCTCCAATTTCTAACAACGGGGTTCAACAAATCCAAACATGCAACTAGGGTTTTTTTAATGTTAGGAAGTTGATTGAGGGCCAAAGTCATGCCATATGATGAGCACACCCTCCAATTGAGCCAAATGAAGCTTAAAGGAGTAGAAGGAAATCCAAGATCTTGATCTTGAAGCTTCTTAATCTCAAAATGGTGCCTCATCCTGCAAAAGATGTTGCAATGCAAAAAGGATTTTAACTATAATTTAATTAATCCATTTTTGTGGATTTGGTTCTGCTACACTTTCTTCACTTCATGATGCTAAGAAATTAATTGACAATGAACATGCTCATAATGGTTGTGCATTGGAAGATTTGGTGGCACTTGGAATAATAGATTTGCAACTCTCATGAAGTATTGACAGAGATTGTGTAGCTCGGTTTTGAGAGCATTGAAGGTGTGAGAAAAATCAGACCAAGAGGATTCTACACCTTGTTTTTCAATAAGTATGAGCACTCATCACAATTGAACTCTTTGCCTTCATATTTATGTTCTTGATATTGCAAACACGGGTTTGGAAGATTTGGGCACTCTACAATCATGTTTTAAGCAACAACCAAAAAAGGGTTTTCAATTATTTTGAATTGTGGTAGCATTTGGGCTCAAGATGTTGACATTCTTCCATAGATTGTTGGTGATGGTCGGAATGAAGATATTGTAGTCTATGCTAAAAAAGTAGGGAATCTTGTTCGACTTCCAAAGGGTGCTCCAATACCTGTTACATTGAAGTGCCCAAGTTTGAATCTTTATATAGTGACTCCTATCAAGAACGTTGAATAATTTGAATGGTTATTATATCACACAGGAATTTTGAACTACCATTTTTAGAACATAATAAGGAAGTATGTTCTCTATATTGCAATTTCTAGATGAAAAGATTAACCTTCATTTGCAAAATTCCTTACTGAGAAGACATTCCTCAGTGCATTTTGGAAATTTATGAATTGGTTTAGATTGTATTGATAATTATATGACAACTATTGTATGACCTGGAAGCTTCTAAGTTACTTTGATAGGAATAATCTCAAGTTGTTAACAACTTCAGATAGGGAAACTAATGAGATTAAAGAATAGTTGGAAGGACAGGTGGGAACCAAAATTGATCACTAATAGAACTCTTTCAAGTGTCGATCCTTCCCAGCATGTCATCCACAGTCTATTTTAGAAAACAATTGCAATATACAAGGCAACATTCTAGCATGGCGATGAAGATAAAGGTAGGAGCTAAAAACTATAGTTCCTATAAGAGGGGGCATAGAGGACTGATTTTCTTTGTAAATGAGCCCAAGGGGCCACATTGTAAATTTATAGTTCGAGGGAACTTTTCATGGATTCACATCTCATTGATTAGAGGCTTAGAGCCTTGTCTTTCTTCCATTTTTCTGTATTGAGCTTCTTCATATACACCCCTGTTTTTTCTCAATCTATTGTAATTTACAAGTTTGATTTTATATCTTGAGGATTAATCAACTTCAGTTGTGGTACATATTTTTTCTATAATCTATGATTTTATATGAAGTGTTCATGTGAAAACAAAGAATTCAAATTGAAGGAATTTGTGTAATGACAACCCTTTTTTTGTAGCCTTAACATATATTCGGTCATATGTTTTGCATATTACATATATAGGTGCCATTATCACTGGATTCATTATTTAATGCCTAGTTATTTGCACTTTTAATTTGTTGGATTCATTTGGTTATGCACAACAAATCACTTTTCTTCACGTAGGGTTTATAGTGACTTCCTTACTCACTGTCTAAGTTTGTCCATGGAACCCTCCTTAGAGGGTGTGTACAGGATTATCCTATAGGATTATAGTTTGTCCCCAAACTTGTATACATATATATATATATATAAAAACTTTTCATTTTGACTTTGCAGCCCACAGAAAACCAGGAGCCATTAGTGTTCCGGTCCGAAGGTTGAGATCGATCTGCTCTAGTTGTAAATCAATTGTCACCATTTTTGCGATAGTAAGAAATGACCAATGGCATGACGATCATTTTTGGTTACTTGAACGGTCATTTTTGGTTACTTGAATGATCATTTTTGGTTACTTGAACATAGTTTCCTTGTGACTGAGCTTCTGGCGATCAAATTATTTGGTTATGGCAGGTATTGGAATACCACTTTTGTTCTTGTCATGTATGGTTTGAAACTATATGGTTACTCGAATATCTAATCATATTATTCCTTCCTCTTGCAGCATCTCGAGTGAATCCTGGTCATCTGTCCTATTTCAAGTTTTGTGGCCGTGTTACTGGTTTGGCATTGATGCATAGGGTCCAAATTGACAATGCTGTAACTCGAACATTCTTCAAACAATTGGCTGGCCTCTCTATCCCCTAGGAAGATACAAAAGGTCCAGATCATACTTGTATTCAAGTTGCAAGAAAATCTTGGAAATGGATCCAATTCTTCTAGAAGAGGATCTACTAGGACTCACATTTGTGACAGAATTGAAGAACTGGGTTCCCAAAAGGTTATGGAACTTTGTCTAGGGTGCAAGGACTTGATTGTAAAAGGTTTCAATTGACATCAGTATTAAAAAAAAACACCATGAGCTAAGTTTGCAAGGCAAAAACACCTAATCCATAAAAAATCACCATGCAAGGCATAAAAAAAAAAGAGTCATGAAAGTGCACAGTGCCTGAGGAAGAAAGCATACGCACAAGCAAATAATTTAGTTGGATAGAGTGCACGGGTAGATCAAGAAGCTACTGGAACTAAACCTATTGTAGGAGGGGTGTATTCTTCTTAAGGAGGAGGCCCCTATCGATCAACTGCAGGCTCAAGATAGGTCACAATGTGCTCGCTTCCATTGTTTTGTTGCATGGATTCATCAGAATGCTCTAGTTCATGGGTTCATCAAGATGCTCTCGTTCAGAATCTAGATATGGATAGAGGGACAGTCAGGAACTTATCAAATGAGGGGACCTCCAGTGCAAAAATTATTGATAGCAAGCTAATATCCATTAAGATTGTTGAATATGGAATTTGTTATCTACATTACTCCAAAAGTGTTTATGTCATACTTGGGGGTGCTTCATGTGATGTAGAGTGCATGGTGTGATTCCTACCCATCATTGTATCTTGGTGGACATACACATTGGAGTTATCTAAATCATGGATTGATTTACCTTGACTTGATGCTTGTGTGATGCACTCTAGTTAAAAGGTTGGACAATTGTGTGGCATGATGACATTCTTCAGGAGACACACATGGAGGGTATGGTTGCTTGCTTGGCAAGATAGGATATTTTGAGGAGGAGAATTAGGGCATTTAGTAGGAGGGCATTAATCCTATTACTCCTCAACCATTTTCAGGTGTGTTTCCAGTATAACGATTTTCAAGAATTTATGAAATTATTTTTTGCATCTTGTTGCCACTTTTATATTTTGTTTGGAAATCTTGACATGATGTATGATTATGTTTTGTATTCTAAATTATTTGGTTGATAGTTCTAGTGCAGGCCGATTTTCTGCAGGGTCTCAAGCATCATTATATTTACAAAATATTCATTTCTGATGATAGCCATTTTGAATTTCATATGGGCATTTGGATTTGTTAGGCAGGTTGTTTGACTTCAAAAACAAGAGTTTGTGAAAATAATAAGCCACATATATTCTATAAGGATTCATGGATGACATTTTGCATAGATGCCTCTTATTGGAACTTCTAGTTGATATTATTGCCAGGGCATGTGCCAATTGAGGATATGTTAATGTCACTTGAAGTGGAAAAGTTAATATTATCAGCAATACTTGAACTCCTAGAAACATAGACGAAGGCCTCTAGTTTTAAGCCTCTCAAATATTCTGATAAAGAGGGAATGAAAAATATTAACATGATGACGTTTTTGGGTACCTCATTGTTGCAGAAATCCATATTCAAACTAGAAATAAAATATAAAAAAATCCAATCAAAGAGAACAGGTGGACAAGGTCACATGCGCCAAGGGTAATGCCTTTTGTAGTCAAGCAAGACTAGTGTTGTGTGTGCTCAAGTACAGCTAGACAATGTTGAAGTTTCATTGCTGGATAAGGCATGGAATGAACCTGTACATGGTATTCATAATGGCATAACTGATATTAATACAAATCAGATACTACATCTCCTCAGTTGTTTCCCAAGGCAGAAGATTGGAAATGCAATGAAGATTCAAACAGAACACTGATAGCAGAGGAGAACCAGAAGTTTTTTTTAAAGGGTATCCATTTGGATGCTCAGGCACATGGAGACAGCCGAGAAGTTTGTATGCATCCATAAGTCATGATTTGAGGCAGCTAGAAAACTTTGATATTATGACTAGCTTAGTTTAAATTTGACATTTGTCAAACTTTGTTAGACTAGATCTTTTTCAGTTATATGCTTTTCTATTTTTGGAAGTCAAAACCTTAAAAGGTGGATCTACACAAACAAACTTTTGATCTCACCTTTTCCTATATATATTGTAATATTTTGGTAAACAAGAGGAGAGACTCATTAGAGTTTATATGCTTGGAGCTTGTACAGTTCTGCAATGCTTATCTGTGTATCAACTTCTTTGTTTTACAGAAAAAGGGTTTATTGTATATGGAATTTTTGTTTGCATATGCTCATTATCAGTGTGCAGAATTCATGTATGGTGCTATTAGTTGGATGTCTTTTGTAGTTCTTGATGTATGTTTTTAGTTGAAATTTATGTTTGTGGGTATCTAATATGTAACTTGTGCCAATGATATTAAGTTTTAACCTCCTACAGTAGTTGGCTATGGAGGGATGGTCATTGGCATGGTATGGAAAGTTGGTTATGAAGCAACTATATAACAGTATTTTAGATTCTTTCAAGCTGCAGTGTTCTTCTTTCATGGGAAATTTTCAGCATTTCATGCTCTACAATAGTTTTACAAATCTGCATCCTAATTAAGATGACCTCACTTTTGGGATCCTACAAGTAGTTCATATATTAATATTATTAGCATCAGTTTGGATATGGGATTTTGAAGCAAAACAAGTTGTGTAACCATTTATGAGATCCTTGGAAGCAATACAAATATAAAGGATGAATATTTTCAATATGCAACACAATTTTGATGTAAGTTCCTAAAATTACATTATTATAGTTGCTTATGGGAAATATAACTATTTAAGGGATTTATTAAATTTAAAAATGAAAATTACACCTTTGGAACATATTCATAAAAATCATATAAGAATAATCTAAGACAACTCTTGATGATTTAATATTGGGTGGATAATTGCAATGAGCCTGCATTCTTTACCACATATGTTGGAGTTCATGTTCGGGAACCTGAATACCATGTTGGATGAATTTATCCACATTTCTTAACTCCAAGTTATAGAAATGAATTAAAATGATCTGAGGGAAAATATAGATATGATTATCTAATGCATTGTTACTATTTTTATTTGTAATAAAGTTTTTCTCCCATATATATATATATATATATATATATATATTATGTTTTGCATTTGCATCCCACCCACTATACTATAGATTTGGTTGTGTTAAAGCTATGGCCAAAAATATTATTGGAATTCCACTAAAATCGTGCTAATTGCAATTACTCTAGCACTCTTGTTATAAAGGGGGTAGACTAACACTTTTGTTAGATGAGCCAGAAGAACCCCTAAGATTCTTCATTCACAAATCCATGCAAAGTTGTGGAAAACTAATTGGAAGCATGTCATACTCTAGAACTAAAGGGTGGTTTCAATGTGTCACTTGTTTCTCAAGGAAAGAAAATACTCAATTGGCCGTAGGTTACTAGTGTTAACAATGACATACTTTCCTTAAGCACATTGCCTTAAAACCATATATGAATTCAAGAAATATTTCTCAGGAAAACCAATATTTCAATTGGTCATTGCTAAGGTTATTAGTGTTAATAGTGACATATTTTCCTTAAACACCCTACTTTAAACCCATCATAGGTTACTAGTGTTAGGAATGGCATACTTTCCTTAAGCACATTGCCTTAATTTTGTATGAATCCAAGAAATAATTCTCAGAAAAGCCACAAATAATTTCTTGGATTCTATATAGTCAGTAATGGTCACATGTGTCTGTGAAATAACCCTTGACCATATAATTCAAGAGTTAACAGATGATTATGGAGGATGATAAATGATTTGATAAACTCCCAAATTAAAATAATGTCACTATAATCTCTGTTATTTTTTAAGAGATAAGGAGGATAAACATATATAAAAAATTGAATGGGTAAGCAAGTCCGGTAACCAAATTAACCATTAAATACAAACTTGAGCACAAAGTTAACTTCCAAAAAGAATTGTCACTAGAATTTGTCACTAGAATTTCAGTATATATCTTTTTGGAATATGAGACTCATTTGGCATTGTCCTGAATCCTTTTAAAGATGCCACATCTCACTTGTTTAATCATCCTAAGCAAATTCCAGATCCACCTTGTCATTTATCAAATATATTGCTAATGAATTCTCAAATTCTCTATGAGACTAGAGTTTATGATATTCATTGGACAATTCAACTTGAAATTGACATCTTTTCCTGTTGATTGGAGATCATTGTCATATAATGGTGAACTTTCCCATTCAATATGAGCCTTGAGTTATCATTGGATATGTTGTTAAAAAGAGATTCTCCTAGTTTCAAGAATTATATATATTCTCTACTGACGAGGCCAACCACGTGAAGGTGGAAGCTCATTTGGCCCCACCCACCCACCCACCCTAGAATCAAATAAAACATTTGTCAACCTTGATGTGTTCTTGAATCATATGAAATGTGCCAGTGGCATATTTTCAAGAATAGCATTATGATCTTCTATCGACAATTTCCATTGTCGATGCTTGGAATTTTTTCTACTCTTCATTGCCTTCAACTGCAATCGGGCTACTATGACCAAATGACTATATTGAGCACATATAACATCTGACTCATAGTCTTGAAAAATAATATGGTCTTTACATTTCCTTACTTCTGCAAAGAAATGTCCCATTAAAACTATCGAACCCATTGCATACATATAATTTGACAGGTCTTTAAATTCTTGCATCAATGTGCTTTTTGACCTGGTGCATCTCAATAAATAATAATGCACATTTTCTAGATTATTTGCCAGTGAAATGATTGCAAATACATCACCTTCTCTAACCAAATCAGAAACACAATCATAATCTTTGTCAATCAAAACTGCTTCATTGCCGCACTCTACATCGTTGATATTTCCAAATGGGGGCAATGGTGTCAATTCTTGGTGTCTCCATGGTTTCACAAATTTGTTAGTTTGGTTTTGACACTCATCCAAAGACACTACATCATCAATACATGAAATACAGAAGAAAGAGTACTTTCGTTTCTCGATTGCGTGTATATTTTCCATTTTCTTACTCCTAATGGAGTGTAGGCCCCTTATTTTCGGGATTGCAGTACAATTATGTGGCATTGATCTGTCAACATCACCCATTGCAATATTCCAGAAAAAACCTTCTCACATTACCCATCCTTTCATTGAATTCATGGCTCAAATTTTATTTGCACCAATTAACAACATCGTTTGAATTTGCAAGACGAGAAGCGGAGTGATTCATTTGATATCTCCTAAGTGCACGTTTCACGCAGGCCCCAGCACCATCATGTTCTCATTTTCCATGTCCCATTTCAAAAAAGCTCCATGTGTGGCGAACATCCGTGTTTCTATGAAGGCGAGACAACCATAAGAATGATCGTGCCAATTTAAACTGAACAACACAACCATCTGACCACACCCAATGTTCTTTAAAAGTGATCATTCTTCTTTTTAATTCTTGAAAAAGCATACCAAAACAATGCTGGACAAAACATGTATCATGTGTATGATCATCACTGATGTAGAAATGATACTCCTTAATCACTTCACGATTATTTTCATTGCTATCAAAACCATTGACATCAAGCTCTGCATGTCTATACGTAATATGAACAAGTATAAATACTTGATCTGAATGATAATACTCACTCTATATCTCCTTTTGCGGAGTGAAAGTGTAATTTTCTGCAAAATCGATAATGGATAATATTGTCCCTTTAAAAATACATCTCGTGATTGCTTGAACTGTAAGTACTACCATCGTGTTGAGTGAGAGTGCTTGATATATTTATATATTTGATCCCTGAACAAATTCATAAAATCTGTCAAAGAGATATCACTTTCAACTAAATTAAGCTTTCTTGATGTTGCCGTTGAATCTGTAACTGCAGTATAATCAACATACACATATCTCTTGCATTTCACAATGTGATTTGACAATTGAGGATCATTTGCATCAATGGGGTAGTTAGCATTAAAAAGGGCCAAATCAGAACATTTCTCACATTTTTTACCTCCGACGAATTGTTTCTTATAGAATACTTGTTGATTCTCTTGCGTACATAATATTTTAGATACAAATTCATGAACACTCGAAGGAGGGGGGTTATTTGGCCAACACTGCATTCCAAAAGTTAGAAATGTCTCATAATATAATTCGAATTCTACATGGTATCGACAACAACATGTGTCGCGAACAACGATGGGCCTGACATACCATGGTTTAAACTTCACAAATGTGCTAAGGGAAATATTCACATCAACATTACTCTCCATAAAAATTTTGAACATTCCACTTGAGTGATTGCTGTTATGTGTTTGGAGTGAGTTCAATAGTTTCCTTTCGATATACGACGTCGCACAACATCCTTTTCATTTGGTAAGACACGTGATTTTACATGCCAAAACTCTTTCACCATGTCCCTCGCATTATCCAGAAGTTTATCTTGACAAGCTTGCCTACAGATAACACCCCAACATGCAACTTCATCATCCTCATCTAACTGAACCCGAAGCTTTTTATGCTTCCATAAACTTTTTCTTGATGTTTTTAGCGTTCTTGCAGTCGTAGACAACAAATGACTTGTTGTAGTGTTTTTTGCCACAACCCCTGTTAAAATTGCTTTACGAGCAACCATGAAATTATGAGATCATTTTCTTGCAAGTGATGCAAGGACTGAGGTCAAATTTTGTGATACAATATGATTTGATTTAGCCTATTTGGCACTTTGAATGCCCAATAATGTAATTGCATCTCTTAGACATTTTCGCTTTAACAATTTATGCAACAATTGAGCTTGTTCTATGACATAAATACCTTTAAAATATTTTTTAACTATCTCATTTGCTCTATAACGAGCTGTACGATCAGGCAGCTGAGGTCCCATTTCTTCAATTTTACTTGAATCCAAATTCTCCAAAAAATGATCATCAATGATGATATTGTTGCAGCTTCCAGTTAATCTCTGTAAATTGGTAACTGTGTTAGGATGTTGTATGTTGGATGTCGACCCTGCATAAAAATAAATATAAATTTATAAGATTGTGTTCACTTTCAAATCAAATATATATATATATATATACTCAAGTATTGTAAAGTAAATGATAGACATATAAAAAATTATTTACTCACCAATAGTTTGCTCCACATTTGTCATTTCCTCGTCACCTCCATGTTCCTCATTTCTTTCATCAACATGATCCTCGACTATTTGCATTCCTTCATCACCACCATGTACAATCACATTTTGCATTTCTTCGTCACTGCCATGTCCATTCACATTTTGCATTTCTTCGTCACCGCCATGTGCATTCACACTTTCAATTTCTTCGTCACCACCATGTGCCTCCACGTTTCTTTCCATTGCTCTTTTTTCTCTTAAATTTCTCATAGAAACACGGGACCTCTCTTTCCTTTCCTCTTCATCAGCTCTGGTGGGATCATATTTTTTTTATGTTTCTTTCGGTTTCCCATGTTGAAAGAATTAAAAACCTGAAATCCAATGCATGAAAATATATGAGAATTGTTAGTTATATGCTGAAAATAAAAAACAATAGTGACCCAACAAGAGTAATATGTTGAGCATTCTTGTACGAAAAATTTACCAAATTGTTGAATGTCATTGTCATGAGCTCAAAGGAGTTCAGTAATGACAAAGGAATAACAAAGGAAAACTAGGTCAGGTGGCCTTGGGAAAATGCTTGCCGTACTTAATGGGTGAATGATAAAAATCATCTGAAATTACAATGCTCTACATTATAAGAAAAAATGTCCTTATGCTCTTATAAAGAAAAATGTTCTTATACCTTATAAAGAAAATACCTTGTTAAGAAAAATGTCTTTGTGGCCTTATGAAACGTCCTTGCCTTCAAATGTGTGAACTTGGATAAAGTGAACTCTCGGCTGAAAATAGTATAGAATATGCCACCTCTCACCTGAAAAGAGTAAAGATCATGCAAACTCTCGGCTGACAAGTATCTCTCAGCTCTAAACAACTCTTGGCTGAAACAACCCTCGACTGAAAAAACCCTCAGCTGAAAAAACCCTCGGCTGAAAACAGAAGCTCGGCTGAAAACATCCTCGGATGAAATAATTTGGAAAACTATCTCAAACAAGAGATTATATATACACCTCTCGGTCGAGAAACACAGGCATCCCGTCCAAATATCACAGGAATTAATATTTAATGTGTCAGCCCCTAAAAGATTCTCGGGGCATTATATAACAAAACTCTCGGGCTAGAAGTGTTATAAACTCTAGGATGAGAGTTAAAAGTAGCTTTCAGCTGAGAGTTTTCATTAATTCTAGGTTAATTTTGGAGCGGGAAAACTCCTCACTCGAGAAATTTTAAATCTCTCGCCCGAGATATTTTTTGGGCCAAGAGTTTTTGGTCAACAATTCCAACACCATTTCTATAGAATTCAGAAATGTGTCACTTTAACAAGGTCGGACCACTGCAAAACAAGAATTACATGTCGGAGTTTATACCAATAGATTCATCATTCAATCTACTTTCTAGTAATATATTTTTTTTTCAATTTCATTTAGGATTACTATTTTTTACAATTTTTTTACTAAACTTTATCATTAAAAAATTAAGTGACTGAAAAATTAGTCACAATGAAAATTCAATATCATCACAATGACGAAGCCAAAAAAATTTACAAGAATACAAGGATGTTCCTTGAAGTGTCCTCTTCCATGGTTTGGTTTTAGTTTGTTTGATAAGAGTAACATTTCAAATAAAATGTGAAGACAAAAACATGTGTTGATAATGCACCATTTTTTGAACATACGTTGTTTCGATAAATAATAAAAAATAGTTCCCAAGTCTTAAAAAACTCAAAATATAGTCCAAGATCAAGTTTAGTGTGTGTATATTATGAGCCTACAATTATTTTCCCTAAAATGAATAACCATCTATCATAAAACCGTCGTCAACACAAGTCACTCATTATCCATACCTAAAAGTTTCAAGTATATGCTACTGGTTGACAACAAATTTGTCCCATGATATGTCCATAAAAAAAATTAAAACAAATACGAGTAGAAAGCTAATTCAATTCTATAAAACCTTTGTGTTTACTTTAAGTTGAAATTCCTAAGGGAGATATGGGTTTGAAGAGGTCGAAGTTGAAAAACAGAAAAATTAGCAGTTTTGTTTGTCAAAAACAAACCAAAATTGTTTCCCAACTTCATGTTTTCACCCCTCAATGAGCCTTGAATTAGTCAATTATTGCCTTTTACTGCTTTCACCCAATCATTTAATTTATGTTTGAGGTTGGTGGGAAAAGTACCTTCATGTAGTTAAGGAAGCATGGGGATGAAGGTGCTTCTAGGATAGTTACATAAGTCCTTTTCCTTGTGATTATAAGTTATGTCAGGGGATCCTATTACTTTCCCCTCTATCCTACCTTGGAGTCAAGGCCATTGAGCTTACCTTCATGTCTACACACTCACAGACCTAATTAATCATGCATCTTCTCACCCATACTATCCTGAGACTTACGCACCTTGTGGATACATCCTCCTAATTCATTTACATGGATACCTTCACTTGGTTCACCCTTATGCCTAGGTTTTTATGCTGCGTAGATTCCCGTCGAATTACCCTCGTGCATCAGACACTCCTACCCTCCTACATAGTCATGGAATTGTCCCAACAATAGACTTTTCACTATCCTATAATCTTAATATGTTCACTAGAGAGAGAGAGAGAGAGAGAGAGAGAGAGAGAGAGAGAGAGAGTTGTAAGTGAGCCCTGAGGCTGAAGACCAACCCCTTGATTTCTACTACTCATACCTACTCAAGAAGCCATGAGTGAAAGATATAGGTAAATATCTAGTAGTAGGCGACTGGTTGGATTGTTTCTATGCACACACTGGAAGCACTTGGCAAGATGGATTTCCCAAGGGACTCGTATTGGTGAAGGGGGTGCCTGAGCCTGGAAGGTGTAGTGTTGGGAAGATATTGTCGAATCAAGGGTATGTAGGCTAAATGAGACTACTATATATCTCTGTATGAGCATTTGAATGAGCATGGAGATTAGAATGGGTTGCGGGCCAATATCATATAGAATCCTAGAGGTGTTTCCTTCACCGTGGTGTAATCATAGCCTAGCTTGGGGTGGACTCTCAATAGAAATAGTATATGTTGTACATAGTACCTATGGTTGGGTGGAAAATTACACTTACACAACTAGTTTCTTGGATCCTCATTCCATATAACTATTTCCTTGTATTGATCTATTTGAGTCTAAAATGTTCTTATGATTATGCCTATGATTACTATGCTAGTAAATGCATGTCTTGTGTGTGTAGAAGGAGATTAATTTATGTTGTGTATGTTTTATTTTTATTATGCTTCTGCACACACCTTAATCATTGTTATGAATTTGCATATGACATTCGAAGTTTAGTTTAGAACCAATAATTGTTCATATACCCCTCTATGTTGTTTGGTCAATGGACGGGGATGGTACAGAGTATTATCAGAGCTCTGGGTTGCAACATCACAGTTCTATGGACTAGGAACCCACACTCACAGGAGAAAGCAGAGATACAAAAAACAATGATAGTTGGACTCTGTTGTGGAAACAAGTGGTAGGACCCCAATGGTCATCGGAGGTTGATATCGGGGGTGAGATTGGTGATACTTGGGAGAAACCCCAATAGTCAAACCTTATTCTTGTGAGAACTAGTAGGATCGTAATGGTCATCGGAGTTTGATATCGATGGTGAGATTGGTGATACATGGGAGAAACCTTGATAATCAAACCCCACCATGGTGACAAGTTGAAGAAGTTGAGTGGTTGTCAGAAATCAACATAGGAGTTGAGATTAGTGGTGCTCCCCAAGAGTTTTGGTTTGACAACGTATTAGGATCTGCATGCCAGGGTTGATGGAGTGTGTCGAAAAAAGAAGGTCTAATAGAAATCCCAGATTGGACATGTGTCAACGTATCAAAGCTTTATGTTGGAGTTGTTTTAAGGCATCACAAAAGGAAAGTCAAATGGGAAGGCCTGATGGAAAAGTACTGAGAGGACAAGTGACGGTGTTTTGTAGTTTTGTGTCAAAGTTGTTTATGTGTCGAAGTTGTTTTAATGTGTCACGAAAAGAAGGTCTGATGGAAAACCCTAAAGAGGACACACAACGTCATATTAATGTTGTGTCGTAGAGTACCCAAAGGAAGGTAGCGGAAAAAAAATCACTAAAAGGAAGGGTATGAGAATGAAGTCCCGAGTGGACACATGGCTGAGAATTGGATTTAGATTCTCAGGTTATACAATGAAGCACCACTTGTGAAGGGACAATAAGTGAGGTCTAATAGCCAATTAAATTAGAGTGGAGCATTGAATCAGAAGTTAAAAGAAAGACCTCTGTCATGAACGAATTAGAATGTGTCATGCATTGATGATGATCATTCACCTTGGAAATTGCTTATCATCAACCCAAACCTTCATATCATTAACTCAAAAATTGTTTACCCCTAACATGAGTTTTCTACCATAAACGAGAAGTAGTCGATGGTAAAGGAAAATGAAAGTTCTGCAAATGTATAGGATTTAATTGTGTGCATTCAGTGGGTTGATTTGAACTATTTCCATGAGTGAAGGGATGTGGCATGGACCCATCACTAGAAAAGATTCATCGAGAAAAGGACATTGGTACTCACCCTTGACTTTTAGGTGTCGGGAAAGTGCAGAAATTGGGTAAACTTGTTGTTTTGGAAAGGCTATAACATTCCACTTAGAAATAAAAAATTTGCATACTTATAGTCGATGGAGAGATTATCCATGAGGGAATCAATTTGCATAGTCAGATTCCAAATGGGTGGTTAAATGTTTCTAAAACTTAATTAGAAAATTCCTGTAGTTGTAATTTTCATGAAATTGTCGATATGGATAAATTCTGAGAATGCATGAAATTTATTTTATGATTTTCTCATAATGAAATTAGTCTAATAGACCTATATACCTGAACACTTTTTTAAATTCAATATAACATCAGGGACAACAATAAGTATTATGCAGGTTGGGATTCTTCATTATATTAAACCTAGAATCTCATTATCATGGAAGATGCCCAAGATTCTTAGGAAGATGAAACATATGTTGTGGGGGGGATATTTAGGTTGAGAATGCAAAGATAGATTTGAATGGTAGGAGCAATCAAGTAACTCCTCCAAATATTGCATAAACAATGAGGATCCTAAGAGTGGAGTTCAAGAGTTGTAGAGTATACAATGAGAACCTGATTAGAACCTAGGAAGAGCATAATCAATTGAATGCAACTATGTTCCAAATCCTAATTGATATCCAAAAGAAGTCTCACTTAGGAAAACACTCAAGAAATGAGTCAAAGAGAAATAATTCCCATAGTTCTAGAATGAAATCTAAAAGAAGGTTATGTATTCTATACATCTCTTCTAGGAAGTCCTATGATATCGAAGACTCCATTGAAGGCTCAAGGTACTCTTTTCACAAGAAAAAGAGGAATATGCCATCCAAGAGAAAATCTCATGGATATTTTAGGAAGGAGAAGCCTCCTACATTTGATGGTGAATCAAAGTCTGGAGAGAAAGCTAAGGATTGGCTTCTTAGGATGAAGAAGTATTTCAAAGTCCAAGACTACTTAGGAAACATGAAGGAAAGGGTGGCCATGTTCGAAGGGATTCCATATGGTAGGATCACCTTAGGCATGTGAATAAGATCAATGAAAGGAATATGGTGTGGAAGCAATTCAAGAAGTAATTCAAACAAAAGTACCTCTCTAATAGGTACTATGATGGAAAAATCAAGGAATTCCATGAGTTGAAGTTGGATAGTTGATCATGGAAGAATATACCAGTAAGTTCTTGGAGCTGCTGAGATATGTCAAATATATTAGAGAAGAGAAAGTTAGGATTCAACGATTTATCAATGGGTTACTCCAGCTCTACAAGGATAAGGTTGATTTTGGTGAACCTCGAACTCTAGATGAAACCATAAGGAAGGCCAAGTATTGTTTTGACCAAAATAAAAGCAAGCCATAATTCTAGAAGGCTTGGAAGTACAAGAAGAAGGAAATGTTTGACCAAAGGAAAAGGGGGTTCAAGACTCCCCATTTCATAAATCCACAAAAACAGCCACCAAAGGGTATGACTAACAAAGCAAGGATAGCATGATACAAGCCAAGATATCTAAGAGAGTCACTTGAATGTTGGATATGTTGAGAGGATCATAGGCTTTGGAATTTTCCACATCGAAATGGGAGTGTGAAGCAAGTTTACTAAGTCCAAGAAGATGAAACTATGGATCATGTGGTGAAGAATGTTCCCACAATATATGTAGCGCTAGAGGATAGTCAAATAGACCATCAGTAAACTGTGGTTGAAGTTGAAGGTAATATTCCCAAGCAATCCATCTCAATTTTGATTAACCCTAGATCTACTCATAGTTACATCACTCCTAGAATTGTTGATCTTTGTTCCTAAAAAAAAGCATATTATATAATGATTGTCTCAACTAACCACTAGAACCAAGAGGAAAGTCAATGAGTTAGCAAAGAGTTGTCCATTGGAAATGAATGGGTTATTTACAAGGGCATATTTGAACATTCTGCCACTAGGTTTTTATGATGTTCTCATTGCGATGGATTGGTTGGAAGCATGCAAAGCGAAGCTTGACTGCTATAACAAGATATTTGAGTGCAATGATGAAGAAGGAAAACTCGGAACAATAAGCGTTGGGCTAAATTATGTATTAAATAATCGACATTAAATTATGAACCAGGACTTTAAAGATTCAAGGTGAAAGCATAAGAAATGCGAGATTAGAACCTAGTTTAGACTATCCTAATAACTAATGTTGACAAAGACACCCAAATCCACATAAAGTAAACTTAAATTAAATGACAAAGCAAACTAACACCACATGATTATAGTTATTATTAGATCGCAAGATCATATTTCCTGAGTTAGAGCTCGTTCTTCAATGGCTAATTCTTGTAGTGATTTGGAAAAGCTATGGGAAAACCAAATTAAAACAAATAATACAAAAACAACCTAGTGGAAAATAACACTAAGTAATCTATCATTAGGTTATAAGGTCTTTGAAATAAAAGACACTCGACAAGCTTCTTATTCTATAGGAAAACAACCATAAGCAATGTAAGGATGCAAATAAAAGACTAGCACAAACAAGGTAATCAAAGTAATCTATAAATACAATTAAATTTTAGCAAATAAATATCCAAACTGTGTACACCAAACACAAAGTAAAAAATGAAAATGCTTTTAGGAAAATTTGAGTGCAATACATGAATGTGTTTTGAACTATTAGGACAAATACATTTACAAGGTTACTTAAAAGAGTAAATGAAGGAAGGATTACATTGTTTCTGTCTTCAAAATATTGTAAGTAGATGGTAAGGCTCTTAAAGAGTCACAATTCTTTGAGCATAAAACAATTGAAAAGAAGAACGAGTGGATTAGGAAATATAAAGATGGTCTTGTTTCTGTGTATATCGTTAATTAGTTTTTTTTTTAAAAATGTTTACAAAGTGTGAATGACAAAGTGACAGAGACTAACTTCTACAATCGATCTTGCATGTAAATAAACTAAATATTGATTGGGTGCAACTACAAGAAAAATAGAGTATGATAGTGTGTGAATTGCAGATTTCATAATGTGAAGTCATGGAACGGTATGTGGTAGAATTGAAGATGAAATAAATGAATAAACTATATACACAACATATTAATACAATAAATCAACATTGGCCATGATTTATACACAGTGTGGCGGAGGTATGTGTGCTGCAAAAAAAAGCGATAATATTGAAATGAAATGGATCTAATTGAAGTGTATGACCAACAGATAAATAGTGATGGTGTGCACAATCAAAAGTGTAATTGATTTGAGTTCAATAATAATCTATCATACATAAGAAACATAATCAAAATATAAGCAAACTTGAATACGATAACAATTGAAACACACAAATTAAATCACATTCTACAATCTAATTAAAAAATTGAAAGAGGTAGTTGTTACCCAGGTTGAGAAGCCCTTAAATATCAATATAACTCTACCTAAGGATGCTCAGATAATACTGGAGAGGTGCACAATATCTTGGCAACAATTGGCTCTTTCATTTCATCAACTTATAAATTTATAAAGGGGAGATCACAATGTTCTCTCTCACGATATTTAATACTCTCTTTGCAACATGACAATGGCTGGACCCCTACGCTATTATCCACCCCTATTTATACATAAAATCACTAAGGAGAGGATGGAACTAAATCCCCAAACCTAGAAAATAGATTTTCCAAATTTGGGAAGATCCAAAAAATCTAGGTTTTACATTATTTTGAGAATATTTGAGTCAAAGAGCCACCGAGATATCCTAAACCATAGATTATTTCGGAAATCCACTCATGATTTACACAAATTCCTATACTCTCATGAAAACCCATGTTGCGGTTTTTCTATATTCTCCTTCAAATGCCAATTAGAGGAAATTTGGATGAAAAATAGGCCTTTAAACCTTAAAGTACAATTTCTTGTCATCACATATTAGCCAATCAAAATGCTTTAAAATTCAAACAAGGTGCATGTAAAAAAATTGGAGGGAAAAAATAAAAACTACTTTTTTGGATTGTATTTTCAACTTATCTCCTTGTAGGTTTACTCAAATTTCAAGCGGGGGAACTCATTGGATGCATAATGCCCATCCAACGAGTACCCATGTTGCATACTTTCAACAACATCCACACCATGAAAAATAAAAAATACATTAAAAATGTGTTTTCTCTCACTAGAAACACGTTTTTTAATGTATTTTCAATTTTTCATGGTGTGGATGTTGTTGAAAGTATGCAACATGGGTACTCGTTGGATGCATAATTTTAATTATCCATCCAACGAGTACTCCCGCTTGAAATTTGAGTAAACCTACAAGGAGATAAGTTGGAAATATGATCCAAAAAAGTAGTTTTTTTATTCTCTCTCTACTATTATTTTATTATTTTCCTTAGGGGGCCCATTTTTTACCCAAATTTCCTCTAATATAGAAATTGAGCTAAAAGTTGACTATTTGGAAATTTCCGCAAAAAACTGAGAAATCGTTGACCACGTAATGGAGACCCTCATGTGTGAGATGGGCGGGGTCTGAGAAATCCATATTCATATTGGGAGGTCCAGAAATAATATCTAAGTGGTGGAATTCAATTTGTAGGTGTGCAAGTATGCCAACCATGTATTGGTATTGGAACTAGTATAGAAAACTTGTGCAGAAAACTGAATTGGCATAGAAAGTGCTAGTACCGGAAATTGTCTATTGGTATCAGAAGTTGGAAATGTTGGTACAAAAAGTGTTGAACATGGGAAACTGGTACAGTGACAGACTTCATTCAGCCATAATTAGTAAAACCATGATATACTTGTCTTTTAATCACTAAAAATATAGAAAACTGATCTATTAACCATAGGGTATGAATTAATGCATGCAATGAAGGTTTGTAGCGTAGTTAGACATGCAGTATTAGCAAAATGCGAGAAAATGATTTAATGATGATATTTATGTGATAGAAAACATGAAAAAAGTGGATCCCAATAGTAAGAGGCATTTCAAAGGATGTTTTTGTTAGACATATTTCAGCCATGTAACTTAAGAAGTTCTCAAGAAAAGGTTGTCAACTGTATGCAGCCCGTGTATAGCGAATAGCAGAAAGGGAAATTGTGAAATTGGAGGGTTATAGAATATTGCAAGAACTCATGGATGTATTCCCCAATGAGTTTCCAATACTCCCTCCAAGGAGGAACATTTATTTCACAATTAATCTTGTGCTAGAAGATGCATTAGTGTCTAAGACAACTTACAAGATGCGTGCCCTAGATTTGTTGGATATATGAAAATGCAGTTGCAGGAACTATTAGAAAATAAGTACATTAGGCCAAGTGTGTCTCCATAGGGAGCACCTATACTATTTGTAAAGAAAAAAGATGGAACACTTGGGCTATGTATTGACTCTAGATAGTTGAACAAATCAAAGTGAAGAATAAGTATCCATTCCCTTGAATTGATGATCTCTTTGATCAAATGAGAGCATTGAGCATATTTTCGAAGATGGAATTGAGCTTGAGTTATGGCCACCAGGTTAGAATCAAAGAAGATGATATCCACTTTCAAAATGTGATATGGCCATTATGATTTTATAGTGGTACCTTTCAGTCTCACTAATGCACTAGCTACCTTGATGTGCTCATGAACAACATGTTCAATTAGTGTTTGGATAAATTCATATTGGTGTTCTTTGATGATATTCTCATTTACTCTAAGAATGAGAAAGAGCATGAGGATCATATAAGAATGGTTTTGCAATTTCTCATGAAGCATCAACTATATGCAAAGCTCAACGAATGTGATTTTTATGAGAAGCAGGTTCGTTATTTGGGTCACATTGTTTCATAGGAAGGGATACCAATAGACCTGGGAAATATTGAAAATATCATGAATTGGCCAACCCCAAGGAATATGACAAATGTAAGGTATTTTATGGTCCTTTCCAGTTATTATAGGATATTCATCGAGGTATTCTCTGATGTTTCACACCCGAACACTTCTTTTCAAAAGAAGGGAATTAAATTTGAATGTACACAAAAATGTGGAGATAGCTTCTGGGGGTTGAACTAGCTTCTCACTAGTGCATCGATTTTGAGAATTGTGTACCTAGAAAAAATATTTTGTGGTATGCACATATGTATTGCAAGTAGGGAATTAGAGGAATTCTTATGCAAGAAAATCATGTGGTATGTTATGAATCATGAAAGTTGAGGGGGAATGAGAGGAATTACACTACTCACCAACCTAGAACTCACTACCATAGTTCATGCCTTGAAGATGTGGAGACACTATCTGATGGGTAGGAAATTAGAGCTCAAAATAGACCATTGTGGACTAAAGTATTCATTTGAACAACCAACACTTAATGCCAGGAAATCCAGATGGATGGATTTCTTGTGTGAATTTGAATTTGAGATCAAACATATAAAAGGAAAGGATAATAAAGTGGTTGATGCACTCAACAAGAATATGCACCAATGCATGTGGCATTCATTAGTGTTCGTAAAATAGACCTAAGGAAAAGTATAGTTGATTCTCTTGCTAAAGATGAACATTATCAACAAGTCAAGGCTTGATATATACATTCATATATTTAATTTGGTAATTAACTAATTGATTTGAACATATACACTACATAATTATTACAACCATTTTAGATATATAAATAATATATATGAGTAAATGAAAAAACAATATATGACATTACATACAAAAACTGCAAATGGGATGCTATTGTGTTAAAAAAAATTGTTGTATCCAAACAAATACCTAGAACAATCATTACCAACATTATGTGCTCCCTCTTTATTGACATCCATGGAGGAATGTTATTGTTGATAACAAAAATAGGCCACACTGAGTAAATAGATCTCATCTCTGCAAATGGATTGACATCATTTGCTGCCAAAGAAAGCTTAACATTACAAGGTTCTTCTTTAAAGTGTGGCCATTTTTCCTCCATGTCTCTAAATGCATAACCATCTACAGGAATTCGAAGAATGCCATCTTCATTTTTGTTCCATGCATGGTAATCCATAAATTGTGTTATGTTTTTGCACCTAAACAGTTGTTGCAAACGTGGAATAATGGGAATATATTGAAGAACCTTACGAGGCACCTTTTTTGTTACTTGATCTATTCAATATCTAATGCTATGCCATTCTGGGCATTCTATTTCAAATTCATGATTTTTATAATATATAATATGATCACTGGGGCATGCATCAATTGCTTGATACTGCATTCCAATATCTTTCATGATGGCAGATAATATCAGTATGTGAGAGGTAAAATATTTGACATTGGTAACAAAATTTCAGCTATCAAGATACAACAAATTATATAAAAAATTAGTTAATATAATATATAAAGAATAGTAATGAAACATATTTCATACTTATTAATTTTACTTATGAAATAACAATAAAATTATTAGAGGAACAAGGATAACCTTTATTGTGATGGAATATATTACATACCTTAACATATCTGTGACCGATGTGTTTGAAATACCATTCATAACCTTAAAGTTCAATATTAGCAATATAGCAGAGGGAAGAGTTGTGCTGGAGCCTTCATAAAGGGGTTCGTATGCCTTATCAAGTAGAGATAAATCATGAACATCATCAAAGTCGCCCTTTTCATGATCATCATCATCCATTCTAACATTAAATGTATCATGGATCAATATTTTTGTACCATCATCTTCAACTATGTTATCAATATGATCATCTTCTTCAATATGATCATTAACTTGATCTTCAATATTCGTAGCTCCATGTTCCTCTGGTGCTTGTTCTACAAGCACATTCTCCAGGAAATAGGCCCTAGGAGGCCTTTCCTTTATAATTGCAAACCATCAAGAGATATTAGTGTAAATATAACAAATATTAAAATGATACATACATTTACAAAAACGATCAATATAAAGACATATATAATGAACAAATTACTAATGGACGATATTCATGCCCCCTCTCAACATGTCCATGTTCCCTAAAATGTATTTTAGATATTGTGATATTTGTTCTTCTCCTTTTCAAGCCCCTACATTGACTACACGGACAATAACATTTCCCATCACCCTTTCTTTCCACTCTAGCCCACAATCTAGCAAGTAATTCTTGATTTTGTTCTTCTGGATCAAGAATAAAGCCCCTGCATTGGCTACAAGGACAATAACATTTCCCATCACCCTTTCTTTTCACTCCAGCCCACAATCTAGCAAGTAATTCTCAATTGTGTACTTGTTGTGTTACATTTTCTTTTACCAAGCTGGACTGATTATTATTGACCTTAAAAAATAAAGCTCCACACTTTACTATTTGTAATGATAGTAACAACTAAAATAATTAGATGGCTTTTTGAATGAAAAACAAGGAATGCAAAGGTTATAACCTCCACAAACCATCGCTAGTATAGCAAATATGTCATAATGTTTCTAGAATTCCAAGTTTCTATAAATAAATTTTCGTCAGAAATTTGACAACCTTTGAGTATTGATCGTTAAGAAAATATCATGCGATATTGTTGGATATTCTACACTTGTCGTCGAATATCCAATGACAGTCGGGGTCAAATTTTAAACAAAAAGGAAGAAAATTCCAAATTATAAAGGTAATGTCCGACGAGACAGTCAATTTTTTGGGTTTCATCAGAGGGCGACGTCAAATTTTGGGTTCAAATCTGGCTATGCAACCCCTCGGGTAGGGTAACTCAAATGGAACATTATTTTTCACTCTGTGGCATTAAGGATGATCTCCAAAAATAAAACTTGGGTCTTATATTTAGATTCTAAACACTGATAGTGGTGGCAATGGTACGAAAAGTCTTATTGCCGCTATGTCCTGTGGAGCCAATTTGTGAAGAACCTTCATGATTTCTTTGATCGTGACACGCATTATTTAAGCTTGTTTACTAAATTGCGCTAAAATAGACATAGTCTTGGACTACATGACAACATTCCAGTTGTTGATCATCCACGCCGAAGTCCTCACTGGTTCCTTTTTTCAAGTTTTTCTTCCATATTTAAAAATTGTAAAGACATTCCAATTATTGGGTGTGCATGTACCACCAAACCCTTATTTTCTTCATTATTGTTTAGAGTAATTCTACTTTTAGTATTGAAACTCTTCCATTTTCCACGAGATACATACAAACACATTAATAAATTTATCACATAAAACCTTGCCTTTTCAACTTGAACCACTAGTATAATAACTCAATAATAATTGAGAAGTCCATAATTTCTTTAAAAATATAACACTAAATAACTCAACATTTTATTTATTTCATAAATGCATCACAATATTGTCTCATAATATTGATGTCATAATAACTAAGTAACTTTTAAAAAATATAAATAATAAATAAATCAACATTTTATTTATTTCATAAATGCATCACAATTTCATAATATTGATGTCATTGCACTAAGTGTAAATGAGGTGCTTACAATCCAGTATGGGGAAGATCCTATAACGGATGTCACATGTCACATGTAACGTTTTCAAAAGTAATAAAATGTAAAAAGTATTAACGGATGTCACATGTCACATGTCACATGTCACATTTGTCACGTTTGTAGTATGGGGGAGATCCTGTAACGGATGTCACATGTTACATGTCACATTTGTCACGTTACATTACAACCCAGTATGGGGGAGATGTTGTAACGTTTGTCACGTTTGTCACATTTGTCACGTTATATTTCCATGTCGGCTCATAACTTATAAAAAATCAAAAGTAATTAAAAATTTCATGTTCGCTCATAACTTATCAAAAATAAAAATAAAAATAATTAAAAAAGAGGGATCCAATTTCTTGAGGGGTAATTTTTTTCTTAATGTGTAAAAAATTTAAGATAAAACAAAAAAAACTTACACCTCAAGAAATTGGATCCCTCTCGGTGCTTGATAAATCCGGGTTTGAAATAAATCTACGTTAACAATAACTAATTATCACATAACTTTTTTAATAGTTATTTTCACCATCAATTAATCACTAAATTATAATAAGTTTTTCAATTTTTTAAAAAGATAACAATCAATTATTATACACGTGTGCCTTGGACACAAAGGATGAAATTGATGTATACATTGTTTTGTTATTTCGCTCCCCTTACTTTCAAAAAAAGATTAGGCGTCTAGAACTTCCTTGATAATTGTGACAAACATCAAAATGTGACGTAAAGGAGGCCAGGAAACAAAATATTAGAATACAGGTAACGACTGCATCGACTTTAAGTGACGGGTGTTGAAAATTTTGGTTAATTTTAGAGGCCTCCATCTTCATTGTTTACTTTCTAGATTTCACATCCATTTTTTTTTATTCTACCCTAATATGAATCCACCTCATGTGGACATGTTTTATTCTTCCATAACAAGAATCTTATGCTAATAAAAACGACAAAATGAATAATGTCAATGTTATTTTTAAATATAGAATGATGAGCGGTATACATCAATCAACAAGAAATATGACAATGATTCAAAAGTTAGATTGACTAGTCTACTAAATGAGTCCATATGCATCCAAAAATAGCATAAATCTCCCAAAGTTTAATCCTAATTAGAAACTTGTTAATGATTGAAAGGAACATAAGAATGTTCATATTTGATGCAACATGAAACACACAAAAAAACAGCTAAATTGAGAGACAAACTACTTAATTTAAATGGACGAAATATGAGACCCGAAGCCACCAAAGTAAAAAAATAAAGGATACTTCATAATAAACCTACCTAGAATGAATACATAATGATCTCATTAGCATTGATGCAAATGAAAGGAGGTTTAGAAATAGAAGTACAAATGGTGTACAAATGCAGAACTTATCCTTTTTCAAAAATCCAAAATGATGGCTAAAATGATAGAAATGAATCTCTTGGGTCGGCAAAGAGTGTCGCTTTAGTTTAACAAAGAGAACCAACAGATATGTACCACTATGATATCAATGTACCACTATGATACCAATGTTCCAATGTGATAATCGATTTCCAAATTCTATATCGAGAAAACATACCAAAAAGAGGTACTACAAATGTGAGGATAATTGGATCCCAAGTCACAATTGCAAGATTGAGTGTGATGAAAAGGGAGAAATTTCCAACTATAGACAAAGATGAACTCATTAGAGATACTAGATCATAATCAAATGACAAGAAAGCTATGCCAAAAATAACACCAACAATTAAGATAGTCATGACATAAACCATGAACCCTAATAGACTTGATGAAGTAGACTTGCCTAGGATCTCAATGGGATCTCACAAGTGTCTATGACAAGAATCCCAAGACCTCAAACATTAAAGCTCAAGGAGTTAGTGAAAAATGTACACATGATCACACTTTTGGACTCTATAAGTATTCTTAACTTCATTGAAATCAATACCTCAAATGCCGCTTGATTCTATTTCAATATCCAATTAAGGACCTTAGAGTTCAAATGGTAGATGAACAAAGATTACAAAGGTTGGTATATGTCATAAAGTGACTTTCCAAATACAAAAGTTCAAGTTACAAACAAGATTCTATATGATGCCATTGGATGGAATGGACATAATCTTGGTTGAATAGTGGTGTGATTGTTGAGATGTTTAAAGTTGGGTAAAGCAATTTATGAATTTCCAATGGAAATGGAAGATTTACAAATTATACAAGTTTGAAACTCCAAATTCCAAAGTATCATTTTCATTAAGTAAAATGCCAACTTGCATAAGCCAATGTTTGAGAAAGAAAAGTTGTGCATAATCTTCAATCAAGGTTTCTTAAGTAAAACCATTGAGTACTATTGCAAAACATTATGCAGGTCCTAAAGGAAATATTGTTAAAACCTAGAACAAAATCAAACAACATGTTCACGATCTTCAAATCAATGGAAAACTCCACAATTGAAGGCAAGCTCCAAGGAAGTATGGGCATCCATCAACACCATCATCTCTATATCACGCTTTAAGGGAAAATCATATGTGAAGGGGGTGCCTTGTCCTGAACATAAGTTCATTGCATAGGCTACTATAGAGGTATTTGATAAGCTCTATGTTTTCTCAAGATAAGTTATGAAGGAAATCTAATTAATATGCCACATGAACGTGTATTTATAACACATGTCGATTATAATTTTTATCATTCATCACTCATATCTTATCTTATATTTGAAATATTTCATTCTAAAATATTAATTGGTGTGCATAATCTAAATGTATTATGAATATTATTGTCTTTAATGACCCTCCTATGTTCATCCTACTAAGATTAAAAGCCCTTAAGAGAAAAAATACATTTTAGATTACCTCACAAAGTTTACATATTTGATAGCATCCTATGTTAAGTTGCCATTATTGCAACTTGTGGTCTTACAATATGACCAAGAAATAGCTTGGACCCAACCCATTTTTAACATCACTCTTATCTAAAGTTAATGATATCATCTTAGTCTAATATTAACTAAATCCAAACCCCAACTCTTTAAACTATTTAATTCCATGTAGTGACCCCTCACAAAATGGATAAAAATCATAAAGGTAAATCCTCAGTGCCACATAGTTTTAAGAATTCCTACATAAAAATTGAGTATTGCTCCATGGAAATTGAATCAACCCCCAAATCTATAGGAAGACTTCTAGAAGTATACTCATGCAAAGTCTTGGGACAATGGTTTTTCCACCAACTTCCAACATATCAGAACAAAATCCACGAGTCCATCTTGAAAGTAAGCAACATGGGTTAGTCCAAATGAACATTGATATAGGAATTAGATAAAGCATATGAGGAAGCATCCTTATGATATAAGAGAGAGTTGATCACATGTTTGAAAACATTAAATAAGAGTAACAAGATAGAAGATAAATAAACAGTGTGTAATGTAATTGCACAAAGATGTTGTTAAGCATGTTGGTTTAAAAAAATATGATTTTTCTAATAAATAATAATAATATTATTTTTTAGTTTCATGTATATGTATAGAGATATTTGATATGTACACTTAATATAGAAACTACTATTATATAGAGAAATAAAGTGAGAGATACATAGATATTTACATAAAAATAGAAATATGATATCTACATAAAAATATTGTGACTCCTCTTTTCATATAAACATATGCTTATGTCTATGTTAAATGAGAATAAAAAATTACACCTTAAGAAACCCTTCTGAATGGTTGTTAAGAAATCCTTCTGAATGATCGATAAATGGTAACTTAGCAGCTCCACATAAGAACCTAATATTTAACAACCGTATAGTTGAATAGGTTGTGCCCTTAATTGAACAAAGCTTCAAAAAACTTTCAAGGATAACATGAGATGGAAGGTGAATGCACTTTAATCTGATAGGAAAGATAGATACAATGATCAATTAGATCATGGAAGTCAAGTACAGTTGCAGAGCCAATGAAGAAAATAAAAATATCAACTTAGAGACCCAAGGAGAAAATACAGAAATCATGTTGTGTTCCCCCATCAATCAAATCTTGTTAATGCAATTGGACATATCCTATTGAAAGGACTGACAAAATACTATGGATCCAGTTTCAGAGAAATGTAGTATTCCCCTAGCCATGTATAGCAATAGTTGTTTCCCTAACCAGGTCCACTTACAAGGCCTAGAAACTTTGAATTGGGGCATGGATTAAACCTCTAGGAAAGTCTTTCACTGCCAGCATGAAAGTGTGCTCAACTCTCCCAAGCAGGGCAACTCAATCTTCAATGACAAACTAGAAGAGATTAGGTTTCAAAACTGTTGATATATATGTAACTTCAGAATGTATTTCATATATATTTATTGTACCTTTATTAGAGATGTGTTATTCCTCTATAAGGAAGTGTCGTCATGTGGATTGACAAGTGTCGCAAGTGTGTGTAGTTGATGATGGGTTATTAGACCACCATGTGTGGGGTCGGCCCTGAAATATATATTATATTGTGGATGTATCTAGATAGACAAGTCGGCCCCATAGTGTAACTGGGAAAACAGGTTAGTATAAATAGAGATCGGGAGATCTCTATTTTGATCAGTCGGAAAGTCATACATCTCTCACTTAGAAAGTGGCGCACTAGTGAGGAGGAGGATCATCTGCTACTAGGAGACTACCTCAGTATATTTTGGTTTTACTTTGGTTGAGCCATTGCTCTCTCTATCTCTGAGGAAGTTGTGGGGTTTTTCACCTTAGGGTTTTCCCCACGGAAACTCTGTGTCTCTTGTCTCTCATACTTTTGATTCTTGTGATGCTTGTCATGCTTATTGTGATTGTTATGCATTGATATACTGTATATGTTATTCTCTCAGTGAAGATCCTAGAGTATTGTGAATTAATGCTCAAAATTTAACATGGTATCAGAGCTAACCTGAGAAGAAGACATTTTGCAGTGACGGAAACTTGAGTTTCTTGTTTATTGGGTTTCTCTCCACAGATTTTGGAAAAACAGTATAGTAGATTGACTCTACTCATCAAGGAGAATCTATCTGTCCAATCAGAATTCAATTCTGAGCATTTTCAGATTTGGCCCTAAAAATTAGGGTTTCCACAAAAATAGGAATTTCTGGAATCTGAAGACATAGCTGGAAGCTCCTTGCAAAAATCGAAGTTTAGAGCTTTGGATCGAGATTTTTGGCTGGGTAGATCTCTGGGAAACTCAAACCCTAATTCGGGGCTCTCCCTAGTGAACCTGGGAGGACAAAAAGACAAATCTGAAGGGTAAATCTTTGTTGATCTCAAATTCTGAAAGCACCACGTTGATCAGCTCATCAAGGTGCATCTTTCTATCCTTTCAGAAAGTTGAAATTCACATTTTGAATTTTTAGGGTTTTTTCGACAAACCCTAATCCGGGACTAGATCCAGTTTTCAGCATTTCAAGTGGTAAGACCTAAATCTTTTCTATTTCCATTTGAAGTACTCTTTAAGATGTCTCACCACACCAAGCTTGAGGATAAGCTTGAAGGGGCTGATAACTTCCGAGCTTGGAAGTATAGGATTGGGTTAATCCTGGAAGAGAATGAGTTGGACTCATATATAAAAGAAGACATCCCTATCCTAGAGGATGAAGAGGCTAAGGTATTGCATAAGAAGAACTTGGTCAAGGCAAAGAGAATCATTGTTGATTCTACCAAAGACCATCTCATACCCCATGTGTCTTCTCTAAAGACACCCAAAGAGATGTTTGACTCTTTGACCAAGTTATTTGAAGGGAAGAACATAAATCGGAAGATGACTTTGTGGAATCAATTGAAAGGGGTCAAGATGTTGAATGGAGAAACCATTCAATCTTACTTCTCCAAGGTATCTCAGATCAAGGAACAACTTGAAGCTGTGGATGAAGTAGTGGACAATGGTGAAATTGTTATGACCACCCTGAATGGCCTACCTAGGTCATGGGACTCCTTTAGTCAAGCAAGCTATGCAAGAAATAAATTGATCTCTTTCAGTAAACTATGGGAGGAATGCTCTCAAGAAGAAGCTAGACTTGTAGCTCATGAGGAAAATATGGGAGGAGAAGATCAAGCTCTTGCAGCTTACACCAAAAGAAGCAAGTCCAAGAAGGAGCACTCTCGCTACAAGAGATCATATCAAAAGAATAAGAAGGATCTAAGATGCTTCACATGCAATGATAAGGGTCACTTTGCTTCAGATTGTCCCAAGAACAAAATGGATAATAACAACAACTCCAACAAGAAGAAGAAAAG
Source organism: Larix kaempferi (assembly GCA_027924585.1). Classification (NCBI taxonomy): domain Eukaryota; kingdom Viridiplantae; phylum Streptophyta; class Pinopsida; order Pinales; family Pinaceae; genus Larix; species Larix kaempferi. Next base: position 518,420 of record BSBM01000286.1, read on the forward strand.
CAGCAAAAGAAAGTTCCATGCTCATGCTGCCAAGGATGATGAACCTCCAAAGAAGAAGGCTAGGGCAGAAAGTGATGATAGTGATGATGACTCATTAAGTGAATAAGAGTATGTTCTAATCTCTGCTCTCATAGGTACTATCTCCCATGGTTCTAATGATTGGTTGATTGATAGTGGGGCTTCCAAACACATGACTGCGTTTAAGGAATCTTTTGTGAATCTATCTGAACATGAATCACCCCATAAGGTGAAACTTGGGGATGATTATCAATACCCAATCAAAGGAAGTGGTGAAGCCTCCTACAACCTAGATTCTGGAAAATCTTTGAATATGAAAGAAGTCCTTTATGTACCTGGGCTCAAGAAGAACTTACTCTCCATCTCTGCATTGGATGCAAAAGGTATGAGGGTTGCATTTGTGGATGGCCAAGTCCTAATGTGGCCAAAGGGAAAGACCATAGATGATGCAGTAGTGATTGGAGAGCAAGAGGGAGGTTTGTATAAATTGAAGGACAACCTGAACATGCCATGGTACATGAATCCATGGAGCCAAGTGAACTTTGGCATAGAAGACTTGCTCATATGCACTATAGGGCACTTCCAATTGCAAGCAAGGCTGTAGAGGGTCTTCCTGAAATCAAGACCAAACATGAAGGTGTTTGCAAAGGATGTGCAAAAGGTAAGAACATTAAGAAGGCTTTCCCAAGCAGTGAAAGCAAGGCAAAAGATATCCTAGAAATCATCCACTCAGATGTATGTGGTCCTATGTCATCCAGTTCTTTAAGTGGGTATGTTTACTATGTCTCATTTATTGATGACTTCTCCAGGAAGACTTGGGTATACTTCTTGAAGAACAAAGATGAGGTGCTTGATAAGTTCAAGGAATTCAAAACCTTGATGGAGAATCAAACTGACAAGAAGATCAAAACATTCAGATCTGACAATGGTGGAGAATTCACCTCAGGTGACTTCAAGAATCTTTGTAGTGATTTAGGGATTAAGAGGGAGTTGACTGCTCCTTATAATACTCAACAGGATGGAGTTGCAGAAAGGAAGAATAGAACAATCATGGAAGCAGCAAGGGCAATGCTGCATGACCAGGATCTACCTATGCATCTATGGGCAGAAGCAGCTAGAATAGCTATATATGTGCAAAACAGAACACCCCCCAAGATATTGGACAACAAGACACCAGAAGAGGACTTTCTGGTAAGAAACCTGAAGTCAGCCATCTCAGAATATTTGGTTGTCCAGTGTACACTCATGTCCCAAAGAAAAAGAGGACCAAACTAGATCCTTCAGGAAAGAAGGGTATCTTTGTGGGTTACAGTGAAAGCTCGAAGGCTTACAGAATATACTTTCCAGGGTTCGAGAAGATTGATGTCAGCAGGGATGTAACATTTGATGAAAACTTAGCATTCATCAAATCAAGGAAGGAACCTATCGAAGTTTATGAAGAACCTAACGAAACTAGATTTCAAGACACTACCATGAGAGAAGCAATTCCAGAAGTTGTTCGTGAGTTTGAAGATCCGCAAGAACCTGTAGTTCCACCCCATGAGGATAACTCTCACAAGAGGAAACCTGCATGGGCTAGAGAGCTCATTCAAGATGCGGAAATATTTGGCATTCCAGAAGAAGAACACAAAGCAAAGCAGAGAACCAGATCACATACCAGCTATGTTGCTTTACTCTGTGACATGATGAACAAAGAACCTTCCAGTTATGAAGAAGCAACGGAAAAGAAAGAATGGAAGGATGCGATGGTTGAGGAATACCAATCAATAATGAAGAATGATGTTTGGGATGTTGTCCCAAGACCTAAAGAGAAGTTTGTTGTGACTTCCAAATGGATCTACAAAATCAAGCATGCTGCAGATGGCAGTGTAGAGAAATACAAGGAAAGATTCATAGTTCGTGGCTTCTCTCAGAAAGAGGGAATAGATTATGAAGAAAACTTTGCACCTGTAGCCAGGTATACTTCCATCAGAACAGTACTTGCCCTGGCTGCAGCAATTAAATGGAAAATACACTAGATGGATGTCAAGACTACTTTCTTGAATGGTGTAGTTGAAGAGAAAGTATATTCGGAGCAGCCACTTGGTTTTGAAATACATGACAGGGAGTCATATGTGTGCAGATTGAAGAAAGCCTTGTATGGCTTGAAGCAAGCTCCCAGAACTTGGTATGGTAAGATGGATAGTTTCTTATCTAGTTTGGGCTTTACCAAGAGTAAAGCGGATCCCAACCTTACTACAGGTTGAGGAAGGGAATCCTGTGATTCTACTTTTGTACGTAGATGACTTATTTGTAACAGGAGATGACAGATTGATTGCAGATACTAAGAGGAAGCTTGCTGCCGAGTTCGATATGAAAGATTTGGGAATGATGCATTATTTCCTCGGTATGGAAGTGTGGAAGAGTGCAGGTGGGATCTTCCTTGGTCAAGGGAAGTACACAGTAGATATCCTGAAGATATTTGGGATGATGGATTGCAAGGCCATGGCCACACCTATGGCATCGAATCTGAAGCTTCTATGTGATGCTTCATCTCAGTCGGTTGATGTCTCTATGTATCATCAGATGATTGGGTCCTTGATGTACCTGATGAACATGAGACCAGATATTTGTTTTGCCGTGAACACATTGAGTCAGTTCCTGACAGATCCAAGGAGTGTTCACCTGGTTGCTGTAAAGCATGTTTTGAGGTACCTGAAGGGTACAATGGATTATGGGCTCAAGTATGAAGCGAATCAAAAGTTTAACCTGTAGGGTTATGTTGATTCAGATTGGGCTGGCAGTGCTGCAGATAGGAAGAGCACATATGGGTGCTGCTTCAGTATGGGATCAGGTGTGATCTCTTGGTTTAGTAGGAAGAAGTCCTACGTAGCACTGAGTATAGCTGAGGCAGAGTATGTTGTAGGCTGTTCAGCTAGTTGTGAGGCAGTATGGCTACGGAAGCTACTGTCTGACTTATTTGATCTCTCGTTGGATGCTACTGGTATCTTTTGTGATAACCAGAGTTGTGTGAAGCTGTCCAAGAACCCAGTGTTTCATGACAGGTCGAAAGACATAGAGATCAAATATCACTATATCAGGGAAATGGTGTAGAGAGGAGCTGTGAAGCTCCTGTATGTTGCGACGGATGAGCAAATTGAAAATGTGCTGACAAAGCCACTAGCTAGGGTGAAGTTCGAGTACTTCAGGGAGAGGCTTGGCGTTCTTCAGATTGATGACACTTCGAGGAAGAAGTGATGGACACATTTGTTGAATCCATTCCAAGCATGTTGGAAGGAGGATCCTTCACATGGCTGTGGATGTAAGCGCTGGATGATGAGCATCAGGATGATGTTTTGGTTTCTGCCTTGTATGATCAGTTGGATCATTTATATGTATATGTATGTATGCATCATGTTGGATGCTGGATATGATCAGTTGGATCATTTATATGTATATGTATGTATGCATCATGTTGGATGCTGGATATGATCAGTAGGATCATTTGTATGTATTTTGTATATGCATCATGTTGGATGCTTGGACCATGTATCTATATATGTATCAGGTGGATCATGTATGGTGATATGTATCATGTATTTGTATTTGTATCAGGTGGATACATTGTATGATTAGGTGGATCATGTATGATGATATGTATCAGGTAGATACTTGGTATGCATCAGGTAGATGCATGGTATGATCAGGATGATCATGGATGACGAGCTTCAGGATGTTGCTCCAGATGACATGCAGCAGGTTGTTGCAGTGATGATGATCAGGATGATTATGTGTACATCAAGATGATGTATGGTGAGTATCAGGTTGATACTCTATGGCCGTGGATGATCTAGATCTTGGGGGCTGAGACCCGGAAGACTTGAATGCCGAGAGAGGAGGAGAAGAGATAGCTTCAAAACTGAAGTGAACAATGAACTAGCTGTGAGAAAGACAAAGTAGTGAGATCTGAGCTATGAATAGCATAGAATAAATATGCCACATGGAGGGGTGAGGCTCAAAGAGGGTTCTTTGAGCCTCACCTCTCAAACTATACTAAGAAAGACACTCAGAACCAATACCCCAATAATAACTCAATAAAATAATAGAAATGTAGGATAGAAACCAAATGATGAACTTGTTATCATGAGAAGGCTTTCTAGGCCTTTATATAGCATTATTACAATGTGTCTTGAGGCCATACCATGGGCCAAAACTATGTGCTACCAAATACCATGGATATGAGAGGGTGGCCTCTCCATTTAATGCTTTTATGATAAATGGGAGAGGGTGGCCTCTCCATTTAATGCTTTTATGATAAATGGGAGAGGGTGGCCTCTCCATTTAATGCTTTTATGTCTTATCCATCCGAATTTAGACCATATGCCCCCTAAAATTAGGATCATTCGTCCCCCCTTAGAAAATGATGGTCCCCATCATTTCATGCTAAAAAGAGACCCATGATTACAATGTGCGAGTTACCAATGAAGAGAAGGATTTTGTGTGGTTGACCCATAACCGTGGGTTTTGTGAGGTTGACCCATAACCGTGATGGCAATGGAAAGCTTGATTCCAATGAAGAGAAGAGTTTTGTGTGGTTGACTCAGAACCATGGGTTTTGTGTGGTTGACCCATAACCGTGGGTTTTATGTGGTTGACCCATAACCATGGTGGCAATGACAAGCTTGTTTCCACTGAAGAGAAGGGTTTTGTGTGGTTAACCCATAACTGTGGGTTTTGTGTGGTTGACCCACAATCATGATTACAATAAATAACTGTGGGTTTTGTGTGGTTGACCCATAACCATGGGTTTTGTGTGGTTGACCCAGAACCATAGGATTTGTGTGGTTAACCATAACCATGATTACATTAAGATTTAAAAAAATTGAAAATTCATAATCTTTGGTGTAGTTGATGTCTTGCTGCAAATCCATTCATAGATTCTGATGCATGTATTGAAATTGAATTCCATTGAAGAACCATTTGAGATCTTGAAAAGACCTTTACATCCATATAACATACTTGCTTTGGGGTCGCCCAAAGATTGAGAAAATGTTTGTTGAAGTTTAAGAGACGCGCGCATACTATTTTGCAGACATATGTTACTTCAATCGATGATATCTCTCAAACCAGAAATCCAAATGGAAAACCACGAAATACCCATTTTAGCTGACGGAAAGAGATTTCCAATGAGATATTATAGAGCCTCTTAAACATTTTTTTGGAGTCTGTAGCATTTGTTTAAAGTTGTTGTACAACCAGCCGCATTGTGTACAAACATGTACTACTTCAAACAAACATATCTCACAAACTAGAAAACGAAATGAAATTCTGTGAAATACCCATTTTAGCTAATAGAAAGATCTTTCCAATGAGCTATGGTAGAGCCTGTGAGACATTTTGTGGAGTCTTTAGAACTTGTTTAAAATTGTTGTACGTCCAACCACATTATGCACAAACAGGTGCTACTTCAAGCAAGCATATCTCATAAACCGGGAAACGAAATGAAATTCCATGAAATACCCATTTGAGCTGAAGGAAATACCTTTCCGATAAGCTATGGTAGAGCCTCTGAAACATCCTATGTAGTCCATGGAACCTATTCAAAGTTTGTTGAATGAGAGAGTGTTGAGTATAGAGATGCCAAGGGTTTGTAGAGAAGCATGGGTTGTGGAACCTTCGTTGAACCTGCATCATGCTTCAAAATATTGTCCCGATGGAAAGCGTACCCGCTCTGATACCACTGATCCAGATCTTGGGGGCTGAGACCCGGAAGGCTTGAATGCCGAGAGAGGAGGAGAAGAGATAGCTTCAAAACTGAAGCGAACAATGAACCAGCTGTGAGAAAGACAAAGTAGTGAGATCTGAGCTATGAATAACATAGATTGACAAACATAGAATAAATATGCCACATGGAGGGGTGAGGCTCAAAGAGGGTTCTTTGAGCCTCGCCTCTCAAACTATATTAAGAAAGACACTCAGAACCAATACCCTTATAATAACTCAATAAAATAAGAGAAATGTAGGATAGAATCCAAATGATGAACTTGTTATCATGAGAAGTCTTGCTAGGCCTTTATATAGCATTATTACAATGTGTCTTGAGGCCATACCATGGGCCAAAAATATGTGCTACCAAATACCATGGATATGAGAGGGCGACCTCTCCATTTAATGCTTTTATGATAAATGGGAGAGGGTGGCCTCTCCATTTAATGCTTTTATGGCTTATCCATCTGAATTTAGACCATATGCCCCCTAAAATTCGGATCAGTGGATCAGGTTGTGCAGATGAGCATATAATTTGGCCCTGGGAGATTTGCAGATAGTCTTTCAAGGTTTTTCCTATGGCATATAATTTGGCCCTAGGATATATGGAAACTGCTCTTTCGAGGTTTTGCTCTGGGAGGACATATAATTTGGCCCTGGGATGTCTGTAGATAGTCTTTTGAGGTTTTTCCTATGGCATATAATTTGGCCCTGGGATATCTGGCATATGCTCTTTCAAGGTTTTGTCCTATGGCATATAATTTGTCCCTGGGAGATCTGATAGGTTGGGTTGTGTGCCCGTAATAAGTCCTGGGATGCTCTTGCGAGGTTTTTCCATGACCACATATAATCTATCCCTGGGAGATCCTATAGGTAGAGCTGTGTGCTCGTAATAGCCTGGGATGCTCTTGCGAGGTTTTGTGGTGACCACATATAATCTGTCCCTGGGAGATCCTATAGGTAGAGCTGTGTGCTCGTAACAACCTGGGATGCTCTTGCGAGGTTTTGTGGTGAGGTCACATATAATATGGCCCTAGGAGATCCTATAGGTAGAGCCGTGTGCTCGTAACAGCCTGGGATGCTCTTTCGAGGTTTTGTGACGCACATAATAAGTCTCGAGGATTCCATAGTATGGCCAGTGATGATGAAGACCTGTAGGTGGTGGGCCTACATCCAGTATGAAAAAGGACTGGCTCTGTAGAACTTCCTGTGACGAGTAGAGTCAGAGATTGGTTGAGATAGTAGCAACAGTGACGATGATGATGACGATGCATCGATGACGATGATCCCGAGAAGAAGGCTTGTCTAACAGATCTGTGTCGAGAAATACCTTCCTAGTTAAGAGGGAGTGTTGATGTATATGTAACTTCTGAATGTATTTCATATATATTTATTGTACCCTTATTAGAGATGTGTTATTCCTCTATAAAGAAGTGTTGTCATGTGGATTGACAAGTGTCGCAAGTGTGTGTACTTGTCGATGGGTTATTAGACCACTGTGTGTGGGGTCAGCCCTGAAATATATATTATATTGTGGATGTATCTAGATAGATAAGTCGGCCCCATAGTGTAATTGGGCAAACAGGTTAGTATAAATAGAGATCGGGAGATCTCTATTTTGATCATTTGGAAAGTCATACTTCTCTCACTCAGAAAGTAGCACACTAGTGAGGAGGAGGATCATCTGCTACTAGGAGACTATCTCAGTATATTTTGGTTGTACTTTGGTTGAGCCATTTCTCTCTCTATGTCTGAGGAAGTTGTGGGTTTTTTCACCTTAGGGTTTTCCCCACGGAAACTCTGTGTCTCTTGTCTCTCATGCTTTTGATTCTTGTGATGCTTGTCATGCTTATTGTGATTGTGATGCATTGATATACTGTATATGTTATTCTCTCCGTGAAGATCCTAGAGTATTGTGAATTAATGCTCAAAATTTAACAAAAACCAGATATAAGATATCAAATTGCATCAGATTAAGAGGACACTAGAAGTCATAGTTGACCTCTCGAGACTCAATGTATTTGACAATATTCTGAGGTTATTAGGGTAATCCAAGGTGTTGGAGCCCTTCACCATGAAAGCATTCTTTCTTTCTTGGAACAAAAGAATTGATGAACTCAAAGGACTTGGTTCCACATCTCATATTCACTACTACATTTTTGTCCTTTAGGGGGGGTTGTCTTCCGCCCCCAAAAGTGACCTGCGGGGGGGGGGGGGGGGGGGGTTTGGCTTTGGGGACGGTTTTGGTAAAACTGCCTCTAAAGGCACCGATGTTAAAATTTTTTCCCTTTAAGGGCGGTTTTTGACGAGATTGGAACCGCCCCCAAAAGTGACTTTTGGGGGTAGTTTGTGACCCCCCTCGTAGAGGTCTATCGAGGAGGTTTTAAACCCCCCTCGTAGACTCCTTCATAGAGACCTACGGGGGCGGTTTTGAACCCCCTTCATAGAGACCTACGAGGGCGGTTGTGAACCCCCTTCATAAGCCCCCTCATACAAACCTACAGGGGCAGGTTGGAACCCCCCTCGTAGAAGACTATAGGAGCGGTTTCAAACCTCCCTCATAGAGGCCTGTAGGGGCGGTTGTGAACCCCCCCCGTATAGTCCTATAGGGGTGGTTTGGAATCCCCCTTGTAGAGGCCTATAGGGGCAGTTTAGAACCCCACTCGTAGAGGCTTATAGGGGCGGTTTTGAACCCCCCTCATAGAGGCCTATAGAGGTAGTCTGAAACCCCTATAGGGGCGGTTTGTGACCCCTATAGGAACAGTTCTAAACCCCCCTCATAGATGCCTATGGGGGTGGTTCAGAACCCCCCTTAAATTTCCTTATTACAAACTTTTGGGGGTGGTTACAAACCCCCCTTGTAGGTACCTACGAGGGCAATTACAAGCCCCCTCGTAGGTACCTACGAGGGTGGTTTCAAACCCCCCTCGTAGTGACATATGAAGGTGGTTTAGAACCCACCTTGTAGAAACATACAAAGGCAGTTTGAAACCCCCTCTATAGCCATAATAAATCATAATAAAATATATTTTATTAAAAATATCAATATTGCAATATCAATAGGACACGGAGGAATCGAACCACCAACCTCCTACTTGTAAGGCAGGCACTCTTCCATTGAGCTAGCACCTTTTCAGAATTGGGGAGAGGAGTAATATGAACATCTAAATTGCATCATTTGTAATTCTAAGAAAAGACAATAATATCCAAAGACAACCATGCTTAAAATCCAATTTATTTTTCAAAACACACTGATAAGCACAAAAATCTACCATAATAAGGCAACAGAATATCCAAAACAATTATACAATCTATTAAGGTGGTTTGCAAAAGGGTTTAAATGCCATATTTTATTTTATTTTTCTACTCGTGCTAGCTGATCTCCTGACAATGGGACTAGATCTTTCAGACTTTTTTGAATGCATGGTAGAAGACAAACTCTAATTTTCCTTTGAATAAATGTAGGAGAATACTACTTTGCAACATTAAGGTGTCTGCTACTACAAATAAATAACAACCTCTACAAGGACACTACAACACGGGACTTTGGGAGGGAATGACAAAGAAAATTGTAGCAAAGGAGCAACCATTTTTTTTTATAGATTGCACTATAGCTACATCAAAATTGTATAAAGTGAGAGGGATAGACATTGAAGCAGGAAGGGATCTACAGTTAGGGCCACTAAAAGCACTATAAAAGCACAATCATCTAAATTTATTCTCCATAATTTTGACAAATGCAGCTGATATAGGATATTCTTGCACAATTTTCAGTATGAATGTGCAAGGAGTGGTATTATGAACCCCAGTGCACATATACCTTCTCTGTGGAACATGTGAGTATGCGACAACAAATTGAGCAGCTGATGGACACCAAATAAGCCTTCCAGCAGTTGCCACAGCCCAATAGAGATTCCTTCTACCCCAAATTCCCCTCAGCATTTCAATTCAAGCTACACATATGTTATACCTCCATATTCCACAGTGTCGCATCTCCACCACAAAAAGAGTTGACGACACTTCCCCTACTGCTTTAAACCACTCAGAAAAGAAAAATGATGAGTAATCCTTGAAGGTAAATCCACCCTGTTAAGAATTAACCCAGCTGAGACTTTATTTACCCTAACTACCGCGCCTTGCTCAGTTATAGGTGCGCGGTAGTCCACACTACCGCGCTATGCTTTGTCCCTGACACGCGGTACTATCGCGTTATGCTCAGATTACTGGGTGCGGTACTCTTTTTATAGCCCTTTTTCCATGGCTTTTGGGATTTTGGATTTTCAAGAGATATTGGAGGATTGGGATCCCTGATTCGATCTCAACTCATTTTCTGTGATTAGAAACCCTGATCCACTAAGTTCTCCCAAGATCCACCCATCTCTCTTGTTGGTTAACCCTACCTTACACTATAAAAGAGAGGTATTCCATGGGAAAGGGGGAGGACTCTTGGTAGTATCAAACTTATGATCTTGCATCCTTGTGGAGATAGCTAGAGGAGGAAGCACTTGGAGCTAGAGGATTGGCTTGGACATCAAGCAACCTTTGTAAGCATTCTTCAAGTTTGTAATAAGATAACTTGTCTTGTTTTTCCCATTTCATGTGTATAGCTTAAGTTCTTAGCATGGAATGTATCTAATCTAGATTTGAATCTAATCTTTACTTCAATGTATTTGGAAGCTTGTATGCTTGTTCTTTGGTTGATTTCAACAGGTTCTACATTGGAGCTTTTCGGATCAAGAGCTAGAAGAGGGACAAATGTTAGATTGAAAGGTGAGTCATATCTTTCATTGTTTTTGAATGCATGTGATCTTGTTGTGAAAGTTAGTTCAGGAATTTCAAGGTAGCATTTGTTTCGTTTTGTTCTTACCTTAGAGTCAGTTAGGAATCTGCTTTAAGTTAAGAGAATTTTGACTTATCCGTAGGGAAAAATTCTACCAAACAAGAATGGCGACTCCGCTGGTTTTGATTTCTGCTTGATTGATTCAGTTCACTGTCATCCATCTTTTGATTGTGATTTTTTTTATTGCACTTCAAACCAGTTTTGAATCTTGGTCTTTGTTTACCTTTATTCACCCCTCCTTGCTGTATTTTTTCTCCCTGTATGATCACTGAATCCCCTGGGTTTGCAGCAACCCTGAAAATTTCATCTTCCTTTTCAAAAGTTGCGCCTTTTCACACTTTGCCACAGTACCGCACCCTCTGCACTGATTACAGCGCGGTAGTACCGCGTTCCCCGAGTTAGTACCAGAGTGGTAGTTTAGTAGTACCGTGCTTTAGCCTCATTCTGCCCTGCGGTAGTGTCTGCATACTGTAAAAAAAATTCTCCCTGCTTGGTTTCCTAAGTCTTTCTCTGCCTTAGGTAGTGTTTGCTGTTGCCTGTTATCATCCTGGGCATTTTACAGTCTGTGTGGTGTGTTTATTTCCCTGTTTGTGAGCTTGATTGTTGTGTGAATTAGTGGCATGATTTGCATATTGGGTCATTTTTCTAGTTTGATTGCATTGGCTTGATTTTTATTTTCACCACAACCAACCCAACACTGCTGTTCTCTTTTACTGAACTCTGTAACTTTTACAGTCACATTGTGTTCATCATTTTCAGTAATTAAAAAATTATCATTTGAGAACAATTCTATTGTTTGAATTAAAAAAGTCTAGCAGCATTATTTTGCATTAGGAAATGAACCATTGAATTTGCCACAGAAATTCTCATATTTGAAGCATCTTAGTTGTAGGATCAGTGCATTAAAAGGAGTGTTTATTTCAGTTTGGCTCTATTTACAAAAAGAAAACAATTTTTTTTTCTTGTTTTTGGGTTCTTATTGCTTGTGAAAAATTTCATGCATTTTTTATCGAAGAACTCTCTCTCTTCCTTAGCTAGATTTCATCGAAGACAAAGGCTTATTTTGATTCATTCTCATTTGCATGGTTTGAGTCATCATAACACCATCAAGTTTCACATCCATTTACCTGATTGAGTAAGACAACCACTAAAATTAATCTCTCTAATTAAACCAACATTAACCTCACTTGAGGAAATCAAAAGAATTTGGTAGTTACGTAGGACACCGGGGATAGGCATCAAAATAATTCTCCCTTGTCATTTTCATCTGAGACATAGTTGTTGTCTTCTAGGGAACTAAAATCCTCTAGTATTTATTGACACGGTCACAGCCAGTTTGTGGAGGGGCCTCCTAACTGTTTCTAACTTTCAGGGGTTAAACGGCCACGAGATTGAGAACCGGACGGACTCTGTGGAATGCCGCACTCCACTTAGCCCTAAGGAAACATCGATCATTGTCTTCGTCGGAAGGCTGAAGTGCCCAAAACCTTTTCCAATGTGTCATGAACGAGGTAGCTTAGTGACTATTCTACGGCTTGTTGAGGTCTCCAGCTCTTAGTTAGGAGTTTGCTTGTTATCTCATCTTTGTAGAGGGTCATTTTTCTTTTTAGGGACTGCTTGTTGGCATTTTGGCCATTCTTTTTATCAGATCACTTATTGAGACACCGGTCTCAGTATAGATTTTAGAGCTTTCTTTTTTGGCCTGCGAGCCTTGCCTTTTCTAGCTCCTCTTCTGCACACTCGGCTGCATTAGAGTTTTTGAGTTCTTTGTTACAAAACTGCCCCCGATTTTCATTCTCCTGTCATCATGTCAGAACCACCACGAAGATCATGACGAGTATAGGGAAAGAGCCCTCCACCACCACCACCGCCACGGACCTCTGGTCCACCTGCATCACGCATTCCTACTCCTCTTGGCCGCGGTGCTGGTCGAGGGAACATTCCACCATCGATACATACCACATCATCAATTCTGCCTGTAACTGCTACTCACAGCACAGTCTCAGAATCTATTGCAGCTTCTGCAACCGCTAGCATACCTGAGAATTCCACTGTCACTTCACCCACTGTTATTCCAAATTTATCTGCCACAGTGGACACCATTACAGCGGCTGAATCTAGTACAGCCCAAATTACTAGACCAGAGGTCATCCTCCTACCTGATGTCAACACCTCCCGTCCATCAAACACTTTTCACGATGACACAGATGGATCTGTTGGCACCACCGAAGGGTCCGACCAGGATATACCTGGCTTGATTTCAGTCCCAGGCGGGTACATCGAAATCATTGAAGATACTCAACTTCCTGACACACCTTTTGAACCTGATTATGGATTCATCACTTCGCAGGAGGAGCTTCCGCCTGTTATCACTACGTCACCCAGCGTTCATCCATAGGAAACAGGTTCTTCTAGCAATGTACCTCGTACTATATCTCTCCCCAACCTTCCTCCAAGACATGACATCATGGCTTCCATCCAGTCTAGTATGGTTAGTCTAGCAAATTCCCCGTTAATATCGGCACGGTTTAAACACAGTACAGAGCAAATGCTCTCGACAGCTTCTAGATATCCCCCTTTTACTCGTCCTTCCGACTATCAGGATCCCAACATCCCGCCTAGCACAGAGTTCCATCACTCCTATGCAGACGGTTCCGGACCTTCAAACGTTACTATACCTAGGTCCCTGCCGGATACCGAAAACCCTTTCCAGGATATGAACTCAGACCCAGTTCTCGATGGTCCTCCTATCATTGAACACGCTATGGATGATGCCGATACCCCTGGGTTAAATTCCCCACATTTGTTGCCATCACCTATTTTTGGCGCACAGTCTATGAGGGATAACCTAGTTTTTTCTCTGTCCTCGCCTGTCAGATATGGAAGACCCCCTCCCCAAATCGGTACTTTTGGCGCCGTTGGCCAATCCACGCTATCATATTTGGCTAGCGGCGGAAGAACACCTAGTCATACTACTAGATGTTCCGGTTGGACCGGAGGATCACCTTCGGCCACTATTTATACTATCTCAGGAGGTGGACAACCAACTGCAGTGGTCCCCAACTCTAACAACCAAACTCCTCCTACAGGGCCATCAACCGAACTAGTTGGAGGACAACCTTTTGTTGGGAACCCCATTCCTATTCAACAACCTCCTCCTATAGGGTCATCAACCCAACTAGTTGGAGGACAATCTTTTGTTGGGAACCCCCTTCCTAGTCAACAGCCTCCTCCTATAGGGCCATCCAACCCATCTGCTGGCGGACAACCTTTTGGCTCCATCCAACAACCCTCCCAACCAGCAGCATCTGCTCATTATGGTTTGTACAACACACCTAGCAGTGGGAAACCTTATTCCGGTTTTCCAACCGGGCCGCACTCTCAACCTCCCCCGTCAGGTATGGTTCCTTCTTGGGAATCTCAAATCCCACAGAGTGGGGGGTACTCACTTTTTGGAAACTGGAACCAAGCTGGGGGGCAATCTCAGATTACCCCCAACTTGAATTCTGGCTTCCCTTACCCTTCAGTTACTACAACTCCATGGAACCCATCACTTCAATTTCCACTCGCTCCCCAAGGAGGAACGAGCCTTCCATGGACACCACAGTCGCAGCCACCCCCCAACCCTGCTATGGGAAACCCTCCACTTACTCAATACAGTGGTAACATTCCTGGAACACAACAATTCCAAGGAACTTTTCCCCAACAAGGAGCAGCAACCATCCCTGGGTTTCAACAACCCCAGGGTACCATACCCACTCAGCAGAACATCCACCAACCGGTTACCTACACTCAACCGGTTAACCAGATGGCTTACCATCCACAGAATTTCCAGCAGTACCCCTCGGGAAACACATATGGGTATAACACGTAGCTGTATGCTATGCAGGGCCCTCCAGGTTTCTTTGCACCACATGGTTATTACTCATACCCATAGACTAATCGTCAACTTCCCTTTTTGGCCACGCTTGAATTACCTGATTTGTCGAGGCTTATTAACGATCCTATATGGCATGAACCTCACTAGCCACCCATTCCAGCCAAACTACCATCGGACATTCCTAAGTTCGATGCCAAGCCTGGGGAAGACCCCAAGAACCACGTGATGACCTTCCATCTTTGGTGTTCATCCAACTCCTTGATGGATGATTCCATTTGACTTCGTCTCTTCCAACGTATGCTTACCGGCACGGCAGAAAAATGGTACATCGAGCTGCCACAACACTCTTTCCATGATTTCAACACCTTGGCTATGCAGTTTCTGACTCATTTCCAGCTCCCCATCCGGTATGAGACTGGAACAGAACTGTTAACCTCACTACGTCAAACCACTTCTACACACATTTCGGATCACATCCATGAGTGGTGACGACGTCGTAGGCTAATTAAGGCACCCATTCTAGATCAGCTACTCGTTGATTGGTTCATGAAATCCTTTTTGCCTCCCATAGCCAGAGATATCGCTATGCGCGGGCCGGTTACAGAAGAACAAGCCATCTCGGCAGCCCAGTACATGGATTTGGTATACACTCAATCCGATACTTTACATGAACTTCTTCCACATGCCTCCCGCGTTAACACTGATCCAATTAAGCCTACCACTGAACCCCCCATTGATGGTATTGTCGGTTCAGTCAAGGCCCAGCCTACTACCAACTCGACGGGACAACAAGCTTCTGCTTCCCCTACCCTACCCCAGGCTGCTTCAAAAACTACTACTTCTCCTGCCATTTCCTCCGAAGTGAACGTAGTTCATTCTACGTCACAACCATCCGAGGGAAAGAAGAAAAACAATTGTGGTAAAACCAAGAAGAACCAGCAGGAGAACCCCAAGCCACAACCCACCCACAATGACTAGAAACCACGTCGAAAGGCTAAGTTTCCGTGCCTAATCTGTCAAGACGATCACTACACACGTGACTGTCCCTACAAGGACGAAGTCAACAAATTTGTTAAAGGATCGTCTCGCCCGGCAGTGTTAACTGACCCTTTCCCTCAACAGCAACAGCAGATGGTTGCCCAAGAAACCCCACAAGGGGGCAACCCGACCAATCCAACCCGCGGAGAGACGTCCACAAACCACGAAATCCTGATGACGAGTAATGAAGAGATTCATATAACCACTCGTTCAAAGACGTACGACAACCCTCCAAGTTCAAACAAACAACCCGAGATAGCCAAAGGAAAATATCCTGTTGAAGATCCGATTCCTATTCCCCCCCCTACCGGCCATCTCCATATCGAGAGACCGCTTACGGACACAGTGCTACGCCCACCCAAGGGCACCATACGAAAGGCGACATTTAATCCCAATGTGCGAGCTTCCCAAAACTACAACATTGTCGACGATTTAGCTCAAGCACCTTGCGCCATGTCGACTCTCGAGGTTCTTCAACACTACCCCACGCAGTGTAGAACCTTACTTTCAGCACTAGGGGCAATGGACTCAGATACTTCAAACTCTATTATGTTTAACTTGGAGCACGCCAAACCTCAACTTTCTCACCAGTTAGCCTTCCAGGTTCACACAAAAATCCATGGAAATATCATCCACCGCACTGTGTTAGATGAAGGTGCTTCCACGTCGATTATGTCTTTGAATTGCTGGAGAGCTTTAGGCTCACCCGAAGTCACCACTTCTCCCACTACTCTCAGGGCATTTGATGGACACGGCTTTCAACCTTATGGACTCATTCCCGCAATTGGTGTTGAACTGGGGGGCAAAACAGTATCCGTACACATTGAAGTCGTAGATGCACCATTGGATTACAATCTCCTACTTGGACGGAATTGGTTTTATGCCATGACCGCCATAGCATCTATAGTCTTCTGGATTGTGCAATTTCCTCATGAAGGGAAAATTGTCACTATTGATCAACTCGATTACTGCATCCCAGACTCCCATCTGAACTCCGCCAACACCGTTTCGTTATTGGATCAACCTCGGTACCGGTTCCAAGACCTAGGTGTTGGTCTCATGAAGGATTCTTCCCTCATTGGATTTTTTCCAGAGCTGGGAACCCATGTTCAACCAGTCAACATGATTTCATCAAATGTCACCCCTTCCAATGATTCATGGGTGATTCCGAGCCCCACTCAGATTGAAGGCTACAGCAACTCCATGCCCTTGAACAGAAACCTCGCATCATATGAAGCGATCCAATCAGCCACCGATTGGGTCAACTGTCCTACCCATCATTCCGGGGCACAGCTCTCGGCTGAGACTCATCCATACCCACCACTTTTCGATCCTCTCAATTTGATTTTTCCCACTAACGAATCAATTATGGAGGTTATGTGCGGTGATGAGCCACCATGGGGATATTTTCATCATCGATCTTCATTCCCCACCATTCAGCCACTTGAGCCTGATACAAAACCCAGTACTTCACTTGGGATGGTCCAAACCAAGTTCCCCACTTCCCTCGACGAGGTATTTTCCAAAGGAAACTTGGCTAACCTTATGGCAACCACTCCCATTGATATTTGAGTGAAGCCTGGTATCGTCGAAAACATTCATATCGGAAAAACATGTACTCCTCTCGAAATGGAGTTCTATAGTGCCTACTTCAAAACCTTCCGCGATGTTTTTGCTTGGAGTTATGAAGAAATGCCAGGAATAGACCCCTCGATCATGGTCCACGAAATTCCAACATTACCTGGCACCCGACCAGTTCGGCAAAAACTTTGGCCCGTCCATCCTCGTAAGGCAGTCGCTATTAAAGCAGAAGTTGAAAAACTTTTGCATGTTGGTTTTATCTATCCTGTCCCATTGACAGAATGGGTATCCAACATCGTTCCCATAGCCAAGAAACAAGGAACGATTAGAGTTTGTGTCGATTACCGCGACTTGAACAAGGCTTGTCCAAAGGACAACTACCCAACTCCGTTCATCGACCAGATCATCGATAACTGTGTTGGAAGTGTCATCTTTTCATTTATGGATGGCTTTTCTGGCTATAATTAGATCGATGTCCTCCCAGCCGACCAGCACAAAACGACCTTTATTTGCCCTTGGGGGATTTTTGCATATCGAAAGTTACCTTTTGGCCTTAAAAATGCTGGGGCAAATTTCCAATGGGCGATGTCATACGCATTTCACGACATCAAACATATTGTAGAACCATATCTTGATGACCTTCCTGCTCACTCTCGGACCCGGGAAGACCATCCAGACCACTTAAGTGCCATTTTCGAAAGGCGTCGTCGCTACAATATACGTTTGAACTTGCATAAATGCGTCTTTTGCGTAGAAGCCAGGAAACTGTTAGGCTTCATAATCTCCAAAAGCGGGATACGTTTAGATGCTGCGAAGGTAGAAGCTATCTTAGCCCTGTCTTCCCCCACCAATATTCCAGAACTTCAAAGTTTGCAAGGGCATGCAAAATTTCTACGCCGTTTCATCTGTAATCTTTCCGAGATAACAAAAGGCTACATGTGGCTTCTCAAGAAGAACGTTCCCTTTATCTGGGATGGCGAAGCCCAACACTCCTTTGACAATCTAAAGGCAGCCTTAACCAAAGATCCTGTGATCCAACCCCCCGATTACACACGGGATTATATTCTTTATCTCGCAGCTTCGAATTCCACCATCGGCATGGTGCTAGTCTAGGAAGACCACAACGGCATAGAACATGTGGTATACTATCTTAGTAAGAGTCTTCTCGACTCCGAAACTCGCTATTCACATGTTGAAAAACTGGCTCTGGCAACAGTATTTGCTATCCAGAGATTCTGTCATTACATCTTACTCCGCCGGACCACTGTTATAGCCGACTTCAATCCAATGTATTATATCCTCATGCGCCAAGTGCTTGGGGGAAAATACTCTCGTTGGATTGTCATCCTTCAAGAGTTCGACTTGGAGTTTGTCAAGGCCAAGTCCAAGAAGTCTTTGGTCTTCGCGGAGTTATTTGTAACTTGCCCCGTGCTACTGAGCAATCCAAGCCCATCGATTCTCTTCCTGATGAATCGTTGTTCCTCATTAGCATGTCTGATCCGTGGTACGGGGATATTCTATTATATCTCCAAACCCAACGCTTCCGTCTCGACCTCACTCGCGATGAACAGCGACGCATTCGACATCACGCAAAATACGACCTCATAGTCAACGATACTCTTTATCGACGTGGTGTCGACACCGTTCTTCGATGCTGTTTGACCTTAGATGAGGCGGAACGCGTTCTTAATGACTGCCACGCTGGAGCATATGGTGGTCATCTCTCTGGGATGGCTACGGCCCAGAAAATACTGCGAGCAGGATACTTCTAGCCCTCAATTTTCAAAGACTGCATTGAAACAGTCAAGAAGTGTCCGCCATGTCAATTCTTTCATAGTAAAGCACGCTCGCACCCTGCTCCACTCCATCCTGTTATTGCCGTCAGCCCTTTTTCCAAATGGGGCATAGATTTCATGCACTGTAAGCCCACTTCAGCTGGGGGGCATAGCTATGTCATAGTAGCTGTCGACTATTTCACAAAATGGGCTAAAGCGATGCCTACGTATGCTGAGGACGACAAAACAGCAGCGCAATTCATATTCAATCATATTATAGCTAGATTTTGTGTCCCACAATCTATTGTGACCGATCATGGCTCCCATTTCAAGAACCATATGATCGAAGAACTAAGTGCCAAGCTGTGTTTTCGCCATGAAAACTCAACCCCGTATTACCCACAAGCTAATGGCCAAGTTGAAGCCATTAACAAAGTCCTGAAACGAATGATTCAGCGTATTGTGGGTACCCAGAAATCCAACTGGCACTCAGCTCTATTCTCAGCACTATGGGCATATCGAACCTCAGTGAAAAGTGCTACTGGGTTTACACCATTCCAACTGGTGTATGGCCTAGAAGCCATTTTGGCGATTGAATGTGAAATTCCATCACTTAAGATAGCCATAGAGCTACTTCCACACACCACTTCTGAAGAGGAATGGTTTCTATACCTAGCCAAGCTAGATGAAACCCGCCGTGACGCTGCTTTAGCTAACGAAGCTCATAAAAAACGCGTCAAAGCTCAATATGACAAATCCGTTCAACCTCGGATCTTCAATGAAGGTGACCTCGTACTTACATATGATCAAATGCACGATAAACTTGGAAAAGGAAAACTAGAATCTATGTGGTACAACCCCTTTGTTGTAAAACGTGTCTTGGAAAAAGGAGCCTATGAACTAATCGATTGTGATGGTACGCCATTGGCACGGCCCCGCAATGGGATATACCTCAAACGCTTCTATGCGTAAGGTTGCCCTACGCGGGTTACTTTTTGTACATAGTGTACTTAGTTTGCTTTTACTTGTTTTTTGGTGTGTGCGTGGACCTCATGTATCCACTCTTACTTTGACTCGTGATTTTATGCGCAGATGTCTGCCTACTTCGGATTCGCTGACGGTGCAAGCTGACATACCCGAAATCTCGTTTCTGCAGCATGGGTAATCTATTCTCCCACTGGTGAGTTGATTTCTTCAGGAGCCAATTGTATAGGTCCTGCAACCAATAATATCGCAGAGTACCATGTAGTCATCGGACTCTTGACGGAGGTTGCTTCACTCGGAATTGACTCCCTATCAGTCTTTTTAGACTCCCAACTCGTGGTTTCTCATTTAAATCATGTTTACACAGTTCGCGATCCTATCCTACTTCGTTTATTTTGGAGGGTACGCCTCTTGGAACGATCATTTAATTTCATTTCATATCAACACGTGCCAAGAGAATTCAATTGTATAGCTGATTCATTAGCTAATTACATTTTGGATTGGCATCTTGCCCATACATAAACACATCATAAAGAATAAAATGCACAAGTCATTGTAAATAAGAAGATCATAAATAGGTCCATATCATTGTATATAAAAGTGTTTTTTTCCAAATACATAGAGTTTGTGTCAAAGACAAAATTTGGGACCAAATCCAATACAAAAATTTGGCTCTCAAAGCCTACATATCGTATACATGCCACAAAAACACCAAAAAGACCATCTAAGGAGATTTGGGAGATCTATCATGTCCCTCGTCAGATTCTTCACGCTGCTGGTGATAACACACTACAGCTTGAGCCACCCTACGAAGAAGTCGGCCAATACGACTAGGCACACCTATAGTATGCCGCTGGAGATGCAAAGGGACGTCATCCATCCTCATAGCAGGGATACCATGAGTCAAGCCCTGTAAGTTCCTCTCTATATCCCGGACTCCTCCTGCTTCATCTTCGTCCTCCTCCTCTTCTGGAGCGGCTTGGCGATCAAGACCACCACGACGTAATGGCGAGTACCCAGCTGGTCTCTGTGGTCCATGATCTGCGACATGCATACGAACATACATTAGAAGTCTTTTACACATTCTAAAAAAGCAATAAAAATTATATATTCAAAAAAGAAAAAATATATATCCATGAAGGTCATACCTGAGTTGTCCCAATCTTCATCCTCTGGCAGTGCCAAGTCGATGTCCTCGCTGAAGTCCACCCCTGTGTAGGGGTAGTCATCGATCATCACTATCTGCTCCTCGAGCCAGGAGAAGAAATACTCACCAAAGGCCAAGCGCTGAGGTCCCCCGAGACGCCCTGCATAATCACTCCATCGATCCATCCATGGCTCGGTCGGTGGACGAGGGGGCATGTGTATCTGTGGGCGCAACAATGGCACCCTCGCTAAAAAGAAGGTGACCAGGATGCTCCCATAGCCAAATTGGGAATTCGCTCCAACCCTACACTTGTGCACTTGTTCTTTGAGATTGGCCAACACCACCTCACACCAGTTAAATACTGTTCCCACCATACACTCCGCTGCAAGATTCATTTGTGTATGGGATGCCTGATGGGGACCCGTACTCCCTGTTGCACGTGTAATGGTGAACAAAACAGTTTTTACAGGGAGTTCTATAGCATCTTTGATGACCACCTTCCCGCTTTTCTTACTTGAACCTTGACGACAATACCGAGCAATCAAATCATCTATGCTCATTTCCGAGGCTGTGTATCCGGTAAAATTCACCCGAGATCCTCTTTTTGAGAGGCCTGTGAGAAAGTAAATATCCTCAAGTTGAATTTCGAGTATGTGATCTCCCACTTGGAAAGCTTGAATGTCAGGGTCCCACAATTGAATAAGATGGGTGAGAAGCTTGGGTTGCTGACGAATCCCTTTGGTCTTGAAGAACTTCAACAAACCACATTCTCGCAGTGCGGTCACAGTCGGTAGGTCATTTTTGGCCGCCAAATCATCTACTTCATGCTCTCTTTCTTTTCAACTGACCATTTTGATCCAAACAAATTGCAAATTCCTGCAAAAGGTCAGGGGAAACATTTAGTAATCATTTAACAACTTGGTTTCAGTAAAAAATTTGAGAAAATTTGATTTTTTCATCTTAAAATCCGTCTTCATCCCGCATGGGGCAAACCTTGCCGTGCGGTACTGCACAGTACTGCGTTTCGGTTTAAAGCCACAGCGCGGTACTGTCAAACAGTACCGCGTTTCCCGATATGGGCCCCACGCGGTACTATGAAGGGCGATTTTTGCCCAATAGGGATTTCCCAAAAAATTAATTTCTCTTACTGAAAGCAAATGATTCATACATGAAATGAAAGAGCAGTTTGAGAGCTCTTACCTAGCGCAGACGGTTGTTGAAACGGTGCCCTGAAACTCCAGATATGGATCCTTGAAGTTTTTGCTCCTCAAATGGGTAAAATCTCCTCTTTGGGTAAAAACACAAATGAAGTGGTAACTTTCTATTTTTACCCATCCTTTTATAGCTTTTTCATCTATTTTTTACTTATTATTTTATATGGTTAAAATAAATCCCATTTCACATTACTAATATCTAGTTTTATGAGCGCTTATTGACAGGACCTCCTTTAAAGACAATATATTCACACTGGCGTCTATTCATTATTTGACCTTCATTTTGAGCCTACTTTATCTTTTTCGTGCTCTGGATTAAAACTTGAAAAAGATTCCAAGCACTTTCACACTCATCTCATGCTTGTCAAACCCAAGTAAATGGTGTCGAGTTCGGTCAGCTTTACTCATACTCGTTAAACGATGAGGAAAGTATTATCCTGGTTGTATTTTATTCTTTTTTTGGACCAGAATAATTAAAAATTATGAAAAAGACCATTGGAGTCCATAGTTAAGCTCTTTTCAGACTCCCTAAAATTGAAAAGATTGCCAAGTGATCTTGACTCTTTCACACTTGTAAAAGTATTTGAAAGGTCATCTATTCGGTGATAGGTTACCCCTTTTTTGGCCCGTCTAGACTATTTACGAGAAAGGTATACCTCAGTCAATTTCGGCTGGGAGAGTTCTCTCGGGAATTGTTTTACACTTTTTCGGGATCGAGGGACTAAATTTATGAAAAAGTACATTGTGGAGCCTCCTTTAAGTTTTTCAGGCTCTCTAATTGCGAAAAACTACCGAGTTTTCCTTCCTTGGACTCGTTAAAATTTAACATCGAAGGACCCACTTTGGGACGAACCCCTCCTTTATCAGGTTCGTAAAACATGTGAGATTGGACTCATCTATGAGATGAGCTAGACCGAGCATCTGTTATCCTCTTCAAGCTCGAAAAACAACAAAGAGGTACTCGTCTATCATGTCGGGGGAATATGGGGAACAAGTCAAGTTTGTTTATGGCAGCTTGTCAGTCGTTACCTTTGAACATGGCATGTGTCTGTCTCTTGTCTATATCGGGTATCTATTTTTCATTGAGTTATGGTCATCATCCTAAGTCTTCTCCCTGGCCATGAGTCTACTCATTCGGTGTCTATCCTCTGCTTTCAATAATCCCTACTGCCAAGTCCTGTCACATGTTGTTATATGTTCAAAGGGTTGCATCGTTCAGAGTCGTTCATTGTGTCAGACCTCTGTTGTGTCAGTACATACTCCATTGTTTCATCATCTTATCGTTCATTCCGATTTCCTGTCGATGATGTGGGAATCATTATGGCCCACCTTCAATGAGTCTATTCCCGTTGACACCAAATAACTATCCGGGAATTGGACTTAGGAATCAACCATTAGTACCTTGGTACCTGCATGCCTCAATGGCAGGTTTCCTCGTGTTCGACAGTAGGTTTACATCATCGAACTCTGATCGAATGATCTCTCGAATGCTCGACATCAACTCATCTATTCGCATTTCATTGAGATGTACTTCAGATACCTTGGGGATCATCGTCATCATAGGTGATTTCCCTCGCATTTGTTAACGGTTCACATCATTGACCGGTAATCAAATGGTTTCTACCATGTTCGACTTCAACACTTTGTAATCACATGGCTAGATTCGTATCATTTGAGATCGAGTAGAAGACCCTGGGCGTACCCCAGTATCTTGATTACGTCCAGGTTGCAATGGAGATGTCCTTTGTATTGTCACACAGATCCACTTATTGTATTGGTCGTGGCTGTGTCATTATTGTCTCATGGATCTACGCTTGTTCATAGTAGCCATGATCTGTCCACAGTCTATATCTTCTCAGTGCTCATGGATCTGCAATGTATTGGTCGGCATCCATGATTTGAGTCATTTGTTTCCGAGCATGGGGATGCCTGCCTCGGTGGTATATCTAACACTTTGTTTCTGTTTCATCTCCTTGTCGCTCTCCTCGATGCTATCTCTGCACAATATTTGTAAAGTCTTTCGGCCATCAGTCCCTTCTGACCTCACACTTTAGGGGGCATCTGTTATACCTCCATATTCCACAGTGTCGCATCTCCACCACAAAAAGAGTCGATGACACTTCCCCTACTGCTTTAAACCATTCAAAAGAGAAAAATGATGAGTAATCCTTGAAGGTAAATCCACCCTATCAAGAATTAACCTAGCTGAGACTTTATTTACCCTAACTACCGTGCCTTGCTCAGTTATAGGTGTGCGGTAGTCCACACTACCGCGCTATCATTTGTCCCTGACACGTGGTACTACCGCGTTATGCTCAGATTACTGGGCGCGGTACTCTTTTTATAGCCCTTTTCCATGGATTTTGGGATTTTGGATTTTCGAGAGATATTGGAGGATTGGGATCCCTGATTCGATCTCAACTCATTTTCTGTGATTAGAAACCCTGATCCACTAAGTTCTCCCAAGATCCACCCATCTCTCTTGTTGGTTAACCCTACCTTACACTATAAAAGAGAGGTATTCCATGGGAAAGGGGGAGGACTCTTGGTAGTATCAAACTTATGATCTTGTAGCCTTGTGGAGATAGCTAGAGGAGGAAGCACTTGGAGCTAGAGGATTGGATTGGACATCAAGCAACCTTTGTAAGCATTCTTCAAGTTTGTAATAAGATAACTTGTCTTGTTTTTCCCATTTCATGTGTATAGCATAAGTTCTTAGCATGGAATGCATCTAATCTAGATGTGAATCTAATCTTTACTTCAAGGTATTTGGAAGCTTGTATGCTTGTTCTTTGGTTGATTTCAACAGGTTCTACATTGGAGCTTTTTGGATCAAGAGCTAGAAGTGGGACAAACATCAGATTGAAAGGTGAGTCATATCTTTCATTGTTTCTGAATGCATGTGATCTTGTTGTGAAAGTTAGTTCAGGAATTTCAAGGTAGCATTTGTTTCGTTTTGTTCTTACCTTAGAGTCAGTTAGGAATCTTCTTTAAGTTAAGAGAATTAACCCTTGAAGGTAAATCCACCCTATCAAGAATTAACCCAGCTGAGACTTTATTTACCCTAACTACCGCGCCTTGCTCAGTTATAGGTGCGCAGTAGTCCACACTACCACGCTATGCTTTGTCCCTGACACGTGGTACTACTGCGTTATGCTCAGATTACTGGGCACCGTACTCTTTTTATAGCCCTTTTTCCATGGCTTTTGGGATTTTGGATTTTCGAGAGATATTGGAAGATTGGGATCCCTGATTCGATCTCAACTCATTTTCTATGATTAGAAACCCTAATCCACTAAGTTCTCCCAAGATCCACCCATCTCTCTTGTTGGTTAACCCTACCTTACACTATAAAAGAGAGGTATTCCATGGGAAAGGGGGAGGACTCTTGGTAGTATCAAACTTATGATCTTGCAGCCTTGTGGAGATAGCTAGAGGAGGAAGCACTTGGAGCTAGAGGATTGGCTTGGACATCAAGCAACCTTTGTAAGCATTCTTCAAGTTTGTAATAAGATAACTTGTCTTGTTTTTCCCATTTCATGTGTATAGCATAAGTTCTTAGCATGGAATGTATCTAATCTAGATTTGAATCTAATCTTTACTTCAAGGTATTTGGAAGCTTGTATGCTTGTTCTTTGGTTGATTTCAACAGGTTCTACATTGGAGCTTTTTGGATCAAGAGCTAGAAGCGGGACAAACGTCAGATTGAAAGGTGAGTCATATCTTTCATTGTTTCTGAATGCATGTGATCTTATTGTGAAAGTTAGTTCAGGAATTTCAAGGTAGCATTTGTTTCGTTTTGTTCTTACCTTAGAGTCAGTTAGGAATCTGCTTTAAGTTAAGAGAATGTTGACTTATCCGTAGGGAAAAATTCTACCAAACAACATATGTCGTTATTATTATGAACATTTTCCTTCACCATGTCCATTAGGAACACAAACTTGCCCGAATCACTGACAAAGATGGAAGCCACATCAACTCAGAAAATGTTGGGAAGCTTGTGCATCTAATGTAGTTGGTCAGAAACTTAGAAGTGATGATGGTAAGAAAGGAATTGTGGCTTTGTGGTGTACATACCTTGTAGGTGTGATTGCAACCACCGATCAAGATGGTTGTCTCAGCCAATTTGTGTAGCTTGGGTGCTTGCTTATTTTGGATGGTTGACTTCAAGAAGCCCAAAAATGAAAAAATGGAGATGAAGGAATACCAAAGGAGGGTGACAAATTTGTCGAAGCATTGTTGTTATTGTTGCTACGTGCTCTTGATAGACTACTTGTAGATATTGATGCTTTGAAGACATGTATGGGTGGAAAATCTGTAAACCACTTGAAAAATCAGAAGCACCAGCAGATTCAGAGGAAGGATAGGATCTTAGTTGATACTTGGAAGAAACATGTCGATGCAGTAATGAAGAACAATGACACAGTCTGGATCAATCCAGGGAGCATATTTTCCCTATAAGTAAGATACATGAAAAGTTACTTATACTTATGGTGGCAAGCATACAAGATCTACTGAAATTGTGAAAAAATCAACACCATTAAACTCTACTGCAAAGACAGTCTCAAACAGATTAGGCCAACATATATTCTATCAAGATCAACATCTATCCCTTCAGGGTCTTCCAAGGTTTCTTTGTTGCACTCCTCAACCATTAACACCAAGGATTCTCATTGTAAATTGACCATGTTGAGTGGCACAAATGATTTTTCAATGACTTCAATTAAGGAAGAGAAAAGTAGCAGTTCTAGTCAATAACAAAATAACAATCAGCCATGTTCGAGTGAGCTTGGAAAGGCTATAGGTTCATTTTGGAAAGAGGATTCTCGGAGCTCTATAGCGGATTCTATGAGTGCTAAAGGCTCAAGTTTAGGATCACACCATAGGAAATCAAGAAATGGAGTTTTGGGATCTAGAAAATTGGGATGCCAGAAAGAGGCCAATGGAGGGAAGCTAATATGGAGAAAAAGTGCAACATGTGAAAAAGCATCACAATCGGGTCACACATATGACAAGGCAATAGATAATTCCCATGGGGATAATACAAATAGTCCCAAATTGATAGTTAAACTTCCCAACCTTCGATGCACTCCACCTGCTTTTCCCAGCAGTGGGAAGATTGAGGACATTGTCATACTAGCAAGTAAAGGATCTTCTCCCACTATCTTTGATAAAAATGATGTAAGTGATAGCAAGAAAAAAAGTGTAGATCGATGTTTCTCATGCTAATAGTGTCCTGGTGGTTAATACTGAATCATTGCATAACAATGAGGTTAAATATGGCTTCACAGAAGGGGGTGATGGAGATATATCATCCACCACCATTCCAAGTGAAGAGTGTATCAAATTTGGTGAATAAATTGAGAAAACATCGGAAATATATAAAATGCTCCATCATTAGAGCCAGGCAAGGAGAATGATCCATAAAAGGGTCTAATTCAGTAGAAACTGTTAAGACAAGTGAGTGAGTTGGCTTTGAAACCATTTCAAAGGAGATAATCACAACTTTCTAATGTAACGTTAAGTGATATGGATGATGGGGGTACGAATCTACTGGTAAATCTAGCAGCCACTGAAAATTCCAAGGACAGACAAGTTCTTGTTGTTGTCAGTGAAAGATGTTCCTCAATAGTAGGAGAGGGTATCCTGGATGAGTCTACAATAAGGTTCTCTATTGATAAAATCCATTCTAATCCTAGTGACCATGCAGATGATAGAAGTACCATTTTGGATAAAGGAAGTGAAGGACGTTATTGTTTCCAAATAGAGTCCAGGTGTTTCTAGCGATGACTTGTTGAATAAGATTCGGAAAATTGGATGGCATGATCCTCAAAAAGACACACTTGATACCCTCAAGGATTTAGAGAACCCATCTAGTGAATATTCTGAGGATTTAAACTCTTATTTAGATGGAATTGGAAAGGTTCATGTATATCCATGCATGCCCCCTGAACATAAATTTGCTGGAAAGAGGAAATATTTTTCTTTCAATCAAGAGGTGGAACACTGTATAGAACATAGCTCTGTTCCAGTTGGGAAATAGGGTGAAGCAGTGAAAGAGATGGTTTCTGCTTTACCAACATAAATGACTTGTGTTTCTATAAGGAGGATAGAGGATGGGTTAAATGCATCCAAGATGAGTAAATATGATGGTGAAAAAGAAGCTAAAATAGATGTGAAAACTTGTGTTTTTGAAGTAGAACGTAGGTTAGCTAGTGATGCTAGATTGGACATATATATTAAAGATAATAGTGTAGATGATCAATTGATAGTAGTGGAGTGTTTTGTAGGTGCAGGGACCCCTAATAAAACAATGGATACTTCTTCCCCATTGTTGAAAGAATTTGAGAAAGAAGCGGTTGTAGATAGAAAATACGCTCTCAACAGGGCTTCATTTAATGATGCTAGCAATAAAATCTTGGCGTATAACCTTAGAAATAACCAAGCAAGAGATAGTGACCTGCAAGATGACCTACAAGATGCTAATCAACTACAAAATTCAGTGAAGGTTGAAGACAGGCGAGAATACATGGGTGTTGAGAATCATCATCTTCTTAGCACAAGGAGCATAACATACTTGGATGAAAGTAAAAAAACTGTCATAAAAAAGAGAGAAGATATGCAAGTAGAAGAAATTGCAAGAGCCTCTTATTATGCACCCTCTTCATAGTAAGCACATTAAACAACAGGTATACCAACTAGACTATAACCAAATGCATCTTATAGCTTTCCTTCTTGTCTTCAATGGCATTTTTATGTTGAGTAAATTGCATGGTAGACTGATTTGCATTTGTTTACAAAATGCACTCTACTAGAATTCTTATGTTTGGGCCTATTAACCTCCATTTTGGACGAGGATTACTACCATATTTGGGACTATTACCCCCCTTTTTGTATGGGTGTCCAGTGGAGGCAGATATGTAAATCTGCAGTGCATATTTTGGCACTAAAAATGTAGGTCAGATCATTGTGACACCTTGGTGGGCACAAATCAGATCTCTGTAACAACTGGACACAAATCAGACCTCTGTCTTTGATGACCGGCATGTAAATGCAAAGTTGGATTTTTGGCTGAGCAGGAAAGGTGTACGGCAGACATCAAAACCACATCATTGGGCATGTAAATTGTGGGTCAGTCTCTTATATCTGATTTCTAAATATGTTGTAAGCAATTCATACTTCATACCATCAAATTTGGACTCAAAAATCAGATTACCGGTTTGCACATCATAGAAGTAAGCATAGCTTCGACTTCTAAAAGTAGATCGCTGGCCATAAGCAATGCCAATGAGGCTTATGTGACAGTTCCTAAGGTATTCCTTCAAAATCATATTATGGTGCTCCAATCAAAATCATTAACATGTAAAAATCTCATTGTTGCACTCAAAACCTTGCCAATGCCCTCAAAAACGTATTTACTACACTTCCAAACTTTTTGTACTAGGCATATGACGATTTTACCATGATCCCCTAACAATCAAGACTCAAATCTTATGTCCCTTTTATACTAATAGGGATTCCTTTATCTGTACTTTTGGTTGAGAGAGTGCCTTTCGGACAATAGCCTGAACTTACTTTATTTTTTTCCCCAAGGGATGGTTCTTGCTAAATGTGTTCTTCCTTATTCCTTGAATCCTTCATCTGTTTCCCATGTAGTGAACTCATGCACTACATGTTATCCATGCAATAGTTACCAGTAATATCACCTGCAAATGACTCTAATTTTGCATAATAACCCATTTCATGTAGTCATTTGCTGCAAACTAGTTGCTAAATGTAGGGAAGGTTTGTGCTTATTTAATGAGCCATGACCCCTCTATGTGTCCTACTTGTCACTCTCAATCCTTTCTACCTATGTGCATTGTTTCCCTTAACCTTGTGCATCGAATGCCAATCCATTGGCCATACATGGAAAATAACATAAAAAATTCTTTACAGTTTACAGCAATTTTCAAAAGACACATTCTCTTTCCTGTACAAATATTGGCCTTAGATTTTTTAACATGGGTGAGTGCATGTTATTCAAAACTTTGCTTTAATCCATAAGGAGTCCAAGGTTCGTTAAGAGTCTCTCCTGCACCAGTGGAAAAATTTATATTATTTGCTTCTTGAATGTTGTTTGTGATTTGACTATAATGTTAAGGATAAATCTGCTCTCTCTCTCTCTCTCTCTCTCTCTCTCTCTCTCTCTCTCTCTCTCTCTCTCAGGCTCAAAAGTCTCATCTGTTAGTTTTTCTGTTCATCAGGAGCAGAAGCATCATTTTGGATTCTGTTATATATAATTCTTCCAAAAAAATCATTGAAGATTTATTATCCAATTACAAGATACATAAAATACCCACTTGAAAAACTGAGTTTGGGATTATATTTGCATATTGCAATTGTGCTTGAATCTAAAGTAGTTTGTGGATCATCTATTGTAAATGAGATAATATTTGTGTAGTTCAATCAACATCCATCCATTTCATTTGTAGTGATAGTGGATAACTACAAGTTGCCTCAAAGACCAACGTTTTATGGCCATTATTCTTATACAAATCCATTGATCTAGGAGAGAAAGCTTCATGGAAGACCCATTTTGAGAGTGAAGAAGGAATTATATTCTTCAGGGTCAGTGCAACAACAATGACCTTCAAATTCGTGACTCTAGTAAACTCTCAATCTCACCCTTCTTTCAAATGCCAAGAGAAAATGGGTTCAGATGAAAGTAGAATAGATGAGTACATTAGAATAGTGCTCAACTCATTTGAGACAATTTAATACAAATTGAATATTGAAATTATAGAGAACTCCAAGGTTTTGTAAGCTACTAGTCTCTCTTACATGAAAAATACATTCTATAATATTGCGCATTTGAAATATATTTTGTTGCACCAATTATGAGACTTCTTCCCTTTAGGAGGTATAGAAGGAAAGTTAGCAACAAAAGTAATTGTAATTTTAGGATTCGTAACAAATGATGTTTTTACATAATCTACCCAACATTCCAAGCTAATTCTAGACCTGGAGACTGAAGTTCCATTTAAAGGATTTGCTCAAGCATCAAACATGCTTGCTTCATGTTGGCAATGCATCAATAGTATCTTCTTTCTCTTCTCTAGAATCCCATTATATAGTTATCCATTTCCCAACCATTTTTCCAAACACAATTCCATTTTCCTTTTCATGCAATTTGGAGCATGCTTCAACATGAGAAGATTTTCAAAGACACAAGCAACTGGCATGTTGTGAAAATAGTAGCAGTTATTTCTTCTCGCATTTTCCTTGTCTGAACAAACTTACCTATGAAAAATTGAGTAAAATTTGCTTGGGTTTTTCATCTTTGGACACATGTCTTCCATATGGTATGGTTTTTTCCTCGTGCTCAGAATAATTGGTATCCATGCTTCTTTACTTTTTGTCCACCATATATACTACTCAATAAAGTGAGGTACGCTATGCAAGGCTAGTCAAGTGGATCTTGCGTAGAAGATTTTAAAGAAATGTTGGGAAAGTGTTATGGTCTTGATTTTGTTTCCCACAACATTCTTGTAAATAGATTTTGTAAGGCTAGCAGAATTCATGATGATCAAGAAATCCTAAATGAAATGTTGGAGAAGGGACATGCTCTGAATGTGATGACCTACAATGAAATAATAGATGGATTATGTAAAAATGAGTGTTGATGTCACATTACTATACCATTTTAAGATGGCTATAAAGGCAAGACATCCAATTTCATTACTTATACGACCTTAATAAATGGATTTTTCAATGCAAGGAGAGTTGCTCACCACTATTAATCTAAATACATCATGCATTACACTGCTCAGTGCGCAATGAAGCCACCCCATGAATTTTTGGAGGAGCAACATGAGCCCTTTGCGTTAGAGGACAATCTCTTGGATAGGCATTTTTGCATCAAGAGAGACCCAAATGATCATCTTTCCAATGAGAGCTGCAAATTTCTCACAAAATTGAAACAAAGTTGCTCAAATATTTGTTTTTTGTGTACTGCTCAACTGTTTATGTTTACATTGATTGAATATTATTAACAAAACTAATGAATGAATATGTTTGATGAAGTAAAAATTAATAAACAACCTTAATACTACAGCCTTAAGACAATATTAAGAAAACAAACACACAAGGAAACCAAGAAGACAAGAGAATTTGAAAAAGAGAAATACTTCTTGATATTACTTCAATGTATTACAAAAACAAGAGAGTGGGCAGAATTGCAGCTGGTTTATGTGCTAACCTTCTAAAAGCAATTATGATAGGCCAAGCTCAGAATGGATTTTCTTTGGTAACCTCCTGTTCATAATGCAGGGGTAAAAGATTCTATGCGTTTTTGTCTTCACAATAACACAACGAGTGATATCTCAGCATCTCGGGTTGTAGGAGAAAAAAAGGTTATTATCGTTGATTGGAATGTACACCATAGGGATGGGACACAAGAGATATTTGAGGTAGATCAATAAAAAAGCTAGTTATTATATTAAAAACACTAGTTACTTTTTCTTTGGAATTCTTTTGTGTACCTTTATTCTTTTCCACTTATAATGTAGAAAGGCGATCGAGCTTACATATTAACATGAATACCTAGGTTCAAAACCCTTGAGTAGGTATAGAGGAGGCCACAATTGCAACTCCTTCCAAATGGATGTAGATGATGTACCATTTTTAGATGCACCATTTTTTAGTAGATGGAATAATATATGTTGTTTTGTTGTTTTTTAGTATGGAAGGGCAACCCTTTTTTTCTGAATTAGAATGGTCCTATGGACATCAACCATGTATATTCTCTTTTTATGAATATAAGATTTGTTTTCTTCTAGAAAAAAAATGAAGAGTACACATTATGTACCTGCAAATAAAGTTGGTAAAGAGTTTCTTGGTCGACATGTTTGAATGAAGAGAAAATCCTTAGGAAGTCTTGCAATAACAAATGTACTCATTACAGTTAATTGCAGTATTCATAGTAGTGCATGTCTCCACTTATAGACCCACCAAAAGGTAGTACAAATGAGAAAGCATCAATAACAAAAACAACTGGGAGATTTTGATGGTTTTGGTCAATAAAGGACGATGAGAAGTAAAGAGGAAAAGCAAGAATGAAAAAGATCTTCACAGCCATATTTAACAAATGTATAGACATCAGTTTTAAATAAAACTATCAAACCTCTAAAAAGGAATAGAGGCGTAGCTAAAATTTCATTGAAGGTTCTTATTATAATGTTGGAATGCATTTATAAAGAGGCTTTTTGTTTTACTCAGGTCAATTCATGTAACCAACTTTGAGTGGTCTTAGGGGTATCCTCCTCTCTACTCCATTCTATCACTAAGATTCAATTATTGAAGTCTTTTATGTCTATGAGGAGGATCCAAGCTTTTATTCATCAAAGCCAAGGAAATATTTTATGCATACAGATTATTCACTTGTTATGGCCATCATTCTTCATTATAGCAGGACCTACATAGTGGTTGATGTTTAATGCTTCTTACAATTTTAACTCCCATGTAAACTTAAACATAACTGAATAGCCAAAATGCAATGGGCAGTATAGCTCATGGCCATTTATTTTGCAATCATTCAGTTATTTGGGTGGGGCTTATTCCCACCTATAGGGTGTTGATACAACCACAATCCATGGACCATACCCATGTCTAACTTCCTCTTGGCCCTCACACAACCACCTCCAACACCTAAAAAGGAAGGGAAGATTCATAGCCTATATGATATGTATGTGAGCATGCCCCCCAACACATGAAAAAGAAAAGAAGGCTTTCTCTTTGCCACTTTTATTCCTCAAAGCCAATGGAATTTATTTTTTTACACAACCTCTTAACTTATCATGGCCATCATTCTTCATCATAGCAGGCCCTACTTAGTGGTTGATGTTTAATGCTTCTTAAAAGATTAAATCCCATGGAAACTTACTTCAATAAAACTGCATAGCCAAAATGCAATAAGTGTTATAGCACATGGCCATCTATCTTGTGTTCATGTTCAGTTTGTGTTGAAGTTTTGGAATATCATGTTCATGTTCCTACTAAACTCAATGCATCGTAACATACCCTAAGGATTTCAACAAAATCACCATCTATGATCAAGCACCTAAAGATTGGTGTTTGAAAGTATTCCTAGAAATGTCAGAACAACCATATTTTATCATGTAATTAAGAGTGTTAAAAGATTAATTAAGAGATATTCAAAAACTTAATTGAGAAGCTGATACCTAGCTAAATACCATTTAGACCTACCCAAAAATAGTTCAAGCATTATTGAGCCCTATTAAGGTTGATTAAACCCTCCTATTAATACATAATGATCAATTGAATATATTTACATAGGACTTGATCCTTCCAAATTACATTTTCTCATGTAAAATGAGTAGCCTTCTATATAGGATTTTAAGGGTTGAAATCCCTATCTTTATATAACTATTGAAGATTGGCAACCTTCAACTCTAGGTGTTTACGTGCATGACATGAGAAGCTCAACATAACTTCAAAAATGGGTTGTTTATCAAAATGACAAGGGCCAAAAAACAAAAATCATTACTGAAGGTACAAGCTACTAACCTCCTTGGGACAAGCAAGCAATAGTGAATGTAACGCCATTGAAAAAGACTTTCTAAGGCTCAAGACTCTTGATCTTTGACTCTGTTGAGCATCTCTATCCATGTTATAGTATTGACACAGCCTCCACTATTTACAAGAGGATATTCCTTGCCTACAGACAGATATTGATGTTAGAAGAAAAGAGTAAATGATATTAAAAAATGGGGCAAGAAAAATTGATTACATTTAAAGCATTTCATTAAGCAAGCATAGGCAACAAAAGATTAATGGACCAGCAATAAGAAGAAAAGAGAAAAGAATATTAAAAATGACAAGAAAATTAGCAGATATAAACAGACAAATAACTTAACTTTAAAGAAACAACAATGAGCTAGTTATCTGAATTTAAAGCAAGCGATGGGAATCATTTCCAGACTGCTTGATACAAGGAAAGGAATCAAGATTTAAAGCATTTCATCAAAAATGTAAAGGAACACGGAAGTACAAGTTACAAAACAATCATCAGGTAAATCTATAGTACTAGCATAAAAATTTTCCATAAGTATGTGATAAAAGCAACTAGAATCCAAATATAAACTCAAATGACACCTCCAAGTTAAGTTAGATAAT
The DNA here is from genome assembly GCA_027924585.1 of Larix kaempferi. Lineage (NCBI taxonomy): Eukaryota > Viridiplantae > Streptophyta > Pinopsida > Pinales > Pinaceae > Larix > Larix kaempferi. Next base: position 553,818 of record BSBM01000286.1, read on the forward strand.
CTGTATTGGAGACAAATTACAACAAACCCTAGAATTCTTTGAATTAAAAGACAAACAATACATACCCCTGAGAAAAATGACAATTCTAGCTCAAACCTGAGCTGCCAATCCTACTCTAACTAGAGTACTCTCCCCCAAATGAAAAAGAAAAGCAACTCCATTGAATGTGCTTTTACATCAAAATAGAGCTTTGCAATTTGAGAAAAACAAAAAAGGCATAATAGTAGGGTTTTTGGCAGGTAGTGAGAGGGTGGAGGGTCCATGCACAACAATGTCATCTGTCATTTCTTAGGATCTTGGCCATCCAAATCATCACTGTCATGGTAGGTGTACACTGAGTGGAAGGTAAAAGGATCCATGGCCCTGAAATTGTGTGTTTCCAAAGGTTTTTTGTATCTCTATTTTCTAAAGCACAGAAGGCAGAGAACATATTTTTGAGGTCGGGCTATACTTCTTGTGCATGAGGTACTAGACAGAACACATGGAAACAAATGGGTCAAATCAAAGGGGCTTCATGAGATTATATTTATGAGGAGAGCTGCATTAACAAGTTGCAACAAGTATAAGGAAACATAATTAAAATATGTAGCAGAGCAGTATTCTTACCGCAACAAGTATACAAAAACATAATTAAATTACAAAGCATAGCAGTATTCTTACCGCAAATACCCAGCCAAAAGATACACAGCGCCAAACCAAAGTCCAGGCCTGGAATTTCAAATTTTATGTTCCTGCGGTTGCCTCAGCCTTGGTTGGACCTTATGACTCAGCTATAATTCCTAGGTGATTTTGATGGCATAGAAATGCCTCTCATAAAACAACAGGTTACCCAAAGGGACTACTGTAAGATTCTATGAGAAATGCTTCCAAATGAAAAAATGAAAAGCATATTCGAGCATTAACAATTTGATAATTTGAACAATATATGTTCAATTATATACCTATATCTAAAGCAATTTTAGGCCACTTTGTACAAAACTGATATATTTGTTGCCTTCCCGAAATTGAGTAAGATGATAGGCAACCATTGATACATGCATCATAAAAATATTGACACGAAGATGATGTAGAATTATAACACGTTGTAACTTGTCAGTGTGAAATAAGATTTGACTATCTAATCAAGCTCCACAATGTGACTATTAACTAAATGCATCTTCCAGATTATATTTTCCATCCGCAACATGATCATTGGACCTGATCATACTAGTTTTGCCTACATAGATTTGGGTGTTAACTTCCAACATATATATTTGCATCTATTATATGGGGTGAGCTCAACACTACAAAGTTTAACATAAGGTATCAATGGTTCATGGACATCATAAGGACAAATTTTAACATAAATCATCAATGGTTCATGGGTATCATAAGGAGCAAGCTCAATATTATAGAATTTAACATAAGGCATCAATGGTTCATGGACATCAAAAGGAGTGAACTTAACATTATAGAGTTTACCATTTGACATCGATAGTTGTGATCGATAGTTTGTGAGTACCTTGGTCTTCGTCCTAATAGGATATATTTAGTGAGCATAGAAGCATACACAAAAGCTCTGGATTTCTACAGGATGGTGTTGCATATCATAGCTTGCAATCCTCTGGAGTCTGATCAATCCATTTGAACATTTCTTTACTTGACAAATTCCTTCCAACAAGAGGAATTGAAAATGCTTGTCGACATAGAGTGTGGAAGTAATTAATTTCAGTGCCTCCACTTACATTACCCAATTTCTCTGTGACGAACTAACCCAAGCTATGCAGCTTAAGAATACCCCCACTATGATCCTACTAAACAAATGTTCAACAAAGTGAGTTTTCTTACATCTATTCATACATACAAAACACAACATGAATAGATTTCAAAATCCATACAAGTTCACAACTCACCTGAGTAACATTGAGATTATCCTTTGGATTGAAAACCACAACATTTCCACCAAAGCCAAATGTCATTGAGGCATGTGGAGGATGCCCTACAGTTGACCTATCTTCCATAAAAGAGTTAAAGACAGGAGGTGTATGATTTGCACGTTTCCCAACATTAGGAATCTTATGATAATAACCTGCCATTTGTAGAGTTCCAAAATAATTATGGATGGCCTCAGATATCGAATTCTGATCAAGTTGTGGACTGTAAGAGTAAATAATATGACCAGAATCTGAACTTGGGAAATTAAAATCATTATGATGGATACAAAAACTGTGATTTGCTTGGCCATATCAAAAAGCAGAATTTGGAATATGAAAATTGGTTGACAGATCTAGCTCACCCTGTATACTTGACACCATTTATTTAACAAGTATCTCGTGGCTCATCCCGATGGAAAAGGAAGGTCTAGACAACTTTTAATGGAGACACTACTATGCTTCATATGGGTGAAATGTTGGCTTATAGATAAGATTTAGCCATCAAGCATCATGCTAGAATAAGCAAATTTAGATAAGAGTTGGACTCTGGCAATGGATACTAGAGTAGGCAGGCTGGCTCTTCTCATCTATGCTGGGAAAGGAGGCTTGCATGTCTCTATTGTGACCTAGTGATTCAAAACCATTCATGAATCACAAGCATATAAGTTTAAATAAAAAAATAGAGTTCTCATGCATATTACTATTAGCCATCAATGTACCCTAACTGATAATTCAATAAGTTATAACATGATTTATAATTGATAATTTTAAAGATCAGTTCATGAGCATGAAACAGGTCATAACAACATTTTTGTCATCCACATCCAGATCAGCAGTGAATAAAGTGGTTTCTTGAAGGATTTGGCAGGGATAAATAATAGTGTGGGTAAGATGAGAAACAACACAACACATAAGGTTAGATCGGATCTTAAAATCAATCCTTGACCATAATGATGGATCAAATCTCGAGAGCAAACCTTCACCATGCAAGGAATTTAAGGTTTTGAATTTCTTTTATTTAAAAAATGGATTTTGATTTAGGTTAAAAAAGCACATGAATTTTTCACACCCATTTCATTTTCCATAGGATCCATTTCCTTGTCTAGGGGATCCACTTCCATGGTGGATCCAGATCTGGATTAGATCCATGGATATATGGATCCTACACACATGGAAGACTAAGTAACACGATTCATAACTTGTCAACAGAAGTGATTCACAAGTTCAAAGTGAGCTCTCAATGTCAATAGCTGAGCTTTTCTGACCTGACCTGGGTTAGATCTAAGCTAAGCTTGTTTGTCAAAAATACACACATGGATAAACTATAGGGTATCCTGTGAAGTAACAAGCTATGCATACTTAATAGCAACAAATTTATTACTTTGCCATGCCTTCCTCATGTAAGAATAGATCTAAAGTCTTTGGAAAGTGTTATGTCAGCAAGTACTAATCTTCTGCTGGCATTTGCCAGCAAGCATCCCCCCTTTCTTAAATCTTGAAATAAGTAAATAGAACATCACCATGAAATTGAGCTTATGAGACAGGAAAATAGTTTCCACAAAAATATTTGCATGACGACCCTTTTAAATTAAAGTAATGGCATTGGATACAATAAAATGGTGCCTTACACAACACTAAGATAGAAATCTTCCGGCCGATGTCTATCCTTGAAGATCCATAAAACCTCATTTAAGAAGAGCATCTAGAGGACAAAAGAAGAGTATCAAATTGATTGGAACATGTTTATCTGTTTTTGAGGATAAAATAAATAACAGTTGTCTACATAAATGGAAAGAAATGATGTTCTAATATTTTAATTTACCTCTAAGTTTATCGTAAGTCTTACGCATAAGTGAAATTCCCCAATTTTGCAAAGAAAACAAACTAGTTCAGTTGTAATAACCACAATTCCTCACATACACTGCAGAGAATTGTCCAAAGTCAGTAGGATGTCCTAAAAAAGTCATGGAAAATTTCAGACACATACTGTACAATTCACAGTAGAATAAGCAAGTGATGCCAGAGTAATATAACAATATACATTATAGTTTCTTAGAGACTATTAACCCATCAAGTTGCTCCATAGCAATTTTAGGGTTGAGGACTAGCTAAATTTCATTGGGCTGGTCATATTTATTGTTATACTCAATACCTACTATGTTGTTGCAAGTACATTGTGTTGTAGAATATCTTGGGATGACATAAGTTACAGAAAAGAGGGATCTACTTTATAAAATTGAGGTGTTTTTTAGCTCGAGTTTATTTCGAAGCTAGAAAGATTCCATTATTGTATTGCAAGCTGCCAAAACATTTTGGTCAAAATACCTTAAGGTGGTAGGAAGGTGTATTGACTCAATGGATTCCAAAACTTCGATTGATCCTTCAAAGGTTAATTTGTCCTTCACTTACACAAAATAAATGTTAGAAAATGACAAATTGTGTGTAGGAAATAGTAATAGTCCTCCATGGAATGGAATCCAAAATCCCAAACATTGTATGTTCCAAAAACTTGCAAGTGAAAATAGGAAGGCTTGAGATTATGCTAGATATTCAAAAGATATTACTCCATCTAATAAGAGTACTTCAGGACAAAGGGGCCTATATGAGATATTGGAAGGGAGGCATATTCACAATCAAGTATCTGTTCTAGTTAGTTACCAAATTAAGAGTAACTTTTACAAGATTAAAGAAGGTTTGATGACTCTACTAAGGAAGTATTTGGAGGATGAATGGGGCCTTACATGCACTGCAATTTTAGGCCATATTGATCATTTTCAAAATACAAAATACGAAGAATTGGGATGGGAATGTGGATGACAAAATATTCAGTTGTTGAGCTACCACCTCTTAAAAAAACATATGATGCAAAAGAAATGTTATTTGGAAGTTCAGGTTTTGTCCCAGGTATTCGATCACTGCAAAAAGGGTTGGAGATTGCTTGGATGTAATGGGTGCTGATTCATTAAATTTTGAAATATATGGGTGTAAAAAGTGGATTGGAAAAACCGAGTGTGCTGCTCTTTTACGTTCTTCTGTCCTCCAAGCACATACTGTAGAATTTGGATGTGAATTAATGAAGATAGGACCCGATGAGCCTAGGGAGTAGGTTTTACTTAATGAAAATGTGGAAGTAAAAAAACATAAATATTATAGTATTGGTAATATTATAGTATTGGAGCATTCAAAATGAGCTCGAATCACAAGATGATTGCATAAGCAGAGGACGCTAGAGGTGATTAAATCTACACTGTTTATGTCATGGATATAGAAAGTAGACAATTCATTGGCAGTTCGTTAATCAGAATTACCGATTTTTTGGAATGGGATGAAAGTGAGACAATTGTGTATATTACCATTGATGAATACATTGACCTTTTAATGTATGGCAGCACCATCTGGGTTTAGATCAGTATGAAGATACTTTCCTGTATCATGAAAATGATGAAGAATTCCTTTTAGAGCTTCACGAATCTGAAAGTAGAGAGTACCATTTGTTGTGTATGGAAGTAAAAACCAAACAATTTGTCCTCTATCTAAATCTTTATGATCCACAATAAGAATTGAAATGCTTTAATGCAGCATGTTCAGGGAGAGTAGACATTGTAGTAAACCATCGAGGCAACCACTTTTTTATCAAAATAAGACTCGTATGATAGCATGGTAGACTTCTTCAAGTCCCAGTCAACAATATTTGTTGACTAATTCGAACACACCGATTCAGAACTCTAGTCATTGTGAAAACCCTATAGACCTATTAAAAGCTTCAGTGTGATGGAAGAAATGTGTCGCCACATGAGAAAGTCACAAAGAGTAAAAATACACCATCAAAAATGTGCTTGACCATCAAAACTATGCTTGAAGGGCTTGAAAGTAAGTAAAAAAATACCAATGTTGCGATTTTGTTTGATTAATCAGAGACATGGAAAGCGCCAGAATTAGGACTGTTGTGGCTGATATTTGAGGTCATGTCTTGTTCACGGCTTAAATGCAACTCCTTTAAAGGCTGTAAGTTACTAAATATAATACCAAAACCTCCTCGGTCTATAGGGTTTAGATATTTTTCTCTTTAAATATATATGAGGGAGCAAAATCGTTATAATGGAGGCTATCATAGATTACCACAAAGTCATTATTCAATGGCTGGTTGTAAAATAGGGACAGGGGAATTTAAAGCAATTCATATATTCATTTAAGTCCATATGGGGAGATCACGAGACATATCTGTGTTTTAAAATTTTTACCACAGGCTCTCAATTTTATTCTATTCAAACTAGAACAACAATACTTACGGTTCCCTATCGAAATATGGGTTAGACTTTCTGTTTGAGTACATGCATGGCCCGCGCTTTGATCGCATTCTGAGAATGATTGGGTCAAGTCTTCTTGAGATGCTCCTTGTATATGGAGAGCTCTGCGTCCAATTTCTTGATCTTCTAGTTAATCACATCACCTCTCTTGTTCATCTGTCCCAACACTAACAAAATTTATAGTAGATTCCATCACAGTCGCATTCTTTGATCAACCATGGATACATTATACATGTTATAATTGCTTAAATGCTTACCTTCTCAGAGACCTCCACAAATGGAGAAGGGGCCTCCTTCTTGAAACTGAATAATCACTTTATCATCTTTGCCCAAGTCAAATTCTCCAATGCACTATCAGAACCGATGTGAGAGATTTTAGGCTCCTGTGTTGCTACTGCTCTCTGTGGTGTGCTTTGTGGGAACGAAATGTTATCTATGTATGGTTTGCCCGCCAATATTCCATGGCCATACCATCTTAAATTTAAATTTGGAAAAATGGTTTTCAAATGCGTCAAAGAGTTTTAAAGAAAGAGTTAAAAAATTTCATCGAAATGTAAATAAACTATTATAATTTTCTAAAAAATGCAAGAACATTGTTTAATTTGCAAACTATTTTCTCTAGTAGTTTTGATGTTGTATTGATTCCTTTCATGTATGAGACAATTACCAGTAGTTTTGATGTATGGATTCCTTTCATGTATGAGACAATTACCAGTAGTTTTGATGTTGTATTGATTCCTTTCATGTATGAGACAATAGTAATGATAGAAGGGTTAATCTTTTTTGTTTAAAATTGGTATTTCGTTTATGGAGGTTTCACGTTAATATAGTTTTCACTTTGTTTAACAAGTGCAGTGGTATGAATTCTTGTTTATATATTTCTATCCATGTCCCTTTCGTAAGGAGTGAGGTTTTGAACCATTAATTAATGGACATTTTATGGCAGTCCATTGTTCACGTATGATATCATAGTCTTGATTCAAGGGTGGCATTCAAGTAAGGAGTGAGGTTTTGAATCATTAATTAATGGACATTTTATGGTAGTCCATTGTTCACGTATGATATCATAGTCTTGATTCAAGGGTGGCATTCAACAAAAAAACATTCACAGTAAAATCATGAATCATCTTTTCACAATCAATTCCACACATGTTCAATACACGAAGAATATCAATCATGTCCTTGTTATTTTCATGGATATTTATAAACATGAACTAATGTCAAATTTTTAATTCATAAGCCAATGCATTGCAAGAGTCCTCATGGATGTTGTGGTTGTCACCTTACAATCTCCTTTTTAAATGTGCATGCATTTAACTTATGAGTAATAGTTTTTCAATAGAGAAATATTCAATACCCTAGAGAAATTCAATACCCCTATTGGAAGCAACATTTAGTACATTACCTATTAAGAGTCAAGCTAAAATGTCTCTATTGTATAATTGATGATATTTCTTGCATATTTGAAAGCTTGATATTTGAAATAGAAAGTGGGTTGGTGACCATATTGTCTATCAATTATGGACATTCTTGCAAGCATCATTGATATGAAATGGATCACTATATAATTTGTCATTTATTTTAGTACTTTATGGGTGGAAAAAATGGATTTATTGGCTTGTAGGGCCCATTTAAGGGGTAGGTCCTATTTTGGTGATTTGGGATACATAAAATCATAAGGCCTATTTGGGGCCATGAACAACATTGTTTTGGGTCAAAGACAAGGGTTCCACTCTTAGTGTATTGAGCATTGTTCCATGGTTGAGCAAGAGAAAGGGAGTGGGATATTGGATCATATTAGAAGAAGTAGAAGAACCTATAGCAACGAAACATACTATAGTGTCATTGCAACTCTATAGTGAGTGCACATTTCTTTGTATTCGCATTGCATATATGATAAGAAAAGAGCAAGGCATAGTCCTCACCTTCTAGTTTGGTCTTCTCATATAGGGTTTCCCAAGGTACATCTTGTGTTCATTGTGTGAGTGTGTGTTATTTTCTTTAGCTTCTTTAATTTCAGTCTCATCTTATTTTAGTATGTTATGCACTAAGCTAGTAATAGGAAATCTTGATCTTCAATGACACTACATAACCAAGAGTGTGCATAAACTTGTAAGACTTGTTGTGATGAATTGTTCTAGTGGAATATGCATGGTAATTTAATGATCAATAACAAAATAAGTCAGCCGCTCAAAAGGAAGTCGAGGAGTTGTTAGCTTCATACAACTTTCCCGTAAATGTGATACACAAGTATGATCCCAAGGGGATCATTTCTCAAAAGAGACAGGCAGCCCGTTCTGCGGCTTATCTCCATGAGCCACATCCCTTATTGGACAAGATGGCCAACTTAAATAGTTGGGAGAAATGTTAGGTTGTTTTAGATCCTGGAAAAGCTACTGAAGCATCAATTATTCCAACACCCCTTAAGATGGATACGTTGGGGAAAAGAGACACATCAGAGCCTACGTTTGCAACCAGAAAGGAAGGATCAGGGAGTCTGGGGTCGATGACAAAAAGGTTGAAGTTAGAGGGGACGTCCAACGCAACCTCAAAGGTTATGCCAAAACCTACCCCTGTGATACCCGTCGTCCTTGAAAATTTCCCATCTGCAACATGGCCTCAGAGTCAGGAGACTCAGTCTATGGAAGGAGCTTTGGTTACCACGTTGCCCATCAAAGCTGGCTTGTTTGGGATTTATGCACAGATTAAAGATGATAACATAGACCTGGAGAAGTCATTGTTCCCGAAGAGTGAGCTTGACATGAGAAAGTAGTCCAGGATGCTATCAGCGCTGGATCTTAAATAAGGAGCCCTAAAGATGGCTATCCTAGAGCAAATAGTGTCAGGAGGGAAGGAAACAACTTCTAATTTTAAAAACTACTCAAATAACATTGAATCTAGACGCATTCACATCCAAGGATATTATGGAGCTTCATCGACAGACAGGCGGGGGAGTGTACCATGACGTGCAGAAATATACTATGAGCATGAATAGGCTACTCCAAGCCTCCTCAATTGCAGATCCCGTTGACAAGCTTGTTCACATGGAGGTCATATGTAAGGGGTACAATTAGTTGTAGGAGGGAATGATATCTAACAACTTGATTGAAACTAGAAAAATAACTATAAGAGTTGAAAATGTACAATTTGATTTGAAGAATAGGCCCAAGAGATGACAATGAAAATAGATGGTAAACAAAACCAAATCAAATGGATTGCATATTTTTATGACGAAAATGCCTCTTTATAGATTTACATAGGTTCATGGATGTTTATTAATTGACTAATCAAATACTTATTCTATTGGGGCATGTAACTCAAATCTAGAAAACCTAATTAACTAATCAACTAACTTATTAAATACACAAAAATAATAATATATAACCATATCATAGGGGGGTTCATCCTCAAGTAGAACTCTTGATATTTCAAGTTGGACATGCTTTCTTCATATTCTCTTTTTGTTTTATGTTGAAAGGGTCCCTTCTTTCTTCCTGGTTTAAGTGGCACTAGTGTAGGGGGAGGAGTCTATAAAAAAGTACTAAAGTAAATCCTAGTTGAGAGAACAATATCTAAGGAAGTCTATAGTTACAATGAGAATGTGTTTTGGAAGTAAGATGGCTATTGAAGTTATTGGTGTGGATTGTATCTTGAAAAAATAACCATGATGGGCATTGTTGGAATGCGTATAGTATTTTTCTATCATACACTGGTCTGGGATCTCTATGGACAATAGAAATCTCATTCACCAACTGGATAGGTTGGGAGTACATAACAAAGAGTAAAAATGTGGTTGTATATTAGTGTATGAATGACTTCTAATGTAAAATAAATATTTTATGTCAAATTAATGGGAAAAAAAGAAATTCTATGACAAACAAAAGCCTATATGGAAAGACAATCGTTGTGTATATGAAAATATCTTGATTACTATAGTGGATTTTGCTTGGAAATGAAAGGCACGTGATGATAAGGATAATGACAAAGAGAAGATGAAAACGATTCATAATGTGGAATTGATGTGATATGTGTCTATGTCGGATCTGTGAATCTCCCACGTCATTTTCTAAGGTTGGGAAGGAGTGTGCTATGGATGGTAATGGAAACCCCATAATGATATTATCAAGAGAATTTGGTTACCCTAGTGGAGTATCACATGTGTAAGAAACAATGGCCCAATCCATGTGGACATGGAAGTTGGCAAGGGTGCCCTTTAGAGTGGTCCAATTGACTGCATGGCTTATAGTGTCATTCTCGATGATGTGGTAAATTGCCACAATTAAGGGAGAGATTTATATATAGTGTGCTCAACATATATGGAATTTGTGTGTATGTTGTAGAAACATATATAATTGTCTTTTCTTTATATCCATTTTTTTAAAGTGTAGCAAATAAAAATCGACTTTCCTTTTTTTTTAAGTTTAGCAAATAAAAAATCGGTATTTTAAAATTTGTCTTTGCTTTATATCCATTTTTTTTAAAGTTTAGCAAATAAAAATCAATTTTCCATTTTATCCATTTTTTTAAGTTTAGTAAATAAAAATCGATTTTCCCTCTTTTTAAAAGTTTAGCAAATAAAAAATCGATTTTTAAAAAATTTAAAAATTTAGCCAAGTTTACCAAATAAAAAATCAATTGATTTTTCAAAAATTTAAATATTTTGCCATGTCACAAATCAAACCAAGCGTAAATCCAATTTTGAATCCATAGTCACCATCTGTGCCAAGGGAAAATCCCATGAGGGGTCTAAGTTTTCTTTACACATTGGTCTCGTTCATTGTTGGAATTAACCGACTTGGTTATGTCTTGAATAATATGGTTCCTACAAACTAATATGGTTCCTACACATACTAGTGGAACTTATCTAAAGGGAAATTGCTAGTGATAAACCTAAGAGGCTTGAGTCATGTATTGACTCAAAGGACAACTAAGTAATTCTCGTTACTTGAGGGAAATGATACCCCTCATGCCACTGATAAAATTAAAGAAACAAAGCAAAGAATTGAAGAAACAATATGTAAACATAATTTTGATGGAAATTATTATGTTTATCAAAATGGAAGGCATTTACTTGTTAACATAAGTGAGAAAGAAACTAATAAAAGTATAGTGTCTAATGAACAAAGAATTGATAGTGTCACGTGCAATGAAGTTGTCAAAAACCCCAACCTTGACATCATTTCTGACAAAGTAAGTGAGATTAATTATGAGCCAATTGTCCAGTGACAAGTAAAATATGTACGAGACAAACTTATAAGCTTCAGATTGTCAAGAACTCCTAACAAAAAATTCAAAATTTATCGGCATTTTTTCTCATGAGAATTGATTGGATGGTGCAAATATGGAAATTGGATTGCAGAAAAATATTGAATGTAAAAGTAGTGGAAGCAATAAGTGATATTCATAAATGTCACACTTAACACATGGCCATAAGTGCTACTCATAACTATCACACTTAAACCCCAAAAATAAGTGATATTGCACATAATACCATTGACACACTAACTTATTAAGACATTGATTGAATCTAACCACTATGACCTTGGACACATAATGGCAAAGACTCCATAGTAGTGGTCTTAAAGTAGTATCTTTTGTCAAAAACTATAGAGAGGACCACCTAGCATCATCAAAAACCCATTAGAATGGTCAATGGTGACAAACATTTTTCCACAATCACCAAAAGTAACCAAAAAATGTATTGGTGAGGGGCAATAAAATATCGTCACTAGAACTGTCACCAAAGAGAGAATTAACAACAATCCTTTAACAACCCTCGCCAAAAGTGTCACTAAAAAGGGATTTGGTGATGAAACTTAAAGGACCATCTCAAAAGGAACTTATAATGACAATGTTTTAAAGACCTTCATCATATGCGACATTGGTGATGACCCTTAAAGGTTTGTCACAGACATGACCCTCACCAATGACCTTTTTTCTTGTAGTGTAAGGCTAGCTTCTCATCATGGTTATGAGTCTTAGGGCCTTGGACATGGTTAGGTAAGGATAGTTGAACCTCAAGCCCTAAAGGAATCTTCTAGACATCTAATGCCAAATAAGTTTCATTGAACAACTAGACACGACCTCACATTGACGGTATCTTTGGCCTATGATTGGGGATGTCGGTGCCATTTGGTTGTTTGAACACTATGTATGTGTCTTATGGACTTGAAAAAGACATATAGAATAAGGCCATGCCTTAATCCATAAAAAAAATTGAGAAATCCAAAGCCATGAATAATTCCTCAAATAACAACATATGACTTACCAAGGGTATCCTTAGCCTCTGATAAATCATGCAGCTAGTTCTTTCATGTCAACATTTTAAGCATTACATATTGGTCTCAAGACATTGATATGGTAAAGGAAGGAAATCCAAGCATTATCATATGAATAAAGCTTATGAGCAACCAAGGCCAAACATGATGCCACCCAACCTCTCGAGGGTTTCAAATTAGTCACTTTAGGTTACAAAAATGACCTAAATGGTAGTCAACATAGCCTAAATTGTTTATCTCATAAATGAAATTCTGGGCATCTAGCACTAAACACAATGTCTTAAACACCATACCTGACCTTGGTACCAAATCCTACTATGAAAATACTATGAATGCTTCGCATATCTGTAATAAGAGGATTGAAATTTCCCATAGAGTCTATTTGTGGTGATATTGTTTAGGTGTTAGAGGCTATGGATTAAGGTTGAGAGTATTGAGGTACGAAGTATGGTAGGTTATATAGGTTTAGTACCATTGTAGTAGGAACATGCACATGTTTTAGAGTAGTGAGTGTGCATTATTAGCATGCATGAATTTTAGAATGGATGTGCATTCTTGAAACATGTATATAAAAATGGCATAAATCCCCACCTCAAACTCTTTGAAAAATGCTCTTTTATTTGTAGGCTATCTGCCCTTTTCCTTGTCGAAAAATGGTTGTTACATATAGTGTTTATGATTTTTGTGTGATTGGAAGGAAAATATTTGTTTATTTCTTGTTGACAAAGCATGTAAATATGGTGAACATATATGTAATCAATCAAGCATGTATTTTAGGAAAGTGTAGTCTAGTGAAAGGCAAAATTATGAAGGAAGAGAAACAACAATGGTGGGTGAGTCTACAAGTATCTCAAGATCTCATGTTCTATTCATAATTCAAACTTTCTATCAATCAAATAATATTTCCATGCATTTAGGACATGGGAATCTATTGTTACTAAGAGATCCAAGTTGTCATGATCTGCTTACTTTTGCTTGTGAATGTTTAACTGCTTAGACTCATATTCCACCACTTTTCCTTCCTTCATGAGAACTCCCTAAATTCTCTCACCACTCGCATTTATCCATACCAGGAAATCCTTATCAAAGAAAGGAAGTATCATTATAGGTGTTGTCATGAGAATTCTCTTTAAGTTCTTGGTATCTTTCTTCATGTATGGTTTTCCACATAAATTTGACACCTTTATCTTGTAACTTTGGCAAGGATCTTATAATTTTTTAGAATCCTTTGAAAACTCTATGATAATATCCAACTAATCCAAGAAGCTTCTTACTTTGGTTGCATTCTTTGGGGTTGTACAACCAAACATAGCTTCGATCTTATTAGGGTGTATCTTTAATCCTTCTTTAGATATGACAAGCCTGATATATTTAATCTCCTTCTTAAAGAATTTTCATTTTCTTTACTTAGCATATAGATGGTATTCGCGTAGCTTCTACAACAATAGGAAGAAATGTGATAAGTGTTACGTTCCTCCTCATTTTGAGAATATATTAGGATGTCATCAATGAATACCAAAACACGCTTGTATAAATACTTTTGGAACACATCATTTGTTAATTAAATGAAAAGTATGTAGCATTTGTCGATGCAAAGGGGGAAACTATGAACACATAATGCCCATATATAGTTCTAAAATAAGTCTTTGGTACGCTAATTTATTCCACTCTCATATGATGATACCCAAAACTTGAGTTGAAATTTGAAAAAACTTTTTCCCATTTGAGTTAATAAGGAGGATCATCAATTTGGGTAGGAGGTACTTGTTCTTAAGTGTCACTTTATTCAACATTCTATAACCAATGCACATCCAAAAGGTTCCATCCTTCTTATTGACTAGAAATATGTGTGCTACCCAAGGTGATGCACTTGGTCATATGAACCCTCTATCTAATAATTCTTGTAATTGCATCTTGAATTCATCCAATTCATTAGTTTGCAATATATTCTAGGCCTTAGATATTGGCATTGTGTTATGTCATGATTTATTGTTGCCATTGTTGTCCATTGGAAGCCACTTGAGTCACCCTTCACAAAAAGGGGAAAACAATGAGAAGAAAGGGTGATGGAATGAAAATAACTAGCATGTTGAAACTGGAAGGAAACTTTTAGGGTGGGTCTTTTTAGAACCACCCCAAAAACCCTAAACCGCCTTCAAAAAAACCTTTAGGGGGGGTCTTTTTAGAACCGCCCCAAAAGTCTTGAGAATTGGGATTTGAGGGGGGCTTTTCAAACAACCGCCTCCAAAAGTTCAATTATCATGAATTTTAAGGGGGGTTCCAAACAAACCGCCTCCCAAAGTTCAATTCTCATGACTTTTAGGGAGGGTTTTGACAAACCACCCCCAAAAGTTATGAGAATTGGAATTTTAGGGGGGGGTTTCAAACAACTGCCTCCAAAAGTTCAATTCTCATGACTTTTAAGGGGGGTTCCAAAAAAAATGCCTCCAAAATTTCAATTCTCATGACTTTTAGGGGGGGTTTTGACAAACCACCCCAAAAAGTTATGAGAATTGGGATTTTAGGGGGTTTTCAAACAACTGCCTCCAAAAGTTCAATTCTCATGACTTTTAAGGGGGGTTCCAAAAAAACCGCCTCCAAAAGTTCAATTCTCATGACTTTTAGGGGGGTTTTGACAAACTGCCCCCAAAAGTTATAAGAATTGGGCTTTTAGGGGGGGTTTTCCAAAAACCGCCCCCAAAAGTCAAATTTCAAGACTTTTGGGGGCGGATTTAAAAAACCCGCCCCCAAAAGTCCAATTTCCATGACTTTTAGGGGCGGTTTTAAAAGACCGCCTCTAAAGGTCTGAAAAAACTTTTAGGGGGGGTTTTACCAAGACCCCCGCAAGCCAAAACTGCCCCTAAAGGGCTATTTTGTTGTAGTGATTGTAAGATTGAATAGCATTGTTGCATGTTATCATCCAGTAGCACTTCTATCCAGCATGGTATAACATCAGGAGCTCCTCCCCAACGAAATATGAAAGGATGTTTTAGCCCATTAGCAGATGGTCAACCTTCAAATCCAGATTCAGCAGTGTGAAGATTAACAGTTTCCATATTTTGTGCCCACTCTTTTTGGAGGGTATGATTTTGAAGATAACCAATACCCATATGTGAACTTTGCCTCTAGTAGCATAGAGATCATCTCCAGCACGATGTTAAGCAATCATAAAGAACTTGTTTTTATATTGAAGAGCAACAACCTCACAGCTAGCCAAGCCCATCTTATCACTGCAATAGTCTGGGGACCCAGATATTAGTTGTCCCAAATAGCTCAGTAAATGTTTATGCCACTCAATATGCTCAAGATGTAATGAATGAACAAGTTGGATCATTTGATGATTGTAAGATAGATAGACAAACTCGAAAACGCTAATCGAGTATGTTGATCAATATTTTGGCTAGTGTTAAGATCCCTGTTTTCACAAACAACTTGTCCATTTGGAACCCACTGGCTAAAAGTATGCTCGAAAATCAGTTTGTATGGAAACAATTTCATACCAGAAGGATAAGGCTGTGCTGTTTGATTTAACCCAAAAAGGGGGACTTCTTCACTTTATTCGATTTTCAACTGTGTAGAGGATAATTAAAAATCAAAATCTGATACAAATGAACCAAGGAGTACACATGAACCATGTAAGAAGGAATAATATTAATCAGAGAAACATAAACATTCACAAACCTAATTTAACAATCAGGTCCTATAAGCTGGTCCAACACAAGTTAGCAGACACCTTTAATGCTAACCTTTAATTGCTTTTATCTTCACTTTAAATATCAAAGGAATTAAAGCTTAAACAGTAGAAACAAAGTCCTAAATTCATCAACACACCATGAAAGCCAAAATGCAAAGCCCTAATTTTAGTATCATGGTTTGATTGAACAAGGAGAAATAGCACAAAGGAATTTCTAAAGCAACTCACCTTTGCATAAATCTACAGATGATTTTCATTTCTTTAGTTTTCTTTTATAGTATCTCCAAGCAGTTTTTAATTATTGATTTCATGAATTTCAGATCCAAAATAAAGATAGAAGCTATTGTTACCTGGATCGAAGTATTTGTTTGTTGTTTTACCACATCAGTGAACTAGGAAGCACTTGTAGTATAGCATGGCATTTACTAAAGTCCTTCCTAATTCTCTACCCTTCAGATTGACCTTTTAGTGCAAATTTGATATCTGGGTTTTACCTTTTCCTAAGAGAATACTCCCTGAATCGCCATTTTAGTCTTTGACATCAAATTGATTGATTTAAGCCTTAAAATGTTTTATCATAAATAAAGAACTTTTGGGAAGTTATGTTGGAATTGAAATGTGGGAATTGGTTCCACAAGTCTTCTCAAGGAAAAGCTATGGAAACATCCCAACTCTCCAAAAACTATTTGCCTACAAATTACTTTTGATCTTAATTCATAGCTGGGAACATGTAGGAAATAACAAAATTCTAGGAGATCATGGCTCATATGGCATTTTTCTTGTGGATCCATGCTCAAAGTGATTTGCTTTTAAATCCTGGTTAAATCATTTCAATCTGCTGAGGCCTGATCCCAAAGATTTAGTAGTAAAAATTTTATTGTATTGTAACTGAAAGGGGTAAATGGTCAGATGAAAAATATTTAAAAATATGTGAAGGTGTAGGCCACTGAATTGGTTTCAATGTGTAGGGCCTAATCCCATAGATTTAGAAGTGAAAAGTTTATTGTATTGTAACTGAAAGGGGTAAATGATTAGATTGAAATATGTTTCAAGATATGTGAAGGTGTAAATCATGTAAGAGATTTCAAGATATGTGAATATGTAAATCATGTAAGGGCCTAATCCCATAGATTTAGAAGTGAAAAGTTTATTGTATTGTAACTGAAAGGGGTAAATGATCATATTGAAATATGTTTCAAGATATGTGAAGGTGTAAATCATGTAAGAGATTTCAAGATATCTGAATATGTAAATCATGTAAGAGATTTCAAGATATGTGAATATGTAAATCATGTAAGAGATTTCATTTGTGTGAAAGGAGGAAATGATTAGATTGAAATATGTTTCAAGATATGTGAAGGTGTAAATCATGTAAGAGATTTCAAGATATGTGAATATGTAAATCATGCAAGATATTTCAAGATATGTGAAGATGTAAATCATGTAAGAGATTTCATTTGCATTAGAAATTGAGGGGGCATTCCGAGAATTGAACTCGGGACCTCTTGCACCCTAAGCGAGAATCATACCACTAGACCAAATGTCCTTCAATGAATTATTTTGTGTGTAAAGAAATGGAAAATAAATAGAAATTCGTTGTAGCATGTTTTTTGTAAAGCAAAGTAGATAGATACCAGAAAAAAAAGAGTAAAATAAGAAATCATACCTAGGGGATATCAAAGAATGCAGAAATGTTAGATGTAGGATTTGAACCCCGTCCTTCCCAAACGTCATGAAACTGCAGACAACGCTGGATCCATCAACCATTAACAAATGTAAAGAATAGATTTCTACAACCTATTTATTGCAAGGATTTGGAATTCAGACTTGTTTTTCCACGTGGCCTATGCAATCCCCGTGGAAACAACCTAGTCGAGGTGGGAAGTTTGGAAACAGTTGAAAGATGGCCATCGAGATAAAGGACATCTACAGTAAATATAGTTTGGGAATACAAATCAATGCCTCGTGCTAAGATAGAATAAATTCTACCATTGTAAGTAATGTATGCTTTTTAATAGAGTGCCCCAGGGATGGAGGGATAGTGATTGAAGAAATAGAGATGTAAGAGTAGAGTTGAGGGGATTCTGTAGTTTCAAAGGCATGGTAAATGAAGAAATACAAAGGAAAAGTAAAGGTGGTAAATGAAGAAATATAAAGGAAAAGTAAAGGTGATTTTATATTGACAGAATTATTGAAAATATATTTAAATGGATAAGCATTTTTTTAAATTGTTTATTATTAATAAAGTTGAATAGATCTAAACAAAAAATTGATAATATTATATATAGATATATTAAAAATATTCAAAAATTTGATATCATTATGGAGCAAGTTTTAAATGCTTTTCACTTAGACCATGTTGAAGAGTTTTCTTTAGTGGTTTTCAAGACTTTATAATGAGAAGTGCAGGAACAAAATGAGGATGAAGACACAACAAGGATAATGGTAGGCTTCTTGAGCGATATCATGGGGTCGCTAGAGCTAATAAAGACAATAGAAAAGGTGGGAAAATGATAGAGCCAGGAAGGTTGACAAAGATTGTTGAAGGTCACACTTTGAGATGAACAAGGAAAAGCTCAAAAACTATGAGAAAGAAAGAGGTTGAGGTGGATCAAATGGTTCATTGATGAGGATATCAAACCCATCCACTTAAGAAGAAGGAAAGAGGCGGCCTTATTGAAGGAAGCAAGAGACCAAAGCAGGTGGGTTGTCCTTTGGAATGACAAAGCTAAGATCGAAGAGTTTAGAGGCACAAGCCAAAAAAAGGGAGAGCTCACGTGAACCAAAGAAAAATAAAATTAATGGTATGGGACATTGTAGTACTAGTTGAAACTCATGAACATGAATTAAAGAATTCAAGAGATTTGAGGACACAATATGGTCAACAGGGAAATTTTTAGGGGCGAAATTTCACCAATTGGTTATTTTTGGGGCTTTTTTTCAAAAACTAAATTCGCTATTTGGTCATTTTTAGGCTCTAGTATCGCTTATATTTACATAAAATTTGTTTTTTTATTATAATATTAGCCAAAATTTACAAATTTCAGTAGTAAATTGTATGTTTCATATTTAATATTCGCCTACCTATCTATATATATATATATATATGTTTTTTTCAATCCAAAATAATCGTCTAGAATACTATACTTAAGTATACTATTAGAATCCTTAAAAAATACCCTGATGTTCAATGCAAAACCAAACATCAAATAATCATAAAGGACATGGGGGAATTGCATGCATCATAAAGGCGGAGTTTCAAGATAACAAAAAGTTAAAGGAAATTACAAAAGCAATCAAAATGTCTATCTCAAAAGACAAAATGGAAGCACTAGCACCTTTCAACCCCTAGAATTTAAAGTTTTAGAGGAAACATGGATTAAACAATGAAGAGTTGCACCTACTAAGGGACATAGTGGACTTCGAAAAAAGAGACAAAATACTTCATTAAGATCCTCCATTTTAAGTTACCAAAACTCAAAATTATGTCAAATAATTAACTTTTCAATTTCTATCCTTGAGCTTCCGACCATTTTCAAGTATGAATCAGTGTTCTATAACTCCCATTAAAACTAGGTATACTCCACATATAGGACCAAGCAAACCCTCAGTAAAAAAAACTTCCCTTGAAGCCAAATACGGCTTGGATACCAACTATTGAGATATAATACCTATTTACAATGATTATGCATTATGATTCTTACAGTTAAATAGAATTAGGCAATGCCACACAATATATTCACAAAAAAATACAAATTACCCTGGAAACCCTTTACCGGGAAAACCAACAAACCAATGAGCTTAAGTGCTCATCTATTAGCAATGATTTCTCTTACACACTCATCGACCATACATACATGAGTTTTGGTAATTACATTCCTTCTGCTATGTACATTTCACCTTTCCATCACATCCTATTTATAGATGTAATACTCTAATTCATGACAACCGAATTAGTTACAACTAATTGTTCCATTAATAGCGATCCATAACGCCTTAACTAATTTGAGTTATTATGTTACAATCAACTTTAGTCGACCACCCATTGAGCTTGCTTGTTGAAATCCTATGTGCTTTAATTCCCGTTGACTGCCTTTGCATTCCACTATACCATCGACTATACCGCGTCAACCACCCATGACTCTCAACGACTAGTCAACCAGACTTCAACCATCTGTCGACTTTAACTCCTGTCAATTGTGTTCAACTAATTGACAATCAACATAGACCATTGATTAACATGCAAAGAATATAACACTCCCAACATTCTCCCACTTGTTGTTTTCTTTGCATAAACTAGAAATTCAAACTTCAGTTTATTTAACTAGGACCAACAGGACCATTGATTCTCTACAGCATGTAAACTTACCAATATTAACATACTTTGCCAATGAGTCTACAATGTTTTTCAAGGTGTCTACCTTTTCCAGCAATACTTTCTATTTTCCACCATGTCTCTCATGAAATGGTATTGTACATCAATATGCTTTGTCTTTTAATGATATGTTGGGTTATTTTCCAAGGAGATTGTACTTTGACTATCACAATCCATCCTAAGAACATGATGTTTAAACCCAATATTTGAACACAATCTCTCCAACCAAACTGCCTATTTGCTTGCATGAGTGCCTACCATGTTTTCAGCCTCAGTAGTTGACAATTCAACAATTGTCTGCCTCCTACTCATCCAATTGACTTCTCCATCGAATAACTTGAAAATGTATCCACAGGTCGACCATCTATGATCATAATCTCCAGCCCAGTCATAGTCGACAAAACCATGTACGTTGATTTTATTGTTGGTTTCAGATTTGCCTTGATAGCATATTCCATAATCTGTCATGCCACGCAGATACCTGAATACTCTTTTGACTACTTTCTAGTGCTCCTTCCTCAGTTCCAACATGTACCTACTCAATATTTGCACTGCATGGGAAATATCAACTCAATTACAGACCATAGCATACATCAGATTACCTATCGCACTAGCATAGGGCATATGTGCCATGTACTATATTTATTCTTGTGTCTTAGGAAATCGTTCAATAGATAATTTAACTCTTACGGGAATAGGGACCTTAACCGATTTTCATTTCTACATGCTGAAGCATTTTAGAATTATCTCTTGACATATTTGCTTTGATTTAACTAGATCCTTCTATCTGCACGATCTCTTTGTATTTCCATTCCAAGAATAAAATGGACTGCACCAAGATTCTTCATGTCGAACTTGGAGAATGGGTGCAACATTACATTACCTCCTTAATCAAATCCATGTTATTACTGACTAATAACATATCGTCGACATACAAATTGCATATATAAAGTGATCACTGACATATATATAAAATGATAAATATTCTTTCAGAAAAATTATATATGGATAAACATGGGATGCTAAATAATGGCATAGGGGTTGAGAACGACATAAATGTGACACTACGACTGCTTTCCTTATGCTATCATTCGAAGTGCCCACACCTATCCCCGATAATTCTTTGTATAGCTATGAGTAAGCAAGGGATAATCATTCACTTCTCGGAATTATGTATTGTTAACTTATATGGGCCCTATCGTGACAGACAAGCATTCTAGGAACATGTTTTTGCGAATAACTTCATGGAAAAATGTAATCTCATATTATGTGGAGACTTCAACTTTACATTGTCCTCTTGTGAAGTGTGGGGAAATGGGTGTAAGGATGATCCCTTGGTAGGATTCATTAAGGACCATTTGGAGGCTGCTGATTTAGTGGATGTGATGCCTTCTTTTCTAGTTCCTACTTGGAACAATGGACGGGTGGGTCCTCAAGGGTTAGCAAAGATATTGGATCGCTTCCTCATTAAAAGTTCTCTTCTAAGTGTCTTCGATCACATTCAGTCTTGGCGGGTGGTGACCGAAGCGTCTGACCATAAAGCAATTTGTCTTGAACTCCTTCTTCAGTCCAAAAGGAGTGTCTACCCATTCAAGTTTAACAACACTTGACTCGAAGAACTGGATTTTTGCAAGCATATTATGAGCAGGTGGCAGTCCATGCTGGATGAAGTCGATATTTCACACTTTTCCAACCTTAACAACAAATTAGACAAAATCTGTTTGGAGGCTATTCGTTGGGATTGGCTCAAAAAATCGGCCAATGGAAATGATCTTCGGTCCATCGACAATCAGATACAATGCATGGATTTGAACTTGGCCGGGGCATATGCCGATGAGGAACAACATTGGGAAATGAATGATCTG
The DNA here is from genome assembly GCA_027924585.1 of Larix kaempferi. Lineage (NCBI taxonomy): Eukaryota > Viridiplantae > Streptophyta > Pinopsida > Pinales > Pinaceae > Larix > Larix kaempferi. The sequence continues at coordinate 576,250 of BSBM01000286.1, forward strand.
TGCAATCGTAAGCAAAATATTTTAAGCCAGAAAGAAAACTCTTGGTGTCTAAAAAGCCAAGCCGTGTGGCTGGCTAAGGGGGACGGTAACATGAGCTTTTTTCATAATTATGCCAGTCAGCAATGCAACAAGAACTCCATTTGGGAGGTTAAAGGGGCCGATGGTGTCTTCAGGTCTGATACAACATTCATCCAAGAGTCTGCTATGCACTAATTCAAGAAATTTTATCAACAACCTCGGGTCAACAACCTCTTGGATCAGTTAAAAATCACTAAGATCTTCCCTTGGTTATTAAGAACCAAGGAAGGTATGAGGGTTGACGCGCCCGTATCCATGAGCGAACTAAAGACTGCTCTTGGTTCGCTGGCCAAAGATAAAATCCCAGGCCTCGACGGCTTGACTTTGGAATTTTTTCTTCACTTCATGGACATCATGGGGCAGGACATTCTGAGAGCGGTGGAAGAATTGCGCAGAAAGTAGACCATACCACTTATTTAGCCCTAATCCCCAAGTCGGACAAGATGGAAGGGTTTTCAGAGTATCGCCCTATTTCCTTATGCAATACCCTTTAAAAATTGGTGGCTAAAGTTATTGGCATCCGAATCAAGCCTTTCCTTACTAAGTTCATTTCGCTGGAGTAGTTTGGCTTTTTGTTTAATTTCCAAATCCTGGATGCAGTGGGCGTGGCGCAGGAAGGAATGCACTCTATTAAGGTCAAGAATATTAGCGCCCTTATCCTTAAATTGGACCTGGTGAAAGCCTATGATAGCCTTGACTGGACGTATATTCGCCTTCCTCTTATACAGCTTGGCATCCCCCTTAACACGGTCCAGTGGATTATGGCGTGCATCTCCAACACCACTTTCAAAGTGCTCATTAATGGAGAGCCCACGACAATGTTTTCTTGCAACAGGGGCATCCAGCAGGTATGCCCATTATCTCCCCTTCTTTTCATTTTGGTGATCGACGGGCTCAACAGATTAATCCTGGAAGCTAAAGAAGAATGGTGCATAAAAGGGGTAAGAATTTATCGAGCTATGTCAATCACGCATTTTCTTTTTGTAGACGATGTAATGATTTTTGGTGAGGCCACTGTTAGAGAGTGGTTGTAGTATAAGGACCTTTTCGATTCCTTTTGCATAACGTCGGGGATGGCCATCAGTCTGACTAAGGCTTCTTTCCTATTCAATGGGGTTGAGGAGGATGTCATTGAGGAGTTTAAGGGACTTTTCCCTTATGCCTCCGAACCCCTCATTTCGGGCATTAAATATCTAGGCTACCAGCTCAAACCAAACTGTTATGGGAAGGCGGATTGGGGATGTCTGTTGCAGAAGGTTGACCATAGGATTCAGTGTTGGGCGGTTAGGTGGTTATCTATGGGTGAGAGGCTGACCCTGGCCCTTTCTATGATCCAAATTATCCCCATTTTCTGGTTTGGTCTCCGAAAGATTTCGTCTTCGGTTCTCAATAGGGTGTGGAGCAAACTTTTTCATTTCCTCTGGTCATGCAAACCAGAGATGCGAAAATGGCATCTTAGCTCTTGGCAACGTTTGTGCTGGACCAAGGATCGCGGAGGCTGGGGTCTTAAGAATCTGGAGATTTTCACTGAGGCAATGCTGGCTAAAAGTTTATGGAGAACGCTGACGGATAAGGGCTTCTGTAGAAAGGTTATTCGCAACAAATACCTCAAAAAATATACTACTATTGAGTGGTTGCGGAATCATCATGCCGACATATCTCAGGTCTCTACCATTTGGTCCAGTTTATACACAACCTACGATCTCATCGGTCCCTCGCTAAAGTGGAATATTGGGAAAGGAGATGAGATACTCGTTGGAGTCGACCCGTTCATTGGTGATGGTGGAGGTTACAGACTTCCAGATGCATTAATTAAGGAGTTACAGGAGCGACAGTTGATGGTGTTGTCTCAATTCTACTCAGAACGCAACGACCTATCCAGTGAATGTTGGCATACGGCTGATGATTTAAACCTTCCTTTACAATGGCATTCAATTTGGGGGAATTATGTAGCCAGCCTTACATCATCCGAGATCAAGCTCAACACAGAGGATGATATCTTGACATGGGATGGCCCGGATGTGAAAGGAATTCTAAATGTAAAAAATTTATATAACTCCCTTGAAAGAAATATTCCCAATCCTCCCACTCCGCGATGGTGGCACAGGAGATTGTGGGAATGGAACATCCCTCCCAAGCTCCGGCTTTTTTTATGGTTGTTCTTTCACAACAAAATTCTCACATGGTGCAACATTCAGAAATGCGGCTTTGCAGGGCCCGACATATGTATTTTATGCAGATCCGAAAATGAGGACATCCAAAACTTATTCATCCATTGCAGTTTTGTGAAATTGGTCTAGAGGGCCATTTGGTATAGGCTGTATGCTCCGGACGAATGGAAGGGTCCCGAGCTGGAAGATTGTATTTACAACTGGCTAAATGTTCATGGTATTAACTGTACGATCCCTTTTTTCCTGATAGCTGGGGTTTGGAAAGCCCGAAATGATGGGATTTTTGAAAACACCCCCCCTGTCGTTCTTAATACGGTTTATAGCATCCTCTATCATTGGAATGGGTATCTCGAGAGGAAGGGCAATGTCAAGTTCCGAAAGGTTACTCATCCTGTCATGGAGGAAGGTGTACTTTATGGGTTCTTCGATGGTGCCTCTCAAGGGGGCAAGTGTGGTGGAGGTATCAAGATCAATTACAGCAACTCTCATAGTTTTTTGTTACATGTGGGGTTAGGAGACGGTGATGGCTTAAAGGAGGAACTTTTGGCTCTAAGATGCCTCTTGTGGTTTGCTCAGAGGAAGGGTATCAAGAATTTGTCTATTTATGGAGATTCACAACTGGTGGTGAGCAGGTTCAACGGGACTTTCGTAATTTGTGCCATCTTGCTTGAGCCTTGGATGGAGGTGGTGAATCAGTTGCGGTCTTCCTTCAATCTCATTAACTGTCAACACATTTATCGTGAAGTGAATACGATAGTTGATAAGTTATCTAAGGCTGGTATAGGTTCTCTAGATGCTTACATTCACAACAACGAAATTCTGGAGAAGGTCACGGCCGACCATGACAGGATCCGTTGTTTCTAATTCCGCTAGCGGAATCTAGTATTTTGGGTGATTGGTCTTTTTGTTAATAGATTGAATCAGGGCAAGCATCCTTATGATTCTCTCCTTGGAAGCCTTATTTTCTTTGGGTCTGTTTAGACTTAGTATCTTTCAGATTGTATGGACAGTTTAGTCAAAGCCCCGGTTTTTTGGATTTTTTCGATGTAACCTTGTCTTATTTCTCATAATAACAAGTTTACATTTTTTTTTCGCTGAAAAAAAATCATTCACTTAATGAATCTAGCGGAGCAACAAAGTTTTCTTTATAAGGTAAGATTCTTCCATTCGATTTCGCTTGGTTTAGATAAACCAATCTCTCATCAAATATAGCGGGTGTATAAGGAGGAGAAACTATAATTACATATGTCTTACTAGAATTTTTTCAACATCCTTGCATGCATGCTAGAGATAGTCACTTGAAAAGGTGAGGTACTTGTTTTTCTAAGCCTTTAGTTCCTCTGCACATGCCATGCCTTTTGTAGAGGTCGTATTCACGAGTCTTCCATGCTCTTTTTATTTTATTGAAATGTTGTATGGACATCAAGGCCATCCATGGAGAGGACTGTCATATCGCGGACATGTTCTAGTGTAATGGGGTATGGCCGACCTAGCCATAGTTGGATTTTGTGTACTTTGCTAATTAGAAAATCAATACACAAATGCATTAAGCTTCAATCATCATTTGGAGCAAAGAGAAATTACAAGTATGACTATAACATATAGGTCACTGAGATTAGGTAAATATAACATATGTTTATGTATCCTATTCTTCCCTACAAGTTGGTGTTGCTATCCCATCCCCACTCAAGGAAAGCCATGAAAAATTGTTTACAAATGCATAGATTTCTTGAATGTTGACATCATCATACCGCTTATTCCATGGCTAACTTCCATCATGATCAATAGCCTTGATTAGGTAAGTGTAGGTATCACTTTGTTACCCTTTCTCTCATGTTTCCTTTATGCGCAAATTATGAAAATCCGTTGGCATTATCCGGTGATGATTCCATGATACCAGAGACTAACTTTTGTGCATTAAGGGTCAATTACCTTCACACATTATGGTGTTTTGGCCAATGGTTTCTAGCGGTTATCAATTTGTTTGTAGGAATCCAAATGAGGAAGGGGCTCAATGAGGGAAAGGAGCAAAAAGCTGATAGATGGGTTGAAGACAGAGCGATATAGCACATGTGAAACAAAAATGTCAAGTCTCAGCACAGCTGCAAGGTATACATTTCTAGTCATACTAAAATTAATTGGCAATATTCTTACCTTTGTAAGCAGTTGTTTATGGATTTCAAAAATAAGTGGCATCAAAAGCTTGCACAGGATGCTCACTCACCATAGTTTCACCATAGACCACCTAGAAATAGCCTAGACAATTACTACAGGTCAAGCTCAACCACCATAGAGGCATGTCCCAGTCCAGCAGTCCGTGCAATAGTCTTTGTTTGAGGTTGTTCCAGCTCCATATATGGTTCTACTAGCTGTTGCAAATTCAAACTAAGGTTGTGCCAGATACTGCAAATTTAAACACATGTAGAAGAAGTGTTGTGGCATGTGCACTACATGCATATAAGGCATGTGCACTGCATGTAGTGATAGAACTTGGGAAATCACACGTGGAACATTAAACATTTAATGTAGGGAAATAATGCTAACAACCCTTTTAGATTATTTCAAGAAGTATAGCATACTAAAGTACCGATATCTATTTCAAGGATTATAGTTTTGAATCCAAGCATTGTCCCCTTGCCTCTATATGAGGCTAAATAAGAGCCCAATTTCTTTTATTTAAAAACGTGGCGGTTTCATATTTATAATTGGTTAAAATTAAGTGTATACCCCAAAAAACTTAGACTATATGTGAAATGAGTAGCTTTGATTTGAGTGCCATCTTATTGAAAAAATGACAAACTGCTTCATTGATTCTCTACCAGCCTGAAGACATAGACTAATAAAAAATAACTAAGGGAAATGAGCTTGAATATAATTATTTGGGAAAATACAAACTATAATAAAATCTTAGCCAACATATGAACTACCCAACATTAACTTAAGGTGCATGCGGGTCATTGTACACACACACGACAACACAAATATTTGTGTTGCAAGATATATGGATAACATATGAATGCAAACACAAATATGTGTAATTCATCTATATTAATAAAATTTTCAATATGGGTAAAATTCATTTATATTATTAAAATTTTCAATAAGTCGAACACAATGGCAAAATTATTTAGGGATACATTAATTAAGGTTAAGGGAGTAATTCCTTCTCGTATATAAATTGATTAATAATTTGATTGTGAGTGTTGTAAATTTATATTAGTTATTATCAAATAATTGATTAAATGCAATGAATTGTTAATTAATGTTATATGGGAATTGGAAATTAATGCTTTTGTAATTTTGTAACATAATTGTGATATTTAGTTTTTTATTTGAAAAGAAAATTTAATCAATTTTATGACATAAAACTTAGTATAAGAAATTCATCAAAACACTTAAAACACTTAAGTGATAATTCGCATAGAATCAAAGTAAACAAAATTGTTTTCTTATACAATTGTGAAATTTAATAAATTTCCTTTCATTTTCTCTTCCATAATCATATATACAAAATTATTTTTGCAATCCCATTATGTATATGAAATGCATTTAATCTATTTTAATTAACAACTCATTGATGAATTTTGAACTTCCTAAAAATCATTAAATACTAACAAATGTTATAATGTTATATATTGTGTTCACTCATATCAAATAGTATTGACGTATATTGTGCATACCTTACCTTTGGGTATATTAATAGTTAAGGGGAATCACATGAACAAGGAGACCAAAATACTTGTCCAAAATACTTGTCGAAGGCATAATGAGACCATTCAAGGTTAATTAAGTGAATAATTCCCTTAATCACATCATTACCACTAGTCTATCATTCGATGAGTTGTTGGTCGCATTCATAGGATGAGGCTAGGTGCAATACTTGCGTACATACCTTAGATAAAGGTGCAACAAAATTCAAAAGGTAGTGAAACACTCCCGTGTGACCACCATAACAAATATTATGTGATCATATCCCCGGACTCAAGTTTGTAAAATTTTTAGGGGAATCAACCTTAGATTTTAGAGATTTTAAATTTTAGATTTATAAAATTTGATGATGACTCGATACCCTAAAGATTTGAAAATTTAGTGATTAACCTTGTGTTTAATACATGATTACACATCACCACCCTCACACATAACACATAATTTAATAAATATTTTATTGGAACTAGTAAATTCATTCATTTTAAAAATTCAAAGTAGGATATTCAACATGGACACCTCTAGTTCATGAACCCCAAAGTGAGAATACGGTACCTGGTCAAAATTACCTTTCTCTTGATAGTCATTAGAATCATGAGAGGTGTATGATTTCATACATCAAGTGAATGAGAAATCAACATGCCTTGGTGAAATCAAGAGAATGATAGTCATTGGGATCTCAACTAGAGAACCAGGAAAGAGATCCTTAGAAAGATAACCTTAGTCAAGAAGTTTCACTTAAATGACAAAATTGGGGATATAAATTAAGGAAGTAGAAGACACCTACTTCCAATGGATATATTAAAATAGAGAATGAAGAAGATGTAGGGTTTGTTAACACTGGGAGAAATATGTTGTTGTATGATTTCAATTCCTTAGAAAAGACCAAGTTCAACAATTACCAACTAACAAATGATGGAAACTTCTATTGGGACCACTTGAAAAATAAACACAAAGTTGATTAAGAGTATTTGGAATGGAGCAATTTTAAGCGACATTCTGAACATAAGTAACTAGGTGAAATGTATTATTGTGGAAAAGAAGATGAATAATATGCACTTAAGCAAGGCAACATGACTTTTAAAGAATACAAATGAAAGTTCATGGAGTTGTGAGTTATAAGATTTATTAAAGGACTTGGAGATCTTGTCAGGGATAAACTTTGAACCTTCAAGCCCAAGACTTCGTCAAATGTGATATTAATAACTAGGTTTTTTGGAGCAACACAATTAAAGAAAGAATTGAGTGCTAGAATTAATCAACAAACATGAACCATCAAATGACTTGGAAAAGGAGATTTGTCAAGAGGAACTTTAATATAGCACCACAAATTGAATTCAAAAGAGAGGATAGGCCAAGAGCAAGTAGTAGGTTTACTAATCCAAACATAAAATGTTATGGATGTGGGGATCTAGCACATAAATCCTAACGGTGTTCTAAAAGGAACAACAAAACAAGAGGAATAATAAATCACTTGGAGCCTACAAACACTGTGGGTGATGTAGCTAAAGGTGGATTTTATGTAGCTATGGATGACAAGTAAGAAGAATGTTAGAGTTCCCTGGTCTAGGAATGAGGTAATATTTATAGATATACATACACCTTCTTGATTGACATTGAAAGTACTCACAATTTCATATCCCCTAATGTAGTGTCCAATTGTAAGTTTAATGTCAAAAATCTCTAAGATCCTTGGAAGGCACAAATGGAAAATGAAAAGAATGGATTAGTCCACCACTTGATCTATCTTTAGTAAACCAAGATGGATGGACAAGTACTATTCCACGTGCACTCAATCATTGAAAATAACCCCCTAAAAAATAGGGAAAAAATGATAATACGACTCATTTGTAGGAGGAAAACCTAGGATTGTCCACTTTGATACCAAATGTTATTGACCATATACCCCAAATAGAATAAAATTAGAAAGAATAAGTAATTCCACGCCTTCATAATGATAGACAATGAAATAATAAGAAACCCCTTTGAGGGCGGAACCTCTTTTTACAATATGGCAAATGCACAAGACAGGGTGATCTCTAAAACTAGGCCTCCTTAGTATATATAGACTTGACAAAGGGTAAAATTACAAATAATGTGCCTAATAGACCAACAATAATATAACCATAGCAACATAATGTCCCAAGACCTTAGGGCTTAACATATTCTTCCCCCACTATCTATATTTATGAGTACAATCAATGCTTCGGTGTGTATGTGGCTACCTACCTTTGTTCTTTTTCATATGAGATCTATCTCCATTCCTTTGTTCTTGTCTCTTTATTTTTCGTCATTTATTCCTATAATATATGTTTATTTTATCTTATCACTACAAGAATTTATCCCTTTAGGGGCGATTTTGGCTTGACGCGGTCTTGCTAAAACCGCCCCCCAAAAAAATTGGGCTTTAGGTACAGTTCTTAACCTCCCCCCCCAAAAAAGTCTTAAGAATTGGACTTTTGGGGGTAGTTTTTTAATACCCACCCCCAAAAGTCCAATTCTCAATATTTTTTTTGGGGGGGGTGGGGGGCGGGTAGGGCTTATAAAGACCCCCCTTAAAGGTGTTTTTGAAGGAGGTGTTTCTAAATCCCCCCCCCCAAAAAAAGTCTCGAGAAATAGACTTTTAGGGGCGGTTTTTTAAAATCCGCCCCCAAAAGTCTAATTCTCGTGACTTTTGGAGGGGTTTTTAGAAAGACTGCCCCTAAAGGGTATTTTGAATGGGTTTTTTAAACCCCCCCCCCCCCAAATTTCATGAGAATTAGACGTTTGGAGGCGGTTTTCAACAAAACCCCCTAAAGGTGTTTTTCAAGGCGATGTTTACCCCCCCCCCCCCCCCCAAAAAAAAAAAAAAAAAGTTAGACTTTTGGGGGTGGTTTTTTAAGAACTGACCCCACAAGTTCAATTCTCATGACTTCTTTTTTTGGGGGGGGGGTGTTTAAAGACCTCCCTAGAAACTACTTTTAAGGGTGGGGATTCTAACCCCTAACCCCTGCATCCCCCCCCCCCCCCACCAACGCTCCAAAAACAAATCACGAGAATTGGACTTTTAAAGGTGGCTTTTAAAAAACCACCTCCAAAAGTCCAATTCTCATGACTTTTTAATGGGTTATTAGGTTTACTCAAAACGTTTATAAATATTCTACTCAAGAATAAAAATATTAATATAATTGAATAGTGTAATAAAGTTATAAGGTTTATAATCGTCAATAATCTTAATATTATAATAATAATATTTTTTTAAAATTTTACCTTAGATTATTTTCAGTTTTAAATTATGAACATATAATTAATTTTAAATAATAATTTATCATGTGAGGCCTCTCCAAACAAAAGATGATGACGATGATGATGGTGATCATGAAGATGGATATGATAATGGTGACCACCATGATGATTATGGTTATGATTATGATGATGAAGATGGCGACGACGATGATGATGATGATGATGATGTTCATATAAGTGTTGGGTTGGTGGATATAAGTTCTTAGGGGTTTTGTTTTAGGGTCCATAGGGGATGATGATGATCATGATGATGACAATGATAACAATGATGACGACAATGATGATGATAAACTCATAAGCCTAACCCCCTAAATCCATAAACACCTAATGATGATGATGATGGTGATGGGGATGATAATGATCATGAGGGGTTTTATAACCACTACACCCATAACCCACTATAAGTACCCTTAACCCCCAAACGATGATACGATGGTGATGGGGATGCCAATTATTACAATGACGATGATGAGTGGTTTAATGATGATGATGACAATGATGATGGCTTCATTCAAATTCAAGGTCAGGATTAAATCTCCACCCATTATAGAGTGCAATTTCCTAACCTCCAGTTTCCCTCAACCTTATATCCACTCCTTATTTTTTGTAGTTTCCTTTGTGAAATTATGATCCTATTTATAAGTTCTAGTTGTTTAATCAAAGATTATGCGTCGATTAAAGGTGGAAAGTATACATGTATAACTAGATTACATTGAAAACAAAGTGCAATATAAGATAGGGTGACATGTTGAGCTCAAAGGAGTTATCTTCTACCTTCTTGGATATGGACATGTATGGTTCATAAAATAGTATTTGGATTTTAGTATTTGGATTATTGAGCCTTTGGTTTAATAAATGAAACCACACCTTATCATTAACCTTGTATTTGTGCAATACTCAATGTTTGATCATGGTTTTACTTGTACTTAGAACTGATATTCTACAAAATTTCATGTACCTATTGTAGAATATGATGGATCCTATGAAACTTTTTGGTTATTTGTTTTCTTGTTTTTGAGGTTAGAAAGACTCCTCTAGTGATGCAATGGGTAGATTGATGTCATTTGGAGCTAATCATTGGAAATTATGACACACATGGAATGAGATATATCCAATAAAACCACGAGGGTTCTATTGTCTGCATAGTTATTTCAATTAAAGAATAAAAATACTAATATAATTTAATAGTGTAATAAAGTTATAATTGAACATCCATCACACAATGGTTCATCAAAGTTGGAGTGAGAAGCAACAGTCTCCCGTTTAGACTCTGTAGCAAACCTACTAGAGATGGAAGTTGAACATGTGACCAAACATCCACTAACACTAAGGCTAATAGGCAACCCTTTGTTGCATCCTTGCATTATAGGCTAATATATCACCATGGGAATATGGGTTGGGACCATCAACAAAGTAGAGATTGGTGCCGTGAATTCATTTTTTTTTTAATTTGTAAAGAATAAATGTAGTAAGATTTCTAATATTGCAACACAAAATACTTCTGATAAGATTAAATGCAGCTTGTTGATCTCCAGGCCTAACTACTAACCTCTCTTTAGCTTCATTTTTAGCTTACTCTATATTATTTTTCACTAATAATTATGTACTTAGAATATGTTCCACACAATATGGTAATTACTAAATGTCATGCTATGAATCCTTCATACCGAAATGAAAATCATCTTTTCATACCAAAATTCAACTCACACAAAGTCTGAACAAGATATTGTTGCTTATGACCTCCCTACTACAGAGAGCATCAACTACATTACTTTAAGGTCAAAAATTTAGTTTACTCTAAGGCTCTTGATGAGCACCGGGGATATTGGTTCTCATGGCCTAAGATATCATTCATGGAGAAAATTTAGGGCTAGGAGAACTATCTATGCTATGTTGAAGCCTTGAAATGGCCACCAAATCAAACTCATAGTACAAATATTTGTTGTAATATATGGTATATGTGGTTGCATAGGGTTTATCCATGCAATGGCCCATGATCCCCAAAGACAAATGTTAAAAGGTTTGCACATTGGGGATGGATCATATTAGGGAAAATAGGAAATGATCAACTTTTGAACCAATTCATATAAGGAAAATAGGCCATATTGATAAACTTTGAACCATATCATCTCTTACCAAATTATTTGAGGTTCCACAACCACTAAATATAATAGCCTTTTAGATTTTACCTCAACACTTGCGGTACTTTCTTAATAATATTTTCAAATAATTACAATAGTGAATTAAATGAATTTTCCTTGGCATCAACCTTCCTACCACACCTTCCCTTTTCCTATGGTATTTTTTAGAAGATATTTGCTAACTAAATATTCATATTCGAGGAGGTTGACTGACATCAACCTTGCAACACACCTCTTTTTTCTTCTAAAGAGGATTAACTTCAACACATACAACATATCCAGATTCAACTTCCTCAAATTCTGAAAAGTGAGTTCACTTCAATGGATCTAAACCTGCGATAAAATTAATGTCCTTCTAGCATCACTCTCCTATGTAGCATCACTCTCCTCTGTTTGAAGATTGCATTTTGCTTATTTTTAATGAGGAGGTGATTGCAGGGCTTGTTGAAGTTCATAGGGAAACCAATTTGAAAATTGGGGGCGTGTCAATCCCTATCATTGTTGAGTCTAGTCTAGCTAAAGGATGTGGTTATGGCACTACTGTGGTTTGAGAATCTCATATACTTCCTTCTCCAGTGGATTTGAAGGTGGAACCATTGTCAAAGTCAGGGTTTGAAGGAACTTCAACTTCAAGTAATTTCAATACCATTTCCCCTTCTCTAAATTATATTAATATTGTTCTTTTGAAAGGGGATGTTGGGCTTAGTTCTTCTAGTGGTCCTTCCTTGGGTGAGTGTAGGGTTGGTAGCTTCTGAGTTTTTGTGGGTTGATAAAGGGGATTTTTGAATTTGATTTTTCGAAGAATCCCTCATAGTCCGGGGAGTTTTAAAGTCATCTCAAGAAAGGGTTTGTGAACATCCTAGGAATTCTTTCATAATGGGAGGAGTCCATTACTCTCTTAGACCTGTTTAAGATTCTTCCTCACTTGTTCATCCTGTCCCTAAGGGCATGGGTTAGTATTTGCAAAGAGATGTTGGTCTTGTGTATGCAAGTTGAAAATTTGCACTTAAATTAACTCAGGAGAGAGTTGTTAAGGAGGTGAAATGAGGTAAATACAAACTTATTACTAGTGCCCTTAGAGAAGGGTATGCCTCATTCACTGGTTCTCAACGAAAGTTCATTGGTTCTCATTCACTTATTATTTCATTGGGTCAGTAATGATACAAGCGTCTTTTTGTTATGCAGGTTGTGTACAAGTGCATATATGGAGGTAAATGATTCTCTGTGCTTGAACTATATCATTCTTTTCATGAATGTTTAATTCTTAGAACATACTATGTTGTATTTTAATAACAATCTAATGGGATATTTCCAAGCAGTACTCTAATCCATTTGAGAAAACATAGGGAAAACAAGTTCCAACACTAAATTTAAAAAAAAATGATTTTGTAATTTTCGAAAAGAACGTGTAAAAGCTATAAAGTGGGGCCCTAGAGGAACATGCTCCCCAATAGGTAAATGTTTATAAACAAAATAGTTTATTTCATTATGAAATATAACACTTATTTTTATTATATGATGATGTTATACATATGTCTACTAACATTCTTTGCTATAGTGTCTAAGAGGAGGAAAATCCAAACAAGAGCATCCAATAAAACACCTTTGTTTCCTTTGGATGACTCTATTAGTCCCAACAATGAAATAAATGACTATGTTAGTCCCAACAATGAAATAAATGACTCTCTTAGTCCCAAAATGTAATAAATGATGTCTAAGAGGCCTTTCCTTCTATTCAAGAAGAGGTGCATACATGAAGAACACGGTATGCCCATTAATTCCTAAATTTTAACATTCTAGTGATAACTATAAATTTTACTATTAATCAATACATAGCACCTTTGCGGGCCCTTATTTTACAGAAGATGTTCACAAACAATCATGCCATCAAGATATTATTATAGAAGGGGTTGATCCCTCTATACAAGCTTCAACTGAGACAGTCAAGAAGAAGTGTAGAGGACCAAATAGATGTGCATATATTAATAACTTGGAGAAAAACTTGAAATTCATATTAATGAAAGGAACCAACCAATTGGTACAAACTCAATGAAGCTAGTTTCATTACTAGGTGTACTCGCTAGGGAAATGGTTCCAATCACATTTTTTATTGGAGGAAATTCCCAAGTCAGCTAAAGGAAGACTTGTGGAACAACATCAATGTGAGTATTAAACATTTGAATATTTGTTCTCTACATTTGTATTTTTGCATGTTTTTAATGTTTGTTTTGAAACAATGGATGATGACATCTACTAATTCACTTATTATATGTTGTAGTCCAAATTCATAATGCCTCCCATACTTAAATATTATTTTATGCAAACTATAGGCCATAAGGAAAACAGTCATAGGCGTTGTTTGACCAAAAACATATTGTGATCCTTATGAATCCAATGAGAAAAGATTAAAAAAATATTCCTCCAGTTAGGATAAGTGAGATAGTTTGGAGAGAGGTTTTCTTGTCGAAGAACCACTGAATTCCATGTAAGAAAAAAGTTCATGCATTATATAATCAAGCTACTTTCAATGTCTAGTGGCTTGTAATGTTGGCCTAATTTTTTATTTATTTTTCAATTGATTTGTAGGATACAAAGATAAAAAATAAGAAAAATAGAGAAAATGAGGGGGACTTGCACACTTGTGGACATCAATGTTATCAAAGGGTCAAAGATGATATGGTAAGTACTTATGATGCATTATATATTCTTTATATTAGCATAATTGGGATTCATTGTAATGTCACATCTTAACCATACTATTTTACTTATTGTAACTAGAAAAACTATAGAGCCTTTGGTGATACAAGTACAACCATTACTAGAGAAGACCTATGGAAGAAGTGCCATCAAAAGAAGGATGGTACTCTAATCACAGGAATTGTAGGAGAAACAATAGTAAGTTCTCAACCTTCTAATCTATATACTAATTAGAATTCCATTTTACATGTTGGAAATGTTTTCTAACATGATTTTATTTAATTGCATGAAAATGCTAGAAAAAAATGAAGAAGCACAATTAGAAGTTGTATCTGAACAATTTGCATCTAGGAATGATGCCATTTCTAGGGTATTAGGGCTTGGAGAGGGGACGATGTCGTGGGGTTGGCCTTGGATTTACGCCAACTGACTTGTTCAGCAGAAATCAGTACAAAGAGGCCCTAGCCACAAGCAAGGTTATAATCAAAGAAAATGCACAAGAAATCTCATCTCTAAAAGCAACAATATCTGAACTCATGAAAATAGTAGAACTTATGGAGAAGCAAAATGTATCCTAACAATGGAAGTGCTAGTAGAAAATTCTTTACTCTTCTTCCAATGTGCATTTTATCACACTAATGATTTGAATTCTAATATCATAATGTTAATATAAATAGCTTCCTACTGAACAAAATGCCCAAGTTGAAATGCCTACAATGGAGGTAGGTTTAATTTTTTTTTGAACATTTTATTTTCATTTTTTCATTATATGTCATATATTATATGTATTGGTAGAGTAATTTAAGGGACACACCACCCCCTATGAAGGAAATAGCACAAAAAAATTAACTAAAACGCAAAATCCATTATCCATTGTAAGTTGTGTATAATATTGTAAGTGATTTGAATTTCATTTTATTCTTTCAATATATTACAAATTACTCTCTATTACGTTTAGAGTCATCCATCGAATTTTGCTCAACATGTTGTGTTGAAAACCCCAAGGGCTCCAACTAGAATTCAAATTGACAAAATGAAATACCCAACCTTAATAAGTTTTGTAAATATTTATTCTTGGATCATTGATTTAACTTTTTATTTCAATGCATCTTACTTTGTCTTATTTATTGGCAGGATCAAAACAATAGTATTGAGTTGAAACCATCTTCCCAATTAGGGTTGGAAGGAAAGAAGTGTTATCTCGTTGAGCTAAACTCTCAGGTGAAAGTTGAAAGGGAGACAATAAATAAGACTGACCCAAATGCAATGATCCATTGTATCTTCCTTGGGGAATACTGTTATATTGTGAATCCCATGGAGATTTTAGAACCTACATTGGGAACTCTACCTCTCCCTCGTCCCAATAGAACATTACTTACTCTAGAAAATGATTTATGGAGCTTCATGCATTGGCATAAGGATAACATTGAGCTATGTGATTAGTGATTCTAGTTAGTTGTTGTTGAGCTGATAGAAGTATTGTACACATAGTACATTCGAGCAGATTTTTCCATGAAATATTTCCATGTTTCGAACATTCATGGAAAAATTCAATGAAATTTAATATTTATTTTCATTTTTTTTTATCATGGGGGAAAAACTGTGGCAATATCGACGTTTTTTTAATGTTCGACGAACTTTCATCTCTATATCGACGAACTATGGCTATCTTTGCACACACGCCAAACCACATAAAACTAGCTTCCAACAACTCTTGGCTTTTTACGGGTCAACTCATGCATTTTCGTCGATAGATCGACGATCGTCGATCTATAAATACATACTTTAAGACAACTTTCAACACATTTTCTGTAGTTGTGACAAGGTTCCTGGTGATTGATTGAGCTCGGATTTTGAACTTGCAAAAAATTTTGTGGTGATTGTTTGAGCTCAGATATTCTACATAGCTCGGATTTTGAACTTGCAAGGTTAGTATTTTTATATTTTTTTGTCTATATGTTAAGAAAAAAAAAATTCAGGATTTTTTTTAACATGCATGTTTGAACGAAATTTAATTTAATTTTTTTTTTTAAATTTAGCATTGCTACATATATTTCGCCTGATTAATTAGTTATACTTACATGTTTTTATAGGATTTTCATACGTGATTATATATTAATTACTAATTAAACCTATTTCTTTTTCTATAGTTCTATTATAATATAATTATTACATGAAGGTATTGTTAGACACAGTGGCACACTGAGAGGGGGGAGTGAATCAGTGGGCCAACACTAAGTACCAATTTCAACTTCCTTAAAACTTAATCAAAGATCATTGAGTATTTCCACTTCAACACTTAGGCAGATTTCATCATTCAGTACACTAGGCTATACATCATTCATATGGGCTTCTTCTCATGTTACAAGTACATTAAGAAGAGTTCATCATTCATAGTACATTAGGTTATACTAATTTAGTTTGACATTCCCACAATCATTCAGAACAACACTCCGTTGCTAGGTTTCACTTTCCTTCATGCCTTCTGAATGTTTTCAAGTGCCTTTGTCTGCTTCAGTCATTTGAAGAAGGAGATAGCATATCTCAAGGCAAGACTTGAGTGCTTTTGCAAAAACAACTTGAATATCTAAGAATGGCTAAATATTTAGCAAGACTTAGAGCTGTATATGTATTGCATACCCAGAATTGTCTTCTTCAGGATCTTCGCATTCTTCAAGAGATCAAATATATTGACAATGAATGTCTCCCTTAGATTGTACCCTTGGTCTTGTGAAATGTACATGCATGGATAATCTTCTGTTGATCCAAGAACCTACACTTCTAGCAACCCGAAATAAGAATTAAAAACCCCCTCAGTAGTATCCAAGAACTTCCAGTTATGCTTATGACTGCATTGGATTCTTCAACACTTGAACTGTGAGCTTCAATTGTGTCACATGGTTCTTCCTCCCTTTTTCTTTGTTTTCTCTTGTATGTTTGTCCAATATAAGCCATACAATCAGTTACCAAAAACAAGTGTTTCCTAAATACATTCTTTATCAACCATATCCAAAACGAGAGAGAGTCATACTCAACAATCATATGGTAAATTCATCAAAGGTAAGCATGCATCAAGGACAACTTTCACTTGGACCATTTTGTCCACCTAGTGTTCCAATGCCCAAACTATCAAGGTCTCCTTGTGAGTAAATCAAAGGCCATTGCACAACACTTATTGGCATCAATGAAAACTTCAATCTTCAGGTTTTTATTAATAGAAATTGGTATATAATATACTGTATTTAGAAATATACTTATATCTAATGTATTTGACAAGTTACTATTTGGTATGGTGTAGGTAAGACAATTACTTGTCACTACAAGGATTTGTCACTATGAATGAAGATGCAAGGAAGCTTGCTCAGTTTAGAGCGCCATTAGAGGCGAGGGGAGATGGAAAATGTTGTCACCCTTGCTCTGATTGGAGGGGCTTGCAAAGAATAAGAATTTTATAAAAACTGTTGAAAGACATTGTAGGGAGAAGGGGCACGCCGAAGGGGGTTATGAATATCGTCCCTTGGTAAGAGGTTCTTCAATTTTTAATGTATACACACTAATTTTACTATGTTGTTTGTAAATATATAGACAATGCCCCCAAAATGTCGCCCCCAGAGAATTATTTTCCAAGTACTAGCATAAATACTCATTTACAGGGTGACGAACTTCTAGATCAGAATATTGAAGCTGATGAAGTTCTTAATGATGATATGGATGGAGATAATGTTAGTGATACAATTCAGGAAGATGAGATACATAGATTGATCAAAGACACATTTGCTCCAATGGATGAGGACAACCAGGATGATAGTCATGATGTTGATCATCTACTCAAGAAGTCACGTCAACTTCTTTATGAAGGCTAAAAAATAAATCTTATATCTGCTATATTGTTGTTAGTGAACTTGAAGGTTTTGAATGGTTTATCAAACACCTGTCTCACACAGATACTAAGGTATGTAATTTGTTAATTATTTATGTCTGCATGTTCACATGTACATAAAGGGTTGAATTTTTTCCTATATTACTATGGTTATCTAATTTGTAAAGTATAAATGCGATATTGATGATTAATATTGTTTATATTGACTTATTCTTTTCAATTTTGTAGATTGTTAGGTGAATTTCTATTACCAATGTCAAATATTTTACCACGCACATATCGAGAGATATATGTAATTATGAAAGAATTTGGAATGGAGTATCAAGCTATTGATGCATGTCCTAATGATCATATCATATATTATGGACAATATGCATTAGAAAATGAATGCCCAAATGTCAAACAAGTAGGTATCGAACTGATAAAGCGACCAAAAAGGTGCCTCACAAAGTACTTCATTATATTTCGATAATTCCATGTTTCCAACGGTTGTTCAGGTCTCAAACTATAGCACTGTTTATGGATTTCCATGCAAAGAACATATGTCGAGACGATGTTCTTCGAATTCCTGCAGATGGTTCTGCATTGAGGTACATCGAAGAAAAGTGGCCAATTTTTTAAAAAGTACCTCGTAATGTTAAACTTTTGTTGGTAGCTGATGGTGTCAATCCATTTAGAGAGCTTCATTCTACCTATTTAGTGTGGCCTATTTTTGATATAAACAATAACCTTCCTCCTTGGATGTCGATCAAGAGAGAGCACACAATGTTGCAATGATTGTCCCAAGTATTTAATTAATTTGTATTTTTTTACTTGAAAGTTTGATCGCTAAATATTTCATTTCTTTGTTTCGTGCATGATAATTATGTCTTTTATATATAATGACATATAGCTAAATATAATTAATCATGTATATTGGACCAATTAGGTAAGCACCAGGTTAAAGATATGAACATAGATATTGAGCCCCTTATCGATGAGTTGTTGATGTTATGGGATGGCATCACTATGTATGACATCTCTAGACCAATAGGGCAAAAACAATTTCAATTCCATGGAATACTTGCATGGACAATTCATGATGCTCCTGGGTTAACACATTTTTGTGGTATATTGTTACATTCTTTTCTTCTTTAATATTATATATATCTATTGAAGATCTCATGCATTATTTTAAATGGTAATTCTAATTCGCTACGCTAATTCATATATCTTGTAGGTCTTCAAATAAAGGGTAAATTTTCATGTCTAGTTTGTGTTCCCAGGATAAAATCTTGTCGTTCAAGGAGTTTAGTAAAGGAAGTGTTTGATGAGTATAGGCACTTTCTACCTAAGAACCATAGTTATCGAACTACAGACAAATCAAAATTCAATGGTAAAGAAGAGAATGGAAAAAAGCCACAAAGAATGACACCTCACCTATGGAAGTTGGAATATAATACAAATTGTCAAGGTATGCCAAATTATTTATGTATCATATATTATATAAATCTTTTTTTTTTAGTGAATTATGTTCAACGCGGTATGCAGCTATATTGATTAATTAGTGTTAATTTGATTTTGTTGATATTTCATGAATGTTGTTAAGGAACGAATGGGCTTCCACAAGGGATGAAAATTTACCCGGTGCAATTCAGTAGGTTTCCATACTGCGAGCACCTCCAAATAGTTCATTTGTTGGATAGAATGCATATCGGGAAGAACATAACATAATTGTTATGGTGAATATTAGATGGAAGGACTGATAAAGAAAGGATTGGAAAGATTTGTAGTGACATCCAAGAAGCTAATAACACATTGCAAAGTGTGATCATTAATTCTAATGGTGATGGCCACCAATGGAATATTAGTCTTCCTTGGATTTTGACGGAGAAAAAGAGCAATATTGTAAAAGAAATCATCAGAAAAATCAGGTTTCTGAAGGGGTTTTCGTCTAACATAAAGAATATCTTAACGAAAAAGGTGATTTTTGTGGGGTTAAAACACATGAATGGCATACATTCATTAAGATAATTATGAGTTTATAATATATTTCCTTATTGGTATGAACTATTTTATTAATTTTATTCTCTTATTCGTAAATAAATAATTATTATTTGTTTTTTGATACAGTATGTTCTACCTTTGTCTCTCCAAGACAACTTTGACAACAACATAAAACAAATTATTTATCATCTTGGAAAATACATGAGGTAAGTAATTTTTTATATGGAAAATGTACTTGGTCTGTGATTTGTAGCAGAACGTATTGACATATTATGTTTTGTCCACCAATTTTATATATGCCTTCATATTATTTTATTGCATCATTTGTAGGTGGCTTTCATCAAAAGAAATATATAAAGAAGATATAAGGTATTGGAAGAGAGAAATTCCCCAACTAATGTGTGAAATGCAACAGTATCTACCTCCAACATTTTTCAATGCACAAGAACACTACCTCATACACCAAGTTGAGGAGATTGAATTATGTGGACCAATACACACAAGGTCGATGTGGATGGTGGATATACAGTTGAAGTCATTGAAGGAATTTTTTATACAAAGAGAACATCCTAAGGGATATATGGTATATCAATGCATGGTGTATATTAGTGAATATCTACCCAAATTAGCAAAAAATAAGAATGTGCCTCGCATTTGGCATCTCGACTCCATCAACGAATTCGAAGGGTAGGTCCTATTGGGGATAGGTACAATGCAGACTGTGAAAGGTAATTATTAGATGTTGTGGAATTAATATATTACACATGTATTTTCCCAATTTTATTTTATCATACTGTTTTGTTATTTTTTTTAATCCTGCATATTCAACTGTATTAAACTATGCCTTTGATATCTAATTAATGATATTGAATTGTTATTTTTTCATATAGTTGCTTGAGTTTGGGATGCTTTACATTTATGCATTGCAAACAACCTTGATTGGATGGAGCATTGGATAGAATATTTTGAAGAATAATTCGGTAGGTTATCATGGGAAGGGGTCAGTAAGATGATTAAAACATCTCATCATCATCGACATCAATTTCCTGATTTTACGTCGCAAAGGGAAGTTGATTTAGCATATGGTTTAAAAGATAAAAAGGAAACTAAATTGTTTACCCACATTTTTCTAGTTACTTCCCATTTTTTCAATGTATTTGGTTTGTTTAAGTTTTCAAATATATTTACTAAGTCCTATATGAAGTTTATTAATTCACAATGTATTTTTTACTTCTTGTTAATGTTGCAGTTGAAACATCACAAGGCTATGTGGTGTAATGGTCGTAAATTTTATATCAAAATGTTGGATGATAAGATGAAAGCCTCAGATTGTGGGATAACTGCAGACTGCAGTGTTTAAGGTCACCAATGTTTCCTCTAGAAGTGACAGACATCTAGAAGAAAATGAGAATAGGTACTATGGGAATTTGGAGGACATAATTGAGTGTGATTTTAATTCCTTTAAAATAATTTTGTTTGAGGTGAAGTGGTACAGGATATGGATGCATGAATGTGATCCTGAAAGAACTGTTATTGAGCATGCTAATGGATTTACCATGGTTAATAAAAGGGCATTTGAACTGGGTATAGAGCCTTATGTTCTTCCAAGTCAATGTGAGCAACTCTTTTACTCAGAGGTACCAGGTAAAGCAGGTTGGTCATACGTTGTTAGATATGATCCAAGAGGAAGACCAATAAAGTATAATCATGTAGATGATGAAGATAATCACGAATAAGAATATGATGATGATGATTCAGATCAGGAGCAGGTGGCTGTAGTTGATGTGTTATATGAATAAATTGAATAGGTTGATCATCCAAATGTAGCAGACGGTGATCCCATTGACAATATCGATGACTATATTAGAAAATATGACGTTGATGATGATGTTGATGTGAATGAGCCTTTCATCATATCTATTCTGAACCAGATCCTGATACAGATGTTGAGTTCAATGAAGAAGAATATGAATGATATTTAATTGTTGAAAAGTAGAGGTACATGTTTATATCTTTTTATCATGTTGATCTTTATATGATTTTATTTTTTATAATAGAGTATGTTGCATGTTCTTTAATATTTCAAATTGGGTCTGGGGAAATTGAGAGTGATGTGAGGGGGGGGCATAATTAGAGCTTCCACCTTCATGTGGTTTCCCCTATTTAGTGGAGAATAAACTATTCTTGAAACCAAGAGAAGCTCAAAATTGGGGTGTATCATCATCATCATCATCATCATATTCATCATCATCATCATCATTATCATCATCTTATTCTTTGTCATCGTCATCATCATCATCATCATCATATTCTTCATCATCATTGTTTGCACTAGAAATTGTACCTAGACTACAAAGTACAAGCTAGAACATCCAAAACAGGAAACTAGAAAAATGGTTTAAATTATGGAAATTGTGAAGGAATTAAGTATGGATAGGGTAAAGAAAAATAAACAACATATAATCAATAATCAATAAATAATCTTGAAGATCTAAATATCTAAGGCTGAAACAATAGCATAAACCATAGCAATTTCAAGATCACAAATCAAAAACCCACTCATAAAGAATTTAGTTAAGTACACAAGTTTAAAAGCATCTTAAGATCAAAAACCTTTATCAGAAAATGAAATTTCAAACATGGTGATCAAACCGATCATAAACTATAACCAAAGAGTATAGATAATAACATGGCTTATATTATAAGTTCATTCCAAATATGTAGTCTTCAAAATACTCACTGAGAGTTTGTCATATGTGTTTCTGATACATAAGCGTGAATGCTTCTAACCCCTTTTACGAAGCAAAAAACCAACCCTCACCCCTTCTATCTTTGCTACTTTTATAATTACAAAAAGGAAGATCAAAATCCATCTTTTAGGGATTCGAATCTGTTCAAGAGTTTACAAACAAAAAGGAGTCTTCAAAAATAGTAAAAATAATTCCTAAAAGTATTCCTTTATATCTATCATCAAAGATGTGTCTTTGGATTTGTTAGACAGTTGTAGGTTCATCTAGAACTTAGATATGTCAAGCTACCTCTGCCAAAATAGTCAATACATCCAATGCTTGTGATTTTTTGAGGAATCAAACCTGTTATCCTTCTAATACTTGAACCTTGCTTGATAGTTCTGTATTCTGCTTGGTTAATTCTTCAATCTGTCCCTGTGCATTCATTTTCCTCTTTAAAACCTCCTTTGTTGCTGAAATGAGCTCTTGATAATGATCATTCACCTCTTCCAGATCTTACCTTAATCTTCTATTAGCTTGCATGAGCTTATCATTTGCATAAATCGGATATTCATTTTGTACTTTATACTATTGTAATGATTTTTTTGAGAATTTCAACTTCAGAATCTATCTAGATTGCTTCTTGAAGTACTGGTCTTTTCCTTTATCTGAGCTTGATGGAATTTCTATCTTTTTAATAAGAATATCTTCTTGTGCTTCATAAAACTTCTCTGACTCTTTTTCATTTATCTCTTATGTTGAAGCTTCCAAATGAAAAGTTCTTGAGCTTGATCCATGTTCGAAAATTTGAATTTTTTCCTCCTCACGAACTTCACAACATTCCTCCAATGGTTCTATCAAATCTTGATGATTCTTTTCTGTATCTTTTAAGTATTTTTGTGGATTCAATTCTACCTTTCTGCCCTTCGTTTCTTCATCACTTGAAGCATCTTGTATTGTAGTAATATTTTCCTTTTCCAACTTAGGGTTTAAAGTTTTTTTCATATTCAATCTTAGCTTATTTGATGACATGGTCTTAGGCCTCCATTCGGGCATTTCGAGCTCACCTATAGACTTGTTATCAGCTTCAGTATTAGGAAAAAGAAACATACCTTCCTCTATAAGCCTATCCTTGGTAATAGAAGGGATATTAGGAGCATGAGTAATTTCTTCATGATGTGATGCCAAGGGTTCTTCCTCTGGTATATGCTCTTGTTCTGCTTCATTTGGCTTCCCAAATTCTTCTTGTAAATTGCATCTTTCAGCTAGGTTTACTTCTTCGCCCAGGTTCCTTTTTAATATTTTAATTGTGCTGGGTTGTCTTTGAACTTGCTTCTACTTACTGACTGATTCTGCCTCTTCCTGATTTGTATTTTTCTCTAGTTCAAATCCAGACCAAAATAAGAAGTGTTTCCAACCACGGTTCCTCTTTTCAAGCTCTGTTAACACTATTAACTTAACCAAACCGTGATGAAAGAGAGATTGATTCATCTGATCTAGATGAAATTTCACCCTATTGGAAATTTTGGTGAGGCTTTTCAAGAAGTAGAAGGGTAAATTCATCTTTAATTGATGATTTAAATGCAGTAGAAACCCGAAGTGGTATTTGTAGACTGTTTCAAACCTTCCTTCACAAGTGATGTAATGTTGCACAATGCTAATGACCTCTCTCGATTCAGGTTTTACAACGTTGAGATGGATGCCTTTGTTCCAGTATAGAGTTTCAAAGTCAGGAAACATACATGAACCTGGATCAAATTCAAATGGAATTTTTTTAAACCACTGCTCCACCTTGATGATTATACCAGTCACCTCAACTATCAATTATTCAGTCAATTCAATCCTTAGGGTTTGGAATTCGAAACAGGAGCTTGAACAGTTCTGAGCGAAGGATCGAGTAACCTCTAAATTGTAACCTGTAATATTTTCAAAAAAACCAAACCAGCCAGCCCTTCTGAACAGTTCAACGCATTTAGGGAAATGATTTTCCCATTTGGTGCTCACTGGCTCCAACATACATTGCTTACCACTCCTCTTCATACTTGTTGTCCTTGAAACAACTTATTTTCATGAGTGAACAGATGTTCCGATCCCCTATAGCAGTAACTCAAGTGGAGCTAGGGTAAACACGTGGTCTTGGTTCTCAAAGCATCTGCGGTGGAATCATCAAGCTTAACAGCTATTACTTCCTTCCTGACAAAATTCTCAAGGAAATCGCTCATGAAAGCTAATGTGTGAGACTGGACATCCGCCGACCATAATATTCAATGATTTTGGGATTCCGGTAGCACCAATATATTAGAAGGTTAATGTTTGCACTACTGGAATGTACCAAGTTACATTTCAATCAAAGACTCAGCAACCATTCAATCAAAGGATCCAATGGTATATATTGATTTATTTTTTGGGTTTATCCCAACATTGGCAGTGGAGTCAGCTTTGTAAGAGTTTATATGGGCCAACCTCTCTAGTTGTATTCGACGCCTAGTGCGAAGGTATGGTGGGGGATCTAGGTGCTTGGAATTCACAAGGAGTCACCATCCTGGAGACCGAGACGACCTAGCGGCCCCCCTACCTTTTGGAAGAGGCGACAATGACCATTTATTAATTACAACAAATTAAAAAATAATATGTTTTGATGGCTATGAAATTATTATTTTTAATTAACAACACATTAAAAAATAATATGTTTTGATGGCCATGGAAAACATTTTTTTTAATTAACAACAAATTAAAAAATAATATGTTTTGATGGATATGAAAAACATTTTTATAATGTACTTCTTATTGTTTAAAATGAAAGATATTTATTCCATCAATTTTGGCCCTCGGGGTTGATGAAGACAATATTGTTAAACTCTTAGTGATGATGATGATAGGTTTCTATAAGTTTCTACACAATGTGTGAGATGCATCTATCACATAATATATCGCATGTCAAATGGTCACGCTTTGCTTGGTCACCACTTGCTTGTATGCATTTCAAACCCAATAAAAAAAAATCAATATGTGCAAACTAAAAATAGTTGTAAAAGATCAAGAAAGATAACTTACAATAAATTTCCCAAAGTTTTTACATTATTTCAAAGGTCACCAATGCATCCTCTAGAAGTGATAGACATATAGAAGAAACTGAGAATAGGTACTATGGGAATTTGGAGGACATAATTGAGTGTGATTTTAATTCCTTTAAAATAGTGTTGTTTGAGGTGAAATGGTACAGGCTACAGATGCATGAACCTGATCCTGATCATCATTATCTTCATCATCTTTGTCATCATCATCATCATCATCTTCGTTATCATCATCTTCATCTTCTTCATCTCCATCCTCCTCCTCCTCCTCCTCCTCCTCCTCCTCCTCCTCATCATCATCATCTCCATCATCATCATCATTATCATCATCTTCTTCTTTGTCATCATCATCATCATCGTCATCATCATCTTCTTCATATCCATCATCATCATCATCATCTTCATCATCATCATCATCATCATCCTCATCATCATCATCATCATCATCATCATTATCATCATCATATTCGTCATCATCATCATCATCGTCATCATCATCATATTCGTCATCATTGTCATCATTATCATCATATTCTTCTTCTTCATCATCATCATCATCATCTTCGTCATCATCATCATCATCTTCTTCATCTCCATCATCATCCCCATCATCATCATCATCATCATCATCATCATCATCATCATCATATTCGTCATCATTATCATCATTATCATCATCTCCTTCTTCGCCATCATCATCTTCATCATCATCATCATCATCATCTTCTTCATCTCCATTATCATCATCATCATCTTCGTCATCTTCATCATCATCATTGTCGTCATTATTGTCATCGTCATCTTCATGATGATGATGATGACGATGAATATGATGATATGGAGGATGATGATGATGATGATGTCGACCGTGTTGATGATGATGATGATGACGACCATGTTGATGATGATGATGATGATGATGAAGATGATGATGATGATGAAGTTGATGATGGTGTAGCTGAATATGATCATGATGATGATCATTGTCATCATCATCACCACCACCATCATCATCATCATCTTATTCACTTCCATCATCATCATCATATTCGTCATCATCATCTTCTTCTTCGTCATCATCAACATCATCATCATATTCATCATCATCATCATCATCTCATTCATCTCCATCATCATCATCATCTTCATCATCTTCATCATCATTGTTGTCGTCATATCATCATCATCATCTTCATCATGATGATGATGACGATGATGATGATGATGATAAGGAAGATGATGATGATGATGATGTTGATGTATATGTAACTTCAGAATGTATTTCACCCATGTATTTCATATATGTATTTTGTACTCCTATAGAGATGGTATTATTCCTCTATATGGAAGTGTTTGTATTCCTATAGAGATGTTATTATTCCTGTATACGGAAGTGTCATCATTTATATTGTAAGTGTCGTAACTTATACTTGATGGGTTATTAGACCACCTTGTTGGGGTCGGCCCTGTATAAATCATGTGGGTCGAAGGGTTATTATAACACCCTATTGGGGGTCGGCCATGTGGGTCAAAGGGTTATTAGACCACCAAGTGTGGGGTTGACCCGGATTAAGTTAACCATGGGTTAAGCTAGACATGTAGGCCCCATTAGTTTATTGGGCAGGACAGAACAAGTATAAATAGAGATCGGGAGATCTCTATTTGATCATTCACTCTCACACTTGTCTCATTCAGAAATTGGTGCATTTATGAGGAGGAGTCTCTACTGCTAGGAGCATACTATCTCTTTTATTTTGGTTGTATCATTGCTCTATCTATCTCTAAGGAAGTTATTGGGGTTTTTCACCTTTATGGTTTTCCCCAAGTAAACTCTGTGTCACTTGTGTGCTTGCATTATTGTGTCCATGATTGATATGCTGTAGATTTGCTGTACATGTTGTTCTCTCAGTTAATATCCTAGATCATATTGAAGTAAATTCTGAAAATTTAACATGGTATCAAAGCTAGCCTGAAAGAAGGTATGATATGGCATGTATGACACTTGTCGCACTTACGATGTTAGGGCTTGATATAGAAAAAACCAGTCATCCTAGCACTTTCGCTATAAATCCATTTTGGAGACGTTTTCGGATCTGAAACATTTACAGGTCGAAGATAAGATCCCCATGTACCTTGTGTCCAAAGGAAAATTTCTAATTCGTTGTAATTTGTGATTTATGATCTGTACAATATAGGGTTTATGCCTCTTCCAGATCTCAGTCATAAACAGGTGACCTTGGAAAAAAGGTCATAACTTGGGCTAGGAAGCTCCAAATGCAATTTTGTAAAAAGTGACAGGTAGTACACAGACTGTACTATCTTAGGAAACATTTTCAAAGGCCGAAGGTGAACCAGTGACACGTGGAAATCCGTACAAGTTCGCTCTCCTTTTTTATCCCATAAACAGGTCACGTTGCGACACTTGGCATAACTCTCTCTCAGAGAATCCAATTGAGGACAGACCTATTGCGATGGAAATATGACAGGTCAGGCTACCATAGAAAACATTTTCAGACCCTAGAGATCGAAAAGTACAGAGTTACACCAGAAACAATCAGGTACATATTTCTGTCAAAACAGAATTATTTTTGAGCACCTTCATTCATGGCTTCCAGAATTTAGGGTTTTGGAGAAAGTTGAAATTTTTGTAATCAAAGACTACGGCTGAATGCTACTCATAAAAATAGAAATTTAGATACCAAGATCAGAATTTTTGGTTTGGCAGAAGACCGAGCTTGATCAGACCCTAGTTCGGGACTTTGATTGGAAAAGTGGAAAATTAGGGCTTCTGCAAAAATGGGAATTTTTGAAATCTGTGACCATGGCTGGAAGCTCCTCAGAAAAATAGAATCTTAGAGCTTTGGATCAAACCTTTTGATTGGGCAGAAGAGTGGGCTTCATCAAACCCTAGTTCAGGGTCACGTCTAGTGAATCCAGAAGTTTCAAAGCTCCAGATACAGTTCCTGCAAATCAAGTGGATTGGTTTAATCCTAGAAGGATGGATTGGTCACCTTCATAAGTGAAGAAGTTCTTGTTTCAGAGGGAGATGAGGCTAAGGCCTTACATAAGAAAATTAAAAGCAATATCGACAGGTATGACTCATCCAGGTATGTCTCGAGATTTGTTCATGATTAATTTTATGATATGTTTGTCTTCATGTTATTACGGTTAGAACAATCTTGATTTTAGATTTGTCGTATCACCTTAACAAAATTATGAATGCATTCATTAGGGTGTTGACACTTATGATTGTACTAATGCATTATGGTGTTGTATGAGGTTTATGTTGTCCGCTAACATGAAAGGTACACCAAGAAAGACAAATCATGTTCTAGTTCAAGAACATATGATCATGATGACATGAAGACAAAGATTCATCCATTGTCATGGATCACTTAGAAGATCTACTTACGAGGTATGTATAACTTGGTTCTACAATGGATAACTTATGAGACATGCAGGTTACTAGCACAAGTCATTGAAGAGAACCAGAAGACATTATGTGGGTATGTTAGACATAACTAGCTAACATGCCAATCCAGGTATGTTTTTCCTATATCAAGCTAGAATCCTACCTTGTGTTAGGATCTTATACTGTTGTGTTGTTGATAATGATTATTCATGAAGTCATAGGTTTGAATAGTCATGGTTGTGTGCATATTATGCTTCTTACCATAATTGATGATATGACTAACCAGAAGAGTCATGAAGGTATAGGTTTGAGTAATCACGGATTTAGGCATATTATGTTTCTTACTTCAATTTATGATATGACTAACCATAAGAGTCCTATATACACCTTGAAATGCTTATTATTTCTGTTTGAAATGATCATGACTATACATGCTTAAGATTATTGTGTTTTGATAGTATTAAGAATATACTAATGAATGTATGATTATGTATGAGACCTCAATGATAACACAATGATGATACTAATAAGCATGCATAGTGATTAAGGATGGATATAAGCTCAAGGATAGGTAATCCAGGAAGCAAAGATCAAGAGGGAGGACACGGCAGTTGTTCCTGCAAGGAAGCAAAGACTCAGAGGGTGTCCACCCAACAAATAAACAAAGATAAGTATTTTAATTACCATTTCTTATTTTGTTTAAATAATATTATTCAATGATGTATATTCTTATGTTCCTAGACTTAGGATATGTATTGTGCATATTAGAATGATTGCATTAATGAACATTATACTACTAATATGCATTTGATGGGTAAGTGTCCTATGCCACTATACAACATTCCATTGCTACTTATCTAGAATGAAACCTCTTTGCTGACATGTTGGGAGCTATGCAAACTCTTAACAATGTTCTGGTAGAGACTGGAAGGCATCTAGAAAGTTATGGAACATGGATAAATGTTGTATTGAAGCATTGGCTAAGATAATTGCATGACTGTATGACATATTTCCTTATGTGTAAGAATTTGTTCTGAAAATTATGAGATGTTTCTAATCATGCAATTTAACTTGTTTTGTAGGAAAGACCATATACCTTCACCTACAAAAAAAGGACTACAACATTTGTTCCAGCAACAAAGATATCTATTGAAGATATTGAAGTTCCCAGGATCTGGGATGAATAAATAGAAGAATACCATGATCCGTCGATCATGAAGAATGATGTTTGGGATGCAGTACCAAGACCTGAAGTGGAGACTGTAGTGACTTCCAAGAGGATCTACCGGATCAAGTATGTTGTATATGGCGGCATAGAGAAGTATAAAAGTGATGAAATGGAAGATACACCAGATGGATTTCAAGACAGCTTTCTTGAATGGTGTAGTTGAAGAAGAAGTCTATGTGGAGAAGCCACTTGGTTCTGAGACACATGACAGGGAGTCATATATGTGCAGAACTTGGTATGGTAGGATAGACAACTTTCTATCCAGTTTGGGCTTTACCAAGAGTAAAGTGGATTCCAACCTTTACTACAAGGTTGAGGAAGGCAATCCAGTGATGCTACTATTGTATGTGGATGACCTGTTTATAACAGGTGATGATAGATTGATTACCGACATGCAACGGAAGCTTGCTGCCGATTTTGAGATGAATAACTTGGGGATAATGCACTATTTGTTTTTTTTTGGCATGGAGGTGTGGCAGAGTGCAGATGGAATCTTCCTTGGACAAGGGAAGTATGCAGTAGAGATCCTGAAGAGGTTTGGGATGATGGACTGCAAGGCTATGACCACATATATGGCATCGAACCTGAAGCTTCTGTGTGATGCTTCATCTGATCCAGTTGATGTCACAATGTATCATCAGATGATTGGGTCCTCTATGCACCTGATGAACACAAGACTAGATATTTGCTTTGCAGTGAACACATTGAGCCAGTTCCTGACGGATCCGAAAGATGTTCACCTGGTTGCTGTAAAGCATATTCTAAGGTACCTGAAGGGTACAGTTGATTATGGGCTCAGGTATGATGTGAATCAAAAGTTTAACTTGCAGGGTTATGTTGATTCAGATTGGGCAGGCAGTGCTGTAGATAGGAAGAGAACTTCTGGGTGCTGCTTTAGTATGGGATCAGGTGTGATCTCTTGGTTTAGCAGGAAGCAGTCCTGCGTAACACTGAGTACAGCCGAAGTAGAGCATGTTGTGATGGATGAGCAGGTTGTAGATGTATTGACCAAGTCGTTGGCTAGAGTGGAGTTTGAGTACTTCAGAGAGAAGCTTGGTGCACTTCAGATCGAGGTTTCTTCTAATGGGAAGTGATGAGTCTAGAAGATGCAGATGCACATGAGCTTTTCTGACATCGTTGATGTGTTCTCCCATGGTCATGATGTAATTGCTGAGCCATTTTTCACATGGTGGTAGATGTGTTATCCCATGGTGAAAAAGTAAGGGCTGGAGCCTTCCCCGAATGGTGGTAGATGTGTTCTCCCATGTTGGTGGCATAAGTGCTGGCTGATGTGCATCTGGGATGTACTTCGTGGACGATGAGATGATCTGAAAAGGACGATGCTATGATGATCAAGAGGATCATGGATGATGAGCATCAGGATGATGCTCTAGTTACTGCTCTGTATATGCATCAGGATGATGCTCGATATGATCAGTTGGATCATTTATATGTATATGTATGTATGCATCATGTTGGATGTTGGATATGATCAGTTGGATCATTTATATGTATATGTATAAATGCATCATGTTGGATGCTGGATATGATCAGTTGGATGATTTGTATGTATTTTGTATATGCATCACGTTGGATACTTGGACCATGTATCTGTATATGTATCAGGTGGATACATTGTATGATCAGGTAGATCATGTATGTGATATGTATCAGGTATGATCAGGTGTATCATGTATTTGTATTTGTATCAGGTGGATACACTATATGATCAAGTGGATCATGTATGATGATATGTATCAGGTAGATACTTGGTATGCATCAGGTGGATGCATTGTATGATCAGGATGATCATGATGATGAGCTTCAGGATGTTGCTCCAGATGATATGTACCAGGACGGTACAGTGATGATGATCAGTATGATCATGAGCATCAGGATGATGCTTCGTGCGATGATGATCCGTTGGATCATGAGTATCAAGTTGATACTTGGAGGTCAGAGATGATATGTGGCAGGTTGTGCAAATAGCATGTAATTAGTCCTCAGATATCCAATAGGTTGAGCTGTCTGCTCGTAATCAGTCTTGGGATGAGGTATTGCTATGTAGTATGTAATCAGTCCTCAGATATCCGATAGGTTGAGCCGTGTGCTCGTAATCAGTCCTGGGATGAGGTATTACTATGGAGACATGTAATCAGTCCTGGAGATCCAATAGGTTGAGCTGTGTGCTCGTAATAAGTCCTGGGATGCTCTTTAGAGATCTTGCCGGTCATGCTTCGACACATAAACGTTCCTGGGATGCTCTTTAAAGGTATTGTCTATTCACATGTAATCAGTCCTGGAGATCCGAGAGGTTGAGTTGTGTGCTCGTAATAAGTCTTGTGATGCTCTTTAGAGATCTTTCCGGTTGTGTTGCGACACATAAATGTTCCTGGGATGCTCTTTAAAGGTATTGTGAAGGAGATGCATGTAATTAGTCCTGGGAGATATTGTCAGTCGTGCTTAGGCACATAAATGTTCCTGGGATGCTCTTTCTGGTATTGCATCCA
Source organism: Larix kaempferi (assembly GCA_027924585.1). Classification (NCBI taxonomy): domain Eukaryota; kingdom Viridiplantae; phylum Streptophyta; class Pinopsida; order Pinales; family Pinaceae; genus Larix; species Larix kaempferi. The sequence goes on from BSBM01000286.1 coordinate 609,146, forward strand.
CACATAAAATTAGTCCTGAGAGACCACCTCTATCAGACTGTTCACACAGATGATGAAGACTTGCAGGTGGTGGGTCTACATCCAGTATGAAAAAGGACTGGCTCTATAGAACTTCCTATGACGAGTAGATTCAGAGATTGATTGAGATAGCAGCAGCAGTGATGATGACAATGATTCAAGGATGATGATTCGCTAATGGTGATCCAGAGAAGAAGACTTGTGCTAGAAGACCTATGTTGAGAAATACCTTCCTAGTTAAGAGGGAGTGTTGATGTATATGTAACTTCAGAATGTATTTCACCCATGTATTTCATATATGTATTTTTTACTCCTATAGAGATGGTATTATTCCTCTATACGGAAGTGTTTGTATTCCTATAGAGATGTTATTATTCCTCTATACGGAAGTGTCGCCATTTATATTGTAAGTGTCATAACTTATACTTGATGGGTTATTAGACCACCTTGTTGGGGTCGTCCCTGTATAAGTCATGTGGGTCGAAGGGTTATTAGAACACCCTATTGGGGGTCGGTCATGTGGGTCAAAGGGTTATTAGACCACCAAGTGTGGGGTTTGCCCAGATTAAGTTAACCATGGGTTAAGCTAGACATGTAGGCCCCATTAGTTTATTAGGCATGATAGAAAAAGTATAAATAGAGATTGGGAGATCTCTATTTGATCATTCACTCTCACACTTCTCTCATTCGGAAAGTGGCGCACTTATGAGGAGGAGGCTCTGCTGCTAGGAGAAGACTATCTCTTGTATTATGGTTGTATCATTGCTCTATTTATATCTGAGGAAGTTATTAGGGTTTTTGAGCTTTATGGTTTTCCCCAAGTAAACTCTGTGTCTCTTGTGTGCTTGCATTATTGTGTCCATGATTGATATGTTGTAGATTTGTTGTACATGTTGTTCTCTCAGTTAAGATCCTAGATCAAATTGAAGTAAATTCTGAAAATTTAACATGATGATGATGATGACAATCATGTTGATGGTGATGATGATGATGAAGATGATGATAATGAGGATGATGAAGTTGATGATGATCATCGTCATCATCATCATCATCTTCTTCATCGCCATCACCATCATCATATTCATCATATTCATCATCATCATTATCATCATCATCATCATCATCCTCATCCTCATCCTCATCCTCATCCTCATCCTCATAATCATCATCATCATCATCATCATCATTAGCATCATCTTCTTCTTCGTCATCATCATCATCATCATCATCATCATCATCATCATATTCTTCATCTCCATTATCATCATCATCATCATCATCATCATCCTCATCATCATATTCGTCATATTCATCATCATCATCATCCTCCTCCTCCACCTCCTCCTCCTCCTCATCATCATTATGATGATGAGGAGGAGGAGGAGGAGGAGGAGGAGGAGGAGGAGGAGGAGGATGATTAGGTTGATGATGATGACGATCAGGTTGATGATAATGATGATGATGATGATGATGAAGATGATTTAGTTGATGATCATCATGATGATAAGGAAGATGAAGATGATGATGAAGATAATGAATTTGATGATGATGCAGTTGATGATGATCATGATGATAAGGAAGATGATGATGATGTTGAAGATGATGATGATAAGGAAGATGATGATGATGATAAGGAAGATGATGATGATGATGATGATTATGATGATGATAATGAAGATGATGATGAAGTTGACGATGATGAAGATGAGGATGATGATGATGACGATGAAGATGACGATGAAGATGGCGATGATGATGATGATGATGATGACGAATATGATGATGATGATGATGATGATGATGATGAATATGATGATGATGATGATGATGATGATGAAAATGATGATGATGATGATGATGATGATGATGATGATGAATATGATGATCATGATAAAGAAGATGATGATGATGATGATGAAGATGATGATGATGATGAATATGATGATGAAGATGATGATGCTGATGATGATGATGACATATATGATGATGATCAAGATGATGATGATGATAATGAATATTTTGATGATGAAGATGATGATTATGATGATGATGATAAGGAAGACGATGAGACAAAATTTCATTATGAAAGGATGAAGATGTAAAAACTTTGTGAAAGTTACTATAAGTTAGTTTTATTGATCTTTTACAGCTATTTTTAGTTTGCCCATATTGATTATTTGTTTATTGGGCTTGAAAAACATACAAGCAAGGGGTGACCAAGCAAAGGGTGACCATTTGACATGAGATATGTTATGTGATAGATGCATCTCACACATTGTGTATAAACCTATCATCATCATCACTGAGAGTTTAGCAATATTGTCTTCATCAACCCCGCAAGCCAATATTGATGGAATAAATATCTTTCATTTTAAACAATAGGAAGTACATTAAAAAAATTCTTTTTCATAGCCATCAAAACATATTATTTTTTAATTTGTTGTTAATTAAAAAAAATGTTTTTCATATCCATCAAAACATATTATTTTTTAATTTGTTGTTAATCAATGGTCATTGTTGACTCTTCCAAAAGGTAAGGGGCCCTCCAGGTCGTCTCAGGATTCAGGTTGGTGACTCCTTGTGAAGTCCAAGCACCTAGATGCCCCACCATACCTTCGCACTATGCGTCGAATACAACTAGAGAGGATATCCCATATAAACACTTATAAACCTGGCTTCGCTGCCAAGGTGGGATAAATCCAAAAAAACAAATCAATCGCTATCGTCAGATCCTTTGATCGAACGGTTGCTAATTCTTCTCCATTTCTCTTGCACGATCACAAGCACCATCACATATCTGTGCTATTTTTTTGAAATTCCTGCAACTACCTGAGATAAATCTGCAACTTCCATCTTGTTTAAGAGATTATTTCTCCAAGATTTTTAATTGTTTAGAGGAAGATTGTTGTGTATACCTAAAACTTCATTATGTGAAATTTGATAAGAGAGCCACACAATGGAGGTTTGCATTCATGTATAAACATGAATGTTCTATTTGATGTACGGTATCAATCCATTCTCTAGAAAGGCACATAAGTAATTTGTAAGGATTGTAGTTTAATGTAGTAGAAGTAAGTGATTAAACAAGTTTGGCTTTATATGACACTAAGTTTGTAAGTTGTGACTAAACTAAGGTAGAAAGATGAGGTTCCTTTAGAGCATGATGGAAATTTGTTAAGTTCTCTAAGGATCCTAGTAACAACATAATTCTTGTTTTGATCTTGATATCTTTAGGATTAAAATAGAACAATGGAACTAGTATTATTCATGTATATTATATTTTTTATAAGTAAAGAATCATCTTGATGTAAGCAATGCATTGGATCATTGATCACATAGCTCATGTATGTTGCATTGTAAAATGAGTTTTTGAATATAAAAAATACCCATCTTAACCCTAGATCTAGCAATGTTAACTTTGCATCTACAATCGATGAGCAAATCCATAGGTAAAGAACTAAATTTACAAGATTTCAGAGAAGGATGGCTTAGTACTTGTCAACCTTAGTGGTGAACTAAGTACCTACTAGTCAGAGTCATGTGTTAGGGGGATCACCATGAGTAAGGATTAGATGAAACCTAAGTGACATTTGATAGATGAAAGGTAGAATCATTACCTATTGTTGGTTCAAGGACCCTTGTGATATAAATAATATCGGTTAGGTTTGGAATTGTTGGATTATGCTAAGGCATAGTCCATAGGAAAAACACCATTACTAGTTTTGTACAGACATTTTTGGAGTTTGAATAAACTATGGCATGTATATCTTGTTTGTCTTCAATGATTGGGATACTTTCAGCACAAGCAAAAGAAAAGTGGCCTATGCCACTCTAGGAAGACCTATTTATTTTTTCCCATGTAATGTGAAAAAAAAACTAATATCTAATAAATATGGAAAAGATTTATCTCGTTGATGCCTTGTTGTCCAAAGTCATGTGTTAAGGGAATCACCTTTTGTACTCTTAGGGAAAACCTAAGACAATTGGTAGATGAAAGGTAGACCCATTACCTATTGTTGGTTCAAGGGTCATAGAAACAATACCCATTAGCTTTGGCATTGTTGGATTATGATAAGATATAGTCCATAGAAAAACATCATTATTACTTATGTACATGTATTTTGGAGTTTTTGACTAAAATATAGCACTTTAATCTCATTTGTCCTCAATGATTTGGATAGTTTCAGCATAAACAAAAGAAAAGTGTCCTAGGCCACTCTAGGAAGCTGTTGGGTGTGTGATCTATCTCAAATTAAAAACAACACCTAAGATTAATGATCAACCAGGATCAGTAAACTTAGAGTTGAAAGAAAAATATATGCCAAGGTAGAAATGGTTCTAAAGTTTCAGGTTTGTCAGACCTAAAAATGTTTAGTAAGGAAAAAGATCGAAAGATCTTTCAAAATGAAAAACTGAGTTAAATGTTTAACAATGCATTTAAATCACAGATCAGAATAGTACTAGATCATACTACTCTACCTCTATGGTTAATTAATAAGAAAGGTGGAAACAAATACTAAAACACAAACTACTTCTAGAAAAGTAAGAAACTACCAAATTCAACTTCCAGATAACAACTATGGACAAAATCAAAGCTACAAATATTAGATGTTTAATAGGGAGAACTTGTAAATGTACATAAATTTAGACTAAACCATCTAATTCCACTCTTCTTGATTACGTACATCAAATGTAATAGGAACTGTATTAAATGTATCGTAATGACTTTCAAATGTAATGAGGAAGCCAAATGGAAGTAAATCTAACTTAACCTCTACAAACAAATGTAAACAAAAAATCAACAAACTACTACTAATTTTAAATATTATGAACTACTGTCTATCCATATGTGAACAACATGAAAATAATGTGAGCTAGAAGCAAGTCTAAGAACTTAACAAAGATGTTAAACTGAACTATATTAGATTTGGAAGCAAGTAGAAAACTTGATAGAAATATTTTATTATTAATCCAGATCTTGCAACATGAACATCTTCATTAAATAGAAACTAGTCTTAAGATTAACAAACTAAAACAACTCAATAAAATGGAATTATCAACTATAACTTGAAAATAAACTACTTAGGAACAACATTCATACATTCTAAATAGTAACTAAGTAACAAAACTGGTTAAAGGACTAAAGTTTGGAAGAAAGGTGAGAAGAGGATAAAGAAGAAGTAGGAAAGGAGGAAACAATGATGACAATCGGATTAAAAACTCCAAATAACATAAAACAAGATTAAATTACATCTCAAACTATCAAGGAGGAATAAGAAGAATGATGATTAAGAGGCAGAAGAAATTAGATTCGGAAAAAGGCCTAAAATAATACAGAAAACACATAGGTCCGAATGATGATCCGAACGCTAGTCTGAATGACGATCCGAATGGAGGAAAACGTTTTAAAGTGAAGGAAAGAAGAGTTTTTGAACGATTTAATTACCAGCTGGCTTTATGCAAATGATCGTACAGTGCACAGGAAGCAGTAGAGAGATTATTAGAGGCTAAGGAATTATCTATGCAAATCATTACCTAAGAGAAATAATGATTTTATGAGAAGTAGGAAGAAAGTTGGAAATAGAAGAAGGGAGAAGGTTGGAATAGAATAAAGAAGAATTAACAAACAGGAAGAAAAGCTAACAGAGGAGAAAAGAAGAAAAGGAATGCTAACTATGGAAGAAGTTGGAACCAATACTAACTATGATGATGGAAGAAGGAGTGAAAAACAAACTAAAAATTATTAAACTACTAAACTATTGGTTGACCATTATACTCAGAAGAAGGAAGGTTGTATTGACAGCAGAATATAAATTACAGAGGAATGAAGATTATACACACAGGAAAATGAATTAAATTACACACACGGGAAATAAACTAGTTAAATGCAAGAAAAGAAATGCAGAAAATGTAAATAAAACCTCCAGTTGATGAGGGGCCCTTCCCAACAATCAGAGGGTGAACTAGCTCAACTTAAACGACTACCAACAAAACATCAACAAGCTACTACTTCCATTAACTTGAGAAAAATTACAGATTCTGTCTTCAAACTATCTACGACTGCAAATGCTTGGACTAAGACTGTAAAACCATCGTAAATTCAAAAGCTAAATAACTAACTCGTCTTAATCACAGAGGTGACTATTTATAAGTTACAATGGGTGATAGGGTCGATAGAGTCGACCTCTCTAATAATAGGAATGTTTAATGTCTTTAACTACTGATTAAATGATACATAACAGTGTAGGGGGCATCTACCCATCTCCTCGGCTTCAATCCTTTCCAATTCGAACAACTGAGCATTCGTTTCCTCAAAACGTGAGCAGAAGCATATGCTGGAGCGTCGACGTGGGCACAGGAGTTACGTTGGCATACTAAGCATGGGCGTGGGAGTTATGTCAGCCAACTGAGTGTGAAAAGGCCGACTCCTTCCAGAACAACAATGTGCAAGAGCTAAGCAGACGTGTGTGATTCCGGACTGAATGCACAGATGAACCGGAGGTTAACATGTTCACATGGACGTGATATGTGCTGTCAGGCTTGGCGAGAATAAGGATGAATATTGTAGAATAATGGTTCATTAACCATCAACACCACATGGAAAACAGAACCCACGTGTCCTCCTCTTCATTCAAAGGTCTGAGATGTGTCAACCATGGATTTCGTGGGCTGAACGGAGGGCTGAACGATGAGCTGAAAGCATTTTAGGCTGAGCACGTAGCGCATGGGATGAAGGATGGATAACTTGAAAATTGTAGCCTATCAATTAAAATCGTAAATGTTAATTATGCCCAAAAACATCATTTAAATCATAAATAAACCATAATATACGAAATATAACAAGATTTGCATGGTGAGTGAATTTGTGCATACCTGGATTGTTTGATGGGCTAAATGGCTAAGAAAAAAACTTACTATATCAAAAACGATAGAAATAACGCCACTTCGAGTAAATTAAATGATAAAAATTGGTGAGAATACTGTACACCAACATTCCCCCAAACTGGAGTCATGCCAGGTCCCACTGAGAAAAACAAAAAGTAATTAGGAAGAAGGCCGAGCTGCGGTAGAAGTGGTCTTCGACTGGAATGATGGAGATGCATGCTTGGCCTGGAGCTTCTTGAAATGAACCCTTAAGGAATTATACTTTACTCTAAGGATAGCATTGGATGTTATTTTGGCGTTAACCAAGCATTCAATTCTTTTCAACTGTGTATGCAACATCTTATTCTCTTCAAGGAGCTCGGAGATTGTCTCCACATAGCTTGACTTTGTTCTGTTAATTGTGCTATCTCTTGGGTCAACTGATCCCACTTTTGCTGACTCAAAATAGGTTATTCTATACCATGCTCCAAGTCTATTTGAGGACTCTTCTCTTTTGGAGATGTCTCAATATTAATAGTCTGTTCTTCAAAACTTTTATATTTGTTACATGCAGGAGAGATTCTAACAACACAGGCTTCACTCATCTGAATGGATGCATTAGCTAGTGTGAGGAGGGATGACTCAAAAGTATGATCGTCCAACTGAATATTTGAGCATGAGGGCTAACTGATAGCTTGAATGTCAGGTTGATCATTGGACTGGTCATGATTTGTCTCTCTAGGTTCAGTAGGAGAATGTATTGAATGGACAGAGTGCATATCATCTAAGGAACTCTCATCAAATCATATATGTTTGGCATTTGGTTCTTCTTGGGCATGAAGATGTTCTTAGAAGGGAAAGATTTGACAGTAGATAAATGAGGGTTTAATATCTCAAAAACAAAATGGTCCCAAGTCTGACCTCTCTCCTCTAGCTGATGAATGATTAAAAGCTTAATGAAACAATGGTGATATAAGCTGCCTGAAGGGTTAATGGTATTCTTTCTAACTTGACTCGACATCGTTTCCAAGCTCTTTAGAAAGTAGAATGGGAAATTTAAGGTCTGATTATTGACAAAATGAGCTAACAGTCTAACGTGGAAAGCTTTAAAAACAATGAACTTACCCTCATAGGTGACTAAGTGAATGATAATGGTCAAAATATCCAAGTACTCTGGCTTGATCCGTTCTCTATGAAAACCTTTGGTGTTAATAATGTGTTGAAAATCAGGCTTGAGAGTGAACTGGTGAGCTTCTCATGGAAGAAACAAATGCTTGTGCCATCAGGCACCTTCTCTAGGGAGCTTCGTAGCTAATGCTATCCACTCTTCTGTCATGGAGAAAACAACATGGCCAACCTTGGCCCATTTTTCCATCGAAACCTTTTGCAAACAGCAACAAAATTTCGTGGTCATGACCATCAAGGTGGTGGAGAAACGGATTCCAACCTGCTTGAGAGAATAACTCATGGCATCTTTTAAACTCATGGATATGAAGAATATATTGGTAGGTACCTGGCTTGCAACTGTTAGGCATTGCTGATAGAGGATGGGGGAAACAATAGATAAATGCAGGGGATATAAGAAATTTACAGAGGATGCAGCTCGCAGAGAGAGAAATAAAGGGTGAAACAGAATGAAACAGAAGTTCACGCAACCATCAGTTAAATTGAAGTATGTTTGGATGGATGGATGGTCATAGGTAAAGCGTGTTTTGAAAGATCACACTTGTACTTTGAATATCTTGAGTTAAGTTCCAGTATTGAAGTGCGTGAATCCAGTAGATGCGTGTTTAGTATAGCATATTCAACCATGTCCAAAGCCAAGCTTTGGACAGGTTGAACGAAATTCATGTGATGGGATATTCTACACATGGAAGATAACAAGGATCCAATCCATATGCTGACAATCTATATGACAGTAAGGCCATAGTGGTCATACAATGATTCAAAATGACACAAGATTCGTTCATTTAACAAGATGAGATGAATAAGGAAATAAAACCAAGTGCGAGATTTGATGTTTGATTGATCCCTATCATCATTGGTTAGTCAGAATTTTCAAAAATATCTAGCATGCTATTTGAAATATATAAGCTAAAATTTCTGCAGCACTTTTATTCAAAACGTTGCTTATTTGCTGCATTCGTGACTTCATTTGGATCAGCATTCGATCCATCATTTATCATTTCATACAGACTTTTGTCTATACAAAATTTTATTGCTGAATCCAACTGGAACTGATTTTTGCAAGAAATTTTTAAGGCTGTTGTTGCACAAAAAATACTGTAAACTTTGCTTTCTGGAACTTTTAAGTCATGTACCCTTTTTGTTTGTCTTTAATTAAAACAATTCGCCTTCTACTTTTGCATTAACCTGTAAACATCTATCACTTTCAGAGATAAATAAAATTTTTCTCTAAAAAAATAAAAATAGTTTTAAAACAGTTCTAATCCTCCCCCAAACCAAAGATATGGCTTGTCCTCAAGCCAACAAAAAGAGCATTAGATATTCAATTATTTTATCAATAGCTGAAAAATGTTGTAATACTTTTCTCAAGAAAATGAAATATTAACTAAACATGTAGATGATTCAGATATGTACATTTATCATAAAGAATAGAACAGTGCTTAAAAGAACCATATGAACAATGATAATGTAATTTGATATGAAAGATGCCACAGGAAAACTAGCCATCCATGACTCATTTTAAAGATTTCTTGTCATCCCAAGATATAGATAAGGTGTACCGTAAAGCTTGTGAGATTTTCATAATTATGGGTCCCATTTCTAGGATAATAACATCCTAGATATTGTTTGAATTAGATGACAAGGTCCAAGTTCAAATTACAGTTATTCTCTAATGACAGTATAGATTATTGGCCAAAACATGTGTTTGTATACTCAGGTTTCTTATATATGAATCATGTGCATAGAAATGCATTAACCGATCTCTTTTACCCGATATTGACCCACTGCCAACACGCCTGTTCACTACCCCGGTGGGTTTATCTTGGTACCATGCAAGCATAGTCCCACTACCAGGGAGCCTGTTCAGTACCCCGGCGGGTTTACCTGCATTCACCTAGCTTCCTTGTTTAAGATTTTACTTAGCATGGACCCGCTGCCAGCAGGCCTGTTTAGTACCCCGGCGGGTTTGCTTCGTATAATGATGTATATGTATATATATATATTTTTTGTAAGGAATCCGGTTGGCACTATAGTGTGCTAAGCCTTCTAAACACATAATTCAAAATATTAGAACGAACCTTTATGAGCAACTTTTACTTGTAATAGCCAAAGTTAAAGATCATGTCAAAAGATAATAACCTAAAGCTATTCGTTGATCTATATCTATCTTTTTTCATAAAAATTCAGTAATGTTCCCCACAAGAATAAAAATAACATTCACTTCTAAGTTACATTTAAAAGATGCTTTAAGAGACAAATTTTGATAATGAGTCTAGGATAAGCCAATGATCCATAGGTGTAAGATAGTATATGTTTTGTTAAGATCATAGCAATTAAGATAGGTCTTTTAAGCAATAGTTCTAAACGATCATCAGAAATGTGCATGCCTGAATCAAATAGCATATTCAAAATCATGAATGAAATGGTTGCAAGATAATATAAAGAACACTTTATCTTTAGCTAAAAATGTCACTTTCAACAATAATTGAATAAAAAGAAGGGATTAAGATAAGATTTTTTTTATTTTAAGTGCTTCCCTTTCAATAATATTGCATGAGCGGATAAGGTCTTTGTAATTAAGCTGCAAAACCATTGTTAGATGATTTTGATTTATTCAAAACAAAACATATGTACAAAAAAGTCATAAGAAATCTAAAAAGGGAGAAAAGTTTTCCTATTTTTAATGGAAAAAATTTCATACGCTGATCATACAAATGAAGTTCCCTATATAGATACAATCAGCTTGTCAGAAATAACTTTTCATTATTATAATTAAAACAAAAACATAATATATTTACATATGTACAAATAAAGACAATCCTTTAGAAATTTCAGGGACTAGGAGGAGGAGGAATGATTTCCTCTTCTACCAGTTCCATTTCCTGCTATTGTAAGGCATTCTTTAGAAAGTCTTGTTTAGATATAGGTTGGTGATAAAGTCTAAGTCTATGGACATTAGAACAAAGGAAGTTTGAGAATCATCAATTGTTTTAAATTTAATGGATCCATTATCGAATGCTGTAACAATTTCATAAGGACCCATCCAGCGAGTAGTCAATTTACCTTTAAAATTTTTGAATCTCGAATTGAAAAGTAATGCCCAGTCTCCTATTCTAAATTGTTTTTGTTTAATGTATCTGTCATGCCATTTTTTACGTTGATTTTGTATTAAGATTGTTTGTTGGATAGCATCCTGTCTAATCTCGTCTAATTCATTTATTTGTAGGATTCGTTGTTTCCATGCTTCTTCTAAATTCATTCCTAACTGAGAAGCCATATGAAATGTCTTAACCTGAAATTCAATGAGTAGGAGAACCTGTTTTCCATAAACAAGTTCATAAGGTGTGTGGCCAGTGGTGTTTCTCTAAGTTATTCTATAATCCCACAAGGCTTCTAGGAGCCTATTTGCCCAGTCCTTGTGGTGTAACTGAATGGTCTTGGTCATGATAGCTTCTAATACCTTGTTTGTGCTTTCTACTTGACCATTTTCCTGAGGATGATATGGTGAAGATTTGCAATGTATAATGCCATACTTATTAGTAAGTTCTTCAATTAACTTGGAAGTGGATTGAGATCCTTGATCGGTTACAATTTCCCTAGGTATACCAAATCGGGTAAATATCTCTTCATACATAAACTCTACCACTGATTTTTTGTGGCTCGGAATAAAGCTTTGGCCTCTACCCACTTGGTGACATAATCTGTATAGAATAGAATGTACTTTTTCTTACGAGACATAGGGGAAATTGGTCCAACAAAATCTAGAGCCCATTTTTCAAAAGGCTCCATCATAACTTGAGGTTGCAAAGGTATCTCATCAAATGGCGTTGGTCTACCCATTCTTTGGAAACTATCTGTTGATGTGTATGTAACTTCGGAATGTATTTTACCCATGTATATTGTATTCCTATAGATATGTTATTATTCCTCTATACGGAAGTGTTTGTATTCCTATAGAGATGTTATTATTCCTCTATACGAAAGTGTCATCATTTATATTGTAAGTGTTATAACTTATACTTGATGGGTTATTAGACCACCTTGATGGGGTCAGCCCTGTATGAGTCATGTGGGTAAATGGGTTATTAGACCACCATGTGTGGGGTCGGCCCAGATTAATGTAACTATGGGTTATTAGGCTAAGCTAGACATGTCGGCCCCACTGGTTTATTGGGCAGGATAGGACAAGTATACATAGAGATCGAGAGATCTCTATTTGATCATCTCATTACTCACTCTTCCATCACTCGGAAAGTGGCGCACATGTGAGGAGGAGGATCAGCTGCTAGGAGAAGACTATCTCTTGTACTTTGGTTGTATCATTTCTCTTTCTATCTTTGAGGAAGTTGCGGGGTTTTTCACCTTCTTGGTTTTCCCCGGTGAAACTTTGTGTCTCTTGTGTGCTTGCATTATTGTGTCCATGATTGATATGCTGTAGATATGTTGTAGATATGTTGTACATGTTATTCTCTTAGTTAATATCTTAGATCAAATTGAAAATTATGAAAAAACTAACATGGTATCAGATCTAGCCTGAAAGAAGGCATTGTATGGCATTTATGACACTTGTTGCACTTGCGAAGCTAGGGCTTGATATAGTAAAAACTAGTCATTATAGCACTTTCACTATAAATCCATTTCGGCAAGGTTTTAGGATCTGAAACTCGTAGAGATCTAATATAAGATCCCCATGTACCTTGTGTCTGAAGCACAACTTCTAATTCGTTGTAACTTGTGTTTTATGATCTGTACAATATAGGGTTTCTGCCTCTTCCAGATCTCAGTCATAAACAGGTGACCTAGGAAAAAAGGTCACAACTTGGGCTAGGAAGCTCCAAATTAAATTTCGTAAACATTAACAGGTAGGGCACGGAATTTAGTTTCTTAGGTAATGTTTTTAGAGGCCTAAGTTGAACCAGTGACATGTGGCACACCGTACAAGTTCGCTCTCCTATTTTATCCCATAAATAGGTCACGTTGCGACACTTGGCATAACTCTCTCGCAGAGAATCCAATTGAGGTCAAACCTATGGGGTTGGAAATATGATATGTTGCGCTACCACAGGTTGAAGTTTCAGACCCTGTGGATTCAATTTTCGGAGTTACACCAGAAACAATCAGGTGCATATTTCTATCAAAACAGAATTAGATTCTGAGCACCTTCATTCATGTCTCCAGGAATTAGGGTTTCGGAGAAAGTTGGTATTTTTGTAATAAGAGACCACGGATGAATTCTACTCATCAAAATCAAAATTTAGAGACCAATACCAAACTTTTTGGTTGGGTAGAAGGTCGGGCTTGATCAAACCCTAGTTCAGGACTTTGATTGGAAAAGTGAAAAATTAGGATTTCTACAAAAATGGGAATTTTTGAAATCTATGACCATAGCTGGAAGCTCCTTGAAAAAATCGAATTTTAGAGCTTTGGATCAAACTATTTTGTTGGGTGAAGCTCTGAGAAACTCAAACCCTAATTCAGGGTCCTCCCTAGTGAATCCAAAAATCTAAAAGGCAATTTTGAGGGGTGAAACTTTGCAGTCTTCAAATTCGGTGTATACCAGCTTGACCAGCTCAGAAAGGTGCATCTTTCTATCCTTTCAGAAGTTTGAAATTCAAAGTTTTAATTTCTAGGGTTTCCCTATCAAACCCTAATCCAGCTCCATATCTAGTTTCTACAAATCAAGTGGATTGGGTTAATCCTAGAAGAGAATGGATTGGTCACCTGCATAAGTGAAGAAGTTCCAGTTTCAGAGGGAGATGAGGCTAAGGCGTTACACAAAAAGATTACAAGCAATCTCGACAGGTATGACTTATCCATGTATGTTTCGAGATCTGTTCATGATTAAGTTTATGGTATGTTTGTCTTCATTAAGGTTAGTACAATCTTGATTAACTTTAGACTTGTTGTATTACCTTAATAAAATTATGAATGCAGATATTCATTGATTAGGGTTTTTGAAACTTATGATTGTACTAATGCATTGTGGTGTTGTATGAGGTTGATGTTGTCCGCTAACATGAAAGGTACATCAAGAAAGAAAAACCATGTTCTATTTCAAGAACATATGACCATGGTGACATGAAGACAAAGGTTCATCCGTTATCATGGATCACATTAAAGCTCTACACGAGGTATGTATAATTTGGTTCTACAATGCTTAACCTATGAGATATGTAGGTTACTAGCACAAGTCATTGAAAAGAACAAGAAGACATTGCTAGACATAACTAGCAAATATGATAACCAAGTATGTTTTTCCTATATCAAGTTAGAATCCTACTTTGTGTTAGGATCTTATACTGTTGTATGGTTGATAATGATTATTCATGAAGTTAGAAATGTAAGTAATCAAGGGTTTATGCATATTATGTCTCTTACCTTGATTGATGACATGACTAACCAGAAGAGTTCTATGGTCAAATATGAATATGCATGAGTAAGAGAAGTCTTCCCTGAAACTTTGAATGCTAATGCATATTATCTGTGTTTGAAATGATCATGACTATACATGTTTAAGATTATTGTGTTTTGATAGTATTGAGATTATACTAATGAATGTATGATTATGTATGAGATCTCGAGGGTAACACAATGATGATACTAGTAAGTATGCATAAGTGATCGAGGATGGATATAAGTTCAAGGACAGGTAATCCAGGAAGGAAAGATCAAGAGGGAGCACACTCTAGTAGTTCCTGCAAGGAAGCAAATATTGAGATGGAGTCCACCCTACAAACCAAACAAAGATAAGTATTTGAATTGTCATTTCTTGCATATTTGTTTGTTTAAATAATATTGCTCAATGATGTATATGCTTATGCTCCTAAACTTGGGATGTGTATTATGCATATTAGAATAATTACATTAATGAATAGTATACTACTAATATGCATGTGATGGGTAAGTGGCCTATGGCACTGTACAACATTCCATTGCTACTTATCTAGAATGAAACCTCTTTGCTGACATGTTGGGAGTTGTGCACACTCTTAACAATGTTCTAGTAGAGATTGGAAGGCATCTAGAAAGTTACGGGATATGGATAAATGTTGTATTGAAGCATTGGCTAAAATAATTGCATGAATGTATGACATATTTCTTTAATGTGTAAGAATTTGTTCTGGAAACTATAAGATGTTTTCTAATCATGCAATTTAACTTGTTTTATAGGAAAGATCGTATACCATCACCTACAAAAGAAGAACTACAACATTTGTTCCAGCAATGAAGTTCAAACTATCTATTGAAGATATTGAAGAATCTGAAGTTCCTAGGATACGAGATACAATAAAAGGATGCCATGGTCGGGAAGTACCAATCGATCATGTTTGGGATGTGGTCTCAAGACCTAAAGGGAAGTTTGTTGTAACTTCCAAGTGGATCTATAAGATCAAGCATGCTACAGATGCTATCATGGAGAAATACAAAGCAAGGTTGTAGCTCGTGGCTCCTCCCATAAAGAGGAATTGACTATGAAGAGACTTTTGCACCTGTAGCCAGATTCACTTCCATTAGATCAGTACTTTCTATGGCTGCAGTGATGAAATGAAAGGTACACTAGATGGATGTTAAGACAACTTTCTTGAATGGTGTAGTTGAAGTGGAAGTGTATGTGGAGCAGCCACTCGTGTTTGAGACACATGATCGAGAGTCACATGTGTGCAAACTGAAGAAAGCCCTATATGGTTTGAAATAAGCACATAAGACCTGGTATGTTAGGATAGATGGATTCCTATCCAGTTTGGGCTTTACCAAGAGTAAAGCGGATTCCAACCTTTACTACAAGATTGAGGAAGGCAATCCAGGGATACTACTATTGTATGGGGATGACCTGTTTGTAACATGTGAGGATAAATTGATTGTCGATACCAAGAGGAAGCTTGCTGCTGAGTTCGAGATGAAGGACTTGGGTATGATGCACTACTTTCTAGGCATGGAGGTGTGGAAGAGTGCAGATGGAATCTTCCTTGGACAAGGGAAGTATGCAGTAAAGATCCTGAAGAGGTTCGGGATGATGGACTGCAAGCCCATGGCCACACCTATGGCATCAAACCTTAAGATTCTGTGTGATGCTTCATCTGATCCATTTGATGTCAAGATGTATCGTCAGATGATTGGGTCCTTGATGTACCTGATGAATACAAGACCAGATATTTGTTTTGCGGTGAACACATTGAGCCAGTTCTTGATGGATCCCAGAGGTGTTCACCTGGTTATTGTAAAGCATATTCTGAGGTACCTAAAGGGTACAATTGATTATGGGCTCAAGTATGATGCGAATCAAAAATTTAACTTGTAGGGTTATGTTGATTCAGATTGGGTAGGCAGTGCTGCAGAGCACATCTGGGTGTTGCTTCAGTATGGGATCATGTGCGATCTCTTGGTTTAGCAGGAAGCAGTCCTATGTAGCACTGAGTACAGCCAAAACAGAGTATGTTGTAGCTTGTTCAGCTAGTTATGAGGTAGTATGGCTCCAGAAGCTACTATCTGAGCTATTTGATCTCTCGTTGGAGGCTACTGGTATCTTTTGTGACAACCAGAGTTGTGTGAAGCTGTCTGAGAACCTGGTATTCCATGACAGGTTGAAGCACATTGAGATCAAATATCACTATATCAGGGATATGGTGCAGAGAAGAGCAGTGAAGCAATTGTATTTTGCGATGGATGAGCATGTTGCAGATGTGTTGACAAAACCACTAGCCAGAGTGAATTTTGAGTACTTCAGAGAGAGGCTTGGTTTTCTTCAGATTGACAACACTTCAAGGAAGAAGTGATGGACACATTTGCAGGATCCATTCCAAACATGGTGAGAGGAGGATCATTCCCATGGCTATGGATGTAAGCATTGGATGATGAACATCAGGACGATGCTCCAGTTACTGCTCTATATATGCATCATGTTGGATGATGGATATGATCAATTGGATCATGTATATGTATATGCATCATGTTGGATGCTAGATATGATCAGTTGGATCATGTATATGTATATGCATCATGGTTGATGTTGGATATGATCAGTTGGATCATGTATATGTATATGCATCATGTTGGATGCTGGATATGATTAGTTGGATCATGTATATGTATATGCATTGATGAGCCCAATTTTCAGGTATTTAATGGACCTCTTTTTCCCACAGTCAAGCTCAAGCAATGGCGAAGAAACACACTCAATTGTGGGGAAATGTTATACTTTAATTATTTTATGAAATTGTTTTTTATGATTATTTTTGTATGTTGAAATGCATATGCAATGAGCTAATTCTATGGAAACCAAGCGTGATTGAGTAGGTTCAGGGTAGTAAAGGATGAATGCATAGAATACTAAGAGATCACCAAGCTCGGCACCCTGTTCCTAACTTATAGGGAACGCACTCCAGTTCAAGGAGGCTTGGCATTTCGACGATTAGTTAGGATCATCATTAAATCATATAAATATGGACCTCTCGGGTAGCGAGAGGCCCCGGCCATTATTTTGAGAAAAACATTGTTTTAACGTTTTCTGACCTATTGATACTACAAAGTACAAACCTTTGTTTTGACATGGATTTTATATTTTAATAAGAGATTGATGATTAATTCTAGCCAGCGTTTATAAGTTTTATTCTCTCCTGAGTACGGGTTGGGGAGGGTCCCTCCAACATGTAGGTCAGGAGATTTCTATTTGCTGGTATTTTTCCAATTATGCGTTTTACATTGATGAACAGTTATATTGCATATGGAAGCGCTTGAATGATTTATTATTTCTGTAGTAGTTTATAATAAATTCTGTAGTACAACAGAACATTTTCAGTAGTCCTGTAGGTTCTTTCTTTCAACGCATATTTGAATCAACGATTGCATGTGTATCAGCTTTGCTTTTAATATCATGGTTTATATCTGAGGTTTTTGACTGTTTCACACCGTGATTAATTTCTTTAGTAATAGATGGATAGCTCGAAACAATCGCACTTTGATTAAGTCTTGGGATTTAAAATGGTTTAGATTAGAATTCTAGTTTTAGGTATAAAGTAACTATAGACCTCGTTTTCCCAAATCTTAGAATAGATCTGTTATGGAATTTTCATTTTCTAGATTTACCATTCTGCATTAAGTAATTTCATAAGATCATCCCCTTCACTTTCAGCATTTTAATTATTTAAAATAGATTTACTGCTTTATTTTTTAGAACAGTTTTACTTCTTTTGGTATCTTTATTTCTTAGAACAGATTTACTGCTTTTAGCACTTTAATTCTTTTAATTACATTTATTTCTTTCCAGTATTTAATTCCATAGCATAACCAGTTTACATATTTAGTAAGCAACCCTTATAACATCGATACCGACATCCAACTGTGACAGAGATTATCCTATAAGAGCACAGATAGTGCCTACACCTCTAAAGTTTGTACGTCCCTCGGGTTGACATTTAAAAGTAGGCTCTTAGTAAGGATTCCCTCATTAGGCATCCATATTGGGAGCTCACCACTTTTTGGCGCCATTGTCGGGGAGGTGCTAAATATTTTAGGAGACATCACCTAAAAACCACGAAAAGAAAACAAAAATTACATAAAACAAAAACATAAATATTTGTGCCAATGAATGCCTCGTCGGTAAAGGGATAGATTTGGCCACTTTCTGCCCAAGAAAACCATGAGCAACAATAGTAATAATAGTTCTGACCATTCTCAGTTTGAATTGGTACACTCTAAAGACAAAACTGACCACACATACGACCCAAACAGAGAAAACTTCACTACCAGTTCTAGCTCAAACACCTCAATGGCAAACGAAGAGGAGGAACCTAGGGAGCTTTTCACCTTTCCCATTAGCATACCTCTTGGATATGCCAGAATGAAGAACATAAATCCTAATAATCTGCCAAACTTTCATGGGTTGACTTCAAAAGATCCTGACACATTCCTATTTGAATTTGAGGTAGTTTGCAGATCATTTGATTACACTATTGATGCACAAAAGCTAAGGCTTTTTCCTTCCACACTAAAAGACCTATCACTTCGGTGGTTCATGAGCCTTGAAGGAAATAGTATCTTTAGTCAGGATCAAATGAAATAGTCATTCTTAGAAAAATATAGGGACTACTGCAAGGCCAAAGATACTAGGGATGAAATCTTTAGGATGCAACAAGGAGATAGAGAGTCATTAGAAGAGTATGCCCAAAGATTTCAACTTAGCTACAAACGAGCCAACCATTGCACTTTGGATCTTGAATCACTAAAGCTTGTCCTTCTCAGAGGTGTAAAAGAGGAGAATTTTGAAGTATTAAATATCCTTAGAGATGGAGATATATTCCAAAAATATTTTGAACAGATCCTGCAAATCTTCAAAAACTACTGAAGATCTAGGAAAACTAAGAATGGGACAAGGGATACACATAAAACCACTACTGGATCATCATCCTCAGCACCAACACTTACAAAATCTGATTTAGGAAACTTGCTGGATGACATGAAAATTGACATACTGCAATCTCTGTCCATGCAACTTGATGCTCTTCAAATAAAAATGAAATAGGATGAAATTAACCAAGCCTTGGCAGTATTTTGTCCTCGTTGTAGAAAGAAGCATGAGAAGGGGCAGTACAGCTTGAACACAATAGAAGTATGTGGTCTCTGCACCGATGACCATTCCACTGATAAATGTCCCCTCTTACCCTCATGTAAGGTAGCTATTCAAGACCCAGCAGCTGAAGGAGCAGTAGAACAGCTCTGCTTTATAAATCATAGGAGGAATAATTTTGTTAGACCATATCAGCAGAGCAATCAAACTTACTATAATCAAGGACAACCAAATTGGAACTCTGCACTGACTCCATGGAAAGCACAGCCAAATCAAAATCAATGGAAACAAAACCAACAAAGATATCAACCATCCTATCAATAGCCGTATTATTTACCGTCTTATCCTCAATACCCCCCACCTTTTCCATCCACCACAAATTATGCAAACCAGTACCCCCATCCATCAAATTGGAGGGCGCCATTACAATAGCCACTTATTATGCCATCCCCACAACCTCAACCACCCCCCAGACCTCCACCTATTCCATCCCAACCAATTCCAAATCCTAATAATAACAGACCCCCACAACAGCATCAGGCTTATAACACTGATATCACACAATTCCCAACTTATGTTGTAGACACCATAGAAATAAATGAAATAAACCCGCGATTTGGAGAAACATTGCAGAATACATCCCCACACAACATCCAACAACCTATACCTGAAGCTCAAGACCACACATCAGAACCCTATGTTCAGCATCCTGATGAACCAGAACCTCCCGAGGATGAAACCCAACCACTTCCACACAACAGAAATCCCCCATTTCCAGAAAAACTTGTCCGAAGTACAAAAGAAGAGGAAGAGAATACAATCTTAAACGAATTCAAACACTTAAACATCCAAATCCCGATTTTACAAGCCATAAGGGATGTGCCCATATGCAACAAATTCATTAGAGAAAATTTCCTAAAGAAGCCAGGAAGGAGGAAGCGTGACCCACCAACTATTAACGTAGTGGGACAATTGGCCGATTTGATGCTGGGTGTCATAATAAACCCTAAATATCTTGATCCTGGTAGTCCTGTAGTAAACATCACCATAAATAACAAACAAATAAATAAAATCTTAATAGATTTGGGAGCTACGATCAATGTCATGATTAAGGAAACCATGTTATACCTTGGACTCCAATCATTGGTTAGACCATCCACAACAGTACTCCAACTAGCAGACACGCCCACTGTGAAGCTCGAAGGAATGCTAGAAGACATTATGATCAATATCAAGTCCTGGGAATACCCAGCTGATTTTATAATAATTGAAATCAAAAGCAAACTTAGTGGCTATCCAATTATCCTAGGTAGACCTTGGTTAGCAACTGCAGACGCTTACATAGGTTACCGATGAGGAAATATGACAATCACCAGTGGACACACCAGGAAGAAAATCACAATCTACCCACCAGCAATGAAATCTTCAGAGTTAGAATATCAAAATTGGACTGATGACTACCAGAACACACCAAATCACAACCTCCGACCTATCCTAACAATTGATGCTGCAATATCTTTAAAGACAGGAGATGAATATGGCAATATAGATAGATTTATACAAAATGTATCTCCTAACAATCATGTTATTCAAGAATTTTTTTCTACAGAAACAGGTGATAGTTCAAAACAGAACATGGATGACTTATGGACAGAAGTACTCGAAGAATAGAGTGAAAAGGTAAAACTCGTGGAAATTCACCCTGGAAAATCAGTCAACATAAATTCCAAACTACAACTAGAGCTAGAAAAGAAATTGATGAAGATACTAGCAGAACAAAGTAAAGCATTTGCATGGACATATGAAGATATGAAAGGAATACATCCTGATATCTGCAAATACTACATTTACATCAAAGAAGGATCTACTCCTATCAGGCAACCACAAAGAAGACTGAACCTTGCACTAAAAGACATAGTCAAAGTGGAATTACAAAAGTTATTAGATGTAGGGTTCATCTATCCAATATTTGATAGTGAGTGGGTCTCACCACTAGTCATAGTACCCAAAAAAGGAGGCAAATGGAGAATTTGTGTAGACTACAGGGAGCTGAATAAAGCAACAAAGAAATATCATTTTCCACTTCCATTTATAGACCAGGTGTTGGATACATTATCTGGAAACAAATACTTTTTATTCTTAGACAGTTTCAGTGGGTACAATCAAATTTTAATACACCCAGCTAATCAAGATAAGATGACCTTTACATGTCCATGGGGAACTTATACCTACAGAGTCCTACCCTTTGGTCTATGTAATGCCCCATCAACATTTCATAGAGCCATATTGAGTATTTTCTCTGATTTTCTGAATGACAAAATGGAAGTCTTCATGGATGATTTCGCACCTTATGGACAGAGCTTTGACCAAGCATTGAACAATCTTGAATTAGTATTAAAAAAAATGTATTGAAATGAGCTTGTGCCTAAGTAATGACAAATGCAGGATGTTAATGGAAGAAGGAATTGTTCTAGGACATCATATATCACAGAGGTGTATAGAGGTGGATCAAGCCAAAGTATCAGTAATTAGAACACTGCCCCCACCTGTCAAACAAAGAGATGTGAGAAGCTTCCTTGGACAGACAGGGTACTACAGAAGGTTTATTGAGAATTATAGCATAATTGCTGCCCCCATGTTTGCACTTCTCACAAAAGACAATGAGTTCATATGGACAAGCAACTACATGTCAGCCTTTGAAAGTCTTAAACAAAAAACCATCACATCACCAATACTTCAAGGACCAAACTGGGAAATTCCATTTCACATTCACATAGATGCATCAGATAAAGCCATCGGATCTATGCTTGGGAAAGAACAAGACAAGAAACCCTATGCCATATACTATATAAGAAAAAATTTGGCTAGGGCAGAACTCAACTACACAGTCACAGAGAAGGAATTTCTGGCAGTCATACATGCAATCAATAAATTCAGGCATTACATTGCAGGATACCAAAGTTTTATCCATACTGACCACTCAGCGATCAGATATATAATGAACAAGCCTAATACCAGTGCAAGAATTATTCGATGGATGCTACTTCTATAGGAATTTGACACTACTATAATAGATAAACCAGGCAAGCAAAATGTGGTAGCTGACTTTTTGTCAAGAGTCAGACATGGAAAAGATAACGAATTGGTTCACGATAAATTCCCTGATGAGCACCTTTTTGCCATATCAATAAGAAGCCCATGGTTTGCTGACATAGAAAACTATTTAGTATCAGGAAAGTTTCCAGAACATTACAGTTATAAAGAAAGGACAAAAATAATAAGGCAAAGTGCCACATATACATGGATAGAGTGCATGCTTTTTAAACAAGGATCAGATCAAGTACTTAGAAGATGCATTAGGGAAGATGAAGTACATGACATAATGCATGCCACCCACAATGAACCCTGTGGAGGACACTATGCTGCAAAAAGGACAGGCTACAAGATCTTGCAAACAGGGTATTATTGGCCAACACTCCACATAGATGCTTATGAGTATGTGTCCCATTGTGACGATTGCCAGAGAAGGGGAAAACCAACACAAAAACAAGAAATGCCACTACATCCACAAATCTCCTTAGAGGCATTTGATAAGTGGGGATTTGATTTTGTTGGCCCATTCAACCCACAGTCCAATCAGAAGAGCTACATCCTCGTATGCACTGATTACCTTACAAAATGGATAGAGGTAGCAGCACTGGCTACTGCAAATGAAACCAATGTAGCCAAATTCTTTACTGAGCAGATCTTTCACAGATTTGGGGTGCCAAGAAAAGTAGTTTGTGATCAGGGACCACAATTCACATCAAATTTAATTGAAGACTTGATGAAAAGAAACAATGTAAAGCACAGAAAGTCATCCTCCTACCACCCTCAAGGAAATGGTCAAGCTAAGGTAACCAATAGGGAATTAGAGAGAATCTTAACAAAAACTATTCAACTTCACAAAAGGGATTGGGCTGACAGACTTAGTGAAGCAGTCTGGGCTTATAATACTACATGGAAAACAACAATAGGATTCACACCTTATGAGCTAGTCTATGGGAAAAAGGTCATGCTACCAATCGAATTTGAAGTAAAAACATTAAGAATTGCAGCCGATTTAAATATGAACCTATTAGACATTAAAAAAGAATGCATGCTACAACTAAATCAACTGGATGAACACCACCAACAAGCACTTACACATACTGAAATCATCCAATAGCAAAGAAATAAATGGCATGACCAACATTTGAAGGATAAGAAATTCAACGAAGGTGATTGGGCACTACTCTACGACTCCAGATTTCACACATTCAAAGGAAAGCTAACCACTAGATGGCTTGGACCTTACAGTATACATAAAATTTATGACAATGGGGCTGTGGGAATTATTACAATTGATGATGATGAGTTCCCCATGATAGTGAATGGGCATCGCCTAAAACTCTACAAAAAACCACAGTCCAAAGAAGAATTTACAAAAGTACTCCACCAACAACAATTGATGATAATAGAGCATGCTGCAAATCAGTGAAGTTCAACGCATATCATGAAAAAAAAATAGAAAACAAAATGAAAAAAGAGAAAAATATATAATAAAAAAATGGAAATAAAAAAAGAAAAAAACAACACAAAAAAAGTAACAGGAAATTTCCAGGGCATCAACCACAATTCAAACAAAAGAATATACACTCAAGCGAGCCAAAAAAATTGCAAACAAACTCAGCATTCAAGAGAGCCAACAAAAATTTATACAACTACGGACTCTTCATTCACTCTACAGTATCATCACAAGAAGCCGCCACCTATTCAAGTGAGCCTACAAAATAAATTCAAGCGAGCCTGCAAAATGATTCAAGCGAGCCTGCAAAATGATTCAAGTGAGGATGCCATGTATTCAAGAGAGCCAGTCATATACAACCATGCAATCATCCAAATACAAAGCATCATCATATCAGTCGCATCAGCAAATGGCACAATTTTCAAAAGAAGAAACTACAACAAATTCAAAACGAACAAAAAGGAAAAATCACGCACACACGTAACTACTGACATGCAGAGATCAACTACAGACACCACCAAATCTACTACAGAATCCGCCATGCAAGAAAAATGCACCTGATCATCAATACAGGTATGCATACATACCAAGGTAATCTCTCGAACGATTTCATTTTATTTTTAAGGTAAAACATTATCCCACACCACATTTGTTTCTAAGTCAGTTGAGGATAGATTCCATTTCAAATCGGCGGCATGATGGAATGACCTTCATAACTCATGATTGCTACCAAAGTCCCGTCACCCTCAGCAAATCATGATCGCAACCTTCACCACATGAAGTACAGAGGTCGATCATGAGAAGGCAGAGATCGATCATGAAAAATAGAGGATTAAAAGTGGCAAGTACAGGTATGATGGAAAGGATAGGTGCAGAAAGGCAGTGAATTAGGGTGCATAATATTCCATGATTTTGCATATAAGTAACCACCCGGAATTCCTGAGAAGCAGCCACCATTGTATTCCTTGAGCCTGTAGGCAGAGCCCAACCAAGTTGAAGGTATAAAACTGCATTCCAAAAGCCCTGGTTTTGTCTGGTTATAAAGAAGATTCTAAAAATGACAAAGGGTTTTAAGAAGAGTGAACCGGAATATCACAATGCCATTTATCAGAGCCCGAGAGTCCTGCAGATCGTTCGCAATTTAGGATGGATGCCATTTATCCTTGGACTGAGAGGATATGATACAAGGGTAGCTCAGGAGTTCGCAAGAAACTTCAAGCATATTAAGGATGAATAGTACATCACCCGGGTGAAGGGGTTACGCATAAAATTGGATGAGGACATGATAGCCAAACACATTGGTCTTCCAATGGGCCTGCATTAGAGCAGCAATGACCGGGAGGCAAACCACACAGCAAAAGTAGCATTCATTGAGCGTGGAGAGGTTTACGATGAAGACAAAAATGGAGTCAAAAGACCCTCCATGCCAACACCATGGGATGAAATGGCTGCAATTGTCCTGAGGTACATTACATGCACTAGAAGATTAAGCTATGTTCCCATTTTCCATTTTTGTATTTTAGAGCTTCTCAGGAACATAAGTCACATTTCATCAAACAACAATATTAGCATTCCATTTTACCTACTCCAATCCCTAGTAGAGATGATCAGGAAGGTGGCTAAGGGAAAAGAGGATGCTTTGGCCCATCATGGGTTGATCAAACTAATAGTTGGTGAGGAGCTAAAAGCTCAGATTCTAGAGCTCTCTTGGGAGGAGTTCATCGTGGTATCTACTGAGGACGTTCATAGAATGAGGACTACGCCCTTGCCACCTAAATCAAAAAGTAAGACCACCTCTGTATCAGGGGAAAAAAGAAAAATTGACTTGGATAGTGTGGCCGACACCTTGGTCAAAATAAAACACTCCAAAGAGGACTCCCCCAAATCAGACCCAGATATTCCTACCAGTAGTCAGGGGTCGAAGAGGTGCAGTAAGAGATTCACGCAGGTATCTAAAATCGGAGTCTCCAAGGAGAAAGAAAGGGAACCCAGCCCCCTGATTACCAATGTGTCTGATGATGACATTGATCCTTTTATAGATCAGAAGGATCCCACTACAGATGAAGAAGAGGACGAAGAAGAAAAATAAGAGGAGGATGAAGAAGAGGAAAGGAATGAAGAGGAAGAACAGGATGCAGAAGAAGAAATGGATAAAGAAGAAGAGCAGAGCTTACAAGAGCAAGGAAAATTCCAGGAAAACCCTTCTGAACATAATGAAGACCCCGAGGTCATTTCTTGGCTCACTGAAGCACGATCAGAATTGGAAAGGATCAGAAATGAGTTGGCAACATTAAGAATTGAGCCAGGAATCTAGGCCACACCTCCCCCATTCTCAGCCGAGAAGACACAAATCCTGAAGATGCATCATGCAGAAGAGCTTCGGCTAGCCGAGCAGAAGAATTTAGCGCTACAAGAAAAGTTGGCCAAGGCACAGAACGAATTAGCAAAGAAAGACCAGGAGATTATCAAGTTTAAGGATGTTTTTGCCACTACTATCGGCATATATGAGAGACTGTGGGACCTCAGACCACCGTCGGCGATATATGCAATTTATTTACAGGAGAAATGGGGCGAATTCTAGCTCCAGAGATTGAAGAAAGAACTCCCTATAGAGGTAAGCACTCCCAAAGACTTTATTGATGCATCTTTGAACTCCACAGAGGTCGCGAAAGACCAATTGAGTGAGTTCTTCTTACATAATTTCATAGTTTCTGGCTCGCCCAACTGGTCGCCAAACCCATATGTGGGTGATTTCTAGTTAAGGGTATTGTGTTCATGGATGAACCATGAAATTGAGCGATCCCAGGACTACCATCTCTATGTTGCATCCAAATGGAAAACCCCATTAATGATCAGACCAGAGCCAACTCACCCTGCAGGGATAATCTATAACCACAGGATCCTCACCCAGGACGAGGAACTGATACCCATTCTCCTTGCAAAACAACAAGAGGTGGTGATTCATTTTGAAATTACACTCCGCAACACACAAAAGGAAGTTAATGAGTCCATCAGCGAAAGGTGGAGCAGGGTGGAAAATGATCTAAAAATAAGAGCAATCCACTCTCTCCTTAGGCTTGATGACGCCCTTTTCAAAACCACACTCTTCAAAGAATCCCTGGCAAGAAATCAACTCAGGTGGATCGGGATGAGGTTGAATCCCCCATTCTTTCTTTGCCCGGTCATCAAAGAACAGATTAATGAAGAGGAAGAAGGAAGGCATGGGCTAGGGAGGATCAAAATTTTGGATATCACAAGAAGGCAGGGATACCTAAGGTGGTAGCATGGGATATCAGGGAGGTCATCGATGAATTGAATAAGTCACCCAAGGATGGGTGAATCCTTCAAGTATGGGAGAGAATGATGAGCCCAATTTTCAGGTATTTAATGGACCTTTTTTCCCATAATCAAGCTCAAGCAATGGTGAAGAAACACACTCAATTGTGGGGAAATTGTTTTTGATCATTATTTTTGTATGTTGAAATGCATATGCAATGAACTAATTCTGTGGAAACCAAGCGTGATTGAGTAGGTTCAGGGTAGTAAAGGATGAATGCGTAGAAGACTGAGATATCACCAAGCTCGACACCCTGTTCCTGACTTATAGGGAACGCACTCCAGTTCAAGGAGGCTCGGCATTTCGATGATTAGTTAGGATCAGCATTAAATCATATAAATATGGACCTCTCGGGTAGCAAGAGGCCCCGTCTGTTATTTGGAGAAAAACATTGTTTTAACGTTTTCTGCCCTATCGATACTACGAAGTACAAACCTTTGTTTTGACATGGATTTTATATTTTAATAAGAGATTGATGATTAATTCTAGCCAGCGTTTATAAGTTTTATTCTCTCCTGAGTACGGGTTGGGGAGGGCCCCTCCAACACGTAGGTCAGGAGATTTCTATTCGTGGGTATTTTTCCAATTATGCATTTCACATTGATGAAAAGCTATATTGCATATGGAAGCACTTGAATGATTTATTATTTTTTTAGTAGTTTATAATACATTCTATAGTATAGCAGAACAGTTTCAGTAGTCCTGTAGGTTATTTCTTTCAACGCATATTTGAATCAACGATTGCATGTGTATCAGCTTTGCTTTTAATATCATGGTTTATATCTGAGGTTTTTGACTGTTTAACATTGTGATTAATTTCTTTTGTAATAGATGGATAGCTCGAAACAATCGCACTTCGATTAAGTCTTGGGATTTAAAATGGTTTAGATTAGAATTCTAGTTTTAGGTATAAAGTAACTACAGACCTCATTTTCCCAAATCTTAGAATAGATCTGTTATGGCATTTTCATTTTCTAGATTTACCATTCTGCATTAAGTAATTTCATAAGATCATCTCCTTCACTTTCAACATTTTAATTATTTAAAATAGATTTACTGCTTTATTTCTTAGAATAGATTTACTGCTTTTGGTATCTTTATTTCTTAGAATAGGTTTACTACTTTCAGCACTTTAATTCTTTTAATTAGATTTATTGCTTTCCAGTATTTAATTCCGTAGCATAACCAGTTTACATATTTAGTAAGCAACCCTTAAAACATCGATACCGACATCCAATTGTGACAGAGATTATCCTATAAGAGCATAGATAGTGCCTTCACCTCTAAAGTTTGTACGTCCCCCGGGTTGACATTTAAAAGTAGGCTCTTAGTAAATCTTCCCTCATTAGGCATCCATATTGGGAGCTCACCATGCATCATGTTGAATGCTCATGCATGTTGATATGTATCAGGTGGATACATTGTATGATCAGGTAGATCATGTATGATGATATGTATCAGGTGGATACATGGTATGCATCAGGTGGATGCAATGATGATCAGGGTGATCATACTATGATGACATGCATCAGGTGGATGCCTTGACATGATCAGGTGGATCATGAATGATGAGTTCGAAGACACAGATGCACAGATCCTTTCCGACATGGTGGTAGATGTGTTCTCCCATGTGCGTTGATGTAAGCATAGAGCCTTTCTGACATGGTGGTAGATGTGTTCTCCCATGTACGTTGATGTAAGTGCATAGCCTTTCCAACATGGTGGTAGATGTGTTCTCCCATGTGTGTTGATGTAAGTGCAGAGCCTTTCCGACATGGTGGCAGATGTGTTCTCCCATGTACGTTTCTGTGAGTGCTGAGCCTTTCTAGGATGGTCAGAGGAAAGTCCTTCCATGCCGGTGAGTGTAAGTAATGTGTTGTGTGCATTTGGACTATGCTTCGTGGATGATTTTTAGTATGATTATGATTATGAGTATCAGGATGATACTCTGTGGTCATGGACAAGTTGTATAGTTACATGTAAAATACCCTGGGAGATCCAATAGGTTGAGTAGTATGCTCGTAATCAGTCCTGGGATGCTCTTTTGAGGTTTTGTTGATGCATGTATTCAGTCCTAAGGATTCCATAGTATGGCCAGTGATGATGAAGACCTGCAGATGGTGGGCCTACATACAGTATGAAAAAGGACTATATCTATAGAACTTCCTATGATGAGTAGATCGGAGATTGATTGAGATAGCAGCAGCAATGACAATGACTCGATGAAGATGATCTAGTGATGATGATCTAGAGAAGAAGACTTGTGCTAGCAGATCTGTGTCAAGAAATACCTTCCTAGTTAAGAGGGAGTGTTGATGTATATGTAACTTCAGAATGTATTTTATCCATATATATTGTATTCATATAGAGATGTTATTATTCCTCTATACGGAAGTGTTTGTATTCCTATAGAGATGTTAGTATTCCTCTATACGAAAGTGTTGTCATTTATATTGTAAGTGTCATAACTTATACTTGATGGGTTATTAGACCACCTTGATGGGGTCAACCCTGTATGAGTCAGGTGGATAAATGGGTTATTAGACCACCATGTGTGGGTTTGGCCCGGATTAATGTAAACATGGTTGATTAGGCTAAGCTAGACAAGTCGGCCCCACTGGTTTATTGGGCAGGATAGGACAAGTATAAATAGAGATCGAGAGATCTCTATTTGATCATCTCATTACTCACTCTTCCATCACTCGGAAAGTGGCACACATGTGAGGAGGAGGATCAGCTGCTAGGAGAAGACTATCTCTTGTACTTTGGTTGTATCATTTCTCTTTCTATCTCTGAGGAAGTTGCAGGGTTTTTCACCTTCTTGGTTTTCCCCGGTGAAACTCTGTGTCTCTTGTGTGCTTGCATTATTGTGTCCATGATTGATATGCTGTAGATATGTTGTAGATATGTTGTACATGTTATTCTCTCAGTTAAGATTTTAGATTAGATTGAAAATTCTAAAAAGACTAACACTATCACATCCTTTGACATATTTGGCAGCATCCTTGAAGATGCTTGGCCAATAATATCCAGAATGTAAAATCTTATATGCTATTCTTTTATCAGAAAAGTGTCCACCACAAGGTCCACCATGACATGCATGAAGAATCTCTACCATCTCATCCTCTCGTACACATATTCTAATAATAAGGTCAGGACCGGTACGAAAGAGATCATTATCCACCCAAGAATAGTTAGAGCTTTGAACTATGATTCTACATTTTTCAGGTGGAGAGAGATGGTTTGGTAGCTTTCTAGTTACCAAATAATTGGCTATGTCTGCAAACCATGGGGTTCGAACATATATAGCGAATAAATGTTCATCTTGGAAGTTATAATCAACACGACTATCATCATTGTCAATTTGAATACGGGAGAGAAAGTCTGCTACTACATTCTCTCAACCAGGATAGTCAACAATGGTAATATTAAACTCTTGTAATAGAAGAAGCCACTGCATCACTATGCCATTGGTAACTGGTTTCTTCATAAAAAATATGATATCGCAATGATCGGTATGTATGAAAATTTCATATCCTGTGATATAATGACGAAACTTATTGATGGAATAGACTACTGTGAGGAAGCCTTTTTCAGTAACAGTGTATTTTGATTCTGCGGGAGTCAAATTTTTATTAGCGAAATAAATGGCATAGGATAACTTTTCCTCTTTTTGACCTAAGATTGCCCCTATAGCTATGTCGGATGCATCAGTAGAGATATTAAAAGGAAGGGACCAGTTAGGGCCCCTAAGTACTGGTGCTACTGATAACTTTGCTTTTAAAGTTTCGAAATCTTGTTGAGAAGGTTCAATCCATTGAAATTATGTGTCCTTCATGAGTAGTTTGAACATGGATTCGACTATCTTGGTGAAATTTTCTATAAACCACCTATAATAACCTACATGGCCAAGAAAGCTTCTAACTTCTTTCGGAGTCTTTGGAGGAGGAAGATTGACAATTATCTCTATCTTGGTAGGATCCACCTTAATGCCTTGAAGAGAGACATGATGTCCTAGAACTATGCCCTCGGTTAATAACATCTTGCATTTTTCATGACTAAGGGCTAAGTTTTGTTAAATTTTCAGAATTTACTTCAATCTGATATAGGATCTTAACTGAGAGAACAACATGTACAACAAATCTACAGCATATCAATCATGGACACAATAATGCAAGCACACAAGAGACACCGATTTTACTTGAGGAAAACCATAAAGGTGAAAAACCCCAATAACTTCCTCAAATATAGATAGAGCAATAATACAACCAGAATACAAGAGATAGTCTTCTCCTAGCAGCAGAGCCTCCTCCTCCACAAGTGCGCCACTCTCCACAGTGTGAGTGCGAGAATAGAATGTGTAAAATGAGAGAGACACACTCTCTATTTATACACTAACTTGACTTGACCTTTACTCAACTAGGTCGGCCTCAACTTAACCACTTAACATAATGCTGACTAGGCCGACCCCCACTAGGGTGGTCAAATAACCCTTTGAACCACATGGCCAACCCCCAATAGGGTGGTCTAATAACCCTTTGACCCACATGACTTATATAGGGCCGACCCCAACAAGGTGGTCTAATAACCCATCAAGTATAAGTTAAGACACTTACAATATAAATGACGACACTTCCGTAGAGAGGAATAATAACATCTCTATAGGAATACAACCACTTCCATATAGAGGAATAATAACATCTCTATAGGAATACAATATACATATATGTGAAATACATTCCGAAGTTACATATACATCAACACTCCCTCTTAACTAGGAAGGTATTTCTCGACACAGGTCTTCTAACACAAGTCATCTTCTCTGGATCATCGTCACTGGATAATCGTCATCGAGTCATCATCATCGTCACTGCTGCTGCTATCTCAATCAATCTTTGAATCTACTCGTCATAGGCAGTTCTACATAGCCAGTCCTTTTTCATACTGGATGTAGGCCCACCACCTGCAGGTCTACGTCATCATTGGCCATACTATGGAAATCTCAGGACTTATTACGTGCGTCACAAAACCTTAAAAGAGTCTCTTGACTAGCAATAACTCTAAAGAGCATCTGAGGCCTTTTTCATCCTATCCAGATCTCCAGGACTTATTACATGTGACCCCACCACAAAACCTCGAAAGAGAATCCTAGGATTGATTACGAGCACAAGGCTCAACCTATCGGATCTCCCAGGGCACAAATCACATGTGGTCACCACAAAACCTCGAAAGAGCATCCCAGGATTGATTGCGAGCACAAGGCTCAACCTATCAGATCTCCCAAGGCACAAATTACATGTGGTCATGGAAAAACCTCGAAAGAGCATCCCAGGACTGATTACAAGCACACGGCTCAACCTATCCGATCTCCCAGGGCACAAATTACATGCCATAGGACAAAACCTCGAAAGAGCATCTGCCAGATATCCCAGGGAACAAATTACATGCCATAGGAAAAACCTCAAAAGACTATCTACAGATCTCCCAAGGCACAAATTATATGTCCTCCTAAGCAAAACCTCGAAAGAGCATTTGCCAGATATCTCAGGGTACAAATTACATGCCATAGGAAAAACCTCGAAAGACTATTTGCAAATCTCCCAGGGCACAAATTATATGCTTATCTGCACAACCTGTTCCACAGCCACAGAGTATCAACCTAATACTCACCATACATCATCCTGATGTACACATGATCATCCTGATCATCATCACTACAACATCCTGCTGCATGTCATCTGGAGCAACATCCTGAAGCTCGTCATCCATGATCATCCTGATCATACAATGCATCTACCTGATGCATACCAAGTATCTACCTGATACATATCATCATACATGATCCACCTGATCATATAATGTATCCACATGATACAAATACAAATACATGATCCACCTAATCATACATGATACATATCAACATACATGATCTACCTGATCATACAATGTATCCACTTGATACATATACATATACATGGTCCAAGCATCCAACATGATGCATATACAAAATACATACAAATGATCCAACCGATCATATCCAACATCCAACATGATGCGTACATACATATACATATCAATGATCCAACTGATCATATCCAGCATCCAACATGATGCGTACATATATATACATATAAATGATCCAACCGATCATATCCAACATCCAACATGATGCATACACAGAGCAGTAACTGGAGCATCGTCCTGATGCTCATCATCCATGATCCTCCTGATCATCATAGCATTGTCTTCTTCAGATCATCTCATCATCCACGAAGCACAGCCCAGATGCACATCATCCAGCACTTACACCACCAACATGGGAGAACACATCTACCACCATTTGAGGAAGGCTCCAACCCTTACTTTTTCACCATAGGAGAACACATCTACCTCCATGTGAAAAATGGCTTCATTCCTTACATCACGACCAAGGGAGAACACATCAACCATGTCAGAAAAGCTCATGTGCATCTGCATCTTTCAGACTCATCACTTCCCTTTGGAAGGAACCTCGATCTAAAGTACACCAAGCCTCTCTCTGAAGTACTCAAACTGCACTCTGGCTAATGGCTTGGTCAATACATCTGCAACTTGCTCATACGTCGCAACATACTTTGCTTCGGCTGTACCCAGTTCTATGCAGAACTACTTCTTGCTAAACCAAGAGATCACACCTAATCCCATACTGAAGTAGCACCCAGATGTGCTCTTCCTATCTACAGCACTGCCTTCCCAATCTGAATCAACATAACCCTACAGGTTAAACTTTTGATTCGCATCATACTTGAGCCCATAATCAATTGTACCCTTCAGGTACCTCAGAATATGCTTTACAGCTACCAGGTGAACACTCCTCGGATCCGTCAGGAACTGGCTCAATGTGTTCACCGCAAAGCAAATATCTGGTCTCGTGTTCGTCAGGTGCATCAAGGACCCAATCATCTGACGATACATAGTGATATCAACTGGCTTAGATGAAGCATCACATAGAATCTTTAGGTTCAATGCCATAGGTGTGGCCATAGCCTTGCAGTCCATCATCCCGAACCTCTTCAGGATCTCTACTGCATACTTCCCTTGTCCAAGGAAGATTCCATCTGCACTTTGCCACACCTCCATGACAAAAACAAATAGTGCATCATTCCCAAGTTCTTCATCTCGAACTCAGCAGCAAGCTTCCTCTGTGTGTCGGCAATCAATCTATCCTCACCAAGTTCTGCACATATATGACTCCATGTCATGTGTCTCTGAATCAAGTGGCTTCTACACATACACTTCTTCTTCAACTACACCATTCAAGAAGGCTGTCTTGAAATCCATCTGGTGTATCTTCTATTCCATCACTTTTATATGCTGCCATCTGCAGCATGCTTGATCTGATAGTTCCATTTGGAAGTCACAATAGACTTCCCTTCAGCTCTTGGGACTGCATCCCAAACATCGTTCTTCATGATCGACAGATCATGGCATTCTTCCTGTATCCTGGGAACTTCAATATATTCAATAGATAATTTTGTTGCTTGAACAAATGTTGTAGTCCTTCTTTTGTAGGTGATGGTATACGATCTTTCCTACACAACAAGTTAAATTGCATGATTAGAAAACATCTCATAGTTTTCAGAACAAATTCTTGCACATAAGGAAATATGTCAGACAGTCATGCAATTATCTTAGCCAATGCTTCAATACAACATTTATCCATATTCCGTAACTTTCTAGATGCCTTCCAATCTCTACTAGAACATTGTTAGGAGTGTGCACAACTCCCAACATGTCAGCAAAGAGGTTTCATTCTAGATAAGTAGCAATGGAATGTTGTACAGTGCCATAGGCCACTTACCCATGTATATTAGTAGTATACTGTTCATCAATGCAACTATTCTAATATGCATAATACACAACCTAATTATAGGAACATCAGTATATACATTATTGAATAGTATTTTTTAAACAATAAAATATGCAAGTAATGACAATTCAAATACTTATCTTTGTTTGTTTGTTGGGTGGACTCCCTCTGAATCTTTGCAACTCCGTTTTGATGTGGATTGTGAGAAGTGGTCAACTCCCTCTGAATATCTGCATCCTTGTAGAAACTACTAGAGTGTGCTCCCTCTTGATCTTTGCTTCCTGGATTACCTGTCCTTGAACTTATATACATTCTCGATCCCTATGCATGCTTGTTAGTATCATCATTGTGTTATCCTTTAGGTCTCATACATAATCAAACATTCATTAGTATAATCTTAATATTATCAAAACACAATAATCTCAAGCATGTATAGTCAGGATCAATTCAAACACAGATAATAAACATTAGTATTCAAGGTTTCAAGGAAGTCTTCTTTTATTCATACATATTCTTATTTGATCATAGGACTCTTCTGGTTAGTTAAATCATCAATCAAGATAAGAGATATAATATGCATAAAACCCGTGATTACTCAAACCTATACCTTCATGATTCTTCTCGTTAGTCATATCATCAATTATGGTAAGAAACATAATATGCATACAACGATGACTATTCAAACCTATGACTTCATGAATAATCATTATCAACAACAGTATAAGATCCTAACACAAGGTAGGATTCTAGCTTGATATAGGAAAAACATACCTGGATTAGAATGCTAGCTAGTTATGTCTAACATACCTGCATAATGTCTTCTGGTTCTCTTCAATGACTTGTGCTAGTAACCTGCATGTCTCATAGGTTAACCATTGTAGAACCAAGTGATACATACCTCGAAAGTAGATCTTCTATGTGATCCATGACAATGGATGAATCTTTGTCTTCATGTCACCATGATCATATGTTCTTGAAGTAGAACATGATTTGTCTTTCTTGATGTACCTTTTATGTTAGCAGACAACATAAACCTCATACAACACCATAATGCATTAGTACAATCATAAGTGTCAACACCCTAACCAATGAATATCTTCTATTAAGGTGATACGACAAGTCTAGTAATTAATCAAGATTGTACTGTAATTATATGAAGACAAACATATCATAAACTTAACCATGAACAGAATTCGAAACATATCTGTAAGCCATACCTGTCAAGATTGCTTGTAATCTTCTTATGGAAGGCCTTAGCCTCATCTCCCTCTGAGACAGGAACTTCTTCACT
Source organism: Larix kaempferi (assembly GCA_027924585.1). Classification (NCBI taxonomy): domain Eukaryota; kingdom Viridiplantae; phylum Streptophyta; class Pinopsida; order Pinales; family Pinaceae; genus Larix; species Larix kaempferi. The sequence goes on from BSBM01000286.1 coordinate 645,802, forward strand.
TATGCAGGTGACAAATCCATCCTCTTCTAGGATTAAACCAATCCATTTGATTTGTAGGAACTGGATCTGGAGCTATATTAGGGTTTGTCAGAGAAACCCCAAAAATTCAAACTTTGAATTTCAAACTTCTGTAAGGATATAAATATTCGCTTTGATGAGCTGATCAAGTTAGTATATTCAGAATTTGAAAACTGCAAAGTTTCACCCCTCGAAATTGCCTTTTAGATTTCCGGATTCACTAGGGAGGACCCTAAATTAGGGTTTGAGTTTCCTGGAGCTTCACCCAACCAAAAGATTTGATTCAAAACTCTCAGCTTCTATTTTTCTGAGGAGCTTCCAGCCGTGGTCACAGATTTCTAAAATTCCAATTTTTGCCGAAGCCCTAATTTTCCATCTTTCTGATCAAAGTCCCGAACTGGGGTTTGATCAAGCCCGGCCTTTTGCCCAACCAAAAAATATGATCTTGGTCTCTAAATTTTAATTTTGATGAGTAGCATCCAGCCGTGGTCTCCGATTACAAAAATTCCAACTTTCTCCGAAGCCCTAAATTTTGGAAGCAATGAATGGAGGTGCTCAAAAATAATTATGTTTTGATAGAAATATGTACCTGATTGTTTTTGGTGTAACTCTGAAATTTTCAATCCACAGGGTCTAAAATATTTTTTTGAGGTAGTCCGACCTGTTATCTTTCCATCCCGACAGATCTGACCTCAATTGGATTCTCTGAGAGAGAGATATGCCAAGTGTCGCAATGTGACCTGTTTATGGGATAATACAGGAGAGCAAACTTGTACGGAGTGCCACGTGTCACTGGTTCAACTTCGGCCTTTGAAATTTTTTCCTGAGATATCCTGACATGTTATATTTCCATATTGATAGGTCTGATCTCAATTGGATTTTCTGAGAGAGAGTTATGCCAAGTGTCGCAACGTGACCTGTTCATGGGATGATACAGGAGAGCGAACTTGTACGTCATGCCACATATCACTGGTTCAACTTAGGCCTCTGAAATTTTTTTCCTGAGATATTACAGTCTATGTAACACCTGTCGCTTTTTACGAAATTTCATTTGGAGCTTCCTAGCCCAAGTTACGACCTTTTTCCCAAGGTCACCTGATTTTGACTCAGATCTGGAAGAGGCAGAAACCCTATATTGTACAGATCATAAATTACAAAGTACAACGAATTATAGGTTGTCCTTTGGACACAAGGTACATGGGGATCTTCTCTTTGACCTATAAAATTTTTAGATCTGAAAACTTCGCCAAAATGGATTTATAGCGAAAGTTCTATGATGATAGGTTTTTTCTATATCAAGCCCTAGCATCATAAGTGCAATAAGTGTCATACATGTCATATCATGCCTTCTTTCAGGCTAGCTCTGATACCATGTTAAATTTTCAGAATTTACTTCAATATGATCTAGGATCTTAACTGAGAGAACAACATGTATAGCAAATCTACAGCATATCAATCATTGACACAATAATGCAAGCACACAAGAGACACAGAGTTTACTTGGGGAAAACCATAAAGGTGAAAAACCCCAATAAATTCCTCAGAGATAGATAAAGCAATGATACAACCAGAATACAAGAGATAGTCTTCTCCTAGCAGCAGAGCCTCGTCCTCCAGAAGTGCACCAGTCTCCACAGTGTGAGTGAGTGAATAGAATGTGTAAAATGAGAGAGACACACTCTCTATTTATACACTAACTTGATGATCCGAATTTTATGAGCAGAACGAAATGAATACAGATTATTATCAGATGCTTAACACAAAATAACAGAGATACAGTAAAACTGGTTTTCTATTCAATAAGGAAATAAGCTAGAACTGTAAAATGCAGCGGAAAACAAGCTTGCTGGAATGGTGGCGGCTTATCTCTGAGAAGAGATGTGATGGTTGCGCTCATTTCGCAAGAAGATGGTTACAATGAGGCTCCCAAGGCCTTTTACAATAAACAGGAATTTCAAAAACCCTAGACATCCAAAAACCTAACCCTAGGAGATGAAGCGCCAAAAGTCATGTGGGCCCCGTTTGGGTAAGTTAGTACATCAACTTCCCGGGGTCGTAACTTTTGCATACGATCTCCGTTTGGGGCGCTCGGTAGCCCGTTGGAAAGGTCTAGCCAAGATTTACAACTTCTGCCTAGGGCCAAATGAATTTTGGGGGCAACCATTTGGGCCCCCAAATTTCCAAAAAAGGTCGTTTAGGGCCTCAAAATGGCCCCGGAAGTTCAGGACCCGAAAAACTGCTAAAAATAGTACAATACCAAAATTGCCATAAAACTGTTTTGAGCCAGTTGGAAAGGTGGGTGGCCAACAATATCCACCTGGATCAAGCCTCCCTCCTTAGGAAGCAATGGTCTCCATTGCGTTGAGTTCCCCCATCAGATGAGGAAATTTCTGCTGAATTTGGCCTCGGGAGAGCAACTTGCCTTGGTGCAGGAGCTGCCCTGCTTTGACAACTCGATAAAGCTGGATCCTTTGATGTCGAGTGCCCTTGATTTGTGTGTCTGCAATATGATCACTAGATGCTTGTTGTAGGCAGTCAGGTTTGAGCTCTGTTGGTGTCAACTTCTCTGCTATCTCTGAGGTGTCTAATAGTGGTGGGAAATATGGCCGAAGGAGAGCCACGTTGAAGACTGGATGCAGACCCAGGAAGGGGGGAATGTTGAGCTCAAAAGCATTGTCACCCACCACCTTGGTGATGGTGTATGGTCCATAATGGAGTGGGCGAAGCTTTCGATGGGGCCCAGAAAGGCGTTCTTTTTGCAAATGCAACCAAACTTTGTCGCCCACCTGAAACTTATGTGGCACCCGATGTTGATCATGGCACTGCTTGTACTTGGCATTAGACTTCTGTAGAATATCCTGAACCTGTTGGCAGATATGCTGGATCCGTTCAATGAACCGGGCGGCTTTGTCAGCTTCTGGGGATGAGTCGGCCGAGGTGGTCGCAAGGGGAAGTGCAACATCCATGGGGCCCAATGGTTGGAATCCCAACCCCACCTGAAAGGGGCTGTGGCTAGTTGAGCTATGCAGGGCTCGGTTGTAGCTATGTTGGACATAGGGGAGACTCTCATCCCATGTGTGGGGGTGTGTTGAATTGTACATGCGCAGGATATGTACGACCATCCGGTTGACGACCTCCGTTTGTCCATCGGTCTGGGGGTGGAAGGCAGTGGATTTGGTGAGCTTGGTATCCAGCAGTGACCAGAGGCTTGACCAGAATGAGCTGAGGAATCGACTGTCACGGTCTGAGACAATGGTCTGTGGGATCCCAAAATGTACCCATACTCGTTCAAAGAAGAGCTTGGCAGTGGCTTCTACTGTGATGTTCTTCTTGCAAGCGGCTAGGATCGCCATCTTGGAAAAGCGATCAACAAGCACGAAAACACAGTCGTTTCCCCTCTTGGTGGACGGGAGGCCCGACATGTAGTCCATTGAGATGGATTCCCATGGCCTGTCAGGAGTAGGCAGAGGGGTGTATAGGCCCTGTTTCTTAGTGGTCGGTTTGGCAATAGCGCAAGCGGTGCAGGACCTGATATACTTGCCGACATCCTGTCGAAGTTTCGGCCAGTAGAAATGTTTCTGCAACACTCCCACTGTCTTTTCGACACCAAAGTGTCCTGCCACCCGACTATAGTGAGCTTCCCAAATCAGCTTCGCACGCTCACTTGATGGAACGCAGAGATGGCCCAGATGACAACACAATCCGTCCTGAAGATGGAAATTAGCAACCACTGAGTTGGTGCCCAACATTTGATAGGTGGTGGAGAAGTCGAGGTCTGTCTCATAGAGGTGAGGCCATCCGGAGGTCTCGTGGCCACAAGAGTCTAGCACCGTGGTAAGTGCCGCAACTGGAGGTCAACTGAGGCAGTCAGCAACTCGATTGGTACTCCCTATTTTATATTTGTTGTTGAGGTGGAACTGCTGTAAATATGTTGACCACTTCTGATGGCGGTCATTATGCAACTTTCCTTGGGTCTGCATGAACTATAGTGGCTTGTGATCAGTGTGGATGACTGTCTCCTTCCCAAGAATGTAATGTCTCCACTGGCGGTAGGCTTGTACAATGGAGTACATTTCTTTGTCATAGGTAGGGTACTTGCGGACTGCATCTGATAGTGTCTCACTATGATATGCCACGGGGTGGCCGTGTTGAGTGAGAACGACACCCACAGCATAATCTGAAGCATCTGTCTCGATCTCAAAGGGATGTTGCAGGTTCGGTAATGAGAGTACTGGCGATGAGCACAAACGCTTCTTCAAGTCATCAAAGGCTTGTTGTTGGGACAGGCCGCACACAAATTTTTCCTTACCACCACCTCTGGTCACTTGGCTGAGGGCCCATGCGATATGAGAGAATCCCAGCACGAACCGACGATAGAAATTGGCAAGGCCCAAGAAGCTCCGAAGTTCAGTGAGTGTGGTTGGGGCTGGCCAGTCACGGATGACCTGGATCTTGGCTGGATCCACATGCACACCATGTCGATCAACGATGTACCCTAAGTAATGGACCCTGTCCATGCTGAAGGAGCATTTTTCAAAGCTTGCATATAGTTTGTGCTTCCGTAGGGTGTGCAGAACCTGCTGAATATGCTGCAAGTGTTCCTCCCAAGTCTTGCTGTAGATGAGGATGTCATCCAGATACACCACTACAAAATTGTTGGTGAAAGGTCGTAGGATATCGTCCATCATCCTCATGAAAGTTGCTGGAGCATTTGTCAAACCAAAAGGCATGACCAGCCATTCAAAAAGACCTTCTTTTGACTTGAAGGCAGTCTTCCATACATCTATCTGTTCTATTGGGACCTGGTGGTAGCCAGACTTCAGATCAATCTTACTGAAGTATTTGGCCCCCGTGAGCTGATCAAGGAGGTCGTTGATTCGGGGAATCGGGTACCGGTTACGGACTGTGATTTTATTCAGGACCCGGTAATCAAAGCAGAGTCGCCAGGTCCCATCTTTCTTCTGCACCAGCACGATTGGGCTCCCACAAGGTGATGAACTGGGACGGATGTGCCCCTTGTGGAGCAATTCTTGGATCTGCCTCTTGATCTCCTCGTTTTCCAACAGAGAGCGGTGATAGATTGGCCCACTGGGTAGCGGTGCGCCTGGGGTCAGATCGATGGGATGCTTGACCTGGCAGTGCAGAGGTACCCTAGTCGGAGAGGAGAAGATATCTGAGTATCCTTCCACCACCTTATCCACTTGCTTCTGTTGTGTGGATAGATCGGTCATGGAGGCCCGGGATGTGGCTGCGATCTTTATTTCACTCTGAGAGCGAATCACGAAGAAGACAAATTTCCCTGTCTGAGAGATGACCTTCCTGCATTGCTTGGTAGAGATCAAGGAAATAGCACTAGGAGGGACTGCCTCGGGTATCCTGTACAATTTCCTGTTCAAAGAAATAATAACACTACGAGGCCTAGACTCATATACAACATGACGTTTCCATAAATAAGGTTGGCCCAAAAGAACATCTGAAACTTCGAGAGGAGCAACATCACATAATACCTCGTCCTTGAAGGGCTTGATGCCGTATGGCAGTCAGCACTGTTGGCTGACGCGGAGATCGCTTCCTTTGCAGAGCCATCCAATGGTGTAGGGTTGTGGGTGCGGCGTTGTCGGCAGGGCCAGGCGCTTGACGACCTCTGCTGAGATGAGATTCTTTTGGCTACCGCTATCAACGATGAAATGCAGTGGGGTGCCTTTTACCCACATCTGTGAATGGAAGAGGCGTTCTCCTTCTTCTGGCTCGTCTGGTTCATCAGGCTGGAGCTTGGTGGTGGCAACGGTGGCACTGGGTTCCGCGTCAATGATCCGTCTTCCCCTTTCTGGTTCAGACTCAGAGTCAGAACCCGCATCTGATTCCGATGGTTTCACTTCAGCCACCAATGACTGCTTTGAGCGGCAATCAGCAGTGTTATGCCAAGGGCTCTTATGGAAATCGCACCACTTCCCGGTATCTTTCTTTGTTTTTCCGGTTTCATTCTTTGCTTGTGGCTTGGACTGGTTGTCCTGATGTTGTCCATATTTGCTCTGTCCATTATTCTGTGGGTTGGGGCCGCCCTTTCCTGTCTTTTGCTGTGAAGGGTTCCCAGGCCCAAATTGCCGTGTCTTTTGTTTGAGCTTCTGCTCGATTTTGACAGCATATTGGTAGGCTGCGCCCAAGGAAGAGATGTCCAAAAATTCCATTTCGGTCTGGATGTATCTATGCAAACCACCGCGATACTTGAGCGCCAGATGTCGCTCTGAATCTTTGATACCCAGCTTGGTGCGCAAGGTATGGAAGATATTTGTGAACTCTGGCACTGCTTGGTCTCTTTCTTGTCGCAGTGTGGTCCATTTGGTATACAAATCGTCATAACTTCCAACAGGGTAGTATTGTTCCTTAATAGCATACCTGAAGGATTCCCAGGTGGCCGTGATTGAAAATAATAAGGCTTCTTCTGTGTCCTTTTGCTCGCAGAATGTTTCCCACCAATCTTTGACATGGGGAACGGCTTTGAGGAGCGCAAAAGTAATCTTTTCTTTATTGGAAAAGTTATGGACAGAAAAATACCCTTCTAGTAGATTGAACCACTTATCTACGGCATCTGCGTCTATCTGTCCTTCAAATATAGGGATATCAAAGTTGATCTGTACCTTGAAGGGGGCGGCGCCTCCGCTCGAGGAAGATGCGTAGCTTGTTGGTAGTCGCCGAAGGATTTGCGCGAAATTATCCATCATCTCGTTCCTCTGCTGCGTGAGGGCTTCCTCAAGCAACATTTTGATAGGATCTCTTGTCCCGTCATCTTTCTTTTCTCCTGCCATGAGAGGTCGCTTGGGCGTGCGAGAGCTTTTGTCCTCAAGAGAAACAAGCTCGAGACCCAATTCTTTGTACCCTGACCTCGTTGGGGACATGCATTAAGACGACAAGGAGCAGACCGCTCTGATACCACTGATCCGAATTTTATGAGCAGAACGAAATGAATACAGATTATTATCATATGCTTAACACAAAATAATAGAGATACAGTAAAACTAGTTTTCTATTCAATAAGGAAATAAGCTAGAACTGTAAAATGCAGCGGAAAACAAGCTTGCTGGAATGGTGGCGGCTTATCTCTGAGAAGAGATGTGATGGCTACGCTCATTTCGCAAGAAGATGGTTACAATGAGGCTCCCAAGGCATTTTACAATAAACAGGAATGTCAAAAACCCTAGACATCCAAAAACCTAACCCTAGGAGATGAAGCGCCAAAAGTCATGTGGGCCCCGTTTGGGTAAGTTAGTACATCAACTTCCAGGGGTCGTAACTTTTGCATACGATCTCCGTTTGGGGCGCTCGGTAGCCCATTGGAAAGGTCTATCCGAGATTTACAACTTTGGAATGGGGCCAAATGAATGCCAAGGGCAACCATTTACCCCCCCAAATTGCCAAAAATGGTCGTTTAGGGCCTCAAAATGGCCCCGGAAGTTCAGGACCCGAAAAACTACTAAAAATAGTACAATACCAAAATTGCCATAAAACTGTTTTGAGCCAGTTGGAAAGGTGGGTGGACACCAATATCCACCTGGATCAATCCTCCCTCCTTAGGAAGCAATGGTCTCCATTGCGTTGAGTTCCCCCATCAGATGAGGAAATTTTTGCTGAATTTGGCCTCGGGTGAGCCACTTGCCTTGGTGCAGGAGTTGCGCTGCTTTGACAACTCGATCAAGCTGGCTCCTTTGATGTCGAGTGCCCTTGATCTGTGTGTCTGCAATATGATCACTGGATGCTTGTTGTAGGCAGTCAGGGTTGAGCTCTGTTGGTGTCAACTTCTCTGCTATCTCTGAGGTGTCTAATAGTGGTGGGAAATATGGTCGAAGGAGAGCCACGTTGAAGACTAGATGCAGACCCAGGAAGGGGGGAATGTTGAGCTCAAAAGCATTGTCACCCACCACCTTGGTGATGGTGTACGTCCCATAACGGAGTGGGCGAAGCTTTCGATGGGGCCCAGTAAGGCGTTCTTTCTGCAAATGCAACTAAACTTTGTCGCCCACCTGAAACTTATGTGGCACCCGATGTTGATCATGGCGCTGCTTGTACTTGCCATTAGACTTCTGTAGAATATCCTGAACGTGTTGGCGGATATGCTAGATCCGTTCAATGAACCAGGCGGCTTTGTCAGCTTCTGGGGACGAGTCGGCCGAGGTGGTCGCAAGGGGAAGTGCAACATCCATGGGGCCCAATGGTTGGAATCCCAACCCCACCTGAAAGGGGCTGTGGCCAGTTGAGCTATGTAGGGCTCGGTTGTAGCTATGTTGGACATAGGGGAGACTCTCATCCCATGTGCGGGGGTGTGTTGAATTGTACATGCGTAGGATATGTACGACCATCCGGTTGACGACCTCCGTTTGTCCATCGGTCTGGGGGTGGAAGGCAGTGGATTTGGTGAGCTTGGTATCCAGCAGTGACCAGAGGCTTGACCAGAATGAGCTGAGGAACCGACTGTCATGATCTAAGACAATGGTCTGTGGGATCCCAAAATTTACCCATACTCATTCAAAGAAGAGGTTGGCAGTGGCTTCTGCTGTGATGTTCTTCTTGCTGGCGGCTAGGATCGCCATCTTGGAAAAGCGATCAACAACCACGAAAACACAGTCGTTTCCCCTCTTGGTGGACGGGAGGCCCGAAATGTAGTCCATTGAGATGGATTCCCATGGCCTGTCAGGAGTAGGCAGAGGGGTGTATAGGCCCTGTTTCTTAGTGGTCGGTTTGGCAATAGCGCAAGCGGTGCAGGACCTGATATACTTGCCGACATCCTGTCGAAGTTTCGGCCAATAGAAATGTTTCTGCAACACTGCCACTGTCTTTTCGACGCCAAAGTGTCCTGCCACCCGACTATAGTGAGCTTCCCAAATCAGCTTCGCACGCTCTCTTGATGGAACGCAGAGATGGCCCAGATGACACAACAACACGTCCTGAAGATGGAAATTAGCAACCACTGAGTTGGTGCCCAACATTTGATAGGTGGTGGAGAAGTCAGGGTCTGTCTCATAGAGGTGAGGCCATCCGGAGGTCTCGTGGCCACAAGAGTCTAGCACCGTGGTAAGTGCCACGACTGGAGGTCGACTGAGGCAGTCAGCAACTCGGTTGGTACTCCCTGTTTTATATTTGATGTTGAGGTGGAACTGCTGTAAATATGTTGACCACTTCTGATGGCGGTCATTCTGCAACTTTCCTTGGGTCTGCATGAACTGTAGTGGCTTGTGATCAGTGTGGATGACTGTCTCCTTCCCAAGAATGTAATGTCTCCACTGGCGGAAGGCTTGTACAATGGAGTACATTTCTTTGTCATAGGTAGGGTACTTGCAGACAGCATCTGATAGTGTCTCACTATGATATGCCACGGGGTGGCCGTGTTGAGTGAGAACGGCACCCACAGCATAATCTGAAGCATCTGTCTCGATCTCAAAGGGATGTTGCAGGTTCGGTAATGAGAGTACCGACGATGAGCACAAACGCTTCTTCAAGTCATCGAAGGCTTGTTGTTGGGATAGGCCCCACACAAATTTTGCCTTACCACCACCGCTGGTCACTTGGCTGAGGGCCCATGCGATATGAGAGAATCCCAGCACGAACCGGCGATAGAAATTGGTGAGGCCCAAGAAGCTCCGAAGTTCAGTGAGTGTGGTTGGGGATGGCTAGTCACGGATGACCTGGATCTTGGCTGGATCCACATGCACACCATGTCGATCAACGATGTAGCCTAAGTAATGGACCCTGTCCATGCCGAAGGAGCATTTTTCCAAGCTTTCATATAGTTTGTGCTTCCGCAGGGTGTGCAGAACCTGCTGAATATGCTGCAAGTGTTCCTCCCAAGTCTTGCTATAGATGAGGATGTCATCCAGATACACCACTACAAAATTGTTGGTGAAAGGTCGTAGGATATCGTCCATCATCCTCATGAAAGTTGCTGGAGCATTTGTCAAACCAAAAGGCATGACCAGCCATTCAAAAAGACCTTCTTTTGACTTGAAGGCAGTCTTCCATACATCTGTCTATTCTATTGGGACCTGGTGGTAGCCAGACTTCAGATCAATCTTACTGAAGTATTTGGCCCCCGTGAGCTGATCAAGGAGGTCGTCGATTCGGGGAATCGGGTACCGGTTACGGACTGTGATTTTATTCAGGACCCGGTAATCAATGCAGAGTCACCAGGTCCCATCTTTCTTCTGCACCAGCACGATTGGGCTCCCACAAGGTGATGAACTAGGACAAGTGTGCCCCTTGTGGAACAATTCTTGGATCTGCCTCTTGATCTCTTCGTTTTCCAACAGAGAGCGGCGATAGACTGGCCCATTGGGTAGTGGTGCGCCTGGGGTCAGATCGATGAGATGCTTGACCTGGTAGTGCAGAGGTACCCCGGTCGGAGAGGAGAAGATATCTGAGTATCCTTCCACCACCTTATCCACTTGCTTCTGTTGTGCGGATAGATCGGTCGTGGAGGCCCGGGATGTGGCTGCGATCTTTGTTTCACTCTGAGAGTGAATCACGAAGAAGACAAATTTCCCTGTCTGAGAGATGACCTTCCTGCATTGCTTGGCAGAGATCAAGGAAATAGCACTAGGAGGGACTGCCTCGGGTATCCTGTACAATTTCCTGTTCAAAGAAATAATAACACTACGAGGCCTAGACTCATATACAGCATGACGTTTCCATAAATAAGGTTGGCCCAAAAGAACATCTGAAACTTCGAGAGGAGCAACATCACACACTACGTCGTCCTTGAAGGGCTTGATGCCGTATGGCAGTTGGCACTGTTGGCTGACGCGGAGATCGCTTCCTTTGTGGAGCCATCCAATGGTGTAGGGTTGTGGGTGCGGTGTTGTCGGCAGGGCCAGGCGCTTGATGACCTCTGCTGAGATGATATTCTTCTGGCTACCGCTATCAATGATGAAATGCAGCGGGGTGCCTTTTACCCACATCTGTGAATGGAAGAGGCGTTCTCCTTCTTGTAGCTCGTCTGGTTCATCAGGCTGGAGCTTGGTGGTGGCAATGGTGGGACTAGGTTCCGCGTCAATGATCCGTCTTCCCCTTTCTGGTTCGGACTCAGAGTCAGAACCCACATCTGATTCCGATGCTTTCACTTCGGCCACTAGCGACTGCTTTGAGCGGCAATCAGCAGTGTTATGCCAAGGGCTCTTATGGAAGTCGCACCACTTCCCGGTATCTTTCTTTGTTTTTCCGGTGTCATTCTTTGCTTGCGGCTTGGACTGGTTGTCCTGATGTTGTCCATCTTTGCTCTGTCCTTTATTCTGTGGGTTGGGGCCGCCCTTTCTTGTCTTTTGCTGTGAAGGGTTCCCAGGCCCAAATTGCCGTGTCTTTTGTTTGAGCTTCTGCTCGATTTTGACGGCATATCGGTAGGCCGCGCCCAAGGAAGAGATGTCCAAAAATTCCATTTCGGTCTGGATGTATCTATGCAAACCACTGCGATACTTGAGCACCAGATGTCTCTCTGAATCTTTGATACCCAGCTTGGTGTGCAAGGTATGGAAGATATTTGTGAACTCTGGCACTGCTTGGTCTCTTTCTTGTCGCATTATGGTCCATTTGGTATACAAATCGTCATAACTTTCAACAGGGTGGTATTGTTCCTTAATAGCATCCCTGAAGGATTCCCAGGTGGCCGTGATTAAAAATAATAAGGCTTCTTCTGTGTCCTTTTGCTCGCAGAATGTTTCCCACCAATCTTTGACATGGGGAACGGCTTTGAGGAGTGCAAAAGTAATCTTTTCTTTATTGGAAAAGTTATGGACAGAAAAATACCCTTCTAGTAGGTTGAACCAATTATCTACGGCATATGCGTGTATCTGTCCTTCAAATATAGGGATATCAAAGTTGATTTGTACCTTGAAGGGGGCGGCGCCTCCGCTCGAGGAAGATGCGTCGCTTGTTGGTAGTCGCCGAAGGATTTGTGCGAAATTATCCATCATCTCGTTCCTCTGTTGCGTGAGGGCTTCCTCAAGCAACATTTTGATAGGATCTCCTATCCCGTCATCTTTCTTTTCTCCTGCCATGAGAGGTCGCTTGGGCATGCGAGAGCTTTTGTCCTCAAGAGAAACAAGCTCGAGACCCAATTCTTTGTACCCTGACCTCGTTGGGGACATGCATTAAGATGACAAGGAGCAGACCGTTCTGATACCACTGATCCAAATTTTATGAGCAAAACGAAATGAATACAGATTATTATCAGATGCTTAACACAAAATAACAGAGATACAGTAAAACTGGTTTTCTATTCAATAAGGAAATAAGCTAGAACTGTAAAATGCAGCGGAAAACAAGCTTGCTGGAATGGTGGCGGCTTATCTCTGAGAAGAGATGTGATGGCTGCGCTCATTTCGCAAGAAGATGGTTACAATGAGGCTCCCAAGGATTTTTACAATAAACAGGAATGTCAAAAACCCTAGACATCCAAAAACCTAACCCTAGGAGATGAAGCGCAAAAATTCATGTGGGCCCCGTTTGGGTAAGTTAGTACATCAACTTCCCGGGGTCGTAACTTTTGCATACCATCTCCGTTTGGGGTGCTCGGTAGCCCGTTGGAAAGGTCTATCCGAGATTTACAACTTTCAACTAGGGCCAAATGAATGCCAAAGGCAACCATTTGGCCCCCCAAATTGCCAAAAAAGGTCGTTTAGGGCCTCAAAATGGCCCCGAAAGTTCAGGACCGGAAAAACTGCTAAAAATAGTACAATACCAAAATTGCCATAAAACTGTTTTGAGCCAGTTGGAAAGGTGGGTGGCGACCAATATCCACCTGGATCACTTGGATTGACCTTTACTCAACTAGGTCGGCCTCAACTTAACCACTTAACATAATGCTGACTGGGCTGACCCCCACTAGGGTGGTCTAATAACCCTTTGACCCACATGGCCAACCCCCAATAGGGTGGTCTAATAACCCTTTGACCCACATGACTTATACAGGGCCGACCCTAATAAGGTGGTCTAATAACCCATCAAGTATAAGTTAAGACACTTACAATATAAATGACGACACTTCCATATAGATGAATAATAACATCTCTATAGGAATACAACCACTTCCGTATAGAGGAATAAAAACATCTCTATATGAATACAATATACATATATGTGAAATACATTCTGAAGTTACATATACATCAACAAGTTTGTGTTGTGACATCGAATAAGAACTGTCTCGAGGTTGTTGAGGGCCTCTTGGAAGGTATTACCATAGACTGTGAAATTGTCCTTGTAGACCTCTACACAATCATGTATAAGGTCAGCAAAGATACCTAGAACTGTATGTTGGAAAGCAGCAGGTGCATTATGTTTGTGTCAGAAATTGTTACTAAGGCTAAGGTAACAAGCCAACACAATCTCAAAAATAAAATCAATCCAAACTATGTTTTTAGGGTTTTGTTTTGTAGGTTTTGGTTAGAAACTTCAAGAGCATAAGGGAATACATTCAGCAGATAAGTAAAAACTAATTCATACACATATATCCATGAAGATGCATATATATCTCAGGAATCCAACAAAAGATTGCAATGAAGTTCATACAATAAAAGACAAGCATCACTGGAAATTACACATAAAACCAGAAATGAATTTGTCAATCAAGAAACTATATAAGTTCAAAATGAAGCCAACACATATCAGAAGTGGGATAAGGAGTCATATATTCATAGTTTCATCAAAAATGCATATGAGAGTTTGCAATACTTAGCAGTGAACAAGTCTGGAAGAATCAACAACTTGCAGACCTCCTAAAGCTCTCCAAAAATTCGAACCCTTACCATCTCTTTTCTCCCTCTCTAAATAGTTTTTCATCTTCAAAAAAACAGTTAGGGTATTTCCTACTAATTCTCCATCGAATGACTAGACTAGGTAAAATAGCATTTACATTTTTACAAATTACAAATTTGCTAAAAATAGCAAATCTTTAACAAAAAGTCTTAAATGAACCTAACTGCCTCCTATCTCTTTCGATGCCTCCACAAGCAAAGAGATGCCATCTGGACTTGAGGATCTTTTCTTCATTCTTTTGTGCTTTTGCTCCAGCTCAGCTATTCTTTTCTGTAGGTGTTCATTTTCATGCTGCAAAATTTCAACTGTCTTTTCTAATTCTTAACATTGCCTGTCAGCAACCCTTTTTCTCCTGAGTACTTCCTTTGCATCAATCACTAACTCCTGAAAGTTGTCATGAGTATCTTGAAGATCTTCTCTTAATCTTCTATTTGCCATCATTAGACCATCATTAACTTCCTGCATGTAATTCATTTGTTGTTTATACTGTTTGACAGTCTTCTTCAAATTCTCCTTATCAGAATTAACCAATTTTTCTATTGCAGCATCTTGCTCCTCATTAGGTTTGCAAAACATGTCAAACTTCTTAAATATTGCTTCTTCTGTCAATAGCTTCTCAGCAGTATCTTCAATGGTGGGGTTTGGATCACCTGTGGCCTGCACTGACTTAATCTCTTCTGCTGACAATTTTCCAGAATTGTCTTCAACGATGGATTTAGAGCTTTTTTCACCTGTTACTTTTACTGAGCTAATATTCTCTCTTTTAACTGAATGCAATTCACTTTTCCTTGATTTCTCCTCCTCCATGGATTCTTCATCCGAGATGTTCACCTTATCAGTCTTCAATTTTGGATTTGACAATTTTTTCATACTTAACCTTAATTTGTTTTTAGACCTAGTTTTAGGTCTCCATAAAGAAGCTGCCTCTCCCATCATTTTTAATTTCTTCCCTTGATATTGGATAGATGCTAACTCTACCACTTCCAGCTTTTTGATCTTCTTCTTAGGCTTGGTGGTTTTGTCCTTTAGGATGAATCCCTGACCAAAACAAAAAGAAATCCCAAGTTTTTTCTTCATGCTGCAACACTGTGGAGATGATTAGCTTAATGAGACCATGATGAAACAGTGATTGAGAAGTATGATCATCATGCTGTTTTATTTTGCTTGACATTTTCTGTAGGCTTTTAAAGAAAAAGAATGGCAAATTCATTTTAGAAACCCCTGCCATGTGCTGTAGGAACCTGAGATGATATTTGAACACTAATGAATACCTCCCTTCACAAGTCACATAACTCTGAAGAATCCTTATAGGTTCAATCCATTCCCTCCTGAAATTATGTATGAGAATACCTTTGTTCCAGTCAGGAATAACATTGGGCAATAAGTATCTTTGAGGATCAAATTCAAAAGGAGACTTCTTGAACCAGTGCTCACCCTCATTATTTATCTCAGTGGCTTCTGATATTAATTCCACAGTCAATTTGAATCTCAAGGGATCCATTATAATCATCTCATTCTTAAGTCCTTTGGCAAAATTGCAGGACACTTGAGCATTAAAACCATCTATCTTCTTGAAAAAATTCAACCATCCTGCCTGCTGGAAAAGCTCTGCACAATCTGGAAGTTTCTGAATCCATGTCAAATCTGTGGGCTCAGCCCTGTTAACCTTGCCACTTTTACTGCTTTTTCCCATAGCTTTCTTTTCAAGGAACAGGAAAAATCTAGTTTCAGGTTTCAGAAATGTGTTATAAGCTGTATTCTGAGCAAGTAATTTTGCAGACTATAACAATTTCAGTGATAATTAAACCACCTGCATAAACTAATAGACCCCTTCTGTATAACACCTGTATTAACTAGCAAAGTCTTTCCTGTGAAAAAACGACGCCCTATTTTGTATAATCTGATGTTTTAAAACATTAGGGCATGAGAGAAACATTCATACACCTCCCTCCTAACGGGCTTCAGGAAACTATTTCTGTGGTGAATTCCTCATTTTACGGTCTATTATATCCTCCTCAGCAATCAATTTTTCCAGAAACTCGTGCAGCAGCAAAAACCCAAATTTTCCAGCTATACGGGTTATAACATAATACCTGTCAATTACTCGTCCAATGTGGCTTAATGTCTTCAATTTTAGGTGTCAATGATGTCCTCCTTCGAGCACAGGTGTCCTCATATCGATTTTTAGCCCCAGGTGAATGAATTCAAAAGCCCTAATTTTCGCTGACGTCAGAATACACCTGTCTCCTTTCCACAGCGACACAATCCACCGTTTAACAGTGAACTCTCCTGCACAAACACTGCCTCCTCTGTGATGATGCGTGTGACAAGAGAAAATTGACAGCTAAACCCAGAATTGGCTGGTCTCTGTGCAACTGAACCCGCATAACACGTAATGATGCCCTTGTTTTCTCTTCGTGATTAACAACCAACTAACATCATGCTCAAAATGCTGCAAACACGTGTTAAACACTCGCACAATGCGATTAGATACTTTCACTCTGCATCATGATTGAAATCAGATCGAGAATTTACAAAAAACTCATGCCACGATATTCCTGTAGCGCGCTCTGTGTTAAACTTTGGTGTAGCGCTACAAGAATATCTTTTAACCAAAATTTAGCAATTTTCTAACTTTTTGCCAATTTGTCGGAGATTTTGGCAGCTATTTGGTTTAGGACATAAGTTCAACTACTCTCTAAAGTTATTAATGATTCTTCTTTTGAATATATAACTCTCATTGACCCCCTTTTCAATATAAAAAATAACCAAAATCAAATGAAATCTAAAAGGATTGGGTTCAAACTTTATTTAATCACTCATAAGGTTCTTAAGAAGACAAAAACCAAAACTGAAAACCAAAAATTAACTAAGGTAGACTCAAAAAACAAACCAAAATTGGAGAGAAAAAACTAAAAATGCAGAAAAATTTACTGACTTAACATCTGGCTCCAACTGCGGGATGAAGTCCTCCCTGTGAGGCTTCAAGAGCCTGTAGACTAGTGCCTTCAGTCTTCCATTGGGCTATGGAGTCTTTATTCAATCTCACTCACACCGGTATATACAATGAAATGTGACCATGATCCTCATTTAACTGTAGAAATGCTTGAGGAATCGCCCATTAACAGGGCTGAGCAATTCCTCTCCTTCCAAAGACTGCAATATGAAAGTATTATTTTCCAAAACCTTAGCTATAAGAAAAGGGCCAAACCATAAATTATCAAATTTTCCATGTTTCCCCTTCTGTTCCTTTCTTGCATCCCATCTTAAAACCATCTCACCTTCTGAAAAAATGTGATCTTTGATATTTCTGTCAAACCTGGTTTTCATTTTAGCTCTATATAGCTGGGCTTCTTTGTCTACCTTCTCCCTGTTCTGCTGCAACTCAATCATTTCAAAAATTCTCCTTTGCAAATCATCTGGTTCCTCTTGAGAATTTTGGAGGAACTTCATTACTGGGATTCCCAATTGTACTGGAAATACTGCTTCTGTTCCATAAACCAGCTGAAAGGGTGAAGTACCAATGGCCTGTTTTACAGTAATTCTATCTGCCCATAATGCATATTTCAACATTGAATCCCAGGATTTTTTATTTTGTTTGAGCAATTTCTTAATGCACTGAATGATATTTTTGTTAGATGATTCAGCTTGACCATTTCCCTGAGGATAATAAGGAGTTGAGTGTTTTAGTATAATACCATTTTTCTCACAAAAGGCCACCATTGCCTTGGATTTGAATGCTTTGGCATTATCAGTAATCAATCTTTGTGGACAACCAAACCTGCTCAAAATATTATTTTCTATGAAATCCATAATTACCTTATCTGTGGCATTCCTTGTGGGGATAGCCTCCACCCATTTTGTAAAGAAATCTGTGGCAGTCAAAATCCAATGATGCTGGCCTGAAGATGCTGGGTTTATTTCTCCAATAAAATCCAAACCCCACTGCTGAAAAGGGGCATTGACTACAATAGGCTTCAAAGGTAAAGACAACAACTTCTGTTTACCTGCAAACTTTTGACAGGGTATGCAAGCTCTCACATGTTGATAAACATCTGAAAAAAGTGAAGGCCAATAATAACCAGCTCTTAAAATTTTATAGGCTGTTGTTTTCCAGTATTTATGTCCTCCACAAGCTCCTTCATGAGATTCTGAAATCACTTGCTTTATTTCAGCTTGATCTAAACACCTTAATAAGATTCCTACTGGATCTTTCCAAAACAATTGACCTTCTATCAGACAGTATTTAGTAGTTTTCAATTTCAGGGATCTGGCAGATTTTCTGTCTAAATGTTCTGGACATTGCAAAAATAAGAGAAAATGGACAATGTCAGCATACCAATCTGAAGATGAATAAGAATCCATGATTCTTTCTTTTTTCAGGATTACTTGATTTTCTTCAGGTGTTGATTCTTCTGTCATAGCATGTAACCCTAATGCCTGAAAATTTGAGTCAGCCAGCAGTTTGGCCAATCCTTGTCCTTTGACCAGCTTAGTAGGTCTGATTTCCACTTCATATTCCATAATTTTGGCAATCCACCTTCCCCTCTTTCCTTCACTATCAGGCTGTGTCAAAACATCCTTCACTGCAGCATTTGGAACAAAGGAAACAACCTTGGAGTGTAAAATGTAAATTCTGAAAAATTTTAAAGCCTTTACCAGAGCATAGGCTTGTTTCTCCAAGATACTGTATTTCAGCTCTGAATCTCTAAGTGTTTTGCTGAAAAAGGCAATTGGTTGTTCCAATCCCTCCTCATTCTTCTGAAGTAGGACAGCAGCAATGGTGTCTTCTGAAGCAAAAGAAAATGTAAGAAATTCTTTGTCAAAATTTGGACTCACCAGAACAGGTGCTTCAGTCAGAGCCACTTTAATCTTCTCAAAAGCTGCCTTTGCTTCAACAGTCCACCTGACTTCTTGGTCCTTTTTTAACATGGCTGTAATTTGCTTAATTGTTTCAGCAAAATTAGGAATAAACCATCGCAGAAAATTGATTTTGCCAATAAATGATTGCACATCCTTTTTACTCCTGGGCAAGCTAATCTTCAGTATTGCTTTGACTCTCTCAGGGTCAATTCTTATACCATCAGCTGATACCAAGTGACCAAGCAACTTACCTTCTTGTACAGCAAAATGTGATTTTTTAGGGTTTAAATATAAGCCAAATTTCCTGCATTTTATGAAGGTTTGTTCTAAATGCTTCAAATGTTCATCATCAGACTTTGAGAAAACAGTGATATCATCCAGATAGATAACTACAAACTTATCTTTTTCACCCACGAATGCAATGTCCATAGCTCTCTGAAAGGTTGCTCCAGCATTCATCAAACCAAAAGGCATCTTGTCATACATAAATGTCCCCCAGGGGGTTGTAAAAGCTGTCTTTTCTTTGTCATCAGGATGCATGGCAATCTGATTGCATCCTGAGAAACCATCTAGCATAGAAATCCTTTGAGCTCCAACCACCTGCTGTAAAACCTGTTCAATCTTGGGGAGAGGATAATTGTCTTTTAATGATGATCGATTCAAATTTCTGAAGTCAACACATAATCGAATCTCTCCATTCTTCTTTCTAACAGGAACCAAATTGGCCACCCAAGAAGAATACCTAAGAGGCACTATTATTTTTGCATCCAACAACTTCTTTAATTATTTTTCAATTACAGGGAATAAGGCTGGATTGATTCTTCTTAACTTCTGCCTGAAAGGTTTGACATTAGGTTTCAAAGGAACTTTGTGCTGGATGACTGCTGTATCATAGGTTTTTAGTTCCTTGTAAGACCAAGCAAATGCATCTATATATTTTCTCAACAGCCTGATATATCTACTTCTTTGCTCAGCTCTTAGCTTTTTAGACAATTTTACCATTCTGGGATTTTCTGCTGAACCAATATTGTACTCCTCTACATTATCTTCTGAGGATTGAATTACTGGTCTGGAAGGTGTATCATCTTTAGTGAATATTCTTTCTAGAGGTACTAGACCTTTTGGAATGAAATTGCTCTTCAATTCAATAATCTTATGCCCAGCTATCTCTTCTGCAGCAAATTCATCTAACTGTTCATCCCTTTCATCTATTTCTTGATCAATTTGATTGTTTGAAAATTCATCTACAAGCTCAAGAAATTTTTTTATTTCAATGTCATCTTCAAAAACCCTCCAATGTCTCACATTATCTGGAACACATGGTCTATATCTCACTTCTATTGGATACCTTAATTGAGTGGTTTTTGGAATTCTGAAATGTGTGGCAGCTAGGGCTAAAGAATCTGCAGTTTCATTATGATTTATGGGAATATGAGTGATATTAAATGCTATAAAATAGTTCTCAAGCATATCCCATACCTCATTTCGATATACTTTCAGCAAACCCTGCTTTACTTGATATTTGTTCTTCACTTGTTGAACAACTAGTTCGGAGTCGCCAAATGCAGAAATCTGCTGAATTCCCAAATCTTTAGCAGCCTTCAGTCCCAGTAGCAGGGCTTCATACTCAGCAGTGTTGTTGGTGGTAGCAAATTCTAACTTATACATAAGTTTCACCATTTCACCCCCGGGAGAAATCAATAAAATTCCAGCTCCAGCACCTTCTTTGCATGAAGACCCATCAAAATACAACTGCCACAATACATCCTGTTCTTCTTGGCTGTATTTTACAGGCTGATCTTTTTGTACTTGTAATAGACCAGCAGAATTCTCTTCTTCACTAAACTGTAGTATGCATGAACCAAGGTCTTTATCCACAGAATATATTGGGTGATTTGTAGGATTTTTATCATCTGTGACTATGTAAGCCAACTGTAGCTCTCTATAAAGTCTCCTGTTTTCTCCACCAAAAACAGGAATAGTAGCATAAGAGAGGTCCATCTGTAATGTTCCTCCAACTTTCTTAGCCCATGACCTAGACAGAAGTAAGCCAAATTTTGGTGTGATGTCAGCTACCACAACATCCATTATTACACTTTTCATGGGTAACTGAGTAAGATTGACAACCATGTCTTTTATCACTCCTAGACATTTCACAGCTCGGGAGTCAAAGGCATATAGATCATGATAAGGCTTAGTGACATTAAGACCCAAGGCTTCCATCACAGATTTTGGCATCAAATTATGAGATGCTCCTGAATCTAGCAGACAATTATGAATCATCTGCTCATGCACAGTCAGAGTTATATAGAAAGGAGGAGAAGCACCAGCTTCGTTTTCAGTCTTCTCAGCCAAAGCTGATCCAATAAAAATTCTAGGGTTTTCCTCCTGTAGATTCACTGTATCTGAAACTGGCTGATTATTGGGCATATTCATTACTTTCAAAACTGTATTCTTGTATGATGGATTTTTTATGAGCTCAGAAAATGGTACAGGAATTTTAAGTTTTCCTAACTCATTTT
This sequence comes from Larix kaempferi, assembly GCA_027924585.1. Lineage (NCBI taxonomy): Eukaryota > Viridiplantae > Streptophyta > Pinopsida > Pinales > Pinaceae > Larix > Larix kaempferi. The sequence goes on from BSBM01000286.1 coordinate 667,002, forward strand.
GCAAACTAAAATTTTGACCTGACTTATTTACCTCTTCAACTTCTGTATTCTTCTTAGGTTTTTCTGCAGGTTGCTTCTTTTCTGCTACAGGATCAGCAGTTGGTTTGTCAGGAATAACTGGGGCAGGAATAGGAGCTTTCTTCTTAGGAGCTTGAACTACTTGTTTCGGGCCAGTTCTGAGATTAATGATTTTCTTAATTCCATTTTGATTAGTGGCAGCATTTACACCAGTTTTATCAAACTCCAATTCATCTTCAACCTCATATAAATCTGCATCATAATATTCAGAATTTAAAAAATCTTCTTCTGTTACAAAACCTGTAAACAATCCATCTCCAATATGATTCATATCCTGATCAGTCTCATTTTCTTCAAAAAGCAGCTGCTGATCAATTTCTTCTTCATCAACCAAATTATTTTGAAAAGGTGGGGGCACTTTTTGATCTTCATTTTCTCTCCTTTCTTGCTGGATGTCATTATTTCTTCGTTCCCTTGGCATGAATCTAGGTGCAAATTGTCTTCTAAATTGATTTTGGTTATTTGGGTTCCTCTAAGCTTCTGGAGCAGGTTTAGCAGAATTCTTTTCCAGCTCTAGTTTATTCAATTTTGCAGTAAGGATCTTAACCATTTTTGCCATCTCATCTATCTTGGCCTCAGCAGATTGAGAAGTAGAGCTTGCTGTGACAGCTTCTTTCTTTCCCTTTCTTTCATACAGCTGCTGAGATGTTTCATTCTTAAGTCTATTTGAAGCTAACAAATTAGACTCTACCTCTAGGGCTGCATCTTGCATGTTCAGCAGGGTGATAGGTCTTCTCTCTTTGAGTAATAAAGAAAATTCATGATCAAAAGCATTGGCATAGGTCAACTTGGCTGATGTTTCAGTGGGTTTAATTTCTGCTGGAATTCTACTGTACATCTTATTAAACCTCTTGGAAAAATCTGCAACAGTCTCATCTTTCTTTCTTCTGAGAGCTCCAAACTCAGTTATATAGTATGTGTGATCTTTAGTGTCTCCCCACTGTCTCATGAAAAGCTCATGAAGTTCCTCAATAATAGTAATGGAGTTAGCAGGCAAGTCTCTAAACCATTTTCTTACATCTCCATCTAGACTCTGAACAAATACCCTCATCCACACATCTTTAATCTCAATATTATGATTGTCAGCATAACTCAGGAAAGCCTCCCAATGTTCCTCAGCAGTGGTTTCCCCTTGTCCATTGAATCTAGGCATATATTTTTGGTAATCACCTCCAGGCAATGCATGTAGAGGCTGAGGTAAAACTAATGGTGCATACCTAGCTGCTACCATTCTATCCATCATATCCATAGGTGGATTTTGGGCTGCCATTGTGGACTGAGGTTTAGACTGAGATTTTGAGGAGGAAGATATTTGACTAAAACTTTTTTGAAAAGGATTTCTTCCTACCTTCAACTGAAAGATTGGTATTTTATCAGGGGAAGAGGTTTTAGCTTTCAAAAAACTTTGAGGATCGGTGAAAACCTGAAAAATGTTCTCAGAAAGGATAGGTTTTATACAGGGTGAAATTTCGGCTGGGTCTAATGATTCACCCAACTGGTGAGAGTCACAGGAAGCTGGCAAAGATCGAGATTTTCTGAGTTTGTTTGCTGTTTTCAAAATCTGCTCAGGGTCTGTCACACCCAGTTTTAATGGAGAAACAGGCTTATTCCTGGTCCCAATCCCTTTAGAAGCCAGTGTGACTTCTTTTTGGTGAAAATAGCCTTCAAAAACTGCTGGTTCAAGTCCACCTCTTAAACCAGAAAAATGATGAGTATCCCAGGGAAGATATGCTTCAGCTTCGTCCCCGGCAACGGCGCCAAAGATGTTTGTGTCAGAAATTGTTACTAAGGCTAAGGTAACAAGCCAACACAATCTCAAAAATAAAATCAATCCAAACTATGTTTTTAGGGTTTTGTTTTGTAGGTTTTGGTTAGAAAATTCAAGAGCATAAGGGAATACATTCAGCAGATAAGTAAAAACTAATTCATACACATATATCCATGAAGATGCATATATATCTCAGGAATCCAACAAAAGATTGCAATGAAGTTCATACAATAAAAGACAAGCATCACTGGAAATTACACATAAAACCAGAAATGAATTTGTCAATCAAGAAACTATATAAGTTCAAAATGAAGCCAACACATATCAGAAGTGGGATAAGGAGTCATATATTCATAGTTTCATCAAAAATGCATATGAGAGTTTGCAATACTTAGCAGTGAACAAGTCTGGAAGAATCAATAGCTTGCAGACCTCCTAAAGCTCTCCAAAAATTCGAACCCTTACCATCTCTTTTCTCCCTCTCTAAATAGTTTTTCATCTTCAAAAAAACAGTTACGGTATTTCCTACTAATTCTCCATCGAATGACTAGACTAGGTAAAATAGCATTTACATTTTTACAAATTACAAATTTGCTAAAAATAGCAAATCTTTAACAAAAAGTCTTAAATGAACCTAACTACCTCCTATCTCTTTCGATGCCTCCACAAGCAAAGAGATGCCATCTGGACTTGAGGATCTTTTCTTCATTCTTTTGTGCTTTTGCTCCAGCTCAGCTATTCTTTTCTGTAGGTGTTCATTTTCATGCTGCAAACTTTCAACTGTCTTTTCTAATTCTGAACGTTGCCTGTCAGCAACCCTTTTTCTCCTGAGTACTTCCTTTGCATCAATCACTAGCTCCTGAAAGTTGTCATGAGTATCTTGAAGATCTTCTCTTAATCTTCTATTTGCCATAATTAGACCATCATTAACTTCCTGCATGTAATTCATTTGTTGTTTATACTGTTTGACAGTCTTCTTCAAATTCTCCTTATCAGAATTAACCAATTTTTCTATTGCAGCAACTTTCTCCTCATTAGGTTTGCAAAATATGTCAAACTTCTTAAATATTGCTTCTTCTGTCAATAGCTTCTCAGCAGTATCTTCAATGGTGGGGTTTGGATCACCTGTGGCCTGTACTAACTTAATCTCTTCTGCTGACAATTTTCCAGAATTGTCTTCAACGATGGATTTAGAGCTTTTTTCACCTGTTACTTTTACTGAGCTAATATTCTCTCTTTTAACTGAATGCAATTCACTTTTCCTTGATTTCTCCTCCTCCATGGATTCTTCATCCGAGATGTTCACCTTATCAGTCTTCAATTTTGGATTTGACAATTTTTTCATACTTAACCTTAATTTGTTTTTAGACCTAGTTTTAGGTCTCCATAAAGAAGCTGCCTCTCCCATCATTTTTAATTTCTTCCCTTGATATTGGATAGATGCTAACTCTACCACTTCCAGCTTTTTGATCTTCTTCTTAGACTTGGTGGTTTTGTCCTTTAGGATGAATCCCTGACCAAAACAAAAAGAAATCCCAAGTTTTTTCTTCATGCTGCAACACTATGGAGATGATTAGCTTAATGAGACCATGATGAAACAGTGATTGAGAAGTATGATCATCATGCTGTTTTATTTTGCTTGACATTTTCTGCAGGCTTTTAAAGAAAAAGAATGGCAAATTCATTTTAGAAACCCCTGCCATGTGCTGTAGGAACCTGAGATGATATTTGAACACTAATGAATACCTCCCTTCACAAGTCACATAACTCTGAAGAATCCTTATAGGTTCAATCCATTCCCTCCTGAAATTATGTATGAGAATACCTTTGTTCCAGTCAGGAATAACATTGGGCAATAAGTATCTTTGAGGATCAAATTCAAAAGGAGACTTCTTGAACCAGTGCTCACCCTCATTATTTATCTCAGTGGCTTCTGATATTAATTCCATAGTCAATTTGAATCTCAAGGGATCCATTATAATCATCTCATTCTTAAGTCCTTTGGCAAAATTGCAGGACACTTGAGCATTAAAACCATCTATCTTCTTGAAAAAATTCAACCATCCTGCCTGCTGGAAAAGCTCTGCACAATCTGGAAGTTTCTGAATCCATGTCAAATCTGTGGGCTCAGCCCTGTTAACCTTGCCACTTTTACTGCTTTTTCCCATAGCTTTCTTTTCAAGGAACAGGAAAAATCTAGTTTCAGGTTTCAGAAATGTGTTATAAGCTGTATTATGAGCAAGTAATTTTGTAGACTATAACAATTTCAGTGATAATTAAACCACCTGCATAAACTAATAGACCCCTTCTGTATAACACCTGTATTAACTAGCAAAGTCTTTCCTGTGAAAAAACGACGCCCTATTTTGTATAATCTGATGTTTTAAAACATTAGGGCATGAGAGAAACATTCATACACCTCCCTCCTAACGGGCTTCAGAAAACTATTTCTGTGGTGAATTCCTCATTTTACGGTCTATTATATCCTCCTCAGCAATCAATTTTTCCAGAAACTCGTGAAGCAGCAAAAACCCAAATTTTCCAGCTATACGGGTTATAACATAATACCTGTCAATTACTCGTCCAATGTGGCTTAATGTCTTCAATTTGAGGTGTCAATGATGTCCTCCTTCGAGCACAGGTGTCCTCATATCGATTTTTAGCCCCAGGTGAATGAATTCAAAAGCCCTAATTTTCGCTGACGCCAGAATACACCTGTCTCCTTTCCACAGCGACACAATCCACCGTTTAACAGTGAACTCTCCTGCACAAACACTGCCTCCTCTGTGATGATGCGTGTGACAAGAGAAAATTGACAGCTAAACCCAGAATTGGCTGGTCTCTGTGCAACTGAACCCGCATAACACGTAATGATGCCCTTTTTTTCTCTTCGTGATTAACAACCAACTAACATCATGCTCAAAATGCTGCAAACACGTGTTAAACACTCGCACAATGTGATTAGATACTTTCACTCTGCATCATGATTGAAATCAGATCGAGAATTTACAAAAAAATCATGCCACGATATTCCTGTAGCGCACTCTGTGTTAAACTTTGGTGTAGCGCTACAAGAATATCTTTTAACCAAAATTTAGCAATTTTCTAACTTTTTGCCAATTTGTCGGAGATTTTGGCAGCTATTTGGTTTAGGACATAAGTTCAACTACTCTCTAAAGTTATTAATGATTCTTCTTTTGAATATATAACTCTCATTGACCCCCTTTTCAATATAAAAAATAACCAAAATCAAATGAAATCTAAAAGGATTGGGTTCAAACTTTATTCAATCACTCATAAGGTTCTTAAGAAGACAAAAACCAAAACTGAAAACCAAAAATTAACTAAGGTAGACTCAAAAAACAAACCAAAATTGGAGAGAAAAAACTAAAAATGCAGAAAAATTTACTGACTTAACACATTACAAAGGCCAAATGGTAACACTCGATAGGCATAAGTCCCCCAAAAGCAAGTAAAGCTAGTCTTATCTTGGTCCTCAAGTGCTATTAATATCTAATTGTACCCACTATACCCATCTGGGAAAGAAAAGTATTGTTTCCCTGATAGGGTATATTACACCTGATCTATAAAAGGTAGAGGGAAATAGTCTTTAAGAGGGGCCTTGTTCAATTCTCGAAAATCAACACAGATACGCCACTTCCCTGTGACTTTCTTTGGAACTACTACCAGACGAGACACCCACTTACTATTGGAAATTGGGTAAATAAATCCAGCATTAAGAAGTTTTTGCAGTTCTTCTTTTACTATATCTTTGAGAGTTGGGTTCATTCTTCTTTGGGGTTGTCTAATGGGAGGTATATTTGTGTCTGTGTAAATTTGGTGAATACAAGTGTCTGGTTGTATACCCTTCATATCGGTGTATTCCCAAGTGAAAGCTCCAGTTTGAATTTTGAGAACTTTTAACAATTGCTTTTGCTGACTCTCATCTAAACCTGCATTTATATGTAGGAATTTTTCGGAACTAACCTCACATGGTATGGTATAAGATTCTAGCTATTCTTCAATTGAAAAGACACAAGGTGTACTTGTAAACGTTGAGAGACTCATGTTTTCTTGAATTTCGTCTCCAAAAATCTGGTCAAGTTGGGAAAAAGACTGAGGAAAGTCTATACATGTGGTGGAAGAAATAAATTGATTCAACATGTTTTCAATACTTTGTTCTTCAAGTGCCCAGGAAAGATCACTAACAAGGGAAAGTTCTTCCAGGTTCTCTTCTCCAAAGGAACAATCTAACCAAAATAAACTCTCAGCCACGGGCTGTGCTGGTGGGTATAACGTTAGTCTTCTTGTAGATAACCCATCAAAAATAACCATTTCTCCATCCCTACATCCTATGAATGCATTAGCAGTAGCTAGCCAGGGTCTTCCTAAGATGATAGGATTCCCTCTAGATGGGTCTTTTGATTGAATAACCATGAAGTCCATGGGATATTCCCATGAGGCTACTAACACCATAATATCGTCTAATATCCCAGTAGGTTGTACCATAGTATGATCTACTAGTTCTAACATTGTTGGGGTAGGGAGGAGGAATTGTCCTAATTGGAGAGCTTCTAAAACTGTAGTAGTCATTAGGTTAACAACAACCCCTAGATCAATGAGTGTGTTCCCTATAGCAGTGTTGTTAATGAGAACAGTTACTACAGGATTTCCTAGATTGGTATACTTCGGAATTATAGGCTGTTCTGCTATACAATCTGAGATTTCACCTATGACATGTATTGTTGGAGTGTCTTTTTGTTTCTTACCTGGTCTCTTAATGCAGAGTTCTTTTATCACTTTACCAAATATTGGTATATCTTTAATGGCTTGTAATAAAGGAATCTTAATACAAATATTTTGTAATTCATTAATGATGTTATATTCTGGGTAAGTTATAGGTTTTTCTATTATTAGACACTCCGGATATGGAGGTGATTTACTTCCTGATATTACTTCTTTATGAGGAAGGTTATGTGTTGAATATTTAGGAATGACCACATTTTCAAGAATGACATCATTTAAAATTTCATTAGGTTTATTTTCTTCTTCATTTTCTTCTTGAATAACAACTGATGACTTAGGATGATCTTGCAAAACTCTTCCAGACCGCAATTGAACTTCATGTGTTGGTGTGGACAAAATAGCATATGATGGAAGAGGTAACAACCCAATGTTATTAAGAGCTTGGGTTGGTTTATTGTTAGGATTCAATATCGGTTGTGTAGGTAATATTGTGGGTCTTGGAGGGTTCATATTCTGGAAATGAGGAGGTTGATTTGGGATAGGGGGTAGTGCAGGAGGTTCATATCCAGGTAAAAATTGTTGAAAATTAGGTGGGTAAGGATAGTTAGGCATAGGAGGAGATGGTTGAGAAAAATCTTGTCCTCTCCATCCATGAGGCCATTGCTGTTGTTGAGCATTTTGAGGAGGGTACTGCGGTGGCCAATTCTTCCAACCTGAAGTGTTCCATTGCTGCGGAGGTTGATAAAGATGGTAGTAAGGTGGAAATTGGAATGATGGATCCTATCCCAAAGGTTGACCCCCAGGCTTCTAAGGCCTCCTAGATGTTTCAACAAAAATTCCACTCTTGTATACAGCTTGCAATCCAGGAAACGATGGAAAACTATCAGTGGGATGCTCTTCTATACAGAGGTGACAAATGGAAACATTATTTAATGGAAATTCTCTTTGAGGATGTTTAGTTCTACACCTAGGGAAGAAAATACTCATTGCTGCACGCTCTTCATCTTGTCTCTTTTTAGCTTGTAGTGCATCTAGCTAAGAACCCATAGCTCCTAAAATATCTGTTTTGATATTTTCTAACAGGTTCCCTATCTCTACCCTTATAACTCCGCTAGGACCATATGTGTTTCCTTTTGGATTTCTAACATAAGGTTCTCAAAAGCGTCTTCCACCCTTCCCTCTGCTCCTAGAGTAATTCCTACATAGTTCACAAATCTCTGCAAAATATTTATGAGAAATATCTCCTGTTGCCATGAGATTAAGGTTGTCCAAGAATTCTTCTAAAATTCCTTTAAGGAAGAGTGTTCTTACTGCATCTTCCGTAAGATCACTATATTTAGATTTGTGTAACACATAGTTAAATCTTTCGAGATAGTCCTCCAGGCTCTTGTCTTCAAGCTGTTGAATTTTAAAAATATCATTGCGAGAGTCCTTTGGTCTACAGTAATCCTGATATTTCCGAAGAAATACATTCTTCATGTCTTCCCAAGATTGAATACTAGATTCTCCCAATCCCATGAACCATCGAAGAGAAGAATATTTTAATGTAGCAGGAAAAAGTTTTAGTTTTTGGCCATCTTGTAGGTAATTGTAACTCCTACACAAAATGTCAAACTCAAATAAGAATGTGTCTGGATCCTCACTACTTTTCCCATAGAAAGTTGGTAGTGAGGAAGGAGGGATATTTTTCATAGTAACATCTTGTGCAGTGTCTAAGATGGGAAACCCAAAGGTACCTTTAGTTCTAAATTCTCCATCTTCTTCATCTTGTCGGACACGATCTTCATGTTCATCCTCCATGAAGATTCTATTACCAAAGAGAGAAAATCTAGGTGGCTCTTGTCTTAGTGAATATGGAATATCCCAAGGTTCTTTTTCAGGAAGGGTATTCTTCTTTTTAGGAGGAGAATGATCAACTATGTGGGAATCTAGTCCAGGAGGTTCCACTGTTTTTGTGTCAATCTGTGAGATGACAATGTTTGTAGAGCTCCCAAAAAGAGCATCTACTTGTGAATAATTGACAAAATCTACCAAATCTGGACCACCCACTATTGAAAAAGTAGTGTCTTTGGAATTTTGGACAAATGGAGGGTTAAGAAGTTTTGAAATTTTACCCTTCAGATTTTCCTCTTGTCTAAGTTCAGTCTTAATATGAGCTTGAGGTTCTTCTAGTGGAATTTCTTTATGAACAGATTGTTCTAATGTCCCTATGATTTTCTTTAAAATGTTTCCAGAGAAGGTTTCTTTAGCCTTCCAAGTAGGAATATCCCATTTAGGTGTTTTCCGATACCTTTCTGTTGAGTTAGTAGTTGGGGTGGTACGTCCCCTGTATAGGTTTGTAGGCATTTTAGTAGGAATTTGAGTCTTAATAAATCTACCTTGTGAATCTCTAGACATATTCATGAAAACAAATTATAACTGAAAAGAAAAAAAAAACTTTGATTGCATAACTACTACTGTTGGGTTTTGGGGATGCCTGTTATAACAGATGTGCATGTTCTTACCTCTCGTCTTACTGCTCATCTGCCACCAGCCTAATCTAAGTTACCACTGAGTTTTGGAAGAGAAATTCTACCTATTTCAACTCCCCGGCAATGGCGCCAAAATGTTGGGTGTGTGAGCTATCTCAAATTAAAAACAACACCTAAGATTAATTATCAACCAGGATCAGTAAACTTAGAGTTGAAAGAAAAATATATGCCAAGGTATAGACGATTCTAAAGTTTCAGGTTTGTTAGAGATAAAAATGTTTAACAAGGAAAAAGATATTTCAAAATGAAAAACCGAGTTAAATGTTTAAGACTGCATTTAAATCACAGATTAGAATAGTACTATATCATACTACTCTACCTCTATGGTTAATTAATAAGAAAGATGGAAACAAATACTGGAACACAAACTACTTCTAGAAAAGTAAGAAACTACCAAATTCAACTTCCAGATAACAACTATGGACAGAATCAGAGCTATGGATATTAGATGTTTAATAGGGAGAACTTGTAAATGTACATAAATTTAGACTAAACCATCTAATTCCACTCTTCTTCATTATGTACATCAAATGTAATAGGAACTGGAGTAAATGTATCGTAATGACTTTCAAATGTAATGAGGAAGCTAAATGGAAGTAAATCTAACTTAACTTCTACAAACAAATGTAAACTAAAAATCAAAAAACCTCATTTTAAACATTATGAACTACTGTCTATCCATATGTGAACGACATGAAACTAATGTGAGTTAGAAGCAAGTCTAAGAACTTAACAAAGATGTTGAACTGAACTATATTAGATTTGGAAGCAAGTAGAAAAATTGATAAAGATATTTTATTATTAATCCAGATCTTGCAACATAAACATCTTCATTAAATAGAAACTAATCTTAAGATTAACAAACTAAAACAACTCAATGAAATGAAATTATCAACTATAACTTGAAAATAAACTACTTAGGAACAACATTCATACATTCTGAACAGTAACTAAGTAACAAAATTGGTTAAAGGACTAAAGTTTGGAAGAAAGGTGAGAAGAGGATTAAAAAGAAGTAGGAAAGGAGGAAACAATGATGACAATTGAATTAAAAAATCCAAATAACATAAAACAAGATTAAATTACATCTCAAACTATTAATGAGGAACAAGAAGAATGATGATTAAGAGGCAGAAGAAATTAGATTCGGAAAAAGGCCTAAAATAATACAGAAAACACACAGGTCCGAATGACGATCCGAACGCCAGTCTAAAAGGCAGTCCAAATGACGATCCGAATGGAAGAAAATGTTTTAAAGTGAAGGAAAGAAGAGTTTTTGAATGATTTAATTACCAACTGGCCTTACGCAAATGATCCTATAGTGCACAAGAAGTAGTAGAGAGATGATTAGAGGCTAAGGAATTATCTATGCAAATCCTTACCTAAGAGAACGGATGATTTTATGAGAAGTAGGAAGAAAGTTGGAAATAGAAGAAGGGAGAAGGTTGGAATAGAAGAAAGAAGAATTAACCTACAACAAATAGGAAGAAAAGCTAACAGAGGATAAAAGAAGAAAATGAATGCTAACTATGGAAGAAGTTGGAAGCAATATCTAACTATGATGATGGAAGAAGGACTGAAAAACAAACTACAAATTATTAAACTACTGAATTATTGGTTGACCGTTCTACTCAGAAGAAGGAAGGTTGTATTGACAGTAGAATATAAATTACAGAGGAATGAAGATTATACACACAGGAAAATGAATTAAATTACACACACAGGAAATAAGCTAGTTAATTGCAAGAAAAGAAATGCAGAAAATGTAAATAAAACCTCCAGTTGATGAGGGGCCCTTCCCAGCAATCAGAGGGTGAAATAGCTCAACTTAAATGACTACCAACAGAACATCAACAATCTACTGCTTCCATTAACTTGAGAAAAATTACAGACTCTGTCTTCAAACTATCTACGACTGCAAATGCTTGGACTAAGACTGGAAAACCATCGTAAATTCAGAAGCTAAAGAACTAACTCGTCTCAATCACAGAGACGACTATTTATAAGTTACAATGGTTGAGAGGGTCGACAGAGTCGACCTCTCTAATAATAGGAATGTTTAATGTCTGTAATTGCTGATTAAATGATACATAACAGTGTAGGGAGCATCTACCCATCTCCTCGGTGTCAATCCTTTCCAATTCGAACAACTGAGCATTCATTTCCTCAAAACGTGAGCAAAAGCATATGTTGGAGCATCGACATGGGCACAGGAGTTACATTGGCATACTAACCGTGGGTGTGGGAGTTATGTTGGCCAACTGAGTGTGAACAGGTCGACTCCTTCCAGAACAATGGTATGGAATAGCTGAGCATACGTGCGTGATTCCGAGCTGAATGCACAGACGAACTGGAGGTTAACATGTTGACGTGGACGTGATATGTGCTATCAGGCTTGGTGAGCATAAGGATGAATCTTCTAGAACAATGGTTCATTAACCATCAGCGCCACATGTAAAATAGAACCCAAGTGTCCTCCTCTTCATTCAACTGTCTGAGATGCATCAACCATGGATTTCGCGGGCTGAACAGAGGGCTGAATGATTAGCTGAAAGCATTTTAGGCCGAGCACGTAGTGCATGGGCTGAAGGATGGATAACTTGCAAATCGTAGCCTATCAATTAAAACCATAAATGTTAATTATGCCCAAAAACATAATTTAAATCATAAATAAACCATAATATACGAAATATAACAAGATTTGCATGGTCAGTGAATTTGTGTTGATGTATATGTAACTTTGGAATGTATTTCATCTATGTATTTCATATATATTTATTGTACCCTTATAAGAGATGTGTTATTCCTCTATAAGGAAGTGTCATCATGTGTATTGACAAGTGTCGCAAGTGTGTGTACTTGGCGACGGGTTATTAGACCACCATGTGTGGGGTTGGCCCTGAAATATATATTATATTGTGGATGTACCTAGCTAGACAAGTTGGCCCCATAGTGTAACTGGGAAAACAGACTAGTATAAATAGAGATCGGGAGATCTCTATTTTCATCACTCGGAAACTCACACTTCTCTCACTCAAAAAGTGGCACACTAGTGAGGAGGAGGATCATCTGCTACTAGGAGACTATCTCAGTGTATTTTGGTTGTACTTTGGTTGAGCCATTGCTCTCTCTATCTCTGAGGAAGTTGTGGGGTTTTTCACCTTAGGGTTTTCCCGACGAAAACTCTGTGTCTCTTGTCTCTCATGCTTTTGATTCTTGTGATGCTTGTCATGCTTATTGTGATTGTTATGCATTGATATACTGTATATATTATTCTCTCAATAAAGATCCAAGAGTATTGTGAATTAATGCTCAAAATTTGACATGGTATCAGAGCTAACCTGAGAAGAAGACATTTTGCAGTGATGGAAACTTGAGTTTCTTGTTTATTGGGTTTCTCTCCACAGTTTTTGGAAAAGCAATATAGTAGATTGACTCTTTTCATCAAGGAGAATCTATCTGTCCAATCAGAATTCAATTTTGAGCATTTTCAGATTTGGCCCTAAAAATTAGGGTTTCCACAAAAATAGGAAATTTTGAAATCTGAAGACATAGTTGGAAGCTCCTTGCAAAAATTGAAGTGTAGAGCGAGCTTGGGATCGAGATATTTGGCTGGGTAGATCTCCGAGAATCTCAAACCCTAATTCAGGGCTCTCCCTAATGAACCCGAGAGGACAAAAAGGCAAATCTGAAGGGTAAAGCTTTGCTGGTCTCAATTTATGAATACACCAGGCTGATCAGCTTATCAAGGTGCATCTTTCTATCCTTTCAGAAAGTTGAAATTCACATTTTGAATTTTTAGGGTTTTTTCGACAAACCCTAATCCAGGACCAAATCCAGTTTTCAACATTTCAAGTGGTAAGACCTAAATCTTTTCTATTTCTATTTGAAGTACGCTTTAAGATGTCTCACCACACTAAGCTTGAAGATAAGCTTGAAGGGGTTGATAACTTCCGATCTTGGAAGTATAGGATTGGGTTAATCCTAGAAGAGAATGAGTTGGACTCATATATAAAAGAAGACATCCCTATCCCAGAGGATGACGAGGCTAAGATATTGCATAAGAAGAACTTGGTCAAGGCAAAGAGAATCATTGCTGATTCTATCAAGGATCATCTTATCCCACATGTGTCATCTCTAAAAACACCCAAAGAAATGTTTGATTCTCTGACTAAGCTATTTGAAGGGAAGAACATAAATCGGAAGATGACCCTACGAAACCAATTGAAAGGAGTAAAGTTTCAGAATGGAGAAACCATTCAATCTTATTTTTCTAGGGTCTCCCAGATTAAGGAACAACTAGAAGCGGTAGATGAAATGGTGGAGAATGGTGAAGTTGTCATGACCACTCTAAATGGCCTACCCAGGTCATGGGATCCCTTTATTCAAGGAATTTGTGCAAGGAAGAAGTTGATCTCCTTCAACAGATTGCGGGAAGAATGTTCTCAAGAATAAGCAAGGATTGTGGCCCAAGAAGAAAAGATGGGAAGTGAAGATCAAGCTCTCATAGTACACACCAAGAAAGGAAGGTCAAAGAGAGAGCACTCTCATGCTAATAAATCTTCACACTATCATCAACATAAAGATAAGAAAGATCTCAAATGCTTCACATGTAATGAGAAAGGTCATTTTGCTTCAGAATGTCCCAAGAACAAAAGGAACAACATCAAGAAGAAGAAGGGTAGTAGGAAAATATATCATGCTCATGCTGCTGAAGATGATGAACCACCCAAGAAGAAGGCTAGGGCAGAAAGTGATGATGACTCATCAAGTGAAGAAGAGTATGTTCTAATCTCTGCTCTCACAGGTACTATCTCCCATGGTTGTAATGATTGGTTAATTGACAGTGGGGCTTCCAAACACATGACTGGGTTTAAGGAATCTTTTGTAAACCTATCTGAACATGAATCACCCCATAAGGTGAAACTTGGGGATGATTATCAATACCCAATCAAAGGAAGTGGTGAAGCCTCCTACAGCCTAGATTCTGGAAAATCATTGAAGATGAAAGAAGTCCTTTATGTACCTGGGCTCAAGAAGAACCTACTCTCCATCTCTGCATTGGATGCAAAAGGTCTGAGGGTTGCATTTGTGGACGGCCAAGTTCTAATGTGGCCAAAGGGAAAGACCATTAATGATGTAGTAGTGATTGGAGAACAAGAGGGAGGATTGTACAAATTAAAGGGACAACCTGAACATGCTATGAAGACAAAGATTCATCCATAGTCATGGATCACATAGAGGTATGTATAATTTGTTAACTAATGAGTTATGCAGGTCATTGAAGAGAACAAGAACATATTGCTAGACATAACTAGCAAATATGATGACCAAGTATGTTTTGTTATATATATCGTATACTTTTGTATGATTGATAATGATTACTCTTGAAGTTACAAGTTTGAGTAATCTAGGACTTATGCATATTATGTTTCTTACCTTAATTAATGATATGACTAACCAAAAGAGTCATAGGTTTGAGTAATCATGGATTTAGGTATATTATGTTAATGACTAACCATAAAAGTCCTATATAAACCTTGAATGCTAATGCTTATTATTTCTGTTTGAAATGATCATGATTATACATGCTTGAGATTATCGTCTTTTGATAGTATTGAGAATATACTAATGAATGTATGATTTTGTATGAGATCACAAGGATAACACAATCATGATACTAATAAGCATGCATAGGGACCAAGGATGAATATAAGTTCAAAGACAGGTAATCCAGGAAGCAAAGATCAAGAGGGAACACACTCCAGTTGCCCATGCAAGAAAGCAAAGATCAAGAAGAAGCACACTCCAGTAGCTCCTGCAAGGAAGCTAAGACTCAAAGGGAGTCCACCCAACAAACAAACAAAGATAAGTATTTTAATTATCATTTCTTGCATATTTGTTTGTTTAAATAAAATTGTTCAATGATACATATGCTTATGTTCCTAGACTTAGGATATGTATTGGGCATATTAGAATGATTACATTAATGAACAGTATACTACTAATATGCATTTGATGGGTAAGTAGGCCTATGGCATTGTACAACATTCCATTGCTACTTATCTAGAATGAAACCTCTTTGCTGATATGTTGGGAGTAGTGCAAACTCTTAACAATGTTCTGGTAGAGATTGGAATGCATCTAGAAAGTTACAGGATATGGATGAATGTTGTATTGAAGCATTGGCTAAAATAATTGCATGACTGTATGACATATTTCTTTATGTATAAGAATTTGTTTTGAAAACTATGAGATGTTTCTAATCATGCAATTTAACTTGTCTTGTAGGAAAGATCATATGCCATCACCTACGAAAGAAGGACTACAACATTTGTTCATCAACAAAGTTATCTATTGAAAATATTGAAGATATTAAAGTTCCAAGGATCTGGGAAGAATGCCATGATCGAGGAGTACCAGTCGATCATGAAGATGTTTGGGATGTAGTCCCAAGACCTGAAGGGGAGTCTGTAGTGACTTCCAAGAGGATCTACAAGATCAAGCATGCTGTAGATGGCAGCATAGAGAAGTATAAAAGTGATGAAATGGAAAATACACCAAATGGATGTCAAGACTACTTTCTTGAATGGTGTAGTTGAAGAATAAGTATATGTGGAGCAGCCACTCGGTTTTGAAATATATGACAGGGAGTCATATGTGTGCAGATTGAAGAATGCCTTGTATGGCTTGAAGCAAGCTCCTAGAACTTGGTATGGTAGGATGGACAGTTTCCTATCTAGCTTGGGCTTTACCAAGAGTAAAGCAGATTCCAACCTTTACTACAAGGTTGAGGAAGGCAATCCAGTGATACTACTCCTGTATGTGGATGACTTGTTTGTAATAGGAGATGACAGATTGATTGCAGATACTGAGAGGAAGCTTGCTGCCGAGTTCGATATGAAAGATTTGGGAAAGATGCATTATTTCCTAGGTATGGAGGTGTGGCAGAATGCAGGTGGGATCTTCCTTGGTCAAGGGAAGTACACAATAGATATCCTGAAAAGATTTGGGATGATGGATTGCAAGGCCATGGCTACACCCATGGCATCGAACCTGAAGCTTCTATGTGATACTTCATCTGAGCCAGTTGATATCACTGTGTATCGTTAGATGATTGGGTCCTTGATGTACCTGACGAACACTAGACCAGATATTTGCTTTGCGGTGAACACATTGAGCCAGTTCCTAACAGATCCGAGGAGTGTTCACCTAGTTGATGTAAAGCATATTCTAAGGTACCTGAAGGGTACAGTTGATTATGGGCTCAAGTATGATGCGAATCAAAATTTTAACCTACAGGGTTATGTTGATTCAAATTGGGCAGGCAGTGCTGCAGATAAGAAGAGCACATCTGGGTGCTGCTTCAGTATGGGATCAAGTGTGATCTCTTGGTTTAGCAGGAAGTAGTCCTGCGTAGCACTGAATACAGCTGAGGCAGAGTATGTTGCAACCTGTTCAGCTAGTTGTGAGGCAATATGGCTACATAAGCTACTGTTTGAGTTATTTGATCTCCCATTGGATGCTACTGGTATCTTCTGCGATAACTAGAGTTGTGTGAAGCTGTCTGAGAACCCAGTGTTTCATGACAGGTCGAAACACATAGAGATCAAATATCACTATATCATGGATATGGTGCAGAGAGGAGCTGTGAAGCTCCTATATGTTGCAACGGACAAGCATATTGTAGATGTGCTGATGAAGCCACTATCCAGGGTGAAGTTTGAGTACTTCAGGGAGAGGCTTGGTGTTCTTTAGATGGAGGACACTTCGAGGAAGAAGTGCTAGACACATTTGCTAAATCCATTCCAAGCATGTTGGAAGGAGGATCCTTCACATGGCTATGGATGTAAGCGCTGGATGATGAGCATCAGGATGATGTTATGGTTTCTACTTTGTATGATCAGTTGGATCATTTATATATGTATGTACACATCATGTTGGATGCTAGATATGATCAGTTGGATCATTTATATATGTATGTACACATCATGTTGGATGCTAGATATGATCAGTTGGATCATTTATATATGTATGTACGCATCATGTTGGATGCTGGATATGATCAGTTGGATCATTTGTATGTATTTTTGTATATGCATCATGTTGGATGCTTGGACCATGTATCTATATATGTATCAGGTGGATACATTGTATGATCAAGTGGATCATGTATGGTGATATGTATCATGTATTTGTATTTGTATCAGGTGCATACACTGTATGATCAGGTGGATAATGTATGATGATATGTATCAGGTAGATACTTGGTATGCATCAGGTAGATGCATTGTATGATCAGGATGATCATGATGACAAGCTTGAAGATGTTGCTCCAGATGATATGTACTAGGATGGTACAGTGGTGATGATCAGGATGATCATATGTATCAGGTGGATACAGTACATAATCAGTTGGATTATGTGTGATGAGTTCCGAAGACACAGATGCACAGTACCTTTCCGACATGGTGGTAGATGCGTTCTCCCATGTGCGTTGATGTAAGTGCAGTGCCTTTCCGACATGGTGGTACATGTGTTCTCCCATGTGCGTTGATGTAAGTGCAGAGCCTTTCCAACATGGTGGTAGATGCGTTCTCCCATGTGCATTGATGTAAGTGCAGTGCCTTTCCGACATGGTGGTAGATGCATTCTCCCATTTGCGTTGATGTAAGTGCAGAGCCTTTCTGACATGGTGGTATATGTGTTCTCCCATGTGCATTGATGTAAGTGCAGAGCCTTTTCGACATGGTGGTAGATGTGTTCTCCCATGTGTGTTGATGTAAGTGTAGGGCCTTTACGACATGGTGGCAGATGTGTTCTCCCATGGTCATTGATGTAAGTGTTGTGAGCCCTTCACGGATGGTGGTAGGTTGGTGCTCCCATGCCATTGAGTGTAAGTGCTATGTGTGTGCATTTGGGTTGTGCTTCGTGATACTCTGTGGCCGTGGACAGGTTGTGCAGTAACATGTAAAAGATCCTGGGAGATCCGATAGGTTGAGCTGTGTGCTCGTAATCAGTCCTGGGATGCTCTTTCGAGGTTTTGTTGACTCACGTAATTAGTCCTAAGGATTCCACAGTATGGCCAGTGATGATGAAGACCTGCAGGTGGTGGGCCTACATCCAGTATGAAAAGGACTGGCTCTATAGAACTTCCTATGATGAGTAGAGTCAGAGATTGGTTGAGATAGCAGCAGCAGCGACGATGATGATGATGATGCATCGATGACGATGATCTCAGGAAGAAGACTTGTCTAGCAGAACTGTGTCGAGAAATACGTTCCTAGTTAAGAGGGAGTGTTGATGTATATGTAACTTTGGAAAGTATTTCATCTATGTATTTCATATATATTTATTGTACCCTTATAAGAGATGTGTTATTCCTCTATAAGGAAGTGTCGTCATGTGTATTGACAAGTGTCGCAAGTGTGTGTACTTGGCAACGGGTTATTAGATCACCATGTGTGGCGTCAGCCCTGAAATATATATTATATTTTGGATGTACCTAGCTAGACAAGTCGGCCCCATAATGTAACTGGGAAAATAGACTAGTATAAATAGAGATCGGGAGATCTCTATTTTGATCACTCAGAAACTCACACTTCTCTCACTCAAAAAGTGGCGCACCAGTGAGGAGGAGGATCATCTACTACTATGAGACTATCTCAGCGTATTTTGGTTGTACTTTGGTTGAGCCATTGCTCTCTCTATCTCTGAGGAAGTTGTGGAGTTTTTCACCTTAGGGTTTTCCCACGGAAACTCTGTGTCTCTTGTCTCTCATGCTTTTGATTCTTGTGATGCTTGTCATGCTTATTGTGATTGTTATGCATTGATATACTGTATATGTTATTCTCTCAGTAAAGATCTAAGAGTATTGTGAATTAATGCTCAAAATTTAACAATTTGTGCATACCTGGACTGTTTGATGGGCTGAATGGCTAAGAAAACAACTTACTATATCAAAAATGATAGAAATAACGCCACTTTGAGTAAATTAAATGATAAAAAATGGCAACAATACTGGACACCAACAAAAGCTTTATTTGGTTTTTTCCCGTGTAATGTGAGGAAAATCTAATACCTAATAAAAATGAAAAATAATACGTGTATAGGAATTTTGGATTTTTTTTCAGTAAAATATAGAACTTATATCCTGTTTTTCTTCAATGATTTGGATATTTTCAACATAAGCAAAAGTAGAGTGGTCTAGGCCACTCTAGGAAGCCTTCTTTTTGTTTTTCCCACGTAATGTGAAAAAAACCTAATATGTAATAAAAATGGAAAATATTTATATAAATGTTATATAATATGAAAGGACATTCCAGTGAAGGAGAAATGAAGTTTCCTATTTGTTACAAGATTCACCTATTCAAGAAAGGAATGAGGATTAGGATATGTAGTGATATATTGTGGAAAGAATCCTATTGGTTGTGAAGCACTAATTGTGGAAAGTGTATGTGGATGAGGGGCATTGCGATACTAGCCACTATCAAGTTGAGTAATTAAAAGAAATAACCAATTAATGCAAGCTGTTATCCTGGCATAGATGACTTTAGGCATCCAACAATCCTAATTTAGCATGCACATTATATCGACTTGGCTATAGAAATAATCTCTTTGGAAGCAGTTAACCCCATGATGGAAGAGGTGGTGTTTTATTCAATTGAATTTGACATTATTGGTAGGTTTAATGGCATGTTGATTACTAAAAAATCCACTGCATATATATGCTTTGGTTGGAGTTCTTGGGTAAACAATTGTCAATCCTATATTATGCTCAAAAGGGATTTCCCATCATTCAATTTAATAATTGGGGTAGAGTCATGGAAGGGGCTCATAGTATGTAGATGATGATGAAACTAATAATAACATGTTTATCATCTTATTCATCATCATCATTATCATCATCTTCTTCTTCCTCCTCCTCCTCCTCCTGATCATCATCTTCGTCATCATCATCATCATCTTCTTCATCGTACCATCATCATCATCATCTTCATCATCATCGTTGTCGTCATCATCATCATCATCATCTTCATCAGACACTTGGAAACCTATTTGAAGTAGTGCACATTCAAGACTAGACTAGGGGCATATCCTTTGAAGGTTATTTCATTGATGTTCATTTTGTAGATGATCCAACCTTGACCCTAGAGCTCTCACATAAATTAATGGAATGAAATCTTGCATATTTCAATACTTTTGTTGAACTAATAGGGGATTTGGTTTGCAAGGAATAATTATAAGTAATTATAATCTATCAAGAAGTCTACCTAGAAAGGAATATGATAGAATGAAGACAAAGGAGACCTATGTTTCATTGATCTACATTTTGGAGGAAAATCTTGGCATTGGATTGGATTCTAAGAGCCACATATGGAGATGCTCCCCAATGATTTCTTATTAGGCCTAATCTAGAGAAAAATATGCTTGTTCATGGGACTAAAGGGGAACTTCATACTTTGCCATCTAGAGGGTCTAATTTCAAGATAACATGTTTGTTAATTCTAAAGAGAACTCATATTTCCTGTTAGGTTATTTGCAAGGAGTTGAGGTGGTAGTTTGATGACACAATAGGTCATAATCATCCTGCACATCCACAGTGGACAATGAGGAGAAAGCCATTATTTCCCACTGAGAGAATTCAGGGGCCTTCACACCCATTGGGGCAACCCACAGATCTTGTCAATTTAGGAGGGATTTGCACCAAGGTGGAAAAATGTTTCTCACAACACGATTTATGCTTGGATCTACACTATTGACCATATATCTACATTGCATGTTGATAAATGACTTGCACTCTGTATCTGATATGCTCTTCCAGCACTTGCAATTTGCACCAAAATTGTCACCAAATCAATACTTCCTATATCTTTTATCTGCGCATGGGAACTCACAGAAGAAGGAGATCTGTGATATTAAATAACCAACAAACAAGCAACGCATGAACGTAGATATTACTGGTGCTTGTGATCATGCAGGATAAATGGATAAGACTCAAAAACCATTTGATCAAAGGATCTGACGATAACGATTGATTTGTTTATTGGGATTTATCCCACATTGGTAGCGGAGTCAAGTTTGTAAGATTTTATATGGGACGGCCTCTATAGTTGTATTCGACGCGTAGTGGGAAGGTATGGTGGGGGCTCTAGGTGCTTGGAATTCAGAAGGAGTCACCAGCCTGGAGCTTGAGACAACCTAGCGGGCCCCCTACCTTTTGGAAGAGGCGACAATGACCATTGGTAAACAACAAATTATAAAATAATATGTTTTGATGGCTATGAAAAACATTTTTTTAATTTTCTGATTGTTTAAAATCAAATATTTTTTTGTATGCTCATGCTTGTTTATAAGTGCTAAACATGATGATGATGATGTTATTATAAATTGGCCACTTTGTTGCTTAAATATTACAAATCAATGCTTCATTTATATTATGTATTCACTATCAATGCTTAAAGATTCCATATCAATGCTTCATTTATATTATTTATTCACTACAAATATACTTAGATTTGTTATGGCCAACTTTACAAGTTGCCTTAACTCAGTGTTTCTTCTAATTTTTAGACAAATTTTAGTAATATTTGAGCCTCTATACTTTAACTACTCTCTTAGCTGCTAACAAACACACAACATTTACAAAACCTAAATGATCAAATACGAGGCATCACATCCTTAAAATGACATTCTACTACCAAAAGAGATGAGAAAATATTGGTTCTTACACATATAATTATCATATATTTTGAAGATCCCATTCTCAATGTGACTCTATTTGACAGTGGCATTGCCACTACAACAACAAAAGTAACTGAAAATAACTCTTTAAAGAAAAGAAAAATGAACAAAAAAAATAACAAAATCTCTAGTCTGTATCAAAACCTAAGATTGGTGATTGTGAGTTTAATGGATGAACACTAGTTGAAAGAGACTTCATTAATTATATTTTGAAGTGATAAAATTATGAAAGAAAGTTAATAACTCATATCTATACAAAAATCTGAGAGATCCCCTAACTTATAGTATATGAAGACCTATGAACATGGTACCATGGAAATCCCTCAAGATAAAATTTTCTAATTATATTTATGAAGTGATATAATTACCAAGGAAAGTGAGCAAAACCTATTTATACGAAAAAAAGGAACCATAAGAAAATGTATCCAAGGTACCATGGAAACCCCTATTTATACAAAAAAGGTATGTATGGTAACCATAGAGACCTTTATTTATATAAAATGAGGTATCCATGGTACCATGAATACCCTATGAAAAACCCTTATTTGAAAGAAAAAAACCCATGAAAATCCTTAGGAGTAACCCTTATTTTCATAAAAATAGGTCTTCCTGATACCATTGAAACCCCTACAAAGAAACTTTATTGATTATATTTCAAAAGAGATAAGGCTTAGAAAAATGTGAATACATTCTACTCATGCCAAAAAAGAGAAAGCCCCTATCTTTTAAAGATCGTGGAAACCCATGGAAATATTGATTATATTTCCAAAGAGACAAGGCTTAAAAAAATGTAAACAACTTCTACTCATGCCAAAACAGAGAAAGCCAAAACAACTTATACTCATGATAATGAAGATGATGATGAAGTTGACGATGATGAAGATGAGGAATAAGATGATGATGATGATGATGATGATGATGATGATGACGATGATGATGATAATGATGATGATGATGATGACGAATATGATGATGATGATGGATATGATGATGATGATAATGAAAATGATGATGATGATGATAATGAAAATGATGATGATGATGATGATGATGATGATGAAGGATGATGATCATGATAATGGAGATGATGATGAATTGGATGATGATGAATATGATGATGCTGATGATGATGATAACGAAGATGTTGATGATGAATATGATGATTATGATGATGATGATACAGAAGATGATGATGATGATGAAGATCATGATGACGATGATGATGACGACGATGATGATGATTATGAAGATGATGATGATGATGAAGACGATGAAGATGATGGTGATGATGCCAACAAGGATGATGATGATGATTGTCATCATTGTTGTCATCATCAGCATCATCTTCCTAGTCTTCATCGTCATCATCATCATCATCATCATCATCATCATCATATTCGTCCTTGAAGGGACTTATGTATAGGATACCACTATAAGCAATGCAACCAATACAATTTATGACAAAATCCTAGTTAAATTAAATTAAATTAAATTACATTAGATTAAAAACATAGAGTTGTTTAACTAAAAATAATTTAAAATTCAACAAAATATAAAATATGCAAATAAAAAAAACCCAAAATAAACTAATCAAAAAATAAATATGCAAATAAAAAAACAAAAAAACATATAAGGAAAAGACTCACGTGCACTAGCTCATTCTCAGCATCCAGAGCAAAATAACAAAGAACAAGTTCACTCACGTGCACTAGTTCATTAGCAACATCTAGAGCACTGGTAATTTGATGAGTAGAGCAATGGTAAATCGAGGAGTAGGGGATACTAGTCCAGAGGATACCGGCATTCCTAGGGGAGGCAATCCAACAGTAGTCCAGAGGATAACAAAGGGCCCAATGAATTCGGTAAGCCCATTAACCCTATCAACGTAGGAATTTGGGAAAAATCCCATGGTTTTGATTGTTTCCACACTAAATACAGACGTTTCACTGTTTACTTCATTTTTTTGGAGGGTTTATATGAAATATAGGTTGTATTTGAGGGGGAAAATGACCCATGACGGGCATTTTTTCCGTCAAATGCCATCCCTGAACCCATCCATCGCCTGGGAATTTTGATAGCGAACGAGCCTGAACCCGACAAAACAAATTCAGGATTTCTGTGTTGCAGAACACCGTAGCAATGGAAAGAAATGGTATTGGGCAGTGTAAGACGATTCAGGGTTGTGATAAGACAACTCAGGATCCAATATCACCCTATCCATGTCCATGTGCAAAACCACTCAAAACTACCTAAAATTGGTCTAAATTTGGTGACATTTCACTGCTATGAATATTAAATATTGTATCAAATTAATCATTAAATTATTAATTAGTTTAATTGAAGGGACGTAACCCTTCTTAAAGAAATGCTCCAACCTTATAAAAGGCGAGCTCTTGTAAAGCGTTAAGCATCTTATCAATTCAATAATATATATCTTATTCAATATGGATTTCGTGTCCTAGTTTTTCTGCCGCATTTGGTATCAAAGCTCGGCGATCTTCTCGGTGTTCTTCATTGAGCAGCTCCATCTAGTCCATTCGCCCTCTACATAGTCTACATAGTCTTCATTCACGCTGCTCCACGTTGGTCGCTCCAGCATGCCGCCCTCCATCCTCCACTACACGCCTCTGCGCAATTCCCCAGCACCCGCCATTACCATATACCCGTCGCCCATCCACCTCGTTGCTCCACCACGCAGACCACCATTCCGCCCCACCTGCTCCACCCGCGCCCGTCACTTCACCGCACTGTTTTTTCCCCCGCTGCCACAGCAATACGCCTCCTTCACTTTCGCTTCACGCCCACTGCGTCCACATCCTCCTCTTCTCCACCGCCGCACACCACTCTCTCACGCCTACCTCTGCCCTCCGCCATACTCCACCTCCACCCTCCCACGACCATCTCTGTACATCCCTCACTCTAGCTCGCCCCGCTTCTCCGCCACTCCACCACATCACCACTCCACACCGCATCCCATCTCCACAAAATCCACGTAACCATAAAGTCCATCAAACCCTAATTTTTTTAAAAAATTAATATTATATAATTAATATTGATTTTTATTAAAAAAAAAAAATCCTTAAATCAAAAAAAAAAAAAATATTAATATAATATTTATTATATATATATTTTTTTAAACCACACCAAAAATTATAGTAATTTCACTTTTTCCAAGTCATTTTCATTTTCCACCCCTCCTAAGCCAAAATTGCGTCCAATTATTCACCACCACACCTAAGAAGCATGACGACAGAGTTAAAATCCCAAATGGAGAAAATAGCGAAGGATTTTCGAACCTTCAAGGAAATGATCACCAAGAGCCAGGAAGCACTTAAGAAAGAAATTAAGGAGGAAGTCATTCAGGTAATGGAGCAGAAAATAGACGACAAGTTCGGCATTATAAGCAACGAACAAAAAATGTTAGATCAAAAAGTGACTGAGAGCCAGAAAGGTATCGAGGAGATATTACAAAAAATGAAGGATGAGGACAAAAATCATAAACAACATGGCTCGGATATGTCGGTTACCCCATCTCCCAATTCTGAGTCACCAGAACGCAACAGGATGAAAGGTACTCAATACCAACCATTCGTAATGTACCCGCCGAGAGAAAAAATAGAAATGACGAAATATAATGGAGGAGAAGACCAATGCGTCGCTTGGTTGAATAAAGCAGAAGAGTATTTTGACATATATAACATTACAATGGACGAGGAAAAGGTCAAGTATGCTTCAATGCACCTTGAAGGATATGCCTACAACTGGTATATGTGGTGGAAGGGAGACAACTTCGCATACACTTGGAACTTATTCAAGAATGATTTCTTAAAAAGGTTTCAAGGAATCACAGAAGATGAATTCTTCTCAAAACTTACCAGATTACAACAAAAGGGAAGCGTCGAAGAATTCACGCATCAATGGGAATCCCTCGCTACCAGAGTATTTGGGCTATCCGACAAACAACGGTTGGAAACCTACTTAGGAGGACTAAAACCATACATACAAAAAGAGTTAAAAATGCATGACATAACAGATGTCGAGGCAGCAAGACGAAAAGCAAAAGCAGCCGAGGCCAAATTTGATAGTTTTCAATCAAATAAAGGGAAGTCATACTCACAAAGAAACATCCAGTCGACTCCAGAGGATGATACAAACAAATACATCCCTCCACCTAGAAGGGACGATAGGAAGAGCCTCGAGAATCAACGTATGAGGGAAGGAAAATGTCGACGATGTGGAGACAAATGGAACCCTAAACATAGGTGTCTCCCCAAGGACAACTCAAAGAAATTATATACTTGTGAAGCAGAGGAGAATAGTGAATCAGAAGAAGAAGAAGAAGAAGAGCCAGAAGATGAAGAGGAGGAAACCGCAAATATGGCAGCCGGGAACGATGAGAACCCCAAAATCTCCCTAGCAGCCATGACAGGCATTAGTCAACCACAGACTCTCAAGTTAAAAGGGCATATAAAAAATGAGAATGTTACAGTGCTAGTAGACACTGGAAGCACTCACAACTTTCTTGATATAAGAGTGGCACGAAAACTCAAGTTGTTCGTACATCCAGTTCCAGACATGAAGGTGATGGTTGCAGATGGCAAGAAGATCGAAAAAGTTGGAAAGTGTCACAAGGTGAGACTTCAAATACAAGACTTCGAACTGGAATCAGAACTCTACACCTTACCGTTGGGAGGAGTAGATATCGTTTTGGGAGTCCAATGGTTACAAACATTGGGAACATATTCTGCCAATCATCAAAAACATTTCATCAAATTTAAGTGGCAAGGGCAAAATTTTAAGCTATATGGTTTTCATCCACCAAACACACAGGTAGTTTCATCTCAGCATATGGAAAAACTCATTCGAAAAGGGGCATCAGCATACGTAATACAATGTCATCAACTGGAAGGAAAGGAAGAGGAACCAAATAAGTTCAATAAGGAAATACAAAAATTACTCCAAAAACATGAACACATATTTCAAGACTTACCCATGCAGCTACCACCAGAAAGGAGTATAGAACACATAATCGAGATTAAACCGGGGTCAAATCCTGTTAAGGTTAAACCATATAGGTATCCCCACCACCACAAAACAGAAATAGAAAGGTTGGTTCAAGATCTACTGAATTGTGGTGTCATCACCAAGAGTAGAAGCCCTTATGCAACGCCAGTCATACTAGTACGAAAGAAGGATGGATCGTTTAGATTATGTATAGATTATAGAGGATTAAACAAAATAACAATTAAGAACAAGTTTCCAATTCCCTTCATCGATGACATGCTGGATGAACTTCATGACGCAAAATATTTTTCGAAACTCGATTTAAGGTCAGGGTACTATCAAATCAGGGTCAGATTAGAGGATATCGCAAAGACTACTTTCCAAACTCATGAAGGACATTATGAATTCAAAGTAATGCCTTTTGGGTTAACTAATGCCCCTGCCACATTCCAGGCAACTATGAATGAACTATTTCAGCCATACCTAAGGAAATTTGTGTTAGTATTCTTCGATGACATCCTTATATATAGCAAGACATGGAAAGAACATTTGACGCATCTAGAAGAGGTTCTATCTCTTCTGAAGGAAAATCAGTTCTATGCAAAAAAGTCAAAATGCACCTTTGGGAAGCAAGAAGTGGAGTATCTCGGTCATATAATCTCAAAGGAAGGAGTTAAGGTGGACCCAAAGAAGATCCAGGCAATGAAGGAGTGGCCTGAACCAAAGAATGTTTCAAAATTGCGAGGATTTTTGGGATTAACAGGTTACTATCGAAGGTTCATCAGGAACTATGCACATGTCACTGCCCCACTAACAAATCTCCTAAAAAGAAATTCTTTTCAATGGGATGATGAAGCAAGAAGATGCTTTGAAACGTTGAAACAAATTGTGTCTTCAACTCCTGTTTTGGAAACACCTGATTTTGCAAAACCATTCGTAATCGAATGTGACGCTTCAGGGTTTGGGATAGGAGCTGTGCTAATGCAAGAAGGTCATCCAATCGCTTTTGAAAGTAGAAAGTTGAACAAAAGAGAATACCTACAGTCTACATACAACAAGGAAATGCTTGCCATCATGCATGCATTAACTAAATGGCGACAATACCTTTTGGGAAGTAAATTCCTAATCCGAACAGATCATAATAGTCTACAACACTTGTTACAGCAGAAGACATTAACAACCGAGCAACAAAAGTGGATAGAGAAAATCTCTACCTTTGATATGGAGATCCTACATAAAAGAGGGAAGGACAATGTAGTAGCTGATGCTTTATCAAGGAAAGACGAAGAGATACAAGTCTACGCCGTATCCATGGTGATCCCAGAATTTTTGGACGAAATTCGTAAGGAATATGCCAAGAATTCAGAGGTTTGCTCCATAATTAACAACATAAATCAGTATCCAAAGTTTGAATGGAAGAATGAACTGTTATGGTACAAAGGACGTATTTACTTAAGTTCCAATTCCAGTTTTAAGACCAAGGTGCTTAAAGAATCACATGATTGCCCAGCCGCTGGTCATGTAGGAATTTTTAAAAGCTACTATAATGCAAGGCAATCATTCTTTTGGAAGGGTATGTATGCTGACATTCACAAGTATGTTGCAGAGTGTGACATTTGTCAGCGGAATAAAACTGAGAATATCTCAAGTCCAGGGTTACTCCATCCGTTACATATTCCGAATAAGAAATGGGAGGAAATTTCAATGGATTTCATTGAAGGTCTACCCATATCAGATGGAAAAGACAAAATACTAGTTGTGGTAGACAGGCTAACCAAATATGCACATTTTGTTTTAGTGAAGAAAACTGATTCGGCAAAAGAAACAGCCGAAGTTTTTTGTAAAAATGTCTACAAATTACATGGTTTTCCGAAGATTATAGTAAGTGATAGGGATGCCAAGTTTAAAGGGAACTTTTGGAGAGAGTTTTGCAAGCAAATTGGAACGTCTCTTAACATGAGCTCAGCTTATCATCCCCAAACAGATGGACAGATAGAAGTTGTCAATAAATGCTTAGAAACCTACCTTCGTTGTTTTGTAACTGATAAGCAAAATAAATGGTTCCAATGGCTACATCTTGCGGAATGGTGGTATAATTCTACTTATCATACATCTGCAAGAATGACACCATTTCAAGCCCTATATGGATATGAAACCCCAAAATGGAAGGATTTCATCACCAACCAAGCAAGGGTCGCATCAGTAAATGACCATTTAGAAGAAAACCAAAAGGTTGTCCAAGTACTTAAAGAGAATTTGAATACTGCCAGGAATAGAATGAGACAACAAGAAGATCGATATCGAACAAAACGAGAATTTGAAATTGGAGATTGGGTATATGTAAGACTACAACCCTATAAAAAATTATCACTTAAACAAGGTGGAAAAAATAAGTTGGATCCACGTTTTTATGGCCCATATCAAATCAATAAGAAGATTAGTCAGGTGGCATATGCATTGGAATTGCCAACTACAAGTCGCATCCACAATGTGTTTCATGTTTCATGTTTGAAAAAGATGATAGGTCAACACCAGAAGGCACAAACAATACTTCCCTTGTTAGATGAAGAAGGAAGAATCATATTCGAGCCAGAATCTATCATTGCTACTAGAGAGAAGAGATTAAGAATGCGAGTCATTAAAGAATACCTCATAAAGTGGAAAAATCTTCCCAAAGAAGATGCAACATGGGAATCAGAACAATTTCGATAGTTACATCCCTCATTACCATTGCTTTGAGGACAAATCTCTTTAAAAGGGAGTGGCAATGCTATGAATATTAAATATTGTATCAAATTAATCATTAAATTATTAATTAGTTTAATTGAAGGGACGTAACCCTTCTTAAAGAAATGCTCCAACCTTATAAAAGGCGAGCTCTTGTAAAGCGTTAAGCATCTTATCAATTCAATAATATATATCTTATTCAATATGGATTTCGTGTCCTAGTTTTTCTGCCGCATTCACCATGTTATCAAATTTTAAAAAAATCAGGCATGGAGGGAGGGAAAAATTCGCCAATTTTTGTGAGTTTTCTTGCATGGAGAGAGGGGAAATGATGTCTAGAATCCTCCCCCTCCACCAAGGTTGATTCTTATCATTTAAACCCTCTCCCCATAGCTAAAATGACTAACAAAATGTTCTAAATTTTTCCAAATCCTTTACAATTTCAAACATGCATGGTAGGGAGTGGGAGTGATACCCAATGCTATTCCACCTCATTTCATGCTTGAAATTAAAAAAAAATGGTGTGTTTTTTGCAAAATTGACCAAATCTAGCCCAATTTTGGACAATTTGGTGGCATGGTGCATGGCCCCACTTTCCCTCCATGTATGAAATTGCATTAAATTTGGAAAAAAATGGGCAAAAGATGGCCAAATTTGGTGTAAGTTAAAGCATTCTAAGCCATTCTAAGGTGCCATATTATAGGGGTTTCTAACTGTTTAACATTGTATACCAAGAAAGCATACTGACCCCCCAACCAATCAACCAATATGTTATTGGAAGACACCACTTTCATGTGGTTGTCTCCGTTGGTTTAAGGGTGCAAACACGAAAATGGGTAATACATTTGCTTGTTGACGATTAAATTCATAAAGTTTTTTTTTCATTCAACTTCAAGAAACAAAACTCATATATACATTGAGAATTTCACTTTGAAGCAAAAAGAAGTTTTGTAGAGAATTATGTTTCTCCATACACATTTTTCTTTTATGGACTTGATGTTATAAATTTCATGTGTATTAATTGCATGCACCTAAAATTCTTGGCAAGGATAATGACTGAGTAATACACATGGCCGCCTCGTTTTTAGATATAATTATTCATTTTAGGGAAAACTATGTGTTATATTTTGGGATTACTCCAAAAGTGTTCTCACCTTGGTAGACGAGCAATAGATCTCTTAGCCCCTTGTGATGTTTCATGGTCATATCAATGTCTTAGTTTGGGTGGATGCTTGGCCTTGGTTAGTGTGTTGACATGGTACCCTTAGGATATTGTTACTAATCAACATGCTGATAAACTCATTGGGTCCACACAATGGGGGAGTCGATTGCTTAATCAAGGGAGGTACTTACCTAGGAGGAGGAGCATTGGGCACTTAACCTTTAGGGCTTGGGACCTACACACATTGGAGGTTTGACACTTGATTTGATGATGCTTGGGTTGAGGAGGATACTTCATGGAGGTTTGTGATGGAACCAAGTACCTATGTTGAGGAGGAGAGTTGTACCTTTGTGACCACATTGTCATACAATAGAGTACCATTGCGCACATGTAGCACATAGTTAGAGAAGGAGTACCTTTCATGAGGAAACTTATATCCGTGTTGTGAACAAATTCCAAATCAAATCAAATTGTGTCTTATACTTAAAAATAATTCAAATATAAATAAATCTAAAAGAAATTACACCTTTGAGAGAAAAATAGCTTTTGATAAAGTTTTTGGGAAGAAATAACTTTTGATATTAAAACATTACAAGTAAATATATTTGCACGCTAAATTATATCGGCTTGGTAACTTACATTCTTGTTTTATTGAGTGTAGGTACCACCAGATCTATCTTCTTCGAGTGATGATGAAGATATACTCGGAGAGGTTGAAAGTGAGATGTGTTGTACTAGATCTACCGGTTCTATATCAACTATATCTAAAAAGGAAAGGAAAAGATTCATAGATGCATGCAATATTTTATTGCCAACAGAGGGTCATGTAATTATGATGCTGAGAGCATAAGTGACATTGAGCTTCCCTTGAGGTATAGACATCTAGTGAAACCATGGGTACCTAATAAGCTACCTCAAGTGGACACAGATTTCTTCATCAATTGGAGGATGTATCGCATTGCTCCTTCATCCTTACATGGATTGGTGCTATTTTCCATGGATGGCATAAAGGTCAGCTATGGAACTGTAACTGAATTGATGGAGTATGTCGGACCATTATACAGATAGAATAATTGGTTGATCTTGGTCCAATATACTCGAAGTATGTGGATATACAGAGTTGCCGCAAATTATATACAACTAGCAAAAAACAATAAAAACAAAGAGGTCACTATGTATATTGATGGGAGATCAAAAGCGTTCTGAAATGTTGTTGGATTTATAAATAGTACATGACCAGTGACAACAACTAAGCAATCAAATTGCGAATTTGAGGGACGTGAATAACATCATATATTTTTATGTGCAACAAAAACATGTGAAGAACCTGCAATAATTAATTAATGCAAATACACGAGATATAAAAAATAATGGAACTCAGAAATAATGGAACTCAGAATCACTTTTATATTGCTCATGGGTCACTTCGAGGGGGAAACCTCCTTTGAGCAAGCTCAATACAATTAACTTCATGGTGCCTTCAATGACCTCAACACACACTTATATACTAAGTCTATGCCCAATACTATGAGTCAAAACCATGGGACATATAATACTACGAGACGACTTACAAAGCATATGCGTCCAATACTATGGGTCAATAACACGGGTTAATATAAACTATGGATCAAAAAATACTACGGGACAACTTACAAAGCATATGTGTCCAACAACAATATACTAACAAAGTAAAGAGAAGATTGACATGGGTTCCTAACATCCCCTCTCCCTTAGAAAAAGCTTTGTCCTCAAAGCTTTGGTTGGGGAAATTGATGCAGAATCTGAATGAGTGGTTCCCTGGTAGCATCCTCGGGTTGCATTTCGGGCCACTGACGCCTTTGGAGTTTCAGGGAGGATTGCTTGGAAGGCTATAGACGAAGAAGAACCATATCAGTTGCGTGAAAAGTGCGCTCAGAATGGTGTTGATCAGCTTGTTATTGTAGTCGAATTCTGGACATGTGAAGATTGTCTTGTAGAATGAGAAGAATCTGATTGCGGTTTCGAAGAACCGAGTCAATTGCCTGAACTGGGGAGCTGCTAAGGGTGTATGGAAGAAGAAATGGCGGTGTCTGTCCATAGACTGCTTCATATGGTGTCCTTGTAGATGTGATATTGTACCACCAGAGCGCTTCTAAGAAATCCATAGAAATAGTTGGCCAAATCTGTGTAGGGATGGGAAAGGGTTTGAGCAGTCCCAAAAGGAGTGTCGTTTCACCCTTGTTGACCTGGAAAGTATCATAGTCAGCCACCATCTGTTGAATTGTCATTTTCAGTCCCTGCCAAAAGAAGTTACATTGTTCCCGGTCATACATTTTGAAGAACCCAGAGTGCCCTGCTGATGAAGAAGCATGGAGTTCATAGAAGAGATAGCCCTGTTGAACATATTGCAACCAATTTGGAACAAGCAGAGAAATAACTGTAAGAGAAACTGGGTCATCAATTGTGCGAGAAGGAGCATCTGCCACCATATTGTCCTTACCCTTATTGTAAGTGATCGCATAGGGATAACCCATGAGTTGGATAACCCATTTCAGGTGTGTTGGGGAGGAGACCCATTGTTCCAGGAAATTTTCCAGACCCTGGAGATCAGTCTTGATGCAGAAATAATTCCCTAATAGGTATGGCTGCCACTTCTGTACTATATGCAAAATAGCCATCATTTCCTACTGAGAAGTAGATGTGGCTAAATTCTTACCGGAAAGGTCTCTTGAAGGCAACAAGCTCATTGGTTCAGCAAAGACACCTGCATATCTATCCAAGGAAGTAGTGAAGACTGTGGATGGGTGCATCTGAATGGAATGGAGCTGAGCGATGACACCATGTGAATTCTTCTTAAGGATTTTTTCCAGGCGATGTGAACTGATGATGTAGAGAGACCCTGGTTGTAAGCCCATAAATTTGTGTTGTGCCCCATTGACTGAAAACTGCATCCAAAGTTTAGCAAAATCCCATAAGATGGGACCAAGTATGCGTAACCATTGAACACCCAAAACCACATCACCTCCGCCTAAGGACAAGGAAAACATGTCAGAGTGCAGGTTATAATCTTCCATAGAAATACGCACATTGTGATACTTCCCCTTGAAAGGGAAGGTGCCCCCATTGGCAACCATGACTTCAAAGTGGGAGCAAGGATGGACAAAACAATCAGCCTGTTTGGCAATCCGAGGGTCAATGAAGTTATGAGTGCTACCAAAATCAATGAGTATGGTAAGAGGGAGCTTCTTGAAGTATCCCCTGACCTGCATTGTTTGTGGGGTAGTGACGCTGGTTACAGCATGGAGAGAGATCTCGGGTGGGTCGTCCTGAGATGGGGTGTCAACAGGCGAGTGCTGAATGTCAACCTGATCATCTACTGTATCTAGAGCTTCTTCACCAAGTTCAGAGGTAGGCGGAGAATCCACATCCAAGAGATAAAGCTTTTGTTGAACACATCTATGTCCCCGAGTGAATTTCTCATCACAATTATAACAAAGCCCTTTTTCTCGGCGTGCCTGCATCTCTGTTTCAGACAAATGCTTGATAGCAGTTGGTCAAGGATCAAGTGTGATGGGAGGTCGTTGGGAACCCGTATTTATGAAGGGAACAAAGGTGGGTTTGGAGCGTTGTTGAGCTGCGATCTTGTCCTCGACCAGCTTAGCCAACCCTAGGACTTCCATCATTGTGTTGGGACAGAAAATTTTGACCTCTAAGCGGATTTCATCCTTGAGACCATTGATGAAACAACTCCTGTAGAATTCATTAAACAATCCTTCTGTGTGATTGGCTGGTTTCTCAAATTCCGTCTGATACTCTCTCACTGTGTCAGTTTGGTGAAGTATAGTGAGTGGTCCTGTGAAGTCGTCAAAAGCATTAGGATCAAATCGTGGCAAAAGGAGTTGGCAAAAATCTATCCAGTTTGGCTCGGGATGAGCTTTGATGTACCAATGGTACCATTGAAGGGCTTCCTGTTCCAACTGAAAGGATGCAAGTGGAACTTTCTGGACATCAAAAGTATTATGCAGGCTGAAATATTATTATTCTTGGTATATCCATCCCGTTGGATCAGTACCATTGAAGCGAGGAAAATCAAGCTTCGGCCCCCAAAAATTGCTTGAAGAAGAGAACCCAGTGGCTGCAAAAGATTCTGGCTGTCGGTTATTGTTCATGGCTGAATGCTGAAGATGGAGGCTGAGAAATTCTTCATCCAGGTCTTGGAGTTTGGTTTAGATGGCTGCAAGTGCTTCCTCCATGGTTTTTGCTCTTGCGCGGGTGACAATCACAAGTAGGAGTTTTTTTTTTTTTTTTTTTTGGAAAGGGATAGAAAAACACAAACAAAAGCTTATTTAGTAAAGGAGAATTTGTATTTGGGAAAAAATCGGATTGGTAATTGGGGTTTGACTAGGATTTGGACACTTTCTGATTGATAGGGAGGAAAAAAATGGGGATTTCAGAAGCGGGGTGAAAGAATGAGAAAATTTAGTAGAAAGGGACAAAGAAGTAGAATTAAGAAAGGAACATGGTGGCAAAATTTGAAGGCGTTTGGGTGGAAATTGAAGGAGTTATGGAAAACCCTAAAAATAGACAAATGTGGGATTTCTGGTCTTGGGAAGTGGAATTTGGGATAGGGTCTTCAGGAATGAAATATGCAGAATGGGATTGTAGGGATGTCAGTGAAGTTTCAGGGAAAACAGAGTTGAAACAAGGGAAGTGGATTTTTTAATTTTTCTATTTATTTTTTATTTTTTATTTATTTTTATTTATTTTTTTCCAGAATGGAGCAGCGATGGCTCGGAAGGGATCTGAAACAGATAGATCTGCAATGGATCGGAAGTGATCGGAAACAGAGGGATCTGAAACGGCACCGAATGGATTGAAAACGGATAGATCTGGAATGACTTTCAGAATGGATCTGAACGACTGGATCTGAAACGACGCAGTAGTGATCAACAACAGTTCAACTGAAAATAGATATGGACCCCAGATATGTGTGGCTTCAAAATTTTTCAGGGGTTTCACTCAGCCACCAATGTTGTCTGACGGCTTGCGTATTGGGGCAGTACCCCTCACTCCATGGCTCAGGTAAAACTAATAACCGCTTTGCCACAAACGACAGCTCTTGGTTTACCTCACGGGTGGGAACTAGTCAATCAGGTAGGGGTCGTTGCCCTTTTCGCTAGCAGGTCCTCTTAATGGGCCAGCTACTTCGGGGTTCCTATGGTACTCCTCACAATGAGTTTTAGGGCTTATGCCCAAGTACTTCCCATAGTTAAGCGGATAGGGATTATTCCCAAATCTGAACCTGCAACAGATGCGGAAAAAAAAATTTGGCAGAAATTTCACCCAGTGAGCCCAAGAAAGTGCTCTGATACCAGATGTGAAGAACCTGCAATAATTAATTAATGCAAATACATGAGATATCAGAAATAATAGAACTCAAAATCACTATTATATTGATCACGGGCCACTTCAAGGGGGCAACGTCCTTTGAGAAAGCTCAATACATTTAACTTCACCATGCCTTCAATGACCTCAACACACACTTATATACTAAGTCAATGCCCAATACTATGAGTCAAAACCATGGGACATATAATACTACGGGACGACTTACAAAGCATATGCGTCCAATACTATGGGTCAATACCATGGGATAATATAAACTATGGATCAACAAATACTACGGGACAACTTACAAAGCATATGTGTCCAACAACAATATACTAACAAAGTAAAGAGAAGGTTGACACGGGTTCCTAACAAAACAATACTTCTAGGTGAAGAGTTGTTGTTCGATTACAACTTAAATCGAATAGATCTGGCTTCCACGGTCCAGGGTAACCGTGGAAGGTCACACGCTATGCCTCATCAGGTATATGCTAAATATAGTAACTAAACATGACTACAATAACTAAATGTTTCGATTTTTTCTGTTAACATTCGATTTCCACCGTTGACATTCGCTTTTTTCGTGCTTATTATGAAGATTTCCATTTGATAACATGCTTATTACACTGTTATGCTTATCTCATTTTTGTTTATGTTACAATTATTGACTCAAATTTTATTGATTGATTTATTTTTTCAGGGTGGCAGTAGTGGAAAGCCACATGCTGTTCCATAGTCCAGGGTGACCGTGGAAGGTCACAATCTATGCCTCGTCAGGTAAATGTTAAATATAGTAAATAAATATGACTACAATAAAAAAATGTTTCAATTTTATTAGTTAACATTCGATTTTCATTGTTACCATTCACTTTTTTCATGCTTATTGTGAGTATTTCCATATGCTAACATGATTATTACACTGTGGCAGGGGTCTTCTCATCGCCATGGAGCAAAACATGTATCTTCTCCTTCGTAGGTAAAAGTAAATATTATTCATTTCTGTTTATGTTACAATTATTGACTCAACTAAAAATAGTAACTAAACATGTCTACAATAACTAGAAACTCCAACCCCAGAAGATTTCCATGTGGCAACATGCTTATTACACTGTGGAAGGGGTCTTCCCATTATCGTCATGGAACAGAACGTGTGTCCTCTACTTCTTAGCTAAAAATAAATATTATTGCAATATCTCTTTTTTTATTATTTTACAATTACTTTCATAACGTTTACTTATTGATTTATTGTGTCAGGGTGGTGCTAGTGTAAAGGCACCTCTTGCTTCCATGGTCTAGGGTGACCATGGAAGGTCACACTCTGTGCCCCGTCAGGTAAGTGTTAAATATAATAACTAAATGTTTCAATTTTTTATGTTAACATTTGATTTCCACAGTTGACATCCACTTTTTTTGTGCTTATTATGAATATTTCCATGTGATAACATGCTTATTACACTGTTATGCTTATCTCATTTGTGTTTATGTTACACTTATTGACTCAACTTTGATTGATTTATTTATTTTGTTAGGGTGGCGACAGTGGAAAGCCGCATGCTGCTTCCACGGTCTAGGGTGACTGTGGAAGGTCATAAGCTATGACTCATCAAGTAAATGTTAAATATAGTAAATAAATATGACTACAATAACTAAATATTTCTATTTTTTTCTGTTAAAATTCGATTTTCACTGTTACCATTCACTTTTTTCATGATTATTGTGAATATTTCCATATGATAACATGCTTATTACACTGTGGCAGGGGTCTTCTCATCACCATGGAGCAAGACATGTATCTTCTCCTTCGGAGGTAAAAGTAAATATTATTGCAATATCTCATTTTTGTTTATGTTACAATTATTGACTCAACTAAATATAGCAACTAAATATGACTACAATAACTAGAAACTCCAACCCCAGAATATTTCCATGTGACAACATCCTTATTACACTGTGGCAGGGGTCTGTCCATGTTCTTCATGGAATGGAACGCATGTCCTCTACTTCTAAGGTAAAAAAAAATATTATTGCAATATCTCATTTTTTATTATGTTACAATTGTTTTCATAACGTTTATTTATTGATTTATTCTGTCAGGGTGGCACCACTGGAAAGGTACATGTTGCTTCCATGGTACAGGGTGACTGTGGAAGGTCACACTCTATGCCCCATCAGGTAAGTTTTAAATATAATAACTAAATGTTTCAATTTTTTCTATTAACATTCGATTTACACTGTTGACATTCGCATTTTTCTGTGCTTATGATTAATTATTGATTGATTTATCGTGTAAGAGTGAGGACCATGGAAAGGAACCTGCTGCTTCCATGGTCCAGGGTGATCGTGGACAGTCACCCACTAGAAGTAGATCAGTACGGGGTGACCGTGGGACGTCACCAACCACAACACCACATCAAGTAAGTGTTAGTTATTAATAGTAACTAAACTTCATTACAATAACAATGTTTGAATGATGTTAAAATTAGTTCGATTAATTTTATTGTTTGATGAATTTAGTCCAGTGCACTTGATCTGGATGATGAGGAGCTTGAGGATGAAATTTACTATTCCACGGACCCAATGGAAACTATAAAGAAGGCCCTTAAAAAGGAAAACATAGAAATGCTTTCCTTGGCTCGCATAAGGCCCATGACACAGGAGATCATGGCAAGGATTGAAGAGTTGAAAGAACAAATAAAATATTATGGGGTAAGTGGCATCTTCACATATTTTTTTAAGCTATGACATGATTTCATATATGATATTATGTTTTCTATTTTTCCAAGTGGTCTGATAAAGTAAATTTTTTTGTTTGTAGGATTTTTTACAACCCGTGACTAGAGAAACTGCCAAGATAGGTATAGGTAGTAGTGATGCTCCAATGCAGCAACAACCTCGACAAAGCAGTGTACTAATGAGGATTTTTGACACTCCTGCGGTTGGCCTCTAATCCATTGATGAGGGCACTGATTTTGATCGTCATGACATGCTGGAGCATGATGAGACGGAGCCTAGGACTCCACATGACCCCGAAGATGAACGTACTATAGATGACCAAGAAAATTTTCCTGGGGCAGCACAAGTTAAAGCACTGGATCACTAGATATCACCTTTCTTGTGGATGATGCTTATGTTCCGATCAAGATTCAAAATATTGCAGGTATTTATTAATTAATTTATTCACTTTAATCATGAAATTGAAATGGACATACGTTGAAATTATTATAAATTAATGGACTGCACGTTTCTGTAGCAAACAATGTTTTCTACAGGAATTTGAATGACAAAGCATTGGATTTGCTTGGCCCCACCATTTGCACATGGTGGAATAGCCAATATAGTGCAAAGAGATATGAATTGATAAACCACATGGTAAACTTGTTCGGAAATACATTCAACAAGAGAGTGGTTGCAAAGTTAGCCGACAAGAATTTAAAATATACCAGTGCCCAATATAGGGATAAATTACAACTTGAATTCAAGCATGAGCTCCCTCCCATGGTTCTGGAGAAAGAGTGGAAGGCACTCATAGAGGATGCAAAGGATAACTTGCTAAAAAGACAAGGAAAACAACCACGGCTTGGAAAATCAAGGTACAACACATATCATCTTTTTAGTGAAATATGTTCATTTATTGTTTTCTTTCTTGTTTTAAGTAAGAATTCTGATATCTAACGTTTTTCAAAATTTTCATATATAGGCTACCTGATACCTCCAAAGCAACCAAGGCTAGAGTGGAAAAGAACATGAAACATAGACTGGGCCAGGGTGGCTATAGAAATCTAAGAGCTCGAATCATAAGAATTAAATGATTAACTATGGGGAATATTTATTTGATAGTAGCGAACAAATATCTGTTTTTTATACTGGAAATTTTAAATGTGTTTTGCATTGCAGGGAAATACGTTCCAAGATGCTGCCACCAATGAAGACCTAAATCTTGGTTTCAAGTATGGTTTTAAAAGTGTGATTGAATATCGAAAAAGATTGGGGCAACTCCAATATCCCCAATGATGCAGATGTAGGTAAATAAAATGAATAAGGACATCATTGCAATATACTATTAAAGTCTATTCACTTTTGATTATATCACCCACAACTAGATATTTATGTTTTATTTTAAGCAACAGTGCAACCACAACAGTGAATCTAGCGGTACTCAGCACATACCAATTGATGTTGGGGTGTGCATGTCCCATGATAGTGGGGAGCATATTATCCATTATGGTATGTGTGCTTTGGAAATAGAAATATCTATTGTGATTATAGATATTTAGTTCCTAACGTATACTTATAAATTTTCTTCTTTCAATGGAAGACCATGTAGCTCAAGAGGGTGAATTGCAAGAGGACTTAGCAAGTAGACAAACAATTAACACACTAGCTGTCACAACTACACAGATAGGTAAATAGAAATATTGTAATGTTAATCAAACTAATGAACTATTAATTTCAATAATATTTGAACATATTGATATCCCCATTTTTGTTGTTGCATTTCACGCGCCTTCAGAACTGCCTCCACGCCCTACTCAATGACGTACAAGAAGTATGATACATTAGGGCATGGAAACACAAACAATAGAAGGAAATGGATTTGTATATATTCCACCAAATGATGATGATAATACCCTAATACTTAGTTATTACAATGCAAAAAAAAAGAAATCAAAGAAAAAGTAGATGTATGAACTTTTTATATGTTTTCTATGTAAACAACATCATTTATTGGGTATGGGGAATTGAGAGCGATGTTAGGGGGGGGAGGGGCGACATGATCTTCCACCTTCACGTGGTTGACCCTGTTCAGTAGTGAATATAAAACTATTCTTGAAATAGAGAGGAGCTCAATATTAAGGTATAAATACTCTTTTATTACTATGTATTAGAGATGGTTGTAATTTTTTAAATACATGTCTATTTCTTAAAATATTGTTAATAAATTTAACATTTCATGGTTCATTGATTTCTATAGGACTTTGTCGTAGGACTTAAATGACTATTTATTTCCTTATATATTATTGAATCATATAAAAATTTTGTCTTTGATGATTTATACGGGTCTTGGTGATGGAAATGCATCTCGTGGACAACTCTTCTCAAGTTGTATGGACGAATGGATCTGGAGAAAGGACAATGATAAGGTAAGGGTTTTGATGTGTTCTTTATCCTTAATGTGTTTGTCTTTACCCTTAAATTCTATTTCATTCCATTAATATACAAGAGATACAACCAATAGTAAATAACTACTTTTAGACTATCATCCAAACTAGGAGACAACCTTCTACATAAAACAAAAATGCTTCTTAGTAACGTAAGAATATGTTTGCTAATGGGAAATCTGGGGAATCTTAGGCCACCTACCGAGGTTACAAGTCCCAGTAAAATTTTAGCCAAACGAAAGTGCTTGCATTATGTGGTTTCTCTTCTTCCTTTAAATTTGATTTAAACTATAAAAGTATTATATTTAGCTTAAGTTCAACACCACAAGAAGCCATCAAATCAACCTACTTCAAAAATTATAAAAAAGGGAATATTGGGCTGAGTATCATCGAGTATGATGTTTCTATTTCTCTCGTGACACTCAATACATGCCTTAGGAAATTAAAAACAAAATAACAAAGATATGAGAACTGTAGGTCAGAATCCAAGAGCTGATAACTTGTTATCTGATTTTTTGGTCTTCTTGTTGGTTGATACCTCTACCTAAGAATGTCTACCCTTCAACTACCCCCAATTAGGATCCAAGGCTTGGTGATTGTCTGTCGCATTGGTAGCTTGCTACTTTGGGCTAGCTAATTCATCTCATCTACAATTGCCTCTCTCATTCACCATAACATTATCCATGGAAACCTGGTATTTGTGTAACTTTAGCATCATGTCAAGGATGTCCTTGATTTCCTTCCAACCCTTATTTTCTCCCTCCTTCCCACTTTACTCCTACTGAGTTTTATCTCAATCATTTTCAAATGAATGAAAACTTGAGGATGAGGATTTGACTTTATCATCTGGGTTGCAGGAATTAATATAGGAGGGCGGTGATATAGGTAGGTTACACATGCCTTCAATATGTTGTCGTTGCATTTATCATATTTTCCTAATGATATATAATTCTTGTTATTTTGTTTCCATGCAGCTGAGTCTTCCCTATTCCTCATCAAGGTGTGATCATTAGCCTTTGCACTTGTGAGTGTGCGGTTTAAAAATATAGTGAGAGAGAAAGAAATAGATTTTATATTAACATCCAAAGATGACCAAATGGGGTCAATGAGAATTCCAATTGCATCATCATCAAGTACAAAGACTAGTCATCAAAGTTCCAATTGGAATGCATTCGAAAGTAGCCCCAAAAAATCACACAAATATGTTTTGCATTTTTATGTTTGTATCGTATGTTTGTTATTGTATTTCTTTTGTATTATCCAAATCATCTTCTATATTTATTTTATATTGTGAAATTTCCTATTTGAATACATAAGTTCTTGGATTGTAGTGATGATTTATTTTTATTATTGTAATGTTTATGTATATGTAAAATTTGAAGGTTTATGGTTTTGGGTTTATCAAAAGCCAACCAGTAAGTGAAGAAGGATTCCTCACTCTTGGTCAAGATGGAAGTATTCAGCCGAGAGATGGAAAATAAACAGTCTGGATGGATGAGACCATAATATTGTTTGATTAGTTAGAGGAGATGCAATATTCAGGCAATTTTTTTCTCAACAACTTTGACTCAAACATTGTTTGGAAAAATTTTGCATCTACAATGGACACACTACTACTAGGACAAGAATTGACACAATCTTTAAACCTAACAAGCTATAATTATTCTACAAATGTATATATACGTTGTTAATTTCTCAAAATGATGCAAAATCTAGAATCTCTAATGATTGAATTGAATTATAATATCCCTTAAGAATATTTCAATTATTCATACTCGCTAGGGCTAAAGAAAAGCAATGTGGTTGGTTATGTGGTTGCTTTTCTCATTCTGTTTGGAATTTTTATCATTAACTATGGTGAGCCCTTCATAAATTGATATGTCTAGATCTTCAAAGGTAGCAAATAAAGTGATGTTAATACATGAGGAGTGTCTCCAAGGAGATTATGATATGGTTTCTAAACTACAAATTGCATGCTAAATTGTGCAACCTACTTCTCAGTGCCAAAAGGTAGCCTATGATGAATATTTTGCTACATAAGATCATTCCTAGTAATAGAATAGAAATAAGTTGTCATTTTTTTGTTGATTAACATGTCTCTTTCCCATCATGTGCTCAAGGGACTGTTTTTTTCTTATGGGCATATTTGATACTAACTTGACCAATTTTGGCCATGCTTGATGTGGTTGCATAAGAAGGATCAACTTTTCTTATTCATCTCTTCCAATAATGAGCAACATCAAAACAACTTACCACCTGTTGGCACTACAAATATCCTACATAGATTTTCCAGGTGAACAACTACTCTTTTTCCCTAGGGGTTGAGTTATTCTTTTATTTTTCAATAAAGACTAATTCATTGCACCTTATATTTTTTGTAGTATGATGAATTCTCACTAGTATCTCTTCACATGTAGTAGAGCAAGTGATGCTATTTCACGAGGAGTGTCTCCATCGAAATTATGATATGGTTTCTAAACTACAAATTGCATGCTCAACTGTGCAACTTGCTTCTGATCAATGCCAAAAGGTGATCTATGATGATTTTTTTGTTATATGAGATCATGCATAGTAAAATAATAGAAATAAGCTGTCAATTTTTTGTTTATTAACATGTCTCTTTCCTATCATGTGTTCAAGGGAATTTTTTTTCTTCTTTTGGGCATATTGGTACTAACTTTGACTGATTTTGGCCATGCTTGAGGTGGTTTCATAAGAAGGATCAATTTTTCATTTTCATCTCTTCCAGTAATGTGCAAATTCAAAACAGCTTACCACCAGTTGGCACTACAAAGAGCCTACAAATATTTTCTAGGTGAACAACTACTCTTTTCCCCTAGGGTTTGAGTTGAGGTTATGAACATAAAGTCATGCATCATTTTTCAGGTTATGAGCATAAATAACCTTCAAACATCAAATTTCTTTGGATGTAGAAAATGTTCACGGTTTTTAATTTTTTTTTAAACTTCCAGGTATCGTCGATATATCAATGAAATTTCATCGAAGGTATAGAAAAATCGTGGAAAGGCACCTTCCTTCCTTTGGTCTATTCGATGAACATTCATTGATAGTTGCGTCGAAACATCGTCGCAGGTATAGAAAAACCATTGCAGCCTCTAACTTTGTTTTGGTCTGTTCGACGAACAACCGTCGATAGAGAGATGGTTTTTCCTAGAAGCAAATTTCTGTGCAATGCTTTTTCGACATATTTGGTCGTTATAGGGACGAATTTTCATCGATAGAGAGATAGTTTGTAGAAAATGAATTAAAAAAATCATTTTCAAGACCACCTTATAGAAGACACATTTCAACCAGTTTTCGT
Organism: Larix kaempferi; assembly: GCA_027924585.1. Taxonomy (NCBI): domain Eukaryota; kingdom Viridiplantae; phylum Streptophyta; class Pinopsida; order Pinales; family Pinaceae; genus Larix; species Larix kaempferi. The sequence continues at coordinate 711,610 of BSBM01000286.1, forward strand.
CTCTATTGCAATGACTTTCCAAGTTCGTCGTTATATCCACGAAACAGGTTCCACGCAAAATTGCACCCATGAATGTCACAATTGAGACAACAAGACGTGGAAATATGAATGAAAAATAGTCGCAAATTTCCTCAAATGTGCTAGTGACACTCTTTCTGTGCCTACTAATATATTAATAAATATATGACAGTTCCTTTTCTATACATTGGTATTTGTGAAACTCCTGAGGTACCATCTGTTTGATGATATTGGTACTTGCTTGAAAACATTGAGCTTCTTCCATATTTGCAAGTGTAACATTGTCCTAATCATCATACTACAATTGTGATTTAAATCAGATCACAAATAAAAATTTGCATACTGGGGATTTTGTTTTGAATACATAAGGCACTAGTCTATTAAATCCATTATTTTTTGGCTTACCCAAAGCATTTGTTAAAGGAATTGGTTAATCCTTAGTATTTTTCAGTCCTCAAAACTCGTAGTTTTAAGGCATATGATATTGGCAATGAATTTTGTGTATTATAATAACTCTTTTATTAACCATGTATGTTAAAAAGGGAACATGGTAATCTTTTTAAAAATAAATATGTGTTGTAGGTGCATGGGAATAAATCATAGAGTATGAATTTTAAAAAAGGTTCAATACAATGTCTAAAACTCTATTATAACCATGTATAACCTAATAGAGATGATAATTATGCCAACCTTTTCAGAGGAAATACAAATAGGGTAGAAAATGTACGTGGCGCAAAGGAAGGGTGGGCATGCCAATGATAATGAAACAATGGAATACAAGAAGGTTGAGTACAACCTTTTTTTTAAACATACTCTTTTTTTTTGTAATTAAGAGAACATTATATTATATCATAAAAAAAAGAGGATACATAGATGTGGCAGAGGTCGGTGGCCTTCTGTTAAGATCCTAGTGGGCGGCCTTCACTAACACCTCGTGGTTTTGGTGTAACAGTTCGTATCATTTGGTATTAGAGCCTCCACCCAGGTTCAAGTCCTAGAGCGGGTGGCAATGTCAACATTGCAGTGTTCGTCCGGGGCTCGTACGGCTCAAAGGGGACACCACCGTATGGGCGCACATCCAACCCAAAGTATGGACTGTGGAGCATGGTGGGATGTTAAGATCCTAGTGGGCGGCCTTCACTAACAGCTCGGGGTTTTGGTGTAACGGTTCGTATCACCTTTCCTAAGAAGGCATGATCAAAATTCCATAATAACAAACATTTCATCACTTCCTAGGTTCTTACATATAGCATAAAATCTTACAAAAATTTTCCTTAAGGATAGTCGAGAAAGACTCAGAACCCAATACATAACTAAACTATAAAGATACAAAACATAACATAAAAAACAAGGACACAGAGCTTAAAATGAGAGTTGTTTATCATCCACTTGGGTCTGGTCTCCATGGTGAGTGGATTTAAACATACTCATTATTGACCCACTAAATGGTATCTTTTTAGATCCTTCAGTTACACTCAAACATTAATTATAAGATTGATACAAAAATAGATAATAGATATCATGATCTGGAATATATAAAAACTTATTTGAACCAATAGGTTGACATTCCCAATTTGGTCTTCATATCGTTTTATTATCAGTTAAGATCAAATCTAAGCCTCTATCCTTTGAACATGTGAGTTTACACATAGATTGTTATGATCTCCGACCAAGGAATGTTGTCAAACTCCATGTAGGATCCCTTTGACTTGTACATCGATGGACTTCATGAAGCCTAATCATATCTACAGCTCAAAATACCACTTCTGCAATCTGCAGCCTCAATAGAACACTGCATAAAGTAAGGAGAAATGGCATCAATTATGACACCCAACATCTCCCTCCAACTAAAGCCATTATAGGCCCCTTCTACAACAACCTAACTAGATGAATTAGTCTCTATTTATTTTGGAGGTAAAGAAAGGAAATCATATTTACTCCAATCACGGGAAGGATTCCCCTGCTCTTCGATACCCTTGAACCCCAATTGTGTAATTAGTTCTGCCCAATATGTTGACTCATCCTCTTTATCCACATTGGCCCAAAGGATTGGAAGTTGAAATGTTAGCCCAATCCACTTTATCCCTAATTATTTCATATAGTCAAGGTATTTGGGTATTCTATCTAATGTTGTAACAAAAGAAATGAGGGAAATAGGTTCCCTTCTTTCCTATTCAGGAAAAAATAAAGTTTCCTTCTTTTGAGGTAGAGTACGATGTGCAGACTATGTTAAGTTTAAACCAAATAGACTAGCAAGATCATTGAAATAAGCATAATCACAAGATAGACACAGAGTTTACCCTGGGAAACCCTCATGGGGTAGAAAACCCAACAATGCTTTCCTCAATAAGATGATCAACCAAAATACAAGATGTGCTCCCTCCTTCTTCACCTCCTTAGCAGATCTCCCAGACAAGTACGCTACTTTTCTCAAGTGATCAAGTGTGTCTAATGAGGAGTTCACCTCCTCTATTTATACTAACTCCCAACCACCAAAAATACCTAATGGGGCCGACCTCTCCTGGAGAAGTCTAATAACCCCTAAAACATAACCTCAGGGCCGACCCTTACATGGTGGGTCTAATAACCCTAGTTACCACAACTCCTCGGAGGTATAAACATCTCCGGATACATAATAGAATCACCTCGGAGGGATGGAACATCTCCGGAATAAATAATGTACAAATATAATATTCTTAGAAGTTACAATATTCAACACTCCCCCTTAACGAGAAGGATATTATAACAACATCTGCAGGAGAAAGGAGTCATTGATTACATCATACATGATACATCTATAAATCATCGGAAGCTTTCTTCAATTCATCATCATCAGTAACTCAACTGGTTACTGGAACATCAACATCATCAGAGATGATATCACTCGATCATCAGCATCATCATTAGCATTGTCCTCACACAATCATCAGCATCGTCATCACACGATCATCAGCATACGATCATCAGCATCGTCATCACACGATCATCAGCATATATGATCATCGGCATCGTCATCGCACGATCATCAGCATCGTCATCAGCATCGTCATCACACGATCATCAGCATACGATCATCAACATCGTCATCAGCATCGTCATCACACGATCATATTACAAGATGATCAATCCTGCTCTCTTTAGGATATAGGTCCATGGATGATGCAATCTAGATCAGGTTCCAGGATGATCAATCCTTATCACTTTAAGACAAGTCTCATGTCTAGGGACGATGCAGTATGTGATTCATTTAAGACGAATCCATGTCTAGGGATGATGCAATCCCGACCACAGTGCCAGTCCTTTTTCATACTGGATGTGACCTAGATCAGATCTAGGATTTACTTCCACAAAGTCAGTCCTTTTTCATACTGGATGTATCACATCTACAGAGCCAGCCCTTTTTCATGCTGGATGTATCACATCTACAGAGACAACCCTTTTTCATGCTGGATGTATCACATCTACAGAGCCAGCCCTTTTTCATGCTGGATGTATCACATCTACAGAGCCAGCCCTTTTTCATGCTGGATGTATCACATCTACAGAGCCAGCCCTTTTTCATGCTGTATGTATCACATCTACAGAGCCAGCCCTTTTTCATGCTGGATGTATCACATCTACAGAGCCAGCCCTTTTTCATGCTGGATGTAACCTAGAGCAATTCTAGGATTTGTCACATATAGTTTGAACCGAGGTCCAAGGACGATCTAGTCCTATCATGTACCTTTTGAACCGAGGTCCAGGGACAATCCAGTCCTATCGTGTACCTTTTGAACCGAGGTCCAGGGACGATCCAGTCCTATCATTCAATTATCGGAGACCTCATGTCTACGGCTCAATTCAAAGGACCACAGTCTGAGGACGATCCAATTCCCTTACCTGTTCATTCATGATTTTGTTCTCGGAGACATCTTGTCTACGGATCACTTTAGGACTAAAGTCCATGGATGATGCAATCCTCTCATCACTATGGGTACAAGTATCTTTATCCATACAAGTACAAACATGTATCAATACATCAAGGCATCATGTAACCTCATCATCAAGACATGTAAATCAAAACATGTATCCTCATCAATAGCATCGATACATATATCATCAAAACATGTATTCTCACTAATACATCTATCATCAAAAGCATGTATTCTCACTAATACATCTATCATCAAAAGCATGTATTCTCACTAATACATCTATCATCAAAAAACATGTATTCTCACTAATACATCTATCATCAAAAAATAAACAATATAAGAGTCCTAAATATAAATATTTCTAAGTAACTAAGTAACCTCAACTTTGATGAGACAGACTTGTCATCAAATACTATACTACTCCCCCTTTCGAGGAGGGTCCTTTTGAACTACACCAAGCTTGGCGCGGAAGTATTCAAACTTTACTCGAGACAGAGGTTTGGTCAAGATATCAGCAATTTGATCCTCAGTACTTATATATTCAAGTTTGATAGCTCCTTTCTGCACCATATCACGTATATAAAAGTATCGGATCTCAATGTGTTTTGACTTATCGTGGAACAGAGGATTTTCAGTCATCTTGATGCAGCTTTGATTATCACACATAATCACAGTGGGATCCATTTCTAAGTCAAGCACTCCAGACAGTAGTTTTCGAAGCCATATTGCTTCATAGCTGGCAGAGCAGGCAGCTATATATTCTGCTTCAGCAGTACAAGGGCCACACTAGATTGCTTCTTACTGAACCATGAGATCATGGCAGATCTAAGACCGTAGCATCCACCTGAAGTACTTTTTCTGTCTGAGACACTCCCTGCCTAGTGAGAATCTGAGTAGCCATGTAGTTTGAGTTCATGACCTCCGAGATAATATAGTCCAAAATCTAAAGTACCCTTTAGGTACCTCATTACATGCTTTGTAGCTATTAAGTGAACCTTTCTAGGTTCTACTAGATACTGACTTAGGGTATTTACAGCAAAGCATATATCAGGCCTAGTATTTGTTAAATACATCAATGACCCAATGATTTGTCTATATAGAGTTATGTCCACTAATTCTGATGAGTCATTAACTAATAACTTCAAGTTGGAGTCCATGGGAGTAGCCATGGCTTTACACTCCAACATATCAAATCTTTTGAGAATATCCACAGTATACTTACCTTGATTAAGAAAGATACCTTTTGGTTCTTGCCATACTTCTAAACCTAGGAAGTAGTGCATTAATCCGAGATCTTTCATCTCGAATTTTGAAGAAAGCTTCTTCTTGCTTTCAATAATTTGTTTCTCATTTCCGGTTAGAAATAGATCATCTACATATAACAACAATATAATTGGTTCTTCATCCATCACTTTGAGATAAAGATTGGGGTTAGATTTACTTTTGGTAAATCCCATGCTTGTTAAGAAATTGTCAATCCTTCCGTACCAAGCCCTGGGAGCTTGCTTCAATCCATATAATGCCTTTTTCAGTTTGCATACATGGGTCCTTCCGTCTTTGACCTCAAACCCTTGTGGTTGTTCTATGTATACTTCTTCTTCAATTACACCATTCAGAAAAGCTGTCTTAACATCCATTTGGTGTAATTTCCACTTCAGCATGGATGCAAGTTCCATGATAGTTCTAATTGAAGTATACCTAGCAACTGGTGCAAATGTTTCTTCATAGTCAATTCCCTCCTTCTGAGAAAATCCTCTGGCTACAAATCTAGCCTTGTATTTTTCAATGCTACCATCTGGAGCATGTTTTATCTTGAAAATCCATTTGGAAGAAACCACACTTTTATCTTTTGGTTTGGGAACTATATCCCAAACATCATTTTTCATTATTGACTGATATTCTTCTATCATTGCTTCTACCCATTCTTTCTTCTGGGCTGCCTCTTCATAGCTGGTAGGTAGTTGATCCACAAGATCACACATCAAGGCCATATAGTTGGACACTAGCTTTGGTTTCTTTCTTTCTCTAGTGGAGCCTTCAGGAGCTCCATGTCTTTCAGCCCCTTGAATAATATCTCTAGCCCATGCTGGCCTTCTTTTCTTAGATAAGTCTGTAATAGGAGGTTCTTGTGGTTCCAACATGTCATGATCCTCAATTGAATCATCTTCAGGAATGGGCACAACCTTTGTGATTCTGGGAGATGTATCTTCTTCATAGATTTCTTCAAGTTGGCACTTTCTGGATTTCTTGAGGGCTGCTTCTTCATCAAATGTTACATCTCTATCTATTTCCATGTGATGAAAACCTGGAATGTAAATTCTGAAGGCTTTGGATGATTCACAATAACCAACAAATATTCCCTTCTTACCAGAAGGATCCAACTTGGTTCTCTTTTCTTTTGGAATGTGGATGTACACAGGACACCCAAATATTTTAAGATGACTTACCTCAGGCTTCTTTCCTGTAAACACTTCTTCTGGAGTTTTGAAATCAAGAGCACTATGAGATAATCTATTTTGCACATATACTGTTGTCTTGGCTGCTTCAGCCCATAGATACATGGGAAGATCTTGGTCATGTATCATAGTCTTCACAGCTTCCATGATTGTTCTATTTTTCCTTTCAGCCACCCCATTTTGTTGGAGATTATAGGGAGTAGCTAGTTCCCTTTTAATTCCAACTTCTTTACAAAAGTCTTCAAAGTCCTTTGATGTAAATTCTCCGCCATTATCTGTTCTGAGAATTTTGATTCTCTTTTCTGAGAGATTTTCTATTAGAGCCTTGAACTCTTTGAATTTTCCAAAGACTTCATTCTTACCTTTTAGGAAGTATATCCAAGTTTTCCTTGAATAGTCATTAATGAATGAAAGATAGTATTCAAACCCACTTAAAGAAGTAGTGGGCATTGGACCACATACATCTGAGTGTATTAGCTCCAAAATGTTCTTAGTCTTTGTTTCACTCTTTGGAAAGGGGTTCTTGACATTCTTCCCTTTCTTACATCCTTTACATGAGCCATCATGATCAGCTTTCAAATCTGGTAATCCTATGACTACCTTGCTTACATAGGGCAAGGCTTTATAGTTAATGTAAGCTAATGTTCTATGCCATAGCTCACTGGGGCTAGAGATCTCATGAGCAAGGGCAGCTTCTGGATGACCCTTGAGCTTATAGAGACCTCCTTCTTCTTCACCAATGACAACTGCATCTTTAATTGACTTTCCTTTGGACCACATGAGTACTTGTCCATCTATGAAATCCACTCTAAAACCTTTCTTATCTAGTGCTGAGATAGAGAGTAGGTTCTTCTTTAAACCTGGTACATATAAGATGTCTTTCATCTTCAAAGGTGTTCCAGAATCTAGCTTGTAGCTAGCTTCACCAATTCCTTTGATGGGATATTGGTAATCATCTCCTAGAGATACCTTTTGTGAAGAGGACTTTTCTTCAAGATTTGAGAAAGTCTTTCTTTAACCTGTCATGTGCTTAGAAGCACCACTGTCAATGAGCCATGTATCTTCTCTAGGAGATACAGATCCAGAGAGTGCAGAGAATAGGACATATTCTTCTGGATCTTCTTTCTTCACCTTATATCTTTTCTTTCTAGGCCTTACCTCTACCTCTTCTTCTTCTTCTTCTTCTTCTTCTTCTTCTTCTTCTTCTTCTTCACTATCATTTTCTGCCATATGTGCATGGTGTCTTTTGTGGACAAACATCTTCTTTTGTGAAGGACAAAATCTGGAGATGTGTCCTAGTTTATGACAACTGTAGCATTTGACTGTGGAAAGATCTCTTACTGGATTGGGTCCTTTTCTCTTTTTAGGTCTAGAGAAGTGTTGAGATCCTTTGTGGTCAACATTCTTGAGATGACCCATTCTTCTTCTTTTGGTATGGGTGGCCAAAGCTTGGTCATCTTCTTTGAGAAGAGCTTCTCTGTTGGCTACCCTAGCTTCTTCTTGAACACAATCCTCCCATACTATATCAAACTTCATGCTTTCTTTTCTGGCACACATGGTTTGTATGAAAGATTCCCAGGGTCTAGTGAGACCATTGAAAGTAGTCATCACAAGTTCATCTTCATCAAGAGTATCACAAATTGCATCTAATTGCTCCTTGATTTGTGAGACCCTTGAGAAGTAGTCTTGAATGGATTCTCCTTTGTGCATCTTGGTACTCTTCAATTGAGTCCTTAGGTTCATCTTCCTATTGATGTTCTTTCCTTCATACATTCTTCCAAGGGCATCATACATTTCCTTTGGAGTCTTCTTGGAGGCCACTTGGGGAATCAAGTGGTCTTTAATAGAATCAGCTATGATTCTCTTTTCCCTAATCAAATCCTTCCTATGCTTTTCTTTGGCTTCATCTCCTTCTGGTTCTGCAACTTCATCCTTGATATAATAAGCAAGATCATTCTCTTCAAGAATGAGACCAATTATGTATTTCCATGCCTAGAAATTCTCTATACCTTCTAGCTTGTCCTCAAGCTTAGTGTTTGGAGCCATCTTCTCTTGGGGGAGTCCAAGAGACAGAGAGTACTTGCCTGAAAAGTTACCTTTTACTTTTCTGGATCCTGAGACAAAGATTTATCGCACTTTTGGTAGAATTAGGGTTTGACTTTCCCGGAGTTCTACCCAACCAAAAAGTTCATTCTAGGGCTCAAAAGATTTGTCTTGAGAAGGGCTATCCAGCCATGTGATCAGATTTCAACAATACCAACTTTTTGCTAAAACCAATTTCTGGTTTATCGCACTTTTGGTAGAATTAGGGTTTGACTTTCTCGGAGTTCTACCCAACCAAAAAGTTCGATCTATGGCTCAAAAGATTGGTCTTGAGAAGGGCTATCCAGCCATGTGATCAGATTTCAACAATACCAACTTTTTGCTGAAACCCTAAACTTCACCGGAGAGAGAGAGAGAGAGATTCTTACCTTGTGAAAGATGTCCTATTCAGTCTAGCTCTGATACCATGTTAAGTTTAAACCAAATAGACTAGAAAGATCACTAAAAGAAGCATAATCATAAGATAGACACAGAATTTACCCTGGGAAACCCTCATGGGGTAGAAAACCCAGCAATGCTTTCCTCAATAAGATGATCAACCAAAATACAAGATGTGCTCCCTCCTTCTTCACCTCCTTAGCAGATCTCCCAGACAAGTGCGCTACTTTTCTCAAGTGAGCAAGTGTGTCTAATGAGGAGTTCACCTCCTCTATTTATACTAACTCCCAACCACCAAAAATACCTTAATGGGACCGACCTCTCCTGGAGAAGTCTAATAACCCCTAAAACATAACCTCAGGGCCGACCCCCACATGGTGGGTCTAATAACCCTAGTTACCACAACTCCTCGGAGGTATAAACATCTCCGGATACATAATAGAATCACCTCGGAGGGATGGAACATCTCCGGAATAAATAATGTACAAATATAATATTCTTAGAAGTTACAATATTCAACAGACTATTTATATCAATCCACTTTTCACAGTGAGCAATATATGAAGTCTTATTTGTAGTGAAGGTGGAAACAAGGTCTGGGTTTTTCATGGCATCACTCTTTTCTTCATATAAATTTGTAGGCCATGGCTCTTCTTTGGTGCTTAGTCCTTCCACCTTTTCTGCATTCTTCAAGAAATACAATGCCTTACTCCACGTGATTTGTTTTTTCATAAAAGAGGAAAAGGTTCTTAGCTGCAGATCTCCCACCAAACGGTTTGGATCCCATTCACTTACGTCAATTATTGCTAAGTCATACTGGCATAGTTTACATAGCAAGTTCCTATCATATTCATCACATGCCTCATATAGCATCATAAGTTGTTCACTGGTGCCGAAATAACACATAGAATCTATAGCTAGTGCTCTAATTTCCAGAGATACAAGCTAGATTCTTAGATAAATTGCATAGAAAGTTAAAGGGATTGAATAAGACCTCGTCATGTGGGCTAGGTGTAGGGATATTGATTGTCTAATTTAAGTCTTTCAACTTCCTTATTTAACTTACTAATGTCTAACTCATCTCGTTGAATCTTCATCTTGCCATCCTTTTGTTGGGGTTCCGCTACCACTTGTTGCAACATCATCCTATCGACCTATTGTTGCAAAGAATGGATTTGACCTTGCCAATATATCATCTTCTTCTCTATATCTTCATAATTCACACATTATCCTCCTTCTAAGGTACCTACTACTACTGGGATGTCTGATTCTTCTTGAAGGTATGAAATTCGAGTTCTAACTTCTTGTTCCAAAGGTGCATTCTCGACGAGCCTGTTCTCATCAAGTGAAGTAGATGAGAACATGTTTCTCTCCTTATCAATAACCTACAATAGAACATTTAGTCCTTTTTTGGACCCATATATTTTTTAGTTATTCTTTATTCTAAGCTAATTCCTTCTTCAATTTACAATTCTTCTGTAGTAGCCTTTGATGGTATTTCTTCAATTTCTTGTAGGAATTTCTGAAGTAGGCTGTGAAATATAGAGGATGTTTCCTCAAGAAGAGAGGTTTATTCCTTTTTCTGTGGCTCCCTAAGGTTTGTTCCTCTACATCATAGTGATCTTCCTACACTTCTTCCTTAGTATCATGGGACATTTTTATCTCCTCGTCTTCTATTTGGATTATCTCATTTCCTTTATCATCCTGCCTTCCAAAGGACTTTGTTCATTTCCTAGTTGGAATTAGGGTTCTCCACTCTTCAGCTAGATTCATCTAGATCTTCTTAGAATAGAGGATGGATCAAGGGTATCCTTGCATAGTTTTTTTTCATTTTGAATCCTTCCTCGGGGTTATCTCACTAGGTTTTGCTTCTTCTGTAGCATGCACTGCATCGGTTACAACTTTAGCATCCACAACATCCATTCTACCCATCTCATCCATAGTATTTTCCATGGATATCATGTCTCTATCACCTATAACAATTATATCCTCATCCATACCTTTCTCTTCAAGGATCCCTTCAACCAATGAGACCGACTGGATTCATCCATATCTCCTTAGACTTGAGGATGGCTAGGGGGTATCCTTGCATAGTTTCTTTCCTTTTGACTCCTTCCTCAGGGTTATCTCACTGGGATTTGTTGCTTCTGCAACATCCACTACATTAGTCACAACATCAGCATCCACAACATCTATTATATCCTCATCCATACCTTTCACTTCAGGGATCCCTTCAATCAATGAGACCCAGTTCCATCTTGTGTTCAATAATGCATCTTTCACCAATAGTTTAATGAGGCCATGATGTGATATGCTAGTTTGAGGAGTAGAATTTCTTTTTACCTTAGAAATCATCAATTTTAATGTTATAAGAAGGAAAATGGGACATTCACATACCTCCCATGTCGTAGATGGACCAATAGCCTTAAGTGATAGCCATAGACAAGATGCTATTGTCCCTTCACATGTCAAAAAAATGTGTATGCAAAGTGCCACTCACAGCCACCGAGCTTCCAATGATTTTCTCTGCACTCCCTTTTATCCTCCTATTAGTTATTCCACTATTCCTTCAACAAACTCATTTCTTAGGGTGGTCTAATATATCCTACATTCAAACCACCTCTCACCCACTACCTATAGTCCCATAACATGGGCTATTCTTTCCTCCATGACAGGTATATCAATCCCTCCTACCCTAGATGGACTTACTCAAGGTCTAAGAAACTTCTAGTGCTATGGTGGAATCATGTCCTTGCAATCTCTCAAAATAGTTGAGCCACCTAGCTTCTGCAAAAATTTGGGCCATTGTTTTATTCTGATAAATAATGCTAGTGTTTGCAGATTCACTTCTTCTTGGTTGGACCCCCATATCAAGAGTTTTCTACCTTTCCAAATATTTAGTTGTAGCAGGGATAAAATTTGGAAAATTTATCATAGTCATGGGTAGAAAAATAGGATTTTGATACTAGCAAGGGTCTGGGACTATGTATCAAGATTTTTCATGAATGATTAATATGACAGGAATTTGGGAAAGCATAGAAATGATAATTAAAATATATTCTATCGAATTTTAGTAATTATTTATGTGTAAGTTCCGGTTCACCTGATTTATCAATGATGGTTTGGTATAATGAAATATATGGACCTCTAATCACACATGTGGCGAAAATTCTCTAGAGGGGAAAAATATGTACATTTGATCAACAACTATGGATCGATGTCAAAGTATTCGAAACATGGCTATGAACCGACGATATTCAATTTTTGGATTTGATTGACGGCTAAGGATGCAACTTACAGACTCGACATGCTGGTAGTTAACGCTTCCCTGAGGTCGCAAGCTCAAAAACCACCTTTTCATTTATGGACATGCGTCACTATATGAGGTTCACTTGCGGAAGTAACCAAATGTTCTAAAACCACTTAACTGAGGCCACAAGTCATAGAGGGATGAAACCATGGTGGTTTACCGAAATGACTCTAGGTAATAATTATGGAAAATCTAAGAATCCCACGTGGACGTGTCAATTAATAAGTCACATCGAAGTAAAAAGGTATTTTTTCTCATACATCGTTCATTTGTTGATCATTTCGACTGGTGGAGACTAGAGAATATGACAACTAGTGCATATTATTGTAGCTAATGTTTTGTGCCTACCTAGAGTATGACTCTTCAGTACACTATCCGAGTAAATTCAAGCTCTGTAATTCTCTTAGGTTTTGTTGTATTTGAAATATTAATTTAAGATCCATGGCCCTAGTTAGAAAGATTATGACCTCTACCCGACTGAGTAATCCATATTCTACCATTGAGCACCTGACTGACATTAACGCCGAAGTATTCGAAACTTAGCTTTATGGCCAAAATCCTTACAAACTTTGCCAAGCTGCTGCAGGCTGATTTCACAGCCATACCCAAGCCATGATTCAAACTTGGGAATTCGAACTTACCCAATATGTTGTCCCTGAGACTTACCACTTCCCTGATTATGTGTCCCTTTTTGCCGAAAACTATAATCCATCTACTAGATACGTTTTGACCTCAGACCGTTCATTACCCATTTTTAGTATTAGGGGCGGAAAATATTGCTCAAATGTTGGCCCTCTCAATAAACCCTAATTTTATTATTCTTAATGATATTGCACTAAGAGAACTTTATGAAATGCTCTCACCTTCTCAGAAAAAGGCCCTGGTAGAGAGTTATATGTCGAAAGGAGGTTCTTGTCCTAAAATGCCCTTACCTTTTAGATCTGATATCTTATATGAGGTAAACACATAAGTTGTTTCTATGTTGTGTTTAATCCTTATATATGATCATGATTCTAACGTAGATGCTACTATCCTAGGTTTCACGGAGGCAAGTTGTCCTGGGCAAGGATCCCCAACCATGTTCAATTATGCACAATATCTCTCCAATAACATTCAATTTCCGGCTGCAAAACTTTCATTTAACCCACTTCTTTAGGTACCATCCATATTTGGTTTACTTATTGGTGTTCTCAAGATACAATAACTTCAAGCATATCCCCCTGAAGATGAATGATGAACACAGGAAAACCTTACCAGTGATTGAATGGACAACAATAGTAAGGAAACACACAAAGATTGAAGGTTTTTCTTAGTTTGTAGATACGTTTATGTATCCAACCCATATTCTGTTCCATTATCAATCCCCACCTGGGATTTTCCCATAATTTAAGAATAAGTTCTAGTTGATCCTTGTCTCAGTTGTGGAGGATTGGTTTCTCTATGAAGACTATACCATAATCAGACTCTATGGATGTGATCTGGAACCTTTTAAGATTCCATTTTATCTCACTCACAGATTTTTTTCATTGGATTTTATTATAAAGAGTCTAAATGTGGATGAAATTCATTTTTCCACTCACAACAGAAAGAGGTTTCTCAAAATCCCTCAAGATGTGCGTCCTTTTGTGGTCAAATATATGGAAGAAGATACTATAACACACAATATGTTATCATATTTAAGTATATCGATGGAGGATATTGGATGTAAGTATGAACCAAGGGGAATCATATCAAAGTTAATAATTGCTAAGGGATTGGGTCCATATCAGTGCAATCGTAAGCCTGAAATAGAAAGGTTGAAAAATAGAGATAAATGGGAGGAAGTGCTAACAACTGAGAACAAATAAAGTAGGAATAGTTTGGATAAAGCATCTCAATAGGTTTTCCAAACAAAGCAGCCAGAGAAGGAAGTTTTGGAGATGACCCAGAAACAACTGGTTGACAATTTGACTTTAGAGGTAGTGCAACAGCACCAAGTTCAAGAGAAAACTGGAGAAAATATTCATAAACCGCATAAATGAAGAAATGTGTGGTTGTTACAACAAAAAAATTGACAAGGGGGTGGAAAGGCCTAAACCTGGAAGTAATACTAATATGGAGGTTGGTGGATTTCTTCCTAAATCAACTACGACTAAGAGGAATAGGATTGAAGTTTATGAAGAAGATGAAATTATATTTGTATCTTATACTGATTAACAATCTACGACTCAATATCAAGTTGTTCATAAGAAGATATTGTATTTGATACAGGTGTCGTCTACTACTAGTTTGGTAGAAGAAAGTTAGACTCTTCCCAGTACATCTACCACTGTGGATCAATAGTCGGGTATTAATGTATTTACCCATATGATTGAGATGAAAAAGGGAAATAGGGAGAAATATGTGCAATTCCAAAATGAAATCTTACCTCCAGTATAGGTACAACTAGTACAACCTAGATTGTTTACTGCCATAGATTTGAAAGAGGGGATTCTAAGACTAGTTGTCATCCAGCCTACTAAATTTTCTCCAAATGAGGTCTAGTCCTCACAAGAATACAAATTCACTCATATTGACCTTAATGTTAATGAAATCAACGCGGTGTATAAAATAGATCTCCATAAGCAAACTGGAGAATTCATTTATAGGGTTCTCTTGAAGAGAACAACAAATGTGGCAAAATTAGAGAAGGCACTTTCAAACATGGAGAAACAAGTAAAACATGAAAAAGCATCTAACATAGCAAAATCAATAAAAAATGAAGATTTGGAGAAGAAAATTGTTGCTCTAGGTTTTAATATTACAGATCCTAAACCATTTTAGGATCTCATAAAAGAGAAAAATATTGAAATCCTTGCTCTTAAGAAGAAATCAATCTAAAACGTGATAGAAAATCCCCAAACAATTATGGAGTTGAAAGCAATCCCCAAGGAGATGCAAACATTAACTGATAAGAACATGAAGTTAAATTATAAGGTTAGATTTTACAAATCCAAGAGTGAAAAGTTAGAAAAGGAGCAAATTGATGACTTAAATCAAATTTAGATCCTAGAATATTAGTCTCTACATCGTCTCCAGAGCAAGCATCTAAAGACTTAGCTAGATCTATTACACGGTTGAGTGAAAAAGAGAATGAAGTAGAAACAATGAAGAAAAATTTGACCACACAAGATGAACACAATCATATTTTGCAAGACCATATTAAAGAGAGAGATGGAGAGATAACAAAGCTTCAGGGTATAGAGGAAGATTTGTGGAAAGAAGTTGAGAAGTTAAAGAAAATCAAAATAAGAAGAGTCCACTTAATTGGAGATAGAAAATAGATTTGTGACAAAATGTTAAGAGTCGTTACTAAGGAGTGGGACCAATTTAATGTTCTACATTATGAGGAAAAATTGGTGAATAAGGTCTAGAATGGTATAAGAATATTATAGGAGCAACTAGGATATATGCCTAATCAAGAAGAGAGAGCAATTAAGTATCTCAATTTAATATCACGGGATGAATTGAAGCGATTGAAGGTGTCAAATAGAACTAAACTATCTATGGATGCAAATTAGGTTCTGAGTATGAAACAAATGATTCAATCAGTTCAAGGGCACTATAAGTGGATAAATAATGCACAAAAACCAATTTAAGGGCTAAATTTCAGTCAATTTTTAAGAAAGGGATTCCTCCCTTTTGGGAAGAAAATGGTTCTTTGATCCAAAAGGAAGCATATGATAAGTATTTTGCTACATTAAAAAATGACAACAGTAAATTCCATGGTATGAATTCACCTCTAAAGGGTGAGATTATAGTGAACCAACTAATGAATGATTTTTAGTTGTACCTGGAAATCCAATGGATATTTCAGATGATTCCAAGTCCCTCTTATGAGCAGTATAGCCATATGGACATGGCATATAGAAGGATGAAATCACAAAAATATACCAAGGGAAAGGATTGGGGGGTAATCTATCATTTCTATAGCAGTGACCCAAATGAATCCTCTGTATCAACTCAAGCCACGTGGGTCAACAAGTGGAAGCTAAAGGGACAAATTACTGAAGAAGATTCAAAACAATGTACCACCTTGCATGTGTTACAGGACGATGAAAACAATATCTATTTTTTGATTTTTTGTTTCCCCATCGATCGGAATAGACCATTAATGGAGACCAAGAAATTAAGGTCTATATATATGTAGTGAAGAACAAAGTATAGAGGGTTGATTATTTTTCAAGAAAAAATAGAGCTTTGTATTGTAGAGAATTACATCATTTGAAGATCAGACATTTATTTGGGATATAGCATCATTAATGGCCATCTTTTAAGACATTTTCCCTATTATTGTATCAATGTGTAACTCTTATCTGTGTTTTGTATTTCAAGTTAATTCAAACACATTTCCACTGTGTTCATGAACAATTCTGATATTAATAATTTGAGCATTTGCAGTATGAAGGTTTCTCATTGCAAATATTATTTTGTGTGAGAATGATGAATTAATTACAGTATTTCATGATTCATTTGCTTAATGTATATATCTTGTGACTTGTAATATTCATTTCAATCACTTATTGCATTAGTATTTTGAAGCATCATTGATCTCTTGGTTTCTTTTTATGTATGTTTAATGAAATTGTATTCAAAGCACCTATCCTTGAATGATTTATGTTGGTTGTTATTCTGGTTGAATAATACACCTAAAATTTTTACTATTACCTGTTGAGTTTCATTTTCCTAAACACCTTAATAGCCAATTTTTTCCTCTTCCATTTCCTTCTTCCCATCACCTTAAACTTGTAAAAAAACTTTGATACAGTGATTGTGGTTCCTTGGAATGATTGAAAAAATTACTCCTACCCAGAGCGTCTAAGCATTGAATTGTGATTTTGTTGCTTGTAAAGATTTTTCCCTTAGAATTTCATCATTTAAAACCTAAATAAATTGAAACTATCTTTTAATTATTGGATTCTTCTAGCTAGAAAATTCATATATTGTGGAATTTGGATAACCTTTTCAGGTTTACTAGATTTGGAAGTTAGGTGTCCTAAACAAGCCCCATATTATTAAAAAGATGTACTTCACAAGAGAAGCAAAGTGGCATTATTTATGTGATTGTTAGCATATTATTTGTTTGTGGTAGCCTCTGCAAAAACAAATCAAGGAAATGAGAAAATTGAAAATTTCTAAGATATAATATGGGAACCACAAACAAATAAATGTTCACTTAATTTTGATGAGGTTTGGTATTCTCATCATTTAGGTTCTCAAAAAACTTGTTTACCCATGTAGTTTGAACTTTTTTGGACCTAGGAAATTGTCTCCTTTCAAATTATTAATATAAAAAACTAAAATTGGATGGTTCATCTCTTTTGATTATTGCTCCAAAAGGAGGGAAGAATGATTACCTCCAATATCATAAAAACTTATACAAAAAAATCAACTGTCTTGTGAAGCCTTGTGTAAGAAGGATAAGTTCTCTTGGATTGGCCGTTTGAGACAAAGAGGCCTCTGAAGAAACTTGAGCAATATAATGAGGGGTAGGTACCTAATATCTCATATCTACCACTAACAAATTATAGAATCTGAGGACTCTTAAAGATAATGACAACACCTAATCTGTCCTCCCAGGAGGAGCATGGGGACAAAAACAACTATCAGGAACTTTGTTGATGTTAAAGAAGCAAGGGTAGGAATCATAGAAGCAGGAAGACATGAAATAACCAAATCTAAAACAAAAATAGAGAAATGGAGAAACAAAAAACAAACCTAAAAACAGGGGATGAGAACTATGTGTTAGCACCAGATTTGTGCTAAATGTTTAGAGAGGTTTTGGAGAATGAAAAGGTTCCACATCCATGAAGATGGCTAGTGAAAAATTCAGTCTTTAGCCCTCAAGGCCCAAAAGTTGACGATATCAGAGCTGTGTGCAATGGAGCTCAGAGCCGAGATAGGAGTCTTGAGGAAGCTACAGTATAAATGGTGATCGGGGGATAAAACATAAAGGAGTGTGCCTGCAGCGCGTAATGGCGCCCATGGATGGTTTAGATCAAAGGCGGGGAAGATTGACGGTCATGCGCCTCCATCACAAGAAAAGTTAAAGGTCTATTAAGCACTACCGGGGTCTTAGCCAACGGACAAGTCAAATGAGTGATCAACGGCAGGTGGCCTATATCGATGGTCAGTAATTAGTTCGTGATTTAGACTTGCACGAGAAAGTTTAGGATTCAAATCCATGAACTTTTGTTAACACCCGACATCTCCCAACGATGTAGATCTAGTGGGAAACAGATCTACGAATCATAATTTGTTCACTGATATGACTTGCATGTAAATTCGACAGAAACAAAACCCACTAACTCGGTAAAGGGCGCATTCTCAGACGGTCAGGATCCAGGAGGAGATCAGATCGACGGTTGAAAATGTTTTTACAGATCAAAGATGATGGCGAGATGATATGTGGTAGGGTTGGAAGCCACAAAGGATGATGCAGGTAAAGGTCAAGGATATCTACGGATGAGAGTTAATCTTATGGATAGACGGCTGATGTGGCTCCATCGTTGTAATAGTTGTAAGGACGATATGGCAGGTTTATATTATAAAATGCCCAACTGCACGAAGATTCACATCCCATTTGACTTGTGTGCATTGGAAAGCGAAAGGAGCAGATCGTGCAGAGCTGACCAGCCAACTAGAATAGTAGAGGCTTTGCCTAGCTATCAAGCAACTAGGTAGCCTGTTCATCTCCACCCTAAACTATTTAAATGGCTGAACCTGTGGAACCCCCAGGCTTTGAGCTCCTAAAGATGATTGACCTAGTAAGGGATAAATACTGTGAAGTTTATGATCCCATGCTGATAAATAGCACCATAGAAACTTCCAAAGAAATATTGGAGGTCGTAAGGGCCAGAGAAGTGGATGTCCATAAGATTTATCATTCCTTTTTCCATTTGTTTACAACCAACCAAACCCCTAGTTTGCCTAAATTTATAGACTGGTGTGCTGGCCATTACTCCTTAGACCGAAGAGCAATCATGGATGCCTCGAATTCTAAAATCTCGTGCTATGTAGATGCCCCTACTGTTAGGAAAGCTTTGGCTATTCCAGAAGAATTCTACCAAAAATCCCAAAGTTATAGGATGGAAACCCTAATCCAGCATTTTTGTCAAGCCCCAGCTGACCTCAAACAAAGCTTTTACCATGCTTCTCTGCTACCAAATACCTCCTCTCAAGGCGCACCTTTTCCTGGTGAAGCCAGCCTTTCTAGGGAAGAATCGAAGTGTGTTATTTCCATGCTGGACCAGTTCTTAGGATTAGACAATGACCTATACATAACTGAGCCTCTGATAATTTTTATGTTTATTATGAGCAGTTGGCTTATCGAGCCAACAAACCCCAATTTTCCTACCCAGTGTGCATGCCTGAAGTTTGATGAAGCCTTGGCAGACAACATCCACTCCCAGCTCATAGAATTCCCTAAGACAAGAGCTTTCAGGTTCCAGTCTTACTTGTTGAAGATGTTCCTAGTGGCCAATGAAGGAAACCAACAAGTGCCCGAGATGTAGCTCACTAAGGAAATGTATTCAAATTACAAAATCTTCATGAATGACCTCATGGCAGAGATCTATTTTGTTTTCTTCTAGAAGAGGTTGCCGAGGGTGCTACCATAAATGAAGGATTTATTATATCCATCCATGGAGAAGAGGGTTGGGAATTTGTTTTTGTTGAAGCATGGGACTATGATCAAGGTATATGGTTTCTCACATGCCCCCTATGTGCTTCCTGCCTTCCTAACCCCCAGAGTGTTCAATTTGGAAATTATAAGGCAGAAGATGAAGGTAGAATGTGAGCATTTTCTAGATGACAGGAAGTTATCTAACATCAATTTCCCATGGGCACTAGGTTCCTTCATTATAAAAAACAAGGAATCTCTCCCAGCAATTGAGCGAATGAAGGGTGACATGGGATTCCCATCCAAAACGGCCATAAACTATGATCCACACCATATAATTTCATATATAAGGATAGAAACAAATAGGAAAGGGTATGAGCATTTTGAGCTTGCAGGCCTATCTAAAAGGGAAGATTGGCTAGAATATATTGACAAAGGTCAAATGGAATGGACCCACCAAGAGATTCTTCATCTTTAGCATTCCTTTTTCAAAGTAGCACATCAGTAGTGCCTGGTTCGCTTGGTAAAACCCCAGCAGTATCAGCAACCCTGCCCCTTACCATTCTCCCAGAAAAATCTATAAAGGAGGGGGGTAGTGACCCCATGGATGTAGACAATAGTGCAGAAAGAGCCTCAAAGAGGCAAAAGGTGGAAGAGCCTAGGAAGCAATTAGTGACCATTAAAACAGGGCAGCCCAAGAAAAAGCGAGTCATATTTCTAGTGCCATCCTCTGAGGTCAAGGAGCATGTATTTAACAAAACACCCACTATACCTGCAGCATCAAGCATAAGCAGGGCTGAGTTGTTGGAGAAATATGGAGAGAGCCCAGACAACATATCAGAAGAAGAAAAATTGTATGCTGATGTGAAAAAAATATCCAAGAAGGATGTGGCTTTGGTAGCGAGCAGAAACCTTGTCCAGAATACCTTAAGCCTTGCTTTAGGCACCAAAAATAAAGCTATAGAATTGAAAGTGAATCTAGAAGACATTGCTATACCAGATGTAATCAACTTGCATAAAGAAATAGGTGAGGTCATCTACAATAAGTTTCTGAAGACTACCATAGAGCTATCAAAGGTGTAGGTCAACAAAGGAAAAGTGTAGAAGCAACTGGGATTGGAAAAGGAAGAAAACAAAAGCCTGAAAACACAAGTGAAAAAGTTCCAAGCTTCACTATTGTCCACTGAAACTGAAGAAAGCAAAAGAGCCAGCATTCAGAAGCTATTGGAGGAAAAATACAAGAAAATCTTGACACTAAAGAGGAAACTGAAGATTCCAGCTGCCAAGCTGGTGAATGCACCTAAAATTGCAGAACTAGAAGAGGAAAAAGAAGAATTGCAAGGTAAATTGACTGACTGCAAAGAAAAGCTATTGGAATTTGAAGAAACGGAGAGAAAGTGGCAGGAAGATATGAAATTGGTAATGGACAGCGAGGAAGCCTTGAAGGTTTAGGTTGAAGGGCTTGAGAAGAAGCTGAAAGAAAAAGAGCAAGAGATAGAAGCCATGACCACACCCTCAATAGAATCTGGTGATTTTACCATTATAGGGAAAATAGCCAAGGCTACTTTGGATGATATAGAAGTAATCAGGTTGAAGAAACATAATTCCAACTTGAGGAACCTGAAGGACACTAGAGAAAAGGACAAGGAGGCTTGGGAAACCATGTACCAGGTGATGCAGAATGATTATGATGTGTTGAAGTTGCAGGTTACAGGGCAAAGTGCATTACAGGAAGCAAAGAGGATCATCTAGGATGATATTGTTGCATAGGAAGGGGAACTGAGACCATATTTGGACTTCATAATGGATAAGGAAGTTGTAATCAAGCTGGAAAGGTCAGCTGTTACAGTGGACAGTGAAAAGCTGAATAAGAAACCTAGAGAGTATGCCCAGAATGCAATTGAGTTCTTGAATGGTTTATCTAAAGATCAGGTTCAAGCGACCAATATAAAGGATAGAGTAACCACTAACATCTATGAAAGAAGGGTAATTCACAAACACCAGCAAGTGAGCACTATCCAAGAGGGGATAGAAATCTTGGCTGGCCAGGCGAAGCTCTTCAGAGAAGCATTCGATCCCTTGTTCAAGAAAGGTCTTCCCATGTTTTGGGAAGAAGACGGCACAATGAGAACTAAGGAAGAGTACCACAGCAAGCTTTGGGAGTGCAGGCTGGACCAAGAGAGTTTTGCAGACATGGAACAACCACTGATAGGGAAGACAGTAGTGGAGAAATTAGCAAAGGACTTCGAGCTAGTCTCGACATTTAAAGAGGATCAAACACTCCTAGAGGGCTATTCATACAAAGGGCACACCGAGATGAGTGTGTTACTCAAGGAGATTGCCACGTTATATCTACCAGCATCCGAGCAGTGGAAACTTATTGAAAAATATGGGAAATCCAAAATGAAGCTGACTGCATGAAGGATCGAAGATATTGGAAGCAGCCAGCTGGAGGAGCAGTCGCCAGACCATTTTGTCTTATTGTTAGAGTCTATTGTCATTTGGTAAAAGTTATCAGTAAATTTGTAAAAGACGGTTGAGCCAGTTTGGCCAACTTTGTCATTTTGTTGAAGTGGCGAACCTGTTGCATAGGTGTCACTAGTGTGTAACTATTTTCTGTTAGAACAAGTCGAGCCTAAGGCTCATAAAATCTATATATACAATGTAAAAGAATGCTAAAGGATTGAGAATTTTAGGAAACCTGTGTATTCCTCTGAGTTGAATATTTTTGATACTATTTAATAAAAATCAGGATAAGCCGAACATGCAATTTTACCAAGGATTCATGCGTTATCAGTATTGCAGTCCATTTATCTCTTTCCTTATGTGAATGTGTTTCTTTCTTTGTTAATCCATATTGTTATGTTGTTTATGCTTGGATAAGTGTAGTATCATAATAGAATTCATAGTTATGATGCTCTATTCTTTTCATTCCAAGTGTTCACAACTAGTTCTACTAAAATCGATATACAATTCATATCCATATGCTCTATATTGGTGGATTGTTCATTTTTCTTCTAAATCATCAAAACTAAATCACTTTGACTGTAAGCTGGTGGCTTCCTTTCCTTTGAGTGATTTTGTTTGCTAAGCATTGTCATGATATACAATTTCTATTTGTCTTGACTCCATGGCCCAATGGGTGCCTATTTCGTTTTCAACCAATCAACAATTTAATTTTAGTTTTAATCATTTATCTGGCCCTGTTAAAACCTGTTTGTGAGAGATCCCTCTCTGGAGGATAAGAAGCCATCTTATGCCTCCTTAAGTGTTTTTGTGGTTACCCCATTTTGGCGTCTCTGGAACCTTGAGGCACGATTTGGGTGCTAACATATTGGTGCCATTGACAGGGACTGAGTGTTGCATCATCCCTTGGAGAATGACAGAGGATTCCATTTTTCAAAGGAAGAAGAGAGCTATGAGGGTGAACAGAGGTCTTTGGATTTAGAGAAGGTTGCATTTTCCCTAGCGATTCCACTCATCAAGATTTTTGTTCAAAGAAGACTCCACTGGGAAGATTTGATGAGCCCAAGTCCATTTGTAAAGCAATCTTAGAAGGCATCCTGGCCTTTAGAAAGATCCACACAAGAGCTAATCCTATCTCTGAGATTTTTCTAGATGTGGAAAATCTAGAACTCTTACTTAGACATAGAAGTAAGAAGGATAAGACTAGCCTTTATGATTTTGAAGGATCTGTATCTAAAGAAGAACCATCTGATTTTCATGAATTGAATTTAGAAATAAATATTGGAAATCCGTTGTTAAAATCTAAATCAGAGTCAGATCTAGATTTAGCTGGAGGAAGTCTGAGTAACCTTGATTCATATTTGTTAGATCATGTGTGGTCTCATTTGCAGAATATTGTTCAAGCTGCAAGAGCTAAACCTCATTTCCAGATCCCTCGGCCTCATATAACTATCTAGAATCCTCCTCATAATAATCCTCCTGTAGCTTAGAATCCACCCAGACAAATGGCAGTTAGATTTTCCCCCTTAGCTCTACCAGCTGTCTTGCATGACCTCCCTCAAAGATACTCACAGAGAAATATCTTATATGATGGGGAGGGTGATGTTTCAACAAGGAAACATGTAGATAGGTTTGAGGATTTTATTGACCTAGAGGAAGTAGACCATGAAGATGCTAAGATGAGGCTATTTGCACAAAGCTTATTTGGAGTGGCTAAGAAATGGTTCAAATATTTACTAGATGCATCTGTCCATACCCTTGCAGCCTTCCAAACATTGTTCCTAGATAGGTGGGAGGCAATAAAGAGTCCATCACAAATCTTGTCCCAATACTACCACCTGAAGAAAGGGAACTTTGAGTCTATGCACGAGTTCTCTGGCAGATTCATGAGGGTGTATAATTCTATCCCAGCTGATATAAAGCCTTTGGTAGGTGCCGCAAAGCTCCATTATGCAGGTGCCTTTGAGGGAGATTTCTCATACCTATTGAGAGAAAGGAAATCACCCACCCTGCCTGCTATGTTTAAGGATTCCATAGAGGTAGAAGCAAACATGATGGCTTCAGGAAAATTGAAGGGAAAAACAGAAGTAGGGAAGAAGAAAATAGAAATCCATACCTCTACTTCCACTTGCTCCTCTACTAGTGATGTGAAGTTTGAAATGATGATGAAAACCATGGAAAAAATGATGGATAGGTTAGCCTTGGATAAAAAACCTCCTAATAGAGACCCACCTAAAAATCAAGTGAGGAATCCTAACTTTAGGAGGCCATTCCCTCAAAGAAGCCAAAGGAATCCCGATGAATAGCAAATAAGGCCCCCTTTCCCTGAGAATATGGCAGATGAAGAAGGGCAAGAAGACCCAATGAATGATCAGATTCATCACCTTGATACCCTAGACCATGAAATATATATGACTGAAAGGGAGCATTATTTTTTCACCAAAGGAGGTTCTAGTTCCATTCCAAAGTTAGACTCAGAGCAGTATCAAATGGGATACCAAAATGCAGTAGATGAATTTCAAAGAAAGTTGAAGCTAAGGAATAGGGATGTGACTATAAACAAAGGAAACCCTAAACAAATTCATTCTTCTAATGCTCACCAAAACACTGATAAACATAAAGAAAAACAACATGAGGCTGTTGCACACCATAATTCAGAAATTAAAGAATAGCGGTCTAGGCAGACTAGAAAGTCAGAACTAGTTGACATCAATAAACCAGTTTCATCCTTCAGTTTGAAGTCTGAGCTGTCAAAGGTAAAGATATCAATCCCTTTTAATGAGCTGTTAAAAAACAATGAATATAGGGAGGAAATTACCAAATTGGTTAGTGGTCAAGGTGACTGTCAACAGGATATTTTGGAAGTGACCGATGATGCTCCTACAATTGTTTTTGGGCCTAAGCTTGAAGAAGAAGATGATGAGGATGTCCCCACATTCTACTTCAGTTTGAATGTTCATGACATGATTTTACACAATGCCCTAATTGACTCTGGTGCCTCTCATAACTTGATGCCCAAAACAGTGGTGGACAAGCTGGGTTTAGAAGTCACCGGGCCTTACAAAGATCTGTACTCCTTCGACTCCAAGAAGGTCAAATGTCTAGGGTTGATAAAGGACATGGTAGTAACACTGACCCAGCTTCCTGCCAAGAGCATTGTAATGGACATAGTGGTGGCTGACATCCATGCAAAGTTTGGTATGTTATTGTCCCGGTCTTGGGCATCTAAGCTGAGAGGGAATATGCAGCTAGATTGGTCATATGCCACCATCCCTTTGTTTGGAGGAAATAAGAGACTTTACAGAGAAAAGAGGTTGGACTATATGGTTAGCAGCCCAGAAAAGACTGAGAACCATCTCATATATGTTATTTATATAGACTGGAATCCTCCATATTCTTTAATGATGGACCCCGAGTTGATCCTGAGGTTCCCATACACCTGGAGATGGTAGAAGATAAGGAATTTGCAGCAAGAAATGAGGCCCTAGAGAGGAAGCAGAATGAACAAGGTTGGTGGACAATGTATTCTGATGGATCTTTGAGCAAAAATGGTGTTGGTGCAGGGGTCTGGATCATCCCAACTGACAGAGAATTTAAAGCCATGTCATATAAGCTGACTTTTGAATGCACTAACAATGTAGTAGAGTATGAAGCCTTGTTGCTAGGATTGCAAGCCTTGAAAGACATGGGAGCTAAAAGAATATAGGTATTTGGAGACTCAGAAGTGGTGATAAACCAAGTTAAGGATAGCTAGCAGACCAAACATCCCAAGATGAGGGCTTATAGGAATGAAGTATGGGATATGTTCAGGGTGATACCCAGGATTGAAAATCTAATTGCAGATTCCTTGGCCATACCCAGGATTGAAAATCAAGTGGCATATTCCTTGGCCATTACTGCTAGGGGTTTTAAAACTCTAATCTACTCCAAAACAAAGTATGAAGTGGAAATAGTGAACAGACCATCAATTCAAGACAATTCCAAGTATTGGCAGGTGTTTGATGATGACATGCAGATTAAGAGGTTCTTAGAATTATCTGATGAATTCACAAATGTAGAGGTTGACATAGAAAATGAGAACCAAGAGGGTTTCGTTGGTGAAGAGCAGGCCGAGGAGGAAAAGGCATAAGGCAAGGGATGGAAATATATGTTAGGGGGAAAGGATATCATCCAGCTGAAGAGTAATTATATCCCCAAAGGCATGATACCCCTGGAAAAATTATTTGACCAAAATGACATGGCTAAGAATCCTAAGGTCGAGCCTTCCAACGACATTGTAGAGGACCAGAACCTGGGCACCAAGGAAGAGCCTCTAATTGTAAAATTATCCAAGAAGTTGCCTGCTAAGGAAAAAGATGAATATGTGAAACTGATGAAGAAGTATGTTGATGTTTTTTCCTAAAGCTATGAGGACCTAAAGGAGTATGACACTTCCATTATACAACACTCAATAGCAATCAAGCCTGGAGAGAAGCCTTTCAGGAAAAAGATGATGATAATAAACCCAAAATTGCTGCCTGTGATAGAGAAGAAAATCAGAAAATTGTTCAATGCCAAAATCATTATCACTCTAAGATTTTCAAAATGGATAGAAAATCTAGTACCCATTAGGAAAAAGAATGGTGAGATCAAGATTTGTATAGACTTCATGAACCTTAACAAAGTATCACTAGAAGACAATTACCCTTTTCCAAAGATGGAGCATATCCTGCAAAAAGTGGTAGGAGCTGAGAGTATCTCAACCATGGATGGGGTCTTAGGGTATAATTAGGTGAAAGTGTGTCAAGAAGATCAAGAAAAGACTGTCGTTGCCACTCCCTGGGGCACATTTATGTATGAAAAGATGCCCTTTGGGATAATGAATGCAGGGGCCACCTTCTAGCGTGCAATGGACATAGCCTTTGCTGAGGAGAAACACAAGTTCTGGTGGTGTATATGGATGATATAACAGTTTATTCTAGGTCAGACAGAGATCACCTTAAGCATTTGGAGGGGTCTTCATCAAATGCAGGAAATATGGTATTTCCATTAATCCAAAGAAGTCAAATTTTTCATTAGAAGAAGCAAATCTCCTTGGATATATCATTACAAAAGATGGTATCAAGATCGACCTAGAGAGAGTTAGCACAATTCAAAAGGTAGGGGAACCTAGGAGTGAGAAAGAGGTGCAACGTTTCATTGGGCAAGTGGGCTTCCTAAGAAGATTTATCCCCAGTTTTGCAGAAATAATGAGGAGAATAACAAACATGCTGAGAAAAGAGAATCAGATAAAATGGACAGATGAGGCCAGGGAATCATTCAAGGGTATTAAGAAGGCCATCAACAAAGCCCCAGTCCTAGCCAACCCATATTTTTCTAAAGATTTCTTGATTTTTTCCTATGCATCTGAGCATATGGTGGCTGGAGTGCTATTACAGAAGAACAACCAGAATGTTGAGTAGCCTATTGCATTTTTCAGCAGAGTATTGAGAGATGGGGAATTAAAATATGAGATAATGGAAAAGAAAGCATATGCTTCGGTGAAGTCTTTGAAATATTTTAGAGTATACATCCTGCGCTCACATATTATTGCACATGTCCAAAATAATGCAGTGAAGAGCATCCTTACCTAGACAAATCCTGAGGGGAAAAGGGAGAAGTGGATTGTTGTTCTGTTGGAGTACGATTTGGATAAATCCTACGAAGCTGATCAAGGGACAGGGACTTGCAAAAATGATGATTGAGGCCAACTGTGACTCTCTGCAAATAAATTTCTTGGAATACCATTCAAGTAAGCTGGATAAAGGAGTGCAGGTAATAGCAGATTTCTCTACTTCCCCTTGGTATGCTGACATTATATATGTGTTGCAAAATTTGCAAGCCCCTGCAGGGTTGAGCAAAACAAGGGCCAGGTCTATAAAGTTGAAAGATACCAAATTTTGCATCATGAACCAATACTTATACTGGAAAGATCCTGGAGGTGTATTGTTGAACTGCTTGCTAGAAAATGAAGCTCAACAAACCATGAAATATTTTCATAAAGGAGATTGTGGGGGTCACCATTCATGGAAGGTGACAGATAACAAGATTTTGAGGGATGGGTTCTATTGGACTTCTTTGTTTGTTGATGTATACAAGGAAACTATCACTTTCCATCAATGTCAAATCTTTGATGGTAAGAGGAAGTTGGTTTCACTTCCCCTCAACCCAATCTCAGTGGAAGCACTATTTCATTAGTGGGGGTTAGATTTCGTCGGAGAGATAAACCCAAACTCTTTTGGTTAGCACAGGTGAATCCTTACAGCCATTGATTATCTTACTAAATGGATTGAGGCCATACCCACTAGGAAGGTAACTGAGAATGTTATTATGGATTTTCTGGAAGACAACATCTTGGCCAGATTTGGGTTCCCCAAGAGAATTGTTACAGACAATGCAACAGCTTTTAGGTCCAAGAAAATGATAAACTTCTATCACAAATACCATATCAGCCTAAATCATTACGCTGCATACTATCCACAAGGAAATGGGCTGGCATAATCCTCTAACAAAATCTTGGTGAGGATAATTAAAAAGTTGCTAGAAGAAAACAAAAGGGACTGACACACAAAATTCAAGTATGCTCTGTGGGCTGATAGGATCAACACTAAAAGGGCCATTGGAATGTCCCCTTTTCAGTTGGTATATGGAGCAGAAGTTGTTTTCCCCACCTTATTAGGGATTCCAGTCATGAAGCTGCTATGAGCACAGGTGGATGAGCCTAATCATGTGTAGAGAAGGATAAACCATATTATTGAATTGAATGAGCTTAGAGACAAGGCTTATGATAAAGTACAAATGCACCAGGAAAAGGTAAAGAACACTTTTGATAGGAGGGCGGAGCAAGAGCAGTTTCAGGTCAATGATTTAGTTCTAAAATGGGATTCTCCCAAAGAGGACAAGCATGGAAAGTTTGATCATATGTGGGTTGGACCATATATCATTGCAGCAAATAGAGGTGCGAACTCATTCATCCTGGAACATCAAGACGGGTCTCCATGGACAGGAGGTCATGTGAATGGAATATTTTTGAAACATTACCTGTCCTGAAAATGAAAGGTAACTATTGTACCATAGTTTGTATATATTTTGGTTTTTTCAGTTGCAAATAAATACATATGGCTAACCAAAAGATTTGAAGCCCGAAGCAAAGGCCCTGAGATCTAGAGGGGGTGGCCATAGTTTTTGTTTTGTCTGTTTGTTCAGAATAGAGTAGAAAGGACAGGGGCTTTGATTTTCTTGTCTGAGTCGCCCAATGGATAAGGCACTAGTCTGCGAGGGTTCTTTGCTACCTCACAGGGAGGATAGCATTCCCAGTAGGAGCCAGTTGTTAGCACCATATTTGTGCTAAATGTTTAGAGAGGTTTTGGAGAATGAAAAGGTTCTAGATCCATGAAGGTGGCTAGTGAAAAACTCAGTCTTTATCCCTCAAGGCCCAAAAGTTGATGATATCAGAGCAGTGTGCAATGGAGCTTGGAGCTGAGATAGGAGTCTTGAGGAAGCTACAGTCTAAATGGCGATTAGGAGATTAAACATAAAGGAGTGCACCTACAGTGTGTAATGGCACCTGTGCACAGTTTAGATCAAAGGCAGGGAAGATTGATGGTCATGCGCCTTTGTCGCAAGAAAATTTAAAGGTCCATTAAGCAATGTTGGGGGGTTAGCCAATGGGAAAGTCAAAGGAGTGATCGACGGAAGACAACCTAGATCAACGGTTAGTAATTAGTTCATGATTTAGACTTGCATGAAAAAGGTTAGGATTCAAATCTGCTAACTTTTGTTAACGCCCAGCACTTCCCGACTGAGTAGATATAGTGGGAAGCAGATCTATGACTCATAATTTGTTCGCTGATATGACTTGCATGTAAAGTCGATAGAACCAAAATCCACGAACTCGGTAAAGGGCTCATCCTGGGATGGTCAGGATCCAAGAGGAAATCAGATCAATAGTTGAAAATGTTTTTGCAGATCAAAGATGATGGCGAGATGATATGGGGCGGGTTTGGAAGCCGCTAGGGATGATGCAGGTAAAGGTCAAAGAGATCTACGGCTGAGAGTTAATTGTATGGATAGGTGGCTAGCATGGCTCCATCGTTGTCATAGCTATAAGGATGATATGGTAGGTTTATATTATAAAATGCCTTCCTACATGAAGATTCGCATCCCATTTGACTTGCGTGCATTGGAAAGCGAAAGGAGCAGATCGTACAGAGCCGACCAGCCAGCTAGAATCCCAGAGGCTCCTCCCAGCTATCAAGTGACCAAGTAGTTTGTCCACCTCCACCCTAAACTATTTAAAAGGCTGAACCCATGGAAACCCCATGCTTTGAGCCCCTAAATATGTTTGACCTAGTAGAGGATAAAGAATGTGAAGTTTACGATCCCATGCTGATAAATAGCACCATAGAAACTGCCAAAGAAAGATTGGTGTTCGTAAGGGCAAGAGAAGTGGATGTCCATAATATTTATCATTCCTTTTTCCATTTGTTTACAACCAACCAAACCCCTAGTTTCCTTGAATTTATAGACTGGTGTGCTAGCCATTACTCCTCATACCAAAGAGCAATCATGGATGCCTCGAATTCTAAAATCATATGCTATGTAGATGCCCTACTGTTAGGAAAGCTTTGGCTGTTCAAGAAGAATTCTGCCAAAAATACCAAAGTTACAGGATGGAAACTTTGATCCAGCATTTCCGTCAAGCCCCAGCTGACCTCAAACAGAGCTTTTACCATGCTTCTCTACTACCAAATACCTCCTCTCAGGGCACACCTTTTCCTTGTGAGGCCAACCTTTTTAGGGAAGAATTGAAGTGTGTTATTTCCATGCTAGCCCAGTTCTTAGGCTTAGACAATGACCTATGCATAATAGAGCCTCTGATAAGTTTGATGTTTGTTATGAGCACTTGTCCTATCGAGCCAGCAAATCCCAATTTGCCTACCCAGTGTCCATGCATAAAATTTGATGAAGCCTTGATAGACAACATCGACTCCCAGCTCATAAAATTCCCTAAGACAAGAGCTTTCAGGTTCCAGTCTTACTTGTTGAAGATGTTCCTAGCGGCCAATGAAGGAAACCCACAAGTGCCTAAGAGGCAGCTCACTAAGGAAATGTTTTCAGATTACAAAATATTTTTGAGGAACCTGCAATAATTAATTAATGAAAACACACGAGATAGCAGAAATAACAGAACTGAAAATCACTTTATTGATCACAGACCACTTCGAGGGGGAACCTCCTTTGAGCAAGCTTAATACAAATAACTTCACGGTGCCTTAATTGGCCTCAACACACACTTATATACTAAGTCTATGCCCAATACTATGGGTAAATACCATGGGACATATAATAATATGGGATGACTTACAAAGCATATGCGTCCAATACTATGGGTCAATACCATGGGCTAATACAAACTATGGATCAATAAATACTACGGGACGACTTACAAAGCATATGCGTCCAATAACAATATACAAACAAAGTAAAGAGAAGGGTTGACACGGGTTCCTAACATCCCCTCTCCCTTATGTTGAAATATTGTAACTTCAAAGAATATTATATTTGTACTTTATTATTTTGGAGATGTTTCATTCCTCCATAAAGATCTTATTGTATATCCGGAGATGTTTATTCCTTCGTCAGAATGTGGTAACTTGGGTTATTAGACTTCCCTAGTGGGGGTCAGCCCTGTGTGTTATGTGGGTCAAAGGGTTGTCAGACCACCCTAGTGGGGTTGACCCAATCAGTTATAATAGGGTATTTAACCTAATGGTTAAATACAAGCCTACATGTACTTGTGTAAAAGATATGTCAAAGTAGTGTATAAATAGAGGAGGTGTGTTCCTCATTTGATACACACACTCACTTGTGGAGGAGAGGTCTGCTATGGTGGAGGAGGAGATCATATCTTTGGTTTGCATCTTTGTATATTGCTGGTCATCTATATTGAGGAAGCTTTACTGGGTTTTCTACCCCATGAGGGTTTCCTAGGATAAATCTGTGTCTATTGTGTTTTTGCTATGCTTGTTGTTTCTTCAGTGATCCTGTATATGCTATTATTGTGAAATGGAATGTAATGTTGCTATTTTCTGTCTTAGCATATTAAATCTTAACATGGAATCAGAGCTAAACTGAAGGAAGGCAAGGTATGGCACTTACGACACTTGCTTTACTTACGACAATTTGAAGGTTAGGGTTTTATATAGAAAAAACCAGTCATCGTGGAAATTTCACTATAAATCCATTTTAGAGAAGGTTCAGGATCTGAAACCTTTACAGGTCGTAGATAACATATCCAGGTATCTTGTGTCCAAAGGGCACCCTCAGATTCGTTGTACTTTGTAAGTTATGATCAGTACAAGTTAGGGTTTCTGCCTCTTCCAGATCTCAATCAAAATCAGGTGACCTAGGAAAAAAGGTCATAACTTGGGATAGGAAGCTCCAAATGAAATTTCGTTAAAAGTGACAGGTAGTACACAAACTATAATATCTCAAGAAACTTTTTCAGAGGCCGAAGCTGAACCAGTGACACGTGGCATGCCGTACAAGTTTGCTCTCCTGTTTTATCCCATAAATAGGTCACATTGCGACACTTGGCATAACTCTCTCTCAGAGAGTCCAATTGAGGTCATACCTATCAGGATGGAAATATAATAGGGCAAGATATCTCAGGAAAAGTTTTTAAAGGCCGAAGTTCAAACAGTGACACGTGGCATGCCGTACAAGTTCGCTCTCCTGTATTATCCCAAAACAGGTCACGTTGCGACATTTGGCATAACTCTCTCTCAGAAAATCCAATTGAGGTCAAACCTGTCAGGATGGAAATATGACAGGTCAGGCTACTGTAGAAAAAGTTTTCAAACCCTGTGGAGTGAAAATTTCAGAGTTATAGCAGAAACAATTAGGTACATATTTCTGTCAAAACATAATTATTTTTGGAGCACCTTTATTCATGGCTTCCGGAATTTAGGGTTTCAGAGAAAGTTAGAATTTTTGGAATTGGAATCCACGGCTGAATGCTACTCAGGAAAATCAAAATTTAGAGACCAAGATCGAATTTTTTGGTTGGGTAGAAGACTGGGCTTGATTAAACCCTAGCTCGGGATTTTGATCAGAAAGATGGAAAATTAGGGCTTCAGCAAAAGTTGGAAATTTTGAAGTCTGTAACCACGGCTGGAAGCTCCTCAGAAAAATAAGAGTTTAGAGCCTTGGATCGAACCTTTTGATTGGACAGAAAGGTGGGCTTCATCAAACCCTAGTTCGGGTTCCTGTCTAGAAGATCTAGAAGTTTCGAAGGCAATTTTAAGGGGTCAAAATTTGGAGATTTCAAAATTGAAGTATGCTAGTTTGATCAGCTTAGCAAGACACATCCTTCCATCCATTCAGAAGTGTGAAAGTCAAAGATTGGATTTTTAGGGATTCTCTAGCAAACCCTAATCAAGCTCCAGATCAAGTTTCAGGGGGAGTTGAGGCTAAGGCCTTACATAAGAAGACTACAAGAAGTCTCGACAGGTATGAGTCAAGGAGGTTCAGGTATGTCTTGAAATCTGATTCCTGATTAAATTCATAATGTGTTTGTCTTCATATTATTTGTTAGTACAATATTGATTAATGTTAGACTTATCTTATCACCCTAGTAACAGTATGAATGCATGTGAATGATCGAAGACATTCATTGATTAGGGCTATATGATTGTACTAATGCATTATGGTGTTGTGTGAGGTTGATGTTGTTTGCTAACAAGATTCAGGTACATCACGAAAGACAAATCAAGTTCCACATGAAGACAAAGACTCATCCATAATCTTTGTTCTACTTACGAGGTATGTATGACTTTGATATATTATACTTAACCTATGAGACATGCAGGTTCTAGCTCAGGATCTCTAAATCATTGAAGAGATTGTTTAGGTATGTTGTACATAACTAAGCAGGTATACTAATCCAGGTGTGTTTTCCTATGTCAAGTTAGAATCTTACCTTGTGTTAGGATCCCCTATATAAGTATACTTGGTATGATTGGTTATGCTTATTAATAAAGTTAATCAAGGGTTTATGCACATTATATCTCTTATCTTGATTAACTAACCAGAATAGTACTAATAATGATCAAACAAGAATATGCATGAGTAAAAGAAGACTTCCTTGAAACCCTAAATACTAATGATCATGACTATACATATTCAATATTATTTAGAATTGGAATGTTTTGAGAATATACTAATGAATGTATGTTTGTGTATGAGATCATGAGGATGACACTAGTGCACACTTGAGCATGCACAGTGGTACAGAATGAATAGAAGTTCAAAAGACATACAGAAGATCAAGCGGGAGGCAACCACACAAACATAAAAGATAAGTATTTGAGTTGTTATTTGAAATAGTAAATGATATTGCCTGTAATAGGTTGTATGCATAGAATATATGATGCTGAGTGTAAACATTCATAGAGCATTGAACAGTATACTACTAATATGCACATGATTGGTAAGTTGGACAAACATTCCATTGTTGCTTGTCTAGAATGAAACCTCTTTGCTGACATGCTGAGAGCTGTGCACACTCTCGATAGTATGCTCTGGTAGAGATGGAAGGCATCTAGATAGCCACTGTATGCATACAGGATATGGGAAAGTGTTGTGCCAAAGTATTGGTCAAGATAGTTGCATAAGTATGTAAATGATATCTGTATGCATAATAGGTTATCATGTCAACATGATTTCATGATTATGAATTATTACTAATCATGTACTTAATTTTGTTTTGTAGGAAAGATCATGAAGAATAATGAACACCGAACAAGTGATGGATGTTCAACAAGAAGATTTACAAATCAAACAAAATATAGAAGGCTCATGACTAGAAGATTCTCTTAGAAAGAGGAAGAGAATCATAACAAGATGTTTGATCCAAGTGGATAGATAAGACCATTCTCTTAATGGTGTAATTAAAGAAGAAGTGTGAATCAGGTTCTGTATGGGTACCCAGGATCGATAATCAATTGATGAGCTTAATGATCATCATGGGTGATGTGGATCTCAACCTTTGCTACAAGATTGAATATGGCTTCTATGCACAGATGACATCGATACAAGAAGGAACTCACCTCAGAGTTCGAATGATATTGAGGTTCATATCAATAGACCCATCTAATGGGAGATGGCACAGATAGATGGCTGCATAAAAGAAAATGAAATATCTCAGATTAATGTATTACTTCCTAGGTCTGGAAGTATGTCAAGGCTCAGAAGGAATCTTTCTCAACCAGGGAAAGCATGCTAAAAAATATTAAAAGGACTTGATGTGTTGGAATGGACACTCTTGAAGTTGTTATCAGATGACTCATCAGAGTTAGTGGATAGAACTCTATACAGACAAAATATTGAGTCATTGTTGTGTCTAACGAATACTAGGTCAGATATATGCTTTGTTGTGAACACCTTGTGTCAGTATCTAGTGGAAAACCAGATGTGTTCACCTGTTAGTTGCAAAGCATGTGATGAAATACCTAAAGGATACAATAGATTTTGATATATGTTATCTTAGAGATCATGACTTCAGATGGCTACACAGATGTTGATTGGGCAGAAATTGTATCAGACAGGAAGAGCACATCGAGAGGATGTTACTGTCTGGGATTAGCCATGATCTCATGGTTTAGAAGGAAGCAATATAGTGTGGCTCTTAGCACAAGCAGAATATATGGCTTCTTGCTCTGCTAAGTTATGAAACAGTATGGCTTCAGGATTGTTTGACTTAGAGATAGACCCAACTATGATCCTATGTGACAAACAGAGTTGTATCAAGATGGCAGAGAATCTAGTGTTCCAAGATATGGTGCAGAAAGGAACCAAAAGTTTGAATTTGTAACAAGTTACCAATGTACTAACCAAAATTCTACCGATCCGATGTACTAACCAAACCTCTACCTCAAATAAATTTTTCCGAGACAAACTTAATATAGTTCAGAAGGACCCTCCTCGAAAGGGGGAGTGATGTGATAACTCATGATGAGATTTCCTGCATCGACAGTGAAGTCGATGATGAGGATACCTATATTAGTGATGCCTACAGAGAGGTTGGTGGATGGTCCTTAGATAGGGTCAAAGGTGACAAGGGGATTGCATCATCCTTGAACATATGTTCTAAAGAGAGCCGTAGACGTATGTCTTCGAGAATGAAATCCTTGGTGGACATGATAGGATTGCATCATCCTCAAGAGAGTCGTAGACGTATGTCTTCGAGAATGAAGTTCTTGGTGAACATGTAAGGGGATTGGATCATCCCTGGAATTTAGTCCTAAATAAGAGTTGTAGACGTATGTCTTTGAGAATGAAGTCCTTGGTGGACATGATAGGATTGCATCATCCTCAAGAGAGCCGTAGACGTATGTCTTCGAGAATGAAGTTCTTGGTGAACATGTGAGGGGATTGGATCATCCCTGGACTTCAGTCCTAAAGAAGAGTCGTAGATGTATGTCTTCGAGAATGAAGTTCTTGGTGAACATGTGAGGGGATTGGATCATCCCTGGACTTCATTCCTACAGAAGAGCCATAGACGTATGTCTTCGAGAATGAAGTTTTTGGTGAACATGTGAGGGGATTGGATCATCCCTGGACTTCAGTCCTAAAGAAGAGCCGTAGACATATGTCTTCGAGAATGAAGTCCTTGGTGGATGGTTGAGGATTAAGTCATCCTTGGACGTAGGTCCTAAATGTACGGTTGAGGATTAAGTCATCCTTGGATGTGGTCCTAAATGTACGGTGGAGGATTAAGTCATCCTTGGACGTGGTCCTAAATGTACGGTGGAGGATTAAGTCATCCTTGGACGTGGTCCTAAATGTACGGTGGAGGATTAAGTCATCCTTGGACGTAGTCCTAAATGTACGGTGGAGGATTAAGTCATCCTTGGACGTAGTCCTAAATGTACGGTGGAGGATTAAGTCATCCTTGGACGTAGTCCTAAATGTACGGTGGAGGATTAAGTCATCCTTGGACGTGGTCCTAAATGTACGGTCGAGGATTAAGTCATCCTTGGACGTGGTCCTAAATGTACGGTCGAGGATTAAGTCATCCTTGGATGTGGTCCTAAATGTATGGTGGAGGATTAAGTCATCCTTGGATGTAGTCCTAAATGTACGGTTGAGGATTAATTCATCCTTGGACGGGGTCCTAAATGTACGGTGGAGGATTAAGTCATCCTTGGACATGGTCCTAAATGTACGGTGGAGGATTAAGTCATCCTTGGACGTGGTCCTAAATGTACAGTGGAGGATTAAGTCATCCTTGGACATGGTCCTAAATGTACGGTGGAGGATTAAGTCATCCTTGGACGTGGTCCTAAATGTACGGTGGAGGATTAAGTCATCCTTGGATGCGGTCCTAAATGTACGGTAAGGATTGGATCATCCTTGGACTTTGGTCCTGTGAACTGAGCCATAGACATGAGGTCTCAGAGAATTGATAGGACTAGATCGTCCCTGGACTTCGGTTCAAAAGGTACATGTTAGGACTGGATCGTCCCTGGACTTCGGTTCAAAAGGTACATGTTAGGACTGGATCGTCCCTGGACTTCGGTTCAAAAGGTACATGATAGGACTGGATCATCCTTGGACTTCGGTTCAAAAAGTACATGATAGGACTGGATCGTCCCTGGACCTCGGTTCAAAAGGTACATGGTAGGACTGGATCGTCCTTGGACCTCGGTTCAAAAGGTACATGACAGGATTGCATCATCCATGGACCTATGTCCTAAAGAGAGCAGGATTGATCATCCTGTAATATGATTGTGTGTGTTGATGCGGTTACTTGTATCTGTATGGATACTTGTACTAATGATGTGGTTACTTGTATCAGTATGGATACTTGTGTGATGACGATGCTAATGATCGTGTGATGACGATGCTGATGATCGTGTGATGACGATGCTGATGATCGTGTGATGATGATGCTGATGATGCTGATGATCATGTGATGACGATGCTGATGATCGTGTGATGACGATGCTGATGATCGTGAGATGACGATACTGATGATCGTGAGGATCCAGATGTTGATGTTGTTGTAGCTGTTCGAGTGCTGCAGAAGATAAAGACTCAGTACTGAAGATGTTGATGTTCCAGTAACTGCTTGAGTTACTGATGATGTTGAGAAAGCTTCCAATGATTTATAGATGTATCATGTATGATGTTGATGACTCCTTGCTCGTGCAGATACTGTTATAATATCCTTCTCGTTAAGGGGGAGTGTTGAAATATTGTAACTTCAAAGAATATTATATTTGTACTTTATTATTCTGGAGATGTTTCATTCCTCCATAAAGATCTTATTGTATATCCGGAGATGTTTATTCCTCCGTCGGAATGTGGTAACTTGGGTTATTAGACTTCCCTAGTGGGGTTCGGCCCTGTATGTGTTATGTGGGTCAAAGGGTTGTTAGACCACCCTAGTGGGGTCGACCCAGTCAGTTATAATAGGGTATTTAACCTAATGGTTAAATACGAGCCTACATGTACTTGTGTAAAAGATATGTCAGAGTAGTGTATAAATAGAGGAGGTGTGTTCCTCATTTGATACACACACTCACTTGTGGAGGAGAGGTATGCTATGGTGGAGGAGGAGATCATATCTTTGGTTTGCATCTTTGTATATTGATGGTCATCTATATTGAGGAAGCTTTACTGGGTTTTCTACCCCATGAGGGTTTCCCAGGATAAATCTGTGTCTCTTGTGTTTATGCTATGCTTGTTGTTTCTTCAGTGATCCTGTATATGCTATTATTGTGAAATGGAATGTAATGCTGCTATTTTCTGTCTTAGCATATTAAATCTTAACACCTTAGAAAAAGCTTTGTCCTCAAATCTTTAGATGTGGAAATTGATGCAGAATCTGAAGGAGTGGTTCCCCTGTAGCATCCTCGGGTTGCATTCTGGGCCACTAACGCCTTTTGAGTTTCAGGGAGGATTGCTTGAAAGGCTGTGGACAAAGAAGAACTATATCAACTACATGAAAAGTGTGCTCAGAATGTTGCTGATCGGCTTGGTGTTTCCGTCAAATTCTTGCCATGTGAAGATTGTCCTGCAAAATGAGAAGAAGTTGATCGCGGTTTCGAAGAAATGATTCAATTGCCTAAACTGGGGAGCTGCTGAGGGTGTATGGAAGAAGAATTGGCGGTGCCTGTCCATAGAATGCTTCATATGGTGTCCCTTTAGATGTGGTATTGTACCACTGGAGCGCTTCTACGAAATCCATAGAAATAGTTGTCCAAATATGTGTAGTGATGAGCAAGGGTTCGAGCAGTCCCGAAAGGAGTGCCGTTTCACCTTTGTTGACCTGGAAAGTATCACAGTCAACCACCATCTGTTGAATTGTCATTTTTCGTCCCTGCCAAAAGAAGTTACATTGTTCTTGATCATATGTTTTGAGGAAACCAGAGCACCCTTTCGATGAATAAGCATGGAGTTCATAGAAGAGATAGCCATGTTGAACAGATTGCAACCAATTTGGAACAAGCAAAGAAATAGCTGTAATACAAACTAGGTCATCAATTGTGCGAGAATGAGCATCTGCCACCATATTGTCCTTACCCTTCTTGTAAGTGATCGTATAGGTAGAACCCATGAGTTGGATAACCCATTTCAGGTGTTCTGGGGAGGAGACCTGTTGTTCCAAAAAAAATTCCAGACTCTGGAGATCAGTATTGATGCAGAAATAATTCCCTAATAGGTATGGTTTCCACTTTTGTACTACATGCAAAATAGCCAGCATTTCCTGCTGATATGTAGATGCGGCTAAATTCTTACTGGAAAGGTCTCTTGAAGGTGACATGCCCACTAGTTCAGCAAATACACCTGCATATCTATCCAAGGAAGTAGTGGATACCGTTGATGGGTTCATATGAATGGAATGGATTTGAGCGATGACACCATGTGAATTCTTCTTAAGGATATTTTCTAGGCGATGTGAACTGATGATGCGAAGAGACCCTTGTTGTAAGCCCGTAAATTTTTGTTGTTTTCCATTGACTGAAAACTACATCCAAAATTCAACAAAATCCCATAAGATGGGGCCAAGTGTGCATAACCATTGAATGCCCAAAACCACATCACATCTGCCTAGGGACAAGGAAAACATGTCAAAGCAGAGGTTATAATATTCCAGAGAGATATGCACATTGTGACACTTCCCCTTGAAAGGTAAGGTGCCCCCATTGGCAACCATGACTTCAAAGTTGGAGCAAGGATGGAAAAAACAATTGTCCTCGTTGGCGATCCGAGGGTCAATGAAGTTATGCATGCTACCAGAATCAATGAGTATTGTAAGAGGAAGATTATTGAAGTAACCCTTGACCCGCATTGTTTGGGGGGTGGTGACGCTGGATAAAGCATGGAGAGATATCTCTGGTTGGTCATCCTAAGATGGGGGGTCAATAGGAAGCTCCTGAATGTCGACCTGATCATCCAATGTATCTGGAGCTTCTTCACCAATTTTAGAAGCAAGCGGAGAATCCATATCTAAGAGATAGAGATTTTGCTAAACACATTTATGTCCCCGAGTGAATTTCTCATCACAATTATAACAAAGCCCTTTTTCTCTACGTGCCTGCATCTCTATTTCAGACAAATGCTTGATAGGAGTTGGTCGAGGAGCTAGCGGGATGGGAGGTCGTTGAGAACCCATATTTCAGAATAGAACAAAAGTGGGTTTGGAGCGTTGTTGGGCTGCAATCTTGTCTTCTGCCAACTTAGCCAACCCCAAGGATTCCATCATTGTGTTGGGACAGAACATTTTAACCTCTGAGCGGATTCAATCCTTAAGACAACTGATAAAACAACTCCTGTAGAATTCATCAAACAATCCTTCTGTTTGATTGGCTAGTTTCTCAAATTATGTTTAATACTCTCTCACAGTGCCAATTTGGCTAAGTTTAGTGAGGGCTCCTATGAAGTCATCAAAAGCATTATGATGAAATCGTTGCAAAAGGAGCTGGCAAAAATATGGCCATTTTGGCTCTTCATGAGCCTTGATGTACCAACGGTACCATTGAAGAGTTTCCTGTTCCAAATGAAATGATGCAAGTGGAAATTTGGTGACATCAAAAGTATTATGCAGATTGAAATACTATTCTGTGTGATAGATTCATCCAGTCGAATCAGTACCATTGAAGCGAGGAAAATGAAGCTTCAGACCATGGAAATTGCTAGAAGAAGAGAACCCATTGTCTAATGAAGACTCGGACTATCGTTTGTTGTTCATGGTTGAATGCTCAAGATGGAGGCCGAGAAATTTTTCATCCAAATCCCAGAGTTTGGTTTGGATGGCTGCAAGTGCTTCCTCCATGGTTTTTTCTCCTTTGTGGGTGACAACCACAAGCAGGAGTTTTTTTTTGGGGAATGGGTAGAAAAACACAAACAAAAGCTTATTTAGTAAAAGGGAAATTTGGATTTGGGAAAAACCTTGATGGGTAATTGGGGTTTGACTAGGTTTTGGACACTTTCGAATGGATAGGGAAGCAGAAAATGAGGATTTCAGAAGTGATGTGAAGGAATGGGAAAATTTGTCAGAGAAGGACAAAGAAGCAGAAATACGGAATGAACACGGTGGCAAAATTTGGAGGTGAGTGGGTGAAAATTGAAGAAGTTATGGTAAACCCTAAAAATAGACAAATGTGAGATTTATGGCTTTGGGAAGTAGAACTTGGGATAGGGTCCTCAAGAATGAAATATGCAGAATGGGATTGCAGGGGTTTCCGGGAAGTTTCAAGGGAAACAGAGTTAAAACAAGGGAGATATGGCGAAAAAACAATTTTTTTTTTGTTTTTTCAAAAATGGATCTGCAATGGCACGGAAGGGATCGACAATAGATGGATCTGAAAATAGCGCCGAATGGATGGAAAATTGCTGGATCTGAAATGACTTTCAAAATAGATCTAAAACAGCTGGATCTAGAACAACTTTCACAATGGATCTGAAACGAATGGATCTGAAATGGCTCGGAATGGATCTGAAATGATGTGAAAGTGATTGCCAATAGTTCAGCTGAAAATAGATATGGACCCCAGGTATGTTCGACTTCCTAATAGTTCATGGGTTTCACACAGCCACGAATGTTTCCTGATGGATTGCATATTGGGGCAGTACCCCTTACTCCACAGCTTAGGTAAAACTAATAACCGCTTTGCCACAAATGATAGCTCTTGTTTTACCTCACGAGTGGGAACTAGTCAATCAAGTAAGGGTCGTTGTCATTTTCTCTGGCCGGTCCTCTCAATGGGCTAGCTACTTTGGGGTTCTTGTGGTACTCCTCACAATGCATTTTAGGGCTTATGCCCAAGTACTTCCCACAGTTAAGTGGATAGGGATTATTCCCAGATCCGAACTTGCAATAGATGTGAAAAATTGGCAAAATTTCCACCCAACGAGGCCAATAAAGTGCTCTGATACCAGATGTGAGGAACCTGCAATAATTAATTAATGAAAACACACGAGATAGAAGAAATAGCAGAACTTGGAATCGCCTTATTGATCGCAGGCCACTTCGAGGGGGAAACCTCGTTTGATCAAGCTCAATACAAATAACTTCACGATGCCTTCAGTGGCCTTATCACACACTCATATACTAAGTCTATGCCCAATACTATGGGTCAATACCATGGGACATATAATACTATGGGACGACTTACAAAGCATATGCGTCCAATACTATGGGTCAATACCATGGACTAATACAAACTATGGATCAACAAATACTACGGGATGACTTACAAAGCATATGCGTCCAAAAAAAATATACTAACAAAGTAAAGATAAGGGTTGAGACGGGTTCCTAACAATCTTCATG
Source organism: Larix kaempferi (assembly GCA_027924585.1). NCBI lineage: Eukaryota > Viridiplantae > Streptophyta > Pinopsida > Pinales > Pinaceae > Larix > Larix kaempferi. Next base: position 754,757 of record BSBM01000286.1, read on the forward strand.
AATGACCTCATGGTAGAGATCTATTTTGTTTTCTTCCAGAAGAGGCTGCCGAGGGTGCTACCAAAAATGAAGGATTTATTGCAGCCATCCATGGAGAAGAGGGTTGGGGATTGGTTTTTGTTGAAGCATGGGACTGTGATTAGGGTCTATGGTTTCTCACATGCCCCCTATGTGTTGCTTTCCTTGCTAACCCCTAGAGTGTTCAATTTGGAATTTATAAAAGAGAAGCTGAAGGTAGAATGTGACCATTTTCTGGATGATAGGAAGTTATCTAACATCAATTTCCCATGGGCACTAGGTTCCTTCATTATCAAAAATAAGGCATCTCTCCCAGCTATTGAGCAAATGATGGGTGACATGGGATTTCCATCCAAAGCGGCCATAAACTATGATCCACACCATATAAATTCAGAAAGAAGGAAAGAAACAAATAGGAAAGGGTATGAGCATTTTGAGCTTGCAGGCCTAGCTGAAAGGAAAAATTGGTTAGAATATATTGACAAAGGTCAGATGGAAGTGGACCCACCAGGAGATTCTTCATCTTTATCATTCCTTTTTCAAAATAGTACATCAGCAATGCCTATTTCGCATGGTAAAACCCCAACAGTATCAGCAACCCTGCCCCTTACCATTCTCCCAGAAAAATCTATAAAGGAGGGGGGTAGTGACCCCATGGATGTAGACAGTAGTGCAGAAAGAACCTCAAAGAGGAAAAAGGTGGAAGAGCCTGGGCAACAATTAGTGACCGTGAAAACATGGCAGCCCAAGAAAAAGTAGGTCGGATTTCTGGTGCCATCCTTTGAGGTCAAGGAGCATGTATTTAACAAAACACCCACCGGACCTACAGCATCAACCATAAGCAGGGCTAAGTGGTTGGAGGAATATGAAGAGAGCCCATACAACATATCAGAAGAAGCAAAATTGTATGCTGATGTGAGAAAAATCGCCAAGAAGGATGTGGCTTTGGTAGCAAGAAGAAACCTTGCCCAAAATACATTAAGCCTTGCTTTAGGCACCAAAAATAAAGCTACAGAATTGAAAGTGAATCTAGAATACATTCCTATACCATAGAGCTATAAAAGGTGTAGGTCAATGAAGCCAAAGTGCAGAAGCAACTGGGATGGGAAAAGGAAGAAAACAAAAGCCTGAAAACACAAGTGAAAAAGTTCCAAGCTTCACTATTTTCCACTGAAACTGAAGAAAGCAAAAGGGCAGCATTTAGAAGCTATTGGAGGAAAAAGACCAGGAAATCCTGACACTAAAGAGGAAACTGAAGATTTTAGTTGCCCAGCTGGTGAATGCACTTGAAATTGCAGAAATAGAAGAGGAAAAAGAAGAATTGCAAGGTAAATTGATTGACTGTAAAGCCAAGCTATTGGAATTTGAAGAAAATGAGAGAAAGTGGTAGGAAGATATGAAATTGGTAATGGACAACGAGGAGGCCTTGAAGGTTTAGGTTGAAGGGATTGAGAAGAAGTTGAAAAAAAAAAGAGCAAGAGATAGAATCCATTCCCACACCCTCAATAGAATCTGGTGATTTTACCATTATAGGGAAAATAGCCAAGGCTACTTTGGATGATACAGAAGTAATCACGCTGAAGAAACAAAATGCCAACATGAAGACCCTGAAAGACACTGCAGAAAAAGACAAGGAGGCTTGGGAAACCAAGTACCAGGCTATGCAAAATGATTATGATGTGTTGAAGCTACAAGTTATAGGGCAAAGTGCATTACAAGAAGTAAAGAGGATCATCTGGGATGATATTGTTGCACGAGCAAGGGAACTGAGACCATATTTGGAATTCATAATGGATAACGAAGTTGTAATCAAGCTGGCAAGGTTAACTGTCACAATGGCCAATGAAAAGCTGAATAAGAAACCTAGAGAGTATGCCCAGAATGCAATTGAGTTCTTGAATGGTTTATCTGAAGAGCAGGTTCAAGCGACCAATATAAAGGACAGAGTAAACACTATCATCTGTGCAAGAAGGGTAATTCACAAACAACTACAAGTGAGCACTATCCAAGAGGGGATAGACATCCTGGCTGGCCAAGTGAAGCTCTTCAGAGAAGCATTCGATCCCTTGTTCAAGAAAGGTCTGCCCATGTTTTGGGAGGAAGATGGTACAATGAGAACTAAGGAAGAGTATCAGAGAAAGCTTTGGGAGTGCAGGCTGGACCAGGGGAGTTTTGCAGACATGGAACAACCATTGATAGGCAATACGGTAGTTGACAAATTGGCAAAGTACTTCGAGCTAGTCTCCACATTTAAAGAGGTTGAGACACTCCTCGAGGGATATTCATACAAAGAGCACACCGAGATTAGGGTGTTACTCAAGGATATTGCCACATTAGATCTAGCAGCATCCGAGCAGTGGAAACTTATTGAAAAATATGGGAAAGCCAAATTGAAGCTGACTGCATGAAGGATCGAAGATAGTGGAAGCAGTCAGCCGTAGGAGCAGTCGCCAGAACATTTTTTTCTTTTTGTTAGAGTCTGTTTTCATTTGGTAAAAGTTATCAGTAAATTTGTAAAAGACAGTTGAGCCAGTTTGGCCAGATTTGTCATTTTGTTGAAGTGGCGAACCTATTGCATAGGTGTCACTGGTCTATAACTATTTTTTGTTAGAACAAGTCGATCCTGAGGCTCATAAAATCTATATATACAATGTAAAAGAATGCTAAAGGGTTTAGAATTTTGGGAAACCCGTATATTGCTCTGAGTTGAATGTTTTTTCTACTATTTTGTAAAAATTAGGCAAAGCCGAACATGCAATTTTACCAGGGATTCATGTGTTATTAGTCTTGTAGTTAGTTTATCTCTTTCCTTATGTGAATGTGTTTCTTTCTTTGTTAATCCATATTGTTATGTTGTTCATGCTTGGATAAGTGTTTTATCATAATAGAATTCATAGTTATTATGCTCTATTATTTTCATTCCAAGTGTTCAGAACCAGTTCTGCTAAAATCGATATAGAATTCATATCCATATTCTCTATATTGGTGGATTGTTCATTTTTCTTCTAAATCATCAAAACTAAATCACTTTGACTGTAATTTGGTGGCTTCCTTGCCTCTGAGTGAGTTTGTTTGCTAAGCATTGTCATGATATACAATTTCTATTTGTCTTGACTCCATGGCCCAATGGGTACCTATTTCATTTTCAACCAAACAACAAGTTAATTTCAGTTTTAATCATTTATATGGCCCTGTTAAAACCTGTTTGTGAGAGATCCCTCTCTGGAGGATAAGAAGCTAGCTTATCCCTCGTTAAGTGGTTTTGTGGTTACCCTATTTTGGCCTCTCTGCAACCTTGAGGTACGATTTGGGTGCTAACAATATGAACCCCAAAAATGTATTGATACCAAAAACATGTATACCAAAGGTTTTGTTTAGCAGTACAAAGTGGTTGTGTCATGATACTGCTACTCCATCTCCTTTTTTTCTTCAATGCCTTCTTTTTTTGCAAATCTTGGAAACTATTAGGTTCATTGTTCTTGGTAGTTAGGGCCATAGTGCCAATGTGGCTTATATTTTGTTCATGAATAAGAGCACCCCTCTTTGAAAGTATTGCACTAAGAAAACAATTTTGGGTGTGTTTAGTCCATTAAAAGAAGCACCAATATCTAGTATGTGTGTGGCCGGGTCATTATTGGGCACTCTTTCAGCTTCCAACAATAGCAATAAGTGGTTCTAGGATGACTATGTTTGGATCGATGCACATTCCTAACATTGGAAACAATAAAGGACATTTTCCTTTCTGTCAAAACTTCCAAATAAACGATCCATCACTCAACAAGCAAATCTTTTGTAGCATCATATGCAGAATGGTATGTTCATCATCCATTGTTAGTGACAAAATATTTAGCATCGTAGGGTATGTTCAACATATGAAGAAGGGTATGTTCATCGTCGATGGGTTGAGGAACTATCAATACATAAGTTTGGTACAAAAGTGATAATAATTTCTAGTAGTATAGACTAGCAAAAGTAACCTATAGAGGGTGCCCCCAACTTTGGGATGGAGGGTCTAGTTGTGAGTAGCATATGATAACACTTTGAGACCTGTTACACAGATTTAGATGTCAATTCCAACTTGCTATAAGTCACTTAAGACAATTTGCATACATGATGTATATCACATGAGATCTAATTAATGGCAGACCTCTCATTCTCTGTTAACATTCTCCATATGTGTTAATAAGACATAGTTGCAACAGGACTAGAACCCCAACTCCATGTGGAAGTTGGTTTTGGAATAATGGATTCAAGAAGTTTGACTGCTCATTTTTTTCCAATTAATTTTTAAAAAAAAGGGTACATGTAGATGTCACGTCCCCTCCCATCTATCCAATGCAAGGAAGGGAACGAGACACCAAAATCTGAGATTTTACAAAACTTAGCCCCATTCATCATTGAAAATTCATATAAATAAAATCATGTCTACATATGCATACCCAATTAAACACGCACGGAGGGATTAAACTACCCAGACACATTTCATATGCATTTAGCATATCAATAACAATCATCAATTAAAAAATTGTAGAAGTAAATACACATAAGAGAATACTTATCTTGGTTATGAAGTTGTCCCAAGCAATTAGCTATGCAGCTGCAATGTTCCAACCCAACCATAGGTCTTTGCCCATCCTGTATTCTTTCAGCACTCAGAGACCACCACCAAGCTGGGCATGATATCTACAAGGAAAAGGGGACTCTCAAGCTCAGCACAGCCCAAAGCAATGGATACCCATCTCAACCCCAAAATTCTCTTACACACAACAAACTCAAATATTGGGCATGGATACACATTTTCAACAATGGAATTTACAAAATAAGGTCCATGGGTTTTCCCCAAATCGTGGCACACCCAAAAACAAATTGTGGGAAAAGGAAATCAACCCCAGGGGAGAAACTGATTTTTCTCACAAGTATGTGAGCATTTAGATGACCAAAACAGCCTCTATGAAACCCCCAAATCAATTCATTCTCTTCTCCACTGTTATGAAAAACAAAAATGCCTTTCCCAACTAGAAAAATGAAGGAAAACACAACAAAACCATGAAGGAAAACACCCAGGAAGCTCAGACTGCGTGAGGGAGAAAAACCTGATGGGTGAAGAATGGCTTGGGGAGCAATTCCTTGGCTCTTTACTTTCCCAAGAAGTCAAACATGAATTTCCATGAAGGGTGGCTTGCCCATACCCGAATTTGGACAGCCATACCTCTCCATTCCCCAAGGCATTAACTACCTCAACCAACTCTTGGGAGAAATGAATGATTGCACACAAAAGTTAATTTGGGTAGTTGAGGGTTCATGGGTTCTCTCATTGACACTTGGATTGACTTGATTGGATCAATGGTTTGAATATTTCCCTCCTAATTCCTTGTAAAAATGATGTCCTCATCTCTTGTTGCATTGCATAGCTAGTTGTGGGAATTTCTATTAAAATGTGTATTTACAATTTCCATGGCTCACTAGCACATGGATAGCATAATACCAAATACTTGCATGTTCAAGGTTGATCATTCAATAGTGGGGCCTTGGCCTTGAGCTACATGCTAGGAATCATACATAACATGCATACAATATTTACATTATAGCCAAAATATCCTAAGGGTCAAAATGGGGGTATTACAGTAGGTGCTAGGTTTGACTTTTTTTATCTTTGTTTAAATATCATAACATAAGGATTAAATTAGTTTGTGTATTTTTTTTTATCTAAATAGTTAGAGGTGATGATGTAAGTAGTTCAATTTTGAGAGTTGATAGCATAAGTAGTTCAGTTCTTATTTCATCAATTTAGTTCTTATTTCCCTTATGATATTCATTTTTTTAAATATTTCAATATTGAACCATTATTTTAATGGTGAAACAATACAACTTAATTAATGTCAAGTGAGCAATTTTATATTGGACTAGAGCTCAATTACAAGTACCCTTGCCCCATAGCTCAATTCAAAGAAACTTTGTCCTACCATGTGTGTATGAGGATGTTATTTTCAATATGTATTATGTAATTTGAATTTCCACTTGGTTTATACTTTATCTAATATTCATATTAGTAATCATGTTTGAACTTTAGATTTGTTTTTCTAAGTAGAAGAAACATTATATTATATAAATGATTACAACTATTTACATGTGTCTAGAAACTATAGGATTTCATCCTGCACCAAAATTGCAAGCTGAAGTCTAACTGATCCCAATTTATACTACATAGCTTCCATAGCCCATAACAAAACAAGGCAAACATGACTTTCGACTGAGTTAAAAGGCCTACCATTGAGTACATATTGTTTATAGAAATTAAAAAAAAACTAACATAATTTTTCCTAATCTAGACCATGATGAGCCGTAGTTGGTGAATCGGGCTAAGAAACATTGTATAGATGAGAAGGAACCATTAGAGGCACACCCAATAGAACAACATCCTGAGGTAAGGAACAACTAACATGTTAATAATTGTGAAAATGATTTGATTCTTGAATTTCATATGTATTGTAATTTAGTGATTCACTAATTAGTAATTACTAATACATACACACACACAGAGTACCCCTGACATACCCAAGTCCTTTATTTCAAAAAATGGCATCCCCATCCCTGTACCCGTCCCCGTACCCAAGTTTCTTGGAAACTTAGGAACTAATCCTAGGGGATAAATAGGATATCATGAACACTTGATGCATGTTGGATAGTTTCTAATGTTAGACTGAAATTAACATTAACATTAACATTTAATTTCTTTAGATAATCGAATATTTTTGAGCCGTTGAGCAGGTAGAGTCTTGAGGAGCTACTTGCAGAAAATATGATTATTGTATTTTCAAACGGACAAAAAAAGGGATTGGACGGATTTGAAGATGAGGTATATTTTTTATATTTGATTCTTTGATATGATATGATATAGAATATGTCTTTGTGGTAACTTGTAGTGACTTATATTTAAGTGATGTGCAATTTGGTTATATGTAGAATGTCAAAGGGATATCAAGATGGGGTTGAAGAAATCATGGATTTTGCAATGAGGCATTCAAAGGATAAAAAGAAAACCAGATGCCCTTGTAAACAATGTTGCAATGTTGCAGTACTATCATTGGAGGAAGTACAAGACCACTTGATGATTCATGGTATAATGAGTTCATATATGTTGGAACCTAAGGTATGGATGGTTCATCACACCTATGTATCTTCTGGAGACAATCAGTCATTATATGACATGAAACTAGTAGAGAAGTCGACTGGAGTCCTGACTAGGCAAGTTGGATAAGCGATTGTATAGTCAGTTGAACAGACGATTGGTTCGTTGGAACAACCATGGTCGGCACAACTACAACAACCGAATAAACCTTAGTACGTTGTGTATTTTGTGGAAATAGTTAGGACCAACGACCCTATTTGTGGACTAGATCTTCCTTACTTTTAGGGTGTTGGTTATATCTGATGAGTATAAAAGGAAGACCCTATGGGTTGATTCGACATGAAGAATATATGATTTTCGAGATGTCTATCATGCTCAACATGCATTGTGATGTTCTTATCATAATGATTTGTGCTTAAGTGCTATAACGGTGTCTTTAGACACCACCTCTCTTCTTGAAATATTGTTCCCTTTTGTCCTATCTTTTCTATTGTATGGTTCAAAGTCAAGAGGTTTCCCAAAATGGTATCAGAGCTGTTGGTTTTGACCTAGCCCTATTGTCTACAAATCATGTTGAGTCAGATCTAGGATTGATCGAATCTGGGATGAATATTTGTTGAGTGATACCTCTTTTTGAAGTTTGATTAGATCTATTTCATTAGAAGGATTACTTCCAGGATAGAGTCTATTGTTCTCAATGGAAAAAAATATGCAATATGGGAGCCATATATGGAGACCTTTTTGAAGAGAAAAGGATTTTGGAATTTCATGAATACTACTATTGCTCCCAACAGACGCCAATGTTAAGTTTATCATTGATGTAAAGAAGGATGAAGCTATGGTTTTCATCATGACTTACATTTTGAGGGAGTTTTGCTTTCATACAAATGAAATCGATTGTCCTCATGTCGTTTGGAATAAGTTGAATATTTTGTTCAACAAGATAAATGAAAGTATATTTATGCATATAGGGAAAGAGTTGATCTCTCTAGAACCTCTTTCCTTTGATCGAATCGAGGACTATTTGGCTTGCATCAAGGAGCTACAGCTAAAATTAGGCAAGTGTGGAAAGGATTTTTGAAGAAGGAAGGACAGCTTGAATTGAGTTGGCTCTGATGAACTTGAAGAAACCTTATGATGTTTGATATTCCTCATTTCACACCAATTGGATGTCATAAAAACAAGATGGTAAGGATTTTATCTTTGATACTTTCTATGATTTGTTGATTAAGGACCAACAAAATTTTTTTTAAGAAGGGAAGCTTGGTACTAAGCACCAAGCTCACTTGCTGAAAAGCAAGGTCAAGCCAAATCTTAAAGAACATGGTCGAAAAGATCACTGACTAGAATGTATCTACCAACCTACTAAGGGGAATACTCGAGAGTCATCATCAACGAAGAAGGATCGAAAGAAGAAGACTTGTTGGTATTGTGCAAAGGTGGGACATCTCAAGAGGAATTGTTGGAGGAAAATGAAGGATTTAGAAGGTAAGGTCAAGAATCTTGAGGATAATGCATCAACTGGACAATTGACCAATTGACCTCCTAATAATTATACATTCTCTATTATCACTTCCTACGAATTGCATGCCTGCATTAATCAAAATGAGTGGATAGTTGACTCTAAATGTACTCATCATATGGAAAAGGATGCTTCTCTGCTCTCTTCTTTAATTGGTTCTCCCGAAGAGAAGATTTATGTCACCAATGATTATGCTCTCACTATTGTTGTAAATGGTGATATTGAATGCTAACATGGTCACATATCCAACATATTTCATGTACCTAGTTTGAGTGCAAACATGTTGTTCGTTGCTCAATTGACAAAGACGAAGAATATTGTTGAGTTTTTGTCATATCATTTTATCATAAAGAATCTGAGGCTTGGGGGGGGGAATTATTGCTTCGGGATATTTGGATCCCAAAGAAGGATTTTATAAGTTTTGTGATCCTCCCATAAATGCTTTTCGGATGACTAGACCGACTGCACTCATCGCTCAAATTGACGACATAATTCAAATTTGTCATGAATGACTTGGACATCTAAATTTTTGAAGTTTGGAGATGATGGTAACTCACAATATGGTTACTGGTCTCCCAAATATTGTTCCACCTATTGGAGTTTGTAAAGGATGTATGCTTGGAAAGCATCATTAGACACCTTTTGATTTGGGAAAATCATGGCGAGCACAAAATCAACTGGAACTTGTTCACAATGATCTCTTTTTCATGAGCAAAATCTCATTAGCAGTTGGGAAATGTATTTTGACCTTTATTGATGATTTCTTTAGATTTACATGGGTATATTTCTTAGAGAATAAGATTCAAGTATTTGAATGATTCAGGGAATTTAGAACACTCATTGAGAAGCATTGTGGTTGACCCATTAAATGTTTGAGATGAGACAATGGTGGTGAATATGTGAGTCAAAATTTTGAAAAGTATCTCTTGCAACACGGTATTTCTTGGCAGAGATATGTCTCTCACATGGAATTTGGTAGAAATTTCCAGGTGCTTACTGCAGACCAAATATCTTCTGATGAATTTTTGGGAAGAATTTGTCTACTACTCCAATTATATCCTCAAGCTTGTTCCAATGGCCAGATCATTCATTCACATGACTCCTATCAAGAAGTGGAATGGACGGAAACCATTTGTTGGACACCTCAGAACTTTTGGATGCATTGCTTGGGAAGATATCAATGATAATTACAGAAATAAGTTGGATGCAAAGAGTCATTCTTGCATCATGATGGCTTACTTAGATGAGTTGAAGGCCTATATATTGTTTGAACCTATCAAGCAACATATCATCTTAAGCAGAGGTGTGATCTTCGATGAGACGATTTCAGGTAATAAGCTATTGAATTCCTCCTTCGGTCCATTGAACAATGATCCGTTTTACATTCTTGAATAATCTGGATTGACTATGTCCGTAATTGGAGTCATGATTGGACAAATGAATTATTCTCTTGAGTCAACTAGTATTTAGTCTACCATGACAGCTGAAGTTGGTACTCCCGACTACCCTGACTCACACGACTGAGGATATCCAAACTAACTCATCACCAAATCGCCTTCCTTAGTGGGTTGTTAAAATTATTGAAGTTGTTGGATCGGATGCTAGTGATGCTAGTATTGGTCTGTAGACTCGTAATTAGAAACAATGTGGAAATGTTTCCTTAATGGCATGTGTTCTTGACACCTATGATCTTGATACATATGTTGATACTCAAGGTGTGCCCAAATGGGAGAATACTATGATTGTTGAATTAACTCCTTGAATAAGAATCAGACATGGTACCTTGTTCCCTAACCGTAAGGAAATAATGTCATGAAGTGTCGATGGGTCTATAATACCAATTTTACCTACGATAGTGTTCTTGAATGCCACAAGGCTTGTTTGGTTGCCAAGGTATTTTCTTATCAAGAAGGCATCGATTACACTGAAACCTTTGCCCATATTGCAAAGATGAATTATGTTCGATTGATCATTTCCCTTGTTTCTCATTTTGGGTGAGAGATTCATCAAATGGATGTTAAAATTGATTTCCTTCATGGAGATATGACTGAAGAAATCTACATGGAAAAACCCCTGGATTTGTGACAGATTATGGTCTTGTTTGTCAACTAATGAATTCAATGTATGGTTTGAAACAAGCACCTTGTGCTTAATATGAGAATATTGATTATTTCTTTGTCAATCTTGGCTTCAAATGTTGTGAATCTAATCACAGTATTTATGTATTACATGTTCATGGTGATACTTTAATTGTGGCATTGCATGTTGATGATTTAATCATAACTGGTAATAATGTCAACCTTTTTTTGGGTTTGAAGAAAAAACTTGCAAATACCTTTGAAATGATTGACCTTGGTATTTTGCATTTCTCTCTTGGCATTCAAGTTATCCAAATGGATGATGGTATCTTTCTTTCTCAAACTAAATATGCCTTGGATTTTTTGAAACAATTCAAGATGGACGGCTGTGGGTCACGTGCTACAAATTATCAGACGAGCATGAATATGTTTAAAGACCGCAACTCTCCGCGAGTTGATGCCACTCTTTATCGATATTTGTTCGGTAGCCTAATTTATTTGACGCAAAATCAACCAAACCTTTCCTTTTCCATTAGTGTGGTTTCCTAGTACATGCAAGATCCTCAATAAATCCATTAGAAGGATGCAAAGAGAATTGTTAACCATATTAAGGGCACTTAACATTATGGTATTAAGTATTGTCATAGTATAGAACCACTAGTCAGATACACTAATTTCGACTAGGGTGACAACATTGACGACCACAAGTCTACTTTTGGCTATATGTTTCGACTAAGTTCTGGACCCTTGTTCTAGTCATGTAAGAAACATAAGGTAGTCTCTCTTTCCACTACAGAATATGAGTATCGTGGTACTGTCAATGAAGGTACAGAGAAAATTTGGATTCATCAGCTTCTCGATGAGCTTGGGTTTCCTATTCAGGCCTCCAATATTATTCATTGTGATAATCATGGTGCTATTCAAGTTGTTGATAATCTTGTTGCTCATAGCAAAATGAAGCATGTTGAACTTCATGTTCATTATCCGATACAATTGGTACAAGTGAATGTTGCCTCACTTGTTTATTGCAGGATAGATGATCAGGTTGTTGATATCTTCATGAGTCCATTACCAGAAGCTAAGTTTGTGAAACTTTGGGATATGATTGGGCTTTAAGAAGAAGTAATTTAGTGGAGAGGGGGGGTTTTCAGAGAAAGTAATTTCACCTCTTGAATCTCTAGGTGCCGATAGGGGGATGTTAGAACCTAAGGTATTCATGGTTCATCACACATATGGAGGATCTTCTAGAGACAATCAGTCGTTATATGATAGGAAACTAGCAGAGCATTCGATTGGAGTCTCGACTAGGCAAGTCGATGGAGAACTATACATTCGGTTGAACAAATGACTGGATTGTTGGAACAAACATGGTCAACGCAACTAAAAAAATTGACTAAACCTTGGTACATTGTGGATTTTTTGGAAATAGTTCGGACCAATGACCCCTATTTGTGGACCAGATCTTCCTCACTTTTAGGGAGTTGGTTAGATCTGATGAGTATAAAAGGATAACCCTATGGGTTGAACTGATATGAAGAATATATGATTTTCGATATGTATGTAATGCTCAACATGCATTATGATGTTCTTATCATAATGCTTTGTGCTTAAGCACTATAACAGTATCTTTAGACACCACCTCTATTCTTGGAATACTGTTCCTTTATGTCCTATCTTTTATGTTCTATGTTTCAAGGTTAAGAGGTTTCCCAACAATATAAAATTTGGTTTTTCCATGGAGAGAGGGATCCTAATTAGGTATTATTATAGGATATTATTGAATCGAAGTATCATTTCCATGTAGATAATATTAATCATAAATTTCAATGCACATAGAAATACTATATAGATACAATTTGACTTTTTTTAAAATTGTTTCTTCTAGACATAGATATCTAACAAAAGAAATAAAATCTATGCAAATGAGATGCATGATTTACCTTGAAAATTTTCACATTTAATGGTACGTAAAAGTAATTCAAGTGCTCACAATATTATGTGGCAATGTTATTTGAGGGTCAATTACATGAAAAAAGACATTTTCCCTAAGAATGTTCAATATGTTCAATATTGATGTTTCTAATTTTTTTCCTTTACATTGTATTTTGTGATATACAAATGATAGGGTGATGAACACATAGTCAAACAAGAATATGATAATCATGTTGATGAGTCTACGACATTTCCTACAAATGATATTGATGTTTCTGATAATGACAATGATGATGATGCAACCTTGATTGATGACCATATGGTTCAAATGGTGAATGATGTTTATGAATATTTTAATGAAAATCCAGATGTAAATAATGAAAATGGCCAAGAAGCATCAATGGATGAAATGAATGATATCAATCAATATCAGAAGTTAATTGATGATGCCAAGACACCATTTACCCTGGTTGAACTAGTTTCACTAGGCTATCAACCACTGTAAAATTGTACAACCTTAAAATGAAAAATGGATGGTATGACACAAGTTTCACATAATTGTTGAAGTTGCAGAGAGAAATGTTTCCTAAAGAAAATACGTTTCCAGATTATGCATATGCTGCAAGAAGGTTCATTAAATAATTGGGTTTGGACTATGAAATGATACATGCATGCAAAAATGATTGCATTTTATATCACAGAAAATACGAAAAATAAAGTTGAATTCCCAACATGTGGTAAATCTAGATGGAAGGTTGATTTCATTTTGGAAAGGTGTGTAAATGTGTCCTAAGCAAAGTGTTGAGGTATTTACCCATAGTTCCAAGGTTGAAGAGAATGTATAGGTATGGTCTTGAACTCTTTTAATTCTATTATAGTGTGCACCTTCATGTACTATGAACATACTCAAAGATCATCTTCTTTATTCTTCTTATGTATTGTAATGAATATATTAAAATTCTTTATTTTGTTATAGCTCTCCACACATCTCCAAGAAAATGAGGTGGAATCATGAGAATGCAAGTGATGATGGAATAATGTGCCACCCAATTGACAGCCCCGCATGGAAAACAATAGATTCTAAATGACCTAATTTTTCCAATGATCCTTGCGTTGCGACTTGTAAAGACGGTGAATAGATTTAATCCTTTTCAAAACTTGAGTAGTGTATATAGTGTTTGGCTAGTAGTACTAGTCACTTATAACCTTCCACCATGGTTATGCACAAAAAGGAACTTTTGTATGTTGTCATTGTTAATATCTAGTCCGAAGCAACCAAGAAATGACATAGATAGTTTTTTGGAACCTTTGGTAAAGGAACTAAAGGAAGCATGGGATGAAGGGGTAAGGATATATGATGCTCATTCAAGGTCATTCTTTAATATGAAGGCTATATTGATGTGGGTAATCCATGACTTTCCTGCTTATGGAAATATGGTTAGTTGCACCATTAAAGGGTTTTATGCATGTGCCATATGTGGAAGGAACATAGATTCAGAGTATCTCAAATGTATTAGGAAGTGTGTGTACATGGGACATAGAAGATATCTTCCAACAAATCATAAGTATCATTCTAAAAAAGGACTATTTAATGGGAATCCTGAGCATCGCATTGCAACTAAAATTGTACAAGTGAAAGATATTTTTGCAGAAATAGAAGGAAAGGAAGATAACTAGGGGAAGAGTGAAAGTAAAAAAAGAAAGAGATAAAAAAGGTGAAAATTCAATCGTTGTTGTGTTGAAGAAAAGGTCAATTCTATTCAATTTACCATATTGGGAGGTATGTACACACATTAAATATAGGTAATTATTAAATGTACGATGCTAGAAGGATTTCACTAGTTTATATGTCTTATTTTAATCCATTTTCTAACTTTTCCTCCATATTATCATGCATTCATTTTGGTACTGTTGGATGGAAAAACTCCTAGTACATCACATTTTAGATGTAATGCACATAGAAAAAATATATATGTGAAAGTATTTTTGGCACCCTTCTGGATATAAAAGAAAAATCAAAGGATAGAAAAAATTCTCGTGATGACTTAAAACAATTGGGTATATGGAGGTCACTATGGCCACAAGACCAGGGAAAAAAGTATTTCTTCCACCTGCACCACACACTCTTTCAAAAAAAGAGAAAGAGACACTTTGCGTTGTTTTGTTCACATTAAAAGTGCTTGATAGTTATAGTTCAAATCCTAGAAATCATATATATATGGAAGAGCTTAATTTTCATGGCATGAAAGCACATCATTGCCATGTTCTCTTTTCTGTAGCATTGTGCCATGTGCTACCAAAAGCAGTGTAAAACACCGTTTGTAGGTTTTGCTTCATTATAGGAGAATTTGTGCAAAAATGGTGGATTCAGCCAATATTGAAAACATAGAAGATGATGTTGTGGAGAATTGTGATTACTCGAAAAATACCCCCCCCTCATTCTTTAATATAATGATACATTTGAACGTACACTTTGTATGTGAGCTACGTTTTTGTGGCCTAGTCACATACATATGGATGTACCCTTTTGAAATGTAAGTGAAATTGTACTATGTGTACAAATCCACATTTGATTCCATCATATTATGTGCATCTAGTACATCATTAACAAATATTTATTCATACTTTAGACTTGACTACAAGTTTTGTGTGCTTTTTTTTGTAGGAATATGAAATTTTTCAAAACTTATGTGAAGAACACTAATAGGCCGAAAGGGTGCATAGCTGAAAAGTACATTGTGGGGGAATCCATCAAATTTTGTGTTGGATATATTGAATGTACAGAATATATTGGAAGCATGCCTAGTAGAAATGATGCTTGGGATGATGAAGGAGGTTGGTCATTATGGGAAGGCCTTATCTAGTGGAGCTTCTATTGAATTGGATAATACTAGTTTGTTATGAACCCACATGTGGGTCTTGCACAATATAGATGAAGTTCAACCTTGGATAGAGTAAGTAATAAGCACAACCTTATAGAATCATTTTTTATTATAATTTATCAAAATATATTGAAAAACAAATGTCCATTGACATTACTGGAAATTAGGATGCACTCGAGTGAAATTGACAATAGAAACATCCAAGCCAAAAGAGATGAAGCTTTGTTACAAAATCGCCACAACGAACAATTTAGTGATTGGTTAAGACAGGAGGCAATGATATGTTCTTGTCATTATAATTTTTTAAAATTCATTGAACAAGAATATTATGATGTGTGAAACTAAGATTCTTTTTTTATATAGTTTGAAATTGCATGGTTTTCTAATGACATTTAATAATTTACAAGTGGGAGGAAAATACAATATTTATGATACCCTTAAATGGGTGGCATGCAACCCAAGAAAATATGCAACTAAGTATCAAGGCTACTTAATCAATGGGTGTAGGTTTCATATTAAAAGCATAGAGAATGTTAGGGCCACCCAAAATAGTGGTGTGTGTATATATGCACAAAAATTAATGAGATCGAGTGCAAAATACAAAAATCCTATATGCTAAACAACAAAATATTTTCGAGTGATCCAAGAAATAATCATATTGGAATACTATTGTGTGCACTATCCCTTGTTTAAATGTGATTGGGTAGATGTACATAAAAAAATGGAATGAAAGTTGATGAAATTGGTTTCACAATGGTGAATTTGAATAGATGCTTAAGTAACGATAGAGTACAAGATGATCCATCTATTCTAACATCACAAGTGAAACAAGTATTCTATGTACAAGATCATGTAGAGAATGATTGGTATGTAGTTCTGAAATGCCTTCCAAAGGGATTGAGAACCAACAACACATATGAATTGGAGTATGCAGATATATCAAGTGTTGTAGACTTTGAAGGTAAAAAATGCAACGATAATGAAGCTGTAGGTGATGGTGACATGGATTATGTTCGACAAGATTGTGAAGGCACATGGTTGGATGTTGATAAATAACTATTATTCATGATTTATTTATCTATTCTCATTTAATTTGTATGTATGAAAATGAAAATTACATTTTCACACTCTTAATTGTTTTGAATGTACCTTTATCACTTAATAGATTGTGTTGTTTACTTGAATGCCATTGTTAACTTTTATGAAAATACACATACTAAATTTTTTTGGGACATAAATTTTGAATATTGTCAAAGACCACCACATGTCCTAGAATTTTGAAGATGTTTTTTGTTGATTTTATTATATTTACCGACTAGGTTGGGTTGATTTTTAGTGAGCATGTTAAGTTCATCATAATGCTTCAACACACAAAATCCAAGCAAAACCCAATTCATGGATTCCAAGAAAATTGCAAAATGACTATAGGTGATGGTGGCTCATTTCTCACAAAATATGAACTCGTTTGACTTGAAATTTTCTGGGTTTTTTCATCTTACCTCAATGCATCTCCCCTGCAATTTTTGTGGCATTCCCATGCATGGTTTTCAAGATATGAGCAAATCAATTTTTGCAAATAATGTAAAAAACAAAATGTTGGAAATGACAAATTTCTGTACTTTAACCTTTATTTGATGTTGTAGCCGATGAATACATTCACACCAATATTGTTGTTTATAGGATCTTGGTTCTATAGCATATCTCTAGATCCTGATAATTTTTATAAGACTTTTTACTTCTTTGACTTTGTTTTGAATAATTGAACAAAAACAAGTCACTATGCATAAAAAAAGTTATTGTTGTAGGATTGAACAAAACAAGGTTATGGTCTGCCATTGTATGTTGTCAAATTGCTCTCTCATGCTGCAAGACTGTTGAAACTGAAGATATATGTTACCATATTTTATCTGAAACTAATGCCATGAAATAATGTAATAGTCCAGTAGCTATCAGTCAAGTTTGAATGATGATGTTATTTATCTTCTGTAGTGTCAGATGTTGAAAGGGAAGCATGTGAATTAGATTTACAGATTTTGACACATGCAAATTGATTTTTGACACATACAAATTACACTTCTAATATCTTGTGGTTTCTATAATGGGGGGTTTCAAACTATCCCTATACATTGCTATGAGGGGGTTTTAAACTACCATTGTAGGTTGCTATGAAGGGGTTTCTAAATTGTCCTATAGGTGGCTATGAGGAGGATTCCTAACCAACCCCGTATACTACTAAGAGGGGGGTTAAAAACTAACCCTATAGGTGGCTATGAGGGTGGTTCCTAACCACCCCTGTAGACTACTATGATGGGCGTTCAAAACTGCCCGTGTCCATTGTTATGAGGAGGGTTTCAAACCGGCCTCTTATAGTGCTAGAAGCAGAGTTTCAAACCAACTTCTTATGGCACTACGAGGGGGGACCACAACCACCCTCTTTGATGTCCATGAGGGGGGTTCTTAACCAACCCTATAGCTCTCTATGAGGCAGGTTTTTGCAAAATCGCCCCCATAGATTTTTATAAGGGAGGGGGTCAACGTAGGGGGTTTTTTAAAACCCGCCCCCAAATGTCTATGTGTAGGGGGTCTAGGGGGGTTCAAAACCGCCCCTGTAATTCTTTATTAGGGGGTTATAAAACACCCCCAAATGTAAATTTTGGGGGTGGTGCAAATCTCTTCAAAACTCGCCCTTAGAGGCCAAAATTTTTAACATCGATGTCTTTGGGGGCAATTTTGGAAAAACCGCCCTTGTAGCATGGAGGTGTGTCAACAGAGGGGGGAGGTTAAAAACCTCCACTGTATGTCTCAATGAAGGGGCTCTAAGGGGAGGGTTCACAACAACCCTCGTAAGTCTTTATTAGGGGGTTCACAAACCGCCCCTAAAAGTTGCTTTTGGGGGTGGTTCAGATCTCTTCAAAACTCGCCCTTAAAGGCCAAACATTTTAACATTTGTGCCTTTGGGGGCGGTTTTGGCACAGCCACCCCTATAGGTCACTTTTGGGGGTGGAAGAGAACCGCCTTAAAGGTCCAAAATGTTGTAGTGTATTCCAAATTCTTATATCTAATAATTGTGTGTCATTTCATAACAATGCACATTACAAGCAATACTGGAGCAAGTTTTTTATCGACAGGGTGTAAAAAAATCCTATGTTATAAAATCCATGACCTTATATTGGAGAGCTTCAATGATTGGCCATTCTTAATTTTTTAAGTAATATCAAAGGGGATATAACCCCTACAATTTGTCATTTCGGAATAGCTCGTGACCGTTATCCATTTTGTTATCATATCTTCAATTGAGTTTATAGTTTGGTGAGAGTGTATGATTGAGGTGCCATTATTTTTGTTAGAAAAAATATATAAAAAAAACTTCCAAATTAGTGGTCTTCGAAGGGATTTTTGAAGTAGGAACAATATATAAGTTCTAAAATTTATTATTTTTCAACATCAAAATATTAGTAGAAAGTGGAATCATCACAACTTTCAATCAAGCTAAAAATAAACAAATCAAATGTGATTTATTTTTGTAGTTTTGAAGAAGAAATCGAGATATATTTTCTTAAAAATAATCTTCACATTGAATTTTCGTCAATAAGTAATATCTTTCGGAACACAAATTGTCTTTCATTTTTAGTATCAAATCCTAATTTGGTAAAAACCTCGAAAACAAAGCATGTCATATTGATATAAGACTATGGTAAAAGTATTGAATAGAGCTTTGAATGCATGTGATGGTTTTCTCCTTTCACTAAAACAAGCAAATTCATGGCTAGATTTAAAGTATACTTGTGATGAATGGTATGGTACAAATGTAGAAATCTTTCAATGAGGTGAGAATAACTACCTCGAATTTACCTTTTTAAAACCTCTTTCTCTCTATGATAAATCCTCTTGAAGAAAAAAAATATATATACCTTAGTTATCTCTTTTTCTCTATGATAAATCTTCACATATAAATCCTCATGTGAAGATGAATTATAAGAAAAAAAAGGTATATACTTTAGTTTCCCTTTAATGAAGTGAGAACAATGAACAATGTACTAATTTAAGCATAATTTAAGTAAGAAAAAATCATCAAAGGGAACCATGCTAAGAAATGTTTCCATTGTGAATTTTCCCCATTAGAATTGTTCACTGAAAGGCCATAATTAGCTTTACACATTTATGTCGATGATATTTTTTTATCAAAGAATTTAATTATTTTGGTTGAGTCATACTTGGATCATATGACCTCATTAGACATGTTCAATAAAGTGCAATAAATGAGTTCATTCATTTAATTAAAGAATACCATTCTTTAATATCTTATCCATTTGAGTGGGTGCTTATGATCATATTAAAACAAAATTGATTAAGAATTATGGCCAAGCTATTAATTTGGTTTTACGGTTCGGGGATAAACCTTTTGAAGGGGAAGGCATGTTGTTTACTTAAGCAACACATTTGTAACTATGCTTGTAAATATATATTTATAAGCTTCTGCATTTAAGATCGTAGTTTTATAATAATATTTTCATCTTGGTCTTTTTATATTTTGTACAATAACAAAATAACAAATATGTTTTATGAGACATCATATAGATAATTAAATACAAAATACAAAATATGTTTTATAAAACATTATATAGATAATTAATGCATTTAAGTTTAATTATCTAAATAACCGTCTAATTGCTTATAAATGTAACTTTACAAGTTAGGATTTTAATCCCATTTTTTATAAATAAGGACGCCCCCTCTCTTGTAATCAATATTACCTATCTTTCAAATTAAATTACTTTTTAAATACAATTTGTAATTTGTAAAAGTTTATAGTGGGATCCCCCATCCCATCACTACTAATTGGGGAAGATTTTTTTAGTTTATTTTTGCAAATTTTTTTTTCCTCTAGTAAATATTTTTGTTTCCATAAAAAAAATATCACATTTTATTTATTTTAAGAAAGTACATTTTACATGACCCATGGAGGCCTCAACTATGAAGATATTGTCTCGAGATTAACTCGATTATATTCAGCATGCATAATGTTCTTTATATAGGTGTATACAAAATGTCATTTAGTATGTTTGTTCTATCCAAAAAGCGTAATAATAAGAGGCCCCACAATCCATAATATTATAGCATTATAGGGAGTAATTGTAGCCTTGTAAATAAAAAAGGCATTGGTTCTGGGTCATCTTCAATAATGGTGTCATTGTTGCATTATCATTTCTACCAGATACCGTTGTTGAATTGCAGCCCTATTTTTGACAGTTGGTCTGCCAAGTGGTTTCTTTCTCTATACACATGCTGGAATGTGATGTGTTGAAAATGCCTCATTAACATGTCAACTTCCTAAAAAATGACTAATAAGGAGATCTTCCTAGGCCTCCATCTGTGATTCAACCAATTGATAAGCAAATTGAGTCCCCATAAACCCGTAGACTACATATGTCCATTGAAATAGCCAACTACAAAGTATATGTTGGTAGGCGGTTTGGTAAGGAAGAATCACAGCATTGTCGATGCTACGACATGTCGGACGAGGATGCGGAAGGAAGAAGGCTCTATTAGTTTATGTACTTTTTGAGTCGTTTGTACCGCAATAGGCAGTTTTTTGGGTCATTGGACCATATGAGAATGCGGGTTTTTGGGTCATTTGTCTAGGAGTCAGTTAGAAAGTTGTTAGTAAGTGGACAAACATTGTAAAGGTAGAAGCCTATAAATAGATAGAAAGCTGTAGGTCGTGATATAGATCAGGCGGAGAGCTTTGATATGCGTTTTGTGCATATGTTATGAGATCTAGAGATATTATTGAAGTCTATGATCTGCAAAGGCATTGTATTGGGTTTTTTCAGTGATAACATGATGTGATGAAACTATTCTGTGCAATCCTGGTGTGTCTTCTATCTTTTGATGGTAATGCAATGTTTCTTTGATGCAATAGTCGCTTTATTGTTATAATCTGCCGCAACAATGAATGTTTCTATTAAATGATGCTATGAGTACAATAATGTTGAAGAGAATGCATAGAATTATTCATTGAATGTTGCAAGAAGATTAAGTAGTTGATGCCACAACATCCTCCTTCATTCAGCGGAAACATGGTTTTGTCCACTCTCCCTTGATCACCTCGGGTGAGACCTCATCTACGCTGTAGGTGTTGCTGGGCAAGGTAAAACCTGTCTGGGCCGGTGCTTAGGGAGACCGCGGTGGGTTGGTGTCGACAATGATGGGAACCCTTGTCGACTGGGTTTGAGTCAACAAATGATTCCGTTGTTGGGACTGTGTGCAAAGTGAATGAAGGATATGTTGTGGCACCTGACAAAACCGGAGATCCAAGAATGGTTTGATCAAAAGTTGCAGGAATTCGCTGAAGAAGAAAGTTGGAACACTCGACTGATAGTAGGTCAGTGGGTAGATAGATATATTCACGACGGTCTGCATGAATGGTTCTTCTGTGATTTCCCAGTCCTATTGTTCGAATGGTTGGCGAAGTTGGCCTTTCAGAAGAGGAACTTCCAAGGTGGCAAACCAATGACCTAGACCCCTGAGTTGATTCAGAAACTGCAGGAAGTTGATAATAAAGTGTCGCGGGCTGTCGAGGTGTTCGATAGAATCCTAGAGGGCTATATCATAGAGTTCGCGGTTGATACTTAGAAATCCTATAGTGAAGCCGAAAGATATTTTTTCCGCGAACCCTGGGGCAGGTTTCTGTTATCACTTCAATTGTCGATTAAGATGCTTATTTGTGAAAAGGGTATATTGAAGATGCATCTTGATTAGTAGACAACCTGGTGGGCAGGGGCCGTGGGTACCGTGACAGTTGGGGGCGGTACATGGAATGATAAGGGGTAGATGGGTGCAGGTCATGATAAGACTGTGAGTGAAGCCGAGGAAGAAAGTGGTCTTACAAGGGGAGGAGCGAGGTTCCGACAGGAAAAGAGGTAGAGGACGGGAGAAGGTCCTGCTACGGTCAAATCGCAAGGCCGTGAAGGAAGATCACATGGGACGAAGCGACCTCACAGTATTGACAATGACAACTAGGCTACGCCTAGGATAGAGGCAGGACCGAACCCCAGCACCAACGTACCCACACCTCCGCTCACTATCTCTCAGATAGCAAGAAATACCACTTCAACACCACCAAGTTCATCAATACCACAGAAGTTAATCGGTAGTAGTACAGCAAAAGGAGGAAGGAAGCCTAGAATGGCGGGCGATGATACTAAGTTACCGTTGTTCCACGAGAGTGGGATAGACAACCCATAACAGTATTGGTTTTTATGTGAAGCAGTCTAGACCGTAAAAAAGATCACTGATGATGATGCTAAGAAAGGACAGTTAATGACAACCCTACGAGGCCGTGCCTTAGATTGGTTTATAAATTTTGTTCTAGTCCCTACAAGAACCCCAGAGAAGTCACTAGATGATATCCGGGATGGGCTGATTGCAGAATTCAGAAAGCCCAAGTCTGAGGCTCAATATATTATGGAATTGAAAGAAATTAAGTCGTATCCCAATGAGATGGTGTGGGATTTCAACCAGTGATTCAAGACATTGATGGAAAGGGTTAGCTTCGATATGAGCATCGTCCAACATAAAGAGTGGTTCATCATGGCACTACTACCACATATTCGGCTACCACTGATGCAGTAGAACATTACCACACCAAGTCAAGCTTTGGAGATCGCGATGCGACTGGAGGCATCACCTATTGGGGACAATGCAGCTGGGATGTCGCAGATCCAAACACAATTGGCTAACCTAACCATCTAGTTACAGGATCTCAAGAAAGGCAAGGAGCAACGTGAAGATGCCTGGTGTACGTGATGTTGGGGAGAAGGACATACTAAGGATAATTGCCCGGACTTCTGCAACTATCTAGTTTTGGGAGCACCAAATCCTTTGAATGGTGGTAGCATGCCGTGGTGTCGCATATGCCATGTGTACGGGCACAGCCATGACAATTTCCCATACATGCAAAAAATGGTCACAACCCCGAGGAATCTTTATTGTACATTTTGCAAATCTGTGGGTCACGATGACAAGGATTGCCGTGCATATGGATTGCTACAAGAGAGAAGGTATGATGCATTATATGTAAAGGATGACCAACATGTCATACAATAGTTGAAACCTCCATCGTAGGTAGCCCAACCACTACCTCAACTGCAGATGCAGTTTGTACCGCAGCAGCAGAAATTGCCACAATTCATGCCACAATATGCACCGATGTCGATGGCTCTACAACAGCCACAGTACGTACATCAACCGCAATATGCATAGGAAGGGCAAGGAATGAAACTGGCACCAATGCAACAACAGTTCAACCAACCATAGTACCAGCAGCAGGGAGGATTCCGGGGAGGATACCAGGGAGGACATGGCGAAGGATTTGGTCGTGGAGGAGGACGAGGTGGTCGTGGACCTATTCAATGCTATCATTGTTCGGTATGGGTACACTACCAGCGAGACTATCCATTGTTACAGAACCAGTGTATGTTCAATTTTGGTAACGATCACATGGTTGAGAATTGTCCACAGTTGACTGTGCGATGGCAAGCAGGGAATACTCCCTAGTTACAGAACTAGCCCCATGCACAACAGCCTGCCCAGAACCAAGCGCAACAACTAGTGCAGAACCAAAATATGCGGCCAAATCAGAATCAGAATGTGAACCCACCCCGGATTCCGCTGCTGAACCAGACCCAGGGTGCGAATATCATGACAGTTTCTGCAGAGCCAAGACCGAAGATGCTTCCGTTACTGTGGTCACTCATGGAGGAATGAAAACTAGAGAGGACAACTCACTGATCCGGTTAGCCGAACAAAAGAAGGTATCATTTGACATTAATGTAGAGCGAGAAGCATTTCTTCAAGCGCATCGTGCACTAGAAAATGACCAAGTTAAAGCTGTTGTGTACAACATGCCCTCTACTTTTGATACTACTTCGGAGGCTGGCCCGTCGCGGTGGTCCAGCACTCTTCAAGCATTTTTGGAACATTGTTTATCCCTGGCAAGAGATCCCGACGCTCTTGCTGCGATTGAAGATTTGTTGCGATGACTGACCCAAGATCGACAAGAACTCGCAGTTAATTCCTTACAACAATGGAAGATGGGTAAGGAGATGCGGATGAATATTCAAATTGGTGACTACAATGTTGATTCAGTTATTTTGGATCTTGGTTCGGATGTCAACATCTTGACCAAGAAGGCTTGGCAGAAGATGGGGAGTCCCCCATTGAGCTGGTCTCCTGTACAGCTCCAGTTAGCTAATCACACTAAGGTAACACCGATTGGGAGAGTTCCACGAATGGTGGTGGACATTGAGGGAATGAAAAAATATCCCGACTTTGATGTAATAGAAGTAGTTGAGCGGGGAAGCTCTTATACAACACTAATGGGGATTGGATGGGCTAATGATAGTGGAGCTATAGTCAACTTCAAGTGACGAATGATGACCTTTGAAAATCGCTATCTCAGAGTTATCGCCCCGTTGGATCCACCTAAAGGACGCCACTATATAGAGCCACTAAAGGATGATGATCCCAATGGATGGGACCATGCATTCAATATCTTTGAAGATTATATCTATCCGACTGCCAAGGGTGAGCTGGGATGGCGTAGTGATAGCTCTGCGTCTTCCGACTCTGATGATGCGCTAGAATATTGGCAGAACTACTTGCACGAGGTGTCGCTCCATAAGTGTGGGTTGATCACACAGTCATTATGCCATGTCACAACTGAAATGGTCATGCTACCAATATATGAAGGACTTCCTAGCTTATCTGACTTTCTGACAGAGTTCGAGGAACATGTTTTCGAACCACAGCGATTGCTGGCATTAAACGAAGCACTGAAGGCTACTCCAGCGCATTGGTGGGCGACACACAAGGCATCAATTGATGGATGGTTGAAGTGCAGAAGATTGATGATTGTACGCTTCAGTGATACCGAGGTTTACCACACTGGAAAGTATGATGGTCGGAACGATCCTGGTGGTCACTTGATGGAGTGTCAGCGGTTATGGGTATTGTGACCAAGAGACGAGTGGGTCCATGCTTTTATCCATACATTGGATGAGATGCCACGATCATGGTATACTGCAGTTAAGTTGCAAGGAGAAATTTCTACTTGGATTGAGCTCATAGTGTGTTTTACCTATACATTCAGTTTTGAAAATACCGATCCAGAGTTCAATAATGCATTACAGCTCATCCGTGATGTAATTCTATAGGTTGTCCCGATGGCATATCCCGTGGATCCGCATATGAACTGCCAGATGCAATCTTTCATTAATGCTTCAATATCAGTGGTGGACCAGAAGATGGCGATGATCCACGAAATGTGAATATCCCAGAATCAGAGGGAAGTCGTGTTGTGGTACCCGCCTGATGCGCCAAGCGATCCAATCAGTCAGCTGCTGAAGATCTGCAAGATTAACATTGGGGTAGAGGACAATCCAAAGTTCGCAAATGTCGGGGATTACTGGGATGATGAGCTGATAAGCAAGGTCACTGATTTGCTCCATGAGTTTTAGGATGTATTTCCCACAAAGTTTTTTGACATGAAGGGGATTCTGGGCGACTTAGGGGAGATGAAGATTCCATTAAAACCAGATGCTAAGCTGATATGGTAGCGACCGTATCGATTGAATCTGCGACATAAGGAGAGGGTCAAGGTAGAATTGGATCGCATGCTTGACGTCGGTATCATTAAATCAGTCGAGGAGTCGGAATGGATTATTCCTATGGTGGTATAGGATAAGAAGACTGGCGAGGTGTGCATTTACATTGACCTCAGGAAGCTAAATGATGCATGTTTGAATGATCCGTTCCCAACCCCATTTACTGACGAAGTGCTCGAGGGTGTGGGTGGCCAAAATATGTACTCTTTGACAAATGGGTTCTCTGGCTACCATGAGATCTGCATTGCAAAAGAAGATCGCCATAAGACAAATTTTGTTACCAAATGGGGCTGCTTTCAGTACATCGTGATGCCGTTCAGCTTGAAGAATGCACCTGTGATATTTTTGCGGGTTGTCATTGTTGCATTCAAAGATTTCATTCAGAAGTTTTTGTAGATATACATGGATGATTGGACAGTCTATGGTTTGGTCTACGATCATCTGGCGAATCTGTGATTGATGTTGGAGCGATGTCGACAGAACCAGATATCGTTGAACTTAAATAAATGTATCTTCTATGCACCGTTTGGCATACTGTTGGGTCATATTGTGTGTAAGCAAGGATTGTTGGTCGACCCAGCAAATATTGTGCTCATTCTGAGTTTGACATCGTCGACTACTCTTAAGCAGTTACAGGCGATGCTGGGACACATGGGGTATTATCACAAGCTCATCAGGGGTTATGCTGCAATTACTACCCCTATGGAGAAGTTGTTGAAGAAGGATACGATATTCCAGTGGAGCCCTGAATGTCAGGATAGCTTTGAGACACTAAAGACAAAGATGGCTTCGGTGCTGATCCTAGTATTTCCTAACTGGAGTAAGGAATTCCATGTTCATGTTGATGCCTCATCGATCACGCTGGGAGTAGTGTTGGCCCAGCCCGGCGAGGCGGATCTTGATCACCCCATTGCTTTTGCCAACTGGAAGTTGTCATCTGCAGAACGAAACTACACTACTAGGGAGAGGGAAGGTCTGGAAATGGTTTACGTGTTGTAGAAGTTTCACCATTACTTATTGCGAGGCCATTCCAAGATGTTCACAGATCATTCTGCATTAAAATACCTGGCCAATAAGCCTGTGTTGGGGGGGAAGATCTGTCGATGGCTGTTTTCTATTTTAGGAGTTCGATTTTGAATTAATTGTGAAGCTAGGGCGGTTAAATGTTGGCTCGGATCATCTCTCCTGGATTGAAACAGGAGAGGAGCCAACTAGCATTGAAGATGGGTTTCCTAATGTGCAATTGTTTACAGTTGGAGTCACCGATGGATATTTTGAAGAAATCATTCAGTTTCTGGCGACAGGTAACACATCAGAGGAATTCACCACTAGTCAGAAGAAGCAGTTGGTAGTCAAGGCTGTGGACTTCTAGCTAATCGCAGGAGCGCTATACAAGATGGGTCCCGATGAGATATTACAACGGTGTGTCTTGCCACATGAGCAAGAGATCCTTTCCGAAGCACATGCAGGAGTGGCTAGAGGGAACTATGGTGGACATGCGATAGCAAGTAAGGTGCTTCGAGCGGGGCTCTGGTGGCCTACGCTACACAGTGAAGCAACAGATTATGCACGGTCCTGCAATGTTTGTTAGAGAACTAGGAATCCATCCATATGGGATGAGATGTCATTGATGCCTCAGTTGACATTGCAGCCATTCAAAAAATGGGCAATCGACTTTGTGGGACCTATCAATCCACTGGGTAAGCGTACTAGTGCTAGGTATATCATCACGGCGACAGATTACTTGACACAATGGGTAGAAGCTGCACGAGTCATTGATTGTTCTGTGACCACAGCTGCGCGATTTCTCTTTGACCACATTGTCACTCGGTTTGGCTGCCCCAAGATATTGTTGAGTGATCAAGGCATCCACATTCTCAATCGCACCATCAGTGCATTGACGGAGGAGTTGCAGATACAGCATAAGAAGAGTAAACCCTATCATCTACAGGCGAATGGCACGGTGGAGGCTTTCAATAAGATATTTGAGCATGCCTTGACAAAGGTGTGCAATGTGAATCGCGATGATTGGGATCTAAAAATCCCAACAGTATTGTGGGCCTATTGCACCACATGTAAAAGGCTGACAGGGAAGATACCATTCAAGCTAGTGTATGGGCAAGAAGCGGTTATGCCTATGGAGTATATCATTCCAAGTTTGCGCATAGCGGCAACAACTGGTATGGATGCTACGATAACATTAGAGGAACATCTTGCACAGTTAATATAGCTGGAGGAAGATCGCTTTATCATCGGTTTCCATCAAGGTGTGGAGAAAGATCACCAGAAGGCTTGGCATGATCTCCACATCAAGAACAAATAGTTTCAACAGGGTGATTTGGTGTTGTTGTATGATAGCAAGTTTATGAAACATCCAACAAAATTGCAGATGCATTGGCTTGGTCCGTATTGCATTAGTAGCATTACTTCAGGAGGAGCGGTACAATTACAATAGTTGGATGGAGCGATGCTCCCAAAGTTGATTAATGGTAGCAAGTTAAAGCCTTATAGGTTAGGCTTGGAACAGCGCGATGCCTAAGTCGCATTGGGGAAAAAAAAACATGTAGATTGATTGGTGGCAAGATGGCGCACCACCGAGAATGGAATGCGGAAGCAGGGAGGCTTCTGCCGTAAGATAGGAGCGGTCCGCGACAAGTGGCAGCATTACGATTGGGTCACATAAAAAATCATTATGCAGATGGGATTTTTCATTTTGGGCAGATATGATCATTAGTCAATTCAGATTGTGCACGTTTGGAATATGGGATACACTGAGGCAGTATGGCCGATGGCACCTAGAGGGATGGTTTGCATGGTTGGCACGAGGCATCCACCATGGAAGCATGGCCAAAGGGATGCTTCGCACATTCTTTGCATGCAGGGAAATAGGAGGAAGTACAATTGCTCCAGAGTCCGGCTAATACTCACATGGAGAAGTGGAATATTATGATTACCCAGGAGTGTGAGCAGGTGGCACAAAGGATTTCCGAGGTAGATGAATGACGGAATGCGATGTATAAATATAGGACCCGAGGATAGTCAGAGCACAGAGGTTGTTTCATTTAAGAGGGGTTATGTTACAAGAGGATAAGGCATCTAGCTGAGTTAGGAATTCCAAGGAGTTTGTGGAAATGATCCATTTTATTTCATGTGGTAGCACACTAGGTGCGTTGAGGGCCGAACCACGAGTGTCCATGAGCGTTTGGACCAACCTGCGCCTCAGACACTCTGGGGTTACAAGCATTAAGTCTCGTCCGATATGTCTAGGCAGTTGGTGATGGTTCGAAGTCTCATGGTCCCTGCGACCACACAAAAGGGGGGGGGTCATCGCTCTCGGGTCCCTGTAACATGTGCTTACTGGTGCAAAATAGATGTGCCTAAACCACTGGCCTGTTTTACACCCTAGCATTGCTCGCAAAATTCCTCTTAGTCCACAATCAGTCTCTTGAGACTGGAGGATGAGTTTGCAAGGTCTGTGACAATAAGCTGGGAAAAGTCCACTTTTGGGAAAGAAGTACATGACAGCGAGCAGATGATCAGTGTAGTAGAAGGAGTAGGACAATAGCGCACAATCCACACAGCAAGAATAGTTGTAGCACTATAGTTCAGCCATGGTAGAGTAAAGAGTCCACCATGTCCAGTTGACATGGCTCAAGGGTGAGCCACAAGATTGTGTTGGGGGTCTGTTGGCAGGTGGTTTGGTAAGGAAGAATCGCAGCATCGTCGATGCTGTGGCACGTTAGACGAGGACACAGAAGGAAGAAGGCTCTATTAGTTTATATACTTTTTGAGTCATTTGTACCGCAATAGGCGGGTTTTTGGGTCATTGGACCATATGAGATGTAATTTTGAGTCGTTTGTACCACAGAATGCGGGTTTTTGGGTCATTTGGACCATGTCAGTTAGATTTTGGGTCATTTGTCCAGGAGTTAGTCAGGAAGTTGTTAGTAAGTGGACAAACATTGTAAAGGCAGAAGCCTATATATAGACAGAAAGTTGTAGGTCGTGATATAGATCAGGTGGAGAGCTTTGATATGCGTTTTGTGCATATGTTCTAAGATCCAGAGATATTATTGAAGTCTGTGATATGCAGAGGCATTGTATTGGGTTTTTGTAGTGATAATATGATGTGATGAAACTATTATGTGCAATCCTGGTGTGTCTTCTGTCTTTTGATGGTAATGCAATGTTTCTTTGATGCAATAGTCGCTTTATTGTTATAATATTCCGCAACAATGAATGTTTCTATTCAATGATGCTATGAGTACAATAATGTCGAAGAGATCGCATAGCTTTATTCGTTGAATGTTGCAATAAGATTAATTAGTTGATACCGCAACATCCTCGTTCATTCGGCAGAAACATGGTTCCATCCACTCTCCCTTGATCGCCTCGGGTGAGACCTCATCTGCTCTGCAGGTGTTGCTGGGTAGGGTAAAACCTGTCTGGGCCGATGCTCAGGGAGACCGTGGTGGGTTCGTGTCGATAGTGATAGGAGCCCCTGTCGACTGGGTTTGAGTCAACAGTATATTTGAGGGTCAATAACTTAGCCAATTATTGGAGGTTGGACCTATGGATGCCACAAATTTAGTCCATTGAAGATCAGTGATGAATATAATGCGTCCTGCTCCACCTCTTGATGGTTCTCCTTGGGTAGCACCCTCAAAATAACAGCATGGGAAGGTTTTTTCCACAACTTCTTCATTGATGATCCGGTGCATTCAAATAGTTTTCCATTGTGGCAGACATTCTGCTATGCCCAAAATCTTATATGCAAAAACTATCGGTGGAATAAACTATCCTTGAATATAACATTATTTTGGGAAATCCAAGTGTTCCATATTATGATGTAAGGGAATTCCTGGAAGTCGGTAGCATAAAACACATATTTCATTAAAATTGGGAATATTTTATTACAAGAACAATGCTAGAATTTATTTTTTGGTTATTTTAGAATTCTAGATCCACTATTTAATTCCAAATTCAATGAAATATGTGTTATAAGGGGAATTATTCCAGGATCAAAGGGTCTCAAATAAATTATGCCCAGACCAATCGTGAAGTACCCCTTTAATCAGATAGACTATTTTCCAAATCCTCACAATATAGGAGCAATTAATAAATAAATTCTCGATGGACTCTTCCTGCACTCTACATAAGATACATCGATTAGGACCTTCATATATCTTGCACTTAATATAGTTCCAAACTGGAACTCTATCCATCAGTGCCAACCAACAGAAGAGACTCATCTTCACGAGGTACACAATCTTTCATATAATAGGATTCCACCATTGTGATTCTAGAAGGGTTCGATCTTGACAGAATACCTCATAACCAATCTCCTTCATCCTTGTTGGGGAACCATATGATATAATCGGGTATGTCCACCAATCGAATGAAGAAAGACTCTAAACATGAAATACAATTTTCCCATATAGTAAGGTATGCTTGCGTGAAACCAAAATGATCTACATGAAACTACCCTTGTTCTTGTAAATTGGTATGCAACGGATCCTTTATCTATGCCAGAAAATAACAACCGCTATCATGAAGATGATCAATCATATGGTTGGGAAGTTGATAATCCTCTCCACTACCAATCCATGGGTCGATACCCAATCTAACCTTACCATCGTCCCCTATTTTCCACTACAAGCCATCGGCCACCAAATCGAAGGCATCAAGTGCCGCTTTCCACATTGTTGATATGTTCCAATAACATTTGATTTTGATCCTAAGCCAATCTTCTATGGAGAGTGGAAAGATGTACTTTAAATATATCACATGTTTCCAGATATTGTTGAAATTTAGAATGCGCCAAATGCTTTTTGTTGCTAGAGCAATAGCAAAGCATGCCATGTGCTTAATCCCCCATCCACCCAATGGTTTCAGGAAGGTGATCTGATCCCAAGCTATCTAATGGAAAGAATGTGTGGGTTTTTTTGTCCCTTCTAGAGGAAGTTGCCACATATTTTCCTGATAGTATTAAGAGTACTAGCCGGTATGTGGGAAATTGTCATCCAATAAACTAGTAAAGCCTCAAGAATGGATTTAATGAGGATTATTCTACCACCTTTTCTCAACCATATGTTGCACCATAAATGAATCTTCCTTTCTGTTCTACAGACCAACCATAACCAGTCCTTAACACCATAATCATTAGGCTCTAAGATGTAGCCCAGATATTGTAAGCCCCGTTCTGCATTCACCACCTTGTATGGGATTTGTAGAGTAATCCATTATGTTAAATCATCATCTAAATTCATTACATAAATAGTAGACTTATAGATGTTGACAGTCATACCTGTAGCCTCTGTGGAATAGTCTAGAATTCTTTTGATTTTACAGATATCCCTTCTAGAGCCTTCCTCGAAGATCATTATATCATCTACGAATAGTAGATTAGTAACCCGTATGTTTGGCACAATATTAATGCCATAGAATGATCTAGATGCCTTAGCCTATAGAATAGATCGGCTCAATCCTTCGACTATAAGAAGAAAATAATAAAGGTGCTAAGGGACAACCTTGTCGTACGCCCTTCTTGGGTATTAATAAGGTAGAAGTTGAAGCATTAATAAGGACATCAAATGAGACTGTCTGAACACTTGACATAATCCAGTTGATAGTAGGAAGGGGGAACCCAATTTGAAGAAGGACCAATTGTAGGTATGTCCAATTAACTTGATCATAAGAAAACCATAAATCAATATTAAGGATAATAGTAGGAATATTTTTATGTTTTAAGGAGTGAAACACTTCCCAAGATGTCCCAACTGCATCATGTATCAGTCTGCCCTTGAGAAAATCATGTTTTTCCTATGAAATCCCTTAAGATAGGATTCCTTTGATCTGATTTGTGATCACCTTGGCTGTGATTTTCTAAAAGATGTTAGAAAGGGATATAGGCCAATAATCAAAGGTCTGTCCTTTGTCCTTTTTAGGAATTAAGGCAATAAAAGTAGAGTTCAAAATCGCTAGAATTTTCCCCTTCTATCTCGACTCCTTTATAACAGCCAGAATATCCTCCTCGAACAATTCCATAAAGTCTTCATAAAAATCTATACCCCAGCCATTCAAGCCCGGGATTTTGTCATGCTGCATAGTACAGATGGCTTCTTTAAGCTCATCCATATATACTGAAAGCTGGATATTATGGGAACCGTCCTTCGACACCATATTAGGATAAACTATAGAAAGACTCATCATATGTAATATTGACAACTCCTATTTTTTAGAATAAACCGATTTGAAGTGCTTTGTCCCCAATTCTGTCAACTCTTGAAAACCTGAGTGTTCATTGCCTCTATCGTCATGTAACTCCCATATTGTGTTAACATTATTCCTATACTTGATATGATTATGGAAATACTTAGTGTTGGCGTCTCCCAACTGAATCGAAATGGCTAAGTTTTGCAAGTGAGCTATGGACTCTTCATCCTGAAGGATTTCCTTCTTGCGCCTTTCCATGCCGATAATTTCCTTCTTTTTTTCTTTAGAAATATATCTCGCAGGGTGGTTACTATGAAAACTTTCTAAAAAAGCTTAAATGGTCCTGATCTTTAAAGAAAGTGCAAGCCTTTTCCAAGCAACCCAAGGGATTTCCAAGTCCTTAGTCATTTTCAAATTATTATTGAACTAGACATATGCAGATGCCACATTATTCCTATCAAAGGGAATCGATTCTTTGTTAACCAATGCTTTAAACTCCACATCCTTCAACCACCACACATCGAACTTAAAAGTACTCGATGGTTTCTTATTGACCTCATTCATTTCAAGAAGAATGGGATGGTGTTCAGAGTCACCCCCTACACCGACCCACTGATGAATAGATGTTGTAGAAAGAAGATTGCCCTCAGTAATGATAAATCGATCAAGTATTTTAGCTATATAATCCTCCATTGATCTCATGTTGTGCCATGTGGGCCTCATTTGAATGGGAGGAATTTCCACAAGAGAAAAGTTGGAAAGTTTACTACTGGAATATTCCGATAAGGGGTATCTATGGGATTTAGAGCCCCATATATTGGCTTCCCCCAAGGTGAATTTCATATCACCTCCAATGATTAAGTGGTCCACTACCAATAAACTCACAACGGAAAATGATCCCAAAAATCGTCTCGTTGTTGATAAGGTCCATACACATTAACAAAGGAGTAGGCCATACCTGTCTCCATGGAGAAAAGAAAAATAGCTAGGCCATACTGTATAGCCCAATTGTTCGTCATTAAGAAGTAAGATGGAAACCATCCTGTAATCAACCACCCCGAACAACTAGAGGCATGTGAGCAAACAAAACACCATCCAGGAAGAAGTCTTCTTTTCCAAGATATGATCACCTAAAGATAATATTTCATGTAACAAAAGAACCCGTGGATCGTAAACAGCCACCTACACATTAAGAAAGGAGTAGGCCATACCTGTTTCTCTGGAGAAAAGAACAACACCCAAGCCAGATTGTATAGCCCAATTGTTCGTCATCAAGAAGTAATATAGTAACCATCCTATAGTCACCCTCCCCCACCCTGAATGACCAGAGCATTTGAGAAAATAAAACACATTCCCAGAAGAAGTCTTCTTAGGTCATCCAAAATCTAATCACCTGAAGCTAAGTTTTCCTGTAACAAAAGAACTTGTGGATCGTAAACATCCACCAACTGCCTCAAAGCTAGTTTCTTTGAAGGCATCCCCAAACCTTGAACATTAAGGGAGTTAAATATCATTATGGAAACATCGTCCCAGGTTTGATTTCTCTAAGCAACCTTTTAAGTATTCCTTGTCTCCCTGCACTGATATCAATAACCGTTTGGGAACTACCTGAGTCCATACTAGAGCACCTTCCCTTGAGCCTGGGTGAGGTATGGGAAAGGCCCCGAATAATACCTAGACCTTGGCTAGATGGCTTCAAATTCCCTTTATATCTCAAGTTATATCCATTGAATACCATTAATTTATGGGAAGAGGGTTTCTGTCATGTCCCCAAATTTTGCATTGGGTCACAATGGCCTAAGCCATTTGGCCATGTTCACGATAGTTTGTCAAATTTGTGCTAAGGGTCAAATAATTGCCAAGCATGATGTCCAAGTTAGTAATAATATAAAATTATATCCGAATGGACAAGGTGGGTCACATTAAGATCAAATTCCCAAATCAAAGTTTTTAATGTCCCCATCCAAATAAACTATCATGGAGGAAAAATTCCACTAACTTACTAGTTCCCTAGGTTGGGGGTGGAAGCATCAAAATTTGGAATAAGGGAGCTACAAGACCCAAAATTACCTTAGACTTAAATGGGTCAAATAAATAATAATAAAAAGTAAAATAAGGTGGCATTGGATCATGAGGGCACATAAGAGGTTGTGGCACCCACATGTGGCAAGATTCCCCTCTACACTTGGAATCATCCTCACACAAATTTGAGTTCAAGGTGGAGGGTAACGCACTTGGGGTATATGAAGGGGCAATATTCATTTCAAATATCAAGGCTATTCGAATTGGATTGGAAGAGTAACTCCCAGTAAAGAGGAAGAAGCATAATAGAAAAATTGTGACACTTGTGACAAGATTCCATGGCATCTATGACAACAATGATGAAGAAATCTATGAAAAATATGAAAAATTAGACCTGATGGAATACATATGACACATCTAACATATAAGGTCTAAAAATAGCCACCAAGACGGTGCATAGATGGATTTATGGTTATCCAAGATTCCCAATTCGAATTGGAGAAATAGGAATGCAAGGAAGAAGTGGACAAGTGTCTCATGAGAGAATACATCACTAATTCGCGTTGAGTGAATTCTCTTGGAGGGAATTTGAGATCTTGATTTCACTTTAGGTTAATAAAAGAGGGGGATGAGGAAGTAGATCAGCTTTTTTTCATTTCTCATTTGCACTCTTGGAGAGCTTAGCTTGTCCTTGCATGGTGGATGTTCATCCTACCTACCACAGAACCACTTTCAAAGGTGAAAGATCCCCATCCTAGTTGGTTGGAGGATATTCCATTCAGACCTCTTAACAGAGCTTAATGGAGATGTTTTGATGCATTTTTGAGTCCCCTTTTAGTTTGATTTCATATTCTACCTTCTTTCTTCACCATCTCTCTCTCAATGTCCATATTCAAGTGTAATGGCGCACTCATAGTTGAGTATATTTTGTAGAGAATGATATTTTGACTCCATGGTTATGTTTTATGATGTATATCAATGTCATGAACTGTGTATTGGAGCCACAGCTCTAAATACCATACCTTTCATGTAATATTTCCAAGCAAACTCAAGGTTCGAGCTAGTTTCCTCTCTCTTTTCACATGGTGTTTTTGGAGTGATTTTGTACCTGTTTGACATCAAAAAAATTCTGAGATTTTTATTATGTTTCTAGATGCATATGAATTAATATTTATGACCAAAATACTATGTGCATACCCTTTGAGTTTTGCTAAAATATTGTGCAACCAATTTTATGTCCATTGTTAACAATTTTCTCACAATTTTTATGTCTCACAACCTGTTTTTTTATGGAAGTTATAGCAGACCCTAAACCCTGAGTTAATGATGCATTCTAGTTTCCCTTGAGGTCCTATATCAAATCCAAGTCTCTGTTCAAAAAATAGGGAGGTTTGTACAGTGTTTGGGAAGCCAAAAAGCTCCTAGAATAGTGGAGTTTCCAACCATCGAATTCACCTAGTATTTTTCCCCTTCCTTCCTCCTTGAGAATTGAAAACCCTGAATGTTTCTAATGAATGTATAAGGGTATAAGAGCTTGCATTAGGATTTATTAAATCCTCCAAAGTACCTCCATACAAAATTCGAAATCATTTGGGTGCTTTTGGAGCAGTTAGAGTTCATTAAACCAAGGTTTGAATTTGGCAAAATTTGAGAAGTTACATGGTAGAGTGGTATCAAAGCATGGTCCTTGTACTTGTGCATTGGGTCCCCCATTGAAGAATGAAATTGTAGACATGTCTTATTCAGATTCATATTATGAGTAGGAGTATTGTTTCTATGCCTCAGAGGAAGATGATTTTGAGTTGTATGTTGGCATCTATGTGGATGAGGAACGCTCTTGCAGTCCCTCTACCCAATTCACATTTAGATATGATGGTGGTTACTATTGTGATCACTTGTACAATGAATATGTAGATTGTGAGATCACACCACTAAGGAAATATCCTTTGAAGGAAGTATCATGGTGGAGGGAAACTTGCAAAACCCTACCCGAACAATATCAAGCCTATAATGTTATTATGGATTCATCCCCAGTAGTTCATTTTGAATTTTATTTGGATGCTTTGTTTGGATATAGGCCCAAGAATGAATATTTGGAGTTGGTGAAGAAAGGTCTATTCCATTCTTTCAAAATACCTTGGAGATCAAATCATATATGTTCGAGTGAAAAGGAGGAGCGAAATTACGAGACCCAAGAGCCACCTAGTTCTGCAGGTGGTGAAGCAGAAGAAGTGTTGACACAAAACCAGTCGCCAGGGGTTCCACACACTGTCAACACTAGCCCACCGCGATCTCCCTCAGCACCGGCCCAGACAGGTTTTACCCTATCCAGCAACACCTGCGGAGCAGATGAGATCTCACTTGACATGTTTAAGGGAGAGTTGACGGAACCATGTTTTCGCTGAATGAAGGAGGATGTTGTGCATCAATTGACTAACTTATTGCAACATTCAGAAATAGATCTAAGCATTCAACTCAAGCATTACTCATAATCGCGACATCATTCAACAAGAACAGAAACATCATTGCAACAGATAAAACAACAACACATTAATTGCAACAAGGAAACATCGCATCATTTATATATTCATATCGCAAAATGCATTACCACAGATGAATGGAATGACACAAAGGTTCTGCTCAAAAACTCTGTCACATCATATTATCTTTGTGGAAACCCAGATACAATGCAATACATAGTTTGGATCAAGATCTCTTCGATTCAACAACAAGTTCATAACCCAAAAGATTGATATCAACACTTATCAACCTACATCTATTTATAGGATTACACCTTTACAATTTATATGGTCCACTTGGGAAACCACCTAACTACTTCTTATCAAACTTCTACAACAACTAACTCAAAATCCCACAAAATGTGGTCAAATGACCCAAAACCCATATAGTGCGGTCTAAATGACCCAAAATATACATGACGTGGTCCAAATGATCGAAAACTACAAAAATACTTGTCGCCTTGCTTTGTTGTTTTCCTCCTTTCATGGTATCTTTGGCCTTGTGCAGCATCCGCGATGCTGAGATGCTTACCCAACAAACTGCCTGCCAACAGGCCCCCAACACAATCTTTTGGATCACCCTTGAGCCACGTCAGGTGGACATGGTGTACTTGGACTCGTCTGTCGCTAGACTGGATCTTCTACAACTGTTCTTGCTGCCTAGATCTCACTCTGATGTATTGTTCCCTCTACTGTGATGATCGTCGGTTTGCTGTCATGTACTTATAACCTGAAAATGGTCATCCTCCGGCTTACTGTCATGTACTTCTCACTCGAAAATGGTCATCCTCTGGCTTGCTGTCATGTACCTCTCAAACTCATCCTCCAGTCTCTAGGAACCTGGTGCCGATTGAGGAGAAGTGCGTGAACAGCGCTGGGGTGAAAAACAGGCCAATGGCTCTGGCACATATGTTTCGCACCGGTAAATACGTACTGCCGGGACTAGGGAGATGCCACCCCCATCATCTTTGTGGTTGCAGGGACCATGAGGCTTCGAACTACCCCCATAAGCCTAGACATCTCGGATTAGACTTCGTTTGTGTGGCACCCGAGTGTCCACGATGCTTCTTGCTCTAGGAGCTCATGCACACTGGTCATTTGGACCCTCAGCGCACCTAGTGTGCTCCCATGCATAATGAAATGAACCATTTCCATAGCCTCCTTGGAATTCCTAACTTAACTATAAATAAGGCCCTCTCGTAGCATGAATTCCTCTGCTAAGGTGAATACCACGATGTTTGGTTATCCCACAATACTTGTATTTATGCATCACCCTTGTCCGGATGTCTGCTTCAACGATCATTCATAAACCTATTCACGTAAGGTGCCCATCATGCCATCCCGGTGTTTTTGGCATGTGTAGGCCAGACTACTAACGGGAGAAACGGTGACCATACTCCTTCCAGCTGTCATACGTGCCGAAACATGCTTCCCATCACCCTTGGTACCATCGACCATACTACCATGGTGTGCTCCATGTGCCAAACGTGCATTATGCTAGTGCCAATCCGAACCAACTATCAAACGTACAAGTCCCCTCTGCTAACGAACCATACGGAGGGCTGATTTGACGTGGTCGCGACACTGCCGCTGTCGCGAACCTACTCCAAACTATGATGTAAACACTTCGGCTTGCGTGTTCTATCCCTACTAGTGCGCCATCCTGCCACTGAGCATCCTACATTTTTTTTTTTTGCCGATGCGACTTAGGCATCGCGCCACTCCAAGGCCATCAACTCTAAACAGTTGTGCATCAAGCAACTTGTCATCAATGTTAGTTGGCTCTTCTCCTGTCTCAATCTACTACAGATGATATGGCCCTATGTTTAGGCATCCTGGCTTTACAACCACCTCGAAATCAAACTCCTGAAAAAGAATTCATCTCAGTAGAGGACAAATTACAACTTGCAAAATTAATGGGGTGATCCAGATCCCCTTCCCCAGGTTGCACCAACACCACTCCTAGTGCGATCGATGATGCATCAACATGGACATGAAATTCCTTACTCCAGTCCAGAAATACTAGTATTGGTGCTGAAGCCATATTAGCCTTTAATGTTTCAAAACTAACTTGACATTCAGGACTCCATTGAAAGATCGCATCTTTCTTTAGCAACTTCTCCATAGGGGCCGTGATTGTTGCATATCCCTTGATGAACTTGCGATAATACCTAGTGTGTCCCAACGTCGCTCTGAACTGCTTGACATTCGTCAGTGGTGCTAAACTTAGAATGAGTGCAATCTTTGTTGGGTCGACTAACAATCCTTGTTTGCACACAATGCAACCTAATAATATTCCAAATGGTGCACATAAGATGCACTTCTTCAGGTTAAGCGATAACTGATGCTGTCAACTGTGCTCCAACATCAACCACAGATTTTCTAGATGATCGCTAATAAAGCCATAGACTGTCCAGTCATCCATGTACAACTGCAAAAACTTTTGAATGAAATACCTAAAAGCATCAACAACAACCCACGAGAATATCGCAGGTGCATTCTTCAACCCAAACGGCATTACGGTGTACTGAAAGCAGCCCCATTCTATCACAAAGGTTGTCTTG
This sequence comes from Larix kaempferi, assembly GCA_027924585.1. Classification (NCBI taxonomy): domain Eukaryota; kingdom Viridiplantae; phylum Streptophyta; class Pinopsida; order Pinales; family Pinaceae; genus Larix; species Larix kaempferi. The sequence continues at coordinate 795,305 of BSBM01000286.1, forward strand.
TGGCGGTCTTCTTTCGTGATTTTGATCTGATGATAACCAGAGAACCCATCTGTGAACAAATACATCTCTTGGCCTCCCATGTCTTTGAGCACCTCATCAGTAAATGGAGTGGGAAAGGGATCATGTAAGCAGACGTCATTCAATTTCCGCAAATCGACACAAATGCGCACTTCACTGGTCATTTTGTCCTGCACCACCATAGGACTGATCCAATCCAACTCCTCAACTAGTTCGATGATTCCAGCATCCAACATGCGGTCAATTTCTACCTTCACTCGCTCCTTATGACGTGGATTCAGTCTATATGGTCACTATCTGATTGGTTTGGCATCGGGTTTTAGTGTGATCTTCATCTCCCCTTAATCCCCAAAGATCCCCTTCATCTTTGAAAACTTCATGGGGAACAAGTCTTGGAATTCATGCAACAAGTCGGTAACTTTCCCCATCATCTCGTTGTCCTAGTAGTCCCGTCATTCGCAAACTTGGGACTTTCCTCTATTCCAATCTTGACATTCTGGAGCTTCAACGGCTGACTGATCGGATCAATTGGTGCATCAGGTGCTACCTCATCGTGACTGCCTTCAGATTCTGGAATATTGACATTCCGTGGATCATCACCATGTTTGGGCCCACCAGTAATATTATAACATTCCATCATGGACTGCATCTTGCAGTGCGTATGCGGATCCACAGGATATGCCACCGGAACAACCTTCAGGACTATGTCACGGATGAACTGCAAAGCGTTATGGACATCTGGGTTGGGATCCACAAAGATGAAGGTATGAGTAAAACACACTATCATTTCCAACCAAGTGAAAATTTCCCCTCGCAATTTAGCTGCAGTATACCACGATCGCGACATCTTGTCCAAAGTATGGATAAAGGCATGGACCACTCATCCCTTGGTCATGATGCCCACAACGTCTAACACTCCATCAAATGACTACCAGGGTCATTTCATCCATCGTACCTCCCTGTATGGTAAACTTCAGTGTTTCCAAAGTGAACCACCATCAGTCTTCGGCACTGCGATCACTCACCGATCGACTTCTTATGTGTCGCACACCAACGTGTTGGAGAAGCCTTCAGTGCTTCCTCTAATGCTTGCAATCGCTATGGTTCTGAGACCTTTTCCTCGAATGCCATGAGGAAATCAGACAAACTGGGAAACCCTTCATATACTAGCAAGGAAATAGTTTTGGTCGCAAAGTGGCATAGTGACTGTGTGACCAACCCACACTTGTGGAGCGACACCTTGTGTAAGCGATTCTACCAATTCTCTAAGGTGTCCTCAGAGTCAAACAATGCAGAGCTATAGCTGCACCACTTGAGCTCACCGTCAACAGTCGGATGAATATAATCTTCTGAAATGTTTTATGCATGGTCCCATCCGCTGGGATCATCATCATTCACCAGTTCAAGATACCAGCATCCCTCTGTCGGATCCAAAGGAGAAATGACCCGGAGGTCGTGGTTTTCAAAATTCATCGTCCGCTTCTTAAAGTTGATTACCGCTGCACTGTCGTTAGCCCATCCAATCCCTAGTAGCACAGGATAGGATCTTCCCCCTTCAACTACTTCGATTACATCAAAATCAGCATATGTCTTCATTCCCTCAATGTCCACCATGAGGTGCGGAACTCTCCCAATCGGTGTCACCTTGGCCTAATTAGCCAGATAGATTTGGACAGGAAACCAGCTCAGTGTTGGACTCCCCATTTTCTTCCAAGCCTGCTTGGTTAAGATGTTGACATCCGAACCAAGATCTAGAATAACTGAATCAATGTCATAGTCTCCAATATGAATGTTCATACGCATTTCCTTACTTGTCTTCCTCCTTTGTAAGGAATTGACCGCAAACTCTCGCCAACCCTAGGCAGGTCGCTGCAATAGCCCTTCAATCTCCACAAGAGCATCAAGATCCCTTTCCAAGTATAAACAACTTTGAAGAAATGTTTGTAATGTACTAGACTGTCGCGAAGGGCCTGCTTCTGAAGTGGCATCAAAAGCAGAAGGCATGTCACAAATGATAGCCTTACCGCGATATTTTTCCATCGCATGGCATGCTTGAAACAATGCATCATGCTCAGAATCAATGTCGAATTGCACCTTCTTCTGCCCTGCTAACCAGATGAGAGGATGTGGACTATCTTCTCCTATAGTCGCACCTCCATGAGCAATAACTACAAGAGCAGCATCTTGCATCCTTGGCTCCGTCGAAATTGTCACGATCATTGCACCCTGAGTCTGATTCAGTGGTGGATTCCTAGGTTGGTTCATGGTTTGGTTAGAATTCTGATTCGGGTGTTGGTTTTGGTTCTGCAGTGGTTGTTGTACTTGATTCTGCACTGGCTATTGCACTTGATTCTAATTCTGCAACTGCAGAACATTCCCGAACTGCCATTGCACAATCAACTCCGGGGAATTTTCAACCGTGTGATCGATAACAAAATAGAACATACACAGTGTCTGCAATTGTGGTCAATCTCACTAGTAATGTCCCCAAACTCCGTAATGATAGCACTGAACAGGTCCTCGACCTCCTCTTGCTCCTCTGTGACCAAATCCTCCACCACGTCCTCCCTAGAATCCTCCACGAAATCCTCCCTGTTGATGGTACTGCAGTTGTTGCATGGGATTCGGTTGTAGCTGCGCATATTTCCTGGGATGCACGTACTGCGGCTGCTAAATATACTGGGGTTGTTGCACAATCATTTGCATCATAGCATATTGCGGCATAAACTGTTGTGGTTTCTGCTATGGTACAAACTGTACCTGTAGTTGAGGTAGCAGCTGAGCTACCTACGGTTGTAGTTGCAGTTGTATGGCACGTTGGTTGTCCTTCACATAAAATGCATCGTATGTTCGTTCCTGAAGCAACCCATACGCTCGACAGTCTTTGTCATCATCTCCCATAGACTTGCAGAATGTACAATACAGATTCATTGGGATGGTGACTATCTTCTTCATATAGTGACAGTCCTCATGGCGGTGCCCATATACTTGACAGATGTGATACCAGGGCATGTTGCCGCAATTCAATGGATTCGGTGCCCATGAAACCATATAGTTGTGGAAGTCTGTGCAATTATCCTTAGTGTGCCCCTCTCCACGACATCGCGTACACCACACTTCTTCACGTTGTTCCTTACCCTTCTTAAGATCTTGCAGTTGTATCGTCAAGTTAGCCAGTTGTGTCTGAATCTGCGACATGCCTGCAGCATTCTCACAAAGTGGCGAAGCTTCCAGCCGCATTGCAATCTCTAGTGCTTCACTCGGTGTTGTAATGTTCTATTGCATCAGTGATAGTAGAATGTACGATCAATCCAGCTCGAACTTCATCCAGTATCTTTTCTGGCGCACCTACGGGAACCTACACACACTTCATAAACCAGTCTAATGCGCGACCACTAAGGGTTGTCGCTAATTGTCCCTTCTTAGCATTATCATCAGTAATTTGCTTCACAGTCCATACGGTTTCACATAGAAACCAATACTGCTCAGGGTTATCCGTTCCATTTCCATGGATCAACGGTAATTTTGAGTCCTCACCCACCATCCTGTAGTTGCTGAGCTACTAGCAATTAAATTCTGTTGTCTGGATGAACATGGTGGTGTCAAAGCTATTTTCCTTACTGGTTGAGAGATAGTGAGCGGAGGTGTGGGTACATTGCAGCCAGGGTTTGGTCCTTCCCCTATTGTGGGTGTAGCCTGGTTGTCCTTGTCGGCACTGTGAGGTTGCTTCTTCCCATGTGGTCTTCCTTCGCGGCCTTTTGTTCCAATCACAGCAGGACCTTCTCCCGTCCTCTACCTCTTTTCCTATCGGAACCTTTCTCCTCCCCTTGTAAGACCACTCTCTTCCTCGACTTCACTCATAGTCTCATTGTGACCTGCATCCATCTACCCCTTATCATTCCATGTATCGCCTCCCTGCCGACATAGTATCCACAGCCTCCACCCACCAAGGTTCTTACTGATCTAGGTGCATCTTCAATATGCCCTTCTCACAAATGAGCATTTTAATGGACAACTATAGCGACAATAGAAACCTGCCCCTGGGTCCGTTGAAGAACTCCCTTTCTACTTCGTTATAAGAATTGTTCATGTCAACCGCAAACTCAGTGATCTAACCTTCCAGTATACTGTGAACCCAAACTTCAATAGCCTGCGATGCTTTGTTATCGACTTCTTGTAGCTCCTAGATCAGTTCTGGGGTCCAGGCCGTCGGTTCACCACCTTGGAAATTCCTCTTTTGGAAGGTTAATTTGGCTAACCACTCATACAGGATGATTGGGAACTCGCAGAAAAAATATTCGTGCTGACCGTCATGAATATATTTCTCCAACCACCAATATGTTGACAACCCAGGGTTCTTGTTTTCTTTTCCAGCGAACTCTAGTAGCTTTAGGTCAAACCAATCCTAGATCTTTGTTCTTGTCAGATGCCACAACATATCCTCCTCTCTCTTCGCACTACGGTCCCTATAATGGAACCATTTGTTGACACAAACCTAGTCGACAGGGGTTCCACATGCTATCGACACCAGCCCACCACGATCTCCCTAAGCACCGGCCCAGACAGGTTTTACCCTATCCAGCAACACCTGTGGAGCAGATGAGGTCTCACCCAAGATGTTCAAGGGAGAGTTGACAGAACCATGTTTCCGTCGAATGAAGGAGGATGTTGTGCATCAATTGACTAACTTATTGCATCATTCATAAATAGATCTAAGCGTTCAACTCAAGCATTACTCATAATCGCAACATCATTCAACGAGAACAGAAACATCATTGCAACAGATAAAACAACAACGCATTAATTGCAACAAGGAAACATCACATCATTTATATATTCATATTGCAAAATGCATTACCACAGATGAATGAAACGATGCAAAGGTTTTGCTCAAAAACTTTGTCACATCATATTATCTTCGCGGAAACCTAGACACAATACAATACATAGTTCGGATCAAGATCCCTTTGATTCAACAACAAGTTCATAACCCAAAATATCGATATCAACACTTATCAACCTACATCTATTTATAGGCTTACGCCTTTACAATTATGGTCCACTTGGGAAACCGCCTAACTACTTCTTAACAAACTTCTACAAGAACTAACCCCAAAACCCTTAAAATGTGGTAAAATGACCCAAAACCCATATAGTGCGGTCTAAATGACCCAAAATATACATGACGCGGTCGAAATGACCGAAAACTACAAAAATACTTGTCGCCTTACTTTGTTGTTTTCCTCCTTTCATGGTATCTTTGGCCTTGCATAGCATCCGTGATGCTGCGATGCTTACCCACCAAACCGCCTTCCAACAAGAAGCATTACATGAAGAGGATCTAAAGTCACTCCCAAGTGACTATGAAAAAGATGAAGAAACATAACATGAACATGAAGAAGATTCCATTGAAACTACTGAAGATCATTCCGAGACACATTATACTTTGGACATGGATCAAAGAGCATCTACTGATGGATGCTTGAGCTGTGAAGGATTACCTACTGATGGGTGATCAAACCTCTATGTTGGTGACATAGAGATAAATTTTGAAGGTGTTGTTGCAAGCCAAAGTTTCATTGACCATGGATATGAAGACCTTGTAGCAGTTGAAGAAGAACCAAGATTAACTTCCCCATCGCCACTTGAACTCCCATGTGAAGTTGGTTCCAAGAAAAAATAAAAAAACGAGGTTCGCTCTCATGAACCATCCTTCATTGAAGGGTATTTGAATATGAGTGAAAGGAAGATCCATGAGGCCCTTAGCATACTCCATGACACTCAAGCATTGGTGTCAAAATTTTGTTGGATATTTTCTTCATTGGAGGAGCCATCCTTCCTTGAAGACATGGAGAAGATTCAAAGAGCAATGTGCAACATCAAAGGTAATTTCATGTCTTTGCTTTTTGATAGAAACAATTTGATTGAGATTAATGAATGATTACGTGAGGAATACTTGAAGAATAATAAGGATATTCATAAGCTCAAAATTCAAAATGAACAACTTCTTGAGAGGTTGCAAGATAATTGTTCTTCCTCCTATGTTTCAAATTGTCATATGTTAAATTGCTTGGAGGATTCTCATGACATGGTGGATCATGAGAAACATGGAAATTTGCATGTGATTGATATGTTTTAAGATGAGCTTAATGATATCCAAGCACTTGTTGTGGTGGAAGAGGAACTTGAGTTGCCTCTTGATGATGGTATGAACTTTTTCAAGGAGTGCATGATTCCTCTACCTTGGAACCAACCTATTAGGAAAGTTTCACACTTTTGAGGAAGGTGCATGGCCCTACCCATATGGAGCCTTCACATGATGAAACTTATGCACTTTTTGATAATTTGGGTGAGTTGGTACATTCTCCTACATCCTACACTTCCACATTTTGCAGCATTTTTCCTAATGAAGTATGGGTGAAAGGTTTCTTTTTTATGGTGCCACATGAAGAGTATGAAACTCCTATCTCTCATTTTGATGATCAAATGAATAGAGCACCTTCTGCTTCACATTTGCAGTAGAATCCTTTGTTACCTTATGATGATACACATCTACATGGATGAACGTATGATGTTCACTTGACTCACTTGAAGACTCATGAATTTCCTTTCTCCTTGCTTAGTTCATTTGATGTTGGAGGAAATTCATCCGATACTTGGGTGAAGAGATATATGATTGGAACACATTCTTATTGGAAACAACATCCTTTGTTAATTATTGATGATACACATATTCCTAGGTGTATTGATGAGATTTCTTTGAGCCACTTGAAGTCTCCTTGTTTTCTTTGCTCCTTACTTGGTTCATATTTTGGTGGAGGTTCTTCATTCACTTCTTGGATGAAAGAACACATGGATGACTATTTTGATGCATCTAAAATTATTTTGGAGCAGCATTATAAGACATGGGATCATCACCTATGTCATTAGATAATGTTTGATATAATACTTGATGCTTGTGTGTATGGGGCACATGATGATCTACTTACTTGGTTGTACAAGAAATTTCATGATTCTTTGATGAGGTACCTTCTTGATGTACATTTGTATGATGTTGTTATGTAATTTGATTATATATATTTTATACTCATGATGTTTGGAAGGATGCAATACAAGCAATGGGATCCTGGTGTAGCTTGGTTTCAACTCACTTGGAGCAACAGTTCGATTGTTGGTTTGAGAGAGGAAACCAAACTTTAGTTATTTGAGTTCATCTTTGCAGAGTAGTGTTCCAGTTTCCTATGTGGGATACCTTTTGAGAGATGGATTCAGTTTTCACATGCTTGGTTTTCATGGCATTTCATAGTAGACATTTCACACCCTGCATGTATCATGATCATTTGGGACCCTGGGATCATTTTTAGTCTCATTGGTTTCAATTTTGGGGGGTAGCAAGCAGTATGGGAGATTGAGTCATCACTTGATAAGGTGATTGTAATCAAAGTAGTGCAGAAACAAGCATTGTGGTTGCTCTCTGGAATTTTCTTCGAAGCTTGGAAACTCGAAGTTTTGCAACTCCATGGAAACTTCAAATAATTATATAGTGAGAAAAAGGGTTGAAGTTCAGAAAAGGTTTCCAACTGATATGAAAGAGGAAAAGATTCATTGTGCAAATTTTGTTTTGATGGATTTAATTAATATTTTGGTGTTTAGTGGTGATGTCACAGGAGATATCAATATAAAAAAATACACATCTCTTTACTTTTGGAAACACACAATCGCAGTACATGAGTGCCACTACTGAATGTTTTGGAAGGAACGTTTTGGATTGAAAGCAAATTTATTCAACATCCATGTTTGAAATTGCTTCAGGACAAGCAATATTGGGAGGGTATGATTTTTCATGTCCCCAAATTTTGCATTTTGTCACAATGGCCTAAGTCACTTGTCGATGTTCATGATAGTTTGTCAAATTGGTGCTAAGGGTCAAATAATTGCCAAGCATGATGTCCAAATTAGTAATAATGTAAAATTATAGCCAAATGGACAAGGTGGGTCACATGAAGAGCAAATTCCCAATTCAAAGTTTTCAATGTCCCCATCCAAATAAACTATCATGGGGTGGGATTCCACTAACTTACTAGTTCCCTAGGTTGGGGGTGGAAGCATCAAAATTTGGAATAAGGGAGCTACAAGACCCAAAATGACCTTAGACTTACAAATTCACATTAAATGGGTCAAATAAATAATAATAATAAAAGAAAATAAGGTGGCATTGGATCATGAGGGATCATAAGAGGTTGTGGGACCCACATGTGGCAAGATTCCCCACTACACTTGGCATCATCCTCACACAAATTTGAGTTCAAGGTGGAGGGTAATGTACTTGAGGTAGATTAAGGGTAAATATTCATGTCAAAGATCATTGAGATTTGAATTGGAGTGGAAGAGTAACTCCCAATAAAGAGGAAGAAGCATAATAGACAAACTGTGACACTTGTGACAAGTTTCCATGGCATCTATGACAACAATGATGAAGGAATCTATGACAAATATGTCAAATTCAGACATGATGGAAGAACTATGACACGTATGACATATTAGGGCTAAAAATAACCACCAAGAGGGCGCATAGAGGGAGTTATGGTCAACCAATATTCCCAATTCGAATTGGGGAAAGAGGAATGCAAGGAAGAAGTGGACAAGTGTCTCATGAGAGAATACATCACTAATTCGAGTTGAGTGAATTCTATTGGAGGGAATTATATCTCTTGAGTTCACTTGAGGTTAAGAAAATATGAGGATGAGGAAGGAAAGCAGATTTTGGTCATTTTTCATTTGCACTCTTGGAGAGCTTAGCTTGTCCTTGCACGATGGATGTTCATCCTCCCTGCCATAAAACCAATTTCAAAGGTGAAAGATCCCTATCCAAGTTGGTTGGAGGAGAGGCCATTCATACCTATTAAGATAGATTAATGGATATGTTTTGATGCATGTTTGAGTCCCCTTTCAATTCGAGATCATATTCTACCTTCTTTCTTCACCATCTCTATCTCAATATTCTCTCAATGTCCATGTTCAAGTGTAATGGCGCACTCATAGTTGAGTAGATTGTGTGGAGAATGATATTTTGAATCCATGGTTATGTTGTCTAATGTATATCAATGTACTGAACTGCATATTGGAGCCACGGCTCGAAATACCATACCTTTCATGTAATATTTCCAAGCAAACTCAAGATTTGAGCTAGTTTCCTCTCTCTTTTCACATGGCATTTTTGGAGTGATTTTGTACCTATCTGACATCAGAATTTTTATGATATTTTTCTTATGTTTTGAGCTACATACGAAGTAATATTCATGACCAAAATATTATGTGTATACCCTTTGATTTTCTCTAAAAGATTGTGCAACCAATTTTATCTCCATTGCTAACAATTTTCTCACAACTTTTATGTCTCACAACTTGTTGTTTTATGGGAGTTATAGAATACCCTAAACCCTAATTTAATGATGCATTATGGTTTCCCTTGAGTTAATCTATAAAATCCCAGTATATGTTCATAAAATAGGGAGGGTCGTACAGTGTTTGGGACAAACATTTCCTACACTAGTGGGGTTTCCAACCATCAAATTCACCTAGTATTTTTCTCCTTCCTTCCTCCTTGAGAATTGCAAACATTGAATGTTTAAGGGTCTAAGAGCTGCATTAGGATGTATTGAATCCTCCCAATTCCCTCAATAAAAAATTCTAAAGCATTTGGGCACTTTTGGAGTAGTTAGAGTTCATTAATCCAAGGTTCGAATTTGGAAAAAATTGAGAAGTTACATGGTAGGGACATTACAGTTTTAGAGAGGAAGGGCTCCTAGGGGGATTAGATAGCTCATAAAGAGGGTCAGTAATAGTATTATCCTCAAAAAATATTTTGTAGTCTTAATCGGGGAAGAAGGGGGACCTAAAAATCAACTAAAATTCAAAGAATTGGATTCACTAGCAAGAGGCTCCATAAACTACAAAGGGGGAGATAGTGAAGGGCACAAAGGGAATGGTTCAATAAAGGACCACCCCATGGAGGAGGCTAAGGAATCCCTGTGAAAAAAATGATCCCAAGTAACCGAGTCATACATGGGTATGATCAGGGCCATATGTAACTTCATATAAGAAGAAAGTAAAGGTGGAAAAAGCGGATACAAGGGATCCAAAAAGGGTAATCCATGCCTGAAGAGAGTAGAAGGCATAAAAATATGAAGCAAGAGAGAAGAAACCAATGGGTTTTCTATATCAAAAAGAACCAGACGAAAGATAAAATTACTAGGCGTAGTATCACATAGACCCGTAACTCCATCTTGTTGATCTTCTACTCGGGGAGCTGAAGAAACCTTAATTGGTGCATGCTCTACCAATGCTTGAACAATAGAATGGGGCGTTCTCTCCACTGTCTGAGTCATCAGCCGTGTTTTATTTTACCAAATATTATTTTTGGAACCTTGTTGGAATTCCTTAGTAAGGTGTCCATAGCGATGACATCCATTACATTTGCATGGGATGTTGATGTAGTCGATACGTTGGTTCCATATTCTGCCTCGTAGGGAGATATCAATTTCAACAAGAAATCTATCACATAGGTCCAATTCGACCAGAAATTTAGCAATAGAGAGTACACCCAACTCCATAAATCCCATATCAACTTTGAGGAAAGTAGCCAAACTATTTCCCAAATACTGGAAAATCTCAGGGGTCCATAACTCCGGGGGAATACCAGGGAATTTAACCCACACTGCTTGTTTGTAAAAATTCTTTGTACAAGAGTAAAAAAAGGGGGTCCATCTCTTGAGGTGGAGAATGGATGAATCCCACCCCCATCTTCCTAAAAGAAGTGCTTTCATATCAACCTGTCGATCTAGAATCACCCCCAACCACCCTTTGGTGAGTGCATAAAGGCAAGGTTCATAACCCAACTTCGAGGTCCAATTCATCTTGACCCAACTTCTGAATTTTTATAAAATAATTCGTCTACCGCCAAACCTCCCCACAAAAGCATGTTCCAATAGAGTTATATCTTCGTAAAGATCAAAGTCCTCACCCAAAGCGAGAAATCTCTTGCTAGTTTTCTTTACACGGGGTTTGTTCCATCCTCCCGATGAAGGTTGATGACAATGTAGAGAAAGGTCCCAAAGTCATCAATGGAATATGTATGCCCAACATTTTTCTCTGTGTCACCCCGAGGCTACATAAAGTTCTTGTTCTCCTAACAACCATTTTTTGGTGAGCAACTTCCAAGGAACTATCTGTAAAAGTGAAGAAGTCCTGGTGGAGAGTGTGGGGCGACTTTGCCTGCCTCAGTGTAGGTGGGGATGATGGGACTAAAGATGGGCCCATATGGAAAATATTTATCTCAACTTATTTACTAAATTGATGTCACACCAATTCCATGCAAAGAAAAGTGGTAATTTCATTTCCAAATTGGGATTATAATAGTGATTCTAAGAAATATTGATATAGTTACAACTATTTTAAGATTTGCCTCAAAACCCTCATGGAAAATTATTGCAACACACTTTTCTCTCTATTTATGAACTAGATTACAATTGAACTAATGCCATTAGAATAAAAGTGGTTGTTCCATTTCTTATTTGGGGTCACAATGGAAACTTTGGGAAGTATCATAATTGTTACAAATATTTATGTTGTGCCTCGAAACCCTCATTGAATATTCACGGGGGTACACTTTTCTCTCTATTATGAACAAAATTGAAAAAGGACTAGTGCCATTAGAAGCAAAGCGATAGTGCCATTTCAATACTAGCTTCATAATAGAAAAACTAATCAATATTGAGGAATTTATGGCCATTTTAACATCACAATGTTAAAAACCTAGCATAACTAAAGAATGTTAATGTTGAGACAAACTGGGGAAGAGGGGGTGATAATGTTGAAACAAATGAACAAGGCAAGGAAAAAAATGATGAAATAGTGTAATGATGGAACAAGGTGAAAATAGTTAGGCGGTAGGAAACCAAATCATGGAACAATGTAAAAAAATTCAGGAGGCATGTGAGAATATTAAAGTGATGTGTTGGCACGGGATTAGTCTGCAGGAAGTGCGGAAGCCGACAGATGTGAAAGGGATCATCCGCGGAAGAAAGGGTCATTCGCAGAGAATGTGGAAGCGTGGAAGTAGTTAGTTTGTTAGATAAGGTTCATGTGGACCGTTTTGTAACCAATTAGTTTTGTATAAATAGGAGTATGATTGTAAGCCTAAGGGAATCGATGTGGTGATAAATGGAGCTATCGACCTTTTGAGTTTTGATCCAGTTGTTGATCTGTTTTGTATCCATGATATGATGTATTGATTGTTTCTGTGAAGGTCATTCCGCAGGTTTTAACGAATGCATGAAGATGTTCGATTATGGTTCTATCTTTGTCTTCTTTTATGTTAGATGATGAATGTGAATATTTGTGAAGATGTTAAATGCTCTGTGGGTTTCATAATTGTTTTTTATGCTAATGAGTAATTAGATCATATTGATGCGAGTTTCTATTATGCGTTGACTCTACGATTGATGAATATGCGAAAGATGAACTACTAACATAGTGTGAAAGATATAATCTCTGGTTTCTGCAGTTGCAAAGTGTGTGTGATGCATGTCCTCAACTCCACTGCAGAAACTTGGTTCCTATAGCCCCCTTGTGCATCTCTGGTGAGACTTCACTCACTTTGCGAGTGTTGTTAGAAAGGGTAAAACCTTTCTGGGTCGATGCATAAGGGAGTTCCGTTGATGGTTTGTTGACAACAATGCTGTAACACCCCTCATTCTTAACCTTAATAATTTTATTCATACATAGTGTAATTATGTATGTGGCCCTAGTGAGGAGCTCAAGGCCAAGGTCCCACCAATGGACCTTGAAAATGTTGGTGGGATTATTTTTAAAATTGTAAATTAACAACGAGCGCAACTAAGTGCTTGGCAGGTGAAGTCACTAAGGAAGAAGGTGTGGAAACTAAAGCATAAGTAGATGATGGGTGTCATCTTAGTAGCTTAGACACTTACTTGATAACCTTAAGTTATTTTCTTAAGTAGACGATCGGTGATAGCGATTATTTAGTTACACAACTATTATTCTAAGCTCTTATTTACCTTTTTAGCATCAAAAGGTCAACTATTGTCCTTACAAGCTATATTAATCATACCGTACAAGAGGATGTTAGAAGAAGCTTAACATAGACCTCGACAAGAGTGTCATAAAAAGTATCCATAATACCCCTAATTATTTGCGAAGCTAAGTTCTCTTTTATATATATATATATATAACCACTTTGAAAATAAAGTGGAAAGAAGCTATTTTAATATATAAAAGACATGTATTTATATATGTTATATACATATATATATAAAAATAGTTGTCATCATAAACAACCAGAAGTTATACAAGAAATACATGTATATGTATTTCAGACATATAACAAATTGAGATAGACAAACATAAGTAACACCAGGAAATGGCTTGGAAATATATATGATAAATATATTTTTTTTTTCCATGGAAAAATTCGTAATTTTATTTCAAATGATTGAAAAAAATTACATTCTGTACATGTAGTAGAATCATAGTGATTCCTACATTGTCACATATTGCTGATCATGTATCTAACAGGTCTATGAAACCCAAACAAACTCAAAAAAAATGCTGTCCATAACAGCTCACCTATAGCCGGTTACAAATTTCGATAATAACTTCAAAAATTCAGTCATCTGCATAGAAAACGCAGCAATTTTGTTTGCACTATTTTCTTGGAGTTTCCAGATTAGTCACAGCAGAGGCTGCCTCCTCTGCTGCAGGCGATATCCTTCTAACAATCTTCAGTAAGATGATTGAAAAGATTTATCAAACAGTTGTAGACTCCAATGTAGCTAATTCCATGAAGAAAAGCCCTCGTATTTAGCAAAATCCAGTGTATCTGACAGCCCTCGAATGGATAAGTCAGATTAATTGTCAGCCATAACAATGATTATCTGCAAGGTCTCCTGAGCCACCGCTTCACATTACTTGTAATATCAAAAACCAACAAATCTCCCACAGCCCTTCTGTAAAATTCACTTGTGATTGCCCAATACCCGTACCATGTATGTCATGCAACAAAAATAGAAAAACTGAAATGCAGTGACTGGAAGAAAGCAGTCCAGAAGCCCTGTTATAATATCTTAATGTCCAGAATGAATCAAACGCCCAACCTGTCCTCCAATGCCACGTTGAAGGGCAAATGGTAAAAACTGTAGGATGTAACAGTGTTATAATATGTAATTCTCCATGTGCCGAGATCAAGACGTTGTTGAGTAGCTTCTTTGGAAAGAAGGTCTGCCATACCATTTCTTTCCCTGTAAATATGTGTAAATGTTATAAAGTTAAAATTCTGCTTTAATCGTAAAACATCTTCCAGTATAGGAGAGAGAACCATCACATTACAGCAGGTATGTTCATTTGCCCAATCAATAACAATCTGTGAGTCTCCAAAAATCTGTAATGTGCGGCAACCCTGTTCAAGTGCAAAAATCAGCAACAGTCTGAGCGACATGATTTCAGCATAGTTGTTTGTACCGCTCCCCAATCCAGCCGCTATGTGGAAGTAATGTGTATCAGATAAGTGTAATACGATCCCCCCACCGCACACCAATTGATCCATAGATGCGCCATCGAAAAAAGCCCACGGTTGTGAAGTATCAATCGTCTCAGCGATCACAGGACGTATTCTAATTGGTTTATTGGCATCCTTGTAATGTGTAATGATGGCCACAGCTTGAGCCACTACCTGCTCCATCGGGACTCTACAATCCTGGAAAATAATCTTGTTGCGCGTGATCCATAAACCCCAGGCAAAAATGCATGGGACCGCACAGTTGGTAGAATTCTGTTGTTCAGTCCACCAAACTTTGAATGCCTCATCCACATTGTCGCCCCACCAACGCGTGTTGATATCCAGGTGATTGCAAATGTGTGTCCATACCGTCTGTGTGAATCGGCAGTGGATAAATAAGTGTGATAGAGTCTCGTCCTCCTCCCTACATAATGGGCATATGCCCGGGCCCTGTAAAAATCGTCTTTTCAGAGTATCCCATGTAGGAACCTTATGCTCTAAAATCGCCCAAAAGAGTAGTTTGGCTTTTCCAGGGCATTTTAGTTTCCACAGGTTTTTCCACCACCACACCAAAGCCCGATTTTGCACCTCCAAATTAAGCTGAATGTATCCAAATTTAGGTGTGTATCGACCTGATGGATGATGATCCCAAATAAGTTCATCAGGCCTATCTGTCAGCCGAATATGTGTGAGTCTTAATGTCCGAATGTAGTCCTCCCAAAACCCAATCAGATTCTCAGGAACCTCAAAACGCTGGGCAGAGGTCCATCCCTGGTGCATAAGAGTGGATAAGCCCGGTTGTGCAATATTAGCTAAGAACAGACATCCCCTAGCTGACAGAAAGTTCCTTAAATCCACCGGCAGGACATGTCCCCCCCTGCATCCTACCCAAGGATCCAGTCCAATATGGAGAGATTGCCCATTCCCAATTCTCCACACTAATCCCGATCCCACCAACTGAAAATGCTGAACCACCGCTTTCCATACCACAGAGCAATTTGCCCTCGTCTTATTTCCCATCCTAATCCATTCAAGTAGAGTTAAGGGAGCAATATATTTGTGGTATACCACCTTAGTCCAGAGGCTCCGGGTATGGATGATTCGCCAGGCCACCTTAGCCCCCAAAGCTTTGGCAAATAGGAAGATATTCTTTAAGCCCCAGCCACCCAGTGCTTTGGGGATCGCAATCAAATCCCATCTAACCCATACCAATGCTCGATTCACTCCCTTACCCTTCCAAAGGAAGGCAAAAACCAATCGACAGATCTGCTCCAAAACGCCTCTGGGAATCCACGCAAGTGACATCCAGTATACCGGTATTGCTTCCAAAACTGATTTAACCAGAATCAATCTCCCAGCCCGCGAGAGCCATTTTTGACTCCATCCATGAAGTCTCTGCTCCAATTTAGCAATAAGCCAGTGCCAATCATCCTTGTGATATGAATTGGGTTTTAAGCGAAATCCAAGGTACTTTAAGCCGTCATCAATATCCATTATCCTATAGGGCAGTCTGATGGCCAGTCGGTGGATCTCCAGCTCATTTAATTGCGAGCATGAGATAGTGGATTTTTCAGTATTCACAAGCATACCCGCGGCGACATGCAGAAGATTGAGTCCTTCGACCACCTTATCAATAGCCAGTTGCGAGCCATCACAAAATATAAGTATATCGTCCACAAATAGAAGATGTGAGATATACATTACCTGGGTAATGGAGATGCCACGAAAGGAGCCATCAGCCTTCGCTTTCAGGATAAAACGACTGAGGCCTTCTGCAACAAGGAGAAATAACAACGGTGATAGTGGGCAGCCTTGACGTAGCCCCCTGCCCGCATGGAAGAATGTGCTGGCCGAACCATTGATCAATACAGCAAAACTCACCGTAGTGATGCATGCCATTATCCAACGAACGAATTCATAGCAGAAGCCCAGATGTGTAAGAAGCATCCTGAGATAAAGCCAACTCACCCGATCGAAAGCTTTAGAGAGGTCAATCTTTATCACAGCACCCTTTTGCTTCTGAACCTTCAGTGTATGTAAACCTTCTTGTGCTACACCAATGGCCTCGTGAATTTGTCGACCTTCCAAGAATCCAAATTGTTCACATGAGATATGCTGAGACAGGATATTTTTAAGTCTCCTAGCCATAACCTTTGAAATGATCTTATAAATGCAATTGCACAGTGAAATAGGTCTGAATTCATCAAATCGATCAGGCTTGTCTGTTTTGGGAATGAGAGCAATAAAAGTCGAGTTAAAGGGACCATGTACAAAACCAGCCTTTCTAGATTCTTCCACCACAGTCAATAATTCCTCCCCAAAACAGTCAAAGAATCCCAAGTAAAATTCAATAGGCCAGCCATCAGGCCCCGGGCTTTTATCTTTCTGGAAAGATTGCATAACCTGCAAGAGCTCAGTCGATTGCACCTCCTCCATCAATAGTCGATTCTCATCCTCCCCCACAAAACGTGGGAAAAGCTGAGACATCCGAATAACCTCAGCTATGGAGGCCCCAGGTTGAGCGGTGAATAATTCTTCGAAGTGTCGGACGCCCATCTCAGCCAAGCCATCAAAGCTGGAGACCCGTTCCCCTTCAGATGAAGATAGTTCCCAGATTGAGTTAGTGAATTTTCTTCCCTTTGCATATGCTTGAAAGAATTTTGTATTCTCATCCCCGCACTGTAGCCAAATCGCCCTGCTTTTCATGCGCCACATCTCTTCACGCTCACACAGTAACACATTCCTTCTGCTCTCCCAGTCCAGCAGCTCACCTTTCTGCTGTTCATCCAGATATCCCATACCCCGACAGAGTAATAGTCTATCAATATTCAGCTCAGCATCCCTCAGAGTCTGATCATCTTTTACCTTTTTATCATATGCCCAGATGATAAATATATATATGGTAACCTAACCTTTTATCTTATTTTGCAGTCTTACTCCTAAGTTGTTACAATGATATTTATATATATATGTGATAAAACTCAATTTATAAGTTAAGAAAATATATTGGATCTTAAGTCACATTGGATTATAAGTGGTATTGATAAACATATACATAAATGAAATGTATATAGTTATTAAAAATAAAATATATGTATACAAATTATTTTGTGGGTACCACTTTATAAAGGCTATGTAATTGATCAAAATATACATATATGAAATATATATAGTTAAAAAGATGTATAAAGGGGATAGGCCAAGTGCATAAAGGAATTTAAAATAATCATGTAATAAAGGGAAAGTATGATTAGAAATGTGCAAATGCCACGTTGAAATTAACCTACAAGGTAAGAGTTGCTATAATATATGCAAGAGTATGATCACGCTTGTACATTTATGTAAGACACACACATATATATATATATATATATATACATTAAAGTAAACGTGAAATACATTATTAAAGAAGACCCTTATCTATATTGGCACACGGTAAGAGTATTAAAGATGGTCTCTCACACTTCATGGAGCATTACTAATCAACACAATCTGTCTTCACCTGGGGATAGTTGTCCCCTTGACGGGGAAGGTTGTTGTTAATAAAAATAACCATTTATGCATGCCACGTTGAGAACTACCACTTATGGTAGTGGAAAAGAGGAGTGGGAGCAGACACTTTCCACCTTAAGTTTTAGTGGCTCTCCACGTGGTTTGGGGTTTCACTCCACTACCACTTGCCCAGCTAAACGTCGATAAGGAAGAGATTTTATTTATTTTTTTAAAACGACCACTACCACCGTAAAACGGTCAAGCCTTTGAAATAGGAATCATGATGAGAAATTTTAGGGAGTTTGTCTCCTAGTAGAACTATTTTTACCTACCAAAGCACTCATCTTCTTTTATTTTCATTTGCCATGCGTTCCTGTTAGAACATTCGGTTAGCATCCCACTCTCTATCTCCTTGAAGGCCATGATCTTCTGAGATGCCAGGTGGTTCCAAGCTAGCTGCCATTTGTTGAACGAACTTTATCTCACCGAGGGCGTTGAAATCCTTTAAAGAAAATAAGTGAGGGAAGGGAGTAAGGAAGTGTAGATGAGATAGGATAGCATCTCAGCATTTGGATTATAGCACCTCTGTACTTTGAGGGATAGTATCTCCGTGTTAGATTTAATTGTGGCTATATAAGGAAAAAGTTGCGACCTGGAACAGGGATAAGCTCTACGCACCAATGGCGCAGAACAAGCTCTACTCAGAAATACAGAACAATCTAATATATAAAAGAATTATCTCTACGAAGGGAGCAGGGTGGTAAGCAAAATGAAAACCGATGCCAACTGAGTAAGCAAAACCTTTACCCCTTGTTTAAAAATCCCTTATGAAAGTATTTATTTGTTGCAGTTACAATTATATGCATTAAGGTTGAGGATGAAAATCGATCCTTGTAGGTTCAGTACAATAGGTTACTTATTCAAAATGTTATCATCTGTTGAAGTGTTTAAATGCCATCATGAAAATTTTGTGACCTCTGTCTTTCTTTATCGTTTATAAGTGCATGGACTCCCTTTGAATTAAGGGACTTCTATTTCAGTAATTTGGGGTTTAGATCGCTAAAACCTGCGTGAATCTTTGGCTACCGGTTACAAATTTTATTTATAATAAACCCTATATTATATTTTAGCCGCATCATTAATATCTCTGAAACCAACGAGTGGATGAAATTCATTATTATACATAAACTATAATATAGCTCTGTTCTTAGATTGATTGGCTGCGGCGATGGGACGAAAATTGAACTTCATGTTTAAAAATTATGTGCAAACTTAAATTGCTGGAGTCGAAATTTTCCTGTTTGATATGTTTGATTACTGTTTTGTGTCACCGCACATTAAATGAGAAGGATAGCTCTCTGCATACTTTGAAAGTTTACAGCTCATAAGTTAAGCCCCGTGTTTTTTATGAATTTTCTTATCTCTGCATTATAAATGCCTGGAAATTTACATTGACTTAGTAGTAAAAATATTAATACTATTTGGCTTCCGTGGTTGTTTTATTTTTAGTATTACAACCTTGAAATCTTCTATGACCATTTCAACATTTTATAGATATCAGTCCTTGGACCTCATAATTCTCGGTGGTCTGTAAGTTTATTACTATGGTTTATTTTTACCGATGAGTACCTTCAGTGTAAATTCTGGATAGTTATAACTATATTTATATGTGCCGAATTGTTGTCAATCTTTCCTTTGATGCGAGAAAAGAGTTGGAATTTCTATACGTCATGTAAATCTTAGGTATTAGACACTGTCGGATGCTTAAATTTCACATGGGTTGGTTCCAATAGTCTTGGAACTAATGTTAGAATAATCTTATGTATATAGTTTAGTAAGGGCTTTATTTATTTTTGTGAATTAGTCGTACCTCTTAGAGAGAGTTAAAGCTATCTTATAAATGATGTATTAGAGAAATAAATATTAATATGTATACTTATGTGAAGAGTAACTAATATTTATGTTTGGTTATCTTTAACTAATATTTATATTTTGGGTCTACATTTCTTTATTTGTGAAAAAAAGTATACTAGAGAACTAAATAGTAATGATGTATTAGAGAAATAAATGTAAAGAGTGATTAATATTTATGTTTTGGATCTACATTTCTTTATTTGTAAGGTAATGATGTATTCGAGAAATAAAGGTAAAGAGTAACTAATATTTATGTTTGGTCATACATTTTTTAGAGAAATAAATATTAAACACTTTTGTCTAAGGTTTATATACCAACCTTATATTAAAAGATTGAGTAACTTAGAATGTTAAGATTTAATTCTACACTATGACATGATTGTGTATATAGTCTTCGCTCTAGCTCTAAAATTTCTGTTTTTAAAGTGTCGCCTCGATTGTTTAGAGTGGCTTAGTATCTCGACGAAGATCTAGAGTGTTTTAGAAGAGTAAATCAACCTTCGAATTATTCTTATGATTTTGTTAACAAATAAAGGTTGTGTAAATTATAATGTATTAGATTTGAGATCCATAGTTTAGCTTCAAATATCTTGAAGAGAAATGCTCTCTAGGAGAGAAGCACCAAGGATGGTGGAAAATTTCAAACAAATGAGTTTGCCAATTTGTAATACTACACTTGATTCGATAAAAATAAAATGACACAACTCCCTTTTGTGGACGTAGCCCAAGATGCAGGTGAACTACGTTAAAATGTTGTCCTTGGTATGTATTTTCTTGTGCGTATATATTTCTTGATATCATGTTTCAATTGTTACTTCAATTTTGTTTGTTTAATATGTGTACTTTATGCATTTTACTAATTATGATAGTTGTTAGTTATCGTTGTCTCTTGTTTACATATGTAAGTAAGTTGTGGCTACTTGTTTATAAGTATACTTTGTGGATCGCTTATTCTATTTAAATCAGATACTTATATGTGTAAATTACTTCTCTAATGGATGTGTCCCAGGTGTGATGGATGTGTCCCAGGTGTGATGGGTATATATATTTAAGTTAGAAATCTTCAAGGTAGACAAAGATAAATATGTTATATAGAGGATTTTCGATGGTTATGGAAAGTATGGGTATAATGCATTGTTCATATTGCTTATAGATGTTTAAACTAATAGAAAGGATTAGTTAAGATAGGACATTTGATCAAACATTATTAAGTTATGCTTTTAGAATAAATAATTTTATAATAGGTTGTGTATTGATAATTAGGGTGGCTTCTAAAAATATAGAAGACCTTTGTATCGATAAGTAAAGTTAGCAATGATTGCAGTTAAATAATTAATGATAAAATGAGATGTTACAATGATGCTTTTATTTTATCTTCCACATAGCATTTAATGACGATTAGACAATTAGAAAAAATTTAAATTTTTATGAAATTTTGGGGATGTGACATATGGTATCAGAGTGCTAGGTTTAAAAGCTCAGGCCTCACGGGCTCAACATGAAATAAATAAGTATGAAGGTTGTTAAGTTTACTAATCGATTATTTTGTTTCATTTTGGATGCATGGAACTAGAATGGACGAGGGGTAATGTCATTCAAAACTTCCAACTTCAAACTTCAAAGTTTTCCAAAGGAGTAAAGATGAGTATTTCGGTTATTAAAGCAAAGTAGTTGATGTACATATCTAATTTGATATGTGAGTATTGTGTATCTTCAATTTGATAAGACTTGGCTGACCCTTGTTAATGAGATTTGGCTGACCCTTACTAATAAGAATTGTTTTGATGTTGGATATTAATGATAATACTTTGACCTTAACTAAAAGTGCAGTATATATATATTCTTATATATGTGAAGTTACATTTATGTATATGAGAACTTTTTATATCAATGTGAAGTTATTTTTATACATTCATATGAAATGGTAGGATATCCCAAACTATAGGCTAGAATACAAATGTTGAGATATTTTAAATAAAGGCATTTCATCACCGTACAATGCGTAATATGGTCATCCTTTAGGATAGTTTATACTCCTATTAATCATAATGTGTTTCAATAAAATGTGTCATGTTTAGAACTAAGCATGTTAAAAAGAATATGAGGAATTAGAAAGTGAAGTTTAGAGGTTACCTGAATACACTATTGATACGTATCGTCATTTTGTTAAAGGTTCGAATGTTATTACTTAACAACAGTTGTATTTCATTTCAGAATTTGTTTATTTAAAAAAAATGAGGAAAGGCCTTAAAATGTATTGTAAGCAGTGTTTTTTGGAAGCTTAAATAATTTTATTATGCAAATGATTCTAAGGTTTGTTATATTTTCGAATGAAGATTATTGTGCACCAAGTTAATGGATCTTGTAAATAGTAGGAGTTTGATTTTAAGAAAAGAAGAACCCTAATCTTTTTGTAAATGATTGGCATGAAATCTTTTAAACATCTAAATTTATTGAGAAAAGTCTTCAATTTGAAATGAATCTATGTACAACTAGCCGTATTAAATGATGAAACTAACATGTTTATTTGTTAAGCAGAAGAGTTTGCATCAGGATGAATTAAAGAGGATGCACAAGTAAATGAGCATGCGTATATTGCTATGGAACTAATATGTTCAAAAGATGAGCAATTGAAGCAGAGAAACTTTTCCTTATACTAACATTTGAGGAAGTGAATGTAATCCTGACTGATGACATGATCAGAAAGGGACGTTGACTTATACAGATAAGTTGAGCTATATTGCTCGAAAGTAAGTAATGATTTTCTTTACATGTTATTTACAGGATTTTATGAATCATGATTGGTGATAAGACATATGGTTGATGATGTATTATCATCAAAATGCATAGAATATGATGGTAAATAGATGAATATATTCGTTAAATATTTTGTTGCTATTATGTCGCATGTGGCATGCAAGAAATACTAAATGATTGTTACAATATATATATATATATATATATATTTCTTGGACTCAAACAAGAAAGTTTGAGGGGAAAAGAATATTTCCTGGACTCGAGCGGAGGCTGCATCTTGCACTCATTTACTAGCCATTGCAGGGTGCAACTTCCATAAATTGTGGTCATGTTCCCCATGGAAGTGGAACAGAGAAGGCAGCTCGTTGAATGTTATACTGACCCAAAATACCTAGGCAATCTTTATATCCATCGAATTGAGTAGGCTGCTCACAATGTTCCTTGTGTTGTTAGAATGGAGCACACAAGAGGTTCTCTGAGGAGACTTAACTTTTTCCTTGTGGTGTTAGAATGGAGCCCACAAGAAGATTCGATGACGGGAAGCTATGTAATGAGTTGCAGAGTAAGATTGTCATATTCCTACTGAGTTATGGAGGACTCAGGTTTTGTATGCGAGTCTCCATGATTGCTAAAATACAAAAGAGTGCTATGCATGCAAGTCTACATGATTGTTGAAGTACATGAGCAGAGTGTGTATGGCAAGTCCCCACAATTGTGGAAATACATAAAGGTTTTTGTATGCAACTCTCCATGATTGCTGAAGTACAAAAGAGTTTGATGATCAACCAAGTTTTGTTGAAAGAATTGTTTTAGGATAAAAGAAAAGGTTAATGATTTGTCTTGTAACTATGCTATGAGATGTATTTATGTGTGAATGTTATGAATGCTAGAGTAAGCAAATATCCCCTCAAGGATGAGGAAGAATGATGAACACTTACTTTTTTGAAATTTTGTATACTTATGTTATACTGAAGAATATTGGAAAATCTTGTACGAGTTGTACAATGTGCAGGTTCTAAGGTGTAGAGAGCTTGCGAAAAACGTAAAAATGTGAAGGCGACCAAAGCAAAAAAAATAAAGCAAGCAAAGGGTGGTGAAAGGATGCAAAAGACAAACTGTCTAACATCGAAGACAGTGTTATTCTTAAGGGGGGGAGTATGTAACACCCCTCATTTTTAACCTTAATAATTTTATTCATACATAGTGTAATTATGTATGTGGCCCTCGTGAGGAGCTCAAGGCCAAGGCCCCACTAGTGGACCCTGAAAATATTAGGCGGATTATTCTTAAATTGTAAATTAACGACGAGCGCAACTAAGTGCTTGGCAGGTGAAGTCACTAAGGAAGAAGGTGTGGAAATTAAAGCATAAGTAGATGATGGGCGTCATCTTAGTAGCTTAGACACGTACTTGATAACCTTAAGTTATTTTCCTAAGTAGACGATTGGTGATAGCGATTATTTAGTTACACAACTATTATTCTAAGCTCTTATTTACCTTTTTAGCATCAAAAGGTCAACTATTGTCCTTACAAACTATATTAATCATTCCCTACAAGAGGATGTTAGAAGAAGCTTAACATAGACCTCGACAATAGTGTCAGAAAAAGTATCCATAATACCCCTAATTATTTGTGAAGCTAAGTTCTCTTTTATATATATATATATAACCACTTTGAAAACAAAGTGAAAAGAAGCTATTTTAATATATAAAAGACATGTATTTATATATGTTATATACATATATAGATAAAAATAGTTGTCATCATAAACTATCAGAAGTTATACAAGAAATACATGTATATGTATTTCAGATATATAACAAATTGAGATAGACAAACATAAGTAACACTAGGAAATGGCTTGGAAATATATATGATAAATATATATATGGTAATCTAACCTTTTATCTTATTTTGCAGTCTTACTCCTAAGTTGTTACAATGATATTTATATATATATGTGATAAAGATCAATTTATAAGTTAAGAAAATATATTGGATCTTAAGTCACATTGGACTATAAGTGGTATTGATCAAACATATACATAAATGAAATGTATATAGTTAATAAAAATAAAATATATGTATAAAAATGATTTTGCGGGTACCACTTTATAAAGGCTATGTAATTGATCAAACTATACATATATGAAATATATATAGTTAAAAAGATGTATAAAGGGGGTAGGCCAAGTGCATAAAGGAATTTAAAATAATCATGTAATAAAGTGAAAGTATGATTAGAAATGTGCAAATGCCATGTTGAAATTAACCTACAACATAAGAGTTGTGATAATATATGCAAGAGTATGATCACGCTTGTACATTTATGTAAGACACAAATATATATATATGTACATTGAAGTAAACATGAAATACATTATTAAAGAAGATCCTTATCTATATTGGCACATGGTAAGAGCATTAAAGATGGTCTCTCACACTTCGTGGAGTGTTACTAATCAACAACATCTGTCTTCACCTAGGGATAGTTGTCTCCTTGATGGGGAAGGTAGCTGTTAATAAAAATAACCATTTATGCATGCCACGTTGAGAACTACCACTTACGGTAGTGGAAAAGAGGAGTGGAAGCAGACACTTTCCACCTTAAGTTTTAGTGGCTCTCCACGTGGTTTGGGGTTTCACTCCACTACCACTTGCCCAGCTAAACGTCGATAGGGAAGAGATTTTCTTTATTTTTTTAAAACGACCACTACCACCATAGAACGTTCAAGCCTTTGAAATAGGAATCACGATGAGAAATTTTAGGGAGTTTGTCTCAAGTAGAAATATTTTTACCTACCAGAGCACTCCTCTTCTTTTATTTTAATTTTCCATGCGTTCCTTTTAGAACATTCGGTTAGCATCCCACTCTCTACCTCCTTGAAGGCCATGATCTTCTGAGACGCCAGGTGGTTCCAAGCTAGATTCCATTTGTTGAACGAACTTTATCTCACCGAGGGCGTTGAAATCCTTTAAAGAGGACAAGTGAGGGAAGGGAGTAAGGAAGTGTAGATGAGAGAGGATAGCATCTCAACATTTGGATTATAGCACCTATGTACTTTGAGGGATAATATCTCCATGTTAGATTTAATTGTGGCTATATAAGGAAAAAGTTGCGACCTAGAACAGGGATAAGCTCTACGCACCAATGGCGCAGAACAAGCTCTACTCAGAAATACAGAACAATCCAATATATGGAAGAATTATCTCTGCGATGGGAGCAGAGTGGTAAGCAAAATGAAAACCGATGCCAACTGAGTAAGCAAAACCTTCACCCCTTGTTTAAAAATCCCTTATGAAAGTATTTATTTGCTGCAGTTACTATTATATGCAGTAAGGTTGAGGACGAAAATTGATCCTTGTAGGTTCAGTACAATAGGTTACTTATTCAGAATGTTATCATCTATTGAAGTGTTTAAATGCTATCATGAAAATTTTGTGACCTCTATCTTTCTTTATCATTTATAAGTGCGCGGATTCCCTTTGAATTAAGGGACTTCTATTTCAGTAATTTGGGGCTTAGATCGCTAAAACCTGCGTGAATCTTTGGCTGCCGGTTACAAATTTTATTTATAAGAAACCCTATATTATATTTTAGCCGCATCATTAATATCTCTGAAACCAATGAGTGGATGAAATTCATTATTGTACATAAACTATAATATAGCTCTGTTCTTAGATTGATTAGCTGTGGCGATTTGAGGAAAATCGAACTTCATGTTTAAAAATTATGTGCAAACTTAAATTGCTGGAGTCGAAATTTTCCTGTTTGATATGTTTGTTTACTGTTTCGTGTCACCGCACATTAAATGAGAAGGATAGCTCTCTGCATACTTTGAACGTTTACAGCTCATAAGTTAAGCCTCGTGGTTTTTATGAATTTTCTTATCTTTGCATTATAAATGCCTGGAAATTTACCTTGACTTAGTAGTAAAAATATTAATACTATTTGACTTCCGTAGTTGTTTTAGTTTTAGTATCACAACCACGAAATCTTCGATGACCGTTTCAACATTTTATAGATATCAATCCTTGGAACTCATAAATCTCGGTGGTCTGTAAGTTTATTACTATGGTTTATTTTTAGCGGTGACTGTTTCAACATTTTATAGATATCAATCCTTGGAACTCATAAATCTCGGTGGTCTGTAAGTTTATTACTATGGTTTATTTTTAGCGGTGAGTACCTTGAGTGTAAATTCTGGATAGTTATAACTATATTTATATGTGCCGAATTGTTGTCAATCTTTCCTTTGATGCGAGAAAAGAGTTGGAATTTCTATACGTCATATAAATCTTAGGTATTAGACACTGTCGGATGCTTAAATTTCACATGGGTTGGTTCCAATAGTCTTGGAACTAATGTTAGAATAATCTTAAATGTATATAGTTTAGTAAGGGTTTTATTTATTTTTGTGAATTAGTCGTACCTCTTAGAGAGAGTTAAAGCTATCTTACAAATGATGTATTAGAGAAATAAATATTAATGATGTATACTCATGTGAAGAGTAACTAATATTTATGTTTGGTTATCTTTAACTAATATTTATGTTTTGGATCTACATTTCTTTATTTGTAAAAAAAGTATACTAGAGAAATAAATAGTAATGATGTATTAGAGAAATAAATGTAAAGAGTGATTAATATTTATGTTTGGTCATTTTTAACTAATATTTATGTTTTGGATCTACATTTCTTTATTTGTAAGGTAATGATGTATTAGAGAAATAAAGGTAAAGAGTAACTAATATTTATGTTTGGTCATACATTTTTTAGAGAAATAATTATTAGACACTTTTGTCTAAGGTTTATATACCAACCTTATATTAAAAGATTGAGTAACTTAGAATGCTAAGATTTAATTCTACACTATGACTCGATTGTGTATATAGTCTTCACTCTAGTTCTAAAATTTCTGTTTTTAAAGTGTTGCCTCGATTGTTTAGAGTAGCTTAGTATCTCGATGAAGATCTAGAGTGTTTTAGAAGAGCAAATCAACCTTCGAATTATTCTTATGATTTTGTTAACAAATAGAGGTTGTGTAAATTATAATGTATCAGATTTGAGATCCATAGTTTAGCTTCAAATATCTTGAAGAGAAATGCTCTCTAGGAGAGAAGCATCAAGGATGGTGGAAAATTTCAAACAACTGAGTTTGCCAATTTGTAATACTACACTTGATTCGATAAAAATAAAATGACACAACTCCCTTTTGTGGACGTAGCCCAAAATGCGGGTGAACCATGTCAAAATGTTGTCCTTGGTATGTATTTTCTTGTGCGTATATATTTCTTGATATCGTGTTTCAATTGTTACTTCAGTTTTGTTTGCTTAATATGTGTACTTTATGCATTTTACTAATTATGATAGTTGTTAGT
The DNA here is from genome assembly GCA_027924585.1 of Larix kaempferi. Lineage (NCBI taxonomy): Eukaryota > Viridiplantae > Streptophyta > Pinopsida > Pinales > Pinaceae > Larix > Larix kaempferi. The sequence continues at coordinate 823,442 of BSBM01000286.1, forward strand.
TATCGTTGTCTCTTGTTTACATATGTAATTAAGTTGTGGCTACTTGTTTATAAGTATACTTCGTGGATCGCTTCTTCTATTTAAATTAGATACTTATATGAGTAAATTAGTACTCTAATGGATGTGTCCCACTTGATGGGTATATATATTTAAGTTAGAAATTTTCTTGGTAGACAAAGATGAATATGTTAGATAGAGTATTTTCGATGGTTATGGAAAGTATGGGTATAATGCATTGTTCATATTGCTTATAAATATTTAAACTAATAGAAAGGATTAGTTAAGATAGGACATTTGATAAAACATTATTAAGTTATGCTTTTAGAATAAATAATTTTATAATAGGTTGTGTATTGATAGTTAGGGTGGCTTCTAAAAATATAGAAGACCTTTGTATCGACAAGTAAAGTTAGCAATGATTGCAGTTAAATAATTAATGATAAAATGAGATGTTACAATGATGCTTTTATTTTATCTTCCGCATAGCATTTAATGACGATTAGATGATTAGAAAAAATTTAAATTTTTACGAAATTTTGGGGATGTGACAAATGCGAAGTGAACCCATGTCGACAGTTGCTGTGTCAACAAGGTGAGTGTGAGATTTAGCATTGAGATTAAAGGAAATGTAGTAGAGTATATGAAAAAGGATTATTTGCATGGTATCATTTAGAATAAGCTTGTGAAGAATGGTATATGGAAATTTTTCACTTATGGGAAGACAACTACTTTCAACTTTTCTTTGATGAAACTACTGATCCATATGAAGTAAACATCATCAAGGGAAATCAAGAGAAACTTATGACTGCTAATTTTTAGTTTGAATATTATATAGTCGTAGTATTCCCTCTATATTCATAACCACACTTTTATAACTATAGGATGATGATTTTATTGTAGATGGTTCCATTGAGCCTCTTCAATAAATCACAATCATTCATTGATTTCATGTGTCATTGGTTGGGAGTTAATATGTGCACTTGTACATGACCTAGGCTTATGGATGCACTTCATGGAATTATTTATTATAATCATAGCTCCATAGAAATCTGTTCTTTACATTTGTTAATGGCAGATGGCTCCAGCATGATATGGGGTTTCATGACATTATCCAAGTTGCCAGTTTCACGTTTGGGAAGGACGGGGTTCAAATCCTACATCCAACATTCTAACATTCTAACATTCCTACATTCTTTGATATCCCCTAGGTGTGAGTGTTGATCTTCTTATTTTACTCCGTTTTTTCTGGTATTTTTCTGTTTCTCACCTACTTAAAGATATTGCAACAAAGGGCATTTGGTCTAGTGGTATGATTCTCACTTAGGGTGCGAGAGGTCCTGAGTTCAATTCTTGGAATGCCCCCTCTACTTTTAACGCAGATAAAATATTTTTCATGATGTACACCTTCACGGATAAAAAAAATTTCATGATGTACACCTTCACGAATGTTTAAGCATATTTCATTCTAATCATTTACCCCTTTCAGTTACAATACAATAAACTTTTCACTTCTAAATATATGGGATTAGACCCTGCACATTGAAACCAATTTGATAGCCTACACCTTCACATATCTCTAAATAGTTTTCAATTGATCGTCTACCTCTTTCAGTTATAATACAGTAAACTTATTACTACTAAAAATTTGGGATCAGGACTCAGCAGATTGAAATGATTTAACTAGGATTTAAAAGAAGATCACTTTGAACATGGATCCACAAGAAAACTTCCATATGAGCCATGGTCTCCCAGAATTTTGTTATTTTCTACATGTTCCCAGCTATGAAATAAGATCAAAAGTAATTTGCACGAAAAGTGTTTTTGGAGAGTTGGGTTGTTTCCATAGCTTTTCCTTATGAAGATTTATGGAACCAATTCCCACCTTTCAAGTCCAGCATGCCTTGTCGAGCAGTCTTTATTCAAGATAACACATTTTAAGGCTTAAATCAATCAATTTGCTGTCAAAAAGGCTAAAATGGCAACTTTAGGAAAAGGAAAAACCCAGATATCAAATTTGCACTAAAAGGTCAATATGAAGGGTAGATAATTAGGAGGGACTTCATGAGATTCACCACCCACTCTTATGTGGTGTCAAGTGATAGATAACCTCTACACATGAGGCAAACAAGCACACTCCAAGCTCACTTTAGCACAATGATGACAACCATGCAACAAAAATCGGTGCATCCCTGGCTCAACCTCGATCATTTGACAATTTGTACTACTATGCTATACCGCTAGGTCAAATCCATAGTTTTTCCATATTTTGGAGAGCTGCGATCAAATTCAATCGATTCATATTCTTTTTCATATGGACTATTACATTTCTGCAACTACTACCAGCTATTTCCATAAAGGGATTAAAATTTAACCATCCAAATATTTAATGCACTGTGAACTCATTGCTCCAAGTGAACTCACCCCATGTGCACCAAAGGGGAGTTTAAGCGCCAATGATGTCACTCGAAGCCCTCTTCACTCCATGTGCGGAGGCTAATAAATACGTGATCAAAAGGATACCAACAATCATCTAATTAATTTAATCAAAGAATCATTAATACAATGATTGTGCATTTCAAGTACAATTTGTGAATCCAACCATCTTCCATAATGAAAGAATATGGAAGAATTCATGGATTGAAATTGAGTTCCATTAAACTTTAATAATCGCATTCCATACAAAAGCAAAATAGATATATGTGTTACCTAAAACAAAATTTTCAAATAATTTTGAAAATAATACAAAATAATTTGTATTAGCAATTAAAATCCTAAAATAATATTAATCCAACAACTCCATTTAACAATGAAATACTTTTATAAAATTAAAATTTCCCACTCGATTGTGGTTAACCCTCTCCATTTAACATTAAAATACTTTTATAAAAATAAAATTTCCAATTAAATTGTGATTAACCCTTACCAAATTCAACAAATAAAGTAATAATTCAATCAATTATGGTTATACCAAATTCAACAAATAAACTAATAATTCAACCTATAGCATTTCCAACTACCAAGCACTGTGTTCTTCTGATTTAAATAATAAAGCACTATCTTCTTTTGATTTAAATAATAAAGCACAAGCACGGTGTTCTTTTGATTTAAATAATAAAGCACAATCTTCTTTTGATTTAAATAATAAAGCACTTCTTTTGATCTAAAGTAATAAATGGATGGTGTGGTCCCTCGATTTGCCAATGTGTAATTCAAGCCCTTGATCATAACAATCACTAAGAAGTGTTTGATCATAACGAAAATGTCATCCAACCATTCAAATGGAATCTCCAGTTGAATCAACCGTTCAGCTTGAATTTTTCAAATAAGAATTGATTGCCGTTGGATTTTCTCCAGTTCAATCAACGGTTCAACTTGAATTCCTAAATAACACATGCTTCCCTGTCGTTGGATCAAAAAGCAACTTTTCAAGCGTTGTGGATATTATGAATAGGGTTAGGGTTTGAATATCTTCATTTGTTCACTCTCTGCCAACTTTTCAAGCATTGCCGCTTTTATGAATAGGGTTAGGGTTTGAATATCTTCATTTGCGTGCTGCTCTGGTTCCTAATTTAGAGTTGTGTGTTGAAGAGTAGTACTCCAATTTTAATGTCCGTGTGCACTGCGGTTTCTGGCGTTTTTTTATTTGTAATTGGATCTTTGCGAAAGGAGACAAGAAGCGACGTCCCCATCGTACTTCTTCAACATTCTTTAGATCGTCTACTGTTTCCTCTGCGATCATCTCAATTCACAACGATTCAAAATGCCATGATAATGGGGCTTGGCCTGGTATTGTGAGTAAGGATAGGCCTCACTTCTGGTTATCTTTTCGCTACTAACAATGAGAGATGAGAAGCCTAAACAAAAACTTGTTTCAACAAGTTGCAAGTCATGAAATATAGATTTGATATAGTACGAGATCCTTTGTAAAGCCCACTGATTTAGATCTCTATTGTAACGCGCAGTCTCCTTCATGAACACCCATTATGATCAAGACCATTCTAGGGTATACCAGGAATCTAGTGTTATTTCTACAGTATTATTTTTGTTAAGAATGTTGTCAAACCGTTGATTTCTTGATAATCTAATGTTTCCTTTTTCCCTTTGGCAGGCTTTCAAACAGATGAAGCCGACGAAGCTCAAGGCTACTACAGTCTAAAGCTCCCTTAGAATTCTGTGAACAAGATATATGGGCCGTCATCAAATGTCATGTAGCTTATGCCAAATAACTGCGCCCCAGCAGATTCAGAGGGAGTCAAGATCATGAGCAATACCACAAGTTATTTTCCGAGTACTGCCAAAGTTCAATCCGTGCCAAGAATGTCAACAATGCATATGCTTCAGAAGAAACTGATGTGAATAATACCACCTCAACCGCAATAGAACTGAATAGTCATGGCGATAGCCCCCCATCTCCGAAAAGTGAGAAACGTTCGTTTCTCACTGGCAGCGAATAATTCACTGGGTCACCGGACCTCAGTCTATCGTGGAGTTACCAGGTACATGCTACATTACAGAAATGATACTAATGCCCCATTTTTTATCCCAGGGATTGGAATTGGCATAGATTTTTTTGTTAGTGGGCTGTGAACATTTAATTGTTGACTATCATTATTATAGATTGATAGACGCAAGGATAATACATTGAGAGAACTAGTTTTGAATTTCTGCTTTGTTTTTTCAATTGAGAGATCTGCTTTTAAACAAAATTTCTCTCGGATATTCTCAGGCATCGATGGACAGGTAGATACGAAGCGCACCTCTGGGATAATACAAGCAGGGTAGAGACAAGGTGAGTGTTTAAATTTTGATTGTAATTGTTTTCGAGCGTCTCTCGGGTCTGCTGCTTATTCTCGGATCGTTTGGATTATGTTTATTCTTTAGATTATGTCTATACTTTGGATTATGAGTATGTTTTGGGGGTTTTTAATTTAGAATATGTCTGTTTGGGTTGTAGTTGTTCTGTGATAATTGAAAATGAAAAAGGACGCGAGACAACAGCAGAAACACATTATGAAAATCTAATACCATAGTAAGAACCTCATCCGTCGGACCTCTGCGCTTTTGCTGTGTTTTTTTTTTTCTCAGTACAGTTGTCCAACATAAAACATATATAAATAACGCGACAGGAAGTCCTAGTTTCCGCTTCATTTTTTTTGAATGAATTAATTAGGAAAATCGGTGTTATTTGTCCCGGTAAGAAGTTTATAGAGAAGAATAATTTTCATGTTGTAAATCTTGCACAACCTCTGGTCAATTTTCATTGAAACTGAATTTGAATCGAGTTTAAATTATATTAATATTTCTCCTATAACAGTCGATAATGGAATTCCTGAAATGTATCATGAGGTCAAATGTGTATCCGTCGCAATTCCGCTGAATTCGAATCGTTGCTCTGCGTTCAGAGTGGGCAATTCGAACTGAAATGTGTATCAGACTGAGTTCGAAGAAGCAGAGGCAAGGTTTGAAAGGATGGAAGTTTGTTTTTGTGGCTGATCTTTCTGTAAGTTTCAAACCGTCTAACTTATGCTTCAGTAATTAACATTTGATCTTCAAATTCCTTTCATAACACAACTGGATAGGGCATATTTTATTTAATAAATGCTTTATTTCAGTCATATTGTATCCTTATAACGTTTCTAAGAATTTGTTGTATCTGTATTGGATATTGTGTTAAGAAGAATTGGTCCGAGTTATTGGATGTGCGTGTATCCTAGGTTTTCCGGCTATATGGTATGTCATCTAGGTTTTCCTTTGTTATTTTGTCCGAGTTCTTGGATCTTTTCCATTTTATTCTAGAATATTGGTTGTAAAATTTCATCACCAAGACATTACACTGCATCATATTATAAAATAATCATCATTTTTAAATGTTATAATTTATGAAAAAATTTAAAAACTTTGTTATAATGTATCTTAATTTCAAAACCTATATTCTTTGTAATTTTATTTTGATATTAATGAATCATGATATGTCAATTTTGGAAATATGTACTCAATTTTTTGAATTATTTTGAGAGCCAAATAATCTCAAAAATATGTATGATTGTTATCAATAATTAATAAATCAAAATATGTAATAGTTATCAATAATTAAGAAATCATATTTTGAATTATTTAATTTCTAATTATTTAGATGTGACAATCTCCTCCATACAAGCGTATTTGAAAACGAACTCACCAACACCTCCACCTAGATTTAAAAGGGCGGCACCCACATCTGCATGCACCTATGCATACTGTCAATTTATGTATCATGTTAATTGACCTAGTGAATATTTTCTTGGAGGCTAAACGAGGATCTTGTATTGAGATTTTGGCCAGACGTAATACTCAGCAGGAATTTAATTTATGAAGCCATTTCACTATAGAAACCTTTGAAATTTTTTCTCTACTTAAGTCTAGAAAATTCAAAATTGTTTTTAATTAATAATAATATAAGGATGTTCCATTTCTTGGTCATTATTTCTTATTCTTTAATAGGTTTATGATATCTTCAATAAATTAAGTGCTATTAATACCTAATTTCTTAATGCTATTCAATAATCTGGATCGAATTCTTTGAAATCTATAATGAGTCTCACTGGTCTTCTTATTACTCATGCACTTTATTTATAAAACTTTATATTTATGTTTTATGCAGGTAATAGAAAAGCTAAAGCTAAGCGAGGGAAAGGCTTCACATATTCCTTATCAGGATTCCAAACTCACTCGCCTTTCGCAGTAGTCATTGAGTGGACACGGACATGTATCGGTATGTATATATTGCTTATTATGTTTTAAGTTTACCTATGTATGATTTGTTTCATGTGATTATAATCAGATGACAAGCAATCTCAACAAAAAAATATTTTAATTGTTGATATGCAAGCCACCTGGTGCATACTGCAACCTGTCTCATGCACGTGTTTTCGACATTTTAAGTTTTGAGGCTTGGTTTTGATTTTTTCCTTGTAAAATATTACAGTCTCGGTGGCACAGACATATTTATTTTTCTGTTCTTCCAAAAATGTGCAGTCTTCTCCCTATTTTCATCATTGTGTCTTCTAAATAATTATAAGTTTGAGGATTGGTTTTGATTTTTTCTTAACATAATGCTATTATTTCATTATTATTAGCTTATAGTTTGTTTCTAAAACGATATTTATTTATATTATATGAATACTATGAGGTTATAGTTTATTTCTTGAACTGAAGGAGGGCGCAGCAGGAAAAAACACAACAGCCGAAAGGCTCCGCAAAATACTCTGTCTCTCATTAACAAAAGGAAGGATTTTTTTACATCTCGACGGTTCTCTCGAAACATCCACGATGTCTAGAAACATCCAACGAGAGGCTTCTTGGAGAAGCAATCAGGCAAATAAATGCCAGCATTAATTAGATCAACCACAAAACTATACACGTGGCGGGAGAAATTATCACAATTGCCAACATTCTCCCCTTTAATTTCTACAGCCACATACTAAATTCATATACAGAAAATTCATATACAGAGTTTACATGCTTCCAAAAATGCAGATTTCAAAAATACATGATCGATAAACATGCCTGCTGGTCTTATAGTCTCAGCTAGGCTTACAAAATGATTCTCAAAAGAAACTTGTGAGACGTTTAGAAACACATAATTCTGGAAACTTAAATTTGTTTGCAGTTTTTCCATCTTCGACGACGCCAAACTTTAAACCAGCTGTGCTTTGGCTCTTTCAGTTTCACTTTCTTTTTCAGCATCACATTTTCCTTTGATTCTTCAAATATGTTATCATTAACATCCTTTGGTCTAATTCTTCCATCAGCATCCATAAAGTTTTTTATGGTTTTCTTGCAACTGTACTCGAAACTTTTAAGCTGTAACGTAATGAAATCAACTGACAGTAATGCTTGATCTGTTCAGGACACCATTTTGCAAAGATTTCATTCTCAAATTGTTCTTCAATATCATTTTGCTCAAAAGTATCCATAACACCTTCATTATCTGCACCATCAGTGCTTCCAGAAACATTCACATCAGCTTCAATTTCTTCAATTAAACTGGCTGCAATTAAATTCATTTCATTTTCATTTATATTATCCACTTCTCTAATCAACCTTCGTTCTACTGATTTCAATTTCATACAAATTTGCAGCATTTTATCAATCATTTCTTCAAGGACTACATCACCTACACAAAGCTCTTCATCAACTTCTGCTGATTCTGAAACTTTCACTTCTGAATCATTTGCAATGTTCTCTAGAGCTTCAGCTGCTGCTAAATTTTCCAGTGCATCAATACTATCATTAACATTATCATCTTCATCCCATTCATCTCGAAATGAATTTTCTTCACAATTAAGCATTTTTAAGATCAATTTCATTTAAATCTCGATTGCAGTCTTTTCAGCTTCAGTTAGAACTTCTTCATCATAAATTGGTACTTTCTGTATTTCATTTTCTTTTTTAATTGCCAAAAATTTTGCCAACTTTTCATCAATTGCACATGCTTCAGCACCAACATTATCATTCTCAAGACTGTCTAAAACATTAACATTTTCATGGAATTCATAAAATTCAACTTCGTTTTCAGCAATGACATTTTCATCCATTTTAATTTCAACTTTGTTTTGTGTTGCAGCATCTACAGGGCTGCTTTCATCTTTCATCACAATATTTTCATCATGGATATTCTCGTGTACAAAGGTTCGCGACCCAGCACAGCAGCATTGACCCTGATTGGAAAATGACGCAAAGTGTGCAAGCTCTACAGCCTGATCAACATCAGCATCTTCACATACAATAAAAGGAGACTTTCCTCCAAGTTCCAATGTCACTGGCTTAAGGTTGCTCCTGGAACCTAACTCTAGTACTGCTTTACCAGTATCAGTTGATCCTGTGAAAGCGAGCTTGTCAACATCCATGTGCCTTGCAACTGCAGCTCCTGCAATTGGATCAAATCCCGAAACAATATTCAGGACTCCTGGAGGCAGTCCAGCCTCGTGGAAAAGCCTTGCTGCATAAAGAGCTGTTAATGGTGTCTGCTGAGCACTTTTTAATACAACGTTGTTCCCACAAGCTAGCGCAGGACCAACTTTCCAAGCAAACATAAGCAGTGGAAAATTCCAAGGAATGATTTGACTTGCAACTCCAATAGGTTCATGTAAAGTTTGAACACGATAAGGTCCATCAGCTGGGACTGTAAGGCCATGTATTTTATCTGCCCAATCTGCATAGTAACGTAACAGCCGCACTGCCATTGGCACTTCAACCAAGGATGCTTGCTCATAAAGCTTCCCATTATTCCTTGTTTCCAAAGCTGCAATCTCGTCATTATGCTTTTCAAGCAAGTCAGTAAACTGGAGCATAATACATGATCTCTCATAGGCAGTCATTTTTGGCCATGGGCCCTCATCAAAAGCTTTCCATGCAGCCTTAATATAACGCAGAATTTTGTTAAACTGCTCCTGGTCAATCTGAGGACCTTGCTTAACGCCTTTTCTAAAAGGATCACCAACAACACGACTAAGGCACCGTGCTTTTGCCTTTTCTACAAATTCATCATTGCTTTTATCTTCTTTTACATCTCTAGTCTTTGCATCTTCAATGTTAACTTCTGCTTCAGCAAGTATTTCATTAACTTTATCACAATTTCTAGCATTGTCCATGACAGCTATATCAACATTCGTGCTTTCTAGCACATTTTCCAATTCTATTTCAACCGTTGATTCACATGTTGCAATATTTGCAAATTCTGTAACTTCAGATTCCTCGGGTAGATCTTGCATGAGCTGTTGCTCGTTACCAACTTCATATTTATTATCTCCGTCTACGGGTATATCGACATAGTGGGATTTGCTGATGAATTGGCTGACTTCAGCTACTACTGTAGAATTTTCTATTGATTCCTCAAGAACCTTAGCTTGCTGCTGAGTTGGGTTGCTCCCCCTTACATCGAATTCTCTTCTCAAGTGTTCCCAGGCTTCTTTAGCACTAGCTGCATTAGAAATCGTGGGTAAAATTCTCTCATTCAAACCTTGTCGAATGAGGAACAGTGCCACATCATCATTTCTCATATTTTCCATGAGCTCAATCTTTCGACTTTGGGGCAAAACCTCATAGGCTTCCTGGTTTGGGGGTTTCTTGAATCCATTTTCAACTACACTCAACACACCTTCAGCGCGCAATACAGTTTTCATTTTAATAACCCAAAAATCAAAATTCTTACCTGAGAAAACTGGAATTGGTAGAAAATTATGACAGACTTCTTCATTTTTCATCTCTGCTACAGCATACAAATCTGCAATGCAAGATTTCAATTTCTTTTCCTTCGACAATTTGAGTCTTCTGCTCTTTGCCATCTTTGTCTTGGATTCTGTTGAAAATACACCGAGCTTCTGCTCTTCTGGTCTCAATTTCTTTAAACACAGGCAACAACCCTCTTCTTATACACGGCTAAACTCTGCCAATGCAGAAACACATGGGCTTCCTTCTATAAATGCCCAATTTCAATTTCATTCAAGATGAATTCTTCAAATCTGCTCAACCACTACACTGTGGTAGCATCAACCAGAGAGAATCACTTCTGTGGTTTTTAACCATTCCACAAGATTCCTCAGGCTACAGTCTTCACAAGTTTCATCCGTGGCCACTCAACTCCATTGGAGGAGTTTTCTGCAACAGCACGCATGATACACGCAAGATCGCTCAACCACTAAACTATGGGAGCATTCAACAATCAATCTGCTCTACCATTAACGATGGGAGCACTCAACAGTAACACATCAGAACTGAGAGAAATTTATAATTGACAACTTCAGCAACTCGGCTGCAGCAACATGCCTATGCATTCTGGAGGGTCTTCTTCTTTCTCAAAAGAAAAATGGCCTCCCATACAATACTGGATTTTCACCAACACAAATGTTTGCTACACAATGGATTTACCAATCAAATCCACTAACAATTCTAAGAGATTAGACCAGCAACTACTACTTCATTCCCATAACGGCAGCACTTTCGGCACATAAGCAATATGCCTCATAGGTGCACAGACAACACTACAAACCATGTCCAGCAGTAGAAAAAGGATTCAAATGTGGACTCTTACAAGCTGTCGGGCTCAACATAGATGCAGAATTAGAAAAAACAGAGTTACAACTCTTTCATAAACCCAACAAATATGGTTCCCTTCACCAGATTACAGAGGAAACAAGCGGCTATAGGCTTCAACTAACCCCAAATGAAGGGGACAGAGCAGAAATAAAACCCCAAAAACAGAGCATAACATAGTGTTAAGCAGTGCTACAGCACTTCATTCAGTCCAAGACATTGGACAATCTAGTCTTTATTTTCAACAAAAAACACAAAACCCATCAGCAATACGGTAGAGGTTTACCTTTTAGACACTGCGAGGAAGTGTAGCTCAACATTCATCTGCACAAACGGAAACTTGAAGACTTCTTCAACAACCGGAAAAGGGTTTCCTTCATACACGTCCAGAGAAACTGCCTCACTCTGTTGCTATGAACAGAAATGGTTTAATTCCCTCAGTAAAGGAAGATGACCAAAAAAAATCTCTACAAAGATGGCTGCATCTATCGACGGCAGCACGAACTAACCCAACACCAGATGTTGGTCGCAGGGGATTTCTCACCAGACTCTACAGGTCGAATTCCATTCTCGGCACCCGTTTACATGCTCCACTTCTACCACGGGCTACGGCCCTCTCCTTTTTCTGATCATCCACAGTCTCAAAATTGATACACACAGGCATCATGAGATAGCCCAGAGACTCGGATGCTCAGGCTACTTACAAGCATCTGCACTGTCCACCATGGATTCACCGAGATAGAAATATAGAACCACATAGATTCATCATGATGGTCATAAAGAAGATGCTTCTATCCGCAGAACCCTACACGACAAGATTTTTTTTGTTTGTTTTAACTGTTCAAGGACAGAACACAGACATATCGAACAACATAGGTGAGCGAGCTTCGGCACCTCTTTACTTCATAACCTTTCAACAATTTACAGGTTCTCCTCTTACCCATGTCGCGACCAAGCCCTTCGTTCTGTTCAGCCAACCCTTTGAAGAATACGCTACTCCTTCGATATATATCACAGTTGTCTTCAATGCTGAAGCAACCTCATCTCTCTGTTGACTTACAAAAAACCCCAAGTATGATAACCAACCTCCATGCCTGCCAAACGCCTGTTGGGAGAATTGAGAGAAATGGATCCTTTAGTTTGGCACAAGGTTGCTGGTTTCTCAAGCATAGCGGCATTGGATCTGGGAACTTATGGAGCTCACATGTTCAAGCCCGCTAACCCAGCTTATAAAGAAGTTTGGCACATGGGGCAGTGGCTGAAGGAGGCGCAATTCGCTCGGAGACTTCCTGGAGAGAGGGTCTCGGTCGGTCTGCATTGGGCTTTCAACACCTTTCTTTCCGCCCAAATCCCTTCTTATATGTGAGTTCATTCATGGCTCATCCCTTCCGCGTTGAGATTAAATCTACTCGGCTGGCGGCTCTCCACATCTATAGAGGGATGATTAAAAAAAAACAACATTTACACAGAACCCTAGTTGTTGTTCTCATCCCTCGTGACAACATCTACACAAAGAAAACTCGAAAGGTGTGGAGACTCTGCATAAAACTGCAAGCAATGTTCTAGGGTTGTGGCTAGAGTAAAATTCGCTCCGATACCAACTGAAGGAGGGCGCAGCAGGAAAAAACACAACAGCCGAAAGGCTCCGCAAAATACTCTGTCTCTCATTAACAAAAGGAAGGATTTTTTTACATCTCGACGGTTCTCTCGAAACATCCACGATGTCTAGAAACATCCAACGAGAGGCTTCTTGGAGAAGCAATCAGGCAAATAAACGCCAGCATTAATTAGATCAACCACAAAACCATACACGTGGCGGGAGAAATTATCACAATTGCCAACATGAACAACATAATTTCTTTATATTGGATTCTTTTTATATTAATACTCTTTATGCATCCTACAAAAAAAAATCATTTTAACTCTTAAAAAATTGAACTAATAAAATATGTTTTCATAAGTCTTTTATAATTTTTTAAAATAGGGCATTCTTCAACATAACATCAATGTTATGAAGATCTCCCTTACCAAATGGTCATTGGTATTGTGATTTTTTCATAAACTAATCATTGGCTGAAATCTTTAATCATTTAGATTTAGTGTTTATTTACACAATTTGTTATAATATTTTATAACATTTTATTTACACTTTTTTTTCGGGAGCAGATCAGAAGCGTTTTGTTTATTTACACAATTTCTTATAACATTTTATTTACACATTTTTTTTCCGGGAGCAGATTAGGAGCTCATCTGGAGTTGTTCGGGAGCTGATCAGGAACTTTTTGAATGTGGAGCTATTCTTTGCAACGTTGTTCATTGTGGACGTGGATCTTTTCGGCATGTTGAAAGAGGTATGTTCATATTTTAGGCATGTTGAAAGAGGTATGTTCATCATACCATGTATAAGTTCATATTTTAGGAACTTTTAATATGTATATAAGTTCAGTGGTTAATATCAACCATAAATTTAAGAAGTTATTCAGATGAAATTAGTAAAAAGTCAGTGCTCATCTGAATTTGTCTCTTTTCCTTTGTCAAAAGTAATTCTATATCATTTTTGTAATTTTTCAGTATCATACCTAAAATAAGTATTTCTTCTTCAAATTGTCATATGGTAGACATGGCTAGTGTTTATATTTTATAATGGTGATATGTGGGTATTTCTTTCAATTTGTAATCGGTATACAATGGCTTATTGTAAGACAATTATGTTATGAACTAAGATCTTGTATTCAAATGAAGTTTGCATGTTATGTATTAATTTTCATGGATTTGATAGGATCTTAGACTGTGACCGATTTATCCTTATTATAACCTGTCATATTATTATTAAGACGGTGATTGTTGTAAATGAAAATACATTGTGTGTGTAATTATTTAATATATACAAACTCTGTTCGTTAAAAACGCATAGAGAATACTTCCGGGGTACGTGATAGAAGGATTATATTATGTTATATGAAATCGAAATTTTGTTAAAGAATCTGATGCTGCCTCTTGAATAAAAGAACCTGTTGACTCCATTATATGTAATGCGGCGCCTTGAGAAGGAGAGAGTACGTGGATTTACTCAAATGACGGTTATGTATTGTTTAAACTTTAATTTACGGTTAAGCAACTTGAATTTACGGTCGTTCTTGCATTTAAGGTTACCTGATATCTAGAATTTGGGTGTTGTAGATGAATGCCCTGGCCAAAAGGAAAACGTTTTGTGCAGAGATTTTATTGCAAAATGATTCGATTCATCTTTATGACTTAGCAAACTCTTTCTCTAAGAAAGCCAACACATTCTATTAGAGAAAGAGAATATAATGCCTTGTTAGAGAAGAAGGTTTATTTCCTTTACTTAAAGATCACATGGTTTTGGATATGGTACTAAAAGATGAAATCCTGTAGGTATCTTAGGTAAATTCAATAAGACTATTAGTAAATGATATAGTCTTTGTGACAAATAGATCGAACTAGAACATGCAAAACAGGAGTGGATGTACATTACAATACAAAGTAATCAGGTCATACTTATTTCAGTCCTACCTACCGAGCTTCCCCTTGCTGGATCAGCACCAAGCTTAAGCACTCTCATATTATTGGGTAAGGACATTTATTCACAAGCCTCTGATAGAACACCCCTCTTTTCTGCTAGCACTACTTGTGTTAAGCTTCCGTGTGTAGTTAACATACCTGGCGGTGCTCCCATGATTGCGCACCCTGGAGACAACTTCAGATGCAGAATTACGATGCTTCTACCTAACCACAAGGAATAAGCATGGCTACTACTTTTAGTTTGGATGAAGGTACTTATATAATATACCAAACTAAGAATAACTTGCATTTTTTTCTGATATATAAAACACCACACACCCTTTAGCCCTAACATTAATTAACACATCCAACACCCCTCCTATCCTAGTGACAAAAATGAGAAACACTTAGTCATTCCAATACACTAAACAACAAGAATCAACACATATCCCATGTCCCATGGCTTCATGAAGCATGATCACACAATCCCCTTACTGCGAACCATATACAACAAGATGAAAGAGAGATGTAAGAGAGATGTAGATGAAGGTTTTTTTAGTGGTCACGGAAGTCCAAGCCTTCTAAGCCCTTAGGGAAGTCTTTAGTACTTTCATTAAAAGTGGATTTTGAAGTTTTTAGTATTTTTATTAAAAGGTACTTTAATATTAGAGCATAGATTTGATTAGAGCATAGATTTAGAAATGTTTTAAGTGCAAATTAATATGTATTTTACTTATGAATATTAGAGCATAGATTTTAGATTTGGTATTCCCCATATCTTACTCTTTATGTTATTTAGTTTGTTAAATTATATATATATATATATATATATATATAATTTTTTTTTTTAATTTTATAAAGGTATTTAATATTTTTCATGTTTCTTTTTAATAATTATAAATTTAGTTTAATTATATTTCTTTATTCAATAAATAAATTTTGTGTCTATTTTAACTTTGCTTATTTTCATATTTTTACTAAGTATTATGAATTTTTTATATTTTTCTCTTACAAATTAAAAAATGAACACTTAATTTTCCATATTGTTTTAGTGATTAGAATTTTATGAGATGTCTTATAATGAGTACTGTGATGTCATATATCAATATTTTTGTATTTTTTTGTCAATGTTATTCTTATAAATCTAGTTTTTTTTTTTCATTTTAAAACAGTTTTGTTAATAATAAAGAGTTTCTTGAAATAATTTAGAGTTCAAGTTAATAATTGTGAGTTTGTTAAAATAGGTTAGAGTTCTAGTTAATAGTTTAGAATTTTGTCTTTCAAAGTTTTGTTAGATTTTAAATTGCTATGTTGTTTAATTTTGGTAAATTGTTTTTCAATGTTTTCCAATGGTTATATATATAAATTCAATTGGAATGTTTAAATGAGAATAAGATTTTAGGAAATATTTGTTTTTTATGAATATTAAATTGTATACATTTTTTATATTGTTTGCATTAGTATGATATCAATATTTATGTATTTTTTGTAAATGTTATTCTAAGAAATTTAGTTTTTTTTCCATCTTCGAATAGTTTTGTTAATAATAAAGAGTTTGTTGAAATAGTTAGAGTTCAAGTTAATAATTATGATTTTGTTAAAATAGGTTAGAGTTCTAGTTAATAGTTTAGATTTCTGTCTTCGAAATTTTTGTTAGATTTTAAATTGTTATGTTGTTTAATTTTTGTAAATTGTTTTTCAATGTTTTCCCATGGTTATATATATAAATTTAATTGGAATGTTTAAATGAGAATAAGATTTTAGGAAATATTTGTTTTTTATGAATATTAAATTGTATACATTTTTATATTGTTTGCATTAGTATGTTGACCATAGGGGTTCTACTGAAAGTCTTGTATAGAGTGTTCTCAAAGGACCATTTTGGGAAATTGCATGGAAACAATTTCCTAACTCGATATCTTGACACATGTGCCTTTGTTGTAGCTGGAAACTGGGACGCCATTGCGCTAGTAATAGGTGGAGGGAGGTAACTCCCAGAGAAGCCCTCCGAGTACGCCCCAAGCTAGGTGGTCGACCATGTATACACAAGGTTTTTAAAGTGGTCTAACTAGGGACCCCCCTTTGTTGACACTCTATTCATGCAACCTAGGAGTTAGGATCTCTCTCCCTCTCTCTAAACCCCTAACCCTCGATATTTTTGTATTTTTTGTCAATGTTATTCTTAGAAATTTAGTTTTTTTTTTTCATTTTAAAGTAGTTTTGTTAATAATAAAGAGTTTGTTGAAATAGTTTAGAGTTTAAGTTAATAATTATAAGTTTTTTAAAATAGCTTAGAGTTCTAGTTAATAGTTTAGATTTTTTTCTTCGTTTAAAGTTTTGTTAGATTATAAATTGCTATGTTGTTTAATTTTGGTAAATTGTTTTTCAATGTCTTTTCATGGTTATATATATAAATTTAATTGGAATATTTAAATGAGAATGAGATTTTAGGAAATATTTGTTTTTTATGAATATTAAATTGTATACATTTTTTTATATTGCTTGCATTAGTATGTTGACCATAGGGGTTCTACTAAAAGTCTTGTATAGAGTGTTCTCAAAGGACCATTTTGGGAAATTGCCTGGAAACAATTTCCTAACTCGGTATCTTGACACATGTGCCTTTGTTGTAGCTGGAAACTGGGATGCCATTGCGCTAGTAATAGGTGGAGGGAGGTAACTCCCAGAGAAGCCCTCCCAGTACGCCCCAAGTTGGGTGGTCGACCATGTATACACAAGGTTTTTAAAGTGGTCTAACGAGGGACCCCCCTTTGTTGACACTCTATTCATGCAACTTAGGAGTTAGGATCTCTCTCCCTCCCCCCCCCCTCTCTCTCTCCTCTCTCTCTCTCAACCCTTAGCCCCCAATCTCTCTCTCACTCTCTAAACCCCTGACCCCCAATTTCTCTATTTCTCTCTCTAAACCCCAATCTCTCTCTCTCTCTCTCTCTCTCTCTCTCTCTCTAAACCACTAACTCCAATATCCCTCTATATAAACCCCTAACCCCTAATATCTCTCTTTCTATAAGTAGATAGCCCCCAATATTTCTCTCTCTGTAAACACCTAAACCCCAATATCTATCTCTCTTCCTCTCTCTCTCTAAACCCTTAACCCCAAATCTCTCTCTCTCTCTCTCTCTCTCTCTCTCTCCTTAATCCCTCACTCCTCACACACCAACACCTCCCTCATATCTATGTGTATCCCCCCACCACTAACAATCCATACTCACTCAACAATCTCTCTCTATCTCTAAACCCCTACTAACACCAAATATATATATCTCTCTCTCTCAAACAAAACCCCCAATATCTCTCTCTCTAAACCCCTAACCTCAAATCTCTTTCTCTCTCAAAACCCCTAACCTCCAATCTCTCTCTCTCTCTAAAACCCTAACCCTCAATCTCCTTCTTTCTATCTATCTCTCTCTATATCCCCTAATACTCAATCGATATATCTCTCTCTCCCTCCCTCTCTCTCTATCTCTTTAATATCCTAACCACCAATCTCTAACTTTCTCTACCTCTCTCTAAACCCTTAATCCCCAATCTCTCTCTCTCTCTCTCCAACACCTAACCTCCAATCTCTCTCTCTCTCTCTCTCTCTCAACACCTAACCTCCAATATCTATCTCTCTCTCTCTAAACCCCTATGCCCCAACCTCTCTCTCCTAAACTCCTAAATCGTAATATCCTCTCTCTCTCTCTCCAAAACCAAAACTAGCAATCTCTCTCTCACTCTAAGTCCCTAACCCTCAATACCTCTCTCTCTAAAAAAATAACATCCAATCTCTCTCTCTCTCTCGCTCTCTCTCTCTCCCTCAACACCTAACCTCCAATCTCTCTCTCTCTCTCTCTCTCTCTCTCTCTCTCTCAACAGCTAACCTCCAATATCTCTTGCTCTCTCTAAACCCCTATGCCCCAACCTCTCTCTCCTAAACTCCTAAATCGTAATATCCCCCCCTCTCTCTCTCTCTCTCCAAAACCAAAACTAGCAATCTCTCTCTCACTCTAAGTCCCTAACCCTCAATACCTCTCTCTCTAAAAACCTAACATCCAATCTCTCTCTCTCTCTCTCTCTCTCTCTCCTAACCACCAAACCCTCTCTTTCTATATCTCTCCTTCTTTAAACCCCTAATACCCAATATATTTATTTATCTCTAAACTGCTAGCCTCTCTCTCTCTCTCTCTGCCCCTAACCCCTAATATTTCCCTTTCTACCTCTCTCTCTCTCTCTAACCTCCAATCTCATTCTCTCTTCCTAAACCCATAAGCCCCAATCTCTATCTCTATCTATCTATCTATCCATCTAGTTAAACCCCTCCCCAAATTCTCTCTCTCTCTCTCTCTCTCTCTCTCTCTCTCTCTCCCCCAAAAAACCCCTCTCCTTACCTGCCTAACCATCCCCCCTCTCTATATATTTCTCCCACCTACCACTAACCATCTATACTCCACTTGTGATATCTCTCTCTTGCTCTCTCTCTCATTGTGAACCCCTATTAAAACCCAATCTCTCTTGCTCTCTAAACACCTAAACCCTAATCTCTTCTCTCTCTATACCCCTAACCTTCAATCATCTCTCTCTATACCCCTAACCTCCAATCATCTCTCTTTAAACACTTAACATCTAATCTCTCTCTCTAGTTACCTCCAATCTCTCTCTCTCTAAACCCCTAACATCTAATATCTTTCTCTCTCTCTAAATGTATAACCTCCAATCTCTCTCTCTCTCTCTCTCTCTCTCTCTCTCTAAAACCCTAACCCCTAATCTCGCTCTCTCTCGCTCTCTAAACTACATTCTCTCTCACTCTCTCTCAAATCCCATAAACCCTAACCTCTATTCTCTCTCTCTCTCTCTCTCTCTCTCTCTCTCTCTAAACCCCTAAAACCCAATATCTCCCCCTCCCTCTCTCTATCTATATAAGCTTATAACCCAAAATATCAATCTCTATTTATCTATCTAAACCCCTAGACCCCAATATCTCTCTCTATAAACCCTTAACCCCTAATCTCTATCTCTCTCTAAACCCCTTACCCTAGTCTCTCTCTCTCTCTAAACCTCTAACCATAAATCTCTCTCTCTAATCCCCTAACCTATAATATCTCTCTATCTCACTCTCAACCCCTAACCCCCAGTCTCTCTCTCTCTTTCTCTCTCTAAACCCCTAAACCAAAATCTCTCTCTCATAATCTAAGCCCCTAAAACTTAAACTCTCTCTCTCTAAACCCCTAAATGTCAATCTCTCTCTCTCTCTCTAACTTACTAACCTCCAATCTCCCTATATCTATATCTCCCTCTAAGCCCCTAACACCTAATCAATCTCTCTCTCTAAATCGCTTACCCCAAATCTCTATCCTTTTCTCTCTTTCTCTAAATTGCTAACCTTCTCCCTCTCTCTCTAAACCCAAACACCTACCCCCAATATCTCTCTCTCTATATATCTATCTATCTATCTGTCTATCTATCTCTCAACCCCTAAACTCCAATCTCTCTCTCTCTCTCTCTCAAACCCTAATGCCCAATCTCTCTCTCTCTAAACCATTAATCACCAATCTCTCTCTCTCTCTATAAACCATTAATCACCAATCTCTTTCTCTCTAAACCCCAAATCTCCAATTTCTCTCTCTAAAATCATAACTTCCAATCTCTCTATCTCTCTAAACCCATGACCCACGATACCTCTCTCTAAACCCATGACCCTCGATACCTCTCTCTAAACCCATGACCCCTAATCCCTCTCTTTACACCCATTGCCCTCTCTCTCTCTCTCTAAATACCTAATGACCTCTCTCCCTCTCTCGCTAAACCCCTAACCACCAATCTCTCTATCTTTCTCTAAACACCTAACAAAAATTTGTTATCTCTCTCTCTCTAAACCCCTAGCCCCCAATCTCTCTCTCTAAACCTCCAACCTCCAATCTCTCTCTCTCTCTCTCTCTAAACCCCCAACCTTCAATCTCTCTCTCTCTCTCTCTCTCTAAACCCTCAACCTTCAGTCTCTCCCTCTCTCTCTCTCTCTCAACCCATGACACCTAATTAATCTCTCTCCCTAACCTCCAATCTCTCTAAATCCCTTAACTTCAATCTCTCTCTTTCTCTAAACCAATAACCCTCTTTCTCTCTCTCTCTCTATACCCCTAAATCCTAACAACTAGTCTCTCTTTATCTCTCTCTCTAAACCACTAACCCCCAATCATTCTCTCTCTCTCTAAACCCCCAACCCCTAACAACTAACCCAAAATATCTCTCCATCTTTCTAAATCATTAACGCCCAATTTATCTCTCTCTCTCTCTCTAAACCGCTAACCTCCAATATATCTCCCTCCCTATCTATATCTATCTAACCCTCTAACCTTAAATATCAATCTCTATTTATCTATCCATATAAACCCCTAGTCCCCACTCTCTATATCTATTAACCCCTAACCCCAAATCTCTATCTCTCTCTAACCCCTTACCCACAATCTCTCTCTCTGTCTCTCTAAACCCATAACCACAAATCTCTCTATTTCTATCAGTATATCCCTATAATATCCTAACCTACAATATGTCTCTATCTCACGATCAACCCCTAATCCACAATCTCTCTATCTCTCTCTAAACAACAAAACCCAAATCTCTCTCTCTCTCTCTATAAAACCCTAATCCTCCCTTTCTCTCTCTATCTAAAACCTTAAACCCTAATCTCTCTCCATGTCTAAACCTGTAAACCACAATATCTCTTTCTATCTAAAACCCTAACCTCCAATATCTCTCTCTAAACCTCTAACCAACAATCTCCCTCTCTCTCTCTAAACCCCTAACCTCCAATCTCTCTCTCTCTCTAAACCCATAACCACCAATCTTTCTCTTTTTATCCCTCTCTTTCTCCCTAAGCCCCAAGCCCCTGATCTCTTTATCTATCTCTAGTCCCCTAAACCCTTGCCTATCCCTAAATCTATAACCCTCGATCTCTCTATTTTTATCTCTCTCTCTCTCTCTGAGCCCCTAACCCCAAATCTCTCTCTCTCTCTCTAAACCCCTAACCCCAAATATCTATCTCTCTCTAAACCCCTAAACCACAACCTCTCTCTCTCAAAACCCCTAACCTTCAATGTATCTCTCTCTAAACACCTAACCACCAATCTCTCTCTAAACCCCTAACCTAAATCTCTTTATCTCTCACTAAACACCTAACCCCAAATCTCTCTCTCTCTTTCTAAACCCCTAAACCAGAATCTCTCCCTCTCTCTCTCTCTCTCTAAACCCCCAACCTCCAATCTCCATCTCTCTCTCTCTCAACCCCTAAAAAACTAATGCCTAATCTCTCTGTAAAGGCCTAACCCAAAATCTCTCTCTCTCTCTCAACCCCTAATGCCTAATCTCTCTCTCTCTAAACCCTAACCTCCAATCTCTCTCTCTCTCTCTAAACCCATAACCACCAATATCTCTCTTTCTATCCCTCCCTCTCTCCCTAAGCCCCAAATCACCTATCCCTTTATCTATCTCTAGTCCCCTAAACCCTTGTCTCTCCCTAAATCTGCAACCCTCAATCTCTCTATTTTTATCTCTCTCTCTCTGAGCCCCTAACCCCAAATCTCTCTCTCTCTAAATCCCTAACCCCAAATATCTATCTCTCTCTAAACCCCTAAACCACAACCTCTCTCTCTCTCTAAACCCCTAACCTTCAATGTATCTCTCTGTAAACACCTAACCACCAATCTCTCTCTAAACCCCTAACCTAGATCTCTTTATCTCTCACTAAACACCTAACCCCAAATCTCTCTCTCTCTCTCTAAACCCCTAAACCAAAATCTCTCTATCTCTCTCTCTCTCTCTAAACCCCCAGCCTCCAATCTCCATCTCTCTCTCTCAACTCCTAAAAAACTAACCCCCAATCTCTTTATAAAGGCCTAACCTAAAATCTCTCTCTCTCTCTCTCTCTCAACCCCTAATGCCTAATCTCTCTATTTCTCTAAACCCCTAGTCCTCAATCTCTCTCTCTAAACCCAAAATCTCTAATCTCTCTCTCACTCACTTTAAACCCTTAACAACCAATCTCTCCCTATAAACCCCGAGTCTCCAATCTCTCCCCCTCTCTCTCTAAACCCCTAACCTCCAATATCTCTCTCTCTCTAAACCCCTGACCCCCAATCCCTCTGTCTAAATCCCTCACCTCCGCTCTCTCTATATATATATATCTATCCATCTATCTATTTAAACTGTAACTCCCAATCCCCAATATCTCTCTAAAAACCTAACCCCCAATATCTCTCTCTGTCTCTAAACCCCTAACCACCACTCTCTCTTTCTCTCTCTCTCTAAATACCTAACCCCTAATACCTCTATCTCTTGCTAAACACCTAAACCGAAATGTCTACCTCTCTCTCTAAACCCATAACCCCAAATATTTCTCTCTCTCTAAACCCATCACAACTAACCCCAAATCTCTTTGTCTCTCTCTCAACCACTCACAACTAACCCCAAATCTCTTTGTCTCTCTCTCAACCCCTCACAACTAACGCCAAATCTCTTTGTCTCTCTCTCAACCCCTTACAAGTAATTTCAAATCTCTCTCTCTCTCTCTCTCTCTCTCAACCCTTAACAACTAACACCAAATCTCTCTCTCTCTCTCTCTCTCTCTCTCTCTCTCTCTCTCGTCCCAACATTAAATATCTCTCCCTCTGTCTCTCAATCTACAACGATGTCTCTCTCTTCCCAAACCCCCATTCCTCACCAGGATGCCTTCCCCTCACCCCTCTATGTAATTCTCCACCGCACCACTAACCATCCACACCCCCCCATGATCTCTATCTCTAAGCCCCATATTAATCGCTAATATTTATTTCTCCCCCTATCCCCTAACACCCAATCTCTCTCTCTCTCTCTCTAAACCCCTAACCTCCAATCTCTCTCTCTAAACCCCTAACCTCTAATATTTCTCTCTAAACTACTAACCCCCAATCTCTCTCTCTAAACCCCTGACCCCCAATCACACTCTCTAAACCCTTAACCCCCAATCTATATATATCTTTCTCCAAACAAATAACCTCAAATATATCTCCCTCTCTCTAGTTATCTATCAAAGCCTTTAACCCCCAATCTCTCTCTCTGTCTCTCTCTCTCTCTCTCTCTCTCTCTCCCCAACACCTCACCTCTCAACCACCTACCCCTACCCCCTCTCTATGTTTCTCTCCCCCCACTAGTAAGCATCCATACTCCCCCTATGATATCTGTCTATCTCTAAACCCTATCAACAACCAATCTATCTTTCTCTCTCTCTCTCTCTCTCTAAACACCTAACCTGCAATCTCTTACTTTTTCTTTCTCTATATTTGTAGACCCCTAATCCCCAATCTCTCTCTCTCTCTCTCTCACACACCTCCAATCTCTCTTTCTCTAAGCCACTAACCCCCAATATCTATCTATCTCTACACCCCTAAACCCTAACCCTCAATCTCTCTCTCTCTATTGCTCTCTCTCAAAACCCCTAACCACAAATCTCTCTCTCTCTCTCTCTCTCTCTCTCTCTAAACTGCTAACCTCCAATATCTATCCCTCCATCTTTTTACCTATCTAATGCTCTAACCTGAAATCTTAATCTATATATATCTATCTATATAAACCCCTAGTCCCAAATCTCTCTCTCTCATACACACTCTAAACCCCTAACCCCTAATCTTTCTCTATCTCTTGAAATCCCTTACCCCAGTCTCTCTCTCACTCTCCCTAAACTAGTAGTTAAAAATCTCTCTATTTCTATCTATCTCTCTCGCTCTCCCTAAACCAATAGTTAAAAATCTCTCTATTTCTATCTATCTCTCTTCCTCTAATCCCATAACCTACAATCTCTCTCTTTCTCTAACTCTATAACCCTAACCCCCAAATCTCTTTCTCTAATTCTAAAAACATAACCCACAATATCTCTCTCTCTAAACCAACAATCATCCCTCTCTTTCTCTTTATCTAAACCCCTAACCTCCAATCTCTCTCCATCTCTAAACCCCTAACCCCCATTCTCTCTCCATCTCTAAACCCCTAACCCAAAATATTAGTTTCTCTCTAAAAAACAAACCTCTAATCTCTATTTAAACCCATAACCTACAATTTCTATATGAATCCATGCCTCCAAATATCTTTCTCTCTCTAAACCCCTAACCAACAATCTCTCTCTTTCTATCTCTCTCTATCTGTCTATCTTTCACTCCATCTCTCTCTAATCCCCTAAACCCCATTTTGTCTCTCTCTAAATCTGTTACCCTTTTTATCTCTCTCTCTAAACCCCTAACCCCAAATATCTCTCTGCCTAAGCCCCTAACCCCTAATCTCTCTATCTCTCTAAACCCCTAAACCGCAATCTTAACCCATAATATCTCGCTCTCTAAACACCTAACCACCAATCTCTCTCTTTCTCTCTCTAACTCTCTAAAACCCTTACCTCACAAGCTCTCTATCTCTCTATAAATCCCTAACACCCAATCTCTCTCTCTCTCTCTAAACCCCTAACCCCCAATCTCTCTCTCTCTAAATCCCTGGCCTCCAATCTCTCTCTCTCTCTCAGACTCTCTCACTCTCTCTCACTCTCTATAAACCACTAACCACCAATCTCTCTCTCTCTCTCTCTCTCTCTAAAAATCCTCTAAACCACATTCTCTCCATCTCTCTAAACCCCTAACTCCAGTATCTCTCTTTCTCAAAACCCCTAACCCACAATCTATCTCTAAAACCATGACCACCAATCTCTCTCAGTCCCTCTCTCTCTAAATCGCCAACCTTCAATCTCTCTCTCTCTCTCTCTCTCTCTAGACCCCTAATCACCAATCTCTCTCTCTAACCTTCAATCTATATCTCTTTAATCCCATTCCCTCCAAAATCTCTCATTCTTTCTATTTCTCTAAACCGATAACCCCCAATCTCTCTCTCTCTCTCTCTAAACCCCTAAACCCAAAATCCCAATCTCTCTCTCTCTCTCTCTCTCTTCCCAAACCACCACTTCTCACCCACCTAACCATTCCCCGTCTCTATGCCTCTCTCCCCTGACTAGTAACCATCCATACTCCCCCCGTTATCTATCTCTATCTCTAAACACCTATCAAGACCCAATCTCTCTTTATCTCTTTGTAAAACACTAACCACCAATCTCTCCCTCTCTATACACCACTAATCTCCAATCTCTCTCTCTCTAAACATCTAAACTCCAATATCTCACTATCTCTCTCTCTCTCTCTCTCTCTCACTCACTCACTCACTCTTTCGCTCCCATTAGACCCCTAATCCCCAATATCTCTCTCTCTAAACCCCTAAACCTTACCCCCAATACCTCTCCCTCTCTAAGCCCTTATCCCCAATCTCTCTCTCTATCTAAATGACTAAAACCCAATCTTTCTCTCTCTCTCTCTATAACTGTCTCTCTAAACCCATGACCCATAACCAATAACCCCAAATCTCTCTATCTCTCCATAAATCCCTAACCCCCAATTTATCTCTCTCTCTCTCTCTCTCTCTAAACCCATAAAACCTACAATATCTCTCCCTCACTCTCTCTCTCTCTCTCTCTCTCTCTTTCTAAACCCATAAAACCTACAATCTCTCTCTCTCTCTCTCTCTCTCTCTCTCTCTCTCTAAACCCATAAAACCTACAATATATCTCCCTCACTCTATCTATCTATCTAAACCTCTAACCCGAAATCTCAATTTCAATCTCTCTAACTAAAAGCCTACTGCCCAATCTCTCTATCTATAAACCCATAACCCCTAATCTCTCTCTTACTATTTAAACCCATTACACCCTCTCTCTCTCTCTCTAAACCCATAACCACAAATCTCTCTCTGTCTATAATCCCTTAACATACAATCTCTCACTATCTCACTCTCAACCTCCAACCCCAAATCCGTCTCTCTCTATAAACCCCCAAACCCAAATCTCTCTCTCTCTAACTTTAAACCCCAACCTCTCTCCCTCTCTCTAAACCCCTATTACTCACTCTCTCTTTATCTAAACCCCTAACCCTAATATCTCTCAATATCTAAACCCCTAACATGCAATATCTCTTTCTCTCTAAACCCCTAACCTCCAATCTCTCTCTCTCTAAACCTCTAACCTATAATATATCTCTCTCTCAATCACTAACCCCAATCTCTGGCTTTAACTCTCTCTCTCTAAATGACTAACCCCAATCTCTCTCTTTCCCTCTCTCTCTCTCTAAAACCCTAACCCCCAATCTCTCTCTCTCTCTCTCTCTAAAACCCTAACCCCCAATCTCTTTCTCTCTCTAAAACCCTAAACAACAATCTCCCTCTCTCTAAAACCCTAAACCATTATCTCTCTCTCTCTAAACAAACAACCACCAATCTCTCTCTCTCTCTCTCACACCCGTAACCACTAACCCCCAATATCTCTCTCTAAACCCCTAAACTCCAATCTCTTTCTCTCAACCCCCAACCAACTATATCTCTCTCTGAACCCCTAACCCCCAATCTTTCTCTTTCTCTAACTCTCTAAACCGCTAACCCCCCAATCTCTTTCTCTCTCTTTATCCATCTATCTATCTATTTAACTAAACCCCTAACCCCAAAGCCACAATCTCTCTCTCTCTAAACCCCTTACCCCCAATCTCTCTCTCTCTCTCTCTCTCTCTCTCCAAACCCCTACTTCTCACCCACCTACCCCTCCTGCCTTTCTATGTCCCTCTCCCTCCACTAGTAACCATCCATTCCCCCCCCCATGATCACTCTCCTTATCTAAACTCCCATCAACACCCAATCTCTCTTTATCTCTCCTTAGAGCCCTAACCGCCAATCTCTCCTTCTCTATACACCCCTAACCTCCAATATCTCTCTCTCTCTCTCTCTCTCTAAACACCTAACCTCCAATCTCTCACTTTCTCTTTCTCTCTATCTAAACCCCTAACCCATAACCGCTAACCCCAAATATATTTTTCTCTCTAAATCCCTAACCCCCAATTCATCTCTCTCTCTCTCTCTAAACCCATAACCTCCAATACCTCTCCCCCCTCTCTCTATCTATCTAAACCTCTAACATAAGATCTCAATCTCTATCTATCTATATGTCTAAACCCCTAGTGTCCAATCTCTCTATCTATAAACCCCTAACCTCTAATCTCTCTTTGTCTCTCTCTCTCTCTAAACCCATTACATCTAGTCTCTTTCTCACTTTCTAAACCCCTAACCACAAATATCTCTCTTTCTATCTATCTATGTATCTAATCTAGTAAACTACAATCTCTCTCGATCTCACTCTCAACACCTAACCCCCAATCTCTCTCTCTCTCTCTCTCTCAACCCCTAAACCCAAATCACTCTCTCCAACTCTAACCCCAATCTCTCTCCCTCTCTCTAAACCCGTAATCCTCCCTCTCTCTTTATCTAAACCCCTAACCCCCAATCTCTCTTTATCTAAACCCCTAACACCCAATATCGCTTTCTGTCTAAACCCCTAACCTCCAATCTCTTTGTCTCTAAACCTCTAACCTATAATCTCATTCTCTCTAAATCCCTAACCACAAATCTCTTTATCTCTTTCAACCCCTAACCTCCAATCTCTCTCTCTCTAATCCCATATCCACCAATCTCTCACTTTCTCTCTCTCTTTCTCTAAACTACTAACCCCCTATCTCTCTATCATATCTAATACCTTAAACACCATTTTGTCTCTCTCTCCCTCTCTCTAAACACCTAAACCTCAATCTCTCTATCTAAACTCCTAACTACTGATATCTCTCTCCCTCTCTCTAAACAACCAAACCCCAATCTCTCTTTCTAAATGCCTAACTACTGATATCTCTCTCCCTCTCTCTCTCTCTAAATTCCTAATCCCAATCCTTCTCTATAAACCCATAAACACTAATCTCTCTCTCTTTCTCTCTCTCTCTCTCTCTCTCTCTCTCTCTCTCTCTCAACCCCTAACCCCCAATATCACTATGTCGTGCTAAACACCTAACTCTATATCTCTCTCTCTTACTAAATCCCTAACCACCAATATCGCTCTCTCCCTCTCTCTCTCTCTCTAAACACCCAATTTCTAAGCTCTCTCCATCTCAAACCCTAAATTCTAACCCCAATCTCTCTCTCTCTCTCTAAACCCCCAAAATACAATCTCTCTCTCTCTAAACCACTAAACCCTAACCCCCAATCTCTCTCTCTCTCTCTCTAAATACCTAACTTCCACTATCTCTCTCTCTCTCTAAATCCCCAACTTCCAATCTCTCTCTCTCTCTAAATCCCCAACCTCCAATCTCTCTCTCTCTCTCTCTCAAAGTTAACCTGTAACCCCCAATCTCTCTCTCTCTCTCTCTGTTTGTCTATCCTTCGCTAACCATCCATAATTCCACCATGATCTCTCTCTATCTATAAACCCCTATCAACCACCAATAGATATATATATCTCTCTCTCACTAAACCCCTAACCCCCAATATATATCTCTCTCTGTCTAAACCCCTTACCCCTAGTTTATCTCCTTCTATCTCTTTCTCTAAAACACTAACCCCCAATCTATCTCTCTCTCTCTCTCTAAAACCATAACTGCTAAACCCCAATCATGCTCTCTCTAAACCCCTTATGCCCAATATCTCTCTTTTTCTCTCTCTCAACCACTAACTCCCAATATTTCACTCTCAATCTAAACCCCCAACCCCTTACACCCAATCTTTCTCTCTCTCTCTAAACCCCTAACCCCCAATCTATATCTCTCTCTCTAAACCAATAACTTATGATATTCCTCCCTCTTTCTTTCTATCTATCAAAACCTCTAACCCCCAATCTCTCTCTCTCTCTCTTGATTTATTTATCTAAACAATAGTTCCCAAAGTCTCTCTCTCTCTCTTTAATCCCCTAATCGCTAATCTCTCTCTCTAAAATAGTTACCCCCCCTCTCTCTCTAAACCTGTAACCGCCAATCTCTCTCTTTCTATCTCTATCTCTCTCTCTAATCCCCTAACTTTCCATGTCTCGCTATCTCTCTCTCAACCCCTGACTCCCAATCTCTACTCTAAACCCCTAAACCCAAGTATCTCTCTCTAAAATCCTAACCACCAATCTCTCTCTCTCTCTAAGCCACTAACCCCTAACCTCTCTCTTTCTCTCTCTAAACCCCTAACCCCCAACTTATCTTTCTCTAAACGCTTAACCTCCAATCTCTCTCTCTCTCTCTAAATCCCCAACCTCCAATCTCTCTCTCTCTCTCTCTCACACACACTCAAAAGTTGACCTCTAACCCCCAATCTCTCTCTCTCTCTCTCTCTCTCAAAAGTTAACCTCTAACCCCCCATCTCTCTCTCTCTCTCTCTCTCTCTCAAAAGTTAATCCGTAACCCCCGATCTCTCGCTCTAACCTGTAACCCCTAAAATCTCAATCTCTATCTATCTATATGTCTAAACCCATAGTGCCTAATCTCTCTATCTATAAAAACCTAACCTCTAATCTCTCTCTCTCTCTCTCTCTCTCTCTCTCTCTCTCTCTAAACCCATTACATCTAGTCTCTTTCTCACTTTCTAAACCCCTAACCACAAATATATCGCTTTCTATCTATGTATGTATCTAATCCAGTAAACTATAATCTCTCTCGATCTCACTCCCAACCCCTAACCCCCAATCTCTCTCTCTCTCTCTAACCCCTAAACCCAAATCACTCTCTCCAACTCGAAACCACAATCTCTCCCCCTCTCTCTAAACCCGTAGTCCTCCCTCTCTCTTTATCTAAACCCCTAACCCCCAATCTCTCTTTATCTAAACCCTTAACACCCAATATCGCTTTCTTTCTAAACCCCTAACCTCCAATCTCTCTGTCTCTAAACCTCTAACCTATAATCTCACTCTCTCTAAATCCCTAACCCCCAATCTCTATCTCTCTTTCAACCCCTAACCTCCAATATCTCTCTCTAATCCCATATCCACCAATCTCTCACTTTCTCTCTCTCTCTCTCTTTCTCTAAACTCCTAACCCCCTATCTCTCTATCTATCTCTAATACCTTAAACCCCATTTTGTCTCTCTCTCCCTCTCTCTAAATACCTAAACCTCAATCTCTCTCTCTAAACTCCTAACTACTGATATCTCTCTCCCTCTCTCTAAACACCTAAACCTCAATCTC
The DNA here is from genome assembly GCA_027924585.1 of Larix kaempferi. Classification (NCBI taxonomy): domain Eukaryota; kingdom Viridiplantae; phylum Streptophyta; class Pinopsida; order Pinales; family Pinaceae; genus Larix; species Larix kaempferi. The sequence continues at coordinate 854,121 of BSBM01000286.1, forward strand.
TCTCTCTAAATACCTAACTACTGATATCTCTCTCCCTCTCTCTCTCTCTAAATTCCTAATCCCAATCCTTCTCTATAAACCCATAAGCACTAATCTCTCTCTCCCTCTCTCTCTCTCTAAACTAGTAACCCCCAATATAACTATGTCATGCTAAACACCTAACTCTATATCTCTCTCTCTCACTAAATCCCTAACCACCAATCTCTGCCTCTCCCACTCTCTCTCTCTCTCTAAACACCCAATCTCTAAGCTCTCTCTGTCTCAAACCCTAAATCGTAACCCCCAATCTATCTCTCTCTCTAAACCCCCAAAATACAATCTCTCTCTCTCTAAACCACTAAACACTAACCCCCAATCTCTCTCTCTCTCTAAATCCCTAACTTCCAATTTCTCTCTCTCTCTCTCTAAATCCCCAACCTCCAATCTCTCTCTCTCTCTAAATCCCTAACCTCTAATCTCTCTCTCTCTCTTTAAATCCCCAACCTCCAATCTCTCTCTCTCTCTCACTCATAACTTAACCTCTAACCCCCAATCTCTCTCTCTTCCTCTCTCTTTCTCTCTTTCTCTCTCTCTAAATCCCTAACCTCTAATCTCTCTCTCTCTCTAAATCCCCAACCTGCAATCTCTCTCTCTCTGACTCAGAAGTTAACCTCTAACGCCCAATCTCTCTCTCTCTCAAAAGTTAACCTGTAACCCCCAATCTCTGTGTGTGTGTGTGTGTGTGTGTGTATCATTCGCTAACCATCCATAATTCCACCATGATCTCTCTCTATCTATAAACCCCTATCAACCACCAATCGATATCTCTCTCTCTCTCTCTCTCTCTCACTAAACCCCTAACCCCCAATCTCTCTCTCTCTCTCTCTCACTCGCTAAACCCCTTACCCCTAATCTATCTCCTTCTATCTCTTTCTCTAAAACACTAACCCCCAATCCATCTCTCTCTCTCTCTAAAACCCTAATTGCTAAACCCCAATCACGCTCTCTCTAAACCCCTTATGCTCAATATCTCTCTTTTTCTCTCTCTCAACCACTAACCCCCAATATTTCACTCTCAATCTAAACCCCTGACCCCTTACACCCAATCTCTCTCTCTCTTTCTCTCTCAAAACCCTTAACACCCGATCAATCTCTCTCCCTAACCTCCAATCTCTCTATATCTCTAAATCGCTTACCCCCAATCTCTCTCTTTCTCCAGACCACTAACCCCCAATCTCTCTCTCTCTAAACCCTAAAGCCTAACCATTGATATCTCTGTTTCTCCCTTTAAACAACTAAACCCCAATGTTTGTCTCTGTATATATCAGTCTCTCTCTGTAAACCCCGAACCCATAATCACTAACCCCAAATATATTTTTCTCTCTAAATCCCTAACCCCCAATTCATCTCTCTCTCTCTCTCTAAACCCATAAGCTCCAATACCTCTTCCCCCCTCTCTCTATCTATCTAAACCTCTAACCTAAGATCTCAATCTCTATCTATCTATATGTCTAAACCCCTAGTGCCCAATCTCTCTATCTATAAACCCCTAACCTCTAATATCTCTTTCTCTCTCTCTCTCTCTCTCTCTCTAAACCCATTACATCTAGTCTTTTTCTCACTTTCTAAACCCCTAACCACAAATATCTCTCTTTCTATCTATCTATATATCTAATCCAATAAACTACAATCTCTCTCGATCTCACTCTCAACCCCTAACCCCCAATCTCTCTCTCTCTCTCTCTCTCTCTCTCTCTAAACCCCTAAACCCAAATCACTCTCTCCAAATCTAAACCCCAATCTCCCTCCCTCTCTCTAAACCTGTAATCCTACCTCTCTCTTTATCTAAACCCCTAACCCCCAATCTCTCTTTATCTAAATCCCTAACACCCAATATCGCTTTCTCTCTAAACCCCTAACCTCCAATCTCTCTGTCTCTAAACCTCTAACCTATAATATCACACTTTCTAAATCCCTAACCCCCAATCTCTTTATCTCTCTCAACCCCTAAACTCCAATCTCTCTCGCTCTAATCCCATATCAACCAATCTCTCACTTTCTCTCTCTCTTTCTCTAAACTACTCACCCCCTATCTCTCTATCATCTCTAATACCTTAAACCCTATTTTCTCTCTCTCTCCCTCTCTCTAAACACCTAAACCTCAATCTCTCTCTCTAAAATCCTAACTACTGATATCTCTCTCCCTCTCTCTAAACACCTAAACCCCAATCTCTCTCTCTAAACACCTAACTACTGATATCTCTCTCCCTCTCTCTCTCTCTCTCTCTAAATTCCTAATCCCAATCCTTCTCTATAAATCGATAAGCACTAATCTCTCCCCCCCCCTCTCTCTCTCTCTCTCTTTCTCTCTCTCTAAGCCCCTAACCCCCAATATCACTATTTCGTGCTAAACACCTAACTCTATGTATCTCTCTCTCACTAAATCCCTAACCACCAATATCTCTCTCTCCCTCTTTTTCTCTCTCTAAACACAAAATTTCTAAGCTCTCTCTATCTCAAACCCAAAATCCTAACCCCCAATCTCTCTCTCTCTCTCTCTAAACCCCCAAAATACAATCTCTCTCTCTCTAAACCACTAAACCCTAACCCCCAATCTCTCTCTCTCTCTAAATCCCTAACTTCCAATCTCTCTCTCTCTCTCTAAATCCCCAACCTCCAATCTCTATCTCTCTCTAAATCCCCAACCTCCAATCTCTCTCTCTCTCACTCAAACGTTAACCTCTAACACTCTCTCTCTCTCACACACACACACACACACACAAAAGTTAACTTCTAACTCCCAATCTCTTTGTCTCTCTCTCTCTCTCTCTCTCTCTCTGTGTTTGTTTGTCTATCCTTCGCTAACCATCCATAATTCCACCATGATCTCTCTCTATCTATAAACCCCTATCAACCACCAATAGATCTCTCTCTCTCTCTCTCTCTCTCTCTCTCTCTCTCTAAAACCCTTACCCCTAATCTATCTCCTTCTATCTCTTTCTCTAAAACACTAACCCCCAATCTATCTCTCTCTCTCTCTCTAAAACCCTAACTGCTAAAATACAATCACGCACTCTCTAAACCCCTGATGGCCAATATCTCTCTTTTTCTCTCTCTCAACCATTAACCTCCAATATTTCACTCTCAATCTAAACCCTTAACCCCTTACACCCAATCTTTCTCTCTCTCTCTAAACCCCTAACCCCCAATCTATATCTTTCTCTCTAAACCCATAACCTATGATATTCCTCCCTCTCTCTTTCTATCCATCGAAACCTCTAACCCCCAATCTATCTCTCTCTCTCTCTCTTGATTTATTTATCTAAACCATAGTTCCCAAACTCTCTCTCTCTTTAATCCCCTAATCGATAACCTCTCTCTCTAAAATAGTTACCCCCCCCTCTCTCTCTAAACCTGTAACCGCCAATCTCTCTATTGCTATCTCTATCTCTCTCTCTAATCCCCTAACTTTCCATCTCTCGCTATCTCTCTCTCAACCACTGACTCCCAATCTCTCTCTCTAAACCCCTAAACCCAAATATCTCTCTCTCTAAACCCTTAAACCCAAATATCTCTCTCTAAACTCCTAACCACCAATCTCTCTCTCTCTCTCTCTCTCTCTCTCTCTCTCTAAGACACTAACCCCTAACCTCTCTCTCTCTCTCTAAACCCCGAACCCCCAACTTATATTTCTCTAAACCCCTAACCTCCAATCTCTCTCTCTCTCTCTCTAAATCCCCAACCTCCAATCTCTCTCTCTCTCTCTCTCACTCAAAAGTTAACCTCTAACCCCCAATCAATCTCTCTCTCTCTCTCTCTCTCTCAAAAGTTAACCTGTAACCCCCAATCTCTCTCTCTCTCTCTCTCTCTCTCTCTCTCAAAAGTTAACCTATAACCCCCAATCTCTCTCTCTAACCTTTAACCCCTAAAATCTCAATCTCAATCTATCTATATGTCTAAACCCATAGTGCCCAATCTTTCTATCTATAAACCCCTAACCTCTAATCTCTCTCTCTCTCTCTCTCTCTCTCTCTAAACCCATTACATCTAATCTCTTTCTCATTTTCTAAACCCCTAACAACAAATATCTCACTTTCTATTTATCTATGTATCTAACCCAATAAACTACAATCTCTATTGATCTCACTCTCAACCCCTAACCCTCAATCTCTCTCTCTCTCTCTAAACCCCTAAACCCAAATCACTCTTTCCAACTCTAAACCCCAATCTTTTCCCCTCTCTCTAAACCCGTAATACTCCCTCTCTCTTGATCTAAACCCCTAACCCCCAATCTCTCTTTATCTAAACCCCTAACACCCAATATCGCTTTCTCTCTAAACCCTTAACCTCCAATCTCTCTGTCTCTAAACCTATAACCTATAATCTCACTTTCTCTAAATCCCTAACCCCCAATCTCTTTATCTCTTTCAACCCCTAACCTCGATTCTCTCTCTCTAATCCCATATCCACCAATCTCTCACTTTCTCTCTCTCTTTCTCTAAACTCCTAACCCCCTATCTCTCTATCTATCTCTAATACCTTAAACCCCATTTTGTCTCTCTCTCCCTCTCTCTAAACACCTAAACCTCAATCTCTCTCTCTAAACTCCTAACTACCAATATCTCTCTCCCTCTCTCTAAACACCTAAACCCCAATCTCTCTCTCTAAATGCCTAACTACTGATACATCTCTCCCTCTCTCTCTCTCTCTAAATTCCTAAGCCCAATCCTTCTCCATAAACCCATAAGCACTAATCTCTCTTTCCCTCTCTCTCTCTCTAAACCCCTAACCACCAATATAACTATGTCATGATAAAAAGCTAACTCTATATCTCTCTCTCTCACTAAATCCCCAACCACCACTATCTCTCTCTCCCTCTCTCTCTCTTTATCTAAACACCCAATCTCTAAGCTCTCTCTATCTCAAACCCTAAATCCTAACCCTCTCTCTCTCTCTCTCTCTCTCTCTCTCTCCTTTGCTAACCATCCATAATTCCACCATGATCTCTCTTTATCTGTAAACCCCTATCAACCACCAATAGATATATCTATCTCTCTCTCACTAAACCCCTAACCCCCAATCTCTATCTCTTTCTCTCTCTCTCTCTCTCTCTCTAAACCCCTTACCCCTAATCTATATCCTTCTATCTCTTTCTCTAAAACACTAACTCCCAATCTCTCTCTCTCTCTCTCTCTCTCTCTCTCTCTCTAAAACCATAACTGCTAAACCCCAATCATGCTCTCTCTAAACCCCTTATGCCCAATATCTCTCTTTTTCTCTCTCTCAACCACTAACCCCCAATATTTCACTCTCAATCTAAACCCCTAACCCCTTACACCCAATCTCTCTTTCTCTCTCTAAACCCCTAACCCCCAATCTATATCTCTCTCTCTAAACCAATAACCTATGATATTCCTCCCTCTTTCTTTCTATCTATCTAAACCTCTAACCCCCAATCTCTCTCTCTCTCTCTCTCTATCTATCTCTCTCTTGATTTATTTATCTAAACAATAGTTCCCAAAGTCTCTCTCTCTCTTTAATCCCCTAATCGCTAATTTCTCTCTCTAAAATAGTTACCCCCTCTCTCTCTAAACCGATAACCGCCAATCTCTCTCTTTCTATCTCTATCTCTCTCTCTCTAATCCCCTAACTTTCCATCTCTCGTTATCTCTCTCTCAACCCCTGACTCCCAATCTCTCTCTCTAAACCCCTAAACCCAAATATCTCTCTCTCTAAATCCCTAAACCCAAATATCTCTCTCTAAACTCCTAACCACCAATCTCTCTCTCTCTATCTCTCTATCTATCTATCTATCTAAGCTGTTAACCCCTAACCCCCAACTTATCTTTCTCTAAGCCCCTAACCTCCAATCTCTATCTATCTCTCTAAAACATTTTCCTACAACCTCTCCCTCTCTCTAAACCCCCAACCACCAATCACTCTCTCTCTCTCCCTCTTAACCCCTACTCCCATTCTCTCTATTGTATCTAAGCCTCTAACCACCATTCTCTATTTTTCCCTCTTTTAACCCCTAACTACCAATCTCATTTTTTCTATCACTGTCTCTCTCTCTAATCCCCTAACCTAAAAGATATCTCTATCTCTATCAATAACACCTAACCCCCAATCTCTCTCTCTCTCTCTCTCTCTCTCTCTATAAACCCCTAACCCTCTCTCTCTATCTATATAAACCACTAACCTCTAATCTATGTCTCTTTCTCTAAACCCCTAATCCCAATATCTCCCTCTAATCCACTAACCTCCTCTCTCTCTCTCTCTCTAAACCCCTAACCTCCAATCTCTCTCTCTCTCTCTCTCTCTCTCTCTCTCTCTAAAACCATAACATTCACTCTCTTTCTCTCTAAACCCATGAGCTCCAATCTCTCTCTCTTTCACTCACTCACTCACTTACTCACTCTCTCCCTATCTCTCTAAACTCCTAACCCCAATCTCTCAATTTCTATCTCTATCTCTAAACCCCTAACAACCAATCAATCTCTAGCTATCATTAAACCCCTTACCCCAAATCTCTCTCGTTCTCTCTATTTCTCTAAACCATTATCCCTCTCTCTCTTTCTCTCTCTCTCTCTCTATATATATATATAAACCACTAACCCCCAATATCTCTCTCTCTCTCTCTCTCTCTCTCTCTCTCTCTCTCTCTCTCTAAACCCCTATCCCCTAACCTCCAATATCTCTCTCTTTAATCCCCTTACCCCTAAACCCCAAACTCTCTCTCTCTCTCAACCCGAACACCTAACCCCCAATCTCTCTCTCTCTCTCTCTCTCTAAACCCATTAACCCAATCTCTCTCTTTCTATCACTCTCTAAACCACTAACCCCCCATATTTCACTCTATCACTCTCTAAAAATCTATCCCCTAATTCCTAATCTCTCTCTCTCTCTAAACCCTTAAATCTCAATCTATATATATCTCTCTCAAAACCAATAACCTTCAATATCTCTTCCCCTTTCTTGATATCTATCAAAACCTCTAACCCCAATCTCTCTCTCTCTCTCTCTAAAACCCTAACTATCGATCTCTTTCTAAACCCATTACCCCTAGTGTCTCTCTCTCTCAAATGCAAACCACCAATCTCTCTCTCTCCCTCTCTCTCTATATATATATATTCTCTTTATCTATCTATATTCTCTCTCTCTTTCTAAACACCTAACCACCAATCTCTCTCTAAACCAACCCCCATCTCTCTCTAAACCCCTAACCTCCAATCTCTCTCTCTAAACCCCTAGCCTACAATCCCCATCTCTATCTCTCTACATACGTAACCCCCAATATATTTCTCTCTCTAAACCCCTAAACTCTAATCTATCTCTCTATGAATCCATAAGCACCAACCCTTCTCTCTCTAAACCCCAATCAATGTCTGCTAATGTCTCTCTCTAAACCCCTAACCCCCAATATCTCTCTCTAAACCCCTAAACCCCAATCTCACACACACTCTCTCTCTAAACCCCTAACCCCCAATCCTATCTTTCACTCTCTCTATGTCTCCCTCTAAACATATAACCCCCAATCTCTCTCCCTATGAACCCCTAACCCCCAATCTCTCTCTCTCTAAGCCCCTAAACCCCATTCTTTCTCTCTCCCTCACTCTAAACCCCTGGCCCCCAATCTCTCTCTCTCTCTCTCTAAACCCCTAACCCACAATATCTCTCTCAATCTCTCTTTCTAAACCCGTAACACTCAATGTATCTCTTCATTTCTCTCTATCTCGCTCTATGTAACCCTCTAACGTCCAATATGTCTCTCTAAACCCCCACTCTCTCTCTCTCTCAACCCTCTAAAACCTAGTCTCTCTCTCTCTTTAAACCCATAAGCCCCAATCTCTCTCTAAACCACCAAAACCCAATCTCTCTCTCTCTCTAAACTTGTAATCGCTAATCACCAATCTCTCTCTAAACCCCTAACCCCCAATCTCTCTCTCTAAACCCTTAACAACCTATATATTTCTTCCTCGAAACCCATAACACCCAATCTCTATCCATCTCCCTCTCTCTCTCTCTCTAATCCCATAACCACCAATCTCTCTCTGCATATCTCTCTCTTTATTCCGCTAACCCTCAATATGTCTATATCTCTCTAAGACCCTAACTCCTAATATCTCCCTCTCTCTAATCCCCTAACCCCCAAACTCTCTCTCTCTCTGTCTCTCTTTCTAAATCCTAGCCACCACACACTCTCCCCCTAAACCCCAAACCTAAATCTATCTATCTCTTGCTAAACCTCAAACCCAAATCTCTCTATCTCTCACTAAAAACCTAAGCCCAAAGCTCTCTCTCTCTCTCTAATCCTCCAACCTCCAATCCCTCTGTGTGTGTGTGGGGGTGTGTCAACCCCTAACAACTGACCCCCAATATCTTTCTAAATACATAACCCACAATCCCTCTCTCTCAACCCCAAATTCCCAAACTCTCTATCTAAACCCATAATCCCCAATCTCTCTCCCTCTTAACCCTGAATCTCCAACCTCTCTCTCTTAACCCCTAATCTCCAATATCTCTCTCTGTAATCCCTTAACTATCAATCTCTTTCGCTATAAATCTGAAAACTCCAATCTCTCTCTCTCTCTCTCTCTCTCTCTCTGTAAACCCATAAACCCCGATCACTATTTGTTAGTGTCTCTCTCTAAACCCCTAACCCTAACACTCCCTCTCTAAACCCCTAACCCCCAATATCTCCTTCTAAACCTCTAAAGCCCAATCTCACACTCTCTCTCTCTCTCTAAACCCCTAACCCCCAATCCTCTCTCTCTCTCTCTCTCTCTCTCTCTATGTCTCCCTATAAACATATAACCTGCAATATCTCTCCCTCTTAACCCCTAAACTCCAATATCTCTCTCTATAACCCCTAACCCCCATTATTTCTCTCTCCCTCTCTCTAAACCCTTAACCCTCAATCTCTCTCTCTCTAAACCCCTAACCCGCAATATCTCTCTCTCAATATCTCTCTATAAACCTATAACCCTCAATCACTCTCTCTATTTCTCTCTCTTTGTAAAAATTTAACTTCCAATATCATTCTCTCTCTAAAACCCCACTCTCTCTCTCTCAACCCTCTAAAACATAGTCTCTCTCTCTCTTTAAACCCTTAAGTCCCACTCTTTCTCTAAACCCCCGAAACCCAATCTCTCTCTCTCTAAACCCTAACCCCCAATCTCTTTCTCTCTCTCTCTCTCAACCCCCAACCCCTATATCTTTCTTCTTCTAAACCCCTAAACCACATTATATCTCTATCTAAAACCCTAACACCCAATCTCTCTCCATCTCCCTCTATATCTCTAATCCCATAACCACCAATATCTCTCTCTCTACCTCTCTCTCTTTATTCCATTAACCCTCAATATGTCTATCTCTCTCTAAACCCCTAACCACCAATCTCTCACTCTCTCTCTCTACACATCTAACCCCCAATATCTATGTCTCTCTCTCTCTACCCCTAACCACTAATCTCTCTTTCTCTCTAAACCCATAACCTCCAATCTCTCTCCCTGTCTCTCTCTCTAATCCCCTAACAACCAATCTCTCTCTTTAAACATATAACCCTCAATCTCTATATATCTCTCTCTAATCCCCTAACCCCTAATTTCTCTATCACTCTCTATAAACCACTCACCCCCAATCTCTCCCTTTCTATTTCTCTCTATAAACTGGCAACCTCAAATATCTTTCTCTCTCTCTCTGAACTCATGACCACTAAGCCCTAAACCCTAATCTCTCTCTCTTTCTCTCTCTCTCTCTCTAAACCACTAACCCCGACCACTAATCATCAATACTCCCCTCATGATCTTTATCTATCTCAAAACCCCTATTAACCCCCAATATATCTCTCTCTCTCAGTTTCTCCTTTGACCGCTAACTCCCATTATCTCTCTTTCTATATCTCTCTCTCTAAACTCCTAACAACATATCATTCACTCCCTAACCTCCAATCTCTCTCTCTCTCTCTCTCTAAACCCCTAACCCCAAATATCGTTCTCTCTCTAAATCCTTGAACTAAAATCTCTCTATCTCTCTCTAATCACCTACCCCCAATCTCGATCTCTCTTTATCTAAACCCCTATCCCTCTCTCTCTCTCTACCACCAACCCCCAATCAATGTGTCTCTCTCTAAACCCTAGATATATATACACCCCTAAGCCTTAATCACTTCCTTCCCCCCCCCCTCCTCTCTCTCTCTCTCTCTCTCTCTCTCTCTCTCCAAATCCCTAATCACCAATCTCCATGTCTCTCTCTCTAAAATTATAACCCCCAAATCATAACCCATACCCCCCAATATCTCTCTCTAAACCCCTAACCCCCATTCTCTCTCTCTCTCTCTCTCTCTCTCTCTCACACACACACACACACACACTTTCTCTCCCTCTCCCTCTCTAAAACCGTAACCAACAATCTATCTTTACCTCTAAAATCCTAACCACTACTCTCTCTCTCTCTAAACCCATAACCCTGCTCTCTATCTAAATACCTAACCCCTAATCTCTCTCTATCTCTCAATATCTCAACCCTTAACCCCCAATATCTCTCTCTCTCTCTCTGAACTCCTAATCCCCAATGTCTCTCTCTAAATTCCTAGCCTCCAATCTCTCTCCCTCTAAACCCCTAACCACCAATCTCTTCCTCTACAAACCGTAAACCTTGAATCTTTCTCTATCTCTCTAAACCCCTAACCTCCAATCTATGTCGCTCTCTCTAAACACCTAATCCCCAATCTCTCTCCCTAACTCCTAACTATTGATAACTTTCTCCCTCTCTCTCTGTCTCTAAATTCCTAACTGCTAATCCTTCTCTATAAACCCATAAGCACTAATATATCTCTTTGTCTCTCTCACTAAACCTCTAACCCCCAATATCACTATGTTGCGCTAAACACCTAGCTATGTTTCTCTCTCTCACACTAAATCCCTAACCACCAATATCTCTCTCTCCCTCTCTCTCTCTCTAAACCCCCAACCCCCAATCTCCAAGATCTCTCTCTCTAAACCCTAAAAATACAATCTCTCTCTCAAAACTACTAAACCCTAACCCCCAATCTATATCTCTCTCTCTCTAAATCCGTGACTTCCAATTTCTCTCTCTCTCTCTCTCCCTCTCTCTCTCTCTAAACCCCCAACCCCCAATCTCCAAGATCTCTCTCTCTAAACCCTAAAAATACAATCTCTCTCTCAAAACTACTAAACCCTAACCCCCAATCTATATCTCTCTCTCTCTAAATCCGTGACTTCCAATTTCTCTCTCTCTCTCCCTCTCTCTCTCTCTCTATCTCTCAAAAGTTAACCTGTAACCCCCAATCTCTCTCTCTCTCTCTCTATCCTTCGCTAACCACCCATAATCCCACCATGATATTTCTCTATCTATAAACCCTTATTAACCACCAATATCTATCCCCCCCCCTCTCTATCTCTCTCTCTAAACCCCTAACCCCCAATATCACTATGTTGTGCTAAACACCTAACTCTGTATCTCTCTCTCACACTAAATCCCTAACCACCAATATCTCTCTCTCCCTCTCTAAACCCCCAATATCCAAGCTCTCTCTCTCTCTCTCAACCCCTAAATCCTAACCCCCAAAATACAATCTCTCTCTCTCTCTAAACCACTAAACCCTAACCCCCAATCTATCTCTCTCTAAAATTTTAACCTATAACCCCCAATCTCTTTCTCTCTCTCTCTCTCTCTCTCTCTCTCTCAAAATTTAACCTGTAACCCTCAATCTCTCTCTCTCTCTCTCTCTCTCTCTCTCTCTCTCTCAGACTCTATCCTTGACTAACCATCCATAATTCCACAACGATCTCTCTCTATCTATAAACCCCTATCAACCACCAATATATATATATATATATATCTCACTAAACTCCTAACACCCAATCTCTCTCTCTCTCTCTCTCTCTCTAAACCCCTTACTGTTGGTCACAGCACTGTTCTAGAGGTTTTCTAATATAGACCCAGGTAGTTCGCGGTATAAGATACCAACAAAACCCCTATTCATCGGCCCTTTTGGCAAGAGACTGCAAGCAGCCTGAGGTCTCACCCGAGGCGAAGTTGAGGGGGTGGTTGCAGAAGCAGGTTTCCACAATCTTGTGATGCGATTGATTCAGCTGATTGATGCACAGCGTGGTGACGGAATACGCAACTGTGTTTAGTGATTGCATGGAGTCTCCTACTCCGCATCGAATATTTTCAGGAACAGGGATATTTGCACCCTCAGCGCATCCAGAGGATGCGCAGTGGGGTCTATGAGACTTAATCACTTCTACTCACTCTTATTCAATAGCCCTTAAGCATTCATCATTATTTAGACTGATAAACATTATGATCTATGCGGATGAGTGAGATACACAATGTTGTGTGCTTTGATACCGCAATTCACTCCTAACAATTAACTGTGTGGTTATCTCATTAATACATTCATTTGAGATTTATAGGGGCTTGCCTACTAACATTCGTCCATACATGAATTATTATCATCTTATTCCATCCCTTCCGCAGAAAATATAGATAAAAATAAACACATATAAGACAACAGTAACCTTATGCATGCACTGTAAGTAATTTAAATAACAAATTAATAATAATCATGCATAGCAATCACATAACACAATGGTTTAACGTAATTCACCCCCCCAGATGGGAAGCTACGTCCACAAGAACTGTTGTTTATTATTTAGGAAACGGTACAATAGTTATTTCGTCTGCGCACTCAGCTACAGACGTTCTTCTCTCTTTCTCTCAAAATTAGGTCTCTGTGCACTCAACTGTAGAGCCTTTACAATGCTTTTTTCTAACAGATCTCGCAATATTCAATAGTATTAACCAAAATGAGAGTTAATCCTTTTCCTTTACAAAATTGCCTTATATATAGATCAAGACCCGCAGGTCATGTCTTTACATTTACGAAGGAAGAACCCTTAGGTTTACAAAACTGTCGTGGTTTTCCCAAAACCGGACTACTGGTATCTGGCTGTAGATCTTCTGTTATATGCGCGCCAATAGGTTGCTTCCGCTGAGCTGTTCTTTCTTTTCCGGCCTTAGATGACTGGTTCGAGTAGTAGTAGTCTTCTGCTTGTTATGATCAGTCACCTACCCCCGATCTGCACCTACCCACTGCTTGGTAGTTATCGACAATCTTTGCCAAAAATAGGTCTTCTTTAACCTAACCAAAATAACTGCCTTCATCCGTAGATGTTGTGCTTAACTATATCTTCGTTGACGTGGCACATCACAGCGCTGTACTCCTCGCAGCACCAACCTCGCAGCTCCTCTGACACTATGCTGCACACAATTTCACAGCATACCAAAACTTATCCTAAAATTGTTCAAACTTAACTGCACTTAGCTCCGCAGTTCTCAAAATTCTTCCTATTAAAAAATGCCCCATCTAGGCCAGGCCCAACAGGCCCCAAACACTTACATGTGGCTCTCCCCCGAGCCACCTAGAGCTCCTTGAAGGTGTTCCACTGATTGTGGGCTGATCTTTGCAGTGAACTCCTTGAATGTGTGAGTCAGCTTTTCTACTATGGCCTTCGTATCTTGTTCAATTTGCCCAACCGTTTCCACCATCTCTAATGTTATCTCCTGGCCGATCTGGCCTTCCACCTACTCTTGATTCTAGTTCATCTCCTTCAACTTTTCTTCAATCTCTTGTGAGATCGAGCCGGTGTCCTCTAATAATGGATGCGAATTATCGCCCATTTCTGTTTCCTTCTCTCACAACGCTTTAACTTCCTTCTTTAGGTTGTTGATTTCCATGTATTTGAGGAGTTTCTCCCTTGTTGACAGCACCTTAACCTCCTCACTCATCTTTTCTAGTACTTCTTCTTTTTCCTTCACTTCCTTCTTTACTTCCTTTTTTTTTTTTTTAATGCGGTGCGCTATATAGATCTATCTCTATCAGTCTATGTACATACTTTTTCACAGTTTCTAGTGCCCAATTACGACCATACTTGGCACCTACAAACTTTTCCTTCTTCTGATCATTATGGATGCTGTGAAGCAGAACTATCACGGTAAAGCTTTAGTCTGCTCCCATTTATCAGATTGGGTAATGTATCACCAGCTAAAGTGGCTAACTGGACTGCGCCACCGTTAGTAACATCTATTACAGTATACGGTCCAAGCCAATGCATTTTAAATTTTCTGGGAAACTTCATGAATTTACTATCATACAGTAGGACTAGATCACCTACCTAAAAAGACTTATTCTTGATGTGGGAATCGTGCCATGTTTTTTCTCTTTCTTTCTGCACTTGCTGGTGTAATCCCATGATGAAGCACTCTTCTTCCAACCCAATCAAGTGTGAGAGCCTTTCTTCTAGTGCTGCGTGATCTTCCATCCCTGTAAATGCAACTATTCTCAAGTTGGGTATAATGTACTCCATTGGCATTATTGCTTCTTGTCCGTAAGCCAATCTAAAAGGTGTATGTCCAGTTAATTTATTGCATGTCGTTTTGTATGCCCATAATACAGATGGAATGCGCAGGTCCCAGTCATCATGGTTTACATTGCATATCTTGGTTAGTGCATTCTCAAGTACTTTATTAAATGCTTCAACAGTGCCATTCGCTTGTGGGTGATAAGGTGTACTGAACTGATGATGGATGTGGAATTCTTTAGTCAAAGCTTCAATAGTTCTATTCAGAAAGTGAGTACCCTGATCACTCATCAAAATTTTTGGGCATCCAAATTGTGTAAGGATGTTCTAAAAAATAAATTGTGCGGCTATAGTCTTTGACTAGTTTTGCTTATGCCCATTTGGTGAGGTAATCAGTTGCTGTAATAATGTACCTCGCACCAGTTCTTTTTCCTTGTGGGTTAATAGGTCCCACGAAATCAATTGCCCATTTTTCGAATGCCTGCAAGGTTAGCTGAGGGTTCAACGGCATTTCATCTCTTCTTGACGGTTTCCCTCTCCTTTGACAGATATCGCAGTTCTAGCAATGTTGTTTGGAGTCCTTATGGATTGTAGGCCACCATAGCCCTGCACGCAATATCTTCTGTGTAGTAGCCCTTCCAGCATAATGACCTCCTGCGACTCCTAAATGTGCATCAGATAATATAAGTGGCTTCTAGTGTTCTAATACACATCTTCATAGTACTTCATCGGGTCCTAACTTGTAGAGTTGTCCTGCAATAATGGTGAAATCTACGGCTTGCACTACCAACTGCTTCTTTTGCTGCATAGTAAATTTAGTAGGTGCGAATCCGGTAGTTAGAAAGTCAATGATATCCTGATATTAATCATCGGCAATCTGTATAGAAAACAATTGCACATTAGGAAGATTGTCTTCTAGATTCATTGGTTCCTCTCCTGACTCAATCCTTGATAGATGATCAGGGCCTAAATTTAATCTTCCTGGTTTAACTATTATTTCAAAATCATACTCTTGGAAGAGTAAAAGCCATATGCATATTCGTCCCCCTAACACTGGCTTATTGACCAGGTATTTTAATGCAGAATGGTCAGTAAACATTGAGAAGTGCACACCAAGCAAATCGTGTTTGAACTTCTATAGTGCATATACCATTGCAAGTCTTTCTCTTTCAGTAGTGGTGTAGTTCTTCTCAGCAGATGACAACTTTCTGCTGGAAAATGAAATGGGATGGTCAATTCCTCCTTCTCCTGGTTGCGCAAGAATGATACCCAATGCTATACGTGAAGCATCAACATGTACGTGAAATGGCTTTTCCCAATCTGTAAAAACTAGAATCGATATGGTGACCATTTTTTCTTTCAATGTGTCGAATCCTTTCTCGCAGTCCTCATTCCAAATGAATGGTGCATCCTTTTTTAAAAGCTTCTCCATTGTTGCGGTTATCTGTGCATACCCCTTTATGAATTTCGTGTAGTATCCGATATGCCCTAGTGTAGTGCGCAATTGTTTAATTGAATTTGGTGTAGGCAAGTTTACAATAACTGCGATCTTCGCAGGATCAACCATCAATCCTTGCTTACACACGATATGTCCCAGCAAAATCCCATAGGGAACATAGAAGATACATTTCCTTAAATTCAATGAAATCTGATGCTTTCTACATTTTTCCAGCATCATTATGAGGTTCACGGCATGGTTTTTCAGTAAACTGAAAATGGTCCAATCATCAAAGTAAACTTCTAAAAAATTGTGGATGAAATCTTTAAATGTCGTGATCACCACTCTTGAAAATATGGATGGAGCATTCTTCAAACCAAAAGGCATTACTGTATACTGGAATGACCCCCATTATGTTGCAAAAGTGGTTTTGTGCCTGTCGGCTGGATCAATTCTAATCTGATGGTATCTAGAAAACCCATCAGTAAAAGAGTATGCTTCATTTCCTCCAACGTTATCAAGTACTTCATTGGTAAAGGGTGTAGGAAATGGATCATGCATAGAGGCATCATTCAGCTATCTGATATCAACACAGATTCTAATCTCACCCTTTGTTTTCTTGTCTTGGATGACCATTGGGCTTATCCATTCAGATTCTTCAACCGGCTCAATAATTCTTGCATCGAGCATCTTATCGAGTTCTGCCTTAACTCGTTCTTTGTAGCATGGATTCAGTCTATATGGCATTTGTTTAATAGGTTTCGCTCCTGGCTTAAGAGGAATTCTCATCACTCCTAAGTCTCCCAGGATAACTTTCATCTCTGTGAACTTTTTTGGGAATACTTCTTGATATTCCTGTAATATAGCTGCGATCTCCACAACTGTATCATCATCCCAGTGGTCTCCTATTGCTGCATACTTCGGCTCTTCAGTAGTATCGATGTTCACTTTCTTTGTTTTGACCAGTGCACTCATGTCAGGAATCTCTAATGGAGGTCCTTCCACTTCACGCATTCCTTTAGAATCAGGGATTTTTATATTGCGGGGATCCTCCTCATCGTTGTCTTCCTTATATTCATCTTTTTCAGCTAAGTTATAACAGCCCATGACTTGCTCTACTTGTTCTGTCCAATTTGGATGGAGACTCACAAGTACATTGTTTGTGTCAAAAAATTCTTCTAGTGTTATATTTTCTTCTTTACGATGTGGGCTAAATATCTTTCTCTTAATCAGTTGCAGCGCGTCATGTATAGTCGGTTTGTCATCTTGAAAACTAAAATCCTTATGGAAGGTCGCAGTAAGGATGGACCAATCCACGGTTCTTGTGCGCATCTCTTCCTGTAGGTACCATTTTTTTGGAATAGGCTCCTGCAACGTATGCACAAAGAGATGTACCCATTCTATATGCAGTCTTTCCTTCCAAGCTTGTACACATGCTGCGATATGATCTCCTGGATTCCTTTGACCATTATATTTCTCAAACGGTAGTGTGACCTTATGAGCAAATCTAATTTGTAGTTTATTCTGCACTGGTCCCAAGTTGTCATTGTCTTTTTGTGTGTAACCCACCATCTGGCAGGTGTTTCTCTGAGTGCCATGTCTAATGTTGAGATGTGATGTTCATCTACCACTGCTGCAATGTATTCTTTGATAAATGAATAAACGTTAGCTGTACCATCATACGTGGGGATTGGACTTACCTTCTTTCCAATCCAACAGAGTGACTTTGTAATTGTCGCGCATCTCCTGGCAGATACTTTATGCATTTTATGTTGCCAGTTTTCTAATCCTGCATTTGAGTCTGAGATGCAAGAACTATCACAACACCAGCTGAGCGTTCCATCCACAATAGGATCAATATAATCCGCAACATTTGTTGTCATTTGATAGATACGGTCAAGGTCTTGAGCTTTGTACTCTTCTTGAATAGGCTCAACATATCACTCCTCCTATGAAGGATCCAATGGTGCGACGACCCTTATGTCATTTCCTTCAAATATCATTTTCACTGTTTTCAGAATGATGACCGTGGAGTTCGTCATTGCCCAATCGATGCCCAGTAGTGCTGGATAAGGATTGCTATCATCTACAATTTAAATTACTTAAAAGTCTACATAACTTTGCACTCCATCAATGTTGAAAATGGTATTGGTTAACCTTCCCAGTGGTATAACTATACCTTGATTAGCCATTCTTAATTGTAAAGGTGACCACTGTAACTTTGGTTTTCCCATTGCCTACCATGTCTACCATGTCTGCTTGGTTAAGACATTTACTTTAGGTTCGAGATCAAGAATGATCTTGTCCATCTCATAGTCTCCTATCTGTGTAGTGAACCGGATTTCCCTGCCAGTTCTTTTGGGACTTCTAATGTTTTGTACTGCGCCATGTGCTATTCCTTTCTTCCTGCATGATTCGTACTAATTTATCATTTTTTAAAATTCCATAAGAGTGTCCTTGTTTTTTAATAACTTGATGTAGCTTTGTAGAAACTGCGCAACAAAAATAGATGTATTTGGTGTAGTGCGCATCTGATCGTATGCCAGTGGCATATCTTCTATTTGCGGTACTTCACTTCGTAGCGGGATCCTAGGTGAAGTAGGTGATTGTTGTTTAAACATGTCCTGCGCTTCTTTAAATATTTCCTTATTTTTCTGTAAGTTCAATGCAGGTGCTTTCCTAGGATCTTTTCTAATTCCTACTGTTTCTCCAAGGATTTTCTTAGGATCAGTTGTTCCAGAAGTCAAGGCTTCTGCGCTGTTGTCTTTTCCTGTATCAGTGCCACTTCTCATTACTGCATTAACACTCTGACCTGTAGGTCTGTTCTCCGATGCAATTAACTGGATGTTAGGGTTCGGTGTTTCTGTTCTTCTTCTTTTCTACATTTCTACCTCAAGCACGCGCAGTCTTCAATCACATGTTAAATGATTTACAGTAGTTGCATGTGGTGCAAGGATTAGTACATTCTCTAAATACATGACTTTGCTAACCACATTTATAGCATATGACTTGGCCTCGTCCTCTTCCTTGATTTTTCCCAGTATTTCGTCCTCTCCCACGATATCCACCACCGCGGCCTCTATATCCTCCTTGATCATAGTGGGTGTTGTCTGGCTTTGGTTGATTTTCCTCTTGAACGCGGTACATTCTAGCACCTAGCATTACTTCCATATCTCGCTTCCTTTCATTCATCAGTTCATAAGCGTGATAGTTGGACTCATCATGTCTAACTGACTTACAGAATTTGCAGTATAAGTTTTTAGGTGTCTTTATATATATTTGTATTAGGTAGCAATCCTCAGGTCTGTGTCCTTTGCTTCTACAAATTTCACACCATGGCGCCTGGTTCTGATTCATATTTATTGGGTTTGATGCGCCACTGTTAAGGTATTCTTGAAATAAGGGGCCATGTTCTCTGGTGTGGCCCTCTCCTTTGCATCCTGTGCACCAAACTTCATGTTGTTGTTCATGTCTCTGCTCTTTTCCATTCTTCATACCTTGTAATTCTAATGTCAAGGTACCCAATTGGTTCTGGATTTGTATCATCCCATAACTATTTTTTCCAATTGGTGAAGCTTCCAACTTCATTGCGACCTCCAAGGCCTCAGCTTCAAATACAACCTTCTGTTGCATTAGTGGTTGTCTGATGTGCGGCAACAGTGCTACAATGAACCATTCTTGATGTTGTTGTGGAGCTATAACAATGTTCACTTGGTCCAACAACGTTTTGAATTTTTGGTCGAATTCCCAGACTGATTCAATAGGTTTCTGCTGGATTTCTTTCAACTCTGTTATGCACTGTGATTCTTATTTGGGTTTCTTAAACTCTGCTGCAATCGCAGTTTTGATATAGGCTAAGGTTCTTGGCTGTGCTTGAGAATACTTCATAAACCAATGCAATGCTCTGTCTCTCAAAGTAGTTATGAGCTCCGCTCTCTTGATAGCATCATCTGTCACTTGCTTAACACTCCACACGGCTTCGCATAGAAACCGGTGTTGATTAGGGTCTTCCTAACCTATTCCTTTGAATATGGGCAGTTTGATAACGTTATCTGTCATTCTCCTTCCATATTTTGTACTATTCTGAGACTGATTCCCTATGACAGAAGTAGATACAGGTTGTTGGATCATGCTAGGGATAGTATTCTGCGGAATGGGCTGAGATGTAGTGTTGTGAGCACTCGGTCCTGCGATGTTAGTAGTATTACTGAGTTGTGGGATGGGCTGCGCGACACTCGCAGTGGAGGGGTTCTAGACTGATTGATTCTGAGGTATAATACAGTGGATTGTGGCTGATAGTGTTTGTATTATTGAGATCACATGGAATTTTGGTATCTATTCAATTTCTAGATGATGTGGGTTTCTTTTCGTTAGTAGGCTTGTATCTCTTTCCACTCCTCAAAGTATGGTTTTCTTCGTCAAAATCAATGTATGTGTTCGCTACCATGACATATTTAGAATTATTGTTGCATTCTTAAAACACTTTTCTTAGCTAAAAGAATTTTAATATATAGGCTGAGGCTTTTCAGGAACTTACCTCTGAATCCTTTGAAAAGGTATGCTTCAGCTGTGCTGTATCATTTCAGCGTATCTACAGCAAATTCGGTCACAAAACCTTCTAGTATGCTATCAACCAAGAAGTCAACTACTTGCGACAGTGGGCTGTCGATTTCTTTGAGTTGTTCAGTAAGCTCCAGACTCCACTCTGTAGGTACTCCTCCTTGGGAACAATTCTTTCTTTTTGATAGGTACGATATCCACTCGTGTAGCTCATTTGGAAACGATGCCCAAAAAATTTTGTGGATGTCTCTCCACAAGTATCTATTCAACCACTGTACGTCGGATAGACGTGGATGTCTGTTTTCTTTCTTTACGAAGTCTCTTTCGATCTTATCGCACCAAGCCCGGATCTCTTTCTGTTCTGGATGCCAAATGTCAGACATTACTTTTCTGAATACACTATCGCATCACCGGTGTTAGCACGGTAATGGAACCATTTGTTGGTCGCAACACTATTCTAGAGGTTTTCTAATATAGACCCAGGTACTTCGCGGTATAAGATACCAACAAAACCCCTATTCACCAGCCCTTTCGGCAAAAGACTGCAAGCAGCCTGAGGTCTCACCTGAGGAGAAGTTGAGGGGGTGGTTGCAGAAGCAGGTTTCCACAACCTTGTGATGCGATTGATTCAGTTGATTAATGCGCAGCGTGGTGATGGACTGCACAACTGCGTTTAGTGATTGAGCGGAGTCTCCTAATCCGCATCGAGTATTTTCAAGAATAAGGATATTTGCGCCCTCAGCGCGTCCAGAGGCTGCGTAGTTGGGTCTATGAGACTTAATCACTTCTACTCACTCTTATTCAATAGCCCTTAAGCATTCATCATTATTTAGACTGATAAACATTATGATCTATGCGGATGAGTGAGATACGCAATGCTATGTGCTTTGATACCACGATTCACTCCTAACAATTAACTGTGTGGTTATCTGATTGATCGATTCATTTGAGATTTATAGGGGTTTTCCTGCTAACATTCATCCATACATGAACTATTATCATCTTATTCCATCCCTTCCGCAGAGAATATAGTTAAAAATAAACACATATAAGATAACAGTAACCTTATGCATGCACTGTAAGTAATTCAAATAACAAATTAATAATAATCATGCACATCAATCACATAACACAATGGTTTAATTTGGTTCACCCCCTGGATGGGAAGCTACATCCACAAGAACTGTTGTTTATTATTTAGAAAAGGGTACAACAGTTCTTTTGTTTGCGCACTCAGCTACAGAGCCTTTACAGTCCTTTTTTCTAACAGATCTCGCAATATTCAATAATATTAGCCAAAATGAGAGTTAACCCTTTTTCTTTACAAAATTTCCTTATATATAGATCAAGACCCGTAGGTCATGTCTTTAAATTTATGAAGCCAGAACCCTTAGGTTTACAAAACTGTTGTTTCCCCAAAACCAGACTACTAGTATCTGGCAACAGATCTTCTGTTATATGTGCGCCAACAAGTTGCTTCCTCTGAGCTATTCCTTCTTTTTCGGCCTTAGATGACTGGTTCTAGTAGTAGTAGTCTTCTGCCTGTTGTGATCAGTCACCTACCCCTGATCTGCACCTACCCACTGCTTGGTAGTTATCGACGATCTTTGCCAAAAATAGCTCTTCTGTGACCTAACCAAAATAAATGCCTTCATCCGTCGATGCTGTGCTTAGCTGGATCTTCGTTGATGTGGCACATCGCGGCACTGTACTCCTCGCAGCACTAACCTCGTAGCTCCTATGACACTATGATGCGCACAACTTCGCAGCATACCAAAACTTATCCCAAAATTGTTCAAACTTAACTTCGCTTAGCTCCGCAGTTCTCAAAATTGTTCCTGTTAAAAAATGCCCCATCTGGACCAATCCCAACACTTACCCCTAATCTATCTCCTTCTATCTCTTTCTCTAAAACACTAACCCCCAATCTATATCTCTCTATCTCTCTCTAAAAACCTAACTCCTAAACCCCAATAACGCTCTCTCGAAACCCCTTATGCCCAATATCTCCCTTTTTTACTGTCTCAACCACTAACCCCTAATATTTCACTCTCTCTCTAAACCCCTTACACCCAATCTCTCTCTCTTTGTCTCTCTCTGTGTCGCTCTCTCTAAACCCCAAACCCCCAACCTATATCTCTCTCTCTAAACCAATAACCTATGATATTCCCCCCTCTCTCTTTCTATCTATCAAAACCTCTGATCCCCAATCTCTCACTCTATTGCTTGATTTATTTATCTAAACCCTAGTTCCCAAACTCTCTCTCTCTTTAATCCTGTAATCGCTAGTCTATCTCTCTAAACCAGTTACCCCCCCTCTCTCTCTAAACCTGTAACCGCCAATATCTCTCTTTTTGTCTCTCTCTCTCTCTAATCCCCTAACTTTCCATCTCTCTCTATCTCTCTCTCAATGCTTGACACCTAATCTATCTCTATCTAAACCCCTAAACCCAAATATCTCTCTCCCTAAATTCCTAAACCCAAATCTCTCTCTCTCTCTCTCTCTCTCTCTCTATCTAAGCCTTTAACCCCTAACCTCTCTCTCTCTCTCTCTAAACCCCTAACCCCCAACTTGTCTTTCTCTAAACCCCTAACCTCCAGTCTCTCTCTCTCTCTATCTCTCTAAAATATTGTCCTACAACCTCTCTCTCTCTCTATCTAAACCCCCAACCACCAATCACTCCCTCTCTCTCTCTCTCTCTCTTAACCCCTAACTCCCATTCACTCTATCGTATCTAAGTCTCTAACCACCAATCTCTATATCTCTCTCTTTTAACCCCTAACTACCAATCTCACTCTTTCTAACTATGTCTTTCTCTCTAATCCCCTAACCTAAAAAATTTCTCTATCTCTCTCTCAACCCCTAACCCCCAATCTCTATCTCTCTTTAAACCCCTAGCTCAAATCTCAATCTCTCTTTCTCTCTCCAAAAAACTAACCCCCAATCTATGTATCTTTCTCTAAACCCCTAACCTCCAATCTCTTTCTCTCTCTAAAACCATAACCTTCACTATCTTTCTCTCTAAACCCATAAGCTCTAATCTCTCTCTCTTTCACTCACTCACTCACTCACTCTCTCCCTCTCTCTCTAAACTCCTAACCCCAATCTCCCAATTTCTATCTCTATCTATAAACCCCTAACAACCAATCAGTCTCTATCTCTCTTTAAACCCCTTACCCAAAATCTCTCTTGTTCTCTCTATTTCTCTAAACCACTAGCCCTCTCTCTCTCTCTAAACACCTTAACCCAATTTCTCTCTCTCTATATATATATATCTATAAACCACTAACCCCCAATATTTCTCTCTCTCTCTCTAAACCCCTATCCCCTCACCTCCAATATCTCTCGCTTTAAACCCCTAACCCCTAAACCCCAATCTCTCTCTCTAAACCCGAACACCTAACCCCCAATCTCTCTCTCTCTCTAAACCCATTAACCCAATATCTCTCTTTCTATCACTCACTAAACAACTAACCCCCAATATTTCACTCTATAACTCTCTACAACTCTATCCCCTAATCTCTCATCTCTTTCTGTCTATAAACCCTTATCTCCCAATCTATATATCTCTCTCCCTAAACCGACAAACTCCAATATTTCTTCCCCTTTTTCGATATCTATCAAAACCTCTAACCCAATCTCTCTCTCTCTCTATTTATCTATCTATCTATCTAAACCCCTAGTCCCCAAACTCTCTCTCTCTCTAAAACCCTAACTATCAATCTCTCTCTAAACCCATTACCCCTAGTTTCTCTCTCTCTAAAACTCAAACCACCAATCTCTCTCTCTCTCTCTATATATATATATTCTCTCTCTCTTTCTAAACCCCTAACCACCAATCCCTCTCTAAACCCCTAACCTCCAGTGTCTCTCTCTAAACCCCTAACCTCCAGTCTCTCTCTCTAAACCCCGAGCCTACAGTCCCTCTCTCTCTCTCTCTCTAAACCCCGAGCCTACAGTCCCTCTCTCTCTCTCTAAATCCCGATCATTATCTATTAATGTCTCTCTCTAAACCCCTAACCCCCAACTCTCCCTCTCTAAACCCCTAACCCCCAATATCTCTCTCTAAACCCCTAAACCCTAATCTCACACACACTCTCTCTAAACCCCTAACCCCCAATCATATCTTTCTCTCTCTCTATGTCTCCGTCTAAACATACAACCCCCAATCTCTCTCCCTATGAACCCCTAACCCCCAATCTCTCTCTCTCTAAACCCCTAACCTCGATTCTTTTTCTCTCCCTCTCTCTAAACCCCTGACTCCAATCCCTCTCTCTTTCTAAACCCCTAACCCACAATATCTCTCTCAATCCCTCTTTATAAACCTGTAACCCTCAATCTGTCTCTTTGTATCTCTCTATCTCACTCTCTGTAACCCTCTAACGTCCAATATCTCTCTCTCTCTAAATCCCCACTCTCTCTCTCTCAACCCTCTAAACCCAGTCTCTCTCTCCTTAAAACCATACGCCCCAATCTCTCTCTAAAACCCCAAAACCCAATCTCTCCTTCTCTAAACATGTAATCGCTAATCACCAGTCTCTTTATCTAAACCCCTAACCCCCAATCTCTCTCTCACTCTCTAAACTTGTAATCGCTAATCACCAGTTTCTCTCTCTATACCCCTAACCCCTAATCTCTCTCTCTCTCTCTCTAAACCCCTAACCCCCAATCTCTCTCTCTCTCTATAAACCCCTAACCTCCTTTATCTTTCTTCCTATAAACCCATAACACCCAATCTCTCTCCCTCTCCTTCTCTTTCTCTCCAACCCCATAACCACCAATCTCTCTCTACATATCTCTTTCTCTTTATTCCCCTAACCCTCAATATGTCTATCTCTCTCTAAGAACTTGACCCCTAATCTCTTTCTCTCTCTAAACCCCTAACCCTCAAAATATTTCTCTCTCTCTCACTCTCTCTCTAAATCCTAACACCCACACACTCTCTCCCTAAACCCCACACCTAAATGTCTCTATCTCTTGTTAAAACTCAAACCCAAATCTCTCTATATCTTTCTAAAAACCCAAGCCCAAAGCTCTCTCTCTTTAAACCTCCAACCTCCAATCCCTCTCTCTCTCTATCTCTTTATGTTTCAACCCCTAACAACTGACCCCAAATATATTTCTAAAAACATAACCACAATCCCTCTCTCTCAACCCCTAATGCCCAAACTCTCTATCTAAACCCATAATCCCCAATATCTCTCTCTTAACCCCTAATCTCCAATCTCTCTCTCTTAAACCCTAATCTCCAATCTCTTTCTCTATAAATCCCAAAACTCCAATCTCTCTCTCTCTCTGTAAACCCAGAAACTCCGATCACTATTTTTTAATGTCTCAATAAACCCCTAAGCCCAACACTCCCTCTCTAAACCCCTAACCCTCGATATCTCTTTCTAAACCTCTAAACCCCAATATCACTCTCTCTCTCTCTCTCTCTCTCTCTCTAAACCCCTAACCCCAAATCCTCTCTCTCTCTCTATGTATCTGTATAAACATATAACTCCCAATATCTCTCCCTCTGAACCCCTAACCCCCAATATCTCTCTCTCTAAACCGTTAACCCCCATTCTATCTCTCTCCCTCTCTCTAAACCCCTAACCCCCAATCTCTCTCTCTCTAAACCCCTGACCCACAATATCTCTTTATAAACCTATAACCCTCAATCTCTCTCTCTATTTCTCTCTATCTCTCTCTATGTAAAACTTTAACTTCCAATATCATTCTGTCTTTAAACCCCCACTCTCTCTCTCAACCTTCTAAAACATAATCTCTCTCTCTTTAAACCCCTAAGTCCCAATCTCTCTCTAAAACCCCGAAACCCAATCTCTCTCTCTCTAAACTTGTAATCATTAACCACCAATCTCTCTATTTAAACCTCTAACCCCCAATCTCTATATATCTCTCTCTAAAACACTAACCCCCGGTCTCTCCCTTTCTATTTCTCTCTATAAACTGGAAACCTCAAATATCTTTCTCTCTCTCTCCGAACTCATGACCACTAAGCCCTAAACCCTAATCTCTCTCTCTTTCTCTCTCTCTCTCTCTAAACCACTAACCCCCACCACTAACCATCAATACTCCCCTTGTGATCTTTATCTATCTCAAAACCCCTATTAACCCCCAATATATCTCTCTCTCAACCCCTAACCTCCAATCTCTCTCTCTCTCTCTCTCTCTCTCTCTCTCTCTCTCTCACTTTCTCCTTTGACCGCTAACTCCCATTATCTCTCTTTCTATATCTCTCTCTCTAAACCCCTAACAACATATCATTCACTCCCTAACCTCCAATCTCTATCTCTCTCTCTAAACCCCTAACCCCAAATATCTTTCTCTCTCTAAATCCTTGAACTAAAATCTCTCTATCTCTCTCTAATCACCTACCCCCAATCTCGATCTCTCTTTATCTAAACCCCTAGCCCTCTCTCTCTCTCTCTCTACCACCAACCCCCAATCAATGTGTCTCTCTCTAAACACTATATATATATACACCCTTAAGCCTCAATCAATCCCTCTCTCTCTCTCTCTCACTCCAAATCCATAACCACCAATCTCTGTGTCTCTCTCTCTCTAAAAATCTAACCCCCAAATCCTAACCCATGCCCCCCAATATCTCTCTCTAAACCCCTAACCCCCACTCTCTCTCTCTCTCTCTCTCTCTCTCTCTCTCTCTCTCACACACACACACGTACACACACACACTTTCTCTCCCTCTCCCTCTCTAAAAACATAACCAACAATCTATCTTTACTTCTAAAATCCTAACCACTACTCTCTCTCTCTCTAAACCCATAACCCTGCTCTCTGTCTAAATACCTAACCCCTAATCTCTCTCTCTCTCTCTCAATATCTCAACCCTTAACCCCCAATATCTCTCTCTCTCTCTCCGAACTTCTAATCCTCAATCTCTCTCTTTAAATTCCTAGCCTCCAATCTCTCTCTCTCTAAACCCCTAACCACCATTCTCTTCCTCTATAAACCGTAAACCTCGAATCTTTCTCTATCTCTCTAAACCCCTAACCTCCAATCTATGTCACGCTCTCTAAACAACTAATCCCCAATATCTCTCTTTAACGCCTAACCACTGATAGCTTTCTCCCCCTCTCTGTCTCTAAATTCCTAACCACTAATCCTTCTCTATAAACCCATAAGCACTAATATATCTCCCTGTCTCTCTCTCTAAACCTCTAACCCCCAATATCACTATGTCGTGCTAAACACCTAACTATGTTTCTGTCTTTCTCACTAAATCCCTAACCACCAATATCTCTCTCTCCCTCTCTCTCTCTCTAAACCCCCAATCTCCAAGATCTCTCTCTCTCAACCCCTAAATTAACCCCCAATCTCTCTCTCTCTCTCTAAACCCTAAAAATACAATCTCTCTCTCTAAACTACTAAACCCTAACCCCCAATCTGTATCTATCTCTCTCTAAATCCCTGACTTCCAATTTATCTCTTTCTCTCTCTCTAAATATCCAACCTCCAAGATCTCTCTCCCTCTAAATCTCAAACCTTCAATCTCTCTCTCTCTCTCTCTCTCTCTCCCAAAAGTTAATCTGTAAACCTGAATCTCTCTCTCTCTCTCTCTCAAAAGTTAACACGTAACCCCCAATCTCTCTCTCTCTCTCTCTCTCTCTCTCTCTCTCCTTCGCTAACCACCCATAATCCCACCATGATATCTCTCTATCTATAAACCCCTATTAACCACCAATATCTATCCCCCCCCTCTATCTCTCTCTCTAAACCCCTAACCCCCAATATCACTATGTTGTGCTAAACACCTAACTCTGTATCTCTCTCTCTCACTAAATCCCTAACCACCAATATCTCTCTCTCCCTCTCTAAACCCCCAGTATCCAAGCTCTCTCTCTCTCTAAACCCCTAAATCCTAAACCCCAATCTCTCTCTCTCTCTCTAAACCCCCAAAATACAATCTCTCTCTCTCTAAACCACTAAACCCTAACCCCTAATCTGTCTCTCTCTCTCTCTCTCAAAATTTATCCTCTAACCCCCAATCTCTCTCTCTCTCAAAATTTAACCTGTAACCCTCAATCTGTGTGTGTGTGTGTGTGTGTGTGTGTGTCTAACCTTCGCTAACCATCCATAATTCCACAATGATCTCTCTCTATCTATAAACCCCTATCAACCACCAATATATATATAGATATCTCTCTCACTAAACTCCCAAGACCCAATCTCCCTCTCTCTCTCTCTCTCTCTCTCTCTCTCTAAACCCCTTACTGTTGGTCGCAGTACTCTTCTAGATGTTTTCTAATATAGACCCATGTACTTTGCGGTATAAGATACCAAAAAAACCCCTATTCACTGGCCCTTTCAGACACAAACTGCAAGTAGCCTGAGGTCTCACCCGAGGCGAAGTTGAGGGGGTGGTTGTAGAAGTAGGTTTCCACAATCTTGTGATGCAATTGATTCAGCTGATTGATGCATAGCGTGGTGACGGAATGCGCAACTACGTTTAGTGATTGCACAGAGTCTCCTACTCTGCATCGAGTATTTTTAGGAACAAGGATATTTGCACCCTCAGCGCGTCCAGAGGCCGCGCAGTGGGGTCTATGAGACCTAATCACTTCTACTCACTCTTATTCAATAGCCCTTAAGCATTCATCGTTATTTAGACTGATAAACATTATGGTCTATGTGGATGAGTGAGATACACAATGTTGTGTGCTTTGATACCGCGATTCACTCCTAACAATTAACTGTGTGATTATCTCATTGATCCATTCATTTGAGATTTATAGGGGCTTTCCTTCTAACATTTGTCCATACATGAATTATTATCATCTTATTCCATCCCTTCCGCGGAGAATATAGATAAAAATAAACACATATAAGACAACAGTAACCTTATGCGTGCACAGTAAGTAATTTAAATAACAAATTATTAATAATCATGCACAGCAATCACATAACACAATGGTTTAATGTAGTTCACCCCCCCAGATGGGAAGCTACGTCCACAAGAACTGTTGTTTATTATTTAGGAAAGGGTACAACATTTCTTTCGTCTGCGCACTCAGCTGTAGACGTTCTTCTCTCTTTCTCTCAAAATTAGGTCTCTGCGCACTTAGCTGCAAAGCCTTTACAATGTTTTTTTCTAACAGATCTCGCAATATTCAATAGTATTAACCAAGATAAGAGTTAACCCTTTTCCTTTACAAAATTGCCTTATATATAGATCAAGACCCGTAGGTCATGTCTTTACATTTACGAAGGCAAAACCGTTAGGTTTACAAAACTGTCGTGGTTTTCCCAAAACTGGACTACTAGTATCTAGCAGTAGATCTTCTGTTATATGCGCACCAACAGGTTGCTTCCGCCAAGTTGTTCCTTCTTTTTCGGCCTTAGATGATTGGTTCGAGTAGTAGTAGTCTTATTCTTGTTGTGATTAGTCACCTACTCCCGATCTGCACCTACCCACTGCTTCGTAGTTATCGATGATGTTTGCCAAAAATATGTCTTCTTTGACCTAACAAAAATAACTACCTTCATCCGTCGATGCTGTGCTTAGTTGGATCTTCGTTGACATGGCACATCACGGCGCTGTAGTCCTTGCAACACCAACCCCGCAACTCCTCTGACACTATGCTGCGCACAACTTCGCAACATACAAAAAATTATCCTAAAATTGTTCAAACTTAACTGCGCTTAGCTTCACAGTTCTCAAAATTCTTCCTGTTCAAAAATGCCCCATCTGGGCCAAGCCCAGCAGGCCCATAACACTTACATGTGTCTCTCCCTCGAGCCACCTGGAAATCCTTGAAGGTGTTCCGCTGATTATGGGATAATCTTCGCAGCGAACTCCTTGAATGTGTGAGTCAGCTTTTCTACTGTGGCCTTCGTATCTTGTTCAATTTTCCCACCTGTTTCCACCATCTCCAATGTTATCTCCTGGTCGATTTGGCCTTCCACCTGCTCTTGATTCTGGTTCATCTCCTTCAACTTTTCTTCAATCTCTTGTGAGATTAGGCAGGTGTCCTCTAATAATGGATGCGACTTATCGCCCATTTCTATTTCCTTCTCCTGCAATGCTTTAACTTCCTTCTTTAGGTTGTTGATTTCCCTATATTTTAGGAGTTTCTCCCTTGCTGGCAACGCCTTAACCTCCTCACTCATCTTTTCTAGTACTTCTTATTTTTCCTTCACTTCCTTATTTACTTCCCTTTTTTTTTTTTAAAGCGGTTTGCTGTATAGATCTATCTCTATCAGTCTATGTACAGACTTTTTCACAGTTTCTAGTGCCCAATTCCGACCATACTTGGCACCTAGAAACTTTTCCTTCTTCTGATCATTATGGATGCTGCGAAGCAGGACTATCGCGGTAAAGCTTTAGTCTGCTCCCATTTATCAAATTGGGTAATGTATCACGAGCTAAAGTGGCTAACTGGACTGGGCCACCGTTAGTAACATCTATTACAGTATATGGTCCAAGCCAATCCATTTTAAATTTTCTAGGAAACTTCATGAATTTACTATCATACAGTAGGACTAGATCACGTACCTAAAAAGACTTATTCTTAATGTGGCGATCGTGCCATGTTTTTTCTCGTTCTTTCTGCACTTGCTGGTGGAATCCCGCGATGAAGCACTCTTCTTCTAACCCAATCAAGTGTGACAGCCTTTCTTCTAGCGCTGTGTGATCTTCCATCCCTGTAAATGAAGCTATTCTCAAGTTGGGTATAATGTACTCCATTGGCATGATTGCTTCTTGTCCATAAGCCAATCTAAAAGGTGTATGTCCAATTAATTTCTTGAATATCATTCTGTATGCTCATAATACAGATGGAATGCGCAGGTCCCAGTTATCGCGGTTTACATTGCATATATTGGTTAGTGCATTCTCAAGTACTTTATTAAGTGCTTCAAGAGTGCCATTCGCTTGTGGTTGATAAGGTGTACTACACTGATGATGGATGTGGAATTCTTCAGTCAAAGCTTCAATAGTTTTGTTCAGAAAATGAGTACCCTGATCACTCATCAAAATTTTTGGGCATCCAAATTGTGTAAGGATGTTCTCAAAAATAAATTGTGCAGCTATAGCTGCGCTACAGTCTTTGACTGGTTTTGCTTCTTCCCATTTGGTGAGGTAATCAGTTGCTGTAATAATGTACCTTGCACCAGTTCTTTTTCCTTGTGGGTTAATAGGTCCCACGAAATCAATTACCCATTTTTTGAATGCCTGCAAGGTCAGCTGATGGTTCAACGGCATTTCATCTCTCCTTGACGGTTTCCCTGTCCTTTGATAGATACCGCAGTTCTAGCAATGTTGTTTGGAGTCCTTATGGATTGTAGGCCACCATAGCCCCACACCCAATATCTTCTGCGCAGAAGCCCTTCCTGCATAATGACCTACTGCGACTCCTGAATGTGCATCAGATAATATAAGTGGCTTCGCATGTTCTAATACTCATCTTCATAGTACTTCATCAGGTCCTAACTTGTAGAGCTGTCCTACAATAATGGTGAAATCTACGGCTCGCACTACGAGCTGCTTCTTTTGCTGTGTAGTAAATTCAGTAGGTGCAAATCTGGTAGTTAGAAAGTCAATGATATGCTGATAATAATCATCGGCAATATGTATAGAAGACAATTGCACATCAGGCAGATCGTCTTCTAGATTCATTGGTTCCTCTCCTGAATCGATCCTTAATAAATGATCAGGGCCTAAATTTAATCTTCCTGGTTTAACTATTATTTCAAAATCATACTCTTGGAAGAGTAAAAGCCATATGCATATTCGTCCCCCTAACACTGGTTTATTGACTAGGTATTTTAATGTAGAATGGTTAGTAAACATTTAGAAGTGCACACCAAGCAAATCGTGTCTGAACTTCTGTATTGCATATACCATTACAAGTCCTTCTCTTTCAGTAGTGGTGTAGTTCTTCTCAGCAGATGACAACTTTCTGCTGGAAAATGCAATGGGATGGTCAATTCCTCCTTCTCCTGGCTGCGCAAGAATGATACCCAATGCTATACATGAAGCATCAACATGTACGTGAAATGGCTTTTCCCAGTCTATAAAAACTAGGATCGACGCGATGACCTTTTTTTCTTTCAATGTGTCGAATCCTTTCTCCTAGTCCTCATTTCAAATGAATGGTGCATCCTTTTTTAAAAGCTTCCCCATTGCTGCGGTTATCTGTGCATACCCATTTATGAATTTCCTGTAGTATCTGGTATGTCCTAGTGTAGTGCGCAATTGTTTAAGTTAATTTGGTGTAGGCAAGTTTACAATAACTGTGATCTTCGCAGGATCAACCATCAATCCTTGCTTACACATGATATGTCCCAGCAAAATCCTACAGGGAACACAGAATATACATTTATTTAAATTGAATGAAATTTGATGCTATCTACATTTTTCCAGCATCATTCTGAGGTTTGCAGCATGGTTTTTCAGTAAACCAAAAATGGTCCAATCATCAAAGTAAACTTCTAAAAACTTGTGGATGAAATCTTTAAATGCTGTGATCACCACTCTTGAAAATATGGTTGGATCATTCTTCAAACCAAAAGGCATTACTGTGTACTGGAATGACCCCCATTCTATTGCAAAAGTGGTTTTGTGCCTGTCGGTTGGATCAATTCTAATCTGATGGTATCAAGAAAACCCATCAATAAAAGAGTATGCTTCATTTCCTCCAACGTTATCAAGTACTTTATCGGTAAATGGTGTAGGAAATGGATCATGCATAGAGGTGTCATTCAACTTTCTGAGATGAACACAGATTCTAATCTCACCCTTTGTTTTCTTGTCTTGGATGACCATTAGGCTTATCCATTCAGATTCTTCAACCGGCTCAATAATTCCTGCATCGAGCATCTTATCGAGTTTTGCCTTAACTCGTTCTTTGTAGCGTGGATTTAGTCTACATGGCCTTTGTTTAATAGGTTTCACTCCTGGCTTAAGAGGAATTCTCATCACTCCTAAGTCTCCCAGGATACATTTCATCTCTGTGAACTTTGTTTGGAATACTTTCCGATATTCCTGTAATATAGCTGCGATCTCTGCAAATGTATCATCATCCCAGTAGTCTCCTATTGCTGCAAACTTCGGCTGTTTAGTAGTACCGATGTTCACTTTCTCTGTTTTGACCGATGCACTCATGTAGGGAATCTCTAATGGAGTTCCTTCTACTTCACGCATTCCTTCAAACTCAAGGATTTCTATATTGCGCGGATCCTCCTCATCGTTGTCTTCCTTATCTTCATCTTTTTCAGCTAAGTTATAATAGCCCATGACTTGCTCTACTTGTTCTATCCAATATGGCTGGAGACTTGCAAGTACATTGTTTGTGTCAAAAAATTCTTCTAGTGTGATATTTTCTTCTTTATGATGTGGGATAAATATCTTTCACTTGATCAGTTGCAGCGCATCATGTATAGTTGGATGGTCATCTTGAAAACTAAAATCCTTATGGAACGTCGCAGTAAGGATGGACCAATCTACGGTTCCTGTGCACATCTCTTCCTGTAGGTACCAGTTTTTTGGAATAGGCTCCTGCAACGTATGCACAAAGAGATGTACCCATTCTGTCTGCAGTCTTTCCTTCCAAGCTTGTACACATGCTGCGATATGATCTCCTGGATTCCTTTGAACATTATATTTCTCAAATGGTAGTGTGACCTTATGAGCAAATCTAATTTGTAGTTTTATTTTGCAATAGTGCCAAGTTGTCATTGTCTTTTTGTGTGTATCCCACCATCTGGTAGGTGTTTCTCTGAGTTCCATGTCTAATGTTGAGACGCGATGTTCATCTGCCATTGCTGCAGTGTATTCTTTGATAAATGAATAAACGTTAGCTATACCATCATAAGTGGGGATTGGACTTACCTGGTTTCCAATCTAGCAAAGTGACTTTGTAATTGTCGCGCTTCTCCTGGAAGATACTTCATGCATTCTGTGTTGCCAGTTTTCTAATCCTGCATCTGAGTTTGAGATGCAAGAACTATCGCAACACCAGCTGAGAGTTCCATCCACAATAGGATCAATATAATCCACAACATTTGTTGTCATTTGATAGATATGGTCAAGGTCTTGAGCTCTGTACTCTTCTTGAATAGGTTCAACATATCGATCCCCCTATGAAGGATACAATGGTGCAACGAGTCTTATGTCAATGCCTTCAAATATCATTTTCATTTTTTTCAGATTGATGACAGTGGAGTTCGTCATTGCCCAATCGATGCCCAGCAGTGCTGGATAAGGATTGCTATCATCTACAATTTCAATTAATTCAAAGTCTGCATAATTTTGCACTCCATCAATGTCGACAATGGTATTGGTTAACCTTCCCAGTGGTATAACTATACCTTGATTAGCCATTCTTAATTGTATACGTGACCACTGTAACTTTGGTTTTCCCATCGCCTGCCATGTCTTCTTGGTTAAGACATTTACTTCAGATCCGAGATCAAGAATGATCTTGTCCATCTCATAGTCTCCTATCTATGCAGTGAACTGCATTTCCCCGCCGGTTCTTTTGGGACTTCTAATGTTATGTACTGTGCCATGTGCTATTCCTTTCTTACTACATGATTTGTACTGATTTATCAGTTTTTCAAATTCCATAAGAGTGTTCTTGTTTTTTAATAACTTGATGCAGCTTTGTAGAAAATGCACAACAAAAATAGATGTATCTGGTGTAGTGCACGCCTGATTGTATGCTAGTGGCATATCTTCTATTTGAGGTACTTCACTTCGCAACGGGATCCTAGGTCAAGTAGGTGGTTGTTGTTTAAACATGTCTCGCGCTTCTTTAAATATTTCCTTATTTTTCTGTAAGTTCAATGCAAGTGCTTTCCTAGGATCTTTTCTAATTCCTACTGTTTCTCCAAGGTTCTTCTTAGGATCAGTTGTTCCAGAAGTCGAGGCTTCTGTGCTGTTGTCTTTTCCTATATCAGTGCCACTTCTCATTACTACATTAATGCTCTGACCTATAGGTCTGTTCTCCAATGCAATTAACTGGATGTTAGGGTTTGGTGTTTCTGTTCTTCTTCTTTTCTACATTTCTACCTCAAGCACGGGGCATTCTTCAATCACATGTTCAAATGATTTACAGTAGTTGCATGTGGTGCAAGGATTAGTACATTCTCTTGATACATGACTTGGCTAACCACATTTATAGCATATGACCTGGCCTCATCCTCTTCCTTGATTTTGCCCAGTATTTCGTCCTCTCCCGCGATATCCACCACCGCGGCCTCTATATCCTCCTTGATCATAGTGGGTGTTGTCTGGCTTTGGTTGCTTTTCCTCTTGAACGCGGTACATTCCAGCACCTCGCATTGCTTCCATATCTCGCTTCCTTTCATTCATCAGTTCATAAGCGTGACAGTTGGACTCATCATGTCTAACTGGCTTACAGAAATTGCAGTATAAGTTTTTAAGTGTCTTTATATATATTTGTATTAGGTAGCAGTCCTCAGGTCTGTGTCCTCTGCTTCTACAAATTTCACACCATGGCACCTGGTTCTGATTCGGATTTATTGAGTTTGGTGCGCCATTGTTAAGGTATTCTTGAAATCAGGGGCAATGCTCTCTGGTGTGGCCCTCTCCTTTGCATCCTGTGCACCAAACTTAATGTCGTTGTTCATGTCTCTGCTCTTTTCCATTCTTCATACCTTGTAATTCTAATGTCAAGGTAGCCAATTGGTTCTGGATCTGTATCATCCCAGAACTATTTTCTCCAATTGGTGAAGCTTCCAACTTCATTGCGACCTCCAAGGCCTCAGCTTCAGATACAACCTTCTGTTGCATTAGTGGTTGTCTGATGTGCGGCAACAGTGTTGCAATGAACCATTCTTGATGCTGTTGTGGAGCGATAACAAAGCTCACTTGGTCCAACAATGTTTTGAATTTTTGGTCGAATTCCCAGACTGATTCAGTAGGTTTCTGCTGGATTTCTTTCAACTCTGTTATGCACTGTGATTCTTATTTGGGTTTCTTAAACTCTGCTGCAATCGCAGTTTTGATATCGGCTAAGGTTCTTGGCTGTGCTTGAGAATACTTCATAAACCAATGCAATGCTCTGTCTCTCAAAGTAGTTATGAGCTGCGCTCTCTTGATAGCATCATCTGCCACTTGCTTAACACTCCACACGGCTTCGCATAGAAACCAGTGCTAATTAGGGTCTTCCTGACTCATTCCTTTGAATATTGGTAGTTTGATATCGTTATCTATCATTCTCCTTCCAGATTTTGTACTATTCTGAGACTAATTCCCTATGACAGAAGTAGATATAGGTTGCTGGATCGTGCTAGGGATAGTATTCTACGGAATGGGATGAGATGTAGTGTTGTGAGCACTCGGTCCTGCGATGTTAGTAGTATTACTGAGTTGTGGGATGGGCTGCGTGACACTCACAATGGATGGGTTCTGGACTAATTGATTCTGAGGTATAATACGGTGGATTGTGGCTGATAACTGAGTGTTTGTATTATTGAGATCACATGCAATTTCAGTATCTATTCGGTTTATAGATGGTGTGGGTTTCTTTTCATTAGTAGGCTTGTATCTCTTTCCACTCCTCAAAGTATGGTTTTCTTCGTCAGAATCAATGTATGTGTTCACTACCATGACAGATTTAGAATTATTGCTGCATTCTTAAAACACCTTTCTCAGCTAAAAGGATTTTAATATATAGGCTGAGGATTTTTAGGAACTTACCTCTGAATCCTTCAAAAAAGTATGCTTCAGCTTCGCTGTATGATTTCAGCTTATCTATAGCAAACTCAGTCACAAAACCTTATAGTATGCTATCAACCCAGAAGTCAACTCCTCACGACAGTGGGCTGTCGATTGCTTTGAGTTGTTCAGTAAGCTCCAGACTCCACTCTATAGGCACTCCGCATTGGGAACAATTCTTTCTTTCTCTTAGGTGCGATATCCACTCGTGTAGCTCGTTTGGAAACAACGCCCAAAAAATTTTGTGCATGTCTCTCTACAAGTATGTATTCAACCACTGTACGTCGGATAGACGTGGATGTATGTTTTCTTTCTTTGCTAAGTCTCTTTCCATCTTATTGCACCAAGCCCAGATCTCTTTCTGTTCTGGATGCCAACTATCGGACATTACTTTTCTGAATACACTATCGCTTCATCGGTTTTAGAGTGGCAACAAAACCATTTGTTGGTCGCAGCACTATTCTAGAGGTTTTCTAATTTAGAACCAGGTACTTCGCGGTATAAGATACCAACAAAAACCCTATTCACTGGCCCTTTCGACAACAGACTGTAAGCAGCTTGAGGTCTCACCCGAGGTGAAGTTGAGGGGGTGGTTGCAGAAGTAGGTTTCCACAACCTTGTGATGCGATTGATTCAGCTGATTAATGCACAGTGTGGTGAGGGACTACACAATTGCGTTTAGTGATTGCGTGGAGTCTCCTATTCCGCGTCGAGTATTTTCAAGAACAAGGATATTTGCACCCTTAGCATGTGTAGAGGCCGTGATGTGGGGTCTATGAGACTTAATCACTTCTACTCACTCTTATTCAATATCCCTTAAGCATTCATCATTATTTAGACTGATAAACATTATGATCTATGCGAATGAGTGAGATACGCAATGCTGTGTGCTTTGATACCACGATTCACTCCTAACAATTAACTGTGTGGTTATCTGATTGATCCATTCATTTGAGATTTATAGGGGTTTTCCTGCTAACATTTATCCATACATGAACTATTATCATCTTATTCCATCCCTTCCATGGATAATATAGATAAAAATAAACACATATAAGATAACAGTAACCTTATGCGTGCACTGTAAGTAATTTAAATAACAAATTAATAATAATCATGCACAACAATCACATAACACAATGGTTTAATGTGGTTCACCCCCCCTGGATGGGAAGCTACGTCCACAAGAACTGTTGTTTATTATTTATAAGAGTGTACAACAGTTCTTTCATCTGCGCACTCAGCTGCAGACGTTCCTTCTTTCTTTCTCTCAAAATTAGGTCTCTGTGCACTCAGCTGCAGAGCCTTTACAATGCTTTTTTCTAACAGATCTTGCAATATTCAATAATATTAACCAAAATGAGCGTTAACCCTTTTCCTTTACAAATTTTCCTTATATATAGATCAAGACCTGTAGATCATGTCTTTACATTTATGAAGGCAGAACCCTTAGTTTTACAAAACTATTGTTTTCCCAAAACTGGACTAATGGTATCTGGGAGCAGATCTTTTGTTATATGTGTGCCAACAGGTTGCTTCCTCTAAGTTGTTCCTTCTTTTCCTGCCTTAGATGACTGGTTCTAGTAGTAGTAGTCTTCTTCCTATAGTGATCAGTCACCTACCCCTGATCTGCACCTACCCACTGCTTGGTAGTTATCGATGATCTTTGCCAAAAATAGGTCTTCTGTGACCTAACCAAAAAAACTTCCTTCATCCGTCGATGTTGTCCTTAGCTGGATCTTCATTGACGTGGCACATTGCGGCGTTGTACTCCTCACAGCACTGACCTCGTAGCTCCTTTGACACTATGTTGCGCACAACTTCGCAGCATACCAAAACTTATCCCAAAATTGTTCAAACTTAACTGCGCTTAGCTCTGCAGTTCTCAAAATTCTTCCTATTAAAAAATGCCCCATTTGGGCCAGGCCCCAACACTTACCCCTAATCTATCTCCTTCTATCTCTTTCTCTAAAACACTAACCCCCAATCTATATCTCCCTATCTCTCTCTAAAACCGTAACTGCTAAACCCCAATCACGCTCTCTCAAAACCCCTTATGCCCAATATCTCCCTTTTTCTCTCTATCAACCACTAACTCCCAATATTTCACTCTCTCTCTAAACCCCTTACACCCAATCTCTCTCTCTCTGTCTCTCTCTGTGTCTCCCTCTCTAAACCCCTAACCCCCAACCTATATCTCTCTCTCTAAACCAATAACCTATGATATTCCTCCCTCTCTCTTTCTATCTATCAAAACCTCTAACCCCCAATCTCTCACT
The DNA here is from genome assembly GCA_027924585.1 of Larix kaempferi. Classification (NCBI taxonomy): domain Eukaryota; kingdom Viridiplantae; phylum Streptophyta; class Pinopsida; order Pinales; family Pinaceae; genus Larix; species Larix kaempferi. The sequence goes on from BSBM01000286.1 coordinate 893,476, forward strand.
CTCTCACTTGATTTATTTATCTAAACCCTAGTTCCCAAACTCTCTCTCTCTTTAATCTTGTAATCGCTAGTCTCTCTCTCTAAACCAAGTACCCCCCCTCTCTCTCTAAACCTGTAACCACCAATATCTCTCTTTTTGTCTCTCTCTCTCTCTAATCCCCTGACTTTCCATCTCTCGTTATCTCTCTCTCAATGCTTGACACCCAATCCATCTCTATCTAAACCCCTAAACCCAAATATCTCTCTCTCTAAATTCCTAAAACCAAATATCTCTCTCTCTCTCTACTCTCTATCTAAGCCACTAACCCCTAACCTCTCTCTCTCTCCCTAAACCCCTAACCCCCAACTTCTCTTTCTCTAAAACCCTAGCCTCCAGTCTCTCTCTCTCTATATATAAACCCCTAACCCCCAATCACTCCCTCTCTCTCTCTCTCTTAACCCCTAACTCCCATTCTCTCTATCGTATCTAAGCCTCTAACCACCAATCTCTATATCTCTCTCTTTTAACCCCTGACTACCAATCTCACTCTTTCTGACTATGTCTTTCTCTCTAATCCCCTAACCTAAAAAATTTCTCTATCTCTCTCTCAACCCCTAACCCCCAATCTCTATCTCTCTCTAAACCCCTAGCTGAAAATCTCAATCTCTCTTTCTCTCTCCAAAAAACTAACCCCCAATCTATGTCTCTTTCTCTAAACCCCTAACCCCAATCTCTCTCTAAACCACTAACCTCTAATTTCTCTCTCTCTCTCTCTCTCTCTAAACCCATAACCTCTCCTCTCTCTCTCTAAACCCCTAACCTCCGATCTCTTTCTCTCTCTAAAACCATAACCTTCACTCTCTTTCTCTCTAAACCCATAAGCTCTAATCTCTCTCTCTTTCACTCACTCACTCACTCACTCTCTCCCTCTCTCTCTAAACTCCTAACCCCAATCTCCCAATTTCTATCTCTATGTCTAAACCCCTAACATCCAATCAGTCTCTATCTCTCTTTAAACCCCTTCCCCAAAATCTCTCTTGTTCTCTCTATTTCTCTAAACCACTAGCCCTCTCTCTCTCTCTCTAAACACCTTAACCCAATTTCTCTCTCTCTATATATATCTATAAACCACTAACCCCCAATATATATATATCTCTCTCTCTCTCTCTAAACCCCTATCCACTCACCTTCAATATCTCTCTCTTTAAACCCCTAAGTCCTAAACCCTAATCTCTCTCTCTAAACCCAAACACCTAACCCCCAATCTCTCTCTCTCTCTAAACCCATTAACCCAATCTCTCTCTTTCTATCACTCACTAAACAACTAACCCCCAATATTTCACTCTATAACTCTCTACGACTCTATCCCCTAATCCCTCATCTCTTTCTCTCTATAAACCCTTAACTACCAATCTATATATCTCTCTCCCTAAACCAATAACCTCCAATATTTCTTCCCCTTTCTCGATATCTATCAAAACCTCTAACCCCAATCTCTCTCTCTCTCTCTCTATTTATCTATCTATTTATCTAAACCCCTAGTCCCCAAACTCTCTCTCTCTCTCTCTAAAACCCTAACTGTCGATCTCTCTCTAAACCCGTTACTCCTAGTGTCTCTCTCTCTAAAACTCAAACCACCAATATCTCTCTCTCTCTATATATATATTCTCTCTCTATATATATTCTCTCTATCTATCTATATTCTCTCTCTATTTCTAAACCCCTAACCACCAATCTCTCTCTAAACCCCTAACCTCCAGTGTCTCTCTCTAAACCCCTAACCTCCAGTCTCTCTCTCTAAACCCCGAGCCTACAATCCCTCTCTCTCTCTCTCTAACTACGCAATCCCCAACATATTTTTCTCTCTAAACCCCTAAACTCCAATCTCTCTCTCTCTGAATTTATAACCACCAACTTCTCTCTCTCTAAATCCCAATCACTATCTATTAATGTCTCTCACTAAACCCCTAACCCCCAACTCTCCCTCTCTAAGCCCCTAACACCCAATATCTCTCTCTAAACCCCTAAACCCTAATCTCACACACACTCTCTCTCTAAACCCCTAACCCCCAATCATATCTTTATCTCTCTCTATGTCTCCCTCTAAACATATAACCCCTAATCTCTCTCCCTATGAACCCATAACCCTTAATCTCTCTCTCTCTAAACCCCTAGCCTCAATTCTTTTTCTCTCCCTCTCTCTAAACCCCTGACTCCAATCTCTCTCTCTTTCTAAACCCCTAACCCACAATATCTCTCTCAATCCCTCTTTATAAACCTGTAACCCTCAATCTCTCTCTTTATTTCTCTCTATCTCACTCTCTGTAACCCTCTAACCTCCAATATCTCTCTCTCTAAATCCCCACTCTCTCTCTCTCAACCCTCTAAAACCCAGTCTCTCTTTCTTTAAACCCATAATCCCCAATCTCTCTCTAAAACCCCTAAACCCAATCTCTCCTTCTCTAAACTTGTAATCGCTAATCACCAGTCTCTTTATCTAAACCCCTAACCCCCAATCTCTCTCTCACTCTCTAAACTTGTAATCACTAATCACCAGTCTCTCTCTCTAAACCCTTAACCCCTAATCTCTCTCTCTCTCTCTCTCTCTCTCTCTCTCTCTCTCTCTCTCTAAACCCCCCTAACCCCCAATCTCTCTCTCTCTCTCTAAACCCCTAATCCCCAATCTCTCTCTCTCTCTCTAAACCCCTAACCTCCTTTATCTTTCTTCCTCTAAACCCATAACACCCAATCTCTCTCCCTCTCTTTCTCTTTCTCTCTAATCCCATAACCACCAATCTCTCTCTGCATATCTCTCTCTCTTTATTCCCCTAACCCTCAATATGTCTATCTCTCTCTAAGACCTTGACCCCTAATCTCTTTCTCTCTCTAAACCCTAACCCTCAAAATCTCTCTCTCTCTCTCTCTCTCTCTCTCTCTCTCTAAATCCTAACACCCACACACTCTCTCCCTAAACCCCACACCTAAATTTCTCTACCTATTGTTAAAACTCAAACCCAAATATCTCTATCTCTCTCTAAAAACCTAGGCCCAAAGCTCTCTCTCTTTAAACCTCCAACCTCCAATCCCTCTCTCTCTCTATCTCTTTGTGTGTCAATGCCTAACAACTGACCCCAAATATATTTCTAAAGACATAACCACAATCCCTCTCCTTCAACCCCTAATGCCCAAACTCTCTATCTAAACCCATAATCCCCAATCTCTCCCTCTTAACTGCTAATCTCCAATCTCTCTCTCTTAAACCCTAATCTCCAATCTCTTTCTCTATAAATCCCAAAACTCCAATCTCTCTCTCTCTCTCTAAAAACCCAGAAACCCTGATCACTATTTTTTAATGTCTCAATAAACCCCTAAGCCCAACACTCCCTCTCTAAACCCCCAACCCTCGATATCTGTTTCTAAACCTCTAAACCCCAATATGACACACTCTCTCTCTCTCTAAACCCCTAACCCCCAATCCTCTCTCTCTCTCTATGTATCCCTATAAACATATAACCCCCAATATCTCTCCCTCTGAACCCCTAACCCCCAATATCTCTTTCTCTAAACCCCTAACCCCCATTCTATCTCTCTCCCTCTCTCTAAACCCCTAACCCCCTATCTCTCTCTCTCTCTAAACCGCTGACCCACAATATCTGTTTATAAACCTATAACCCTCAATCTCTCTCTCTATTTCTCTCTATCTCTCTCTGTGTAAAACTTTAACTTCCAATATCATTCTTTCTTTAAACCCCCACTCTCTCTCTCAACCTTCTAAAACATAGTCTCTCTCTCTTTAAACCCCTAAGTCACAATCTCTCTCTAAAACCCTGAAACCCAATCTCTCTCTCTTTAAACCCCTAACCCCCAATCTCTCTCTCTCTCTCTCTCTCTCTCTAAACACCTAACTACCAATATTTCTCTTTCTATGTATCTCTAAACCTCTAACCCCCAATCCCTTTCTCTCTCTCTATCCATCTATCTATCTATGTAAACCCCTAACACCCAATCTCTCTTTCTCTCTAAACCCCTAACCCCCAATCTCTCTCTCAATATCTAAACACTTAACCACCTATATCTCTCTATCTCTAATCCCCTAACCCTCTCACTCTCTCTAAACAAATAATCTCCAATCTCTCTCTCACTCTCTCACCCTCTCTCTCTCTCTAAAACCCTAACCACTAATCTCTCTCTCTCCCACTCTCTCTCTCTAAACCTCTAACCCCCAATATCTATGTCTCTCTCTCTCTCTCTCTCTCTACCCCTAACCACTAATCTCTCTTTCTCTCTAAACCCATGACCTCTGATATCTCTCTCTCTCTTTCTCTCTCTCTCTCTCTGTAATCCCCTAACAACCAATCTCTCTCTTTAAACATATAACCCTTAATCTCTATATATCTCTCTCTAATCCCCTAACCCCTAATCTCTCTATCACTCTCTATAATCCACTAACCCCCAATCTCTCCCTTTCTGTTTCTCTCTATAAACTGGCAACCTCAAATATCTTTCTCTCTCTCTCTCAACTCATGACCACTAATCCCTAAACCCTAATCTCTCTCTCTTTCTCTCTCTCTCTCTAAATAACTAACCCCCACCGCTAACCATCAATACTCCCCTTGTGATCTTTGTCTATCTCAAAACCCTATTAACCCCCAATATATCTCTCTCTCTCTCTCAACCCCTAACCTCCAATCTCTCTCTCTCACACTTTCTCTTTTGACTGCTAACTCCCATTATCTCTCTTTCTATATCTCTCTCTCTAAACCCCTGACACCATATGAATCACTCTCTAACCTCCAATATCTATCTCTCTCTCTAAAACCCTAACCCCAAATATGTTTCTCTCTCTAAATCCTTGAACTATAATCTCTCTCTAATCACCTACCCCCAATCTCAATCTCTCTTTATCTAAACCCCTAACCCCCAATCTCTCTCTCTCTCTCTCTATACCCCTAACCCGCAATCGATGTGTCTCTATCTAAACCCTATATATATAAACCCTAAGCCTCAATCACTCACTTTCACTCACTCTATCTCTCTCCAAATCCATAACCACCAATCTCTCTCTCTCTCTCTCTCTCTCTCTTTGTAAACCCCTAACCCCTAAATCCTAACCCATACCCCCCAATCTCTCTCTCTCTCTCTCTGACTGCTAACTCCCATTATCCCTCTTTCTATATATATCTCTCTGTCTAAACCCCTAACAACATATCAATCACTCCCTAACCTCCAATCTCTATCTCTCTCTCTAAACCCCTAACCCCAAATATCTTTCTCTCTCTAAATCCTTGAACTACAATCTCTCTTTCTCTCTAAAACACTAATTCCCTATCTCTCTATCTCTCTCAAATCAACTACCCCAATCTCGATCTCTCTTTATCTAAACCACCAAAACCCAATCTCTCTCTCTCTCTCTCTCTCTCTCTCTCACTCGCTAACCCCCAATCGACATGTCTCTATCTAAACCCTATGTATATATAAACCCCTAAGCCTCAATCACTCCCTTTCACTCACTGACTCTCTCTCTCTCTCCAAATCCCTAACCACCAATCTCTCTCTCTCTCTCTCTAAACCCCTAACCCATACCCCCCAATATCTCTCTCTAAACCCCTAACCCCCATTCTCTCTCTCTCTCTCTCTATATATATATATATATATATCTCACACACACTTTCTCTCCCTCTCCCTCTCTAAAACCATAACCAACAATCTATCTTTACCTCTAAAATCCTAACAAGTACTCTCTCTATAATGTCCCCTCCCATCATACCAGCATGATAGAGAGAACCTGATGCTAAAGCTGGGCATCTGGCTCCATGAACTTATTAAAATACGCATTCACATAATATAAAAGAGACATGGAAATGTATAATTATAATAAAACACAGCGGAAGTAATTTCAATAACACATCCATCATACATTCACAATATTCATCAAATAAATAATTGCAAAGTTAACACAAGAGAGTACTTATCTTATAAAAAAAGTAGCCCCGAGAAAATGGCTATGCAACTGCAATGTTCCACCCAACCATAGGCCAGTTGTGATCATCAATATCTCAACACACTGCCACCCCCGAGCTGGGCATGATCTCTACAAGGAATCAGGGAACAACAGACTCACACATAGCCCAAAGATACACCAAATCAGCCAAGCTAATCTACAGTTGGGTTTATCAGGCTATTAGGCAATGGAAGGAAGAATTGCTAAGCTAGTGGGATCATCCATAGAGATATGGGAACCCTCTGCAAGATCTATCTAGCTTGGTCCCCACAATACCTACACACCTGGCACAAGGAGGTATTCCCTTCACTAATACACAATCCCTCAGGCCATACCTTCCATTCTAGTGTTCTTCAAGGTGTGCATAGAAGAGCAACCAACCCTTTGATCTTCTTGAGAGGTTATCCCCCTCACTAGGTTTATCAAGCCAATTTAGGTCCACTTCCACTCCTAATTTCTTGCTCACAGTTCAAACCAATGCAGGGATGCACCCAACAACAAAATACAAGTGTTGAAAAAATGTGGGCAACCAAAACAAACTGGTAGATGGGAAATAAACCCTGGGAGAGCCATTCGTTTTCAGAAAATGTTTTTTTTTATGCATTCTAGGGGATGAAACGACCTCTATAAACCCCCAAAACGTGACTCCCTTTCTCCCAGCTACTGTGCAACACAAAAACGAGCTCCCAACTATGGAAAAATGCAGGAAATTGGTAAAAAACGTGATGGGGAAAGCCCAACTAGCTCAAACTGCGTGAGAGAGGAAAGACTATGGGTTTAGAATGGCTTTGGGCACCATTTCGTGGGTGTTTTCTTTCCCTAGAAGCAAAAGTATGTTTTTCCAGGTTGATGGCTTGCCCATGCACGAAATTGGCTGCCATACCTATTCATTCCCAAGGCATTAACTGCCTCAACCTTCTGGAAGAATTAAATGATTGGGTGCATAACCCAAAATGGGTAGTTGGTGGTTTATGGGTTTTCTCATTGGCACATGGATTAACACCATTGGCTCAAGGGTTTGAATAATTTCCCTCCCTATTCCTTGTAGAATCATGCCCCATCTCTTTGTTGCATTGCATAGCTAGTTGTGGGTTTTTCATTAAAATTCGTATTTACATGATGTCTTAATTTACATTGTGCCTATCTAGCACAAGAACCATAGGCATCTATTTTTTTAATTGTCGATATGTAAAACGCTAAATCAATGGTGGGGCCTTGGCCTTGAGCTCCTCACCATGATTAAATATCAATATTTACATCATTTACGAGTTAATGCGAAGGGGTTCAAAATGGGGACGTGACACTCTCTTTCTCTCTAAAACCCTAACCCTGCTCTCTCTCTCTCTCTCTCTCTCTCAATATCTCAACCCCTAACCCCCAATATCTCTCTCTCTCTCTCTAAACCCCTAATCTGCAATATCTCTCTCTAAATTCCTAGCCTCCAATCTCTCTCCCTCTAAACCCCTAACCACCAATCTCTTCCTCTATAGACCGTAAACCTCGAATCTTTCTCTATCTCTCTAAACCACTAACCTCCAATCTCTCTCGCTCTCTCTAAACACCTAAACCCCAATCTCTCTCTCTAAATTCCTAACCCCCAATCCTTCTCTGTAAACCCATAATCACTAATCTCTCTTTCTCTCTCTAAACCCCTAACCCCCAATATCACTATGTCGTGCTAAACACCTAACTCTATATACCTCTCTCTCACTAAATCCCTAACCACCAATATCTCTCTCTCCCTCCCTCTCTCTCTCTCTCTCTCTCTCTAAACCCAAATATCTCTATCTATAAACCCTTAACCCCTAATATCTATCTATATCTAAACCCCTTACCCTAGTCTCTCTCTCTCTCTCTCTCTAAACCTCTAACCACAAATCTCTCTCTCTAATCCCATAACCTATAATCTCTCTATCTCACTCTCAATCCCTAACCCACAATCTCTCTCTCAATATCTAAGCCCCTAACACCCACCATCTCTTTCTCTCTAAAACCCTAACCTCTAATCTCTCTTTCTCTCTAAACCTCTAACCTGTAATCTCACTCTCTTTAAATCCCTAACCTCCAATCTCTCTCTCTCAAAACCCCTAACCTCCAATCTCTCTCTCTTGAAACCCCTAACACACAATCTCTCTCTCTCTCTAAAACACTAAACCACCAATCTCTCTCTCTATATATATATATATAAACCCCTAACCTCCAATATCTTTAAACACATAACCACATCTCTCTCTCTCAATCTATAACCACTAATCCTCAATATCCCTCTCTAAACCCCTAACCTCCAATCTTTCTCTCTCTCTAAACCCCTAAGAAACTATCTCTCTCTCTGTGTCTGAACCCTTAACTCCCAATATTTCTCTTTCTATGTATCTCTAAACCCCTAACACCCAATCCCTTTCTCTCTCTCTATCCATCTATCTATCTATGTAACCCCCTAACACCCAATCTCTGTCACTCTCTAAACCCCTAACACCCAATCTCTCTCTCAATATCTAAACACTTAACCCCCTATATCTCTCTATCTCTAGGCCCCTAATGCTCTCTCTCTATATCACGCTCTCCCTCTCCCTTTCTCTAAACCCCTAACCACCAATCTCTCTCTCACACACTCTCTCTCTAAACTCCTAACCACCAATCTCTCTCTCTCTCCCACTCTCTCTCTCTAAACCTCTAAACCCCAATCTCTATGTGTCTCTCTCTACCCCTAACCACTAATCTCTCTCTCTCTCTAAACCCATAACCTCTGATCTCTCTCTTTGTCTAATCCCATAAAATCCAATATATTTAAACACATAACCACCTCTCTCTCTCAATCTGTAACCACTAACCCTCAATCTCTCTCTCTAAACCCCTAACCTCAAATCTCTCTCTCTCTAAACCCCTAAAAACTATCTCTCTCTCTCTCTCTCTCTGAACCCCTAACCCCCAATATTTCTCTTTCTATGTATCTCTAAAACCCTAACCCCCAATCCCTTCCTCTCTCTTTATCCATCTCTCTCTCTCTTTAAACCCCTAACCCCCAATCTCTCTCTCTCTCTAAACCCCTAACCCCCAATCTCTCTCTCAATATCTAAACACTTAACCACCTATATCTCTCTATCTCTAAGCCCCTATCACTCTCTCTCTCTCTAAACCAGTAATCACCAATATCTCTCTCAATCTCTCACTCTCCCTCTCTCTAAACCCATAACCACAAATCTCTCTCTCCCCCACTCTCTCTCTCTAAACCCCAATCTCCATGTCTCACTCTCTCTACCACTAATCTCTCTTTCTCTCTAAACCCATAACCTCCGATATCTCTCCCTCTCTCTCTCTAATCCCCTCACCACCAATCTCTCTCTTATATCTCTCTCTCTTTAAACCCATAACCCTCAATCTCTATATATGTCTCTCTAATCCCCTAACCCCTAATCTCTCTATCACTCTCTCTATACAACTAACCCCCAATATCTCCCTTTCTATTTCTCTCTATAAACCGCCAATCTCAAATATCTCTCTCTCTCTCTCAACTCATGACCACTAAGTCCTAAACTCCAATCTCTCTCTCTCTAAACAACTAACCCCCACCACTAACTATAAATACTCACCTCATTATCTTTATGTATCTCTAAACCCCTATTAACCCCCAATATCTCTCTCTCTCTCAACCACTAACCTCCAATCTCTCTTTCTGTCTCTCACTCTCTCCTTTGACCGCTAACTCCCATTATCCCTCTTTTTATATCTCTCTCTCTAAACCCACAACACCATATCAATTACTCTCTAACCTCCAATATCTATCTCCCTCTCTAAACCCCAAACCCCAAATATTTCTCTCTCTCTAAATCCTTGAACTATAATCTCTCTCTCTCTCAAACACTAAGCCCCTATCTCTCTATCTCTCTCTAATCACCTACCCCTAATCTCAATCTCACTTTATCTAAACACCAAACCCCCAATTTCTCTCTCTCTCTCTCTCTCTACCCCTAACGCCCAATCGATGTGTCTCTATCTAAACCTTATATATATATATATATATATATATATATATATATATAAACCCCTAAGCCTCAATCACTCCCTTTCACTCACTCTCTCTCTCTCCAAATCCCTAAACACCAATCTCTTTCTCTCTCTCTCTAAACCCCTAACCCCTAAATTCTAACCCATACCCCCCAATATCTCTCTCTAAACCCCTAACCCCCATTCTCTCTCTCTCTCTTTGTCCGCTAACTCCCATTATCCCTGTTTCTATATCTCTCTTTCTAAACCCCTAACACCATATCAACCACTCTCTAACCTCGACTATCTATCTCTCTCGAAACCCCTAACCCCAAATATATTTCTCTCTCTAAATCCCTGAACTATAGTCTCTCTCTCTCTCTAAAACACTAAGCCCCTATCTCTCTATCTCTCTCTGATAACCTACCCCCAATCTCAATCTGTCTTTATCTAAATCCCTAACCCCCAATCTTGTTGATGTATATGTAACTTCGGAATGTATTTCACATATATGTATATTGTATTCCTATAGAGATGGTATTATTCCTCTATAAGGAAGTGTCGTCATTTATATTGTAAGTGTCGTAACTTATACTTGATGGGTTATTAGACCACCTTATTTTGGGTCGGCCCTGTATAAGTCATGTGGGTCAAAGGGTTATTAGACCACCCTATTGGGGGTCGGCCATGTGGGTCAAAGGGTTATTAGACCACCCTATTGGGGGTCGGCCATGTGGGTCAAAGGGTTATTAGACCACCCTATTTGGGGGTCGGCCCACTCAGCATTATGTTATGTGGTAAAGTTCGAGCCTACATGAGTTAGGTAAAAAGGCAAGTCAAGTCAAGTATAAATAGAGTGTGGGAGGCACTCTATTTACTCACTCACTTCTCACACATGCTCTCAAGGAGGAGAGGCGCACTTATGGAGGAGGAGGATTGCTGCTAGGTTATGGCTATCTCTATTGGTTGGTTGTATCATTGCTCTATCTATCTCTGAGGAAGTTATTGGGGTTTTTCACCTTTATGGTTTTCCCCAAGTAAATCTTTGTGTCTCTTGTGTGCTTGCATTATTGTCTCCATGATTGATATGCTGTAGATATGATGTACATGTTGTTCTCTCAGTTAAGATCCTAGATCAGATTGAAGTAAATTCTGAAAATTTAACATGGTATCAGAGCTAGCCTGAAAGAAGGCATGATATGGCATGTATGACACTTGTTGCACTTACGATGCTAGGGCTTGATATAGCAAAAACCAGTCATCGTAGCACTTTCGCTATAAATCCGTTTTGAAGAATTTTTCGGATCTGAAATTGTTACAGGCCGAAGCTAAGATCTCCAGGTATCTTGTGTCCAAAGGACAACCTCTAATTCGTTGTACTTTGTGATTTATGATCTGTACAATATAGGGTTTCTGCCTCTTCCAGATCTGAGTCAAAATAAGGTGACCTTGGGAAAAAGGTCATATCTTGGGATAGGAAGATCCAAATGAAATTTCGTAAAAAGTGACAGGTAGTACACAGTCTGTACTATCTCAGAAAACGTTTTCAGAGGCCGAAGTTGAACCAGTGACACGTGGCATGCCGTACAAGTGCGCTCTCCTGTATTATCCCATAAACAGGTCATGTTACGACATTTGGAATAACTCTCTCTCAGAGAGTCCAATTGAGGTCAGACCTGTCAGGATGGAAAGGTAACAGGCCGAGCTATCTCACAAAACTTTTTCAGAGGCCGAAGTTAAAACAGTGACACGTGGCACGCCGTACAAGTTCGCTCTCCTGTTTTATCCCAAAACAGGTCACGTTGCGACATTTGGCATAACTCTCTCTTAGAGAATCCAATTGAGGTCAAACCTGTCAGGATGGAAAGATAACAGGTCAGGCTATCTCAGGAACCTTTTTCAGACCCTGTGGATCAAAAATTTTGGAGTTACACCAGAAACAATCAGGTACATATTTCTGTCAAAACAGAATTATTTTTTGGTACCTTCATTCATGGCTTCCGGAATTTAGGGCTTTGGAGAAAGTTGGAATTTTTGTAATCGGAGACCACGGCTGGATGCTACTCATCAAAATAGAAATTTAGAGACCAAGATCAAAATTTTTGGTTGGGCATAAGGCCGGGCTTGATCAAACCCCAGTTCAGGGTCACGTCCAGTGAATCCGAAAGTTTCAAAGGCAAAATTAAGGAGTAAAACTTTGCAGTTTTCAAATTCTGAATATACCAGTTTGATCAGCTCATCAAGGCGCATATTTCTATCCTTTCGGAAGTTTGAAATTCAAAGTTTGAATTTTTGGGGTTTCTCTGACAAACCCATATCCAGCTCAAGGTCCAGTTCTTGCAAATCAAGTGGATTGGGTTAATCCTAGAAGAAGATGGATTGATCACTTGCATAAGTGAAGAAGTTCCTGTCTCAGAGGGAGATGAGGATAAGGCCTTTCATAAGAAGATTACAAGCGATCTCGACAGGTATGACTCATCGAGGTATGTTTCGATATTTGTCCATTATTAATTTTATGGTATGTTTGACTTCATGTTATTACGGTTAGTACAATTTTGATTTTAGATTTGTTGTATCACCTTAACAAAATTATGAATGCATGATAGAAGATATTCACTGGTTAGGGTGTTGACACTTATGATTGTACTAATGCATTATGGTGTTGTATGAGTTTTATGTTGTCTACTAACATGAAAGGTACACCAAGAAAGACAAATCATGTTCCAGTTCAAGAACATATGATCATGATGACATGAGGATAAAGACTCATCCATTGTCATGGATCTCATAGAAGATCCATTTACGAGGTATGTATAACTTGGTTTTATAATGGCTAACCTATGAGATATACAGGTTACTAGCACAAGTCATTGAAGAAGAACAAGAAGACATCATGTGAGTATGTTAGACATAACTAGCTAGCATGCTAATCCAGGTATGTTTTTCCTATATCAAGTTACAATCTCATCTTGTGATAAGATCCTTTATATAAGTATACTTGGCATGATTGATTATGATTATTCATTGAAGTTAGTAATCATGGGTTTAGGCATATTATGCTTTTTACTTTGTTTAATGATATGACTAACCAGAAAAGTCCTATGGTCAAATAGGAATATAAGTAAAATAATATGTCTCTTATATTGATTGATTTGACTAACCAGAAGAATCATGAAACCATAGGTTTGAATAGTCACGGTTTTATGCATATTATATCTCTTCTCTTGATTGATGATATGACTAACCCGAAGAGTCATAGCTTTGAGTAATTATAGGTTTAGACACGTTATGTTTCTTATGCTAACCATAAGAATCCTACATAAACCTTGAATGCTAATGCTTATTATTTCTGTTTGAAATGATCATGACTATACATGCTTGAGATTATTGTGCTTTAATAGTATATGTATGTTTTAATCATGATACTAATAAGCATGCATAGGGACCAAGGATGAATATGAGTTCAAGAACAGGTAATCCAGGAAGCAAAGATCAAGAGGGAGTACACTCCAGTGGTTTATTCAAGGATGCAAATATTCAGAGGGAGTTGACCATCTCTCTACATTCCACATCAAAAGATGTAGAAGAAGCTACTTCAGATTAGGACTCCAGCAACTCCTGCAAGGAAGCGAAGACTCAGAGGGAGTCCACCCAACGAACAAACAAAGATAAGTATTTGAATTGTCATTTCTTAATGTATATATAGATGTTCCTAAAATTAGGTTGTGTATTATGCATATTAGAATAATTGCATTGATGAACAGTATACTCCTAATATGCATGGGTAAGTGGCCTATGGCACTGTACAACATTCCATTGCTACTTATCTAGAATGAAACCTCTTTGCTGACATGTTGGGAGTTGTGCACACTCTTAACAATGTTCTGGTAGAGATTGGAAGGCATCTAGAAAGTTACGGGATATGGATAAATGTTGTATTGAAGCATTGGCTAAGATAATTGCATGACTGTATGACATATTTATTTATGCGTAAGAATTTGTTCTGAAAACTATGAGATGTTTTCTAATCATGCAATTTAACTTGTTGTGTAGGAAAGATCATATGCCATCTCCTACAAAAGAAGAACTACAACATTTGTTCAGAAACAAATTATCTATTGAAGATATTGAAGTTCCCAGGATACGGGAAGAATGCCATGATCTGTCGATCATGAAGAACAATGTTTGGGATGCGGTCCCAAGATGTGAAGGGAAGTTTGTTATGACTTCCAAATGGAACTATCAGATCAAGCATGTTGCAGATGGCAGCATTAAGAAATATAAAAATGATGAAATAGAAGATGCACCAGATGGATTTCAAGACAGCATGGTGCAGTCTTATATGTGTGCAGAACTTGGTGAAGATAGATTGATTGCCAACACGCAGCAGAAGCTTGCTGCCAAGTTCGAGATGAAAGATTTGGGAATGATGCACTATTTCCTAGGTATGGAGGTGTGGCAGAGTGCAGGTGGGATCTTCCTTGGTCAAGGGAAGTACACAGTAGATATCCTGAAGAGATTTGGGATGATGGATTGCAAGGCCATGGCCACACCGATGGCATCGAATCTGAAGCTTCTATGTGATGCTTCATCTGAGCCGGTTGATGTCTCTTTGTATCGTCAGATGATTGGGTCCTTGATGTACCTGACAAACACGAGACCAGACATTTGCTTTGCTGTGAACACATTGAGCCAGTTCCTGACGGATCCGAGGAGTGTTCACCTGGTTGCTGTAAAGCATGTTCTGAGGTACCTGAAGGGTACAGTGGATTATGGGCTCAGGTATGAGGAGAATCAAATGTTTAACCTGCAGGGTTATGTTGATTCAGATTGGGATGGCAGTGCTGCAAACAGGAAGAGCACATCTGGGTGTTGCTTCAGTATGGGATCAGGTGTGATCTCTTGGTTTAGCAGGAAGCAGTCCTGCGTAGCACTGAGTACAGCTGAGGCAGAGCATGTTGCAGCCTGTTCAGCTAGTTGTGAGACAGTATGGCTACGGAAGCTACTGTCTGAGTTATTTGATCTCCCGTTGGAGGCTACTGGTATCTTCTGTGATAACCAAAGTTGTGTGAAGCTGTCCGAGAACCCAGTGTTTCATGACAGGTCGAAACACATAGAGATCAAATATCACTATATCAGGGATATGGTGCAGAGAGGAGCTGTGAAGCTCCTGTATGTTGCGACGGACGAGCAGATTGCAGACGTGCTGACGAAGCCACTAGCCAGGGTGAAGTTCGAGTACTTCAGAGAGAGGCTTGGCGTTCTTCAGATCGAGGACACTTCGAGGAAGAAGTGATGGACACATTTGCTGAAGCCATTCCAAGCATGTTGGAAGGAGGATCCTTCACATGGCTGTGGATGTAAGCGCTGGATGATGAGCATCAGGATGATGTTCTGGTTTCTGCTTGGATATGATCAGTTGAATCATTTTTATGTATGTATGTACGCATCATGTTGGATGCTGGATATGATCAGTTGAATCATTTTGTATGTATGTACGCATCATGTTAGATGCTGGATATGATCAGTTGGATCATTTTTGTATGTACGCATCATGTTGATGCTGGATATGATCAGTTGGATCATGTGTACGTATTTTGTATATGCATCATGTTGGATGCTTGGACCATGTATCTGTATATGTATCAGGTGGATACATTGTATGATCAGGTGGATCATGTATGGTGATATGTATCATGTATTTGTATTTGTATCAGGTGGATACATTGATGATCAGGAGGATCATGTATGATGATATGTATCAGGTAGATACTTGGTATGCATCAGGTAGATGCATTGATGATCAGGAGGATCATGTATGATGATATGTATCAGGTAGATACTTGGTATGCATCAGGTAGATGCATTGATGATCAGGATGATCATGGATGACGAGCTTCAGGATGTTGCTCCAGATGATATGTAGCAGGATGTTGCAGTGATGATCAGGATGATCATATATGACGAGCTTCAGGATGTTGCTCCGAATGACATGCAGCAGGATGTTGCAGTGATGATCAGGATGATCATAGATGACGAGCTTCAGGATGTTGCTCCAGATGACATGCAGCAGGACGTTGCAGTGATGATGATCAGGATGATCATGGATACATCAGGATGATGTATGGTGAGTATCAGGTTGATACTCTGTGGCCGTGGATCAGGTTGTGCAGATGAGCATGTAATTCGGTGCCCTGGGAGATTTGCAGATGGTCTTTCGAGGATTTGCCTATGGCATGTAATTCGGTGCCCTGGGACATCTGGAAAATGCTCTTTCGAGGTTTTGCTCTGGGAGGACATGTAATTCGGTGCCCTGGGAGATCTGCAGATAGTCTTTCGAGGTTTTGCCTATGGCATGTAATTCGGTTCCCTGGGATATCTGGCAGATGCTCTTTCGAGGTTTTGTCCTATGGCATGTAATTCGGTGCCCTGGGAGATCTGCAGATAGTCTTTCGAGGTTTTGCCTATGGCATGTAATTCGGTTCCCTGGGATATCTGGCAGATGCTCTTACAAGGTTTTGCCATGACCACATGTAATTCGTTGCCCTGGGAGATCCGACAGGTAGAGCCGAGTGCTCGTAACAGCCTGGGATGCTTCAGCCAGGTTTTGTGATGGGTCACATGTAATGTGCTCCTGGGAGATCCTACAGGTAGAGCTGTGTGCTCGTAATAGCCTGGGATGCTGCAGCCAGGTTTTGTGACGCACATAATATGTCCTGAGGATTCCACAGTATGGCCAGTGATGATGAAGACCTGCAGGTGGTGGGCCTACATCCAGTATGAAAAAGGACTGGCTCTGTAGAACTTCCTATGACGAGTAGATTCAGAGATTGATTGAGATAGCAGCAGCAGTGACGATGATGATGACTCGATGACGATTATCTAGTGACGATGATCCAGAGAAGATGACTTGTGCTAGAAGAACTATGCTGAGAAATACCTTCCTAGTTAAGAGGGAGTGTTGATGTATATGTAACTTCGGAATGTATTTCACATATATGTATATTGTATTCCTATAGAGATGGTATTATTCCTCTATAAGGAAGTGTCGTCATTTATATTGTAAGTGTCGTAACTTATACTTGATGGGTTATTAGACCACCTTATTTTGGGTCGGCCCTGTATAAGTCATGTGGGTCAAAGGGTTATTAGACCACCCTATTGGGGGTCGGCCATGTGGGTCAAAGGGTTATTAGACCACCCTATTGGGGGTCGGCCATGTGGGTCAAAGGGTTATTAGACCACCCTATTTGGGGGTCGGCCCACTCAGCATTATGTTATGTGGTAAAGTTCGAGCCTACATGAGTTAGGTAAAAAGGCAAGTCAAGTCAAGTATAAATAGAGTGTGGGAGGCACTCTATTTACTCACTCACTTCTCACACATGCTCTCAAGGAGGAGAGGCGCACTTATGGAGGAGGAGGATTGCTGCTAGGTTATGGCTATCTCTATTGGTTGGTTGTATCATTGCTCTATCTATCTCTGAGGAAGTTATTGGGGTTTTTCACCTTTATGGTTTTCCCCAAGTAAATCTTTGTGTCTCTTGTGTGCTTGCATTATTGTCTCCATGATTGATATGCTGTAGATATGCTGTACATGTTGTTCTCTCAGTTAAGATCCTAGATCAGATTGAAGTAAATTCTGAAAATTTAACAAATCTCTCTCTCTCTGTCTCTCCCTCTCTCTCTATACCGCTAACTCCTAATCGACGTGTCTCTATCTAAACCCTATATATATATAAACCCCTAAGCCTCAATCACTCCCTTTCACTCTCTCTCTCTCTCTCTCTCAATCCCTAACCACCAATCTCTCTCTCTCTCTCTCTAAACCCCTAACCCCTAAATCCTAACCCATACCCCCCAATATCTCTCTTTAAACCCCTAACCCCCATTCTCTCTCTCTCTCTCTCTCTCTATATATATATATATATATATATATCTATATCTATATCTGTCTCACACAAACACACACACTTTCTCTCCCTCTCCCTCTCTAAAACCATAACCAGCAATCTATCTTTACCTCTAAAATCCTAACGATTACTCCTTCTCTCTCTCTAAACCCCTAACCCCTGCCCTCTCTCTAGAAACCTAACCCCTAATTTCTCTTTCTCTCTCTCAATATCTCAACCCCTAACCCCCAATCTCTCTCTCTCTCTCTCTGAACCCCTTATCCCCAGTCTCTCTATCTAAATTCCTAACCTCCAATCATTCTCTCTCTAAACCCCTAACACTAGTACATATGAGCAAATTTGCCACGGATCCATCAAACTAATTACAGTTGTGAAGAAAAACTGAAAGACCTAACCCATAGCACAAGAATAAACAAGTACACTAGGCCTTGTCCATGTGTTCGTTGGGATACTATTTATTTAATTGTTCTCTCAAAAACGTAATGCCCAAGGGAAACCCTAATTTCCTAATTATGTCATCAAAGGTTGCATCAAAATCCTAAAAAATGGTGCTATGATTTTGTCAATAGATCATTAAAAATATTGCTTCACTTCATCAACACATAAAGAAAATTCCTAGCATAGTAATTGGTCGTGTCAATGGCTAAGCCCCCTGGAAAATACCACAAGTGTCAATGAGCGACCAAGGTCTTTTAGCATGTCCCAAATTTGCAGTCAACAAATTATCAGGATTGATGCTCATGTGATTGCTCCTGACTAGATTGGTTATGTAAAAGATATTGGGCTTAATTAAAAAATAAAGTGTTGAATTTGTGAAAGTGTTGAGGCTACTTATATTGCCACCAAATCACCAAGATTCGCATGGAAATATATGCATTTTCAATTTCAGATCGGCAATGGTTTTGTGGGAATTTTGATAGGATTGGTATCGCCATCGGAATTTGATCTCATCATTTTATTTCAATTTAGTTGAAATTTAGTTTTTAGTATTTATTTTATAACTTTAAAATTAGATTTTTATATTTCATTTGTTTGTTTGTAGAAAGTTCAATGTTACTAAGATAAGTTCATCAAACCATAAAAAAATATTTGGAAGAAATTTTACACCGATGGAAGGGACCACCTGTCATGCCAATCAAGGAGGAAATTTTTTATACAATTATGGAAGATCATGAAGAGTATAAATGTGTTGGGGATACTTGTTCAGGATTTCATATAAAAGGAACTCATTGCATCAATCCGAGGGGGTGGGAGGTTGTCATGTTCCCATTTTTGTCAGCACCAGGAAGTATCCAATGACACATCAAAACCCCATGGATCCTAGTGTAAATCAGTGAATTAATTAATTAATGGGGAATAAAATTGGCCAATAACTACAGGCAATTAAATTAAGTAGGAATAATTTAGCCTATAGTTGTTTTAATAAATTAAATTAGAGGTGATGCAATTGTTATTTGGATATTTAATTATTATTAAATGTGATAATGAGTTGGATAAGGGTGAAATAGAGGATAAGATTTCACTAAGAGATAGATTGCAAAAGAAGAAAAGATGAAAGGAGTTAAAGCTGGGAAAGTGTTGGTCTAACTACCTCGTTCTTTAACTTTCTCTTACTGACCCAGGTTTGGCACAGTTGTGGTCCAACAAAACCCTTCTTCACTAGACCTTTCAATAAGATTCTGCATACATACTGAGGTCTCACCCTAGGCGAAGCTATGGGGGGTTTCAGAAGCACATTTCTACAGCCAGGTGATGCACAGAGAATACACTGGTGAGCTGTACGAAGTCACACCTACTTCGCGTTTACTTCATATGTTACAGCGCATATAGGGACTGCGCACTTCACAAAGGCCACAATACAATATGATAGCGCAACTCCAGACTGCGCTTCTCAATCAATCACACACTTTACAAACTCTGCTGACTTAGTGTTTGTTCCTAATACTTATGCATTCAACTTGCTCGGAATTACTTGTACATTCAGTTATACATGTTCAACATTTAACATATTATTCTCATCTGTCATACCTGTGAAAATACATATAAAAGGGTGCACATACACAAACATGAACATAAACATAAGCAATCTCAAGGATTCAATCACACAACACAAGTGTTTACGTGGTTCACCCCCCAGATGGGAGCTACGTCCACGAGAACTATTGTTTATATTAATGGGAAGGGTTCAATAGTTCCAGTCTGCGCACTCAGCTGCAGACTCTTCTCTCTACAATAGGTCTCTGTGCACACAGCTACAGATCCTTTTCCTCTCTTCTTGCTCTCTACAATGCTTAGTCTTTTCCACAAGACTTAAGACCAAAATTAATACCATGAGAGATCAACCCTTCCCTTACAAAATTTCCCTTTTTATAGATTGTGCCCGAGAGTCACGTCTTTACAATCATTGTGGGACAAAATCCCCCAAAAATGGCGTGGTTACCCCACTAACTAGGCCTTTCTTAGTCGACAGCTACTTCACTTGACTTAGACCACCTTTATACGTCGTTTTTGGCTCTAACACCTCTTCTGACAGCCGTAGTCCCGACTGCATGGTTCTAACTGTGTACTGGCACGTCCTTTTCAGCCGCTCCACTTCTCTCGTCAATTTCGATCCGTCGTTCTTCTTGTAATGGTATCTTCCACCCGGGTTGTCTTAGTACTTTGTTTGTACTAAGGTGATAGGTTGCTTTCCTCCAATTTCACGTCACTCCTTACCCAAATCCTAGGAATTATGGAGTTGCTTACCCAAAATAGGTCATTTTTGGACCTCACTTTACTTGTACCTGTTACCAAAAATAACTATTGCGCTGGAGCCATGTTTCATCAAAACTGCGCCATGCTTGGACTTCGCATTTCCAACTGCACTCACTTGGACTTCACTTTACCAAAATTTGTGCTAATTTTGGACTTCGCTTTGCCAAAACTATACCAACTTGGGACATGCCCAACATGCCCCTAACACTTACTCGTGGATCGTCTCTGATCCACTTTGTTGTGGCTTCGTGTCCCCTGGGGGACTCAATTTTCCAATGAAGTCCTGAAGATTTGCGCTTAGCTTCGCAAATGTTTCCTTTGTTTCCTGCTCGAAGACCTTGACAGTTTCCAACATCTCCTGTGAGATGTCTTCCTGAGCATGCTCCTTTACTATCTGCTCTGTGGTGCATATTTATTGTAATTTTTCCTTGATTTCTTCTAAAAGGGAGAGCACCTCTTCCTGCATTAGTTTCAACCTCGTTTAGGTGGCATCTTCCTTCTCCCTTAGAACTTTCAGTTCTTTTTGCAAGTCCTTGCTTTCTGCAAACTTTTGGATTTTATCTCTAGGTCTCAAGGTTTTCATGGCTTCATTCACAGAATCCAGCTCTAACTGTCATTGTTGTAGGTCATCTTGAATCCTCTGCAGCTCGGGATCCTCTTGCAGCATAGTCCATACTCTAGTGTCCTGCTCCAGTAGCTCTTGACACTTCACTACTTCTATGGAGATGGTCTCTGTTGAAGCACTGAGTTATGCAACTCTTGCTTCTTCCATACCTAGCGGTGTGCCAAGCGGCTTCTGAGATTGTAGGTTAGCAACAGTCTCTTCCATCCTTCTCCACTTCTCGTGTGCACCATGAAGCTCTCTTTTCTTCTACACACATTACTATTGTAGCTGCTTGTAACTCTCTTCTAGATGTTGGTTTTGATTGTAAGAGACTGTGTCTCTATCTCTGATCTCTTCTACAACCTGCAAATGTAGATTGTGCAACCCCTCAATAGGTAGCATACCAACATTGATATCTAGGTGCTCTAACCTCTTCGCACCTTTGGCTAGCTCATCATTTGGGAAGATGATTCTAAGCGGCTCCATTCAGACCAAGCGAGGTTTCGTTGTCAAGGAAGGTGGCCTTCTCTTCTTTTGACTTGATTCACTTAACTTTCCTTCTGAATCAAATTCTCGCACCAAGTCCTTTTGGAGTTGTTATATCCTCGCAACCATGCTCTTGAGCTGATCAAGGTTCTCGTTTATTTGTGCCTGAGTCTCTTTGCTTTTTCTATATTTTAGCACGAGCATCTCTTCTAAGTGCTCAGTGATGCGCAATGCAATGTAGTCGTAATCATCGTCGTGTAACTTCGCCTCTGGCAGAGTCTTGGTCTCCTTTTGTTTTTTCATGTGACCTTTCTCTGTTCCCAGACCTCCAAACGACTAGGTAGACATTAAATGTTATGACCATTGGCCAAATCCATCGAGGATCTTGGTCCTTTCCTTCATTGAATGCATCAAAAACGACTAATTTTGCGTTAAATGCAAAAGCGGTCGTTGGCAAAACACTATATAACGGCTATTTTTCTCACTGATATTTTAACAGCTAGTTCCATCGAACTTCGCTCACGGCTTAGACAAAATTTTGGCGAGATTCCACTGTGCACTTGTGCTCCTTTTTTTTTAACTTCGTAGATGTGCTTCCTATTTGTACTTCGCATCACAACTTCCAATATGCACTTCACATCTCATATTTCCTAGAACTTCGCGTTTCACCAAAATTGTGTACAGACTCTGCACAAATTTTAGTGTCCAATTTCAACTGTACTTGACACTTAAAATCCTTTGTTGCTGATCAACTGATGTCTAATGAAGTAGGACTATCCCTGTAAGGTTTTAGTCTACTTCCATTAATAAGACCTGGTAGGTTTTATCCCATCAATGTGGCTAGCTGAACCATTAGTAACATTCTTGACAACATATGGTCCTGGCCAATGCATCTTAAATTTTCCAGGAAAATTCATGAATTTTCTATCATAGAGGAGGACAAGATCTCCTACCTAAAAGAATTTGTGCTTAATATGTCTATCATGCCATGCTTTTTCTCTTTCTTTTTGCACTTGCTGGTGAAATCCTGCCATGAAGCGATCTTCTTCTAGGCCAGTTAAGTGTAGTAGCCTTTCTTTTATTGTCTCTTCATTGGTCATGTCTTTGAAAGCTGCAATTCTCAAACTTGGTACTATGTATTCCTTTGGCATCACAACTTCCTGCCCATATGCTAATATGAAGGGTGTATGACCTGTCAACTTCTTTCAAGTTGTCCTATATGCCAGTAACACAGTTGGTATTCGCAGATCCCAATCATCCTTGTTTGTATTACATACCTTAGTCAGTGCATTTTCCAACACTTTGTTAAAAGCTTCAACAGTGCCATTAGCTTGTGGATGATATGGTGTGGTTTTCTGATGGTAAATCTAAAATTCTTCAGTCAGAGCTTCAATAGTTCTATTCAAGAAGTGGGTTCCCTTATCGCTCATTCGTATTTTTGGACATCCAAACCTTGTGACGATGTTTTCAAAAATGAATTGTGCAGTAGTAACTGCATTGCATTCCTTTATTGGTTTTGCCTCTGCCCATTTGGTTAGATAGTTTGTAGCTGTAATAATATATCTCGAGCCAGTCCGCTTTCCTAGTGGGTTAATAGGTCCCACAAAATCAATAGTCCACTTATCAAAGGCTTGCAATGTTAACTGTGGCATCAATGGCATCTCATCTCTACGAGATGGCTTTCCTGTTATCTAGCAAACATCGCAACTATGGCAATGTTCCTTTGAATCCTTATGGAGTGTAGGCCACCATAGTCCTGCTCTTAAAATTTTATTCGCAATGGATCTTCCTGCATAGTGGCCTCCAGACACTCCTAAATGTGCTTCAGCTAGTATCAATGGTTTCTCATGTTCTAGCACACATCTACGGAGTACTTGATCCGTTCCTAGCTTGTATAATTGTCCTACAATTATGGTGAAGGAAGCTTCTTTTACTACCAGTTGTTTCTTCTGCTGCATAGTAAACTCTGTAGGTGCCAGACCTATGGTTAGGAATTCTACAATGTCTTTATAATAGTCATATGCTATCTAAATAGAAAACAATTGTGCATTTGGTAGACTGTCTTCCAGGTTGGTAGGTTCTTTGCCTAATTCAATTCTAGAAAGATGATCAGGTCATGAGTTCAGCCTTCCTGGCTTAACAAAGATTTCAAAGTCATACTCCTGAAATAGTAAGAACCATCTACAGATTATTCCCCATAAAACTAGTTTATTAACCAGGTATTTCAACGTTGAATGGTCAGTAAACATACAAAAGTGTGCACCTAGCAAATAGTGTCTGAAATTTTGCAGTGCATACACCATGGCTAAAACTTCTCTTTTTGTTGTAGTATAATTCTTTTTTGCTGATGACTTCTTTCTGCTTGAGAATGCAATAGGATGGTCAATGCCTCCCTCACCCGGTTGAGTTAGCACAATGCCAAGTGCAATAGATGAAGCATCTACATGCACGTGGAATGGTTTACTCCAATATCAAAAAACTAAGATAGGTGCAGTTACCATCCTCTCTTTCAATGTGTCCAGTCCTTTCTAGAAGTCTTCAGTCCATATGAACTTCACTTCTTTCTTCAACAATTTTTCCATAGGGGCAGTGATCTGCCCATATCCTTTGATGAAATTCTTGTAATAGCTTGTGTGTCCCAATGTAGTGTGTAGCTGTTTTACTGAGTTGGGCGTTGGAAAATTCACAATAATTGCGATTTTAGCTAGATAAACCGTCAACCCCTGTTTACAAACAATGTGTCCCAGTAGAATTCCATAGGGAACACAAAAGATGTTTTTCTTCAAGTTGAGGGAGATCTGATGTTGTCTACACTTTGCTAACATCAGTCTTAAGCTAGCATAATGGTTCTTTAATAACCCAAATACTGTCTAATCATCAAAATATACTTCTAGAAATTTATGGATGAAATCCTTGAATGCAGCAACAACTACTCTTGAAAAAATAGCAGGTGCGGTCTTCACACCAAAGGGCATTACTGTGTACTAAAATGAGCCCCATTCAATGGAAAATGTGGTCTTGTTCCTGTCTGCTGTATCAATTCTGATCTGATGGTATCCAAAAAATCCATCAGTGAAAGAGTACGCTTCATTCCCTCCAACATTGTCTAACACTTCATCTGTGAATGGAGTAGGAAATGGGTCCTGCATTGATGCATCGTTTAGCTTTCTGAGATCTACACAGATCCTAATTTTTCCTTTAGTTTTCTTTTCCTGGATAACCATAGGAATTATCCATTCTGACTCTTCTACAGGTTCAATGATTCCTACCTTGGGCATCTTATCAAGCTCCGCCTTTACCCTTTCTTTGTATCTTGGATTGAGTCGATAAGGTCTCTGTTTAATGGGCTTTGCATCCGGCTTGAGAGGTATTTTTAAAACTCCCAAGTCGCCCAAAATGACTTTCATTTTGGAAAACTTCGTAGGAAATAAGTCTTCTTATTCGCAGAGTAAATCTGCTATCTGTGCAACCGTCTCTTCGTCCCAATAATCTCCTATCAAAGCGAACTTCGGTTCTTCAGTAGTTCCAATGTTCACTTTTCGAGTTTTTACAGGATTGCTTAGATCCAGACTTTCCAATGGAGGTCCTTCGACTTCGCACTCTCCTTTTGACTCAGGTATGTTTACATTGCGTGGGTCATCATCCTCGCTTTCCTCTTCATCTTCATCTAAAGTGAAGTTATAACATTCCAGGGCATGTTCTAGCTGCCTTTCCAAATCTGGTTGGTGATACACAGGTTCTGGTGTGTCATTGAATACCTTCTTTTTGATGATCTGTAATGCCTCATTTATACTTGGAAATTCATCCTCACAGCTGAAAGTTGCTTGGAATTTCTTAATCATAACAAACCATTATAATGTTCCTCTGTGAAGTTCTATTTCTGTGTACCAGTTCTTCAGAATTTTCTCTAGTGTGTGTTCAAACAGATGAACCCATTATGTTTGCGGTCTATGTGTCCATGATTTTAGACAACGGTCTATGTGGTCGCTACGATCGATTTGTCCATTATATTTCACTTGTACAAACTCATTTTCATCCAGAAATATGATCTGCATCATGTGCTTACATTCCTCCCACATGGTCAGATTCTGCTTATGCGCATCCCACCGTCTAGCAAGTGTAGTGCGTAGTGCTATATTCAATGCTACTATCTTGTGTTCATCTGAAACTGATATAAGATATTCTTGAAAAAATGTATGAATATTACTCAAGCCATCGTAAGTAGGGATTGGACTTACCACTGTTCCAATCCAACGCAGTGATCTTGTGAGCTACGCACATCTTCTTGCGGGTACTTCATGCATTATGCTTTGCCAATTCTCTAGTCCTACATTTGAGTTGGATATGAAAGAACCGTCACATCGCCAACTCAACATTCCATCATCAGTCGGATTGACGTAATATGCCTAATTCACCGACATCTTGTACATATGATCCAGATCTTGAGCTATGCATTCATCTCTTATTGGTTCAGTATATCTAGGTCCTTGTGAAGGATCCAAGGGTGCGATGACCCTGATATCTGCTCCTTCAAATATCATCTGCTTCTTTTTCAAGTTGATAATTGCGAGGTTATCAATTACCCAATCTATTCCCAACAGTGCAGGATAGGGTTGGATATCATCTACAATCTCGATCACTTCGAATTCTGCTCTACTTCGCACTCCATCAATGTCAACAACAATATTTGCTAACCTCCCAAAGGGTAGAACCTTTTGTTGATTGGCTAGCCTCAACTGTATCGGTGACCATGTTAACTTCAGCTTTCCCATTTTTTCCCATG
The DNA here is from genome assembly GCA_027924585.1 of Larix kaempferi. Taxonomy (NCBI): domain Eukaryota; kingdom Viridiplantae; phylum Streptophyta; class Pinopsida; order Pinales; family Pinaceae; genus Larix; species Larix kaempferi. Next base: position 919,977 of record BSBM01000286.1, read on the forward strand.
TCTACTTGGTTAAGACATTCAATTCTGAGCCTAAGTCAAGGATAATCTCGTCCATTTCAAAATCCCCGATCTGCGCATTTAGTCTCATTTCTCTTCTGGTTCTTTTATTGTTCTTAATACGATGAACCACTCTATGTGCTTCATTTACTACATTACGCTGCTCATAATGACTTAGTAGGCTCTGTAGTTCTGCTAAGGCATTCTCATGTTTTAATAGCTTCATGCAGCTCTGTAACAACTGCACAATAGGACTCATCAGGTCTGTTGCAATCCGTGATTGGTCATACGAAGCTGGCATATCCATCACAGGAGTAGTCTCACTTCGCAAGTTGATTCTCGAAGTTAAAGATTCTGTCTCTTTGAAGGTTTCTTGTGCTTCCATGAAGACTTATTTTTCTTTGTTTAGGTTGAAAATAGGTGTTTTTCCAGTTGTTTTTCTTATCCAATCCCCTTCAGTAGGCTTCTGTCTAGCTTGGTGGTTTCCAGAATTCGAAGCTTCAATTGTTCGATCTTCGCCTATAGTGGCTCCACTTCGCATCGTAGCATGAATATTGCAATCTGTATTCCATTTTTCAGCTGCAATCATCTGTATGTTTTGATTCTACGATTTTGGTCTTCTCTCTTGCATTTTTTCTTGCAAAACAGGGAATACCTCAATGACATGTTCAAATGATTTACAGTATTTACAAGTAGTACAAGGGTTCGTACAGTCTCTAGCTAGATGTCCTGGTTGAGCGCAATTATAACACACTATCTGGCCTCTTCCTTGCTTCTATCCAGTGTTTCGTCCTCTTCCTCTGAATCCACCACGTGCTCTGTACATGCCTTGATCATACTGCATGTTTTCATTGTTATGTAATGTTTCTTCTTGTACTCGGTGGACATCATGCTTTCTTTCTATCATGAGGTTGTATGCTCTACAGTTGGAATCATCATGACCAAATAACTTACAAAATGTGCAATATAGGTTCTTAGGTGTTTGCACATATTTTTGAATTAAGTAAACGTCTTCTGGACGATGTCCTCTACATCGACAGATCTCTCACCATGGTCCTTTCTGTTCATTCAATGGGTTTGGAGCTCCTCTAGCAATGTAATCCCTAAAGACCGGATAGTTTTCTTTGGAGTGACCTTCTCCCTTACACTTTGTACACCAAACCTCTTCTCGAGTTTCTTTTCCTTTCTTCATATCTTGCAGTTGTAATGTCAAATTTTCTAGCTGGGTCTGTATTTGAACCATACCTGCTTTAGTCTCTCTTATGGGCGAAGCCTCTAGTTTCATCGCAATTTCTAAAGCCTCTGTCTGTGAAGTAACCTTTTGTTGCATCTACGGTAACCTGATATGTGCCAACAACGCGGTAATGAACCATTCCTGGTGCTGTTGTGGTGCTATGTCAAAGGTCACTTGATCTAATAGTGCTTTGAACTTTTGATCAAATTACCACACTAACTCACTCGGTTTCCGCTTAATTTCTTTGAGCTCTATGATACACTGCGATTCTGACTTAGGTTTTTTAAAATCTCTTATGAGCGTAGTTCTAATCTCTGCTAGTGTCCTATTATGTCCAACAGATTACTTCATAAACCAAGTTAAGGCTTTGTCCCTGAATGTGGTAACGAGTTGTGCTTGTCTAATAGCATCATCGTGTACTTGTTTAAAATTCCACACGGCTTCACAAATAAACCAGTGTTGTTCAGGGTCTTCTAGACCCGTTCCTTTGAATATAGGCAGCTTGATGCCGTATGTCATTCTTCTTCTAGGAGGTGTAGTGTTCTGTGATGTCTTAAGTAGACTACTACTTGGAATGTTCTGAGTAATGGCTCCTGTGGTGTTACTACTATTGTTGTTTTGTGGGTTAGTAGTATTTTTGTCGTCAACTGGAGGTTTCTGTGGAGTGATGGGCTGATAGGTAGTTACTCTAGGCTATGTTTCACTATCAACCTCAACCTGATATGAGTCTCTATTACTCTCTAACTCAGTTTCTAGAGAAATGCGAGGTTCAAGTTCATTGGACCTCTTCTTGGTGCTAAACTTGTATCTTTTACCACTTCGTAATGTATAGATGTTTTCCTCAATGTCATTGTCTCTATTACTGAACATTATAGATTTAAATCCTAGGAATCTTATTGCATTCTTAAGACACCTTTCTCTACTAACAACATTTTAATACATAAACTAAGAATTTTCAAGTAGTTACCTCTGAATCCCTTGAAGAAATCTACTTCTGCTACGCTGTAAGACTTCAGAGTGTCCACAGCAAATTCTGTAATGTAGCCTTCTAGTACGCTTTTGAGATAGAAGTCTACTGCTCTTGAGATTGGGATATCCACTGATTTAAGTCTCTGAACCAGTTCTGGGGTCCACACCGTAGGTTCTCCACCCTGATAACAGTTCTTTCATTCTACTAGTCTTGATAGTCACTCATATAGATCATTTCTGAAGAATGCGAAGAAAAATTCATAAATGTCAGAAAATAGGTATCTCTGTAACCATTCTTTGTCAGAGAAACACAGATGTTTGTTCTCCTTCCTTGCAAACTCATTTTTTGTATTAGCGACCCAGTTATGTATTTCTATTCTCTTAGGATTTCAATATTCGGATCACATCACCATCTCAAGCGTGGTGATGGAACCATTTGTTAGGATACTACGTCGTTCTTTAACTTTCTCTTACTGACCCAGGTTCAGCATAGTTGTGGTCCAACAAAACCCTTCTTCATCGGCCCTTTTAGCAACAGTTTGCGTACAGATTGAGGTCTCTCCCGAGGAGAAGATATGGGGGGGCTGCAGAAGCAGGTTTCTAACGCCAGGTGATGCGCAAATAATACACTAGTGATCTACGCTAAGTCACACCTACTTCGCATTTACTTTGTATGTTACAACTCACACAGGGACTGCGCACTTTGCAAAGGCCACAATACAATATGATAGCGCAACTCCAGACTGCACTTCTCAATCAATCACACACTTTACAGACTTTGTTGACTTAGTGTTTGTTCCTAATACTTATGCATTCAACTTGCTCAGAATTACTTGTACATTCAGTTATACATGTTCAACACTTAACATATTATTCTCATCCATCATACCTATGAAAATACATATAAAAGAGCGAACATACACAAACATGAACATAAACATAAGCAATCTCACAGATTCAATCACACAACACAAGTGTTTACGTGGTTCACCCCTCGGATGGGATCTACATCCATGGGAACTGTTTTTTATATTAATGGAAAGGGTTCAACATTTCCAGTCTGCACACTCAGCTGCAAACTCTTCTCTCTAACATAAGTCTCTGTGCACACAACTACAGATCCTTTTCCTCTCTTCTTTCTCTCTATAATGCTTAGCCTTTTCCACAAGACTTAAGACCAAAAATAATACCATGAGAGATCAACTCTTCCCTTACAAAATTTCCCTTTTTATAGATTGTTCCCGAGGGTCACATCTTTACAATAATTGTGAGCCAAAATCCTATGCTACCCAAAAATAACACGGTTACCTCACTAACCAGGTATGTCGTACTCGACAGCTACTTCACTTGACTTTTGTCACCTTTCTGCGCCGCTTCTGGCTCTGACGCCTCTTTGACAGCCGCAGTCCTGACTGTGTGGCTCTGACTGTACTGGAATGTACCTTTTAGCTGCTCCACTTCTTTCGTCATTGTTGATCCGTCGTTCTTCTTCTAACGGTCTCTGTCTCCCTGGATGTCTTAGTACTCTATCTGTACTAAGGAGACAGGTCGCTTTTCTCCAATTCCATGCCGCTTCTTACCCAACTCCCAGGAATTATGGATTCACTTACCCAAAATAGGTCGCTTCTAGACCTCGCTTTACTTGTACCTGTTACCAAAAATAACTGTTACACTGGAGCCATGTTTCATCAAAACCGTGCCATGCTTGGAGTTTGCATTTCCAATTGCGCTTACTTGGACTTCGCTTTACCAAAAACTGTGCCAATTTTGGACTTCGCTTCGCCAAAACTTTACCAACTTGGGCCATGCCCAACAGAAAGCAGGAAAAAGAAAGGACAAGTTGGCATAAGGAAGAAAAGAAGTAAAGCTCAGGAAAAGTGGAATAAAGCAGAAAAGTAGATAAAAGTGGAAAGTAGGATAAGGAAAAAAACAAGAAAAAGCAGGATAAGGAAGAAAAGCAGGAAAAAGCAGTCAAAAGCAAAAAAAGTAGGATAGAAAAGCAAAATCAAGATAAAGCAAAGGAAGAAAGAAAAGGAAAAAGAAAATCTTGAAAGCAAGCTATCCTTATCCACTCCATGAGGGAACATTATCCTAGATGACTTGCTCAACAAGTCACCTCAATTCTATAAAATAAGGAGTGTGCACCACTTTCCCATCTTTTGATAGTTTGAGAATTGAATTAAGAACTATTTTGTCTCTTTGACTTGGGAGATGTGCCCCTAGTCCAAGCTAGGAGATGTGCCCTTGATTCTTCTGAGAGGATGATGACATCCAGTCTTCATCATTGAGTTTATTATAGGACCTGAAGTTTGATCCAGTGAATTTTGAGCTTTTTTGAAGAGATTAGGACGCCTCACATTCGAAATCCTGATGATTTCTAGTTTTTCTATGATGAAGAGTTCCGTCTCTGACTCTGCTACATTTTTCGGTCTCATCAGCTGTCTCGACCATACTGCACTCTGACATCCCTCAACCTCACTTGTCGGCTTTACTAAACCTCCACGACTGCCAGTCCACCCCATCCTCCACGCTTGGCCTTCGTTGCTTTCGTCATTGTCGATGTTAGACCTTGTTGACATCTCAACTCCTTTGATCCCCACTCCTGTAGTCTGTTAACGTTAGGCTTGTCGACTCTCAAACTTTTGCATGCCAACTGCACATCGAAGTCTTCTACTCGACATCCTGGCTTCGACCGCCAGTTTACTTCGCACCTGTGGTTGTCAGCACCTCCCCTGGTCAGCTTCCTTTTGTCGATCAACTTAGACTGATTTTCCTAGGCCCCGATGCTCCTGCATCAACGCTTAACCCTGAAATCTATGTCTTCTAACGAGAAAACGTCTTTCATTGTAAGAATGGTTTGAATGTTATCTCTAATATTTGGGGATTCGTAAATATTTTTAAGATAGGAATCCCAATCTTTTAAAGCGATCTTATAATTTATCTTTTTTTTTTTTTTTGTGAGTTAGAATTTGCCTTCAGAATTTCTTAGGAGCCACCTTGGAGAAGTTTAAGAGATTTTCCTGTCATTTACTAAGATAGTGGCTTTTTTTCCTTTTAATTAGGGTTTTGTAGTGATTTATCTTGTCCATTTTTATCGATTCTGTAGTAGCTTGCTTAATTTATTTTATCACATTCTTACACTCTTAATCATACCAAGGGTTGGTTCTACCGTCTCTCTTATTAACCGAGACTTCAATAGAGAACTTGCTAATGGACAACAAGAGGGATGTAGTAAAATTATGGTAGATATTTTCTATATTCTCCATACTAGATAAAGGAAAGAAATCATTTTTTAAATCATGGAGAAAAATATCGGTTTTATTTTTATCGAAGATCGGGTGCTTTTGGAAATGATAGTTTTCCTCTTTGGGATTGCTATGCATGGCAATATTGATAGTTACAATTAAATGCCTATGATCAAATTTAGGCTCATGGTCGTTTAAGATGTTGAAATATATTGACTTGTTGCATAAAGGGATATCAAAAATAACATAATCTACCACACTACTGCCAAGCCCGTGAATACAAGTCATCCGGCTAGAATTTGTCCATTTTGTTAGTCCATTGCAAATGATAAGATATTGAGTACTACAAAAATTGGCCATCTCATAACTGAATAAATTTTCACCTAGATCTTCAGAAATTCTTTTGTACCTATTAGCTAGCTCAAGGTCTTCATCTAACCAAAGAGAATTATAATTGGAATAATTGCTTAAGAGAATAGCTTGGTTATTCGAAGTTCGGGCATTGAAGTCACCCATCAAAATGATATTTCCTTCCTTCCTTAGACTAGAAATATCATGTTCTAAACCATTATAAGGACAATTATTATCTAAATTTTTTGTTATAGAAGTTGGAATTAAAAGGGGCAAAATAAAAAATGGCTATGTAGGTTTTTTCATCATTAATGTTTGTGATCTCTACACAAATAAATTGGTTGCAAGGGTCTTTCTTATAAATCCTAACATGAGGGGACATTTTCTTCCTAATGTAACAGGCTATACCCCCAATGCCTCTACGACATGAACACTTATTCCATATCAACCAAAGGACATATCTGTCTATATCAGGGACCTTGGATTCCTCATGCTCCCAAGATTCAACCAATAATATAATATCAATTTCACTCAGGATCAAAAACTTAACTTGGGGCCTTTGCTCCATGGAAAGCCTCGACAATTCCATGAGAGGATCCAGAGTGTGTCAAATTGCTATTTATTACTATTTTTGTTTTTATCTCGAATAACAACTTTCATGATCCTCTGGAATAAGGTATTCATTTATAAATATTCCTGAGCCTTTTAAACTTGAGGTCTTACTAAGTATGGCATATTTGTTTTTGGTAGAGCTAACCTTAACCCGTATTAGTCTTTCTTTATTCTCAATTAATTTCCCTAGCCTTGTTGCTTCGGTGAGATCAATAGTTTCAATTTGTAATCTATTGTGAAGTTATGTCTTGACAATGGCTAATGTATCATCTTCTACCTCCTCTTTTAAACCAAAAATTATGAGGTTCAAAGATATTTTGTTATGCTCATGGTCTAAAGGTATCAATTTATTCATTTCATCTTTAATGAGTTTGATATCTAATTTACCTTGTATATTATTTAGGGTTAGGTTGTGATTTACTTTTTCCTCTAACTCTTTAATCCTATATTTTAACTTAAGATTTTATACGGAAGGTGCATCTCCTTGTTAGGGTGTTTTTTGCGTTTCCATTGCATGTAGTCTGATCTACATTGTCTCTACCTTGTTCTCTAATTTTTTTATTATCATCTATTTGTTTTTGGATCTCTTCTTGAAATGATGTAAATTTATTATCGAGCATTGATTCAACTTTATCTCGAGTTTAGCTTCTCTTTCTTCTCTACATTTCTCTAAGGATTATATATATTCATAAAGTTTAGCCTCTCCTTTACGTTTCTCTACTGACTCCATATATTCCTATTCACGACAGAGATTCACTGAGGGTTTCTCACCGCGGAGATTCATGAGGTTTTTTCACGCCAGAGCTTTACTCGAGGTTTGTCTAGAACTTCACCGCAGTTTCATGGAATTTTTAACAGCAAATATTAATATATTTTTATGTACTTCTATTTTAAATTAAATTTATATTTTAAAAATAAAAATTAAAACACTATGTTATTTAAATGATTTTTTTTTTTTAATTTTAAAAATATAATAAATATTTATATAGTTTATTTAATAAAACATATTTTTTAAATACATTTTTGGTGTTGTCTAAATCATTTTATATTATATGTTATATTTAAATGAAAATTTATATTTTTTTATTTTTTTCAGCCGAAAAAAAACGTACTATTGCTATTTATTGAATCAAATAGTACAAAGATAGTTCAAAACCCGTGGATCAAGGTTTTAATCACCGTAATCGTGGCAAAAAGCCAGATAGTACAAACCCCATAGAGAAGTTTTTATCACCATAATCAAGGAAAAAAACCATTACAATCTATACTCAATAGTCTAGCTTTCCCCCCAAAAAAATAGCTAGTACTATCAGATCGCAAGAAAGAAGAAAGTCTATTACAGATTTAACTATAGAAATAAACGACTCCCAAATCCAGAATAGTGGAGTTCAACCACTCTTCCCAAATCAGGTGTCCTTCAGTTCCTTGGAGCACTTGCTTTGAAAGTTTATCTACCATATCATTATGCTCCCTATAAAGGTGTTCAAATGAGATAAACTCATGCTTATAAATCTCAGACCTTGTACGCAAACACCAGTGACTTAGAGCCAATACATTAAGCTTTTACTCTCTGGTTGCCCATTTTATAGTTACACAGGAGTCACCAAATACCTTCAAATTCACTAATCCAAAGATGTTAGCAGTCTTCAATACACACCACAAAGCTAAAAGCTCTACTTTCATATTGGTTCCCAAACCACAATTAAGATGGAGGGTGAAATAATGTTCCTCATTCAAATAAATCACACCACCTGCTGCACAGATGCCATGCTGAGTAGCTCCATCAAAAAAGAGAACATGTTGCTTAACTTTTAAAGTGAACTGACTGTTCCTTCTAGCTCCATGCTTTTCAATCTCAAATTTGTACTACTGAGCTAATTTTAAAGCAATAATCCCACATGCCTTAGTCTCCAGATCTTTCCCTTAGAAAGTAGCACAGTTTCTAACATACCAAAGTGCCCATGAAACAAAAATGGGCAACAGAAAAACACTCTTTGAACTTCTATACCAGCTGAGTAGGCACTATCCAAAGTCACCTACCTCCCACACATTGTAGATATCCAATTCTGCACAGCATAAATTCCAAACACTCTTTCCAAAGGAACAATTTACAAACAGATGACTAATAGATTATGAACTTCCCTTACACAATATGCACCAGTTAGACCCGCACTAACCACGCTTCACCAGATTATCCCATGTTTCAGAGTGCCTTGGAGTGCATGCCATAAAAAACATTTAATTTTTAGTGGAAACTCCCATTTCCAAATCCTCTTGTACCACCAGTGTTGCAGGAAGATGTATCGGTTTTGAAGAATTCTTGCATATGTTGTCTTTGCAGTAACTATCCCAGTTTTTTTCATTTCCACTCCATACCAATTTATCAGCTTCCGCAGACAATAGACAACCTGCAAAGGATAGTGCTTTCACATATATGTCCCACTCAAAAGCATCAGTCCCAAGTAATCCCAAATCTCTTGAGATAATCCAGTTATTTCCGGTTCCATGATTTCTGATACTGTTTAGAGTAGTCATCCCATAAATTCTTAAATAATCCAGCAATCTCTCGAGAAGATGAAAGGCTTCCTCCATTCCCAAAATTATGTCCGTTCCAATCCTGATATCTTCTCCGGTACCCACTTGCCACTTCAAATCTCCTACAATCCATCCAAATACTTTTAATAAACCTCGCCACATAGGGGATACACCCACTCCATAATTTAATGGTTTCCTTAACCAGGATTTCACATCCATCTTTAGATACTTAACATATAGAACCTGAGACCAGAGAGACCTGCTAAATAAGCCATACCACAGACTTTTAGTTCTTGGTCCCAAACTGAAAGTGCTAAGATCTTTTATCCCCCATCCCCCATATTTCTCAGGCCTTGAAAGTGCCTCCCACCCTGTCATTACTAGATTGGCATGTCCAGCACTACCAGTCCACATAAAGTTGAAAAATAACCTTCTTATTACATTGATAATGAAAGTTGGAACCTCAAGCAAGGACATCCAATAGACCGGAATCCCCATTAATACAGCCTTTACCAGAATAAGTTTCCCTCCAATAGATAGGAGCCTGTAAGCCCAATGGGAAATTCGGGCCTCAACCTTCCGAATGAGCCACCACCAATCTTTAATCTGGTAATTGTTAGGTTTTAAAAAACACCCCAGATATTTAACACCTTCATTTATAGGACAACATTTATAAGGCAATATATTTATAATTTCGCTCCTTCTGTCGATATCCACATTAAAATAATGGAAACTAGACTTTGTAGTACTTACCTTCATTCCTAAGACATTGCAGAAAGATTTAATAATGTTCCTAAATACCGTCCATTCTGCAACTGATGCTAAGCCCACCAACAACACATCATCAACAAAAATCAAATGTGATAAAACACATTCAGTGCCCAAATCAATTCCTTTGATCAATCCTTCATCCTTGGAAAATTTCACCATCCTGCTGAGACCATCAATGACTAAAAGAAACAACAATGGAGATAAGGGACAGCCTTGATGAAGTCCCCTAGTACACTGGAAAAAAGTAGAGGGAGATCCATTAACCAATACAGCAATACTTGACGTTGAGACATAGGCCATGATCCAATTGAGCACCAGTGGAGGAACCCCAATCTGAATCAAAATGAGTCTTAAGAATGTCCAATTGACCCGGTCATATGCCTTTTCCAGATCCATTTTAAGCAACATAGCTTTATGTTTCCAAGCTTTGATAGTGTGTAAAATTTCCTGAGTTACCCTAATGGTGTCATGAATTTGGCGATTATGCAAGAAGCCAAATTGTTCTTCAGTAATATGCAAAGACAGAGTAGACTTGATCCTTTGAGCAATGATCTTTGAGATTAACTTGTATGCTAAATTGCAAAGTGCAATAGATTGGAAATCTCTAAAAGTTGCAGGTTTGTTGCTTTTGGGAATCAATGTTACAAAGGTAGAATTCAGAGTTCCAGAAGAAAACCCATATAGTCTAGTATATTCCACCATACTCAGTATATCCATTCCCATAATATCGAAAAAATGGATATATATCTCCACTGGCCAACCGTCCGAACCAGGACTTTTTTCCTTTGCAAATAATTTCAAAGTGTTCTCAAACTCCACAAGTGTAACTTCTTTCCCCAATTCTGCATCCTCCTGATCGTCAAAGAATCTAGGGAAGAGTCTTGCCACTCTAATCTGGTCCATAATCTCACTGTTACCCTCATCCTTATAAATTTTGCCAAAGAAGTTAACTGCTTCACTCTTCAATGTGTCACCACCAGATATTTTATTCCCTGCAACATTTTCTGGTTCCCAAATAGTATTCATATTTTGGCGTGTAGAGGCAAAGGAATGGAAAATTTTTGAATTTCGGTCACCATGCTGAATCCACAAATCCCTACTCTTCAATCTCCATTCCATTTCCTCCTGGAGTAGGACCTCCTCCTTTTTCTCCTAAAACTTCTTAACTGCCTCGAAACCATCCTCATTCAGCTCCCCAGAAAAAAATTTCCAAGTAATTCTTCTGAATTTTTTATTCCAAATGAGCCAATTCTTCTTTATCAGCTACTTTTCGGTCCTTAATCCAACCTACGACCACTCTCTTAAGCATTCTCATTTTGTTGCAAAACACATCCAAAGGGTTATTACCCTCAGCAATCACAGACTTCTAGAAATATTTAACCATTTTACAAAACTCCTCCTGTAACAACCAGGAACTATTAAACTTAAAAGGAACGTGAACCTTCGACCCATAATCTTCTAGTTGAAAGACAATTGGCCAATGATCAAAAAATTTAACTTCATGCACCCATGATCTGTACTTCTGAACTTGACTCAACAGAGTAACCTCAACCAGAAATCTATCTAGTCTTTTATGAACTCTTTCAATACCACTTCTGCCATTTGTCCAGGAGGGGAGCATCTTAACTGGTAAAACATCAACCAGATCGTTATTCATCAGCAACGATGAAAAGAAATTTTCCATTGGATCCAGTCTAGCTCTTGATCCCCATACTTCAGAAGGTGGCTTGGTAAAGTTTAAGTCACCTGCAAAAATTAGGTTCTCCGAGCTTAATATCCCTGAGCAATTCAAAGTATCCCAAAACTTTTGTCTATCTGAATAAGGAGCATAACAATTGAAAACAATTAGTTGTAAATTTAAACCCACACAAAATCCCTTCATTAAAATGTCCCAATCAGTTTTAAAAACTTTGAAGGAGAACAACATAGGGTTCCATGCAATAGCCAGCCCTCCAGATAACCTAGAAGAACTCATGGCCGTAACCTCCCAACTTGGCAAAATACCCCCAATCTTAGAAACAGCATCACTATTGGAACACATGGTCTCCTGAAATAAAACAATGCCCGGGCTAGTAGTGAGGAAGAGGTTGGTTAAGCCCCTAGCCCGAGTAGCCTTACCCAACCCACACACATTCAGAGAGAGGAATGACATTATGAACCATCCACAACGGGCGCCTTTGCTCTAAGGCCCAAATTAGAAATAGATACACTTCTGTCTACTTTTAACCTTTCTGCTATAGACAAAAACTCACCTGCCGAAATATCATAATCTGGAGCAACCTTCTTCTTCCTTCCCTTACGGATTGTGACATTTTGAAATTTTAATGAATTGATAAGAAGAACAGCCGAGTCTAGAGATGGATTCTTGGAAAAAATAGGAAGAGGTGAGAAAATGTTGGCTTCCTTAAACCCAATATCACTAGAACTCAAATAATCTTTGCCTTCAGCCTCTAACACGCCAGGAGCAGTATCTATCTCCTGGGATGACTCCACAGAGATATGGGTGGGAATAGGGTTTGTAACTAGGTCAGAAGCAACAGGTAACCCAGTGACCGAAGCATCACAAGGTAATGGATCAGAACTCAACACAAGAGAAACACAAGCCACACCCTCCTTCTCAAGTTCACATTCCAGGCTTCTAACCACCGATGGGGGTTCTAAAACCTTATCTAAAAGAGACGACAAGTCCCTAGGTTTAATAGAAATACCATGCCTCAACTAAACTTCACCCCTAGGAATCCTCCTATCTAAATCCATCTCCCAATCAGAAATATAGTCCAAATCAGCTTTTGTAAGATCAGTATAAGCAGATTCAGGAGGAAGTTTTGGCTTACCTTTTGCAGAAGAATCCGGAGCATCAATACCAAGAGCAGGGGTTTTGAATTCCTTCACACATCCAAAGGACCCCCTTCGGCCCAGAAGAGAAGGACATTTAGCTTGAATATGTCCAATATCATGGCAATAAAAACACCGGAAAGGGATTCTAAAAAAATCCAAACGTTGCTGCCAAATTTTGTCCCCCCAAATAATTTCAACAACTGCAAGGAGCCCCAGTCTCAAATCTAACTCCACCATCACCTTTGCATATCTCCTGTCAATGCCGAATAGGGTATTTTTATCAACACGAATTAACTTTCCCACCGTATTTGCGAGACTCACAACAATCTCTTCCGTCCATAACTCAATGGGTAGTCCAGGAATTAGCATCCAAAGATGTCGAATGCCTTGCCGTTCACGAATAGGGTCGAATGACACATGCCATCGCCTAAGGATTAATGACCTTTCTTTAAATAACCGGGTTCCAGGCAATATCCGAGCCATAGACTCCGGATTTGGGAAAGTAAATAAGATCCAGTGGTTTACCAACAGGTTTATCCGAGGAGTATTGCCAGTGACAGGCAACTAGAACTTACTGACCCATGCCACTATCTCTGCCTTCAATCTAGAGGCAAATTCAAGCCTACCCACGAGTGCTTGCCCAGCTAACATCTCTACCCTATCTAAATTGGAGCCAGCCGAAATCATGAACCTGTCAACCTTCTCTGTAGCTTTGAGGGTTTTAGCCCACCACCTATGCTTGGCCCTAGCACCAACTAGATTAGGGTTTTTCATAGGTCTGCCATTGATAGAGCAATGGCCTGCCAAAAAATCCCGACCAGAATCTCCCGGGGTATGTGAAAAGGATGCTTCATCGAGAGGAGAGGGGAAAGACATAGTGCCTTAGACCGGTTGCATCAGTAACCTAGTTCTCCACCTGTCCCTGCAAACAACGCCAGAGCTGACAAGGGTATCCACGTATCAAAGGCAGAAAAGTGGACCCACACAGAAAAGGAACCCACCAAAACCTACCATAAATCTAGCACCAACTCAAAGCCAAGAAATAGGAACAAAAGACGACGATTCGAGAGCTTCAACGTACTCTTTTTTCCCACTTTTTTTATACTCGGCTAATACTAGGCTAGTTCTCACCGAACCAGCTTGACTCCAAGTTGTTGAAGAGCTCAAAAAACACCTCTCCGTTCCACATCCTTAGCCTGAACCAGCACAAAAATGGCAAAAAAAACCCTATGAAACCCTAGTTGCAGCCATCTTCGAGATCATTGGTTGCAAAACAAAATATTTATATTTTTTAATTAATAAAATAGATTTTTTTTTTTTGAGTGATGTCTAAATTATTTTGATTCTTTTGTGGCCTTCAATCTTCGGTAAATTGTTCAAAATGTAGTTTCAATTCTAAAAATGGATTCATCTTATTATCTTGCAATCTCCAACAGCATATATATATCTGTGATTTCAACAACTCTTGGAATACTCTTATGTAATTTCCAGACAAAAGTGATGGGAAAATCATCTAAATCGTCACTTCTTTAGAGGAGTCACACAGTTTTGGGTTCAAATTTATTGAAATTTGGAATCTACTTTTATAAATATATAAAATAATTAAAAAAACTACTTTATTTTCTAAAACAACAATTTATTGAAACTAATATAAAAGATATATATTTATATATTTCAAGGTAAAACAATTTTTTAACTTTTTAAACTAGTTTATATGATAGAACAATTAGTGAATGAATTTATAAGATAAGATCAACTCTTGAAGGGCTTGCTTGGATATATCTAAGCATAACTTTTTATATGTGAATTTGATTTTTTTACAAATTTACGATAGTCCATTTTCTCACACATTCTCTCACTTTGAATAAAGTTACAATTAAATTTCTGAATAAAGTTGCAGATCTAAAACTTTCAATAATGATGTAAATAATGATGACGGTTTACTTTGAAGATAAGAAATGATAACGACAAACAATATAGAGGATCTGTATATCAAAGAACATGTAATATGATGATCAGATAATGGCGATTTATTAAGTGAGCGAGAGGAGAGGGAGTAATGGACGCAATAACAGATATGATCGAAGCGTAGCTGTACATATATATATATAATTATATATCACATAAACACAGAGAATCCCGATTGATCTTCCTTATTCAATTCGTTCACCATAATCGGCCCAGATTCTTTACATGGAGAAACAGCTGCCATTAATATGAAAACCTTGAAGCTTCGGCTCTCAGAGCCTAGAGCTGATAATACCATATTTTTTTCTTTTTATCTCTTCCGCCATGGACGATCAATATCGTATCAGCCATGGCACTGTAAAATATTCTGAAGCATTACGGTGGGAGGGACTGCGCAGGTTCGGAGATGACACCGGTCGGTCGGGGTTGAAGCAAAGCTGAACCCACGGACTTGTTGCCTATTTCCATCCATTTCTTTATATAAGGAACCCTAGCCGCCAGAAGAGGAAAATTTGAGACAAAATTGAGAAAATAGGAGGAAAGTTGCAGTCTCTAGGCAATTTCATAGTTGGTGGGATGACCTTTTCTAGAACTGTCCAGCAGCAATAATGTGCCACGTACAGCATGATAGTCAAGTCAAGAATGGTGGGAGAACACCACGTATACCAATTCACTTAATGAGACTCGCTAAATGTCATTTCATGATCAAGCCATGCGTCTCGTTTCAATTACGCTACCGTCTCTTAGGCAGCACTGTCATCAAACTGCGTTGACGCAAGTGGGGCCAGTGCCTCCCACCCTCAACCCCCATCAAAGTAGATAAGCTATAGAAATAGACTAAATATTCTACGATTTTGCTCATCGAAAGAGTTTTTGACTAGAATCTGGTAATTTGTTTTTTCAAAATCCAGATTTTGTGTTGTTCAAATCGTTTTTCTGAATGAGTAGATGGATTCGGCATCCCTTCAAATATATTAGCGGGGCGTGGCACCCAGCTTAAGCAAATTTATATACTATTACTATAAATCTGAGGCCAAAAAATATTGTCCACAATTGGCTAAATAGTTAGGCTACGCTTAAGCTATGTAGTGGTTAGTAATTTTTTATGGAGTAAGTTATGGTAGATGATTTGCATATTTCCAATGATTTTTTATGGAATTTGGCAACGATTTCTTGTTGAAATCGTGATTTTCATTGTTCAAATTGCAATGTTGATTGCATAAATGGATTTAACAGCCTTGATTACCCTTGGTGCACCTCGTTTATGCAATTCCAACAACCTAAAACTACAATTTCAATTATTTCCGTCTGATTTTGGTTAGAAAAATCACTGGAAAGTAGGTGCAAATTGTTGTTTTCACCATTGTTTATTGTAAAAGTATGCTTTTAGTTGTTTTTCTATAATGAGTTATTGCAACATTTCAACCATATGCTATATTTGTTTCATTAACAATATTTTCCAAAATAAACATTTGTCGACCCAAATGGATTGATTCAATGTGGGGGGTTTCCTACCCTTCAACACCTCGTGCAACTCCCTAAGAAAGCAAGAGCTTTTACATATTTTTATTAGGGAAAAATTATTTTTCATGACAAAAAATACAAATCCACACTATGACTTGAGACTTTCAGCTATAAGTTATAATCTTCAAAATCAAGATACTATTGTTGGGAAAAACATATTCATAGTTCCATCTTATTAATGGGAACTTTTCCCTAACCTAATTGTTATAATTTTAGAAAAATGAGTGTATCAAGACATAACTTTACTGTGCCAAAAAACCTAATCATAGAAGTTGAGTTTGTCCACTTATTAATTCACTTCATTATCAAATTTTTTATTTACTCATTTGCATACCAAATAAATGAAGATATTTTCTTCTATCTTTTAAAAATTGTAAGCCTCATTCCTATTCCATAAAAGTTGAGTTTCTCCAAGTATTAAGTCACTCCATTATCAAGATTCTTGTTTACTCATTTACATACCAAATAAATAGAGATATTTTCTTCTATCTTTTAAAAATTGTAAGTGCATTCCAATTACATAAAAAATGAGTTTGTCCTCATCAAAATTCTTATTTACTCATTTACAGACAAATAAATAAAAATATTTTCTTCCATCTTTTAAAAATTATAAATACATTCCACATAATACTTACAAACACATTAATAAAGTCATCACATAAAACCTAGCCTTTTCAACTAGGACCAATGATATAATAACTCAATAATTGAGATGTCCATGATTTCTAAAACAAATAAATAAAAATCAACATTTTATTAATGTTATAATAATATATGAATTAATGTTATAACGAGCATAGATTCATCTTAAACTCGGATCTATCAAGCATCTAGAGGGATCCAATTTCTTAAGGTGTAATTTTTGTTAATTATTTTTTATTATTTTGATAGGTAGAAACATTACAACATCTCTCCATTAGTGAGATGTAAAGCACCTCACTCCTCTCAATGCAATAACTAATTATCATACAATTTCTTTTAATAATAATGATACACAATTTCTTTTAAAAATAATAACTAATAATAATACACCTGTGCGTCCGTGTAAATATATATATATAGTTTTGTTATTTCGCTCCCCTTACTTTCGAAAAAAGATTAGGCGTCTAGAACTTCCTTGATGATTGTGACAAACGTCAAATTGTGACGTAAAGGAGGCAAGGGAACAAAATATTAGAATACAAGTAAAGATTGCATCGACTTTAAGTGACGGGTGTCGAAATGTATGGTTAGATTTTACAGGCCTCCATCTTCATTGTCGACTTTCTCGATCTCACATCCATTTTTTTTATTCTCCCCTAATATGCATCCGCTTAATGTGGACATGTTTTATTCTTCCATAACAAGAATCTTATCCTAAGAAAAACGACAAAATGAATTATTTCAATGTTATTTTTAAATTTATAGAATAATATGTTATTCTTAGATTTATTGATAACTAAGTGATTTTTAAATTTATAGACTAATAGGTTATTCTTAAATTTATTGATAACTAAGCGAAATTAAAATAAATTAAATAAAAATATTTTTAATATATTTAAGATGGATTTATGTTATCATCAAATTTTTTGAAATGTGATTTTTTTATTTATTTAAAATGGATATAGATTAGGTATAGTCTCACTTAACTCAATAAAACTCACAACTCAAAACTTATTTATATATAATAATAACTTATTTTTATGTAGGATTATTAATGTTGACAAAATAAAAATAATCAAATCCAAAATGATAAGGTTCACTAAGACATGAATATATATTGTGGGATTTAGTATTCTGAAATATTGAAGCCATATATTGCCAAGAAAATAAGGGTCAAAGAGTATTTTTAATATATTAAAAACATGTAGATATCAAGGAGGGTTTATAATTCTGTATCTAGGGGTTGAATAAGGCATTGGGTGATTTGAATTGGTACTATATGTCTAAGTTTGTGTAAACTTCATTATGTGTGAAGTCAAATAAGTGTTTGAATAAGTATGATCTTTGAAGGTCGTGTGAATCCAATAGTGTATGGTGTTAGAGTGGTGTTTGAATAGGTCTTATTTGTAATTGAATGTGATGTGAAGTTGATTAGAATGATTATGAATGAAGTTTAGGGAAAATTTTAATGATTCATAATTTTCTTAAAGTGTAAAAACCTTGGTGAATCATACTAATTCTTAAATTTCCAACTATAAAATGTTGGGCGATATTTTTCTAAAAAAAAAAATTTCTAAGGGTTTTATATAGTTTACGGCCAATTTTGGTGACTTTTAGAGTAAAAACAATCCCATGGAATTTGGGCGAATCAATTTAGAAAAAAAATGGAAATTGGTGAACATTTGTTTGGGAAAAGATGTCAAAAATTAGCCCATGGGCTAACTTTTGCCCCTAAAATTTTCCATGATGAAGTTGACTTGTGTTTAGCGAGTTGTTCTCCATCCTGAAATATTTTCTCTTACTAAGATTTCATATTTGACCTTGAAAGGTTTCAGGGGGTTAAAAGATTTGAGTCATGTCACCAAAATGAGGTTAAAAAGAGGGGGGTTATTAAAAATGGCATGGAAAAAGTGGTTACCTACGATATCTAGTGAAAATATGGGTTTTTTTAAATTTTAAAGGTGTATTTGGAGGGAGTTCACCAATAATTTTTTTGGAGGAAATCCTTAACATGTAATGAAATTAGGGATATTCTTTAATATTGCAATAACTCCAATTTGACCATTGGAATATATATTGAATCTATTATGTAAATGTTTTCTTATTTGGATGGTTAGATTGGCTTACCAAGCTAATTGGAATGCTCTGTAAATATTATGTTGAGTAATAATATGAATGGTCCAAGACAATTGTATAAGGTGCACCAAAGCGGCTATGATTCCACTAGAGGGGAAGAGGAAGAGGGGATATGGGGGATTGAAACCTCAATTGCCAAGTGTAATCCATAAATCCAATCTAATTGCATCCATGAGCCTTGAATGAGTTAATTACCACCTTTTACTGCTTTCACACAATCATTTAATTTATGTGTGAGGTTGGTGGGAAAAGTACCTTCATGTAGTTAAGGAAGCAAGGGGATGAAGGTGCTTCTAGGACAGTTACATAAGTCCTTTTCCTTGTGATTAGAATTTATATCAAGGGAGCTTGTTGCTTTCCCCTCTATCCTACCTTGGATTCAAGGTCGTTGAGCTTTACCTTCATGCCTACACACTCACAGACCCAATTCCTCACGCATATGCTCACCCATACTATCCTGAGACTTATGCACCCTATGGAGACATCCTCCTAATTCGCTTACATGGATACCTTCGCTTGGTTCACCCTCATATCTAGGTTGTTACATGGCATAGATTCATGTCGACTTACCCTCGCACATCGGACACTCCTACCCTTCTACGTACTCATGGAATTGTCCCAACACTAGACTATTCACTACCCTATAATCTCAACATGTAGACTAGAGGGAGAGAGAGAGAGAATTGTAAGTGGGCCCTGAGGCTGAAGACTAACCCCTTGAGTTCTTCTACTCGTACCTTCTCAAGAAGCCATGAGTGAAATATATAGGTATATCTCTAGTAGTAGGAAACCAGTTGTATTGTTTCTATGCATACACTGGAAGCACTTGGAAAGATGGATTTCCCAAGGGACTTAGATTGGTGAACGGGGTGCCTAGCGGCCTGGAAGGTGCTGTCTTGGGAAGATGTTGTCGAATCAAGGGTATGTAGGCTGAGTCGGACTACTATAGAGCTTTGTATGAGCATTTGAATGAGCATGGAGAGTAGAATGGGTTGTGGGTCGAGATCATATAGAAGCCTATAGGTGTTTCCTTCACCCTGGTGGACTCATAGCCTGACTTGGGGATGGACTCTCAACAAAAAAGTATATGTTGGACAAAGTACCTATGGTTGGGTGGAAAATTTCACGCACACAACTAGTTGCTTGGATCCTCATTCCAGATAACTATTTCCTTGTATTGATCTATTTGAGTCTAAATGTTCTTATGATTATACTTGTGATTATTATGCTATTAAATGCATGTCTTGTGTATGTAGAAAGAGCTTAATTTCTGTTGTGTATGTTTTATTTTTATTATGCTTCTGCACACACCTTATTCATTGTTATAAATTTTCATATGACATTCGAGGTTATTTTAGAACCAATAATTGTTCATATACCCCTATATGTTGTTTGGTCAATGGATGGGGACATTACAGAGGGTATCAGAGCTCTGGGTTGCAACATCACAGGTGTATGGACCAGGAACCCACGCTCACAAGAGAAAGAAGAGCTACAGAAAACAATGATATTCGAACCTTGTTGTGGCTGCAAGTGGTAGGACCCCAATGGTCATCGGATTTTGATATCGAGGGTGAGATTGGTGACACTTGGGAGAAACCCCAATACTCAAACCCTATTGTGGTGAGAATTGGTAGGATCCCAGTGGTCATCGGAGTTTGATATCGATGGTGATATTGGTGATACATGGGAGAAACCCTGATAATCGAACCCCACCATGGTGACAAGTGGAAGAATTCGAGTGGTTTTCATAAATAAACATAGGAGTTGAGATTAGTGGAGCTCCCTAAGAGTTTTGGTTTGACAACATACCAGGATCTGCATGGCAGGGTTGATGGAGTGTGTCGAGAAAAGAAGGTCTGATATAAAGACCAAATTGGACATGTGTCAATGTATTGAAGCTTTATATTGTATTTGTTTTAAGGCATCACGAAAGGAAAGCCAAATGGGAAGGCTTGATGGAAAATTCCTGATAGGACAAGTGTCGGTGTTTTGTAGTTCCGTGTCGGAGTTGTTTTATGCATCGAAGTTGTTTTAATGTGTCACAAAAGGAAGGTCTGATGGAAAAACCTAAAGAGGACACACATTGTCATATTAATGTTGTGTCATAGGGTACCCAAAGGAAGGTAGCGGAAAAAAATAACACTGGAAGGAAGGGTTTGAGAATGAAGCCCCAAGTGGAGACATGGCTGAGAATTGGATTTAGATTCCCAGGTTATACAATGAAGCACCACTTGTGAAGGGACGATAAGTGAGCTCTGATATCCAATCAAGTTAGAGTGGAGCATTGAATCGAAAGTTAAAATAAATACCTATGTCGTGAATGACTCATAATGTGTCATGCATTGATGATGATGATCCACCTTGGAAATTGTTTATCATCAACTCAAACCTTCATATCATTAACTCGAAAACAGTTTACCCCTAACCTGAGTTGCCTACCATAAACGGGAAGTAGTCGATGGTAAAGGAAAATGAAAGTGTCATGAATGGATAGGATTTAATTGTGTGCATTCAGTGGGTTGATTTGAACTTTTGGCATGAGTGAAGGGATGTGTCATGGCCCCATCACTAGAAAAGAGTCATCGGGAAAAGGGCATTGGTACTCACCCTTGACTTTTAGGTGCCAGGAAAGTGCATAAATTGGGTAAACTCATTGATTTTGGAAAGGCTATAACGTTCCGCTCATAAATAAAAAATGTGTATACTTATAGTCGATGGAGATATTATCCAAGAGGGAACAAATTTGCACAGTTAGATTCTGAAGGGGTGGTTAAATGTTTCTAAAATTTAATCAGAAAATTCCTGTAGTTGTAATTTTCCTGAAATTGTCGATATGGATAAATTCCAAGAATGCATGAAATTTATTTTATGATTTTCTCATAATGTAATTAGACTAACAAACATCTTTACATGAACACTTTTGTAAATTCAATATCACATCAGGGACAACAATAATTATTGTGCAGGTTGGGATTCATTCTATTAAACCTAGAAGCTCATTATCATGGAAGATACCCAATATTCTTAGGCAGTTGAAACATATGTTGTGCGGGGAATATTTAGGTTGAGAATGTAAAGATATATTTGAATGGCATGAGAAATCAAGTAAATCCTCCAAATATTGCAAAAATAATGAGGAGCTTGAGAGTGGAGTTGAAGAGTTGTAGAGCATACAATGAGAACCTGATTAGAACCTAGGAAGAGAAAAATCAATTGAATGTAGCTATGTTCCAAATCCTAACTAATATCCAAAAGAAGTTTCACTTAGGACAACACTCAAGAAATGAGTCAAAGAGAAATAAGTCCCATAGTTCAAGAAGGCAATCTAAAGGAAGTTTAGGTATTCTAGACATCTCTTCTAGTAAGTCCTCCGATATCGAAGATTCCATTGAAGGTTCAAGGTCCTCTTTTCATAATAAAAAGAGGAATAGGCCATCCAAGAAGAAATATCATGGATATTTTAGGTAGGTGAAGCCTCCTACATTTGATGGTGAATCAAATTCTGGCCAGAAATTTGAGGATTGGCTTCTTGGGATGAAGAAGTATTTCCGAGTCCAAGACCACTTAGGAAATATGAAGGCAAGGGTAGCAATGTTCGAAGAGATTCCATATGGTGGGATCACCTTAGGATTGTGAAGAAGATCAGTGAAAATAATATGGTGTGGAATTAATTCAAGAAGTAATTCAAACAAAAGTACCTCTCTAATAGGTACTATGATCGAAAAATCAAGGAATTCCATGAGTTGAAGTTGGACAGTTGATTATAGAAGAATATACCAGTAAGTTCTTGGAGCTGCTGAGATATGTCAGATATATCAGAGATGAGAAAGTTAGGATTCAATGATTTCTCAATGGGTTACCCCATTCCTATGAGGATAGGATTGAGTTTGATGAACCTCGAACTTTAGATGAAACCATAAGGAAGGCCAAGTATTGTTATGACAAAAATAAAATCAATCCAAAATTCTAGAAGGCTTGGAAGTACAAGAAGAAGGAAATGTTTGGAAAAAGGAAAAGTAGGTTCAAGCCTCTCCATTTCAGAAATCAACAAAAATAGCCACCAAAGGGTATGACTAACCTAGCAAGGATGGTAGGAGACAAGCCAAGAGAGATAAGAGAGTCACTTAAATGTTGGATATGTGGAGAGGATCATAGGCTTTGGAATTTTCCACATCGAAATGGGAGTGTGAAGCAAGTTTACTAAGTCCAAGAAGGTGAAACTGTGGATCAGGTGGTGAAGAATGTTCCCACAATATATATAGCACTAGAGGACCATCAAGTATAACATCAGTCAAATGTGGTTGAATTTGAAGGTAATGTTTCCAAGCAATCCATCTCAATTTTGATTAACCCTAGATCTAATCATAGTTACATCACTCCTAGAATGGTTGAGCTTTGTTCTTTTAAAAAAACAAAACATATTATATCATGATTGGTTCAACTAGCCACTAGAACCAAGAGGAAAGTGAGTGAGTGAGTTAGGAAAGAGTTGTCCATTGTAAATGAATGGATTATCTACAAGTGCATATTTGAACATTCTACCACTAGGTTTTTATGATGTTCTCATTGGGATGGATTGGTTGGAAGCACGCAAAGCGAAGCTTGACTGCTACAGCAAGATCTTTGAGTGCATTGATGAAGAAGGAAAACCCATAACAATAAGTGTCGGGATAATTATCTGTTAAATATTTGACATTAAATTATCAACTGGGACTCGAAAGATTCAAGGTGCAAGCACAAGAAATGCAGGATAAGAACGTATTTTAGCCTATCCTAATAACTAATGTTGACAAACACACCCAAATCCACATAAAGTAAACTTAAATTAAATGACAAAGAAAACTAACACCACATGATTCTAGTTATCATTGGATCGCAAGCTCATATCTCCCAAGTTAGATCTCGATCTTAAATAGATAATTCTTGTAGTGATTTGGAAAATCTATGGGAAAACCAAATTAAAACAAATAATACAAAAACAACCTAGTGGAAAATAACACTAAGGAATCTATCATTAGGTTATAAGGTCTTTGAAATAAAACACACTCGACAAAATTCTTATGCTATAGGAAAACAATCATAAGCAATATAAGGATGCAAATAAAAGACTAGAACAAACAAGATAATCAAAGCAATCTATAAATACAATTAAATTTTAGCAAATAAATCTCCAAACTATGTACAACAAACACAAAGTAAACAATCAAAATGATTTTAGGAAAATAGAGTGCAATAGATGAATGTTTTTTGAACTATTAGGACAAATACATTTACAAGTTTACTTGAAAGAGTAAATGAAGGAAGGGTTACATTGCTTTTTGTCTTCAAAATATTGTAAGTAGTTGGTAAGGCTCTTAAAGAGTCACAATTCTTTGAGCATAAAACAATTGAAAAGAAGAACGAGTGGATGAGGAAATATAAAGATGGTCTTGTTTCTATGTATATGATTAATTAATTTAAAAACAAAAATTTATTCAAATTTTGAATGACAAAGTGACAATGACTAACTTCTACAATCGATCTTGCATGTAAACAACTAAATATTGATTGGGTGCATCTACAAGAAAAATAGAGTATGATAGTGTGTGAATTCCAGATTTCATGAGGTGAAGTCATGGAATGATATGTGGCAAAATTGAATATGAAAGAAATGAATAAACTCTGTACACAACATATTAATACAATAAATCAACATTGGCCATGATTTATACATAGTGTGACAGAGGTATATGGGCTGCAATACAAAGTGATAATATTGAAATGAAATGGATATAATTGAAGTGTATGACCAACAGAGAAATAGTCATTACGTGCACAGTCAAAAGTGTAATTGATTTGAGTTCAACAATAATCTATCATACATAAGAAACATAATCAAAATATAAGCAAACTTGAATACGAATAACAATTGAAACACACAAATTAAATTACATTCTACAATCTAATTAACAAATTGAAAGAGGGAGTTATTACCCAGGTTGAGCGGCCCTTAACAATCAAGATAACACTGCCTAAGGATGCTTAGATAATACTGGAGAGATGCATGATATCTTGGTAACAATTGGCTCTTTCATTTCATCACCTTAGAAATTTACAAAGGGGAGATCACAATGTTCCCTCTCATAATATTTATTACTCTCTTTGCAACATGACAACTAATATACCCCATATGCTATTATCCACCCATATTTATACATAAAAACACTAAGGAGAGGATGGAACCGAATCCCCAAACTTAGAAAGTAGATTTTCCATATTTGGGAAAATCCCAAAAATCTAGGTTTTACATGATTTTGGGAATATACGGGCCAAAGAACCATCGAGATATCCTAAACCATAGATTATTTTGGAAAACCAGTGACTATTTACACAACTTCCTATACTCTGACGAAAACCCATGTTACATATTTTCTATATTCTCCTTAAACTACATAGAAATTGAGCCAAAAGTTGACTATTTGGAAATTTCTGCAAAAAACTAGAAATATTTGACCATGTGGTGGAGACCCACACATGTGAGCTGGGTGGGGTTTGAGAAATCCACACCCATGTTAGGAGGTCCATAAATAATATCCAAGTGGTGGAATTCAATTTGTAGGTGTGCAAGTATTCCAACCATGTATTGGTACTGGAACTAATATAGAAAACTTGTGTAGAAAACTAAACTGGTGCAGAAAGTGTTAGTACCATAAATTGTTTGTTGGTACCAGAAGTTGGAAATGTTGGTACAGAAAGTATTGAACATGGGAAAATGGTATAGAGACAGACTTCATTCAACCATCATTAGTAAAACCATGATATAATTGTCTTTTAATCACTAAAAAGATAGAAAAATGATGTATTAACCATAGGGTATGAATTAAGGCATGTAATGAAGGTTTGTAGCATAGTTAGACATGCATTATTAGAAAAATGCGATAAAATGGTTTAATGATGATATTTATGTGGCAGAAAACATGAAAAAAGTGGATCCCAATAGTAAGAGACATTTCAAAGGATGTTTTTGTTAGACATATTTCAGCCATGTAGCTTAAGAAATTCTCAAGAAAAGGTTGTCAATTGTATGCATCCCATGTATAGAGAATAGCAGAAAAGGAATTTGTGATATTGGAGTATTATAGAATATTGAAAGAACTCATGGATGTATTCCCCAATGAGTTTCCAAGACTCCATCCAAAGAGGAAAACTGATTTCACAATTAATCTTGTGCTAGAAGATGCATTAGTGTCTAAGACAACTTACAAGATTAGTGCCACAGAGTTGTTGGATATGAAAATGTAGTTGCAGGAACTGTTAGAAAATAAATACATTAAGCCAAGTGTGTCTCCATGGGGAGAACCTATACTATTTTTAAAGAAAAACTATGGAACACTCGGGCTATGTATCGACTACAGATAGTTGAACAAATCGAAGTGAAGAATAAGTATCCATTTCCTTGAATTGATGATCTCTTTGATAAAATGAGAGGGTTGAGGGTATTTTCAAAGATCGAATTGAGCTTGATTTACGGCCATCATGTCAGAATCAAAGAAGATGATATCCACTTTCAAAATGTGATACGGCCATTATGATTTTATAGTGGTACCTTTCAGTCTCACTAATGGACTAGCTACCTTCATGTGCTCATGAACAACATGTTCAGTTAGTGTTTGGATAAATTCATATTGGTGTTCTTTAATGATATTCGCATTTACTCTAAGAATGATAAATAGCATTAGGAGCATATAAGAATGGTTTTGCAATTTCTCATGAAGCATCAGTTGTATGCAAAGCTCAGTGAATGTGATTTTTATAAGAAGGAGGTTCATTATTTGGGTCACATTGTTTCATAGGAAGGGATACCAATAGAATTGGGAAATATTGAAAACATCATGAATTGGACGACCCCAAGGAATCTGACAAATGTGAGGTATTTTATGGTCCTTTCCATTTATTATAGGATATTCATCGAGGGATTCTCTAAGGTTGCACACCCGATAACTTCTTTGCAAAACAAGGGAATTAAGTTTGAATGTACACAAAAATGTGGTTATAGCTTATGGGGGTTGAAGAAGCTTCTCACTAGTGCATCGATTCTGAGAATTGTGGACCCAGAAAAAATATTTTATGGTATGCCCATATGCATGCAAGTAGGGAATTAGAGGAATTCTTATGCAGGAAAATCATGTGGTATGTTATGAATCATGAAAGCTGAGGGGGAATGAGAGGAATTACACTACCCAAAATATAGAACTCACTTCCATAGTTCATGCCTTGAAGATGTGGAGACACTATTTGATGGGTAGGAAATTAGAGTTCAGAATAGACCATTATGGACTGAAGTATCCGTTTGAGCAACCAACACTTAATGCCAGGAAATCCAGATGGATGGAGTTCTTGTGTGAATTTGAATTTGAGATCCAACACATAAAAGGAAAGGAGAATAAAGTGGTTGATGCACTCAACAAGAATATGCACCAATGCATGTGGCATCCATTACTGTTTGTAAAATAGACCCGAGGAAAAGGATAGTTGATTCTCTTGCTAAAGATGAATATTATCAACAAGTCAAGGATGGCTTTTAGTAGCCGAATGATAAGAAGAAATACGAGGGTTACCAACTAGAAGAAGAAGGACTTCTTACTGTTAAGGGTGGATTGTACATTCCCAATGCTGGGAGTTTGGGAAGGATTGTTATGAAAGAGATTCATGCAATGCCATATTTTGTTTACTGAGGATATCAAAAAATGATTTCTATAGCCAGAAAATAGTACTTTTGGCCAGGGATGAAAAATGATGTTTTTGAGTATATTTCTAAGTGCATGAAATGCCAGTATGTGAAGGTTGAGCTTCAACACCCATCAAGTTTGTTGCAGCCATTTCCCATACATGAATTGAAATGGGAAGTAATTTCCATGGATTTTATTACAAGGTTTCCAATGACAGTGAGACAACATGATTCCATCATGGTTGTGGTGGACAAATTTTCAAAATAAAAACATTTCATACTTGTTAAGTCCATTTATAAAGCATATGACATTGCAAACATTTTCATGAAGGAAATATTCACATTGCATGGTTTTCCTAAGCCCATCATTTCAGACAAGGATATTAAGTTCACCTCCAATTGTTGGAAGGGATTGTTCTAGGATCTAGGAACTTAGCTAAATTTTATTAGAACCTACCATCTATATATATATGGACAAACAAAAAGCATGAATCAAGTGCTTGAAGACATTCTTCACATGTATGTGATGGAAAAAACCATCCAAGTGGGAAGATTATAATCTACATTTGGTTGAATTTTCTATAACAATGGGTAGCAAGCATCATTGTGAATTGTTCCATTTGAGGCATTGTATGGTAGAAGGTGCAGGACACCGGTTACTTGGAATAGCCCAATGAATAGATTTATTCTTGGGAGAGAATCACTTAAGGAAATGGAGAAATAGGTTGCAATAATTAGGCAGAATTTAAAAGCAGCCCAAGATAGGTAGAAAATCTATGCAGACAACAATAGAGTGCATGAGGAATTCAATGTTGGGGTTCATGTTTACCTCAGAGTGAGGCTAAGGAAGAGTTCCGTGAAGCTTGGTATTTGTTCCAAGTTATCGCCAAGATATTGTGTTCCACTTGAAGTGCTTGAGAGGACAAGGCTAGTTGCATATAGACTTGCATTTCCTACTAACACTAGAGCTCATAATGTTTTTCATGTTTCTTTGCTTAAGAAGTATGTGCATGATCCTAACCATGTAATTGATTGGGATGTGATTAAGGTGGAAATCGAGGGAGAATTCCAAACGTATACACTATGCATCCTAGATAGGAAGGTAACATTGCTCTAAAACTGGACTATCATATAGGTAAAGGTGCAATGGAAGCACTTTGGCCCCGATAAGGATACATGCAAGTTGGAGGATTCCATGAGAGGGGCATACCCATTTTTGTTTTGACTTTGAGTAAATGTTAAGAACCCATGTCAACCCTTCTATTTACTTTGTTAGTATATTGTTGTTGGACGTATATGCTTTGTAAGTCGTCCCGTAGTATTTGTTGATCCATAGTTTGTCTTATTTTTGTTGGATGCATATGCTTTGTAAGTCGTCCTGTAGTAATTGTTGATCCATAGTTTGTATTGGCCAATGGTTTGTATTGACACATGGTATTGACCCATGGTATTGGTGCCTAGACTTAGTATATAAGTTTGTGTTGAGACCAATGAAGGTACCGTGAAGTTATTTGTATTGAGCTTGCTCAAATGAGGTTGCCCCCTCGAAGTGGCCTATGATCAATAAAAGTGATTCTGAGTTCTGTTATTACTGCTATCACGTGTATTTTCATTAATTAATTGTTGCAGGTTCTTCACATCTGGTATCAGAGCACTTTCTTGGGATCATTGGGTGAAATTTCTGCCAAATTCTTTTTCGCATTTGTTGCAGCTTCGGATCTCGGAATAATCCCTATCTGCTTAAATGTGGGAAGTACTTGGGCATAAGCCCTAAAAATCATTGTGAGGAGTACCAAAGGAACCCCAAAGTAGCTGGCCCATTGAGAGGACCTTCCAGCGAAAAGGGAAACAACCCTTACTTGATTGACTAGTTCCCACCCATGAGGTAAACCAAGAGTTGTCGTTTGTGGCAAAGAAGTTATCAGTTTTACCTGAGCCATGGAGTGAGGGGTATTGCCCCAATACACAAGCCGTCAGACAACATTGGTGGCCGAGTGAAACCCTTGAACTGTTAGGAAGCCCCACATACCTGGGGTCCATATCTATTTTCAGCCGAACTGTTGCCGATCACTTCCGCGCCATTTCAAATCCATTCTGAAAGCCATTCCAGATCCAACTGTTTCAGATCTATTCTAAAAGCTGTTTCAGATCCAACCATTTTCGATCACTTCCGCGTCGTTGCAGATCCATTTGTTTCCACTCCCTTCTGCACCATAGCAGATCCATTCTGAAATATATATATATATATTCACCATGTCTCCCTTGTTTTAACTTCGTTTCCCTTGAAACTTCCCGGACACCCCTACAATCCCATTCTGCATATTTCATTCCTAAGGACCCTATCCCAAATTCTACTTCCCAAATCCAAAAATCTCACATTTGTCTATTTTTAGGGTTTGCCATAACTTCTTCAATTTTCACCCACTTGCCTCCAAATTTTTCCACTGCGTCCATTCCCTATTTCTGCTTCTTTGTCCCTCTCTGACCAATTTTCTCATTCTTTCACCCTGCTTCTGAAATCCCCATTTTTTGCTTCCCTATCCATCAGAAAGTGTCCAAAACCTAGTCAAACCCCAATTACCCATATGATTTTTTCCCAAATTCAAGTTTCCCTTTACTAAATAAGTTGTTGTTTGTGTTTTTCTATCCATTCCAACAAAAAAAACCAAAAAAAACTCCTGGTTATGGCTGTCACCCGTGCACGAGCAAAAACCATGGAGGAAGCACTTGCAGCCATCCAAACCAAACTCCAAGATCTGGATGAAAATTTTCTCAGCCTCCATCTTCAGCATTCAACCATGAACAATAACTGACAGCAAGAATCTTCTGCAGCCAATGGGTTCTCTTCTTCCAGCAATTTCTGTGGTCCGAAGCTTGAATTTCCTTGCTTCAATGGTACTGATCCAACTGGATGGATATATCGTGCAGAACAGTATTTCAGTCTGCATAATACTTTTGATGTCCAAAAAGTTCCACTTGCATCCTTTCATTTGGAATAGGAAGCCCTTCAATGGTACCGTTGGTACATCAAGGTTCATGACGAGCCAAAATGGACAGATTTTTTCCAACTCCTTTTGCAATGATTTGGTCCTAGTGCTTTTGATGACTTCATTGGATCAATCACTAAACTTCATCAAAGTGGCACTGTGAGAGAGTATCAGACAGAATTTGAGAAACTAGCCAATCACACAGAAGGATTGTCTAATGAATTCTACAGGAGTTGTTTTATCAGCAGTCTTAAGGATGAAATCCGGTCAGAGGTTAAAATGTTCTGTCCCAACACAATGATGGAAGTCCTAGGGTTGGCTAAGTTGGTAGAAGACAAGATTGCAGCCCAACAGCGCTCCAAACCCACTTTTGTTCCCTTCCAAAATATGGGTTCTCAACGAACTCCCATCCCGCCAGCTCCTCGACCAACTCCTATCAAGCATTTGTCTGAAACAGAGATGTAGGCACGCAGAGAAAAGGGCTTTGTTATAATTGTGATGAGAAATTCACTCAGGGACATAGATGTGTTCAAGCACAGCTCTATCTCTTGGATATGGATTCTCCGCCTACCTTTCAAATTGGTGAAGAAACTCCAGATACAATGGATGATCAGGTCGACATTTAGGAGCCACCTATTGACCCCCCATCTCAGGATGAACAACCAGAGATATCTCTCCATGCTTTATCTAACGTCACCACCCCCCGAAGAATGTGGGTCAAGGGTTACTTCACGAATCTTCCTCTTACAATACTCATTAATTGTGGTAGCACTCATAACTTCATTGACCCTTGGATCACTAAACATGCTGATTGTTTTGTCCATCCTTGCTCCAACTTTGAAGTCATGGTTGCCAATGGGGGCACCTTACCTTGCAAGGGTAAGTGTCACAATGTGCGTATCTCTCTGGAAGATTATAACCTGCGCTCTGACATGTTTTCCTTGTCCCTAAGCGGATGTGATGTGGTTTTGGGTGTTCAATGGTTACGCACACTTGGCCCCATCTTATGGGATTTTGGTGAGCTTTGGATGCAGTTTTCAGTCAATGGGAAACAACACAAATTTAAGGGATTACAACAAGGGTCTCTCTGCATCATCAGTTCACATCGCCTGGAAAAGATCCTTAAGAAGAATTCACATGGTGTCATCGCTCAACTCCATTCCCTTTAGATGCACCCATCAATGGTCTTCCCTACTTCCTTGGATAGATATGCAGGTGTCCTTGCTGAACCAATGGACTTGTCGCCTTCAAGAGACCTTTCCGGTAAGAATTTAGCCGCATCTACATCTTAGCAGGAAATGATGGCTATTTTGCATGCAGTACAGAAGTGGTAGCCATACCTATTAGGGAATTATTTCTGCATCAAGACTGATCTCTAGAGTCTAGAAAATTTCCTGGAACAATGGGTCTCCTCCCCAGCACACCTAAAATGGGTTATCCAACTCATGGTTTATGCCTATGCGATCACTTACAAGAAGGGTAAGGACAATATGGTGGCAGATACTCCTTCTCGCACATTTGATGACCCAGTTTATCTTACAACTATTTCTTTGCTTGTTCCAAATTGGTTGCAATCTATTCAACAGGGCTATCTCTTCTATGAACTCCATGCTTCTTCATCAGTAGGGCACTCTGGGTTCCTAAAAATGTATGACCGGGAACAATGTAATTTCTTTTGGCAGGGACTAAACATGACAATTCAACAGATGGTGGTTGACTGTGATACTTTCCAGGTCAACAACGGTTAAATGACACTCCTTTCGGGACTGCTCGAACCCTTTCCCATCCCTACAAAAATTTGGACAACTATTTCTATGGATTTCCTAGAAGCGCTCCAGTGGTACAATACCACATCTAAAAGGACACCATATCAAGCAATCTATGGACATGCACCGCCAGTTCTTCTTCCATACACCCTCAATAGCTCCCCAGTTCAGGAAATTGACTCGGTTCTTCGACACTGCAATCAGATTCTTCTCATTGTGTAGGACAATCTTCACATGGCAAGAATTCAACTGAAACAACAAGCCTATCAACACCGTTCTAAGCGCACTTTTCATGCAGCTGCTATGGTTCTTCTTCATCTACATCCTTCCAAGCAACCCTCCTTGCAATTCAAAAGGCGTCAGTGGCCCGGAATGCAACCCGAGGATGCTACAGGGGAACCACTCCTTCAGATTCTGCATCAATTTCCACATCTAAAGCTTTGAGGACAAAGCTTTTTGTAAGGGAGAGGGGATGTTAGGAACCCATGTCAACCCTTCTATTTACTTTGTTAGTATATTGTTGTTGGATGCATATGCTTTGTAAGTCGTCCCGTAGTATTTGTTGATCCGTAGTTTGTCTTATTGTTGTTGGATTCATATGCTTTGTAAGTCGTCCCGTAGTAATTGTTGATCCATAGTTTGTATTGGCCCATGGTTTGTATTGACACATGGTATTAACCCATGGTATTGGTGCCTAGACTTAGTATATAATTTTGTGCTGAGACCAATGAAGGTACCGTGAAGTTATTTGTATTGAGCTTGCTCAAAGGAGGTTTCCCCCTCGAAGTGGCCTGTGATCAATAAAAGTGATTCTAAGTTCTGTTATTACTGCTATCACGTATATTTTCATTAATTAATTGTTGCAGGTTTTTCACAGTAAACACCAAGGATGGCATTATTCTAAGGGGGAGGGGATTGTAATAACCCTAGTTTGACCCTTGGAATATATATTGAATCCATTATGTAAAAAAATTATTATTTGGACTATGCGATTGGATTATCAAGATCATCAGAATGCTATGTAAATATTATGTTGAGTAAGAATATGAATGTTCCAAGATGGTTGTATAAGGTGCACCAAAGTGGATATGATTCAATTAGAGGAGAAGAGGAATGGGTCCAATGGGGGATTGAATCCATAATTTCCAAGTGTAATCCATAGATCCAATCCAATAGCCTCCATGAGCCTTGAATGAGCCAATTACTACCTTTTACTGCTTTCACCCAATCATTTAATTTTTGTATGAGGTTGGTGGGAGAAGTACCTTTATGTAGTTAAGGAAGCATGGGATAGTTGCATAAGTCCTTTTCCCCATGATCAAAAGTTATTTCAGGGGATCATTTTTCTTTCCCCTCTATCCTACCTTGGATTCAAGGTCGTCAAGCTTACATTCATGCTTGCATGCTCGTAGACCAAATTACTCATGCATATGCTCGCCCAGAATCCCATGAGACTTACGTACCCCATGGAGACATCCTCCCTTGTAGGAACAAACTCACCCTTATTACACTCATACCACCCAACATAAAATTACACTCCCTGAGAATCATTCATGCATGGACTCGCCCAATTCATTTATGTGTACACCTTTTCCTTATTCACCCTCATGCCCAAGTCGTTACATTACGTGGACACCTATCGGCTTACCCGTGTGCATTAGACACTCCTACCCTCTTGTGTTGTCATAGAATTTTCCTGACACTACAATGTTTGCTACCCTGTAATTTGTATCTGTAAACTGAAGACATAGATAGTTGGTTTTCGGTGAGACTTGAGGTCGGAGAATTACCCCCTTCAGTTTTTCTACTTGTACTTTCTCGAGAAGCCATGAGTGAAAGATACAGGTAGATATCCAATAGTATGCACCTATTTGGACTCTTTATTTTCACAAAATGGAAGCACTTGTCAATATGGATTGCCCGAGGGACCCGAATTGGTGAAGGGGACACCTAATCCTATAAGGTATTGTGGATTCAAGGGTATGCAGGTTGAGTGGGACTACTGTAGATATCTGTATGAGCATTTGACTGAGCATGGAGAGTATAATGGGTTGTGGGACGAGATGTACAATCCTATAGGTGTTTCCTTCACCCTAGGGGACTCAAAGGTTGGCTTAGGGGTGGACTCTTAACATAAATAGTATATGTTGGATAGAGTACCTATGGTTGGGTGGAAAATTGCACTTACAAAGAAGATAAGTATTTCCTTGTATTCATCTATTTGAGTCTAAAATGCTGTTATGATTATGATGTCATTATTATGCTGGTAAATGCATGTCTTGTGTGTGTGGAAAGAGCTTAATTTTCATTTTGTATGTTTTATTTTTATAATTCTATTGCACGCACCTTATTCATTGTTATGAATTTGCATATATCCTTGGGGCTTAGTTTTGAACCCATAATCATTCATATCCCCCTCTATGTTGTTTAAATGATGGATGGGGTTGTTAGGAATATCATATGAACACACACTCTATGTCATATGTTCACAAAGTGAACCCCTTGAGTATGATAATAACAACTTGGAAGAAGTGACTTCATACAAATATCTATGAATTGATCTTCATCACCACTTAATTATAACTATAACATTGGGAAAATGATAAATAGAGGGTGGAAAGATTATTATGGACTTGAAAACATTGTAAATCAATGAACCTTTGGATTTGGGATAAGAAGAAACTCCTATTTGAGACTCTCATCACTCTTGTTATCTTATATGGTTGTGAAGATTTGGGCTACAACATTTCTAGAGAATTGTGGAGAAATATAGAGAAAATACAAAAGGGTTAGATAACTTATAATCTTAAAATTAGATACAATAAACCATATCCTATCATCATAATAGAAGTGAGTATTTACCCCATGGATAGTGTGGCTATGAGTAGGTACATAATACACAGGAACAAGATAAACATGGAAGAGAAGAGGATTCATAAGATTGCTTCAAACTGTAGTCAAACAAAATATGGCTCATGAGAATTTGACATAAAGATGCCAAGTATTGATTAAATCATTGGGGAACCAAGGAGGAGGTAATCGTACATAATAAGAATATTAAAATTACTATTACATCTAAATTTAAGGAGAAATAAAGAATTAGAGGATAAGAGAAAATTAAGATATTATAAGGTGGTGATAAACCCTAATCTCAAATATCAAAAATATATAGATATATTTTAACTAGCGTAAATAAGAAAATCAACATTGCTAAAACAAGAAAAAAGAGTCTCGCGATCTCCACAATAAAACAAGGCATTGGACAATTCCTAAAATGTTGCAAGTGGAAAGAATTTGTCATCTTTGTGACACTAAGAGGGTTGAAGATGAAAAACACTTTCTCATAAAATGTCCTATGTACACCCACATTAAATATTGATTTCATAATGTTTGTTACAATATTGACCTTCTTAACCTTTTAACTCATCAAAACCATGGTGATTCAAAAATGCTTCTGTTAAATATTTTTAAGCACGCAACTAAAATTCTAAAGTAAACCAAGTAATTCCTTACCTTTCTTCAATTCCAATAAACCAAAGTTAGTATTAGTGAATGTTAATAACCACCACCTCCATCATCATCAATTTAATTGCATATAGAGAGTAGTGAAAATACACTAAAATCATCCCAATAAAGTCCCATCAAACTCAAACTTTTAAAAAGTGAATGTAGAAACCATGGGGGATTCATTAAGTAGGAAATGTTATATCACATGAGTTCTTATTGGGAGGTTTAAAATTACAAAAAAAATGGAAGTAATATATTGCTTAGTGTATAGGGGTCTAAGAATATTTTTTATCTACTAAAAACATATAAATATTGAGGAGAGGTTGGATTTAGGTGTCAAGATGTTGAATTCGATAACATGAGGTTTGAATGGGTGTAACTTTGAATGTGAAGGAAGTGTGGGTCCAATATGACTATGCATGTAGTCAAAATAGTGTTTATATATGCATTATATATGTATGAAGGTGGTGTGAATTTGACTTTGTGTGAAGCCAGACTTGTGTTTGAATAAGTATGCTATGTGTGTGAAGGTAGTGTGAAGTCTACTGCAACAACTATGTGTGAATCAAAGCTACATTCAAGGGTTTGTTCCACATCTCGAAATATCCACTTGAACGAAGATTTCATATTTCACCCTATAATATTCCGAGGAGTATAAGGGTTGTGTCATGTCACCATAGTAGAAGTAGAAATAAAAAATTTGTTTTAAAAATGTCATTAAAAAAAGAGATATATAGGATATCAAGTGAAAATAGGGGTGTTTTAATTGGAAAGAGGCATTGGGAGGGGCTTTCAACAAAAGGATTTTTAGAGGTATTCCT
Organism: Larix kaempferi; assembly: GCA_027924585.1. NCBI lineage: Eukaryota > Viridiplantae > Streptophyta > Pinopsida > Pinales > Pinaceae > Larix > Larix kaempferi. The sequence continues at coordinate 956,590 of BSBM01000286.1, forward strand.
TAATATTTAGTTAAATTATAGGTATTCTTTAAAATCCTACCAATGCACATGCTATTTCCTAAGTTCACTGAGTGAAACCCCTAAGGTACACAAAAGGATATAGTGCCAAAAACTATATAAATCCTATGTTTATTTTTTTAATTACGGTTGTTCTCAAATAGACTTGCATTTGTATAATTATTCATCTAGATAGAAGCTTGTTTTTTCTTTTCTTTTCTTTTCTCTCTAAAATGAAGCATATTTTGAATGCTTGATTTTCAACAGGAAAATGGTAAAAACAAAAAGCTTCAAAGCGTTAAAATATGTATAACATGATTTTAAAAATCATAGATAAAATGTGAGCATTATTTTTTTCTTCCTTGAGGTATACAAGTATCCCATCTCTTAATTTTAAATAAAACAATTAGTTTTATTTTATCAAATGAGAATGAGTTTATATATATATATACATACATATATATATATATATATATATATATATATATATATATATATATATATATATATATCTTCTATGGAGGGATGTTTCGATGGTATAATGGAGCATTGACAAAAATGTATTTTCATTTTGCTCTAGTACTATTGAAAGATTGTCAAAATCGGATTTTTGTGTTGCTCCGATACCATTAGATTTTTTTCACTTATCTATTTCTAATTTATCCTCAATATCATTGGAGCTTGTTTTAAGATTGATATTTATTTATAGCTTCACTACCATTGGAGGCGATTCAACTATTTATCTTTGATTTTGATCTCATACGTCAAAATGAATTTTGAATATAGATATTTTATACTTAGATATATTATCAATGTTATATATTTAAATCCACTCGGGAGAAGGATCCTAGGGTTTTGCAGGTGGTTCGTTTGTCTTTGGTCAATGTAGGTGGTATTTTTTAGAGTGGGGTCAAGTTTCTTATTGGATGGTAGAAGAGGAGTCATTATCCTGGTCAAATGATGACGAGGATTTTCCCCCTAGGGGTATCTTCACATCGAAAAATGAGATTAGGTGGTGTTTCATATATATGTCATTTAGGTCGAATGATAAGGTGGGGTCTTGTCATTTCAATAAATTTCAGATGATTTTAAGATGCGGTAGGTTTTTTCTTCCATTGTACTACTAGGTGGTAATATCAGTACTAGAAATGGTTCTAATGTCTTTTCGAGTAAAGGGGAGAATAAAAAATACATGAGTTTTGGTTTTGAGCCGAATTTAGACATCAGAGGTGAAGCAAGAAGCGGCTCGGTATTGGGTTGATAGGATTTGGTTCAAATGGATAAGGAGGGTCTTTGTAAAGGAAAGAGAATTTCATGTACTGAAGCTAAGGCGAAGAGAGCTCAAAAGGCCTTTAAGGTTAGATTGGAGAGATCCCATTTTGCTTTAGGGAAGGACATAAACCTGGAAAAGGTCGAGAGTTTATCTTTGAGGGATTTGGTGGGTAGGTTTGAGTATATATTATTGAATATATTGGAGATTCCTAAGTGGAACAGTGAGGTTTGGAAACCCCTTCTTGGCTATTTTCCAAAGCTTAGTTTGCTAGTGAATAGATGGTGTTGTTTTCGCTTTCTAACAGAGGAAGACACTACTTTGATTTTGGGGATGTTTTGGATTATTGGGAAGGGTTCTCCAGTATTAAGTAGATGGAACCTATCTTTTAATCCACTTAAAGAGAAGGTATTGAAGAGGAATATATGGATCCTCCTTTTGGGATTTTCCTTGCAATTATGGACAGGGAATTTTTTTGTTGATATTGTCAATTTGGTTGGAAAATTTACCTATTTGGATAAAAAAATGTTGATTGCGGAGGAAAAATGAGTTTCTTCTATATTGGTGGAATTTGATGTCTATGGGGGTTCATTGGAAGAAGTCGAGGTCTATTTGGGGGATTGGAATTTTTTCTCACGCTTGGACTTTTGGAAAGTCCCTTTCTATTGTCATATGTGTTGAAGGACAGGTCATTTAAGAAATAAATGTCCAAGGGTTTTAGAAGAGCTCTCAGAAGATGGTGATAAAGAGTCAAAGGGTTGAATCTCTTCTTTACAACTTCAAGATATTGAGGGTGGAGAGAAGGCTGTTGAAGGATTATCTTATGAAGATTCTCCTCTTCAATCTCATGTGGATGATTCAACATCTTTTTTGGGTAAGTTGAAATTGCTCTTCCCTTCATTTTATAGTACTCTCTCAGATGAGGAACTTCATTTTATTAAAGATGTTGAAGATAAGCGTAATCTTCTTTCTGAAGTTACACAGGATTCTAGTAACCCTTCCTTCATTCCCACTGTGGGTTCTTTCCAATATTTTGACTCGGTCTTTTGTTTTGGGGTGTACACTTCTAAGGGATTATCTAAAAATGATATAACTTGTGGGAAGTTTATTTCAGATATTATATCCTTTGAGTCTACTATGGTTTTGTCCTTTGGAGGGGAGGGTACTGTTGTTCATTTTTATTCTCCGTTTTCTTTAGGTGCTTCGATGGGGAATGATTTTCGATTCAATATTCCTATTGATTTGGGGGTTTGTCTTGTGGGTCATAATCCCATTTCTAGTCCTAATGGATTTTTTGAAGGGTTAGGATCTAAAAAAATTGTGTACGATGTGGCTGGGATAAAAAAATATGTAGATGGTTCTACAGGTTCAACTCTTATTCCCTCTTATAATCTGACCTTCTTTCCAAGTATAACATCTTCCTGAAGCTCATTCATATATTCGAGATCAAACTCATCAAAAGAAGGTACTTGAACATGTTCTTCTTTGTCCAAAATCATAGGAGGCTCATAGAGTTTCAAGTTTTCCACATTAACAAAGGAATACATTTGCATATAAGGAGGAAAATCTAACTGAAAAGAATTATTACCAACTTGATCCAAAATTGTAAAAGGTCCATACCTGATTGGTTTCAACTTTATACCTTCACCTTGGAGATGGTATTTTCTTATATGAAGCCATACTCGATCACCAATTTGAAAATGATGATCCACTCGATGTTTGTCATGCCTTTCTTTATACTTGGCCTGACTTGATTCCAACTACTCTTGTACTACTTGATGTATTAACTGGATCTGTTGAATAAACTTCAAAGCTTTATCCACATCAACTTGGCCATATCCCACTGGATCTTTCTCATAAACAACGTCTAAGGGATACTTTGGAAGAAAACCAAAACATGTCTCTAAAGGAGACCTTTGTGTTGAAGAGTGTATAGTTATGTTGTAGGCATGTTGAACATTATTTAATTGTTCATCCCACAGCTTGGGATGCCTGGAACAATATCCTCGAAGAAGATGTACTACTGTCTGATTGACCACTTAAGTTTGACCATCATTTTGTCGATGAAATGTTGTGCTCTTCTTTATCTTTGTGTCCATAAGTTTCCATAAAGATGACCAAAATTTCCCAAGGAAGCGGGAATCTCAATAAAAAATAATCCAAGTAGGTAGTCCAAAATGGACCCATACATGTTGGAAGAACAAATGAGCAGTCATCTCAGCTGTGATCTTCTTTTTACAAGGCATTAGAATGCACATTTTACTAAATCTATCCACAACAACATATAAGTAATCATGTCCTTTTCTAGACATTGGAAACCCTCCTACAAAATCCATTGAAACACTTTCCCATGGATGGGAAGGAACGAAAAGTGGAGTGTACAAGCCTAACTTTTTTTTACTTGGCTTACTTGTTGCACACATAACACATCCCTTTACATACTTGGACACAGTATCATTCATTCGAGGCCAATAGAAAAAAATTTGTAATTGTGCTACAGTTTTTCCTACACTAAAGTGCCCTGAAATGAGAGAAGTGTGTGCCTCTCTTATCACATGTACTCTTTCACTTTGTGGAATACAAATATTTCTAATATGATACAACAACTTGTCATGAATATGATAATTCAATTCTTCATTTTGAGATCCATGTTTTAGTGATTCATATACTTCTTTGTAATATTCATCCTTAGTGTATTGTTCAACATAAATTGAATGTACCAAAGGAATTTGTTGAATAACAGTTGAATCATTTGTTGGAGGTCTTGATAACATATCTGCAACTTTGTTCGGAATACCTTTCTTATACTCAATGATCAAATGAAATTGTTGTAGAAAACCCATCCACCTTAAATGTCTCGATTGTTGTAGCTTAGTTTGAGATTGAATATATTATAGTGGTTGATGATCAATATGTATAATTGTTTTTTTTCCCATTAGGTAATGTTTCCACTTATTCACACTTTGTACTAATGCATACAATTCGTTATCATAGGTTGGATAGTTAATTATTGCTTTAGAGAAGGCTTCATAATGATAGCATATTGGTTTTTTAAGTTGCATTAAGACTGCCCCCATGGCATAACCACTAGCATCAGTATCTATCTCAATTGGTTGTTGTAGATACGATAGTGCAAATACTGGAGCTGTACTGATATTTTCTTTCAAAGTGTCGAAGGCCTTATGTGCTTTTCCTTCCAACTCAAATACTTTGTTCATACCTATCAAAGCATGTAATGGAGAATCTATGAAGGAGAAGTTAGCAATAAACTTCCTCCAGTATTGGGATACTCCCAAAAAGCCTCTTACCTCGGTTACATTATTTGTCTTGGGCCAATTCACAATGACCTCAACTTTAGAGGGATCTATCCTCAGTTCACCACCCCCTACAATGTAACCTAGATACAGTAAATATGTCTTCCCAAACTCCAATTTGGACATCTTTAAGTACAATTTTTCTTTTACAAGTACATCCAAAACTTGTTTGACATGCTTGACATGTTCTTCCCAAGTACGACTGAAAATCAAAATATCATATAAGTAGACTATGAAAAAGTAATCAATGAAGGGCCTACACACATCATTCATCACCCTCATAAATGTTGTGGGTGCATTACAAAGACCAAAGGGAATTACCATCCATTCATACAATCCTTGTTTAGTTTTGAAAGAAGTATTTCAAATATCATTTTCATGAATTCTAATTTGATGATAGCCACTTCTTAAGTCTAACTTAGTGAAAAAAGTTGCATTCTTAAGTTGATCCAAAAGATCATCAACCCGAGGAAGAGGATACCTTTTCTTAATTGTGATTATGTTTAGTGCCATGTAATCAACACACATACGCCATGTGCCATCCTTCTTTGGCAAAAAAAAAATTGGTGTACCACATGGAGAGGATCTTGGTCGAATGTCCCCTCTTTCAAGCAATTCCTAAACCTGCTTCTTTATCTCTTTATTTTCAATTGTTGAAGACCTGTACATGCCAATGTTAGGAAGTGGTGCATCCTGTTGTAAGAGAATCTCATGTTGGATTTCTCTTTTGGGTGGTAATCCTTTAGGTTCTTGAAACAAGACATCATAATCAGTTACAACTTTATTTAATTCGTTCTTAAGTCTTGGATCACATCCTTTAAAAGATTCACTTTTACCAACATCCTTTTCTTTAACAATCATAAAAACAAAATTCTTACTATCATTTACTAGCCTCTTCATTTGACATGCGGAAACTAATGAAATATTAGTTTTCATGCAATGTGCATGAACAACATATTCAATACCATTTTTAGTGAGCTGATATCTGTTAGTTTTCCTGTAAAATATATCCTTCCTATCATAAAGACAAGGAATTCCCAACACAATACCACATATATCTAATGGAACCACATCCATATCTACTTCATCAATGAATCCAGAAGTAATAGCAAACCTAAGTCTACAATGTTTTTTCACTTGTAATTGTGCATTATCACATACCCATCTGAGAGGATAAGGTTTAGGGTGTAACTCTACAATGTTTTTTCACTTGTAATTATGCATTATCACATACCCATCTGAGAGGATAAGGTTTAGGGTGTAACTTAGTTTCCAAATGAATTTTCTTAACTGTCTCTTCTGAAATGAGATTGGATTGTGATCCACTCTCAAAAAGAGTGTTGCTTGGTTTTGCAACCAAGCTTGTGCAATGGGAACCTATCAACAATGTGATAGCAGTTTCAATATAGAAAGCGAAAACGATTATGAATTAAATCTAAATCTAAACTAACATGTGCATATAACAAATAAATCTAAAAACGGTTCATAGAAAGAACAAGAAATTAGAATGTTTTGTATTATCATACCTCAAATGGTGAGGATATGTGGTGTTGAGCAGCTCTAAGGGTGAGATGCTCCAGGCTCCAATGGTCTCTTCTCCAAGATTGCTACAATAGTCAAGAACTCAAGAGAGTTTTTGACAGCATGAGGATAGGATGATGGATGGATGGAAAGTGAGGAGCCCCTACCACCTTTTTATAGTTTTTGGTGGTGGGGAATACCATTATGGTTTTGAGGAAACCAATGGTATTGACCAACATGGTTTAGGTACATTTTTCCCTCTTTTTTCCTTTTTTGAATATTTTTAATATTTTTATTCCCTTTTAATATTTTTGGGAATTCTGGACCCTTTTTTAGGGTTTTTTATGTTTTTTGAGGAAAAATATATCTTTTGAGGGGAAAAAGGGTGTATTATGGTCTTTTGGTGACCTTTTGATGGCTTTAGAGGCTCAAATAGTGGAAAAGTGGACAAATGGGTCATGTGAATAAGGAAATGAGCTAGTGAGAACTTTTTGGGTGTTAACAGATTGCCCCCTGATGTGTGAGGGTAGGAGCTTATCGTATGGCCGATAGACATCATATTTCTTTTGTCTTTTTCCTGGGGCTTGGGGAAGAGAAGAGACCGTTTGGAGACTGGATCAACAGCCCTTGGAAGCTGCAAAAACAAAAAATATTACATGGCCTCAATATGAATGAGGAATAATCTCTAATAATGGACGAGGCGGGCATACCCATTCTCGTATCAAGACATATACATAACAATTAGTCCTAAGAAGGGGGACCTGAATAAGACATAAAAAATATGTTGGTACATCATAATTGTCCAAAGGGGACACTATTCTGGGATGTATTCATGATCATAACATGACTGATCTCAATAACTGATACACTGGAATAAAGTGACAACCGTTCTGAATAAGGTCTCAGAAGGGTTGATGAACTGCTGAAACTAAAGGTGTCCAACATCTGTAGGGACTGAATGACTATGAGTCATCTCTGAGAAGTACATGTAATGATATACTTGAGGGAGTATAAAACTGGGGTACATCTCAATACTGTCGCCATGCGCAACCCGGATATCTATAGGAAAATGTAACTGGTTGTGTCCATAAGTAGACTCTCAAATGTGGAAGAGTCAGGTGGTATCCGGGGTCTTCAACAAAAAACTGAAAGGACCAATACCCTGTGCGAGTCTCAACGATGCGATCAAGGTGTTGAAGTCGAGCATGTGAGAAACAACCATTTGGAGAGGCACTAAGGACTCTTCTCGAAATGATTCGTAGGCACTCATCATAAATGGTGATGAGTCTAAGACACAGGGACCTCTAGGTCTATCCTCTGGAATAAATTTGGTTGGTGTCGACAGAGGGAGACTAGCAACTAACAAGGCAATGATGTTTCATTGATAGGAGCGCGAGGTGTAGAACTGAAGTGTGGTAGTACTGAGCGTAGGACTGACATACTGTGGGGATGGGAAATAACTAGGGTCATAGAGTGGGTGGACTCAAACTTCCTTTGTTCAGAGAATGATGACATGGTTGACCTAGCAGCGTAGGAAACTAACTTGTAGGTGCAGGGATCATAGCTTTAAGGACTGAAGGGTATGTATTGACTCTGGGGGAACATGCTGATGGATGCTGTAGAGGGACTCTCAGGGCGACATAGTGTAGAATACTCTGAACAAAGGTGACCAAAATGGGGAAGCTGCCATATGAGTAGACATGGTCTGTTGTGGCGCCAAGAAGCACCATTGGGTCCTTCTTCATAGTTTTAATGAGCTCCAAGAAGGGATAAAAGTGTGCTCTGAAATGGTACTGTCCTGTGGATTTTGTGAGCCCAGGACTATTCGTGCTCATGAGTGCTTTCATTTTTAAGGAGTCTGAAAACGATAAGAAAACTCTGCAGTGGTGGTGGCATACTGGCCTATGGATTTTTACGAGCCCAGGATGGTGATTGCTCATGGTTGATTTCATGTTTAGAGAGTCTGAAAGCGGTAAGTGGACTCCATTGGTGTTCTTTTTCGTAAGTTAGTCTCCAAGGTCTGAAAAAGCATAAAATGATGCAAATGGAGAACTCTTCTAGCCGATGTGACTAGAGTATTCCTTTTTCGTAATTAGTCTACAAGGTCCAGAAAAGGGGTAAACTTATACTAGGTAGATGCCCTTTCAGATACGTTTAGAGAGCATGAAAGGAAGCAAGATTGCTCGGTGATTGTTTTAGGAGTAAGAAAAGAGCTTAACAGAAACTCCCTAAGTGCCTTTTTCGTAAAAGGAATTGCTCGGCCTGAAAAAGGGGGTAAAACTATACCAAACAAAAAGGTATTAATGAGAGCAAGAAATGGTCTCAAGCATCGTCATGAGAGCGGAATATTGAATCCGGTGACATAAAGATTGTCAAAAATAGGCAACGGCCAATATGGCACGCAAACCGAGGTGATGAGTGGCATTTTGAAAAAATGCCCGAAAATAGGGGTGAGAGCAAGAAATGATCTCAAGCATTATCACGAGCGTGGAAAACTGATTCCGGCGGTATAAGATTCATCAGAAATGGAAAATGGGCCATGTGGCACGCAAACCGAGGCAACGAAGGGCCATGGAAAAAATGCCTGAAAGATATGGAGTTGAGAGCGAGAAATGATCTCAAGCGTCATCACGAGCGCAGAAAACTGAATCCGATGGTATAGATTCATCACAAACAGATGACGATCGATGTGGCACGCAAACCGAGGCGATGAAGGGGCATGGGAAAAATGCCTGAAAGATATGGAGGTGAGAGCAAGAAATGATCTCAAGCGTCATCACAAGTGCGGAAAACTGAATTCGAAAGTATAAGATTCGTTAGAAACGGACGATAGCCGATGTGGCATGCAAACCGAGGCGACGAGGGGGCATGGGAAAAATGCCCGAAAAATCTGGAGGTGAGAGTGAGAAATGATCTCAAGCATCGTCACGAGTTCAGAAAACTGAATCCGATGGTATAAAAATTGCCAATAAACTGACAACAACCGATGTGGCATGCAAATCGAGGTGTCGTGGGGCATGGAAAGAATGCCCGAAAGTTTTTGGTGAGAGCGAGAAATGATCTCAAGCATCATCACGGGCACGGAAATATGAATCCGAGGTGCAAATGGTGCGAAAAACGGAGGTCATAAGGACTCTGGAATGGTCATAGGAAATAACTAGGTTAAAAAATGGCTACAAATAAAGGTGATCCCACCAAGCCAAGGATGTAGTGGTGGGGAGAAATGATGACCTGCGGGGGAAGAATACTAGGTGTACCAAATCAAATCAAATATACAAGTGATATGTGACCTCAAAAATGGTTGGGATCACGCATGTGAAAAAGTGAGCAGGATTAATGACCTGCCCCCATGCTATGTGCATGGGGTTTATGATTGTGGATCACATATGTGTTGGTTTGAACAATGGGGTCATTGAAATAATGAGATATATGTGATGGGGAAGGTTCAAAATGATTGATCATGCCCCCTATCCTAGGGTCGAGGTAATCTATTATGCCCCCTAACTCAGAGGTGTCAATGTGGTGCAGATGTTGTCTCAGAGAGGGATCAATAGGGCATTGAGCAACTGTTGGCGGGGTGGTATACCATGAGGCTGTGGGCCGTGGTGGCATACTGAAGTGATGATATGATGATGGGGGATTCCCCTTGTGGGATGGATGCCCCCAGTATCTTCGACGAGAATCACGATGATGATGAGTAGGAAAGGTTTTGGGCCTGCCCCCATGCTGTGGACATGTGGTTTCCTCTTTGATTTGAAAAGGTTGAATATGTGGTTTGGAGGGATCAATGGAAGGGGTTGACCGGACAAAGGGGTCTCCATTGGAAACCATGTAAATTGTGTTAATATCTTCTGAGGAGGAAGATGGTGGGGGATGAATTTCCTCAATGAGAGGAGGGGATATCTCTAGGTCGGCATTATTCAATTCATATAGTGCTGCTCTGTAGTCTGGTAGATCGGGGTAGTGATGTGAATAATGGTCGTAGATTCCGCATATTGCACAAGGATGGTTTGTGCGCAATGATTTATCACAAGATTGAGGTGGTAATTCTAATTTAACAACTGGAATGTTGGTGTCATCATCCAACATATTCATGTGTTCTTGAAGTGTTGGTAGTTGTGGACATAGATGGGTGGCATGGCCAATATCGTCGCACAAGGAGGACTTAGGGATCACACGGGTTGGGGGATTCGCAGCTAATTTGGGAGTCACTGGGGGGGTGCGAGTGGTCGGTGCAGTGTTGTAGGTTGGTGGACCTCTTCCCCCAGTGTTGCAGGATTGAGGGGGGACATAACTAGATGTCGATGTAGTGCCCCCTGTTGGAATTGATTGGTTTTGGGAGTTCGAACCACCAGGTGGTGGGCGATTTTGGGGGTTTGGTATGCCAGGTGGTGGATGGTTTGACATATTCATAGGTTGTACCGGTTGTAGGACAACGGTTGGAGTCGGTGGGGGAGTTGGGGCAGGTAAGTACCATACAGGTATTCCTAACGTTAAACCAGGAAGGTTGAGTGTAGCCATTACTGGTGAACTGACAACTCCGAAAAACGGGAACAAGAACGAGATAGTATGAATTGGCGTTGTTCTGATATGAGTAGGCACTGTGGGTGTTTGTGGTAGTGACGAGGGCTGCTGTGTGGTGTGCGAAAGGGTGCACAAATCGAATGTTTTTGTTATCGGTAAAGGTGGTGGGATCGATGGAAATGTGGAAGTCATAGGTGACTCGGTGTAGATTCCAGGACCAATTGACGAGACAAATGATGTCGGTGCAGTTTGAACGGTTTGTTCAATCATTGGTAACACATTTTGAGGGGCTGCAGGGGCGTTAGGATCATAATATGTGAGTTGATCAATCTTGATAACGCATCCTTCATGTGGGAACATCATGAGGCAGAACACAGATGAAGCGACGGCTTTCATTTTGTACATATAGCTACGTCCAAGAAGGAGGTTGTAGTCGATCTAGGCATTGATCACTTCAATGTCGATGAGAACCAATTTGCCGCCTAGTTCTACGGGTATGTTCGCTAAGAGGCCTTGTGGTTGAGCTGAGCACCTGTCGTAAGCTCGTAATGCTGTGGTGGATGGTTGTAAAGTGGGGGAGCCAAGTTTCTGCCACATAAGAGTGGACATAACGCAGGTTGAAGCTCCTTCATCGATGATGCATCGATGCACAACAAGGTTTCGAATGTTTACAGATACTTGGAAGGCCAAATTTGATGGTAATCGAGGTTCGGCTTGGTCTAAGTCAAAATCCATCATATATGTATCGTTAGGGTCTACTCCTCCGATGGCGGATAGTAGTAGTTTTCGTTGTGCAGGGCATGTTTTCAATACCTCTAAAGCAGACATAGCAGCGGGGGATTGTGCTAAATCTTCCACGATGTTATAATTGGATGTTGCGCGAGCATTAGGATTGTTGTTAATCCTTCGCAAAGGGATGCGAGGGATTTTAGGTCCTCCATCCAACGGCATATTTGGTATGCGTAGTGGTTCATCTGATGGAAGGGAGGTGGATGCGTCAGTGGGAGGAGTTTCTGGGGGTGGGCCGTACTGATTCCTGCGAGTCTGGAGGTTGACGCCATTGGATGACATCATTAATAAATGGTGTGTGCCTGAATCCGTATGTTGATAATCAGTTGCGGCATAGGTGATTTGCTGTTGAGGTGCAGCAGATCCTTGTGGGGGATCCATTGGGCGAGCATTTACTACTCCTTGGTTTGGAAATGGGTTTTGCAATATCATGGGTTGCAGTTGATTAAGTTGAGCTGGTTGTCCAGCGTGGCCCTAGAGTTGGGCATCATCAGCCCAAAGCTTGCGTGCTTTATCTAAATGGGGGCAGTTGTGAGTGTAGTGGCCATAGACTCCACATATAGAACATGGATGGTTTGTTCTCAGGTTATTGTTTTTGGCCTGTTTGGGATGACGATCAGGATTCTGGTTGGGGGGAGCAGCATTGCTATTATTTGGAGGATTGGGTGGTGGTGGACCTTGATTATGTTGTTGGTTGTTTCCGCGGCTACATCCTCTTCCGCGGTTTTGTTGTCCGCCCTAGTTGCATTGGTTGTTGTTTTGTTGCTGGGGTTGATTGTGTCGTGTGTACACTTGCCCTTGAGTAGTGGGAGGATTTTGGGGTGCCGCAGGTGCGGGAGCAGGTTGCGGTGGATAGTAAGCTGGTGGGGCTGGGGGAGGTCCAGTTGCCTGCTGGGGTTGTTGGTAACCCTGAGCTATTGGAAGTGTTGGGTTAGCTGGTATAGCCTGCTAGGGGTAATACATTGGTTGGGCCAGTAAGTGAATTGGGTTCTGGGTGGCCGATTGGTTATAGTATGTGGGTGTTACATAGGTCAATGGCGCTTTCCTGTAGCAATGTGGTGGACAAGAGGGTCCATGAGTGTGATGATTTTGATTCGTTGCAGCATACGAAGTCGTAGCTCCAGAATTAGATGTAGCCCTAGAGAGGTCTAGGGTGTTTATGGTGCTCACCATGCTAAAAGGTTTATTTTGTGTCGTGACTTGGCCAATAATACCATCAGTGGCATGTGATGCCCCCGGAGCGTCACCGCGTGAAGAATCACCTCGTGGAGTGTCTAGTATGATGGTGTAGAGATAGCCTGACTGGGCATAAATCAGGTCAAACTGTTGAGCTTTTAAGATAGCTTCTTCTTCTGACTGGGGTCATTCGGAAGCTACATCTTTGGCTATGAGGGATAGGAGTGATTTGAGAGACCAATCCAAAAATATAAGGTCGTCCAGTTTTATCTTGCAGAGGCTACAGCGCTTGCACCACTCATGGATATGGTCGGTGATGTGGGTAGCCGTGTTTTGTCTACAAGACAACAATATTTCAACTCCTGCATCATAGCGTACAGGTAGCTGAAAAAACTGAAGGAAAGTGGAGGCGAGGGACGTAAATGTATGGTGGGTCCCATGTGGTTGCTCAATGTACCACTTGGCTGCAGAGCCAGTGAATGTTTGTTGCAACAGTCTTAGTCTAATGGAGTCATCCACTATGGAGTTAAATGAACACCATAAGTGAAATGACATTATGTGGTTTTGGGGATCTTCCCCAGCTTTTCCTTCAAACTTGGGGATGTCCGAGGGAAGCTTTGTAGGCATGGGTGGCCATGTAGGGTTGTGCCTGATAGGATCGTTGGTTAACCTGGCTAGGTCTGGTAAGTTCAGACTAGCCATGTATGGTAAACTAGCAGATGGGTGTGTCGTAGTGACTGGGACATAACTGTTAATAGTGGAATTATGTAGTTGTCCAGTGGCCCCTAAGGGTATGCTAGGTATGGAAGGTATGTTTCCTCCAACCGATGTGATGTGGGAAGGACCAGTGCTCCCAAGTGCAACATGGGTTGCAGAGGGGTTAGGAATAGTGCCAGGAATTCCTGGGATCTGGGTTGTGGTAATGAGAGGGGGTGTGACCCCTATGTTGGGCATACCCATGACAGGTGGTGGCCCTGTGTTGGGCATACCTAAAGGTGGAGTGGCCCCTATATTAGGCATGCCTAAAGGGGTTGTTGTTACCATGGGTGGTACAATAGTAGTAGGGTTTGTCGATGTATCTCCAATAGCACTGGTGAAAAGGGGGTCGTATTGTGATCTAGCCATGGGGTTGGTTGGTGATGTTTCAGTAGGGTGTTCAGATTCAGCCTCAAAATCGGATGTGAAGTGAGGCACATCAGAATCGGATGACTGTGTTCTATGCCGATGACGTGTCGAGTCAAGGGATAAGGCTCTATGTCTATGACGTGTAGAGTCAAGTGTACCGAACTGAGGGGGTTCACCCTGAAAACGGTGGGATCGTCTTAAATTCTCAATGGTGATAAATGTATAAAAATTCCAGTGGAAGGTGGTGATTAAAAAACTCGAAACCCTAGTGCAACAATGAGTGCAAGAGGGGAGTGAAAAAATAATGGCTCTCAGGCCAACAACCAACCTCAAAAGCACTTATTATAACATATGTGCTATAATAAGTGGAGGGATCCAACAAAAGTGGTCAGAATACCAAAAGTCAAACAGTTCCTAGAAAAAAGTGGTGCTCACTAGACCAAAGGTGGGTATTGTATCATGCAAACACCTAACTAGAAGTATTGTGAGTCAACAAATGATATTCTCTGCAAGGTGATGAAATCCAAGTCAGACAATATAGAATGTTGAATCAACGGCTAGATATCCCCCTACCGGGAGGGACACCGGGTATACAATCCTAAAGAATGGCAACTAGGATACCTTGTTCATGACACGTTCGGTTGGGTGAATCTGTAATTTGCTTCTATCGCCGCTGTACCCCCATACGGGTGTGCACCAAGAATTTCGAAAGGTATCCTTCGGTTACTGAATGGATTGCGGTATTCCACTCAGGCTTCCGGAACAAGTCTGACTACTTCAACCCTCCTAAGGGAGAGGCCTTCCCGATAAATTGGTTGATAACCGTGTCAAAATTATAAGGAATTTTTGGGACCCTAAAAAACAACCACTATGTCTCAGATGTAAAAAATTGAGGGGTGTTATTGGCACACCTATCCCCTCAATCCTACCTAACTACAAGATTCTTTTAAGTGCTCCCCAAGTGGGGTTAAAAAGTTTGTTGAGTTAAGGTAGATTTTAAGGCTCAATTTAAATAATGTGGCAGATTGGGTGCACGTGTGATTATTGAACTGAAATTGATTTGCCTCGCTTGGGCGATTGATTACAAATAAAAGAAAAGATGCTTCCAGTTTGCAAAAAATAAAGGCGTTTTTTGAAATGTAAATGCTTGAAAAAACAATTCAAAAATAATGGATTTTTGAAATAATTTAAAGGGAAGCAAATAACATAAATATTTCAAGAAATAAATGGATCTCTTAAAAAATATTGCTTGGGCAAACTATTGAGCAAAAAGTGAAACCTATGATCTAAAAATAATGCTGAAAATCTTTCTTTCACTTACTGAAAATTTTTTTAAAAAGACTTTTTAATGGAGCATTTGTAAATAGAAAATAATTCACTATGATTGTGATAATGGAGAAAAAATAATGCTGTAAAATAAGCTAAATGGGAAAAAAATACAGCAAAAAATTTTCTAAAAAATTAGTCGAATTCAAAATAACAGCATCGCGGGTTTTAGGGCAAAAGCCGCGATGTGTAGCGCGGGTTTCAGCCGCGAAGTCGCGATGTGCAGCATGGGTTTCGGCTGTGAAGTCGCGATGTGCAGCGTGGGTAATGGCCACAAAGCCACGATGTGCAGCACGGGTAATGGCCACGAAGCCGCGATGTGCAACACGGAAAAAGGCCGCAAAGCCGCGCGGAAAAGTGTCGCGAGGTCACGATGAGCCGCGCGACTGTCGAGCGAAAAGTCGCGAGGCGAAAAATGAAAAATGGACGCCGAAAAATGAACCCGAAAATGGAAATTTCAGGCTGTTAATGGCTACAGAAAGGGCCAAGATCTAGAAGAGCAATGGATCTGTTGTCTAGTATGGTAGATCTGTAAATTAAAATGATTTAAAACTAACAAAAACTAAGATCTAAAGAAAAAAACCAAGATCTAAGAATTCGAAGCCAGCGGAGTCACTAAAAACTGTTGCTTGGTTTTGCAACCAAGCTTGTGCAATGGGCACCTATCAACAATGTGATAGCAGTTTCAATATAGAAAGCAAAAACGATTATGAATTAAATCTAAATCTAAACTAACATGTGCATATAACAAATAAATCTAAAAACAATTCATAGAAAGAACAAGAAATAAAAGAATGTTTTGTATTATCATACCTCAAATGGTGAGGATTTGTGGTGTTGAGCAGCTCCAAGGGTGAGATGCTCCAGGCTCCAATGGTCTCTTCTCCAAGATTGCTACAATAGTCAAGAACTCAAGAGAGTTTTTGACAGCATGAGGATAGGATGATGGATGGATGGAAAGTGAGGATCCCCTACCACCTTTTTATAGTTTTTGGTGGTGGGGAATACCATTATGGTTTTGAGGAAACCAATGGTATTGACCAACATGGTTTAGGTACCTTTTTCCCTCTTTTTTTCTTTTTTGAATATTTTGAATATTTTTATTCCATTTTAATATTTTTGGGAATTCTGCACCCTTTTTTAGGGTTTTTTATGTTTTTTGAAGAAAAATATATCTTTTGAGGGGGAAAAGGGTGTATTATGGTCTTTTAGTGACCTTTTGATGGCTTTAGAGGCTCAAATGGTGGAAAAGTGGACAAATGGGTCATGTGAATAAGGAAATGAGCTAGTGAGCACTTTTTGGGTGTTAACAAAGAGTATCTATTTTTGTATGCTTAGAGATTACTCTTATGTGAAATAACTCACTTATTTTTCTTTCATCAACAACAGATTCATGCTTTGTATTAGAAGCAAAAGGATTTTAACCTTGTATTCCCATAGCAACAGTCTTAGTCTCATCCCCTGAGTCAGATCCCAAATCATGTTGGATAGCTGTAGCAGTGGTCTTCTTGTCCTCCTTATTTCGAAACTTCTCAGGATTGAGCTCTGGATGAAGCCTCCAACATTTGGATGCATCATGACCCTTTTTTTGGCAATGTGATCATGTAGGTTTATCTCCTTCTTTCTTCATTGTAGTTGTATGCTTCCCTTTCCCTTTACCTTTGAATTTGTTTCTTTCAGATTTATAATGTTTCTTTGAAAAGTTTTCATTTGTATTCTTCCCCTTTGAATCCATATGAGTCGCTTGAACGCAAACCTCATCAAGGTTAGTTGGATTAAACATAAGTATCATATGACGTAAATAATTATGTAATCTACCTATGAACTTGAGAAGAATTTCTCGAGTGTAGAGAGGTATACCAATTATTAAAGCTCTCTTTCGAAATTCTTGTGTGTACTCTTGCACACTTTGTCCCTTACCTTGCCTCAAATTTTGTCAATCCACCATGGCTTGTTGCATGTATCCCAATGGATAGAATTGCTTCTTTAATGCTGACTTGAACTCATGCCAACGAGATATGATGTTTCCTTTTGAGGCAAGATCCTTTTGAGTTCTTCTCTCCCACCATATGAGAGCGGTCCCTCCAAGTTGGAGAGAATCTAACTGAATTTTCAAGCTACCTCAAGTGAACTTTTGAATCCTACAATAAACCTCTATTTGATAGATCCAATTATCCAATTTTTCAACATTAAGCTCTCCATTATAAACAGGTAAATCAAAATTAATATCAATTTTAAATTGAGGCACATTGAAATTAACTTTTTGTTTTTCAGGTGAGGAATTTAAAGATCCATAAAGAAAAGATGGTGGAGAGGGAGGAGTTTTAGGAAGTTCCTCAGCACCTCCTTCTTCTTTACCTTTGGCATGAGAAGAACCACCTTGTTCTCCCTTCTTCCAATCTTGATAAATCTCTTCCACCATACTTTGCATATTCATTAAAGCTTTAAGGAATTCTCTTTCAGAAGGAATTGAAGAAATCTCATTTTCTCCTTTTTTTGAATCCATTCTTCCTCTTCTTGAACCAATATCTGGATCAATTTATTCAAGCTCTCCTTCACCTCTCTAAATCGTTTCTCTTATTAACATAAACAAACTCACAATGCAATGGTTAACCTAGCTCTGATACCAAACTTGATCTGAAAATATTTCAGGATCTTTTTAACCACAAAATTGCATGTGAAATTTGCATGTAAATACTCATAAAAATGGCTTTTAAAGATGAATTTAAAATGCTCAAATAAAACACATAAGCAAATAAAACAGATATGCAAACCAAATATTGAAGACAAAATATGATAACGGAGTTCACCCTTCTTGGGCTACGTCTCTGGGCCACTTTCAATGAGAAGGTCGATCTTATTAAGTCTTCAAAGCTTACATATATGGGTTTCTGGAAACACCTCTGAATTCTGTCAGTCAAACTTAGAAATGGTCTCTAACACTGCATTCCTCTTGAAATTATGATAAAAATGAGTATAAATTCGACTATGTTTGCCTAAGGCCTACTCTGGCACACAAATCGACACAACCTCTACTTGTAGCTGTACAATCTGTATGGAATTCCACCTCAGGAAGCGCACCAATTAATGACTATACATTTACCTCGTGATCTATGCATTTTTTTCCTCGAGATCTATGTCAAAAATGTGCTCTGTACATGCCTTTTCGTGGCTCCAATGCATATTGGGCGCGAAATGGAGGGCCATGCACCCATTTTTGGCCCCCATTTCTGCCTTGAAATTACTAACCAAAATTCGTTGTTTACCATACAACGAATAGGATGTGTCCTGGAAATAATTCGTTGTGCCTTTAGGGCATAGGTCCCAGGGTCAAACCCGCGGGGCTCCCCCTTTGGGTGTTAATATTGAAACGTTGCATTTGTTAGTGGTTTGGTTTGTATTGCGGTGGCGTTGTTGGAATGTGACTTGGCTTGTGTGTTGGTGATTTGTAATTTGGATTGGCGTCCACGTTGTTGGCTCCATCATTCCACGTTGGTTGGTTGGTTTTTCCACAAGGCCTCAGTGTTGGCCATGGGGTCGAGGGCCTAGCCCTCTATTTCGCCCATTTTTTAAATGAAATCTAAAACTTTAAATACAAGTTGAGTTCTAAACATTTTAAGTAAGATCGGCAGGAATTATGGTTAGGCGGACTCTCTGGAGACTTTGGCGGGTGTGAGGAACCTGCAACAATTAATTGATAAAATGCACAATATATTGGATCACAGAATATTTTTATTGATCACGGGCCACTTCAAGGGGGAAACCTCCTTTGAGAAAGCTCAATACAAATAACTTCACGGTGCCTTCATTGGCCTCAACACACACTTATATACTAAATCTAGGCGCCAATACTATCGGTCAAAACCATGGGCCAATACAAACTATGGATCAACAAATACTATGGGCGGCTTACAAAGCATATGCGCCCAACAACAATAACACAAACTATGGATCAGCAATTACTACGGTACGACTTACAAATCATATGCATCCAACAACAATATACTAACAAAGTAAAGAGAAGGGTTGACATGGGTTCATAACATCCCCTCCCCTTTAGAAAAAGCTTTGTCCTCAAAGCTTTAGATGTGGAAATTGTTGCTGAATCTCAAGGAGTGGTTCCCATGTAGCATCCTCTGGTTGCATTCCATGCCACTGAATTAAGACCTCTGTGATAGAGCAAGAGCGAAGCTGACGAGTGCGCTTATTGAGGACGGCCTCCGGCTCCAAAAGAATGGATCCTTCATTATCCAGTTCTGGTAAAATAGTTTGTCCGCTGATGTTGGTGCCAAGAAATTTCTTCAAACAAGAGACATGAAATACTGGATGAATGCGGGAAGAAGGAGGAAGTTACAATTTATAAGAAATGGACCCAATCTTCTGAAGAATCCTATATGGCCCATAGAACTTTGGAGTGAGCTTATAACACACTTTGAGTTTCAGGGAGGATTTCTTGTAAGACTGGAGACGAAGAAAAACCATATCACCTGCTTCAAAAGTGCGCTCAGAACGGTGCTGATCGGCTTGTTGCTTCATGCGATTTCTTGCCATGTGAAGATTTTCCCACAAAATGTGAAGAATCTGATCGCAATTTCAAAGGAATGTGTCAACCTCCTAAACTGGAGAACTACTGGGGGTGTATGGAAGAAGAACTGGTGGTGCCTGACCATAAATTGCTTCATATGGAGTCATTTTAGATGCAGTGTAGTAAGAGGTATTGTACCACCATTCAGCGAGAGGGAGCCACTTTTCCCGCTGATGCTGTTGTTGAGAGGTGAAGCAACGAAGCTAAGTTTCCAAGCATTTATTGATAATTTCAGTCTGACCATCTGTTTGTGGGTCATACCCTAAACTCATCTTTAGCTTGGTGCCAGTGTGGCAAAATAGTTATGTCCAAAAATGACTAGTGAAAGTCGCATCACGATCC
This sequence comes from Larix kaempferi, assembly GCA_027924585.1. Classification (NCBI taxonomy): domain Eukaryota; kingdom Viridiplantae; phylum Streptophyta; class Pinopsida; order Pinales; family Pinaceae; genus Larix; species Larix kaempferi. The sequence goes on from BSBM01000286.1 coordinate 976,559, forward strand.
GAGACAATGGAAGAAGGGATTCCATGAAGAGGAAATATCTGGTCCAAGAAAATTTGAGCGAATGAGGAGGCTGTATACTAATGGATGAGAGCACAAAAATGACTATATTTGGAGAGGAGATCAACCACAACCAAAATCATTGTCTTCCCTCCAGATTTAGGGATCCCTTCAATGAAATCCATAGAAATATCTGTCCAAATCTGGGTAGGTATGGGAAAGGGTTCGAACAATTCCGGAAGGAGTGTCGTTTCACCCTTATTGTGCTCATAGGTATCACATTCAGCCACCATCTGTTGAATTGTCCTTTTCATGCCCTGCCAAAAGAAGTTACGTCGTGCCCATTCATACGTTTTGAGGAACCCAGAGTGCCCTGCCGATGGAGAAGCATGGAGTTCATAGAAGATAGCCTGTTGAAAATTACATAGACCGAAAACCAAGGACACCGCTAACACACAAAGATCATAGATCAGTACACCAAATGTTTGACGTGATTAAAACCCCCTAGAGGGAAACAGTCCACAGCCACGGCCAAATAGCTTCTACACAGCAGTTTATTATGCAGAAGAAAAATATTACATGAGCTTCTCTCGATAATGGATCATTCGACAAGTGACCCTCCATGCTCTTTAAATAGAGATCATGGACCAATCAGGTGTTAAGCCACAGATCAAGTGTCATTAAGATCGAGAGAATTTGAATTGTCGGATCACTTTTTATCGTGATCGTCGGATTACATATATGCAAATGCATACCTAATGGATATATTAGACCAAGTTGAACTTAACTAACTCCTAAGTGTCAAAAATATCCTAACATCCTCCGTTAAGAACAACTTGGGATAGGATTGAAGGATTTACAAAGGTGACACAAAATTAGGAGAAGGAAGGAGGCATTGAAGCCTATCTCCCCTTAATGACAACTTCTTGTACTCCTAGCATAGTTTGAAGTTTGGAAAACTTCGCTTCTGTAAGAGACTTGATGAAAATGTTTGCAACTTGATCATTTGTCTGACAATATCACACTTCAAGAGCATGATCCTGGAGGAGCTTTCTAATGAAGTGCATGTGAAGTTCAATGCGTTTGTTGCGCTGATGTTGGACTGGATCTTTGGCTAACTGAATGGCACTCTGATTTTCACACCATAGTGTGGTCGGATGCTACAGCTGGAACCCAAACTCTGAAAGGATCTATTGAAGCCACATGGCTTCCTGACTAGCACGAACAGCTGCACGGTACTCGGCTTCGGTTGAAGAAAGAGCAAGTGCACGTTGTTTCTTAGAAGCCCAAGAAATAGGTCCTGAACCTACAGTGAATGCATATCCTGCAGTGAACTTTTGATCATTGGGGTCACCAGCCCAATCGGAATCAATGTAACCAACTAAAGAAGGAGTCCCCCCTGAACTGTAATGTATCCCGAACCGAACTATACCTCGAACATACCGAAGGATTCTTTTTGTTTCTTTCCAATTACTTTCATGAGAGCATTGCATATATCGGGCAACTAGACCAACAACAAAGGAAAGGTCAGGACGGGTGTGAGTTAATTACAAGAGGCTGCCAACAAGCTGATGGTACAAAGTAGCATCTAGTTTAGGTGTTGAACAAGTGGTATAAAGTTTGACTCCAGACTGGAAAGGAGAGGGAGCGGGTTTACAATCTTCCATGTGAAAGCGGTGGAGAAGATCACAGGCATACTTAGACTGGGAAAGGGAGATACCTTTCTGGGTTTGCAAGACTTGGAGGCCAAGAAAATAGTGCAAGTGTCTAAGGTCTGTCATTTCAAACTGCTGCTTAAGACTTAACTTCACATGATGGATAAGTTTGGGTTCACTACCAGTAAGGATTAGGTCATCAACAAAAAGGACTAGGATTATGAGATGGTCATTGACTTTCTTGGTATAGACATTTGAATCAGAATGGCATCTAGAAAAACCAGTATCTAGAAGAAATGTGTCCATTTTAGCATACCAGGACCAAGGGGCTTGCTCAAGGCCATAGAGAGATTTCTTGAGGAGACAAACAAGACTTGATTCAGACTGAATGTAACCAGGAGGTTTTTCCATGTAGATTTCTTCTTGCAAATTCCCATGCAAGAAGGAAGATTTAACATCCATCTGATGAACTTCCCAATGAAAAGATGCGGCAAGGGCCAGAACAAGGCAGATGGAATTCATTTTGGCTACTGGTGCAAAGGTTTAGGTGTATTCTATGCCTTCAACTTGAGAGAATCCTTTAGCAACTAGTCTCGCCTTATGTTTTTCAATACTTACATCTGGTCCATATTTGGTTCTGTAAACCCACTTACATCTGACAAGTTTTCTACCTTTGGGAAGAGGAACAAGATCCCAAGTGTTATTTTTCATTAAGGAGTTGTATTCTTCATCCATTGCTGCATCCCAATCTAGATGGCCAGAATCTTCTTTGAATGTCTCTGGATCACAGTTTTCTAGAACTTGAGCCAGAAGTAAGGAGAGGCGCTGAAACTGAGAGCGAGTACGAAGCTAATCTATAGGATCACCAACAAAATCACCTGCAGCTTCTCTAGTAGAACGGACCCATTTAGGAAGCTGTGAAGCTGGTGCTGGAGGAGGTTGACCATGAGGAGGAGTATTTTCATCCTCGCTATCATCATCATCTAAAGAAGTAACCAGATTAGGAGAAATATCAATAGGTGAAGAAGAAGAAGATGATGATGGCACAAGCACCGAATTAAGCTCGCAAGCCAATATATGTTCATCAAATTTGACGTCTCTTCTTATAAATATATCATGAGAATGGAGTAGAAGAAGCCTATAGCCTTTGACATCTTCAGAATAACCAACAAATATGCACTTTTCACTTTTAGGTTGTAAAGCTTTCCATTTTTCATCCAGAATATGAGCCCATGCTTCACTACCAAACACACGGAAATGACTGACATATGGTTTGTTTTTACTCCATGCTTCTTCCAGTGTAATCCCTTGTGAAGCTTTAGTGGGGGTGTGATTAATTATGTAATTTGCACAATTTATAGCTTCAACCCAATATGGAAGACTTAGTCCTTTAGCTTGGAGCATACAATTAGCCATTTCTTTTAGAGTGCGGTTTTTCCTTTTAGCTACACCATTTTATTGTGGTGTATACGGAACAGTATGTTGTTGTTGGATGCATTGTTCAATGCAGAAATTAGTGAACTTGTTGTTAACAAATTCTCCCCCATTATTAGATCTTAACTTAAGAATTTGATGACTAGATTGTTTCTCAACAAGGGCCTTGTAGGCTAAGAACATACCAAAAACTTCGCTCTTAAGTTTTAAGAAGTAAACCCAAGTGCGTCTGGAGTAATCATCAATGAAATTCAAGAAGTATTTGAAACCAGAGAAGGAAGCAGAAGGTAGAGGACCACACAAGTCACTGTGCACAAGATGCAAAGGAGCCGAGGCGTGCCAAGAGGCACGTTTGTCAAAACTGTCCCGATGATGATTTCCGAGTACACAACCGGAACAAACACCATCCTTGCAAGAGACCATAGGAAGACCTATCACCATATTTTCTTTACATAGTTGTTGCAATGAGCGATAATTTAAGTGACCAAATTGCTCATGCCAAAGCTTGCTCAATTCATCACTATGAGCAACAAAAACTAATGGAAGTGAAGATGACCCAAAGTTGTCAAACTCGTACAACCTGGTAATATTGTCAACTGTTCCAATAGTTAATACATGTTGTGGATCTTTTAAAATTCTAATTACAACTTCGTGAGGTGAAAACTCTACAGTTTTACCTTCACCGGAATGAGTGATCTAGTATACTGATAAAAGATTACATGAAAGAGTAGGAACACATAATACATCATTAAACTATTGATTGTCTAGATGAACAGTACCAGACCCTTCAACACTAAGTGATCTATCATCGCCAACAAATATTTGTTTGGTGTTACAGTTATTTAAATCAAAAAATATGGTTTCATCCTTAGCGATATGATAAGATGCTCCAGAATCTATAATCCATTCATTTGAAGAAGAACGAGAAGATGTTGTAAGTGCAAAACCAGAGGCTAAAAGTGCTTGTCCTAAAGATGAAGTTAAAGAAGAATCAAGCTGAGTGTGATGCTTCTTCATTGCTGCTTCCAGAGCTTCCATCCTCTTAAAACATCTTGACTCTTCATGCCCATCGCGATTACAAAAGTTGCAATGTCTGTGTGTCTTCTTTCCTTGAAATTTGGCAGCTTTATCTTGTTGAGGATAATTTTGAGGCTGAGAAGATTTAGGACCCTTATTATTTTGATTTTGCTTCTTTGGATTTTTTGGATTCTTGTAATTCTTCGGACCATGCGACTATTGAGCTACTAAAGATTTTTTTGAAGTACTTGCAGTATTAATTAGTCCAATATGTAAGATTTTTTCCTATTCTCTTATTAAAGAATCACAAAAAACAACAAAAGAGAGAGCTTTGTATTGAGATCCTGAAGAAAGAAGAGCTTCTCTAGTGAAATGAAAGGTTGAGACAAATATAGAATATGTAGGCCCCAACTTGCTAAGAATGACGTAAATAAGGCCATCATCTGCCTTTATGAATTTACATGCAGCCAAGAAGACTCTAAGGGTCTTAAATTTTGTTATAAAATCTTCCATGCAAGAAATATTATTAGGATCTAATATAAGCAACTCATTCTCAAGCTGATGAGCCCTAATCTCATTTTTAATACCAAAAACAGTATTTAGCTTTTGCCAAGCATCATCTGGTGCATGAATGCCTTGAAGATGAAACTACATATCAGGAGAAACTGACAAACCAATTAAACCACGAGCTGAATCACTTCTATTTTCCCATTTTGATAGTTTATCAATATCAGAGGGAGGAGTTTCCATGCCAAGGGTAAGTCTATATAACCCTTTACTTCTAAGAATATCTTCCATACGAGACTTTCATACAAAATAGTTAGTACCGGTAAGAATCATATCATTTGAAATTTTCATTCTGAAATAAATATAAATTCAAAGATAAAAACTAGCTGGAAAAAATAATAGAGCTCGAAAAAATAAGCGGTTTCAAAAAAAACGACACTGAAATCAGCTTCTGGATGAAAAAATTTATGCCATTTTGAAAACAAATTGAAAGAGCAACCAAGGAACCACGTGGTGTGTGGAGATAAGTGCTCAGCAATAAAAAAAATCTTCTTTAGTCTTAACTTACTTCCTAAGCTCACTTTAAAAAAAATTATGTGCTTTACTTCTATAAATAAGTGAAGGTCATTTTTACATAAAGTTGTTTAAAAAAAAAAAAAAAACAACTTAAAAATAAAAGGAAACTTTTGTTTTTATTTATTTTATAAAGTTGCTTTAGAAAAAAAAGGAAAAAAACTTAAAAGGAAAGAAAGTAACTTATGTGAGCTTTTAAGTAACTTTTTTTTTTAATATATGAAATCAATGCAACAAATACTAGCAGGATTTGAACTTAATACCTCTTTAATAAGTAACTTTAAACCAAGTGAGCTAGAGTAAAAGCATAGAAAATATTGTAAAGGAGGAAGGGTTTTTTTTTTTTTTTTACTCTTCTTGCCTTTTTGTGCGTGCTTACCCCGCAGACCCCTGTTTCAACCTGCAAAACAATTTCACACACCAGAAACAGAAAAACAAGACAAAAAAAACTGAAGGGTTTCCCATTCTTTGTTAGTTTTATGTTAGTCCTTCCTGTAAGTGGAATGCCTTTCCTGTTGTTTGTGGTCGGCCGAGACCGCCAGTACATCCAGAAAGGAGGCTATCACTTCCAGAAATAAAAATAAAAAAAGGAACAAATCGAAATGGAACAGAGACAGAGAAAAAAAAGTGGAAAACAAAACAATATACCTCAGATCTATGAAAAAGGCCGCAGTTAGGGCAAACGGAAGCCTTTTCGTACAAAACAAAGGGCGATCCCTATTGAAACCAATGCTCTGAACACAATGGAGCACTTAAAATAGTCAAAAAATGGCCAGAAATAGCATATCTCGGTAGTAGATCCCACATGCACTCACACCGGCTTTAGATCTAGATCAGAATAAAACGAAGATGACCCTCAATAGTGCTCTGGCACCATGTTTGAATAACAGGTACATCCACAGAGACTGAACACAAAGGACACCGCTCACACATAAATATCATAGATCAATACACCAGATGTTTGACGTGGTTAAAACCCCCTAGAGGGAAACAGTCCACGGCCTCGGCCAAATAGCTTTTACGCAGCAGTTTATTATGCAGAAGAAAAATATTATATGAGCTTCTCTCAACAATGGATCATTCGACAAGTGACCCTCCATGCTCTTTAAATAGAGATCATGGACCAATCGGGTGTTAATCCACAGATCAAGTGTCTTTAAGATCGAGAGAATTTGAACCGTCGGATCACTTTGTATCGTGACCGTTGGATTACATATATACAAATGCATACTTGACGGATATATTAGACCAAGTTGAACTTAACTAACTCCTAAGTGTCAAAAATATCCTAACACACTAGACAACCCTTGTATCTCAGGGAAGCACCATCCCAAGAGTAATGTGGTATAGTAGAAGGGTTGTTGGCCAAGCGTTGAATGATTTAAGATAATGAAGCGTTAGTGACATAGACCTGTTGAATAGATTGCAACCAATTTGGAACAGGCATAGAAATAGCTGAAAGAGAACCTTGGTCATCAAATATGCGAGAAAGAGCATCCGCCACAATATTGTCCTTACCCTTCTTGTAAGTGATCTCATAGTCATAACCCATGAGTTTGCTAACCCATTTCTGTTGTGTTGGGGAGGATACACGTTGTTACAGGAAATATTTCAGACTCTGGTGATCAGTCTTGATGCAGAAATGATTCCCTAATAGGTAGGGTTGCCACTTCTGTACTACATGCAAAATAGCCATCATTTCCTTCTCATATGTAGAGGCAGCTAAATTCTTACCTGAAAGGGATTTGCTAGTGAACGCAATGGGGTGTTCATCTTGAAGGAGAGCAGAACCAAGTCCATTTCCGCAAGCATCACTCTCAATAGTGAAAGGCTTGGAAAAATCGGGCATAGCTAGAACATGTGTAGTACACATAGCTTGTTTCAGTTTGTCAAATGCACACTCAGTAGCATGTGTCCATGTAAAAGCATCCTTTTTCAATAGAGCAGTTAATGGAGCTACAATATTCCCATAATCATTGACAAACTTGTGGTAGTAGCCAGTCAACCCCAAAAAACCACGATGGCACTTGAGTGTCTGAGGAGGAGGCCAATTGTTCATGGCAGTGATTTTGGCAAGATCCACGTGAACCCCTTATGCTGAGATAATGTGCCCAATATACTCAACTTCCTTCTGTCCAAAAACAAATTTAGACTGTTTGGCGTGGAGATGATGGTCAGAGAAAAATTGCATTACAAGATCTAGATGTTGGAGATGTTCAGCCCATGTTTTAGTGTAGATGAGGATATCATTAAAGAATACCAGAATGAATTTCCACAAGTAGGGCCGAAATATTTTATTCATCAAGGCCTGGAATGTGGAAGGAGAATTAGTGAGGCCAAAGGGCATGACCAAAAACTCATAGTGTCCATCATGTGTGCGGAAAGTTGTTTTAGGGATATCATCCTCATGAACCCGAATTTGATGATACCCAGAACAAAGATCCAACTTGGAGAAAAATTGAGCACCATGAAGCTCATCAACAATAGGAATTGAAAACTTATCCTTGATGGTGAGGTGATTAAGTGCTCGGAATTCAATGCAGAGGTGCCATGACCCATCTTTTTTGCGCACAAGAAGAACTGGTGAAGAAAAGGAACTAGTGCTTGGGCGAATAATACCTTCCTTCAGTAAGTCCCGAACGAGCATTTCAATCTCTGCTTTTTGGTGAAATGGTTAGCGATAGGGCCTGATGTTGGGAGGAATACTTCTAGGAAGGAGATAAATATGATGTTCCTCTAGCCTTGAAGGTGGCAATCCCACTGGTTCAGCAAAGACACCTATATATTGATCCAGAATTTGTTGTAGATCCAAAGGACTAGTGGAGACCACTGATGGTTGCATCTGAATGGAATGGATCTGAGCGATGACACCATGTGAATTCTTCTTAAGGATTTTTTCCATGCGATGTGAACGGATGATGCTGAGAGACCCTAGTTGTAAGCCTGTCAATGTGTGTTTTTGTCCATTGGGGGAGAACTGCCTCCAAAGGTCAGTGAAAACCCATAAGATGGGGCCAAGTGTGTGTAGCCATTGAGCGCCCAAAACCACATCACATCTGCCTATGGTCAACGAAAACATGTCAGAGCATAGTTTATAATCTCCCATAGAGATAAGCACATTACAACACTTTCCTTTGCAAGGTAAGGTGCCCCCATTGGCAACCATGACTTCAAAGTTGGAGCAAGGATGGATAAAACAATCAGCCTATTTAGCGATCCGAGGGTCAATGAAATTATGAGTGCTACCAGAATCAATGAGTATTGTAAGAGGAAGCTTCTTGAAGTAACCTCGGACCCACATTGTTTGGGGGATTGTCATTCCAGCTAAAGCATGGAGAGATATCTCTGGCTGGTCGTCCTGAGACGGAGGGTCAATAGGCGGCTCCTGAATGTCGACCGGAGCATCTATTGTATCTGGAGCTTCTTCACCAATTTTAGAGGCAGGCAGAGAATCAACATCCAAGAGATAGAGCTTTTGTTGAACACATCTATGCACCCGAGTGAATTTCTCATCACAATTATAACAAAGCCCTTTTTCTCTGTGTGCCTGCATCTCTGTTTCAGACAAATGCTTGATATGAGTTGATCAAGGAGATGGCCGGATGGGAAGTCGTTGAGACCCTGTATTTCGAAAGGGAATAAAAGTGGATTTGGAACGTTGTTGGGCTGCAATCTTTGTCTTCTACCAACTTAGCCAACCCCAGACTTTCCATCATTGTGTTGGGATAGAACATTTTGACCTCAGAGCAGATTGCATCATTTAGACCACTGATAAAACAACTCTGGTAGAAGTCATCAGGAAATCCTTCGGTGTGGTTGGCAAGTTTCTCAAATTCGATTTGATACTCTCTCACAGTGCCAATTTGGTGAAGTTTAGTGAGGGATATTGTGAAGTCATCAAAAGCACTAGGACCAAATCGTTGCAAAAGGAACTAGCAAAAATATGGCCACTTTAGCTCTTCATGAGCCTTGATGTACCAACGGTACCATTGAAGAGCTTCCTGTTCCAAATGAAAGAATGCGAGTGGAACTTTGTTGACATCAAAAGTATTATGCAGACTGAAATACTATTCTGCACGATAGATCCATCCATTCGGATCAGTACCATTGAAGCGAGGAAAATCAAGCTTCGAACCACGGAAATTGCTAGAAGAAGAGAACCCATTGTCTGATGAAGACTTGGACTATCGTTTGTTGTTCATGGCTAAATGCTCAAGATGGAGGCCAAGAAATGTTTTATCTAGATCCTGGAGTTTGGCTTGGATGGCTGCAAGTGCTTCCTCCGTGGTTTTTCCTCCTACGCGGGTGACAACCATAACCAAGAGTTTCTTTTTTTTTGAGTGGGTAGAAAAACAAAAATAGAAACTGTTTCAGTAAATCAAAATCTGGATTTGGGAAAAAATCTGAAGGGTCATTTGGGTTTTACTAGGTTTTGGACACTGTCGAATGGACAGGGAGGCAGAAAAGGAGGATTTCAGAAGCGGCATGAAAGAATGATAAAATTTGGCAGAGAGGGACAAAGAAGCAAAATTAGGAAAGGAACTCTGTGGTAAAATTTGAAGGCGATTGGGTGAAAGTTGAAGAAGTTATGGCAAACCCTCAAAATAGAAAAATGTGAGATTTCTGGCTTTGGGAAGTGGAATTTGGGATAGGGTCCTCAGGAATGAAATATGCAGAATGGGATTACAGGGGTGTCAGGAAAGTTTCAAGGGAAACAAAGTGATTTTTTTTTTCAGGAATGGATCTGCAACGACGCGGAAGGGATCGGAAACAGATATATCTGCAATGGCATGGAAGTGATCGGAAACACAGGGATCTACAATGGCGCAGAACTTATCAACAACAGATGGATCTACAATGGCGCGGAACTGACCGACAACAATTCTGGACATAGGAAATCTGCGATTTTGCAGCTGAAATTAGATATGGACCCCATGTATGCTCGGCTTCCTAACTGTTCAGGGGATTCACTCGGCCACCAATGCTGTCTGACGACTTGCATATTGGGGCATTACCCCTCACTCCATGGCTCAGGTAAAACTGATAACCGCTTTGCCACAAATTACACCTCTTGGTTTACCTCACAGGTGGGAACTAGTCAATCAGGTAGGGGTCGTTGCCCTTTTCGCTAGCAGGTCCTCTCAATGGGCCAGCTACTTCGAGGTTCCTGTGGTACTCCTCACAATGAGTTTTAGGGATTATGCCCAAGTACTTCCCATATTTAAGTGGATAGGGATTATTCCCAAATCCAAACCTGCAACAGATGCGAAAAAGAAAATTAGCAGAAATTTCACCCAACGAGCCCAAGAAAGTGCTCTGATACCAGATGTGAGGAACCTGCAACAATTCATTGATAAAATGCACAATATATTGGATCATAGAATATTTTTATTGATCACGGGCCACTTCGAGGGGGCAACCTCCTTTGAGCAAGCTAAATACAAATAACTTCATGGTGCCTTCATTGGCCTCAACACACATTTATATACTAAATCTAGGCACCAATACTATGGTTCAAAACCATGGGCCAATACAAACTATGGATCAACAAATACTACGGGTGGCTTACAAAGCATATGCACCCAACAACAATAACACAAAATATGGATCAACAATTACTACGGGACGACTTACAAAGCATATGCGTCCAACAACGATATACTAACAAAGTAAAGAGAAGGGTTGACATGGGTTCCTAACAGCGGGCTTGAAGTTGTGGGTTTGATCCCCACTAACTCCAAAATTGTTTGATAAAAGGTACAATCTGATGGCCAACAGGACTGCCACATGGCAGAAACTGATTGGTCCAAATAGCATACCAAATCACCTTATTTGATCACGTGGCGCCCTGCCATTGGTCCTTTTTTTAAATCATTTTACTCATTGTTTTTTCCTTTTTAACCCTTTTGTCGAATTTTCAAAACCTGATAACTTCCACATCCGGAGGTCGTTTCACGTGAAACGAGCATTATCGGAAATCTTCTAATGATATCTACGCGTGTGTAATTTTATTTACATCTTTTGAAGACTTTCATTTTTATCGACTCTGAGATCCTCCTGGATCACTTTCCTCTAGTGTTCCTAAACTTCCCTCACTCGAGGAAGACAGATCGGACAAATATCTCTTTGGTTGTACCTACACCATGGGATAAAAGTTTCTCCAATAAATAAAGCACTTAGCCATGTTGACCTATGTAACTTGGGTTCCCCAACATTTCCATGCAAAACATCCAATTACAAAAGGGTATCTATCATGTACCCCATTTCTTCAACACTACCACAAAAAAGGATTTGTTTGAGTGTTACATTATATAAAAACTAAAGGAACTTATTTTAATTTGGGTGAGGGACAAAATGATCAAACAACTCATGCACTATATTGATTCAACATGGCTAAACCAAACTCACTAGCTACTCTTGTCAATCAAGCTACTCAAGATCATGCTCAACCATGCCATTAATCTAATAATAACATCTATGTAGGATGGGTTCAAGTAGATTACAAGAATAAGATTATTTCAATCCTAAAATATTATCCCACCAAAGTTACAAGTTTTGGTATGTTAACACTCAATAAACCCTTGACCCTTATTGCTAGGAAAGAGATGGTAGTCCCTCACAAGCAAGAGGGAAATATCACACCATGGGATATTGAGAATACATAAATCTTAGGGAATATTCAATTTCTTATTATGGCTCAAACTTCAATACCACTTAAATATGAATTTGTTTTTTCTTTCTAGTTCAAGAAAACATTTGGCATAGGAAATATTATATAGTTAGTTCAATTTATAAAACAAGAATGTTTTGAATCTTGAATATGAATATTTTGAGATAGTTCACACCATTCCAAAATATTTATAGTTAATGTGAACCATATAGACATCAAATTTGAGTAAAACTTTTATTGTGATTTATAGGCATAAACTAGGCCTAGAAGGGAGAAATATTCCACTAATCCACTTCAAATATCGGGATAAATAAACTAGACCCCCTTTTAATATGTTTTCGGTATTTTCCACTTCACCTCTACATATTGTATATGGACAATGTGAAGAAAGGAATGCATTTCTCTTGATGGATGCATTAAAGGGGAAAAAGGGTCCATTGATAGGATAATATAGGTACACTTACAGGGTCAAGGGTTATTAAATAAATCTCAAGAGAATTAGAAGGATAGGTATGATCCACAGAAGGTTGAAAGGAGCTTTAAAGTGAGAGACAAAGTTTGATTTCTCCTTAACAAGGAAATATTACTAGGGGTGGGGAATAAAATTAATTCCCTAAGATATGGACCCTCTAAAGTATTAGAGCAAGCATGTAGGTAGAAATGCTTACAAAATTAGTGTCACTACCTATGTGTCACTCTACAAGTCTCAATACCTAGAGTGATTAACCATAATCATCACAAGCACATCATGGACTTGTTGTTCTTCAACATATATCAACCATATATTATGCATGGTCTCAATAGATATGTCCCAACTACCAAAATAGTATGCTTACTTTTATTACTAACATGGATATGAAATATTCATAGCATGATAAACGTGTTTGATCACTAGAATCGCGCTTTGTGTGCATACAACTTCAAACAATCAGGTGCTTGAGACCATCCATGTTGTACATATATACAAATTCAAACAATAGTGTGCATATATCCTTAAATCAATTCAATGGAGGTATAATCATCAATCCATACTAATCAACCCTAACAACCATCAACACAATGATATAGATTGAAGGCATAGGATGAAATTAGGGCTCAAATTCCATTAAGGAAATATAATATATGAGGTTTTTGCAAGGATGGAACTCAATATCAAATCATAGAATACTGCAAGTCAACCCCATCATGGCCCCAACTTTAATATCAAGATTCATGACATGGTATAAACAAAAGCATGCTAACAAATATGCAAATGAAACTGTTGATCAAACAACCATCAAAATTTCCATAAAACCATCACCAACATTATACCATAAAATAAACAAAATGTGTGTGTGTGTGATATTTTTTAAGTGAATAATCCTCCTATGGTTTAGGAAAGTCCCACAATGAGTGGCTTAATATCACTAATGGACAAAAGATGATAGACTACTGCTTAGACATTCCTAAAATTCATAAGGATAACAATGATGAAAGGGAAAGTAAGATATAAAAACTTGGTTTCATTGATGGTTTTCCTTAGCTTTCATGGGAAACTATGTTGATTTGTTTCTAGCTCCAAAGTCTACTCAATACCTTCACATGAACATGAAAACAACCACCTCCCTTATTCCATTTAACAATACTAAACTTGAAATTTAGATAAGAATTTTTAATTAGAATATAATAGAGGAAAAAATAATCCCTACCAAGATCCAAATCCATGCATGATAACCATTCAATAAGGACATAATAGTGTGGTCACCTTTGGTAGAGTGGTACAACACATGCTTCCAATCTTCATCCAAAATGTCCATGTTTATGGAACTTTTGGTATCATTCTCCATACATCACATCACCCTTCACAAGGGAACATATGGTTAAAGCAATAGAGGATGGCATCAATGACCAATAAGAAGTTCTCCAACTATTGAAGGACAAATTGGTTATGGTACAAAATATGATGAAACACCAAAGGAAATAAACATCATAGTGAAAGATACTTTGAAGTGGTGGATTGAATATTTATGAGGTTGCAACTATACAAATATATGTCCCTCAAACAACAAAACAAAGACAGTAAATTAATACTGAGGTATTATGGTCCCGATAAGGTGTTGTATATGATAGTTAGTGTGGCTATAATATTGGAGTTTCCTTTGTATTAACATGTACATCCATTCTTCTTTTTTTATAGTTTTAATAATATACTCAATGACAAGATCCCGATTTATAATATTTTTATAGAATTGGATTAAGAGGGAAAAAACATACTAGAACCTAAAACAATCATTGAAACACAAATCATGCAACTATGGAACTGATCAATTACCATGTACCTCATTAAGTGGAAGAAGTTGTCAATAGAAGATGTAGTGTGGGGGGGTGAGTTATTCATATAGAATGAGACCAAGGAAGACACCAAATTGGTGTATGATACCCCCTTATTTGTCGGACAAGGGACCCCACTCTACACAAAAAATTAACTACTAAAGTATACGAAGATGTACATACCCTACTACCCTTTGGATTTAAACTTATGAACTCTTAGGAGGAAACACACATTCTTAACTGTTAGTCCCACTTAAGTTGTACATGGTGCACATATTGAAGGATATGGTTACTTGACTTGGGGTGTGTACCTACCTTAACGAGGAGCGTGAGGAAGTAGTGGGAAGGCACTTGGCCCCAGGAGCATCGACAATACCATGTGGCACACTCTAGGAGGATGGATGTTTCACTTGAGGATGCTTGGGTTGAGGGTTCACTGCTTGGAGTTGGTTATAGAGCTAGGACACAAATGTTGAGGAGGATCATTGGAGCATTGGATGCTTATCTTAGATAAAAGGAGCCTTGTGATGAGGAGCACTTGTCATGTTTGCACCTTGGAGATGGAGAACTTCACTTGGAGAACTTATCTTATGGATTAGACTAGGTTGCTTGTGGACTTAATCCACTCTATATTGATGGCCTCCCTCACCTGTTATATCTAAAAAGAGGAGGGTGGCTACTAGGTATATGATAATTTCATTTTGTAAGGACATAAAGGTTTTTGGGAGGGAAGGCATTAGGGATAGAACTAGGGTTAGGGTTATGGAAGGAGGAATGGGGTTGCTTGTTGAGTTTGTGTTCTGTAGCTATGGCATAAATAAATGCTTATTCTAGAGTGGTTCTCTCAAATAGGGATAATTCATTATGAAACATAATGGGGCATGTATAAAAATAATATTGTAGACTATTTACCAAGAGTCAAGAATTTATATCTTAATCAAGCCATTATATTTGGGAAGAGATATGGTTGTCTCTATAGATGGAAAGAAGGAACGTGAGGTAGGATGTGATCTATTAAAACTTGAAGGAGTTCGACAATAGTTCCTTGGATATCTAGTGAAGAGGTTAAATATTAAGCCATTGTCCAAAATAGTGGATATATCAATGCCACTGTGTCTTCAAAGCTAAAATGTTAGGCTAGGAGTGCAAGTCTAGGAATACTAGTTAATCATGTTTGGAATACCACAACTCCAAGAAATTGTTCTTGTTGATCTAGATTGAACCCCGTGGATGTTTTCCAAATAAAGCTGAAAATTCTATTGAGAAATTTCCAATAAATTTAAAATACCAAGTTCAATATTCATATAGACGGGGGTTCCTTTGACTGAATGGAGCCCCAGTTATTTAATAGGTTAGGCATGATATCTCCAAAAGATGTGTTAACATAGAGAAGAGCTCTAAATAAGCTACTTGATAAATCTAAGGCAGAGGAATTCATTCTTTTCGGTGTTAGAAAACTTAGAGATAAATGCATTACAATTTTTAATAACCTGGCTAGTACTGAAGAGGGCATAGCAGTAATCCAAGGTTAAATGGAAAGGTACTCACCGATTTGGGAGGCATTGCTTCATCTATGGATATTCTTTGTGACCTATGTTTCCTCTACGACCTTCTCGATGACCTACTTGACCTCCTCTGTGACCTCCTCAACCTCCTCGACCTCCTCTGCAGCCTCCTATGCGAACTCCTTAACAACCTATGTAACC
This sequence comes from Larix kaempferi, assembly GCA_027924585.1. Lineage (NCBI taxonomy): Eukaryota > Viridiplantae > Streptophyta > Pinopsida > Pinales > Pinaceae > Larix > Larix kaempferi. The sequence goes on from BSBM01000286.1 coordinate 992,428, forward strand.
TCCTCTACCTTATGTGTGCCCTCTGTGACCTCCTTGGTGACCTCTGCGAGCTCTAGCGGGAGGGAGGTAAGTGAAAATGTTCACAGGAGGGAGGGAGCTAAGTCAAATGTATTCACTCACACAGGAGTGGGAGGAACTCCATAAAATGAGACTTGGTTGATTTTGTTTGAAGCATAAGCTACCAGTTGGGTTATTTATTTTTATATTTTAATAATAATATTATAATATTTGATTTATGTGAAATTGTTTTAGTAAAAAAAAATTAAAATTAAAATAAATTTAATCTTATAGTTATATATATATATATATATATTAATGATTATTTTGTTATGGATATTTTTAAAAAGAAAAATAAATAATTATATTTATTTTATAAAAGAAATTAAAATAATTTATATATAAAATTTTAAAATTCAAATCCATTTTTTGGTTTAAAATGCATACTTGTATTTAGCATTTTCAAAATGTGTTAGTAAATATAGAATTTTACGTACTGGTATAATAATAAGTAATATATATTCTACCTATAAAAGAAAAGCTAGTTAAAACAAAGGAACCCTAGAATTCTAGTATTATAGTGGAACCACTAGGTTTTGAATATCCTACATTAGAGAATTCATCTTCATCTTCCTCATCTTCTTTCATCTATGAAGCTTGGTGGGTAGTGAGTGAGGAAATCATGTCTTTCAAATACTCCTACCCCTTTTGGATGGTAGAAATCTCGATAGAAATTTCATTGAGCTTGTTACAATGGACATTCAATGTGGCTTGGAATTATCCTTTCATTTATTGGTTGCCACATAATGATTATGGACTTCAATTTTGATACACCTCGACATGGAACCATTTCCTTCTCATGGATTGCACTCACACCAACATTGTTGCTAGTTTAGTATGTAGATATTTGATGGGCTCTTCATTCTTGATGGGCACTAGAGGAGATTTAAAATGAAACTTTGGTTTGGTGATTTTTTGTTTCTAAATTATCATACAATGATGTGCCTTGCATCCCATCACATTGGCACATTTCTAGGTATAGGGTGCACCAGTTGGAAAAAAATAATAAAATATTTTAAATTACCCCAGTGTGTGTGCTAGTGTTATGCACTAGTGCATTCGTATCTTAAGTATGCATTGCTAATCATTTTATTTTTAATTGACAATGGGATCCTAAGGTGATGCTCCTTGCATAAAGGCACCTCGAGGCAATTATATGTTTAATGCACACCTCACATTTTTTTCTAAAACCTAGTACAATGCACCTTGTATCACTCCACACTAGTGTGGTTAAGTGTATTAGTGCATGGAATTGTACAGAATGGTGAGTCTAAGTTTATAGGTTATGTAACCAGCATCATCTAATTTTAAAAGAAAATTTCATTTTTACAAATTTTGAGTTTTTTCTTTAACCCTAGAACTAGTGTGCCTTGTAACACAACTCACCAATGCATTGTACAATGATTATATTTTTTTGTTCACACTATCTATATATGTAATTGCATTGTTGCATGTGTTATAAAAGTAGACCAGTGCACTATAAGGGTTTAGGCCCACTATTTTTTATTTTTTATTTCAAATTATAATAAAAAAAGAATCCTATTCCTACTTGCCTCCGCTAAAAATAGGTCAAGGAGAAGTATTTCTGGTAAAACCTCAACTAATTAGTTTTTTCCTTGTAGTGAATCTATCCAGGCTCCCATTTGTTCATCTTGAGTCTTACAAGGCACATGGTTAAGACATTTGTAGGTAGTCTCTTATTATTCCATCAACATCCCCAGGGACTGGAACGCCATCTCTACAAATTCTTGTTTAATTTCCACTTTGTTGGTCAAAGAACCCATGGTTATCCTTAGGGCATAAATGTATTATTGGCCTATTTAGTGACTAGGTCTTTAAAGAATAGGCTTATCACCCATTTCTATCCAATGTATCCAACCACCCAATGAAGTGCCTCTGACATAGAAGATATCATCTACCCATATTAACTAATATAATTCCATAGCTCTCACTTCCTTATCTTCATCATATGGAGTCCATTGCAACTCCCTCATCAATCCATCTAAGTTCCATTATGTAGTGAAAAATTGCAGTGCCACCAAATTTAGGTTATTTGGCACCCATGCCCCAACAAGAAAGACACATTTTGAAAGACTACTTATCCCACTAAGTAACCTTCTAGAGTGTCTGTGTGGCTAGGGAATGAGGTTCCACACTATTCAAATGAAGTTTAGGTATTTGGGCTCTATAGGTGTGAGACATTCAAAATAAACTAGGTTTTGGGTATACATACCCATTTTCTCCCACTAAGAAATATAAAACCAAATGGCTTGGTTGTCAATGGGAGTGGTGGTTTTTTCCTCACGAACGAGGTGTACCTCCATAGAGTAAAAAAGAACAAATTTTTATTTAACAGTATGACTCAGTCTAGTGGCTTACAAATTCTCTTGGCCCATTTGCGAAAATTATTCCACATAAAAGAAAGTGTTGTTGATTCGTGTCTCCAGTTATCATTAGCATCATAGAGGTTGTGTTGGGTCTTTATTTCCACCGTGCCTCTTTATATTTGACCAAAAATAATTTAGTAAGTTCCCTTATTTACCTTCTTGGAGCTCCACCATTTTGAAATTCCCAAAAGATAAGCTAGGAGGAATCAGGATGGTCATCAATCACTCGACGTCAAAATGTTTCACACTCATTGGCACCATTGGAGGAAAGATATTTGCCAGCCCTAGAAGTTACTTGTCTAATTTAAGTAGAATCCACACAAGTCTCTAGGTGGGGTTCATGGGATCTTGTAATCCTCCATGATTACAACATGTTGGGAGATAAAGGGGGACATATAACACCACCCAAACTAATGTTTAATTTGAATATCCATGGAATATAAGTATAATAGGAGTGCTCCTCTCCTTCATGTTGCAACATTATTCCTCCTTGTGGTTTTAGGAATCCTAAATCTTTCCTTCTATCTACCTCTGAATTAAAGGGTATCTTGACACGATAGAACCCCTGGACTCAAGTGGGAACTCAACATGCTTTTAACTCTTGAAATGATTCATGCTAGATGAGAGGATGGTGAAGGAGGTTAATTAGAGAGAGCATGGAGGATGATCACCAAATGTTCCTCTACAAATATCTTGTGCAGTTGATTCTGCAGAGTTGGCTTAACTCCTTGTTAGGATACAAGTGCCTCTTCTTAGTTATTGGTTGGTCGACCTAAACCCCCAAGACTAAGTGCCCTTTTGAATGCCTATTGAGTCAAAGAGGATCCTATTCACTCTTGCAAACCCTTAAATTTTATTTTAAGGTAAAGTGTGTGTTTGTGTGTGTACACACATCTAACCAATCACCCCACCCTCCAACCTATAGGCAAGGTAATATATTCTTCATGGTTTATAGCCTTAATAACAATTGGTTCATAAAGAGTGAAACATGTCACAAGCATAATTTGAACCCAAGAAGGGAGGACAGCATTTATCCTCCCTAACCATTTTAGCTAGACACAATTGATGAGTACAAACAAATTGTATTATCATTATGAATAATTTATAATGTGATATCATTTTAAATATTTTATATTTTATATTTATTGTTTATGTTTAAAGTCTAGATTTAAGGTAGGCACCATTCAATACATTAATTATTCTATAGGTTTGTTGTTTTATTTTTGAATTGTTTGAGTGAGTCATGTTTGATTCTAGAAACCATCCCATATTGTCAATGCATGTGTATAGTCTAACCATGTCAAATTTTAGTCCATAGAAGCACAAATTGAAAACATTTCAACATTGGACCCATTCAATACATTAATTATTCTATAGGTTTGTTGTTTGATTGTTGAATTTTTTTGTGAGTCATGTTTGAGTCTGGAAACCCTCCCATACCGCCAATGCATGCGTCTAGTCTGACCATGTCAAATTTCAATCCATACAAGCACAAATTGAAAAAAATTCAACGTTGGGCCCATTCTGTACATTAATTGTTCTATAAGTTTGTTGTTTGATTGTCAAATTTATTGAGTGAGTCATGTTTGAGTCTGGAAACCCTCCCATACCATCAATGCAAGTGTCTAGTATTGCCATGTCAAAGTTTAGTCCATACAAGCACAAATTGAAAAAATTGCAATGTTGGCCACATTTAGTACATTAATTATTCTATAGGTTTGTTGTTTGATAGACGAATTATTTGTGTGAGCCATGTGTGAGTCTGGAAACCCTCCCATACTTTCAATGCATGTGTTTAGTCTGATCATGTCAAATTTTAGTCCATACAAGCACAAATTGAAAAAAAAATCAACGTTGGCCCCATTCATTACATTAATTATTATATAGGTTTGTTGTTTGATTGTCGAATTGTTTGAGTGAGTCATGTTTGAGTCTGGAAAACCTACCATATCATCAATGCATATGTCTAGTACTACCATGTTACATTCCAGTCCATACAATCACAAATTGAAAAAATTTCAACATTGGCCCCGTTCATTACATTAATCATTCTATAGGTTTGTTGTTTGATTGTCGAATTGTTTGTGTGAGTCATGTTTGAGTCCAGAAAACATCCCATACCATCAATGCATGCGTCTAGTCTGACCATGCCAAATTTCAGTCCATACAAGCACAAATTGAAAAAATTTCAACGTTGGGCCCATTCACATGACAATTATAATATGCAGGATCAAGTACATGAGTAGGAATGCCTTATTTTTGGGTTATGAAATATCATATAATAATGAAGGTGAAATAAGAACAATTGTGCATTACTTTACCAAGCTTCTCTTTGTTTCGAGAATAGTTTAATACTCTTTGTTGAATAGGGCCAAACACATGAAGGTGGAAGCTCGTCTCCCCCCCCCTCACGTCACTCTCAATTCCCCATAACCAGAAAAAAAATATATGTAATAGAAAATAAATGATTGTGTTTTTTTCATAATTAATAAACAATGTCTCTTACAACATATGCCAACATACTAGAAAATGGAAAAAAACTCAAAAACAATTAATTTATGAGTACCAATACAAGTCAATAATGCTATTAATATTAATTCAATATATATAGAATAAATATATTAAGGAATACCTCATACACTTCAATTCAATTGATCATCTTCTTCATCCAATTCCACATTTGTATCATCTGATCCAGATTCAACATTGTAAGGATTGGTCATATCATCATCGTCATCGATGTCAGTTTTGATAATGTCATCGTTGATATCATCTTCATGAACATTGTCTCCTACATCATCTGGTTCAACTAATTCTTCAACATCTTCATCTAGAACATGATCATATAAATCATGTTGATCCTTTGCATCATCTTATTCTCCAAGACCCTCTTGATCTTCCTCTACATTATACTTTACCAGCCTTCCCCTTGGATCATGTCTCACAACAAATGACCAACCCACTCTACCTGTAACCTTTGAGTAAAATACTTTTTCACATTGGCTTGGAAGAACATAGGGATCTGTTTCTAGCTCAAACAACCTTGTATTAACCAAGGTAAATCCATTATCATTTTCAATAATAGTTCTAACGGGATCACGTTGAATGACATCTTTCATTGCATGACTGGCTTCCTGAATTTCACTGCAAATTTTGACAATTTTTTATTTGCCACTTCTTCCATCCAATATTTGCCATAATGTTTCAGCTACATTCTTTCTGATATGCATTATATCAAACAAATGAACAATTTGTAGATGCTCATAATAGGGAAACCTATTGAATTGTTTTGGATAACTTTTCATTCCTCTTGGAATCCCATTAATGCCTTCATGATCATGATGGAAATCATGAATCATAGTTTATAAAGAAATTACAAAAATCAATGTCAATTATAGTAAACAACACACAATATAAAAAAAATCAAAACATTTCATATATGATGATAGATAGACAATTTGATTCGTACCTTGATGATTTCTATTATATTACAACTTCCATAGGTGAGGTGTCATTCTCTGTCATTTTAATGCGGTCTCTTGTTTCCCATTGAAAAGATGTTTTTCGGTAGTTCGATACCTATGATTCTTAGAAGGAAGTTCCTATACTCGTGCTATACTCATCAAACACTTCATTTCCTAAACTTTTTAAACGATGAGATTTCTTCTTAGGACCACAAACTAGACATGCAAATTTCCCTTTGTTTAAAGACCTACAAAAGATGGATTAATTATGTCAATTATAATTATATATAATGAATGGATTATTTAAAAAAACATACTTGATTAATATATCAACTTCATAAAATTAAATACTATTAAAGTGGATGTTATAATTACATACCACAAAAATGTGTTAGCCCTGGGGCATCATGAATTGTCCATACAAGCATTGCATGGAATTGAAATTTCCTTTGTCATATTGGTCTAGAGACATCATACATAGTGATGTCATTGCAATAAAGCTTTAGTAGCTCATCAGTAATAGGATTGATATATACATTTGTATCTTTAACTCGGTACTTACCTAATTGATTTGAACATATACACTACATAATTATTACAACCATTTTAGATATATAAATAATATATATGAGTAAATGAAAAAAAATATATGACATTACACAACAAATACGACAAATGGGATGCTACAGTGTTAAAAAAATGTTGTAAACAAATACCTAGAACAATCATTGCCAACATTATGTGCTCCCTCTTTATTGACATCCATGGAGGAATGTTATTGTTGATAACAAAAATAGGCCACACTGAGTAAATAGATCTCATCTCTGCAAATGGATTGACACCATTTGCTGCCAAAGAAAGCCTAACATTACGAGGTTCTTCTTTAAAGTGTGGCCATTTTCCCTCCATGTCTCTAAATGCATAACCATCTGCAGGCATTCGAATAATTCCATCTGCACTTTTGTTCCATGCATGGCAATCCATAAATGGTGCTACGTTTTTGCAGCTAAACAATCGTTGCAAACCTGGAATAATGGATATATAATGAAGAACCTTGCGAGGCACCTTTTTTGTTACTTGATATGTTCGATATCTACTGCTATGACATTTTGGGCATTCTGTTTCAAATTCATGATGTTTATAATATATAATATGATCATTGGGGAATGCATCAATTGCTTGATACTGCATTTGAATATCTTTCATGATGGAAGATAAATCTCGGTATGTGCGAGGTAAAATGTTTGATGGTGGTAACAAAAATTTAGCTATCAAGCTACAACAAATTATAACCAAAAAAAACTAGTTAATATAATATATAAAGAATATTAATGAAACATATTTCATACCTATTAATTTTACTTATGAACTAACAATAAAATTATTAAAGGAACAAAGATAGCCTTTATTGTGATCATACCTATTAATTTTACTTATGAACTAACAATAAGATATTTAATACCTATTAATTTTACTTATGAACTAATAATAAAATTATTAGAGGAACAAAGATAACCTTTATTGTGATCATATATCTGTGATGGAACATATTACATACCTTAACATCTATGTGACTGATGTGTTTGAAATACCATTCATAACCTTCAAGTTCAGTATTAGCAAGATAGCAAAGGTAAGAGTTGTGGTGGAGCCTTCATAAAGGGGTTCGTATGCCTTCTCAAGTAGAGGTAAATCATGAGCATCATCAAAGTTGTCCTTTTCATGATCATCATCATCCATTCTAACATTAAATGTATCATGGATCAATATTTTTGTACCATCATCTTCAACTATGTTATCAGTATGATCATCTTCTTCAATATGATCATTAACTTGATCTTCAATATTCGTAGCTCCATGTTCGTCTAGTGCTTGTTCTGCAAGCAAATTCTCCGGGAAATAGGCCTAGGAGGCCTTTCCTTTATAATTGCAAACCATCAAGAGATATTAGTGTAAATATAACAAATATTAAAATGATACACACATTTACAAAAATGAACAATATAAAGACATATATAATGAACAAATTACTAATGGACAATATTCATGTCCCCTCTCAACGTGTCCATGTTCCCTAAAATGTATTTTAGCTATTGTGATATTTATTCTTCTCCTTTTAAAGCCCCTGCATTGATTACAAGGACAATAACATTTCCCATCACCCTTTCTTTTCACTCTAGCCCACAATCTAGCAAGTAATTCTCGATTTTGTTATTCTGGATCAAGAATAAATCCCCTGCATTGACTACAAGGACATAACATTTTTCATCACCCTTTCTTTTCACTTCAAACCACAATCTAGCAAGTAATTCTCAATTGTGTACTTGTTATGTGACATTTTCTTTTACCAAGCTTGACTGATGATTATTGACCTTAAAAAATAAAGCTCCACACTTTACTATTTGTAATGATAGTAACAACTAAAATAATTCTGGCTTTTTGAATGAAAAACAACTCGTGCAAAGGTTATAACCTCCACAAACCATCGCTAGTATAGAAAATATGTCAGAATGTTTCTAGAATTTGAAGTTTCTATAAATAAATTTTCGTTGGAAATTCGACGACCTTTGACTATTGATCATTAAGAAAATATCATGCAATATCGTTGGATATTCTACACTTGTCGTTGAATATCCAATGATAGTCGGGGTCAATTTTTTTTTAAAAAGGAAGAAAATTCCAAATTATAAAGGTAATATCCGATGACATAGTCAATTTTTTGGGTTTCATCGGAGGGCGTCGTCAAATTGTGGGTTCAAATCTGGTTGTGTAACCCCTCGGGTTGGGTAACTCAAATGGAACATTATTTTTTACTCTGTGGCATTAAGGATGATCTCCAAAAATGAAACTTGGGTCTTATATTTAGATTCTAAACACTGACAGTGGTGGCAATGGTACCAAAAGTCTTATCGCCGCTATGTCCTGTGGAGCCAATTTGTGAAGATCCTTCAAGATTTCTTTGATAATGACATGCACTGTTTAAGCATGTTTACTAAATTGTGCTAAAACAGACATAGTCTTGGACTACATGACAACATTTCAGTTGTTGATCATCCACACCGAAGGCCTCGCCGATTCCTTTTTTCAAAGTTTTCTTCCTATTTACAAAATTGTAAATACATTCCAATTCTTGGGTGTGCATGTACCACCAAACCCTTATTTTCTTCATTATTATTTAGAGTAATTCTACTTTTAGTATTGAAACTCTTCAATTTTCCACGAGATACATACAAACACATTAATAGATTCATCACATAAAACCTCGCTTTTTCAACTTGAACCACTAATATAATAACTCAATAATAATTGAGATGTCCATAATTTCTTTTAAAAAATAATAATAAATAACTCAACATTTTATTTATTTCATCAATGCATCACAATATTGTCTCATAATATTGATGTCATAATAACTAAGTATCACGTAACTTTAAAAAATAAAAAATGAGTTAAATATTGTCTCATAATATTGATGCCATAATAACTAAGTATCACGTAACTTTAAAAAATAAAAAATAAAAAATAAATAACTCAAAATTTTATTTATTTCATAAATGTATCACAATATTGTCTCATAATATTGATATCATAATAACTAATTATCACGTAACTTTTTCAATAGTTATTTTCACCATCAATTAATCACTAAATTATAATAAGTTTTTCAATTTTTAAAAAAGATAACAATCAACTATTATACAAACATCAGAATGTGACGTAAAGGAGGCAAGGGAACAAAATATTAGAATACAAGTAAAGATTGCATTGACTTTACTTTGAAAAGTTTGGTTAGATTTTACAGGCCTCCATCTTCATTGTCTACTTTCTCGATGTCACATCCATTTTGTTTATTCTCCCCTAATATGAATCCACCTCATGTGGACATGTTTTATTCTTCCATAGCAAGAATCTTATGCTAAGAAAAATGACAAAATGAATTATTTCAATATTATTTTTAAATTTATAGAATAATATGTTCTTCTTAAATTTATTGATAACTAAGTGAGATTAATTTTATAGAATGATGAGCGGTAAAGAAAAACGACAAAATGAATTATTTCAATATTATTTTTAAATTTATAAAATAATATGTTCTTCTTAAATTTTTTGATAACTAAGTGAGATTAAATTTATAGAATGATGAGCGTTAAAGAAAAACGACAAAATGAATTATTTCAATATTATTTTTAAATTTATAAAATAATATGTTCTTCTTAAATTTATTGATAACTAAGTGAGATTAAATTTATAGAATGATGAGCGGTAAAGAAAAACGACAAAATGAATTATTTCAATATTATTTTTAAATTTATAGAAAAATATGTTCTTCTTAAATTTATTGATAACTAAGTGAGATTAAATTTATAGAATGATGAGTGGTATACATGAATCAACAAAGAAAATGACAATGATTCAAAAGTTAGATTGACTAGTCTACTAAATGAGTCAATATGCATCCCAAAATAGCATACATCTCCCAAAGTTTAATCCTAATTAGAAACTTGTTAATGATTGAAAGGAACATAAGAACGTTTATATTTGTTCATATTTCTTGAGAGCATGAGTTTGATGCAACATGAAACACAAAAAAAACTAGCTAAATTGAGAGACAAATTACTTAATTTGAATGGACGAAATATGAGACTCGAAGCCACCAAAGTAAAAAAATAAAGGATGCTTCATAATAAACCTATCTAGAATGAATACATAATGATCTCATTAGCATTGATGCATATGAAAGGAGGTTTAGAAATAGAAGTACAAAATGGTGTACAACTGCAGAACTTATCATTTTTCAAAAATCCAAAATGATGGCTAAAATGATAGAAATGAATCTCTTGGGTCGGCAAAGAGTGTCAGTTTAGTTTAACAAAGAGAACCAACAGATATGTACCACTATGATACCAATGTTCCAATGTGATAATCAATTTCCAAATTCCATATCGACAAAACATACCAAAAAGAGGTACTACAAATGTGAGGATGATTGGATCCCAAGCCACAATTTCAAGATCAAGTATGATGAAAAGGGAGAAATTTCCAACTATGACTTATGTGAAGAAGACAAAGATGAACTCATTAGAGATACTAGATCATAATCAAATGGAGAGGAAGCTATGCCAAAAATAACACCAACAATTAAGATAGTCATGACATAAACCATGAACCCAAATCGACCTGATGAAGTAGACTTGCCTAGGATCTCAATGGGACCTCACAAGTTTCTATGACAAGAAGCCCATGACCTCAAACATTAAAGCTCAAGGAGTTAGTGAAAAATGTACACATGATCACACTTTTGGACTCTAGAAGTATTCTTAACTTCATTGAAATCAATACCTCAAATGCCGCTTGATTCTATTTCGATATCCAATTAAGGACCTTAGAGTTCAAATGGTAGATGAACAAAGATTACAAAGGTTGGCATATGTCATAAAGTGACTTTCGAAATACAAAAGTTCAAGTTACAAACAAGATTCTATATGATGCCATTGGATGGAATGGACATAACCTTGGTTGAATAGTGGTGTGATTGTTGGGATGTTTAAAGTTGGGTAAAGCAATTTATGAATTTCCAATGGAAATGGAAGATTTACAAATTTGAAACTCCAAATTCCAAAGTACCATTTTCATTAAGAAAAATGCCAACTTGCATTTAAGCCAATGTCTGAGAAAGAAAAGTTGTGCATAATCTTCAATCAAGGTTTCTTAAGTAAAATCATTGAGTATTATTGCAAAACATTATGCAGGTCCTAAAGGAAATATTGTTAAAACATAGAACAAAATCAAACACATGTTCACGATCTTCAAATCAATGGAAAACTCCACAATTGAAGGCAAGCTCCAAGAAAGTATGGGCATCCATCAACACCATCATCTCTATATCACGCTTTAAGGGCAAAGCATATGTGAAGGGGGTGCCTTGTCCTGGACATAAGTTCATTGCATAGGCTACTATAGAGGTATTTGATAATCTATATGTTTGCTCAAGATAAGATATAGAGGCAAGCTAATTAATATGCCACATGGATGTGTATTTATAACACATGTCAATTATCATTTTTATCATTCATCACTCATCTCTTATCTTATATTTGAAATATTTCATTGTAAAATATTAATTCGTGTGCATAATCTAAATTTATTATGAATATTATTGTCTTTAATGACCCTCCTATGTTCATCCTACTAAGGTTAAAATCCCTTAAGAGAAAAAATACATTTTAGAATACCTCACAAAGTTTACATATTTGATAGCATCCTATGTTAAGTTGTCATTATTGCAACTCATGGTCTTACAATATGACCAAGAAATAGCTTGGACCCAACCCATTTTTAACATCACTCTTATCTAAAGTTAATGATATCATCTTAGTCTATGCATTAGGGAATATTAACTAAATCCAAACCCCAACTCTTTAAACTCTTTAATTCCATGTAGTGACCCCTCACAAAATGGATAAAAATCATAAAGGTAAATCCTGATTGCCACATAGTTTTAAGAATTCCTACATGAAAATTGAGTATTGCTCCACGGAGATTGAATCAACCCCAAATCTATAGGAAGACTTGTAGAAGTATACTCATGCAAATTCTTGGGACAATGGCTTTTCCACCAACCTCCAACATATGAGAACAAAATCCACGAGTCCATCTTGAAAGTAAGCAACATGGGTTTGTCCAAATGGACATTGATATAGGAATTAGCTAAAGCATATGAGGAAGCATCCTTATGATATAAGATAGAGTTGATCACATGTTTGAAAAGAATAAATAAGAGTAATAAGATAGAAGAGAAATAAAACAGTGTGTAATGTAATTGCACAAAGATGTTGTCAAGCATGTTGGTTTACAAAAATATGATTTTTGTAATAAATAATAGTAATATTATTTTTTAGTTTCATGTATATGTATAGAGAGAGATTTGATATGTACACCTAATATAGAAACTACTACTATATAGAAAAATAAAATGAGAGATACAAATATATTTACATAAAAATAGAAATATGATATGACTCCTCTTTTCATATAAACATATGCTTATATTTATGTTAAATGATATAAAAAATTATACCTTAAGAAATCCTTATGAATGGTTGTTAAGAAATCCTTCTGAACGATTGATAAATGCTAACGTAGCAACTCCACATTCATCCCCTTCTTAACTTAGACGAGCTAAGAACCTAATATTTAACAACGTATAGTTGAATAGGTTGTGCCCTTAATTGAACAAAGCTTCAAAAACCTTTCAAGGATAACATGAGATAGCAGGTGAATGCATTCTAATATCATAGGCAAGATAGATACAATGATCAATTGGATCATGGAAGTCAAGTACAGTTGCAGAGCCCGTGAATAAAATCATGTTTTGTTCGCCAATCAATCAAATCTTGTTAATGCAATTGGACATATCCTGCTAGAAGGACTAACAAAATACTATGGATCCAGTTTCAGAGAAATGTAGTATTCCCCTAGCCATGTATAGCAACAGTTGTTTCCCTAACCAGGTCCACTTACAAGGCCCAAAATTTTTGAATTGGGGCTTGGATTAGACCTCCAGGAAAGTCTTTCACTGCCAGCATGAAAGTGTGCTCAATTCTCCCAAGCAGGGAAACTCAATCTTCAATGACAAACTGGAAGAGATCAGGTTTCAAAACCAGATATCAGATATCAAATTGCATCAGATTAAGAGGATACTAGCAGTCATAGTTGACCTCCAGAGACTCAATGTATTCGACAATCTTCCGAGGGTATTAGGATAATCCAAGGCATTGAAGCCCTTCACCATGAAAGCATTGTTTCTTTCTTGGAACAGAAGAATTGATGAACTCAAAGGACTTCATTCCACATCTCAGATTGTAAGATTGAACAACGTTTTCTCATGTTATCATCCAGTAGCACTTCTATCCAGCATGGTAAAATATCAAGAGCTCCTCTCCAACTAAATATGAAAGGATGTTTCATCCCATTAGCAGATGGTCAACCTTCAAATCCAGACTCAACAGTGTGAAGATTAATAGTTTCCATATTTTGTGCCCACTCTTTTTGGAGAGTAGGATTTTGAAGATAACCAATACCCATATGTGAACTTTGCCTCTAGTAGCATAGAGATCATCTCTAGCATGGTGTTAAGCACTCATAAGGAACTAGTGTTTATCTTGAAGAGCAACAACCACACAGCCGTCCAAACCCATTTTATCACTGCAATAGTTTGGGGACCCAGATACTAGTTGTCCCAAATAGCTCAGTAAATGTTTATGCCACTCAATATGCTCAAGATGTAATGAATGAACAAGTTGGATCATTTGATGATTGTAAGATAGATAGACAAACTGGAAAACACTAATCGAGTATGTTGATCAATATTTTGGCTAGTTTTAAGATCCCTGTTTTCACAAACAGCTTGTCCATTTGGAACCCACTGGCTAAAAGTATGCTCAAAAATCAGTTTGTATGGAAAAATTTTCATATCAGTAGGATAAGGCTGGGTTGTTTGATTTAACCCAAAAAGGGGGACTGCTTCACTTTATTCGAGTTCCAACTGTGTAGAGGATAATAAAAAATCAAAATCTGATACAAATGAACCAAGGAGTACACATGAACCATGTAAGAAGGAATAATATTAATCAGAGAAACATAAACATTCACAGACCTAATTTATCAATTGAGTCCTATAAGCTGGTCCAACACAAGTTAGCAGACACCTTTAATGCTAACATTTAATTGCTTTGAGCTTCACTTTAAATATCAAAGGAATTAAAGCTTACATGGTAGATTCAAAGGAATTAAAGCTTACATAGTAGAAACAAAGTCCTAAATTCATCAACACGCCATGAAAGCCAAAATGCAGAGCCCTAATTTTAGTATCATGGTTTGATTGAACAAGGTGAAATATCACAGAGGAATTTCTAAAGCAACCCGCCTTTGCATAAATCTACAGATGATTTTCATTTCTTCAGTTTTCTTTTATAGTATCTGCAAGCAATTTTTAATTATTGATTTCATGAATTTCACATCTAGAATAAAGATAGAAGCTATTGTTACCTAGATCGAAGTATTTGTTTGTTGTTTTACCACATCCATGAATAGAACAGGAAGCATCTGTAGTAGAGCATGGCATTTACTGAAGTCCCTCCTGATTCTCTACCCTTCATATTGACCTTTTAGTGCAAATTTGATATCTGGGTTTTTCCTTTTCCTAAGAGAATACTCCCTGAATCACCATTTTAGTCTTTGACATCAAATTGATTGATTTAAGCCTTAAAATGTTTTAGCATGAATAAAGAACTCTTGGGAAGTTATGTTGGACTTGAAATGTGGGAATTGGTTCCATAAGTCTTCTCAATGCAAAGCTATGGAAACATCCCAACTCTCCAAAAACTACTTGCCTGCAAAATACTTTTGATCCTATTTCATAGCTAGGAACATGTAGGAAATAACAAAATTCTGGGAGATCATGGCTCATATGGATTTTTTCTTGTGGATCCATGTTCAAAGTGATTTGCTTTTAAATCCTGGTTAAATCATTTCAATCTACTGAGGCCTGATCCCAAAGAATTAGTAGTAAAACTTTTATTGTATTGTAACTAAAAGGGGTAAATGGTCAGATGAAAAATATTTAAAAATATGTGAAGTTGTAGGCCACTGAATTGGTTTCAATGTGCAGGGCCTAATCCCATAGATTTAGAAGTGAAAATTTTATTGTATTGTAACTGAAAGGGATAAATGATCAGATTGAAATATGTTTAAAGATATGTGAAGGTGTAAATCATGTAAGAGATTTCATCTTCGTTGTTTAAAGATATGTGAAGGTGTAAATCATGTAAGAGATTTCATCTTCGTTAAAAATTGAGGGGGCATTCTGAGAATTGAAATCGGGACCTCTTGCGCCCTAAGCGAAAATCATACCACTAGACCAAATGTCTTTCAATGAATTATTTTTTGTGTAACGAAATCAAAATAAATAGAAACTTGTTGTAGCATATTTTGCGTAAAGCAAAGTAGATGAATACCAGAAAAAAGAGTAAAATAGGAAAACGCTCATACCTAGGGGATATCAAAGAATGCAGAAATGTTAGGTGTAGGATTTGAACCCTGTCCTTCCCAACGTGATGAAACCCCAGACAACGCTGGAGCCATCAGCCATTAACAAATGTAAAGAACAGATTTCTACAGCCTATTTATTGATAGGATTTGGAATTCAAACTTGTTTTTCCACATGGCCTAAGCAATCCACGTGGAAACAACCTAGTCGAGGTGGGAAGTTTGGAAACAGTTGAAATATGGCCATTGAGATAAAGGATGTCTACGGTAAATATAGTTTGGGAATACAAATCAATGCCTCATGCTAAGATACAATAAATTATACCATTGTAAGTAATGTATACTTTTTAATAGAGTGCCCTAGGGATGGAGGGATAGTGATTGAAGAAATAGAGATGTAAGAGTAGAGTTGAGGGGATTCTATAGTTTCAAATGCATGGTAAATGAAGAAATATAAAGGAAAAGTAAAGGTGGTTAATGAAGAAATATAAAGGAAAAGTAAAGGTGATTTTATATTCACAAAAGAAGTGAGAATTATTGAAAATATATTTAAATGGAAAACATTTTTTTAAATTGTTTATTATTAATAAAGTTGAATAGATCTAAAAAATAAATTTGATAATATTATATATAGATATATAAAAAATATTCAAAAAGTTGATATCATTATGGAGCAAGTTTTGAATGCTTTCCACGTAGACCATGTTGAAGAGTTTTCTTTAGTAGTTTTCAAGACTTTATAATGAGAAGTGCACGAACAAAACGAGGATGAAGACACAACAAGGATAATGGTAGGCTTCTTGAGCGATATCATGGGGTGTCTAGAGCTAATATAGACAATAGGAAAGGTGCAAAAATGATAGAGCCAGGAAGGTTGACAAAGATTGTTGAAGGTCACACTCTGAGATGAACAAGGAAAAGCTCAAAAACTATGAGAAAGAAAGAGGTTGAGGTGGATTAAATGGTTTATTGATGAGGATATCAAACCCATCCACTTAAGAAGAAGGAAAGAGGGGGGATTATTGAAGGAAGCAAGGGACCAAAGCAAGTGGGTTGTCCTTTGGAATGATAAAGCTAAGATCGAAGAGTTTATAGGCACAAGCCAAAAAATAGGGAGAGCTCATGTGAACCAAAGAACACTAAAATTAATGGTATGGGACATCGTAGTGCTAGTTGAAACTCATGAACATGAAGATTAAAGAATTCAAGAGAATTGAGGACACAATATGGTCAATGCAAAACCAAGTATCAAATAATCATAAAGGACATGGGGGAATTGCATGCATCATAAAGGAGTTTCAAGATAACAAAAAGTTAAAGGAAATTACAAAAATAATCAAAATGTCTATCTCAAAAGACAAAATGGAAGCACTAGCACCTTTCAACCCCTAGAATTTAAAGTTTCAGAGGAAACATGGATTACACAATGAAGAGTTACACCTACGAAGGGACATAGTGGACTTAGAAAAAAGAGACAAAATACTTCATGAAGATCCTCCATTTTAAGCTACCAAAATTCAAAATTATGTCCAATAATTAACTTTTCAATTTCTATCCTTGAGCTGCCGACCATTTTCAAGTATGAATCAGTGTTATATAACTCCCATTAAAATTAGGTATACTCCGTTCATGACGCGTCGAGAAAAGGTAAATCTGTCGTTTGGTCCTTTACCGCAATACCCCCATACAGGGATATCCCAAGAACTGCGAATGGTATCCCTTCGGTTACTGAATGGATTTCGGTATTCCACTCAGGCTTCCGGAACCATCCTCGTGACTTCAACCCTCCTAGGGGAGAGGCCTTCCACAAACCGGTTGTGACCGCGCCAATAAATACTAAGAGATTTTAGCTCCCTAATGGACAACAACTATGTCTCAGATGTAATAACTGAGGGGTGTTATTGGAACACCTATCCCCTCAATACTACCTAGCTACAAAGTTCTTTTAGTGTTCCCCAAGTGGGGTTAAAAGTGGGTTGAAATTAGGGTAAGTTTTAAGGCTCAGTTTAAAATTAGTGTTTGAGTGGGTGCACGTGTGATATTTTAAACTGAAATTGAAAAAGTAAATGCTAAGTATTCAAAAAACAAAGGATCTTTTGAAAATAAAAAGCAAATATTATGTACTTTTTCAATAAATGGAAATTAAGTGCTTTGCAAAGATTATTCAAAAAACAAAGGGTTTTTTGAAATAGGAAAGCAAATAATGTAACTTCTTTGAGAAATAAATGGATTTCTTTTTCAAAAATTGCTATGGGCAAAAAATCAAAGAAGTAAACAGTAAAAAATTTGAATCTAGATAAAGTGCAAAGAGATCCTTCTTTCAATTTCTGAAAATATTTAAAAAGACTTTTTCACATGCATTTTAAATAGTAAAATTTTTCTATGGCTGTAAAATATGCAGAATCTAATACTGTAAAAATGTGCTATGTGGGCAGAAAATACAGTAAGAAATTAATTTTTTAAACAATTCGGCCGAATGAAAAAATTAGCATCGCGGGTTTTGACAGAAAATCCGTGATGGACCGCGTGGGTTTCTGTCGCACAGTCGCGATGGACAGCGCGGGTTTTGATCGCTAAGCAGCGATGTGCAGCGCGGGATTTAGTCACACAGTCGCGATGTGCAGCGCGGAAAATGTCCGCGAAGCCGCGATGTGCAGCGCGCTAAATGGCCTCGAAGCCGCGGTGAACCGCGCGGAAAAAGGTCGCGCAGTCGCGATGAGCCGCGCGACTGTTGGGAAAAAATCCGTGAGGCGAAATTCGTACGCGGATGCCGAAAAATGAAGCCGAAAATTGAGAATTTCTGGCTATTAATGGCTAAAAAATGGGCCAAGATCTAGAACAGCAATGGATCTGTTGTCTAGAGTGGCAGATCTATGAATTAAACTACCTAATACTATCAAAAATTAAGATCTAAAGCAAAAGTGAGATCTAAAGATTCAAAAGCAGCGGAGTCGCCAAAAACTGTTGGCTTGGTTTTGCAACCAAGCTTAGTGCTATGGGCACCTGCTAACTAGTAGCAGCAGTCTCAATATTAAGCAAAAATAATGTAAACTAAATCTAAACTCAACTAAACTAGCATGTGCATATCATAATAAAATTTTGAATTAAAAAACAAGAACAAGAATTTGAGAAAATAAATTTGTATTGAAAAATGGGGGCAAGCAAGTGCTTGCGATAATACCTCCAAATGATGAAGATAGTTGAGAAGCTCCAAGGATGAGTAGCTCCAAACTCCAATGGATCCTTTCTCCAAGGTTGCTACAATGGCCAAATACTCAAGGGAGATTTTGGCAGCATGAGGATAGGAAGATGGATGGATGTGAAATGAGGAGCCCCTACCACCTTTCTATAGGTTTTGGTGGTGGGGAATACCATTTGTGGTTTTGTGGAAACCAATGGTATTGACCAACATGGTTTAGGTACTTATCCCTCCTTTTTTCCTTTTTTGAATAAAATTAATATTTTTATTCCCTTTTTAATATTTTTGGGAATTTGGACCCTTTTTTAGGGTTTTTTATGCTTTTTTAGGAAAAATAATCTTTTTGAGTGGGAAAAGGGGTGTACTAAGGTCTTTTGGTGACCTTTTGTTGGCTTCAAAGGCTCAGATGGTGGAAAAGTGGACAAATGGGTCATGTGAATAAGGAAATGAGCTAGTGAGCACTTTTTAGGTGTTAACACCCTCAGCAACAAAAACTTCCCTTGAAGCCAAATATGGCTTGGATACCAATTGTTGAGATCTAATACCTATTTACAATGATTATGCATTATGATTCTTATAGTTAAATAAAATTAGACAATGGCACGCAACAAATTCACAAAAAAATAGAAATTACCCTAGAAACCCTTTACCGGGAAAACAAACAAACCAATGAGCTTAAGCGCTCATCTATTAGCAATGATTTCTCTTACATACTCATCGACCATACATACATGAGTTTTGGTAATTACATTCATTTTTCTATGTACATTTCACCTTTCCATCACATCCTATTTATAGATGCAATACTCTAATTCATGACAACCGAATTAGTTACAACTAATTGTTCCATTAATGGTGATCCATAACTCCTTAACAACTTTGAGTTATTATGTTACAGTCAACTTTAGTCGACCACCTATTGAGCTTGCTTGTCGAAATCCTATGTGATTTTATGCCTGTCGATTGCCTGTGCATTCCACTATACCATCGACTATACTGAGTCAACCACCCATGACTCTCAACGACTAGTCAACCAGACTTCAACCGTATGTTGACTTTAACTCCTCTCAATTGTGTTCAACTAATTGACAATCGACTTAGACCATCGATTTACATGCAAAGAATATAACACTCCCAACATTCTCCCACTTGTTGTTTTCTTTGCATAAACTAGAGATTCAAACTTCAGTTTATTTAACTAGGGCCAACAGGCCCATTGATTCTCTACACCAAGTAAACTTACCAATATTAACATACTTTGCTAATGAGTCTACAATTTTTTTCAAGGTGTCTACCTCTTCCAGCAATACTTTCTATTTTCCACCATGTCTCTCACGAAATGATATTGTACATCAATATGTTTTGTCTTTGAATAATATGTTGGGTTCTTTTCCAGGGAGATTGTACTTTGACTATCACAACCCATCCTAAGAACATGATGTTTAAACCCAATATTTGAACACAATATCTGCAACCAAACTACCTATTTACTTGCATGAGTGGCTACCATGTTTTCAGCCTCAATAGTTGACAATGCAACAACTGTCTGCATCCTACTCATACAACTAACTGCTCCATCGAATAACTTGAAAAAGTTCCACAGGTCGACCATCTACGATCATAATCTCCAGCCTAGTCATAGTCGGAAAAACCATGTACATTGATTTTATTGTTGGTTTCATATTTCCCTTGATAGAATATTCCATAATCTATCATGCCACGCTGATACCTGAATACTCTTTTGACTAAAATCTAGTGCTGCTTCCTCAGTGTCAACATGTACCTTCTCAATATCCCCACTGCATGGGAAATATCAGCTCAGGTACAAACCATAGCATACATTAGAATACGTAACACACTAGCATAGGGCATATGTGCCATGTACTATATTTATTCGTGTGTCTTAGGACATCGTTCAGTAGATAATTTAACTCCTATGGGAATAAGGACCTTAACCTATTCGCATTTATGCATGTTGAAGCATTTTAGAATTATCTCTTGACATATTTTCTTTGATTTAACCAGAGCCTTCTATCTGTACGATCTCTCTTTATTTCCATTCCAAGAATAAAATGGACTGCACCAAGATTATTCATGTCGAACTTGGAGGACGGGTGCAAATTTACCTCCTTAATCAAATCCATGTTATTACTGACCAACAACATATCATCTGTCAGATCCCGATATTTTCAGAAAAAAATTTAAAATTTTTAAGATAGAAATAAATGTTAATAAACGCAGTTGATTAACTATCTGTTTAATTTATGTGATTGTACGGATGTCAGAATGATCTTTGTTGTACTTAAATATTATTATGAGTTTCTTTAATTGTTGCTGATTGTTTTCTGTTTTTCATCCGCAAGGGGGAAAATGCTATGATGGACGGGCTTACTTAGCTTTCGAGCTAATGCAACCATTTCTTTCTTCGCTTACAGATATACAGGTAATGTCGGGTCGCCGCAATTATCTTTAAAGCATCATAAGTCAAATTAGTTGTACCAACCCAATCAATGAATAAGTCTAAAGATACTAACCAGGTTTATCAAGCTTTTTAAGGTAAAATACTTTTGCAATATGCCTGGTTCAAATTTAAAATAAAGTTTGTTTTACACTTTTAATTGCACAGCTTGTAAGTTAAAGATATCACTATGCCTTGTCGATTCCTGCCTTTTTTTTGTTTACGATTTATGTAATTGTTTTAGTTGAACTCTGCACTTAGATTTTCATTGTCATACTTGATTAAATACGTTGTGTATTAAGATAACACAGATCTATTCTTTCGTAAGCAAATAACAATGAATCTTATAACTTGCTAGTAATATTGTGTTGCAATAATATTTCTTATTTCGCATCATGAAATGTCATGGGCAAAAGGAAATTAAGCTATTTTGCTTATCTGATGTTACTGTGTACTTTATGATTCCACTTACAAGGATCAAAAGTTTGCAATGTATAAACAATTTATTACTTGCACTGTATATGATTCTGTCAGTTCATATCTTCTTATGGTATTCTTTTAGGGTTGCTTTGATGGCATCACTACTACTATTTCTAGAAGTGAAACAAACAAGGCTAACAGCTATCTTAAATGACAAAGATATAGAAGAGTTGTAAGTCATAGTACCTGTCTTCATCTTCAATATTTTATAGATTTATAGACTTTGAAAGACCCCTTGCTGATTCTCATGAGGCTAGGTTAAGACGTAAATAAAGATAGATTGTTCCATACTATTTAAAGACTTTCCTTACCTATAACTTTTTATAGTATAATTGTCTTCTTCACAACTTGAGTACCTCATAACTGAGTTTTTCAACAATCAAATGCATGAATTAATAGTTCATCGTTTAAAACTATAAACATGCTAGGTTTAAAAATACTATCATAAGGTGTGATATATTAAGGATAACATGTATCTATGTTATGGTTAATCTCAAGAATAGCCAAGCAACAACTATAATACTCATGCTATGATTTGATTTCATTAAACGATGATGAATATCTCGTTACCCTTGCATATTATTGACGAGGTCTGATTATAATGATTGTAGGGTAATATATGTTATGGTCTACCTATTCGTGTTCGAGGGCATAGTTTTGAAATGAGAGGTATGGTGCAAACTTTCACTATGGTACCATGACCATATGGGAATATCCAACCATGGGCAACGTGTATATACTCTATGATCTTTAATCGATTAACAAATGATTGTAGCACATCACGGGACTATAGGACGTAACCCACTGC
The DNA here is from genome assembly GCA_027924585.1 of Larix kaempferi. Lineage (NCBI taxonomy): Eukaryota > Viridiplantae > Streptophyta > Pinopsida > Pinales > Pinaceae > Larix > Larix kaempferi. Next base: position 1,015,328 of record BSBM01000286.1, read on the forward strand.
ATGAGAAAATATTAAAAGGCGACGTGGAAGTTTCTACGCCAAGTGTTGGAGATATTTAAGTGTTGAATCAACCCTAACCCGGCATTCTTCCTTTGCCTTCGGGCTTGGTCCTCCTGTTGAAACCCTCCTGTCTGAATCTGAAACCCTACTGAGCTGTGAAGGAACTCAGCTTTGCTGCAACTCTAAATCTTTCATGCTTATACACCTGGATACCCGAGAGTTGATATGTTTTTTGTTTTTGTTTGTTAATAGCGACTGTGGTTGGTGAAATCCCAGCGTTTTATCCTGTTCCTGTCAAGATTTAGTCCTGGTATTTCGGTGCCATGCTCTCGGTTTGTTCCTGAGTAAACTGTCAAGTATTTACAGTTTTCCCTTGCTTGTCGTTGGTAGAATCTTTGAGATATATTGTGGGTAGCTTTGATAGTGTTATTATGCCTAGGGTTTACCTCATGAACTCGTTTGCTAGTCTGTTGCCTTTGTGACAGCGTGTTCGCAGTTTTTATGCTACCTCAACCTTCGTCTTGTCCATTGTTGCGTCTGAACGTCATTGGTATACTTTGCTTGGCCACTGTAACAGGTTCAAAAGTCTAGGGTTTGTATTTGTCAACCGTGGAACCCTGTCATCTCGTGCTACTGACTCATGGTGGAAGGGATGGGGTTTTTACACATCATTTATTCGTGGCTAGCAAAATAGTTACTGAAATGGCGTCCTCCTTCACCCCGGTAAGTCACTGTACTCTCGTCTGTGTTTATAGTTACAAGCAATGTTTTTAAAACATGTTCAAGTTTCTAACCTATGCATTTCTATCTTGCAGGAACTGGTTCTTCATACGTCACGAGTGGCACGAACTCCAGCTGTTAGCATGTTCCGGGTAAGCCTGGTTCTTCCATGGCAAGTCCTCCTTGTGGTTTGTTTGGGTGGTAGTTTTTTTTTTAGTTTTGGATAAAACAACACTGCGATGTGTTCGATTACTACGGCCTCTACCGGTGTTGTAATTATTGTAACCTTCTTTCGGTACTTAGGGTTTTATAACGAAGATGTGAAATGTGAAGATTAGAGTGAACCAGACTTATGGGTCTGTCCTGTAAATGGGGTTACGGCCCCGGATATTTGAGTTTTGTTATGACATTTTCTGTGAACAGTTCATGGGTTAACGTCCAGTTCTTTTATTTTGTGTAATCTTCTTCATATAACTCGTTGACTCTACACTAATTGTTTTAAGTCTGCGTCTTCTTTTAAATCTACAGCTATGTAAAATGGTAGGAATGTTTTATAGATATTAAGAGAAAATACAAAATGAAAAGAATTGGCAACACGGCTGTAGATGAAGGCGTGGTCTTTAATTTCAGTGTTTGTTTTGTATAACTTGGTTTAAAGTCAAGAAATATGAACTAGATGTATGAACACTGTAGGGTTTACATGCCAACGTTTTGTGGTTGAAATTATAAATTGAACTTGGAATGTGGTATTCCTGCTCCTTTGATTGTTTTAAATACATACCTGGAATAAATTCTGAGTTTTATAATCTATAATGAAATGTAAAAGAACTGCGGCTGTGAGTGAGTCATCATAATGTTGTTCAAGTTTAAATAATTGTAATGTTGGGTATTTCAAGTTCAGAGTTTATGTAGAACGTAGCTATCAAAAGAGAGGCTTACGGCCGTAAGTGATAGTTGTTGTATGATTTCAAATGTTGGGAGCTACATCTATAAAAGCCTCCTGTAGGTTTCGAGCTTGAATGGGTGTGGTAATAATTTTCGATTTCATGTTTTAAAATTTATTTACTCTGAAATTTGGCTACGGCCGCGAATGAATCCTTGTAATTCTATTCAAAGTTAACCCTGTAACGTCTGGTCAGAATAGGATTAACTCGAAGGTACAGATAGTGATTAAATTTATTTGTTGGATCTTTAGTTACGATATTCCCCTAATAGTAGTTTGGGGAAATTAAGTGAAAAGTTTGATGGTATTAACGAAGCTTGATAATGAGCTGTAGCACTGTTTGTCTTTCTCATTTAATACATGTTTTCTTTGCTATTAAAATTTTAATGTCGAAGCTTGAAACGATAGGGTTTTAGAACTACTCGGATGTGAAAACACTTAACTGTTTAATCTACTGTTACGTTTTTAAGATTCTAAAACAATACTAACTTGTTTATCTTATTAATAATTCTTGTATAATGTACCTCTGTTTTAAGTTTTTGTATGTGTTTTTATTCGATAACTAAAATCTAAAGATCTTTCGCTAAGATTGAAGTTTGATTTAGATGCATATTTTTAACTAGACATACATTCACTAGGGTTTGTATTCTTAACAAAAGTAACCTAACTGCAACTACTAAAGTTTCTTGCAACAACCCTGAACTGTCATTGATACTGTAATATATATATATAACTGGTTATACATACTCCCGATCCTATAATTATTAAACAAATTATGTTTTCAGAAAATAATTACTGTACACAAAAACATTACTTAGTATTACTACTGTATAGCATACATTGTAATTGATTTAACCGCAAGATAATAATAATGTGAAAGAATGCTGAAACACAGTAATCCTTATTAAATATACTTCTGATATTCAGGGATTGTAACTTATAATAAATTAAATACTACTCAGACATACTGAAGATAAACATAACCTATAATCATTTATACTTAATAAACAAAACAAGAATGAGTGGCAGAACCTGTGTCAACTGTAGACAACAACAGCAATGGGAGGCTGTTCCTCCCTACCAACTCCTGGAGAGTGCCCAGACAGCACTTCTCAGGACCCCCGAGCTTGCTCTGGTCTCACTGGCTGGAACTAGGTGCAGCAAAACAATTCACTCAGCCAAATAGCTAAACTGGAACCAAGTTACTGCAGCATCTCAGATCAAACACTCCCTTACTGTACTTTCCCTCTTCCTCAATGGGACTCCTGAATAGCATTCACCTGAATGTATTCTCCCTCCAGAACAATGCTCAACCCCCAGCTCAGTTCATTGAGTACTATTTAAAAGATTGCCTAGGTCTTAGTTGGGTTAACTGTCATTAATGAGCCACCTACTCAGATTCCACTTTCTTGGGGAATCATGACCCCAAAATATAGGGAAGTTGCCACCTGCAACTTAGGAAGTGTTTGAGGATGCTGCCACTTGTCTTTTGCCTTTCCACCTAGTTCCCTCCACCAGTTAGACCAGTAACCTCTTTTAACAGCTCTCCCATGTTGTTGTCTCCATAATTTATTTATTAATAATAAAATATTCAGAATTACATTCCACTTCTGGTGACTCTGCTGAGTCATCAATTCCTACTTAGCATTAAATTTAACATAATGTCTCAGGAATATAATAAAATAATTACATTATTTTTGTAAAATTGGGGTATGTGACATCATCGACATACAAATTTGCATATATAAAGTGATCACCGACATATATATAAAATGATATATATTCTTTCAGAAAAATGGTATATGGGTAAACATGGGATGCTAAATAATGGCGTAAGGGTTGAGAACAACATAAATGTGAGACTACAACTGCTTTCCTTTTGCTATCATTCGAAGTGCCCACACCTCTCCCCGATTGGAGAGGTGTTGGCGAAGAGATTGGACCGCTTTCTCTTTAAAAATGATCTGATTAGAGGCTTCGACCGTTATCGACCTTGGGGAGTGGCTACCGATGTCTCAGGCCATAAAGCAATCTGCATGGAGTTCCAGAATCGGGACAAGAGGATGGTCTGCCCCTTTAAGTTCAATTGTACGTGGCTGGAGGATCCGAGCTATTGTGATTTGATTTCCAGTAGTTGGCAATCTTTGCAGGATGAAGAGGGCCTTTCTCATCTCTTGAATCTTAATAACAAAATGGATGTTATACGTAATGAGACCAAACGATGGGAGCGAGACAAGAAGTTGGCTGATGACAAGGAACTAAGGGAAACTTAGGGAAAGATATCTAGAATGGAGACTAAGGGGGATTTCTTTGACGAGGTTCACCGTGGAGAATTGTAGGGTTTATTCAAGTGGAAGGAGAGCTTACTAGGACAAAAAGAAATCACTTGGCACCTAAAAAGTAGGGCCTTATGGCTAGCCAAGGGGGATGGCAACATCAGTTTCTTCCACAACTATGCAAATCAGCATCGAATTCGAAACTCAATATGGCAGGTTAAAGGGGAGGATGGAACCTATAGAATAGATTAGGATTTTATTCAGCAGTCTATTGAGTAACATTTCTGGGAAGCATACAAACAGCCTTCGGTGAACAACCTAGGAGAGCAGTTAAAGATCATCAAGATCTTTCCTCAGTTCCTCAACATGGAGGAAGGTTTGGGGTTGACGTTCCTGTCACCATGGAAGAATTAAAGGCAGCCTTAGGGACCTTGGCTAGAGAAAAGATCCCATGCCCTGATGGATGGACGACGGAGTTCTTTCTTCATTTCCTCAATCTTATGGGCATGGATATATTGAGAGCGGTGGAGGAAACTCGAGACAAAGAAATGATTCCTAAAAGGCTCAATGCAACCTACATAGCTTTGATACCGAAGACTGACAAGCCGGATGGTTTCTTGGATTACCGACTGATCTCCCTTTGCAACACTCTATATAAGTTGGTGTCAAAAATAATTGGAAACTGTATCAAACCCTTCCTGGCTAAGTTCATAATGCTGGAGCAGTTTGGTTTTATGCATAACAGGCAGATCCTGGATGTAGTGGGAGTAGCATAGGAAGTATTGCACTCTGTGAAGACCAAAAATCTTAGCACCTTCATCCTCAAGATGGACTTGGTGAAAGCCTACGATAGGATGGATTGGTCTTACATTCGCCTCATTCTCATCCAGATCGACATTCCTCTTAATTTCGTTCAATGGATTATGGCATGTATCACCACTAACAATTTCGGGGTCCTCATCAACGACGAGCCAACGGGTATGTTTTCCTACAGTAGGGGAATCCAGCAGGGATGTCCCTTATCTCCTCTTCTTTTCATCTTGGCAATTGACAGGCTAAGCAGACTCATTCTAGAAGCTAAGGAATATCGTCATATTAAAGGGGTAAGAATTTCCCGTGCCCTGTCTATTTTGCATTTGTTATTCATTGACGACATTTTGATCTTTGGTGAAGCTTCTGCTGGAGAATGGTTAATGTTTAAGGGAATCTTTGATGTTTTCTGTTTGGCATCGGGGATGACTATAAGCATCGGGAAGTCCTCCTTCCTGTATAACGGGGTCGAGGAGCTCGCCATCATTGAGATGAAGGAGTTGTTTCCATATGGTTTTTCCCATATTGATTCGGGTATAAAATACTTAGGTTACCAACTTAAACCCAATTGCTACGGGAGGGCGGAGTGGGGATGGATGTTGCAGAAGATAGATCACAGAATACACTGTTGGGCCGCCAGATGGCTGTCTATCGGGGGGAGATTGATCTTGGCCCAATCGGTGATACAAAGTATACCCATTTATTGGTTTGGGTTAAGGAGGATCCCTGCTTCGATCCTCAACGGACTGCGGAGAAGACTTTCCCACTTCATATGGGCTGGCAAGCCCGAGGCGAGGAAGTAGAATTTAAGCTCCTGGCACAGTTTATGTTGGCCCAAGTCACGCAGAGGATGGGGTCTTAAGAACTTGGAATTGTTTAATGTGGCAATGCTGGGGAAAATCCTTTGGAGGTCTTTGACCGATGAAGGCCTGTGGAGCAAGGTAATATGTGTTAAATACCTTAAAACTTATACCACCACCCAGTGGCTGCGGAATCATCAGAATGGAACTTCTCAGGTTTCTGTCATCTAGAACAGTTTGTGCGATTCCTTCTGTCACATTGGGCCATGGATTAAATGGAAGATCGGGAAGGGTTATAAACTCTTCGTTGGGGTGGATCCTTACATTAGGGACGATGGAGGGTATCGGTTTCCAGCAAGTTTAATAAAGGAACTTCAGAATCAGCAAAAAGTGGTGCTTTCTCAATTTTTTTAAAACCGCAGTGACATACCCTGCGAGTGTTGGCTCACAGCAAAAGAATTAAACCTCTCGTCTCAATGGCACCCTTTCTGGGGTAATTTTTTATCCAACCTAGCGTCGGCAGGGATCAGGCTCAGCGAAAATCCCAATGTATTGACCTGGGACAGTCCCGATGTGAAGGGCATTCTATCGGTGGCAAATTTATATCATCATTTAGCATCAAATGCTCCTAATCCCCCGCTGCCACGATGGTGTCACAACAGGTTGTGGGATTGGAACATCCCGCTTAAACTAATACTTTTTCTTTGGTTATGCTTCCATAACAAAATCCTCACCTGGTGTAATATTAAAAAATGGGGCTTCTCTAGGCTGGGCAGGTGCGTTATGTGCAGAAAGGTCGATGAGGATATCCAACACATTTTTATCAATTGTAGTTATGTGAATGAGGTGTGGCAGGCCATCCGGGGAAGGTTATATATCCCTGACGAATGGAAGGGGCCTAAGTTGGAAGATTGCGTGCGTAATTGGATTGCTTGTCAAGGGAATAACAACACGCTTCCATTTTTTCTGATAGTGGGTATATGGAAAGCTCAGAATGCTGGGATCTTTGAAAACACTCTTCTGGATGTTCAAGCTACAGTCATCAGAATTCTTTATCAATGGAATGGGTACCCGGAGATGACTGGCAGGTTAAAGGTTCATCAGGTAACTTCCCCAGAGATAGTGGAAGGCAATATTTATGGGTTCTTCGACGGTGCATCCCAGCAGGGCACTTGCGGAGCAGGCATCTTGATTTTTCTAAGCAACACCCACAACTTCAGGATTCGGATTGGCATTGGTGGAGGTGATGGTTTAAACGCTGAAATGTTGGCGCTGAGATATCTATTATGGTTTTCCAGGAGGAAAGGAATCACCACTATGACCATTTATGGATACTCGCAGGTGGTGGTTAACTGGTTCAATGGAAAATTCGCGATCAAAAACATCCTTCTTGAGCCCTGGATGGAGGAGATAAGATGCATTCAAAAATCCTTCAACATGATAAGTTGTCAGCACATCTTCCGTGAAGTGAACAAGGTAGCGGACCATCTCTTGAAGCTAGCCATAGGTCCTATGGACGGTATTCTACATTTCAATGAATTCTTGGAGGAGGTTATCGTCGACCAGGGAAGCCTGCTCATGTTCTAGAGGAAGTGTTTCTTTCTTGTTTTTGGTTTTTCCTTTTATGCATGCACGCCCAGCTAGTGCCGATTACAATGCTCTTCATTCTGGCCACGATGCATAGAATTAGACAGGGAAGTTAGCTGTCTTTTTTAAAGGAAGTGTTGTATAATTCTTTTTTTTTAATTTTATGCATGCACGCCCAGCAAGTGTTGAACACAATGAACTCCATTCTGGTTTTGATGTATATATTTCAGCAAGTCTTGTTCCTAGTTTGTATTCAGGCGAAAGCTCAAAGTAGACAATCCCTCAGATTTCTTGAACGACGGATGTAACCTTGTATTTATTTCTCGTAATAGCAAGTTTACATATTTTTTTCTCTGGAAAAAAAAAACTCTATGTATAGCTATGAGTAAGCAAGGGATAATCATTCACTTAATGAATCTAGCAGAGCAACAAAGTATGCTTTAGAAGGTAATATTCTTCCAGTCGATTTCGTTTGGTTTAGCTAAACCAATCGCTCATCAAACATAGCGGATTTAGGAGGAGGAGAAACTATAATTACATATGTCTTACTAGAATTTTTTCAGCATCGTTGCATGCATGCCAAAGATAGTCACTTGAAAAGGTGAGGTAGTTGTTTTTCTAGGCCTTTGGTTCCTCTGCACATGCCATGCCTTTTATACAGGTCGTATTCACGAGTCTTCCATGATATTTTTATTTTATTGAAATGTTGTATGGACATCAAGGCCATCCATGGAGAGGACTGTCGTATCGCAGACATGCTCTAGTGTAATGGTGTATGGCCGACCTAGCCATAGTTGGCTTTTGTGTACTTTGCTAACTAGAAATCTATGCACAAATGCATTAAGCTTCAATCATCATTTGGAGCAAAGAGAAATTACAAGTATGACTATAGCATATAGGTCACTGAGATTAGGTAAATATAACATATGTTGATGTATCCTATTCTTCCCTGCAAGTTGGTGTTGCTATCCAATCCCAACTCAAGGAAAGCCATGAAAATTTGTTTACAAATGCATAGCTTGCTTGAATGTTGACATCATCATACCTCTTATTCCATGGCTAACTTCCATCATGATTAGTAGCCATGATTAGGTAAGTGCAGGTATCACTCTGTTACCCATTCTCTCGTGTTTCCTTTATCCGCAAATTATGAAAAATCCATTGGCATTATCCAATGATGATTCCATGACTCTAGAGACTAACTTTTGTGCATTAAGGGTCAATTCCCTTCGCACATTATGGTGTTTTGGCCAATGGTTTCTAACGGTTATCAATTTGTTTGCAGTAGGAATCCAAAAGAGGAAGTAGCTTAGTGAGGGAAAGGAGTAAAGAGCTGATAGATGGGTCGAAGACAGAGCGATATAGCATGTGGGAAACAAAAATGTCAGGTATCAGCACAGCTGCAAGGTATACATTTCTAGTCATACTAAAATTAATCGGTAGTATTCTTACCTTTGCAAGAAGTTGTTTATGGATTTCAAGAATAAGTGGCATCAAAAGCTTGCACAAGATGCTCACTCGCCATAGTTTCATCATAGACCGCCTAGACATAGCCTAGGAAATTACCACAACATAGAATCAAAATAGATAAAATTGTTTTCTTGTACAATTGTGAAATTTAATAAATTTCATTTCATTTTCTCTTCCATAATCATATATACAAAATTATTTTTGTAATCCCATTATGTATATGAAATGTATTTAATCTATTTTAATTAACAACTCATTGATGAATTTTGAACTTCGTAAAAATCATTAAGTACTAACAAATGTTATAATGTTATGTATTGTGTTCACTCATATCAAATAGTATTGACGTAGATTGTGCATACCTTACCTTTGGGTATATTAATAGTTAAGGGGAATCACATGAACAAGGAGACCAAAATACTTGTTGAAGGCATAATGAGACCATTCATGGTTAATTAAGTGAAGAATTCCCTTAATCACAACCACTAGTTTATCATTCGATGAGTTGTTGGTCGCATTCATAGGATGAGGCTAGGTGCATTACATGTGTACATACCTTAGATACAAGTGCAACGAAATTCAAAAGTTAGTGAAACACTCCCGTGTGGCCACCATAACAAATATTATGTGATCATATCCCTGGATTGAAGTTTGTAAAATTTTTAGGGGGAGTCAACCTTAGATTTTAGAGATTTTAAACTTTATATTTATAAAGGTTGATAATGACTCGCCACCTAAAGTTTTGAAAATTTAATGATTAACCTTGTGTTTAATACATGATTACACATCATCACCCTCACACATAGCACATAATTTAATAAATATTTTATTGGAACTAGTAAATTCATTCATTTTAAAAATTCAAGTAGGATATTCAACATGGACACCTCTAGTTCATGAACCCCAAAGTGAGAATACGGTACCTAGTCAAAATTATCCTTCTCTTGATAGTCATTAGAATCATGAGAGGTGTATGATTTCATACATCAAGTGAATGAGAAATCAACATGCCTCGTTGAAATCAAGAGAATGATAGTCATTGGGAACTCAACTAGAGAACTAGGAAAGATAACCTTAGTCGAGAAGATTCACTTAAATGACAAAAGTTGGGATATAAATTAAGGAAGTAGAAGACACCTACTTCCAATGGATATATTAAAATAGAGAATGAAGAAAATGTAGGGTTTGTTAACACGGGGAGACATATGTTGTTGTATGATTTCAATTCCTTAGAAAATTACCAAGTTCAACAATTACCAACTAACAGATGATGGAAACTTCTAGCGGGACCACTTGAAAAATAAACACAAAGTTGATTAAGAGTATTTAGAATGGAGCAATTTTAAGCGACATTCTGAACATAAGTAACTATGTGAAATGTATTATCGTGGAAAAGAAGATGAATAATATGCACTTAAGCAAGGCACAATGACATTTAAAGAATACAAATGAAAGTTCATGGAGTTGTGAGTTATAAGATTTATTAAAGGACTAGGAGATCTTGTCAGGGATAAACTTTGAACATGCAAGCCTAAGACTTAGTTAAATGTGATATTAATAACTAGGTTTTTTGGAGCAACACAATTAAAGAAAGAATTGAGTTCTAGAATTAATCAACAAATCAACCATCAAATGACTTGGAAAAGGAGATTTGTCAAGAGGAACTTTAATATAGCACCACAACTTGAATTGAAAAGAGAGGATAGGCCAAGAGCAAGTAGTAGGTTTACTAATCCAAAGATAAAATGCTATGGATGTGGGGATCTAGGACATAAATCCTACCAGTGTTCTAAAAGGAACAACCAAACAAGAGGAATAATAAATCACTTGGATCCTACAAACACTATGGGTGATGTAGCTAAAGGTGGATTTTATGTAGCTATGGATGACAGATAAGAAGAATATTAGACTTCCCTAATATAGGAATGATGTAATATTTCTAGATATACATACACCTTCTTGATTGACATTGAAAGTACTCACAATTTCATATCCCCTAATGTAGTGTCCAATTGTAAGCTTAATGTCAAAAATCTCTAAGATCCTTGGAAGGCACAAATGGAAAACGATGGCAAGAATGGATTAGTCCACCACTTGATCTATCTATAGTAGATCAAGATGGATGGACAAGCACTATTCCACGTGAAATCAATCATTGAAAATAACCCCATGAAAAAATAGGGAAAAAATGATAATACAACTCATTTGTACGAGGAAAATCTAGGATTGTCCACTTTGACACCAAATGTTATTGACCATATACCCCAAATAGAATAAAAATAGAAAGAATAAGTAATTCCACACCTTCACAAGGATAGACAATGAAATAATAAGAAATCGCTTTGAGGGAGAAACCTCCTTTTACAATATGGCAAATGCACAAGACAAGGTGATCCTTAAAACTAGGCCTCCTTAGTATATATAGAAGACAAAGGGTAAAATTACAAATAATGGGCCTAATAGACCAACAAAAATATAACCATAGCAACATAATGTCCCAAGACCTGGGGCTTAACAAATTCGTCCCCCACTATCTATATTTATGAGTACAATCAATGCTTAGGTGTGTATGTAGCCACCTACCTTTGTTCTTTTTCTCTTTGTTGTTTTTCATATGAGAGCTATCTCCACTCCTTTGTTCTTTCTCTTTATTTTTCGTCATTTATTCCTATAATATATGTTGCTTTTATCTTATCATTACAAGAATTTACCCCTTTAGGGGTGGTTTTGGCTTGAGGCGGTCTTGCTAAAACTGCCCCCCAAAAAAATTGGGCTTTAGGGACAGTTCTTAACCCCCCCCCCCCCCCCCCCCCGAAAAAAAAAGTCTTAAGAATTGGACTTTTGGGGGCAGTTTTTTAATACTCACCCCCAAAAGTCCAATTCTCAAGACTTTGTTTATTTGGGGGGGGGAGGTGGGCGGGAAGGGCTTAGAAAGACCCCCCTTAAAGGTTTTTTTGAAGGAGGTGTTTCTAAACCCCCCCCCCAAGTCTTGAGAACTAGACTTTTAGGGGTGGTTTTTTAAAATACGCCCCCAAAAGTCTAATTCTTGTGACTTTTGGAGGGGGTGTTAGAAAGCCGCCCCTGAAGGTGTTTTTGAATGCAGTTTTTAAACCCCCCCCCCCCCAAATGTCATGAGAATTAGATGTTTGGAGGCGGTTTTCAACAAACCCCCTAAAGGTGTTTTTCAAGGCAGTGTTTAAACCCCCCCAATAAAAAACAAAAAAAGTGATGAGAATTAGACTTTTGGGAGCGATTTTTTAAGAACTAACCCCACAAGTTCAATTCTCATGAAAAAAAATTTGGGGGGGGGAGGGTGCTTTAAAGACCTCCCTAAAAACTACTTTTAAGGGTGGGTTTTCTAACCCCTGCACCCCCCCCCCCACCACTGACCCTCCAAAAGAAAATCATGAGAATTGGACTTTTAAAGGTGGCTTTTAAAAAACCACCTCCAAAAGTTCAATTCTCATGACTTTTTAATGGGTTATTAGGTTTATTCCAAAAAGTTTATAAATATTCTACTCAAGAATAAAAATATTAATATAATTGGATAGTGTAATAAAGTTATAAGGTTTATAATCATCAGTAATCTTAATATTATAATACTAATATATTTTTTTAAATTTTACCTTAGGTTATTTTCAATTTTAAATTATGAACATATAATTAATTTTAAATAAGGCTTTATCATGTGATGCCTCTCCAAACCAAAGATGATGACGATGATGATGGCGATGACGATCATGAAGATGGATACGATAATGGTGACCACCATGATGATTATGGTTATGATTATGATGATGAAGATGATGATGATGATATAAGTGTTGGGTTGGTGGATATAAGTTCTTGGGGGTTTTGTTTTAGGGGCCATAGGGGATGATGATGACAATGATAACAACGAAGATGAAAACGATGATGATAACCCCATAACCCTAACCCCCTAAAGCCATAAACACCTAATGATGATGACGATGGCGATGGTGGTGACAATGATCATGAGGGGTTTTATAACCCCTACACCCCTAACCCACTACAAGTACCTTTAACCCCCTAACGATGATACGATGGTGATGGGGATGGCAATGATGATGATGAGTGGTTTAATGATGATGATGATAATGATGATGACTTCATTCAAATTCAAGGTCATGTTCAAATCTCCACCCATTATAGAGTGGAATTTCCTAACCTCAAGTGTTCCTCAACCTTATATCCATTCCCTATTTTTTGTAGTTTCCTTTGTGAAGTTATGATCCTATTTATAAGTTCTAGTTGTTTGATCAAACATTATGCATCGATTAAAGGTGGAAAGTATACATGTATAACTAACTCACATTGAAAACAAAGTGCAATATAAGATAGGGTGACATGTTGAGCTCAAAGGATTTATCTTCCACCTTCTTGGATATGGACACGTATGGTTCGTAAAATAGTAGTATGATTTTCATATTTGGATTCTTGAGCCTTTTGTTTAATAAATGAAACCACACCTTATCATTAACCTTGTATTTGTGCAGTACTCAATGTTTGATCATGATTTTACTTGTACTTAGAACTGATATTCTACAAAATTTCATGTACCTATTGTAGAATATGATGGATCCTATGAAATTTTTTGGTTATTTGTTTTCTTTTTTTTTAGGTTAGAAAGACTCCTCTAATGATGTAATGGGTAAACTTATGTCATTTGGAGCTAATCATTGGACATTATGACACACATGGAATGAGATATGTCCAATAAAACCATGAGGGTTCTATTTTTTGCAAGTTTATTTCAGTTAAAGAATAAAAATACTAATATAATTTAATAGTGTAATAAAGTTATAATTGAACATCCATCACACAATGGTTCATCAAAGTTGGAGTCAGAAGCAATAGTCTCTCGTTTAGACTCTATAGAAAACCTTCTAGAGATGAAATTTGAACATGTGACCAAACCTCCACTAACACTAAGGATAATAGGCGACCCGTTGTTGTAGCCTTGCATTGTAGGCTGATATATCACCATGGAAATATGGGCTAGAACCATCAAAAAAGTAGAGATTGGTGCTGTGAATTCAATTTTTTTTTTTATTTGTAAAGAATGAATGCAGTAAGATTTCTAATATTGCAACACTAAATACTTCTAAGAAGATTAAATGCATCTTGTTGATCTCCCGGCCTAATTGCTAACCTCTCTTTAGCTTCATTTTTAGCTTACTCTATATTATTTTTCACTGATAATTATGTACTTAGAAGATGTTCCACACAATATGGCAATTACTAAGTGTCACGCTATGAATCCTTCATACCGAAATGAAAATCAAACAATCTTTTCATACCAAAATTCAACTCACACAAAGTCTGAACATGAGATTGTTGCTTCTGACCTCCCTACTACAGAGAGCATCAACTACATTACTTTAAGATCATAACTTTAGTTTACTCTAAGGCTCTTGACAAGCATCAGGGATATTGGTTCTCATGGCCTAAGCTATCATTCTTGGAGAAAATTTAGCGCTAGGAGAACTATCTATGCTATGTTGAAGCCTTGAAATGGCCACCATATCAAACTGATAGTACAAATATTTGTTCTAATATATGGTATATGTGGTTGCCTAGGGTTGATCCATGCAATGGCCCATAATCCCCAAAGACAAATGTTGAAAGGTTTGCACATTGGGGATGGATCATATTAGGAAAATAGGCCATGATCAACTTTTGAACCATGTCACCTCTTACCAAATTATTTGAGGTTCCACAACCACTAAATATAATAACCTTGTAGATTTTACCTCAACACTTGCGGTACTTTCTTAATAATATTTTGATAATAATATTTCAAATAATTACAATAGTGAATGAAATGAATTTTCCTTGGCATCCACCTTCCTACCACACCTTCCCTTTTCCTACGGTGTTTTTTTGGAAAATATTTGCTAACTAAATATTCCTATTCAAGGCAGTTGACTGAAATCAACATGGTAATGCACCTCTTGATCTTCTAAAGAGGATTCAACTTTAACACATACAACATATCTAGATTCAACTTCCTCAAATTCTGAAAAGTTAGTTCGCTTCAATGGATCTGGACCTACGATCAAATTAATTTGCTTCTAGCATCACTCTCCTATGTAGCATCACTCTCCTCTGTGTGAATATTGCATTATGTTTCTTTTTAATGAGGACGTGATTACAGGGATTGTTGAAGTTCACAGGGAATCCAATTTGAAAATTGGGGAAGTGTCAATCCCTATCATTGTTGAGTCTAGTCTAGCTAAAGGATGTGGTGATGGCACTACTGTGGTTTGAGAACATCCTAGTCTTCCTTCTCTAGTGGATTTGAAGGTGGAACCATTGTCAAAGTCAAGGTTTGAAGGCACTTCAACTTCAAGTAAGTTCAATACTATTTCCCCTTCTCTAAATATTAATATTATTCTTTTGAAAGGGGATGTTGGGCTTAGTTCTTCTAGTCGTCCTTCCCTAGGTGAGGGTAGGGTTGGTACCCTCTGATTTTTTGTGGGTTGATAAAGTGAATTTTGAATTTGATTTTTTGAAGAATCCCTCATAGTCTGGGGAGTTTTAAATTCATCTTGGGAAAGGGTTTTTCAACATCCTAGGAATTCTTTCATAATGGCAGGAGTCCATTACTCTCTCGGACCTGTTTAAGATTCTTCCTCACTTGGTCATCCTGTCCCTAGGGGCCTGGGTTAGGATTTGCAAAGAGATATTGGTCTTGTGTAGGCAAGTTGAAAATTTGCACTTAAATTAACTCAGGAGAGAGTTGTTAAGGAGGTGAAATGGGGTAAATACAGACTTATTACTAGTGCCCTTAGAGAACGGTATACCTCATTCACTGGTTCTCAATGAAATTTCACTGGTTCTCATTCACTCATTAGTTCACTGGTTCAGTAATGATATAAGAAATTTTTTGTTATGCAGGTTGTGTACAAGTGCATATATGGAGGTAAATGATCTGTGCTTGAACTATATCATTCTTTTCATGAATTTTTAATGCTTAGAACATATTATGTTGTACTTTAATAACAATCTAATGGGATATTTCCAAGCAATACTCTATCCATTTGAGAAAACACAGAGAAAACAAGTTCTGACACGAAAAAAACGATTTTGGAATTTTCGAAAAGAACATGTCAAAGCTATAAAGTGGGGAAGAGGGGAACATGCTCCCCTACAAGTAAATGTTTAGAAAAAAAAATAGTTTATTTCATTATGCAATATAACGCTTATTTTTATTATATGACGATGTTATACATATGCCTACTAACATTCTTTGCTATAGTGACTAAGAGGAGGAAAATCCAAACAAGATCATGCAACAAAACACCTTTGTTTCCTTTGGATGACTCTATTAGTCCCAACAATGAAATAAATGACTCTATTAGTCGCAACAATGTAATAAATGATTTTGAAGAGACCTTTCCTTCGATTCAAGAAGAGGTGCAACATGAACAACACGGTATGCCCATTAATTCCTAAATTTTAACATTCTGGTGATAATTATAAATTTTACTATTAATCAATCCATAGCACCTTTGTGTGCCCTTCTTTTATAGAAGATGTTCACAAACAATCATGCCATCAAGATATTATTATAGAAGGGTATGATCCCTCTACACAAGCTTCAACTGAGATAGTCAAGAAGAAGTGTAGAGGACCAACTAGATGTGCATATATTAATAACTTGGAGAAAAAACTTGAAATTCATATTAATGAAAGGAACCAACCAATTGGTGCAAACTCAGTGAAGCTATATTCATTATTAGGTGTACTCGCTAGGGAAATGCTTCCAATCACATTTTTTTTTGGAGGAAGGTTCCAAGTCAGCTAAAGGAGGACTTCTGGAACAACATCAATGTGAGTATTAGACATTTGAATATTTGTTCTCTACATTTGTATTTTTGCATGTTTTTAATGTTTGTTTTGAAACAATGGATGATGAAATCTACTAATTCACTTATTATATGTTGCAGTCCAAATTCATAATGCCTCCCATACTTAAATATTATTGTATGCAAACTATAGGCCATAAGACAAACAGTGATAGGCATTGTTTGAGCAAAAAACTATTGTGATCCTTATGAATCCAATGAGAAAATATTAAAAAATATTCCCCCAATTAGGATAAGTGAGATAGTTTGGAGAGAGTTTGTCTTGTCGAAGCACCATTGAATTCCATGTAAGCAAAAAGTTCAGATATTATATAATCAAGCTACTTTAAATTTATAGTGGCTTGTAATGTTGGCCTAAATTTTTTTATTTTTCAATTGATTTGTAGGATACAAGGATAAAAAATAAGAAAAATAAAGAAAGGGAGGGGGAATTGCACACTTTTGAACATTGAGGTTATCAAAGGGTCGAAGATGATATGGTAAGTACTTGTGATGCATTATATATTCTTTATATTAGCATAATTGGGATTCATTGTAATTTCACAACTTAACCATACTATTTTACTTGTTGTAACTAGAAAAACTCTAGAGCCTCTGGTGATACAACTACAACCATTACTAGAGAAGAACTATGGAAGAAGTGCCATCAAATGAAGGATGGCACTCCAATCACATGAACTGTAGGAGAAACAATAGTAAGTTCTCAACCTTACAATCTATATACTAATTAGAATTCCATTTTACATGTTGGAAATGTTTTCTAACATGATTTATTTTAATTGCATGAAAATGCCAGAAAAAGAAAAAAAAAATTGAAGAAGCACAATCAGAAGTTGTATCTGAATAATTTGCATCTAGGAATGATGCCCTTGCTAGGGTATTAGGGCTTGATGCGAGGGGACGATGTCATGGGGTTGGCCTTGGATTTACGCCAACTGACTTGTTCAACAGAAATTAGTACAAGGAGGCCGTAGCCACACGCGAGGTTATAATCAAAGAAAATGCACAAGAAATCTCATCTCTAAAAGCAACAATATATGAACTCATGAAAAGAGTAGAAGTTGTGGAGAAGGAAAATGTAGTCAACAATGGAAGTGCTAGTAGCGAATTCTTTACTCTTCTTCCAGTGTTCATTTTATCACACTAATAATTTGAAGTTTAATGTCATAATGTTAATATAAACAACTTCCTACTGAACAAAATGCCCAAGTTGAAATGCCTATAATGGAGGTAAGTTGTCTAATTTTTTTTTGAACATTTTATTTTAATTTTTTCATTATATGTAATATATTATATTGTATTGGCAGAGTAATTTAAGGGACACACCACCCCCCTATGAAGGAAATAGCACAAAAAAAATTAACTCCAACCTAAAATCCATTATCCATGGTAAGTTGTGTATAATATTGTAAGTTATTTCAATTTCATTTTATTCTTTCAATATATTACAAATGATTCTCTATTACGTGCAGAGTCATGCATCGAATTTTGCTCAACATGTTGTATTGAAAACCCCAAGGGCTCCAACTAGACTTCAAATTGACAAAATGAAATCCCCAACCTTAGTAAGTTTTGTAAATATTTATTCTTGGATCATTGATATTTAACTTTTTATTTCAATGCATCTTACTTTGCCTTATTTTTTGGCACGATAAAAAACAATAGTATTGAGTTGACATCATCTTCCCAATTAGGGTTGGAAGGAAAGAAGTGTTATCTCATTGTGCTAAACTCTCGAGTGAAAGTTGCAAGGGAGACAATAAATAAGACTGACCCAAATGCAATGATCCGATGTGCCTTCCTTGGGGAATACTATTATATTATGAATCCCATGGAGATTTGAGAACCTACATTGGGAACTCTACCTCTCCCTCGTCCCAATAGAACATTACATACTCTGGAAAATGCTTTATGGAGCTTCATTCATTGGCATAAGGATAACATTGAGCTATGTGATTAGTGATTGTAGTTAGTTGTTTTCGATATGATAGAAGTATTGTATAGTCTTTATGTGCCTACTAATATATTAATAAAGATATGACAGTTCCTTTTCTATACATTGGTATTTGTGAAACTCCTGAAGTACTGTATCTTTGATGATATTGGTAATTGCTTGAACACATTGAGCTTCTTCCATATTTGCAAGTGTGACATTGTCCTAATCTGTTGATGTATTTGTAACTTCGGAAGATATTCACTTGTATATTTTATGTATTACATTTGTACTTTATTGTATCCCCAATGGAGATGTCTTATTCCTTCGATCGGAAGTGTCGTCATTTGTATTTGCAAGTGTCTGAAGTTATATTGTAAGAGTCGTAACTTACATTTGATGGGTTATTAGACCACCTTAGTGGGGTCAGCCCTGTATGAGTTAAGTGGAAGGGTTATTAGACTCCCTTAGGGAGTCATCCCAGTTAGGGTAAAAGGAAGGTCAAGTTAAAGTATAAATAGAGTGGTTGCACCACTCTATTTGCTCATTCACTCACACATCCAACTCGCATAGTTGAGAGAGAGGAGTGCGCACAAGTGGAGGAGGAGTAGCTGCTAGAGACATCTATCTTTTGGGGTTTCATCTTTGTGATCTTTGTATTGGTTCTTATTCTATCTCTGAGGAAGTTGCGGGGTTTTTCACCTTTATGGTTTTCCCCGGTGAAATGATTTGTGTCTCTTGTCTCTTGTGTTTGATATGCTATACATGTTGTTCTCTCAGTTAAGATCCTAGATCATATTGAATTAAATGATGAAAAAATAACATGGAATCAGAGATAGCCTGAAGGAAGGCATTGTATGGCATTTATGACACTTGTTACACTTGCGAAAATTTGGAAGTTAGGGCTTGTTATAGTAAAAAATAGTCATCGTGGCCCTTTCACTATAAATCCGTTTTGGCGAAGGTTCAGGATATGAATTTTTTACAGGCCGAATATCAGACATAGATGCACCCTGTGTAAAAATTTAAGCCTCAAATTCGTTGTACTTTGTGAGATATGATCCGTACAATTTAGGGTTTCTGCCTCTTCCAGAATGCAGCCCTAAACAGGTGACCTAGGAAAAAGGTCATATCTCGGGCTAGGAAGCTCCAAATGGAATTCTGTAAAAAGTGACAGTTAGGGCACAGACTGTAGTTTCACAGGTCTGCGTTTCAGAGGCCGAAGTTGAAACAGTGACATGTGGAACTCCGTACAAGTTCGTTATGTTGTTTCATCCCATAAACAGGTCATGTTGAGACACTTATCATATCTCTCTCATGGAGAATCCATTAAAGCTCAGATCTGTGGGGTTGGAAATATGACAAGTCAGTATACCACAGGACATAGTTTCAGACCCTGAGGATCCGAAATTTCATAGATGCAGCAGAAACAATATGGCATATATTTCTGTCAAAATATAATTGGATTCTGAGCATTTTCATTTTTGGCTTGTCACTGCTACGGGAAATTAGGGCTTTTGACAGAAGTGTAATTTTGGATTTCTCTTAGCATAGAATTGATATCCTCAGCAAAATTGAAATTTAGAGACCAAGATCGAACATTTTGGTTGGGTAGAACCCCGGGATCTATCAAACCCTAGTTCGGGTTTTGGACCAAAAAACCAGAAAACCAGAATTTGACAGAAGTTGCAGATCAGAAATTCGCAAGTCACTTTTGAAGGGTCAATTTTTGAATTTTTCAAAATCTGAGCACACTAGCTTGCTCGCCTCAGTCAATTGCATCTCCCTGTCCAATCAGAAGTTTGAAATTCCAAGTTTGGATTTTTAGGGTTTCTCTGTCAAACCCTAGCCAGCTCCAGATCCAGTTTCAACCAATCAAGTGGTAAGATCTAAATCTTTTATTTCCATTTGAGTTTCTCATTAAGATGTTTCACCACAGCAATATTGAGGATAAGCTTGAAGGGGCTGATAAATTTCGAGCATGGAAGTATAGGATTGGGTTAATCCTAGAAGAGAATGAATTGGACACCTACATAAGTAAAGAGGTTCCAATTCCAGAGGGAGATGAGGATAAGGCCTTACATAAGAAGAACTTGGTCAAGGCCAAGAGGATCATTGGAGATTCTATCAAAGACCATCTCATACCTCATGTGTCTTCTCTGAAGACACCCAAAGAGATGTTTGATTCCTTGACCAAGCTGTTTGAAGGAAAGAACATAAATCGGAAGATGACTTTGAGGAATCAATTGAAGAATGTCAAGATACAAAATGCAAAGACCATGTAGTCCTACTTTACAAGGGTCTCTCAGATAAAAGAACAACTTGAAGTTGTGGGAGAAGATATAGAGAATGGTGAAATTGTGATGACCACCTTGAATGGTCTTCCTAGGTCATGGGATTCCTTCATTCAAGGAATTTGTGCTAGGAAGAAGCTCATCAGATTCAGTAGGTTGTGGGAGGAATGCTCACAGGAAGAAGCTCGAATTGTAGCTCGAGAAGAAAAGATGGATAATGAAGACTAGGATCTCACAACACACACCAGGAAGAATAACCACAAGAGGGAGCATCCTCATCACAAGAAGGGTAAACACCACCACCAGAATCGGAGGGAGAACTTTGGAGGATCCATGAGAGATCTTTCTCACATTCGATGTTATACTTGTGATGATAAGGGACACTATTCCAGAGATTGTCCCAAGAACAAAAGCAGCTCCCACAAAAAGAAGAACAACAAGAGAAGACATCATGCTCACACTGCAGAGGAAGAGAACCAGGGAAGGTAGTGAAGAATCTGCAAGTGATGAAGAATATGTATTGCAATGAATTTTTACATGAAAGGAGTAGAAGAAGCTACTGCAGAGTTGGACTCCGGAAAACAAATAATCTATAGAAGAACCTCTCATCCATTTTCAGCATTGGTTAAGGTGCACGCTATCAGAAACTCCAGTAGCTCCTACAAGGAAGCAAAGATTGAGAGGGAGTCCACCCAACAACCAAACAAAGATAAGTATTTGAATTGTCACTTCTTGTATATATGATTGCTTAAATGATGTTGTTCATTGATGTACATACTTATGTTCCAAGATTTAGGATGTATATTATGCATTTTAGAAAAGTTGCATTAATGAACAAGATACTACTAATATAGTAATGGGTAAGTGGCCTATGGTACTGTACAACACTCCATTGCTACTTATATATATTGAAACCTCTTTGCTGACATGTTGGGAGTAGTGCACACTCTTAACAATGTTCTGGTAGAGATGGAAGGCATCTAGAAAGTTACAAGATATGGATAAATGTTGTATTGAAGCATTGGCTAAGATAATTGCATGGTTGTATGACATATGTCCTTATGTTTAAGATTTTGTTCTAAAAACTATGAGAAGTTTCTAATCATGCAATTTAATTTGACT
The DNA here is from genome assembly GCA_027924585.1 of Larix kaempferi. NCBI lineage: Eukaryota > Viridiplantae > Streptophyta > Pinopsida > Pinales > Pinaceae > Larix > Larix kaempferi. The sequence continues at coordinate 1,037,175 of BSBM01000286.1, forward strand.
TGTAGGAAAGATTGTGTAAAATCACCTACAAAAGAAGGACAATGACATTTGTTCCGAAGAACAAGCGACGAAGTTCAATAAAAACTACCTATTAAATATATTGAAGAATCTGAAGTTCCCAGGATCAGGGATGCAGTAATGGAAGGATGCCATGATCAAGGAGTACTAGTCGATCATGAAGAATTATGTCTGGGATGTGGTCCCAAGACCAGGAGGGAAGTCTGTAGTGACTTCCAAGTGGATCTACAAGATCAAGCATGCTGCAGATGGTAGCATAGAGAAATACAAGGCAAGATTTGTGGCCCGTGGCTTCTCCCAAAAAGAAGGGATAGATTATGAAGAAACTTTTGCACCTGTAGCTAGATACACTTCCATCAGAACAATACTTGCTCTGGATGTAGCGATGAAGTGGAAGATACACCAGATGGATGTCAAGATAGCCTTCTTGAATGGTGTAGTCGAAGAGGAAGTGTATGTGGATCAACCACTCGGTTTTGAGACACATGACAGGGAGTCACATGTGTTAAAAATTGAAGAAAGCCTTGTACAGTTTGAAACAAGCACCCAGGACATGGTACAGAAGAATAGATAGCTTCCTGACTAGTTTGGGCTTTACCAAGAGTAAAGCAGATTCCAACCTTTACTACAAGGTTGAGGAAGGAAATCCAGTGATACTCCTATTATATGTAGATGACCTATTTGTGACAGGTGAGGATGGATTGATTTCCGACATGAAGAGGAAGCTTGCTGCCGAGTTCGAGATGAAGGACTTGGGTATGATGCATTACTTCCTAGGCATGGCGGTGTGGTAGAGTGCAGATGGAATATTCCTTGGACAAGGGAAGTATGCAGTAGATATCCTGAAGAGGTTTGGTATGATGGACTGCAAGGCCATGGACGCACCTATGGCATCAAACCTGAAGCTATTGAGTGATGCTTCATCAGAGTCGGTTGATGCCACAATGTATCGTCAGATGATTGGGTCCTTGATGTACCTAACAAACACAAGACCAGATATTTGCTTTGCTATGAACACCTTGAGCCAGTTCCTGACGGATACTAGACATGTTCACTTGATTCCTCTAAAGGATATTCTGAGGTACCTAAAGGGTACGGTTGATTATGGGCTCAAGTATGATGCAAATCAAAAGGCTAACCTGGAGGGTTATGTTGATTCATATTGGGTAGGCAATGTTGCAGATAGGAAGAGCACTTCGGGGTGCTGCTTCAATATGGGATCAGGGGTGATCTCTTGGTTTAGCAGGAAGCAATCCTACATAGCACTGAGTATAGCCGAAGCAGAGTATGTTGCAGCTTGTTCGTCCAGTTGTGAGGCAGTATGGCTAAGGAAGCTACTGCCAGATTTATTTGATCTCCAGTTGGATGCTACTTGTATCTTCTGTGACAACCAAAGTTGTGTGAAGTTGTCCGAGAACCCGGTGTTCCATGACAAGTCGAAACATATCGAGATCCAGTATCACTACATCAGGGATATGGTGCAGAAAGGAGCAGTGAAGCTCCTGTATGTTGCGATGGACGAGCAGATAGCAGATGTGTTGACCAAGCCACTAGCCAGGGTGAAGTTCGAGTACTTCAGAGAGAGGCTTGGTGTTCTTCAAATCAAAGATACTTCCAAGAGGAAGTGACGAGACACAAATGCAAGAGCCCTTCCAAGCATGGTGGTATGCGGGTCCTCACCATGGCTGTGGATGTAAGTGTTGTGTTATGAGCATCCGGATGATGCTCTGCCATGAATATCTGTATGATGTTCTGTATGATGATGATCAGTATGATCATGATCAGTATGATCATGATTATCCGGATGATACTCTGTGGCCGTGGATATGTTGCAGGTTCTGCAGTAGCATATAATAACTCCCTCGTAGATCCTATAGGTTGAGCAGTAAGCTCGTAATCAGTCCTGGGATGTTGTTTCTAGGTTTTGCTTGTTCGCATATAATCGCTCCTTGGGATATCCTATAGGTTGAGCAATAAGCTCATAATCAGACCTGGGATGCTCTTTCAAGGTTTTGCTTGTTCGCATATAATCGCTCCCTGGGAGATCCTATAGGTTGAGCAGTAAGCTCGTAATCAGTCTTGGGACGTTCTTTCGAGGTTTTGCTTGTTCGCATATAATCGCTCCCTGGGAGATCCTATAGGTTGAGCAGTAAGCTTGTAATCAGTCCTGAGATGCTCTTTCGAGGTTTTGCTTGTTCGCATATAATCACTCCCTGGGAGATCCTATAGGTTGAGCAGTAAGCTCCTAATCAGTCCTGGGATGCTCTTTCAAGGTTTTTCTTGTTTGCATATAATCGCTCCCTGGGAGATCCTATAGGTTGAGAAGTATACTCGTAATCATTCTAGGGATTCTATTTCGAGGTTTTGCTTGTTCGCATATAATCGCTTCCTAGGATATCCTATAGGTTGAGCAGTAAGCTCGTAATCAGTCCTGGGATGCTCTTTTGAGGTTTTGCTTGTTCGCATGTAATCAGTCCTGGGATATCCTTTAAGTTGAGTAGTAGCTCGTAATCAGTCCTGGGATGCTCTTTTCAGGTTTTGCAGATGCACATAATCAATCCTGAGATTCCACTGGATGGGCCGCTCGCAGAGATGATGAAGACCTACATGGAGGCTAGGCTTACTCCAGCATGAAAAAGGGTTGGCTCTATAGAACTTCCTATGACGAGTAGAATTGAGAGATAGCACCAGTGATCAAGATGACGAGTACAGCAGCAGTGACGATGATGCTCCAGTGATCCAGTAACGATGATCTAGCTCCAGTATTGAAGACTTGTGCCTATATGTATTGATGACCTGTGTTAAGAGAATACCTTCCTAGTTAAGAGGGAGTGTTGATGTATTTGTAACTTCGAAAGATATTCACTTTATATTGTATGTACATTACATTTGTACTTTATTGCATCCCCGACAGAGATGTCTTATTCCTCCGATCGGAAGTGTCATCATTTGTATTTGTAAGTGTCACAAGTTATATTGTAAGAGTCGTAACTTATAATTGATGCGTTATTAGACCACCTTAGTGGGGTCATCCCTGTATGAGTTAAGTGGAAGGGTTATTAGACTCCCTTAGGGAGTCGGCCCAATTAGGGTAAAAGGAAGGTCAAGTTAAAGTATAAATACAGTGGTTGCACCACTCTATTTGCTCATTCACTCACACATCCAACTCGCATAGTTGAGAGAGAGGAGTGCGCACAAGTGGAGGAGGAGTAGCTGCTGGAGACATCTATCTTTTGTGGTTTCATATTTGTGATCTTTGTATTGGTGCTTATTCTATCTCTGAGGAAGTTGCGGGGTTTTTCACCTTTATGGTTTCCCCAGTGAAATACTTTGTGTCTCTTGTCTCTTGTGTTTGATATGTTGTACATGTTGTTCTCTCAGTTAAAATCCTAGATCATATTGAATTAAATGATGAAAAACTAACATAATCATCATACTACAATTTTGATTTAAATCACATCACAAATAAATATTTGCATACTTGGGGATTTTGTTTTGAATACATAAGGCACTAGTCTATTAAATCCATTATTTTGTTGGCTTACCCAAAGCATCTATTAAAGGCATTGGTTAATCCTTAGTATTTCCCAGTCCTCAAACCTCGAAGTTTTAAGGCATACGAGATCGGTAATGAATTCTATGTATTATAATAACTCTTTTATTAACCATGTATGTCAAAAAAGGAACTTGGTCATCTTTTTTAAAATAAAGATGTGTTGTAGGTGCATGGGAATAAACCATATAGAGTATGAAATTTTAAAAAGGTTCAATACAATGTCTAAAGCTCTATTATATAACCATGCATAACCTAAAAGAGATGATAATTATTAACTTTGCCAAGCTTTACATAGGAAATACAAATAGGGTAGAAAATCTATGTGGTGCAAAGGAAGGGTGGGCATGCCAATGATAATGAACCAATGGCATACAAGAAGGTTGAGTATAACATTTTTTTAAACATACTCATTTTTTTTGTAAGTAAGAGAACATTATATTATACCTATAAAAAAAAAGGATACATAGATGTGGTATAGGCTGGTGGCCTTCCCTAAGAAGGCATGATCAAAATTCCATAATAACAAAACATTCCATCACTGCCTAGGTTCTTACATATAGCATAAAAGCTTACAAAAATTTCCATTAAGGCTGACCGAGAAAGACTGAGAACCCAATACATAACTAAACTATAAAGATACAAAACATAAACTCAAAAACAAGGACAGAAGAAGATACATAGATGTGGCATAGGCTGGTGGCATTCCCTAAGAAGGCATGATCAAAATTCCATAATAACAAAACATTCCATCACTACCTAGGTTCTTACATATAGCATAAAAGCTTACAAAAATTTCCATTAAGGATGACTGAGAAAGACTGAGAACCCAATACATAACTAAACTATAAAGATACAAAACATAAACTCAAAAACAAGGACACAGAGCTTAATATGAGAGTTGTTTTTCATCCACCTGGTCTCCATGGCGAGTGGATTTAAACATACTCATTATTGACCCACTAAATGGTATCTTTTTATATCCTTCAGTTACACTCAGACATTAATTACAAGATTGATACAAAAATAGATAAGAGATATCATAATCTGGCAGATCTACAAACTTCTTCGAACCAACAAGTTGACATTCCCAATTTGGTCTTTATACCATTTTATTATTAGTTAAGATCAAAGCTAAACCTCTATCCTTTGAACAGGTGGGTTTACACATAGATTGTTATGATCTCCGACCAAGGAATGGTGTCAAAATACATGTAGGCTCCCTTTGACTTGTACATCGATGGCCTTCATGAAGCCCGATCAAATTTGCATGTCAATACCAATTCTGCAATCTGCAACCTCAATAAAACACTACCGAAAGTAAAGAGAAATGGTGTCAATTATGACAACCAACATCTCCATCCAATTGAAACCATTACAGGCCCCTTTTGCAACAACATAACTAGATGACTTAGTATCAGTTTCTTCTGGAGGTAAAGAAAGGAAATAAAATTTACTCCAATCACAGGAAGGCTTCCCCTGCTCTTCTATACCCCTGAACCCCAACTGCACATTTAGTTCTTTCCAATATGTTGACTCATCCTCTTTCTCCACATTGTCCCAAAGGATTGGAAGTTGAAACCTTAGCCCAATCCACTTTATTCCTGATGATTTCACACAATCAAGGTATCTAGGTATTCTATCTAATGTCGTGACAAAAGAAATGAGGGAAAGAGTTTCCCTTATTTCGTATTCAGGAATAATTAAAGTTGCCTTCTTTTGAGGCAAACTACAGTGTCCATACTATTTGAGGCAAAGTACAGTGTCCATATTGTTTAGACCAATCCACTTTTCACAGTGAGCAATAGCTAAAGTCTGATTTGTAGTGAAGGTGGAAACAAAGTCTCAGTTTCTCATGGCATCACTCTTTTCTTCATATAAATTCGTAGGCTATGCATCTGCTTTGGTGCTTAGTCCTTCCACCCTTTCTACATTCTTCAAGAAAGAAAATGCCTTACTCCAACTGATTTGTTTTTTCATAAAAGAGGCAAAGGCTCTTAGCTGCAGATCTCCCACCGAACGGTTTGGATCCCATTCACTTATGTCAGTTATTGCTAAGTCATGCTAGTATAGTTTACATAGAAAGTTCATGTCATATTCATCACATGCCTTATATAACATCATAAACGGTTCACTGGTGTTGAAATAACACATAGAATCTATAACTAGTGCTCTAATTTGCAAAGATATAAGCTAGATTCTTAGATAAATTGCATAGAAAGTTAAAGGGCTTGAAAAAGACCTCATCATGTGGGCTAGGTGTAGAGATATTGCTTGTCTAATTTAAGTCTTTCAACTTCCTGATTTAACTTACTAATGTCTAACTCAACTCGTTGAATCTTCATCTTTCCATCCTTTTATTGGGGTTCCGCTGCCTCTTGTTGCAACATCATCCTATCGACCTATTGTTCCAAAGAATAAATTTGAGCTTGCCAAGCTAGCATCTTCTTCTCTATATCTTAAGAATTCACACATTCTCCTCCTTCTAAGGTACCTACTACTGTTGGGATGTCTGATTCTTCTTGAAGGTCTGAAATTTGAGTTCTAACTTCTTGTTCAAAAGGTGCCTTCTCGGCGAGCATGTTCCCATCAAGCGAAGCATATGAGAACATGTTTCTCTCCTTGTCAATAACATGCAATAGAACATTCAATCCTTGTTGGACCCATATATTTTTCAGTTTTTCTTTAGTCTAAGCTAATTCCTTCTTCAATTTCCAATTCTTCTGTAGCAGCCTTTGATGGTATTTCTTCAATTTCCTGTAGGACTTTCTGAAGTAGGCTATGAAATATAGAGGATATTTCCCAAGGAAGAGAAGTTTCTTCCTTTTTTCTGTAGCTCCCTAGGGTCTGTTCCTCTACATCATAGTGCTCTTCCTACACTTATTCCTTGGTTTCCTGGGACATTTTTATCTCATCATATTCAATTTGGATTACCTCATTTCCTTTATCATCTTTCCTTCCAAAGGACTGTATTCATTTCCTAGTTGGAATTAGGGTTTTGCCACTCTTCAGCTAGATTCATATAGATATCCTCAGAATCGAGGATGGCTCGGGGATATCCTTGCATAGTTTTTTTTTCATTTTGACTCTTTCCTCAGGGTTATCTCACTAAGTTTTTTTGCTTCTGCAGCATGCACTGCATCGATTACAACTTCAGCATCCGCAATATCTATTCTACCCATTGCATCCATAACATTTTCCACGGCTATCATGTCTCTATCACCTATAACAATTATATCCTCATCCATACCTTTCTCTTCAAGGATCCCTTCAACCAATGACACCAACTGGATTCATCTGGATCTCCTCAGAATCAAGGATGGCTAGGGGGTATCCTTGCATAGTTTCTTTCCTTTTAACTCCTTCCTCGGGTTATCTCACTGGGATTTGTTGCTTCCATAACATCTGTTGCATCAGTCACAACATCAACATCCCCAACATCTATTATATCATCATCCATACCTTGCACTTCAGGTATCCCTTCAATCAATGAGACCCAGTTCCATCTTGTGCTCAATAATGCATCTTTCACCAGTAGTTTAATGATGCAATGATGTGATATGCTATTTTGAAGAGTATAACTACTTTTTACCTTAGAAATCATCAATTCTAAAGTTATAAGAAGTAAAAATGGGACATTCACATACCTCCCATGTCGTAGATGGACTGGTAGCCTAAAGTGATACCCATAGACAAGATGGTACTGTCCCTTCACATGTAAAAAAAATTTGTATGCAAAGTGCCACTTACGGCCATCGAGCTACCAATGAGTTTCTCTGCACTCCCTTTTCTCCTCCTATCAGTTATTCCCCCGTTCCTTGAACAAACTCATTTCTTAGGGTGGTCAAAGATATCCTACGTTCAAACCACCTCTTACCCACTGCTTATAGTCCCATAACATGGGCTATGCTTTCCTTCATGACATGTATATCAATCCCTCCTACCCTAGCAATGGACTTACTCAAGGTCTGGGAATATTCTAGTCCTATGGTGGCTTCATGTCCTTACAATCTCTCAAAATAGCTGAGCCACCTAGCTTTTGCAAAAATTCAAACCATTGTTTTATTCTGATAAATAACGCTAGTGTCTGCAGATTCACTTCTTCCTAGATGGACCCCCATATCAAGAGTTTTCTACCTTTCCAATTCTTTAGTTGCAGTAGGGATCGAATTTGGAAAATTTATCACAGTCATGGGAATCTTAGAGGTAGATGAATAGGATTTTGATACTAGCAAGGGTATGGGACTATGTATCAAGAGGTTTCATGAATGATTAATACGACATGAGTTTGGGAAAGCATAACAATGATATTTAAAATCTTGTGTATCAATTCTCGATAATTATTTATGTGTAAGTTCATGTTCACCTGATTTACCAATGATGGTTTGGTATAATGAAATATATGGCCCTCTAATCACACATGCGGCGAAAATTATCTAGAGGGGAAAAATATGTACATTTGATCGGCAACTATGGATCAATGTCGAAGTATTCGAAACGTGGTTATGGACCGACGATAGTCAAGTTTTGGATTTGATCGATGGCCAAGGATGCAACTTACATACTCAACATGCTGGTAGTTAACGCTTCACTGATCCCACATGTTCGAAAACCACCTTTTCATTTCTGGACATGCATCACTATATGAGGTGCACTTGCGGCAGTAACCAAATGTTCTAAAACCACTCAACCAAGGCCATAAGTCACAGAGGGATGAAACCATGGTGGTTTACTAAAATGACTCTAGGTAGTTATAATGGCAAATCAAAGAATCCCACGCAGACGTGTCAATTGATAATTCACATCTAATTAAAAAGGTATTTTTTTCTTATACATTGTTCATTTCTTGATAATTTCGACCGGTGGAGCCTAGTTAATACGAAAAATAGTGCAGATTATTGCAGTGAATGTTTTGTGCCTACCTAGAGTCTAACTCTTTAGTACACTATCCGGGTAAATTCAAGATTTTCAATTCTCTCGGGTTTTGTTGTATTTGAAATATTAATTTAAGAGCCATGGCCCTAGTTAGAAGGCTTATGACCTCTACCCAGCTGACTAAGCCAGATTCTACCATTGAGAACTTGAGTGACATTAACATCGAAGTATTCGAAACTCCGCTTTATGGCCAAACTCCTTGCAAACTTCGCCAAGATGCTCCATGTGGATTTCCCAACCATACCCAAACCATGATTCAAACTTGGGAATTTGAACTTGCCTAGTATGTTTTCCTTGAGACTTACCACTTCCATGATTTTGTGTCCCTTTGTGCTGAAAACTATAATCCATATACTATATACATTTTGACCTTAGACCATTCATTACCCATTTTTAGTGTTAGGGCCGGAAAACATTGCTCAGATGTTGGCCCTCTCAATAAACCCAAATTTTATTATTCTTAATGATATTGCACGAAGAGAATTTTATGAAAATCTCACACATGCTCAGAGAAAATCCCTAGTAGAGAGGTATATGCCAAAAGGAGGTTCTTGCCCTACAATGCCCTTACCTTTTAGATCCGATATCCCGTATGAGTTAAACACATAAGTTGTTTCTATGTTGTGTTTAACCCTTAGATATGATAATGATTCTAACGTAGATGCTACTATCCTAGGTTTCATGGAGGCAATTTGTCTTGGGTAAGGATCCCCAACCCTGTTCAATTATGCACAGTGTCTCTCCGATAACATTCATTTCCAGCTGTAGAACTTTCATTTAACCTACTTCTTTAGGTACTAGCCATATTAGGTTTACTTATTGTTGTTCTCAAGATACAATAACTTCAAGCATATCCCTTTGAAGATGAATGATGAACATAGGAAACCCTTACCAGTGATTGAATGGACAACAATAGTAAGGAAACACACAAATAATGAAGGATTTCCTTAGTTTGTGGATACATTTATGTATCTAACCCATATTTTGTTCCATTATCAATCCCCACCTGGGATTTTCCCAGAATTTAAGAATAAGTTATAGTTGATTTGTGGCTCAGTTGTGGGGGATTGGTTTCTCTATGAAGACTACACCATAATCAAACTCTATGGATGTGATATGGAACCTTATAAGCTTCCAGTTTATCTCACTCCCAGCTTGTTTTCATTGGATTTTATTATACAGAGTCTAAATGTGGATCAAATTCATTTTTCCAGACACAACAAAAAGAGGATTTTCAAAATCCCTCAAGATGTGGGTCCTTTTGTGGTCAAATATAAGGAAGCAGATACTATAACACACAATATGTTATCATATTTAAGTCTATCGATGGAGAATACTAGATGGAAGTATGAACCAAGTGGAATCATATCAAAGTTAAGAATTGTTGAGGGATTGGGTCCATATCAGCACAACCTTAAGCCTGAAATAGAAAGGTTGTAAAATAGAGATAAATGGGAGGAAGTACCAACAACTTAGAACAACAAAAGTATCCAAAGATTGGATAAAGCAACTTCATAGATTGTCTAAACAAAGTAGCCAGAGAAGGCAGTTTTGGAGATGACCCGGAAACAACTGATTGACAATTTGACTTCAAAGGTAGTGCAACAGCACCAGGTTCAAGAGCAAACTGGAGAAAATATTCATAACCCGCTTGTCAGTGATCAAGTCACCACATAAATGAATAAATGTGTGGTTACTACAACAAAAAAATTGACAAAGGGGTGAAAAGGCCTAAACCTGAAAGTAATACTAATATGGAGGTTGGTGGAGGTCTTCCTAAATCACCTAAAATTAATAGGAAGAGGATTGAAGTTGATGAAGAAGATGAAACACTATTTGTATATTAGGTTGATGAACAATCTACGGCTCAATATCAAGTTGTTCATAAGAATATATTGTCTTTTATACATGGGTCGGCTACTACTAGTTTGGTAGAAGAAAATTAGACTCATCCCAGTACATCTTCCACTATGGATCAAAAGTCAGGTATTAATGTATGTACCCATATGATTGAGATGAAAATAGGAAATAAGGAGAAATATTTGCAATTCCAAAATGAAATTTTAACTCCAGGATAAGTACAACTACAACCTAGATTATTTACTATCATAGATTTGAAAGAGGGGATTCTAAGACTAGTTGTCATCCAACCTACTGAATTTTCTCCAAATGAGGTCTAGTCCTCACAAGAATACAAATTCACTCATATTGACCTTAATGCCAATGAAATCAATGTGGTGGACAAAATAGATCTCCATAAGCTAACTGGATAATTCATTTATAGGGATCTCTTGAAGAGCACAACAAATGTGGAAAAATTAGAGTCAAGGCACTTTCAAAGATGGAGAAACAAATAAAACATGAAAAAACATCTAACATAGAAAAATCAATAAAAATTGAGTATTTGCAGAAGAAAATTGTTGCTCTGGGTTTTAATATTATAGACCTAAACCATTTCAGGATCTCATAAAAGAGAAGGATATTGAAATCCTTTATCTTAAGAAGAAATCAATCTGCAATGTGACAGAAAATACCCAAACATTTATGGAGTCGAAAGCAATCCTCAAGGAGATGCAAACATTAACTGATAAGAACACGAAGTTAAATGATAAGGTTAGATTTTACAAAGCCAGGAGTGAACAGTTAGAAAAAGGAGCAGATTGATGATTTAATATCAAATTTAGATTCGGGAATATTAGTCTCTACATCAGCTCTAGAGAAAGCATCTGAATACTTAGCTAGAGCTATTACACGGTTGAGTGAAAAAGAGAATGAAGTAGAAACAATGAAGAAAAAATTGACCACACAAGAGGGACAAAATCAAATTTTGCAAGACCATATTAAAGAGAGAGATGAAGAGATAGAAAAGCTTCAGGGTATAGAGGAATATTTGCAGAAAGAAGTTGAGAAGTTAAATAAAATCAAAACAGGAAGAGTCCACTTAATTGGAGCTAGAAAACACATTTGTGACAAAGTGTTAAGAGTCATTACTAAGTGGTGGGACCAATTTAATGTTATACATTATGAGGAACAGTTGATGAATAAGGTCCAGAATAGTATAAGAATATCATGGGAGCAACTAGGAGGTATGCCTAATCAGGCAGAGAGAGCAATCAAGTATCTCAATTTAAGATCATGGGATGAATTGAAGTGATTGAAGGTGTCAAATACAACTAAACTAATTATGGATGCAAATTAGGTTCTGATTATGAGACAAATGATTCAATCAATTCAAGGGCACTATAAGTGGATAACTAATGCAAAAAACCCTTTACGGGCTAAATTTCAGTCAGATTTTTAGAAAGGGATTCCTCCCTTTTGGGAAGAAAATGGTACTTTGATCCAAAAGGAAGCATATGATAAGGATTTTGCTACATTCAAAAATTCCAACAATAAATTCGATGGTATGAATTCACCTATGAAGGGTGAGATTATAGTGAACCAACTAATGAATGATTTTTAATTGTACTTGGAAATCCAATGGATATTTCAGATGTTTACAAGTCCCTCTTATGAGCAGTATACCCAGCTGGACATTGCATATAGAAGGATGAAAGCACACAAATATCCCAATGGAAAGGATTGGGGGGCCATCCATAATTTCTACAACAACAACCCAAATGAAGCCTCTGCATCAGCTCAAGCCGTGTGGGTCAATGGGTTGAAGCGAAAGGGACAGAGCACTAAAGAAGATTCAAAACAATATACCACCTTGCATGTGTTGCGGGACGGTGAGAACAATATCTATTTTTTATTTTTGTTTCCCCATCGATCGGAATAGACCGTTAATGGCGATCAAGAAACTAATCTCTATATATATGTAGTCAAGAACAAAGTATAGAGGGTTGATTATTTTTCAAGAAAAATAGAGCTTTGTATTGTAGAGATTTGCATCATTTGAAGCTCAAACAATCATGGACATCATCTTCTCAACTAAGTATAGTCCCCTTTGCTTTACATCAAGGGATAACTGCCCCATCGACTCTTCTTTCAAAATTATGCTCTGTGCGCTCATAATTTTCTCAAGCAACCTTGTTGTAGCTCTCACTAGATCCTCTTGAAATGTTGATTCTTAGTCTTTGATATGAAAATTCAACGTCTCCTTGATTTGTGAGTATGTTGCAAAATGTAAGGTAAAGTGTTGTTTAGTTTCTATCTCTAGATTGCTATGGACTTGACATAACCTTTCCTCCCACTAGTCCTTGAGTTGTTCCCATTTTCATGTTTCACATATCAAGCCATTAAGTTGGTTCTTGGTTGTGCTATTAACTATTTTCCATGCCATGGGATGTTATGTTTCAAGTATTTTTGCACTTTGATCTCCTTATTTATGTTAAATTTGTCTATTATTTTCTTTTGTCATGGTTTCTCCATTTTCCTTTCTTGTAGTATTGATGTACACAACTTTTAGTGTCTTTTATTTATTGGGCACCTTTCTTGTTCTATATCCCACTCTACAAACCATTTCCTACATTATCAATTCCATATTTTTTTTCCTCCTTTTTATCTCATCTTTGTTAATTCCAACTAGAATCTCATCATTGTCCATGTCTTCTATTTTGTGTTTGTACATAGTCAATTTTCTTAGTCCTCAAATTATATTGGGTATAGTCGTATTTCATCTAGAAGTATCTCATAAAGGGTGTTGGTTTTTACTCTTAGACAACTTGTTGTCATGTGTTTTTGTACTCACTCAATTTGTTTCTATCTGTATTTCAATATACTTGGTCCCCATACTTCACATGCATAAAGGAGTGTTGAAGGAGTGTTGAGCTTATGGGTGTTTGAAAGAGGGGGCACAACATTTACTAGTCCCAAACCTTTGTTGTCCTGCATATATTTTGCAACATAAACAATGATTTCCACCATCCTTATAGTCTTTTCCTCGTGCATGTTCCCATTGAAATCTAGTCCCAAATATTTATAGTTTTGGGTTGTATCTATTGGCTCACCTCCAAAGTTGATTTTTAGTTGTTTTGTTATATTTGTAGCAAGAAGATTACTATCTTACTATCTCCCATGTTCATGTTCATCCCACCCTCCATGGAAAAAGACCCTAAGGCCTTTGGGTGATCCTATAGGTTGTGTAGATTCCTATCTATTAGTGTCACATCAGATGAATTCAACAAGGACTTTATGATAATCCCCACTATATTCACCCCTCCCCACCTTTCTTATTTATCCCTTCCTATAGCTTATCTATGTAAAATTAAACAATGTGGGAAAGATAGGGAAAATATTGTTTCACCCTAATGTCATTGTTAATCTATATAAAAGACTCTCTATAGTTATGGTTTCACCCTTTACTTGCTCATATAACGTATGTATTGTGTCCCTCCAACCATTTGAGACCCCATTTTTGTCAACCTTTCCCATAATTTCTCTGTTGAGATGGTGCCAAAGGCCATTTTGAAATTGACAAAATAACACCATTGTTCCTCTAACTTGTCTTGTTCTAAATCATTTATATCATGTGCCTAAGTGTGTGGCAATGATCAATGGTCAAGTGCTTTAGTTGGAACCCAACTTGTGCTTCAACTCTTTTGTCCTTTTCCTCTGCCCATTTTTCATTGTTTTCACCATAATCCTTCCTATAATATTAGCAAAAATTATGTTGATCATGATGGTTCTTTAGTTCCATAGCTATTTTTGTCTCCTCCTTTGAAGATGGGAAAAATTAGCCTTATTTCTCAACTATTTGGAAAATCCTCTTAACCATGTTGATGAGTAAGGTTACATGATGTCTTGGTTGAAGAAATGATTTTTCATTTCAAGCATTATGCATGCAACTCTTTGATGTCTTTTACTCTTCCTAAAGCTATTTTTTTTATACCCTCTTGCACATCTTCTTCCATGAAGACTTCTTCCTTTATGTTGATTTTTGGTGGTTGCTTTCTTTTTAGTAGGTTTTCATACAAATTTCTCACATTAGATAACCATTGCATCGGAGGGATATCATTGGCTACCCCGTATTTTTTGGTTTATAATTCCCTCCAGAAGGATTTTGGGGTTTCCTTCTCCATCTTTTTCTTGTCCTTGCCTTAATCACATAAACTTATCTTTTTGTTTCTCACTACTTGTCTCTCTTATACATTGCCTTTGTTGCCCTATACTCTTTTTTGAACCATGGGCGAAATTGTTTGATGATGCCCTTCATTTCCCTTATTTGCTTAGCCTTGCAACAATATTATAATTTTGATTGTATTGCCTCCATTAACGCCTTTCGTAGATCCATTGCTTCAATGATTTTGTTATGATGAAACTAGTTGGGAGGTGGTTCTTATTTGATACTTGGTTTTTGCATTGACCATATTGTTATGATTATTTGAGACTTGATTTTGCATTGACCATATTCATCTTTCCAAACTATTTTTATTGTAGACGTCCTTTCTCTCGATGGCCATCCTTCAATCGTTTCCAAACTTCCCACCTCGGCTAGGTGTTTCCACGTGGATTTCTTAGGCGGCCACGCGGAAAAACAAGTCTGAATTCCAAATCCTTGCAATAAATAGGGTGTAGAAATCTGTTCTTTACATTTGTTAATGGCAGATGGTTCCAGCGTGATCTGGGGTTTCATGACGTTGCAATGCAGTCGGTGCAGGTACATTATCCAAGTTGCCAGTTTCACGTTTGGGATGCACGGTTCAAATCCTACATCCACATTCTTTGATATCCCCTGAGTGTTGATCTTCCTATTTTACTCTGGTATGAATCTGTTTCTCTCTTACTTAAAAAGTATTGCAACGAAGGGCATTTGGTCTAGTGGTATGATTCTCGCTTAGGGTGCGAGAGGTCCCGAGTTCAATTCTCGGAATGCCCCTTCCACTTTTAACGCAGATAAAATCTTCTTCATGATTTACACCTTAACGAATGTTTAAACATATTTCATTCTGATCATTTACCCCTTTCAGTTACAATTCAATCTTTTCACATCTAAATCTATGCGATTAGGCCCTGCACATTGAAACCAATTTGATGGCCTACTCCTTCACATATCTCTAAATATTTTTCAACTGATCGGTTACCCCTTTCAGTTACAATACAGTAAACTTATTACTACTAAATCTTTGGGATCGGGACTCAGCAGATTGAAATGATTTAACCAGGATTTAAAAGCAGATAACTTTGAACATGGATCCACAAGAAAAGTTCCATATGAGACATGATCTCCCAGAATTTTGTTATTTTCTACATGTTCCCAACTATGAAATAAGATCAAAAGTGATTTGCAGGAAAATTGTTTTTGGAGAGTTGGGACGTTTCCATAGCTTTGCCTTATGAAGATTTATGGAACCAATTCCCACCTTTCAAGTCCAACATGGCTTCCCGAGCGTTCTTTATTCATGATAACACATTTTTAAGGCTTAAATCAATCAATTTGCTGTCAAAAAGGCTAAAATGACAACTTTAGGAAAAGAAAAAACCCAGATATCAAATTTGCACTAAAAGGTCAATATGAAGGGTAGAGAATTAGGAGGGACTTCAGTAAATTCCATGCTCTAATACAGGTGCTTCCTCTTCTGTTATATTCACTAATCAAAGACTGCTTGCAAATACTATAAAAAAAAAGTGAAGAAATGAAAACCATCTGTAGATCTATGCAAAGTTGCCTTGCTTGAGAAATTTCTGTGCTATTTGTCCTTGTTCAATAAAGCTCTGCATTTTCGAGAGGCTTTCTTGGCGTGTTGATGAATTAAGGACTTTGTTTCTACTGTGTAAATTTTAATTCCTTTTATATTTAAAGTGGTGTCTACTAACTTGTACTGGATCACCTTATACTTATAGGATCCGATTGATAAATTAGGTCTGTGAATGTTTCTGTTTCTTTGATTAATATTAGTCCTTCTTACATGGTTCCTGTGTACCTCCTGGTTCATCTGTACCATATTTTGATCTTTTACTATCCTGTACACGGTTGAAAATCGAATAAAGTGAAGCAGTCCCCCTTTCGGGGTAAATCAAACAGCCCAGCCTTATATTACTGGTATGATTTTTTTTTTAATACAAACTGATTTTCGAGCCTTATACAAACAGGGATCTGAAAACTAGCCAAAACATTGATCAACGTACTATATTAGTGTTTGCCAATTTGTCTATCTATCTTACTAGCATCAAATGATCCAACTTCTTGACTCATTACATCTTGAGCATAGAGAGGCATAAACATTTACTGAGCTATTTGGGACAATTAGTATCTGAGTCCCCAGACTATTCCAGTGATAAGATGGCTTTGGCTGGCTGTGTGGTTGTTGGTCTTCAAGATAAACACTAGTTTCTTATGAGTGCTTAACACCATGCTGGAGATGTTCTCTATGCTACTAGAGGCAAAGTTCACATATGGCTATTGGTTATCTTCAAAATCCTACTCTCCAAAAAGAGTGGGCACAAAATATGGAAACTGTTAATATTCACACAGCTGAATCTGGATTTGGAGGTTGACCATCTGCTAATGGGCTGACACTTCCTTTCATATTTCGTTGGGGAGGAGCGCCTGACGTGCTATCATTCTGGATAGAAGTGCTACTGGATGATAACATGAGAAAAGCTGTTTAATCTTACCATATGAGATGTAGGCCCGAGTCTTTTGAGTTCATCAATCCTTTGATTCACAGTGGCTTTCTTCTGTTCCAAGAAAGAAAGACTGCTTTCATGGTGAGAGGCTCCAACACCCTGGATTATCCGAATATTGTCAAAGTCATTGAACCTTTGGAGGTTAAATATGACTGCTAGTATCCTCTTAATCTGATGCAACTTGATATCTGATATCTGGTTTTGAAACCTGATCTCTTCCAGTTTGTCATTGAAGATTGAGTTGCCCTGCTTGGGAGAATTGAGCACACTTTCATGCTGGCGCTGAAAGACTTGCCTGGAGGTCTAATCCATGCCCCAATTCAAATTTTCTGGGCCTCGTAAATGGACCTGGTTAGGGAAACAACTGTTGCTATGCATGGCTAGAGGAATACTACATTTCTCTGAAACTGGAGCCATAGTATTTTGTTAGTCCTTCTAGCAGGATATGTCCAACTGCATTAACTAGATTTGATTGATTGGGAAGACAACATGATCTCTGTATTTTCTCCTTGGGTCTCTAAGTTGATATCTTGATTTCTTCATTGGCTTTGTAACTTACATGACTTCCTTGATCCAATGGATCAATGTATATATCTTGCCTATGAGATTAGAGTGCATTCGCCTGCCCTCTCATGTTATCCTTGAAAGGGTTTTGAAGCTTTGTTCGACTAAGGGTACAACCTATTCACCTATAAGTTATTAAAGAATATTCAACTATAAGTTATAAGTTATTAAAGAATAGGCTTTTAGCTTGTCTAAGTTAAGAAGGGAATGTATCCAGAGCGGCTGCATTAATTTTTTTAGAGTGATTGCATTAATTTTTTTTTAACTCTAGATCTATGAAGCATCCAGAAAGATTTTTAAAGATGTACATTTTTTAATCAATTTAAAATAAATATAAACATATGTTTATATGAAAAGAGAGATAACAATATTTCTATATAAATATTATATATATATTATTTCTATTTTTGTGTAAATTTATTTAAACTTCTTATTTTATCTTTTTATAATAATAATTTCTATATTAAATATATATATCAAATCTCTATATATACATATGCATGAAATAAAATATAATATTATTATTATTTATTATAAAAATTATATTTTTTTTAAACCTACATACTTGACAAATTGCAGTACCCTATGTTTTATTAATCTTCTATCTTACTTCCGTGATAAACTATTATTCATTATAAAAATTGTGTTTTTTAAAACCTAAATACTTGACAACAACTTTGGACAATTACATTACCCATTGTTTTATTACTCTTCCGTCTTATTACTCTTATTTATTGTTTTCAAACATGTGATCAACTCTCTCTTATCTCTCTCTTATCTCATAAGGACGCTTCCTCATGCTTTAGCTAATTCCTATATCAATGTCCATTTGGACTAACACATGTTGCTTAGTTTTAAGATGGACTCGTGGATTTTGTTTTGATATGTTGGAGGTGGTTGGAAAAGTCATTATCCCAACAATTTGCATTATTATACTTCTAAAGTGTTCCTATAGATTTGGGGGTTGATTCAATCTCCATAGAGCAATACTCAATTTTCATGTTGGTATTCTTAAAACTGCCAGGCATTGAGGATTTACCTTTATGATTTATCTATTTTGTGAGTGGTCACTACATGGAACTAAAGAGTTTAAAGAGTTGGGGTTTGGGTGTAGTTAATATTTCCTAATGTATAGATTAAGAGGATATCAGTAACTTTAGATAAGAGTGATGTTAAAAATAAGTTGGGTCCAAGTTCTTTGTCACTTGTTGATTTTCTAGGTCTTTCTTAGTTTGTAAGACCATGAATCGCAACAATGACAACTTAACATAGGACACTATCAAATATGTAAACTTTGAGAGGTATTCTAAAATGTGTTTTTTCTCTTTAAAAACTTTTAAATCTAATAAGATGAACTAGGAGGGTCTTTAAAGACAATAATATTCATAATAAATTAAGATTATGCACACCAATTAATATTTTAGAGTGAAATATTTCAAATATAAGATAAGAGATGAGTGATGAATGATAAAAATGATAATCGACATGTGTTATAAATACACGTCATGTGGCATATCAATTAGCTTTCCTTTATACCTTACCTTGAGCAAACATATGCATTTATCATCAAATACCTCTGCAGTAGCCTATGAAATGAACTTATGTTCATTACAAGGCACCCCCTCCACAGATGCTTTTCCCTTAAAGCATCATTTAGAGATGATGGTGTTGATGGATGCCCATACTTCCTTGGAGGTTGCCTTCAATTGTGGAGTTTTCCATTGATTTGAAGATCGTGAACATGTTGTTTTATTGTGTTCTAGGTTTTAACAATATTTCCTTTAGGACCTGCATAATTTTTTGCAGTAGTACTCAATGGTCTTACTTCAGAAACCTTGATTGAAGATTATGTGCAACTTTTCTTTCTCAAACATTGGATTATGCAAGTTGGCATTTTACTTTATGAAAAGGGTACTTTGGAATTTGGAGTTTCAAGTTTGTAGAATTTGTAAATCTTCCATTTTCATTGGAATTTCATGAATTGCTTTACCCAATACCTTTAACCATCCAAACAATATTCACACCACTTTGCACCCAAGATTATGCCCATTCCATCCATGGGCATCAGATAGAATTTTATTTGTAACTTGAACTTTTGTATTTGGAAAGTCACCTTAAGGCATATGCCAACCTTTGTAATCTTTTGTTCATCTACCATTTGAACTCTAAGGTCCTTAATTCGATATTGAAATAGAATCAATGCATTTGAGGCATTGATTTCAATAAGTTAAGAATACTTATAGAGTCCAAAAGTGTGATCATGTGTACATTTTTCACTGACCCCTCAAAATTTAAGGTTTGAGGTCATGGGCTTCTTGTTATAGAAACTTGTGAGATCCCTTTGAGATCCTAGGCATGTCTAATTCATCAGATCTATCGGGGTTCATGGTTTGTGTCATGATTATCATAATTGTTGATGATATTTTTGGCATATCTTCCTCGCCATTCGATTCTAATATAGTATCTCCAATGGGTTCATCTTTGTCTTCTTCGCCTAAGTCAAAGTTGGAAATTTCTCCATTATCATCGCACTCAATCTTACATTTGTGACTTGGGATCCAATCATCCTCACATTTGTAGTACCTCTTTTTGGTATGTTTCTCAATATTTTCTTTGGAAATTGATTATCACATTGGAATGTTGGTATCATAGTGGTACATATATGTTGGTTCTCCTTGTTAAACTAAAAGACACTCTTTGTTGACCCAAGAGCTTCATTTATATCATTTTATCCATCATTTTGGCTTCTTTGAAAAACTATAAGTTCCACATTTGTACACCATTTTGTACTTCTCTTTCTAAACCTCCAATATAATTTTTTAGCATCTTATCTCAGGGCATGACTTAGGTTTGACTCTTGAGTAGCTAAAATTTCGTATTCTCTTGTATAATCTTCCATCATTCTTGATTTCCCAAGGTGAGTAAGTTTGGTGAAGATGTCTTACTTTCCTCTTCATTGAACCTTTTAATAAATTTTGATTTAACATAGCTCCTTCCATATTCATCAACACTAATGAGATCATTATGTCTTCATTCTAGGTAGGGTTTATCATAAAGTATCCTTTATTTTTTTACCTTGGTGGCTTCAAGTCTAGTATTTCTTCCATTGAAATTAAGTAGTTTGTCTCGCAGTTTAGTTGGTTTTTTTGTGTTTCATGTTGCATCAAACATATTCTCTCAAGAAACATGAACATCCTTGTGTTCCTTTCAATCATTATCAAGCTTCTAGTTATGCTTAAACTTTGGGAGACTCACGTTATTTTGGGATGCATATTGACTCATTCACTGGACGAGTCGATCTAACTTTTGAATCATTGTCATGTTTCTTGTTGATTAATGTATACCGCTCATCATTATTGTTGTTTAGAGACAACCTTTTATTATTGGTCACATCATCCTTGTAGAAAAGTTTCATCCATAATTAATACTAATACCCCCAATTTTTTTTTACATCTTTGGGACCACCGCCATTTGCAATTCTAATTTCTTTTGATTCATTTTTGGAAATTGTGATAGGTCTGAATATTATTCTTGATTAGGGTTTATTTTGGGTTAGGGTTAGGTAAAGTTATTGAACTACAGTAAACGAAAAGGTATCGATTGCATTTTGGTATTTAGTTTTCTAATGGTCATATTATGTGGTTGCAAAAGCTAGGGCACAAAATTCGGAAAAATGGTGATGGCGACAACATCAAGGGAATGTGATGATTGACGTGAGAAAATGGTTAGGGCATGGATGAACAATAACACTATACTACGATGTGGAATGCATGTAGGTGCATTTTTTTAGTGACTGAAGGTCTAAGGAGAGCATAACAATCGAGAACAATTGAATTTTATGTTTTATGGCTTGAGGTAGGGAAAGAAAAATATTTATGTTGCTTTAACTTTGCTCATGAGTAGTGAAGATTTATAAAATAGGTCAATCGAATGAATAGAATGGGAGGACAAGGTCTAGCATAGGTGGGAAATAAGAGAACCAAAAACTATGGTTTTGGGTGCAAATATAAGAGAAAATGTAGTGGAAAATAGTGAGGCGAGTTAGATGTAGAACAAGGCCTTTTTGTCTTAAAATTTTGAGCTAAATCATGGTGTATTCAACAATATTTATTTCAGAATTGTTTGAAGGAACCACCATTTGTTCTTGGAATATATGTTATATCCTTTCTGCTATTCTTTTTCCATCTATCCAAATTTTCTAAGGGTTTTTTCCCAACAAGATTCTCTTTGAGGTCATATTTTATTTCCATCTCTTTGATGTCATATTTTTTTCCATCCCTTTAAGGTTGTATTTGATATCATCTTTGAAGGTTTGGAATTTTGCTTTAGTTACTACATTTAGGACAACAATCTTAGTTATCATAGATTCTAGGATCTCTATTCTCTCTTCCATATTGTACATCTTAAAATCACTATCTTCTTGCTCTTCTTGTGTCATGGATGACCCTTTAGAATCCTTTTCAAGAGTCAAATTTGGCTTATTACATCCAAACATGATGGGCTTAGGGTTTTGCAGACAAATCTATTTGACAATATTCAATGTAGTACCTTGATTTTGACCCTTGGAATGTATTCGGTTAGATTATGAAAATGATGTAAATGTGCTAGTATGAGTTCCTGGTGCAGAGCTCAAGGCAAAGGCTTGACTAGTGAATGGATAGGCATATATAATGTGAATATGTCTACATAGACCATATAGTTGGCTTGTCATGATGACGTAAAATCTATGTAATTATTATGTTGGAAAAATAATAAAATGGTCCAAGATGGTTGTGTAAAGAGCACTATAAGGGCTATGATTCCACCAGAGGGGAAGAGGAAAGGGGGCCTATGGGACACTAAATCCTTTGTTTCCAAGTGTCAACCTGAGAACTCATCCAAATTCTTCCATGTACTTTGAGTGAGCCAATCACCTTCTTTTGACTATTGAATTCAATCATTGAATGCATGTGTGATGTTGGTGGGAAAAGTCACCTCATGCAGTTATTGAAGCATGGGGTTGAATGCACGCTTGTGATAGTTTTGTCACATGTCAGAAGTCATTCTATAGCTACTAGGAGTCCTTTCTTCTATGGTAAAAAACTATGTCAGTTTTTTTTTCACCATTATCTCATATCCTATGGAGTCAACCCTCATTTCTATCATTCTCTCATGCAAATATACACTACTCAGAGCTCCCCATTATTGTTCATGACCATTACTAGACTGTGTATAACCCAGAAATTCGAATTTTGAGACAAGACTGCATATTTGAAGGGGGAATAGATGGTTGTAGGTGAGCATAGAGGTTGGGAAATATAGGAACCCTTGCTTCTCACAGATGCTTGAGAATCAATGAATTAAGTCTACAGATGGTTCAGGAACAACATATATCATGTTTGTCTCCTTCTATGCATACACTAGAAGCACCTGGCAATATGGATCTTCCAAGATAACCATGGATTGGTGAAGGGGATGCTTGAGACAAGAAGGGTGTTGTGTGGGGAAGGTATTGTTGGATCCAAGGTTGTGATGGTTGAGTGAGATCCCTATAGAGCTCTGTATGAGCATTTGGCTAAGCAAAGAGAGAAGAAAAGGTTGTGGGATGAAAGAGAGAAGCCTGCAAGTGTTTCCTTCACCTTGGTGGCCTCATAGCCCAACTTGGGGGTGGCCTCTTAGCAAAAATAGTATATGATAGACATAGTGCCTATGATTGGGTGGAAAATCGCTCTTACAGAGACAGTTGCTTGGATCCTCTTCATTTTAAAGATAAGTATTCTTTCGTATTTGAGTATGCAATGTTTTTAGTTAATGCATGTTATGATAATGCTGGTATATACATGCTAGATGTGTGTGGATAGAATTTATTTATGTTGTGTATTATTATTTATGCATGTGCACACATATATTACATGTTATGAATTTGTATTATTGCTATGGGGAGAAATTTAGAAGCTCGTACTTAGTGTATGTCCCCCTCTATTGGCCGGATTGATGGAAGGGGATGTGAAATTCAACCAATTATTACTTCTCCAATTATAATCTTATGTTGATGAAATTTATATAGGATGTCCTTTGAGATGTCTTCAATATTCCCTAATTCCATGAAATTTGCATCTTCTAAGAGAAAGTTATGAATGAATTACCAAACCTCTTGTTTTTTCCCTTTTAAAACCTTAATTAGAGACTATCTTGCTCATTGACGTTAGACTTAATATAGCTCTAACATTTCTATTCTTAGGAGTCTAAAATTTTGGCATGTAATAACTTCGTATGTCTTATCTTAAATTCCACAAGTCTCACTAAAGTATGATGTGCTTAGAAAAAGTTGTCACAACTTTCTCAAAGCTTGGTTTGGCACCCTTGACATTGAGAGAAAACTTGTACATTATGACATGTGTCCAATTTTATATATTGGATTTCTAAAATTCCCATTCATCATCTTTTCATCTCCACCGATGGAATTAGATTAAATGGATATTTCTATATTCATATATAACTGGTTTACCTAGAGCATCTATTTGAGATTAGTTTCAATCCTAGCCAAAATATCTAACTTACATGACCTACAACTTTCAAAGTCTAGTGAATCAAAATATGAAGTTTTGTCACAAGGTACTTGGCTATGTCCTTTCTGCACCCTAAGAATTTCATACCCTGAAATATCACTAAAAATACTAGAGGGAAAATGGAAAAGATGGCTTATCTAAGGAGCCAAACCAAGGACCGTCTATTATGATGCCAAATGTTATGGACCAAAGATCCAAAATAGCATAAAAATAGAAAGAATAAGTAAATGCATGCCTTGATAATGATAGATAGGGAATGAATGCGTTGACATGGGAAAGCTATATTTTTCAACTATAGGAATTTGTCATGAATAAAAGTCCCAATTATACTTCACTTCGTTTAAAATGGGGAAATTTCTATATTATGGCCTCACAACCATTAATAATTAATGAAATGAAAAAATTAAAAAAATTCTAAAATGGGATATGTATTATGCAAATGCAATTCTAATAAAAGGGGTTTGGGCTAGGAGAAAAAAAAGGAAATGGATGTGAAATCAAGTAAAATAGTTGCATTGATAATAAAAAAAATAGTTTACTAAATTGTAGATACACAACTTTCAAATAGCTCAATGTAAATGGAGGTTATCCTATCACTTAAACAACAAACTGTGATATGATATCCATCAATTGTCACCATTTTAAAGAGGAAGTATGTAGCAGAATCAGTTTTACACATAAGTATTCTGCAATGGAGATTGAATATATAAATTTTAGGATATTTAGACACTTAGGATTTAGTTAAGATCAACTTGTTATAATGTATATTTAGGAAAACAATGTTTCCTTAGTATGCATTTGTACATATGTAATCCAACAGTCACGATATGTTCTTGACATAAAGTGATCTGATGATCACTATATGTTCTTAACATAGAGTGATCCAATGGTTCATCTTCTTCTCGATCTTAATGACCATTGATATGTGGCTTAACACCTAATTGATCCATGATCTCTTTTTAAAGAGCATGGAGGGTCATTTTCTAGTTGATCGATTATGAGAAACTTATTTGTAACATCTTTTTCTTTTGCTCAATAATATTGCCTCAAGTAGTTACTTAGCTGGGGTCGTGGAGTGTTTCCCTCTTCGAGGGTTTAAACCATGTAAAAACGCGGTGCGTTGATCTTTGATCTATTTGTGTGAGCAGTTTCTTAAGGTCTTCGGCCTTTTGGAAATATCATGTGTTAGTCAAACATGGAATCCGAGCTCTTATGAAGTTTTGTTTTCGTTGGTGATCTAGATCTTGAACTGATGTTGTCAAGGCCATCAAATGATTTCTGGTTCTGATAATGTTGTGCATTTCTAGGGTGTGAGAGGTGTTCCATTGCATCTAGAGCATTTTTTTTTGTTCTAAACACTTTTCATTTAATCTAAAAAGTTTTTTTCCCCAAGATATGACCATTTTACCATATTTGGAGGTATATTATTTTCAATTACACATTTTTAATTTTTTTTCTCATATTCTTTCAAATTTCTATTTGATATTTGTTTTATTTCTGGGTTATTACCTTTTCAATCTAGTCTCTTTGTCGTGCTCTCTGTGTGAACTCAATAAATCAGAAACATAGTGAAAAGGGTTTTGTTTACTATGTATGTTCTTTTTCGTGCGCTTTGTGCGAACTCGATAAATCAGGAACAATGAGAAAAATTACATTTCCAGGAAAGGTAACAAAGGAATAACCCCAAATTTGAGACATTTTAGTTTCATAATTTTGTTTTTATTTTAAGGTGTTTGTGTAAAGTGTCTTGCAGGCCAAAACACAAGTTTTTTTGGTAGGAACGCTCTTTCAACAACAACAATCCCATTCTCCTCCATAATCATTACTAAATATTTTGCTTAGCTCACTTGGATTCAAGTCCTTCTTTTTGTTATTTTTGTAAAAGTTCATGTAACTTTAAGTTATAAAGTAACTATATTGTAAAAGTGCTTCCCACTTGTTTTATAAAAGTGGGTCACTTCTTTTGAAGAAATTTATTTGTAAAAGTGAGATTATAGGCAAACTTTAGTAAGGGGGGATTCTTTATTTCATTTTTTCTCTTTACCACGTGGATCAATTTTTTTCCTGCCACGTGGCTCCTTGGTTATTTTTATGATTTTTTTTTCAAAAGAGCATAACTTTGGCATCTGAAGTCTGTTTTTTTTAACCACCCATTTTTTCAAGATATTTGCATTTGTACCTTCAATTTATGTTTCTATAGCATGCATATTACAATATGGCCACTCTATGTGATATTTTTCTTACCAGTTCCAACTACTTCTCATGGAAATCCCATATGGAGGATGTCCTACGAAGTAGGGGACCCTACCAGATTACCTTGGGGAAAGGAACTAAACCTACTAATGATGATAGGAAAATAAAATGGGACAATAAATGTGATGAGGCTTGTGGATTAATAAAAATGTCAATTTCTATTGATTTACGATTCCACCTATCAGGAATTAAGGAATCAGATACTGCTTGGGAAAAGTTGGAAATTGTGCTTGGTAAACACAATGAGATTCAAGGTCACCGGATTGAAAATGAGTTTATTGCCTTAGATCCAAATGACTTTTCTTGCATTCAATACTATCTATCTAAGTACAAAACCCTTAGACTCTTAATTGAAGAATGCAACATAGCAAGGGAAGATAAACAATGCATTTTTCATATTCTTTCCAAGCTTGGTCCTACCTAAAATATTTTTGTATCTACATTTCACTCCATGGAAGAATATTTGGGTACTAATTATAAATAAGCCACTCTTGAATCCTTTTTTCATTCCTTGATTAGAGAGTAAGATTATTAATCTCATACATCTTGAAATAATTAGCAATGCAGATGCATCTAGTAAATCCTTAGTGGCACAACATAAGGATAAGACCAAGAATCCCAAGAAGTAACATCCTCACAATAATAAGCAAAACAAGGTTCCTAAGCCCTCTCAACCAGCTCATCCTTCCAAAGATGACAAAGGAACCAAATCAAAAGGTAAGAAGACTGAGCGTCATTGCAACTGTTGTGGGAAAGATGGTAATGTGGAATCTAAATGTTTTAAGAATATGGCATCCTTGGAAGAAGCAATGAAGAAGCACAACATCAACCCTGATTCGTCTTTTGAATCTACAACTCAAGGACATGCACTTTGTGCTTCTGGTTTTTCTTTCAATGCATCTTTTTCTTCTTCTTCTAATGAATAGCTCATTAACTATGAAACATCTTATCATATGGATAATGATAAAACCATATTTTCTAATATGAATGAATGTACCACCAAACAAATATTTTTTGGTGATGATAGATCTTTTAATGTTGTGGATCTGGAACATTTTAGGTAGATGATGGGTGGTTCAATGTTGTACTACGTGTTCCAAGATTTTCTTGCAATTTATTGTCAGTCTATCAAATCACTCATTTTTGTGAAGGTAAACACTGTAACATTTATGTCTCACCAAGTTATAACCAAGGATTTCAAAGATCCTAAGCATGACCAAGCCACTGGAATTGTTGATGATATTACCAGGTTGTACAAATTTATCAAATTTGAGTCATCACCTTTTCCCTCGATTTTTGTTTCTCATAGCAATGACTTGAGCAAGCTTGGTCACTTAAACTATGGTTACTTGTGTTTTAGTTTTTTGAATATTTCCCCCTTGCGGCACATCATCATCACTATTATTCAGTAATTTGCATGAAATTGATGATAGTGATACTTTTTGTGGTGTTTCGTCATAGTTTGAAACTGAGTTGAATGCTATAGTGATTTCACTTTTGTCCTCGTTCCTCATTTTTGTCACCTCTAACCAATATTCTTCAGAATATTTGGCTACCTTGTTAACTCTATTTGTTGCCTAACTCTTTTTGGTCTTCCCACTAACTCTTTTTGCAACTTCTCGATGTTATCCATAATTAGCGAGGTGTTATTGGCTTCATCTTCATAATGACCCTCTATGTGAGTGTACAATCATAGTCACCCATTTTAAATGTTTCCTTATTCTTTGTAAAACCCACATTTTAATTTTACTTTATATATAATGTATATAAAGTTTCTCAATTTAACGTTTTTGCCGAGTCTAGTAAAAATATTTTACCTTGTTGGTAAATAAAAAAAATTATTTTGAAAACACAATATACTATAGAACAAGAGTTATACACTTAGAACAAGAACTCTAGTCATAAAAACTCATATTTTTGTGTAAAACTCACCAAAAAACAACCCCAAATCGAAAAGTTGTGCTATCGGTATCACCATTATTGGGGGGGCTAAATTTACAACTTTTTTAAAACATTGCCTGGTGCCCTTGTAAACAAAACCATAAATCGACCACCGAATAAAAAAGTGGTGCTACCTATAGCACCCCCCTTTTTTGGGCCAAAATTGCAACTTGGTTGATGCCATCCCCTTAACAATTAGAGTCATTGCAACAGAAATGCTAAAATCAACTTGTGACTCAAAAACAAGTGCTACCAATGACAACCCTTTCCATTGTCGGGTTACATTTGTCTAAAAAATAAAAATCTTTAAATTTTTTTAGAAAAAAATTAAACAAACATTTAAAAAAAACCCATATATTTTATGAAAAAAATTAAATAAAAAAAGAAAAACTCAAAAAACACAAATTCTAAACATTAAAATACTTAAAAAAATACAAAATGTAAAAAATCAAACAAAATATTTAAAAATATTAAACATTTTAATAAAAGTTAAAAAAATTAAATTAAAAAACAAAAACATTAAACCCCACCCCACCCCACCCCATGAGATAATAGTTTTGCATTATATCAGAGTATATTCGCACTGTCCAATCAAGTGAAGTCTTGTGGCCTATCCATGAATTAACCTAATCATTTGCCTTATCTCTTGCAAGACCCACCTAAGATTTTCTTCATTTTCCAAGTGGGATATCATATTCACACGTCTTTAATGTTTGACTATTTTTTTTTTACGAAAAAAATGTAATTCATTATATTAAAAATGAACGACGTTGTTAAAAAATAGGCATATAAGCCATACAAGTATTAATATCAACATAGTATGTACTGTATAAATGTCTAAAACTGTTCAAAGATGTGAATCTTCCAAATATAACTATGATTTATCAAGAAAAGCATGATCACAAGCTTCCTATATACAAGATTCTCCCATATAAAGTCTCAAAACGAGAATTGTCAAAATATGACATCAGCATATGTGAGTGCATAAACATATAAAATAAGAAAAGATGACGATTGCTTCCAAAACTCAAGGAGGAATTGAGGTCTCACTGCAGACTCATTGACCAAATCCTCTTGTCCTTCCCATAGTTTCCATAAGCCATCCCATATTGTAGGCCCAATTTGGATAAGGTAGATGCCTCATTATTTCTTTCAATGTATATATGTTGAAAAGAAATAGTCTAAAATACTGTTTGACTATTGATAACGCTTTCCTTCATGGATGAAATCAATATAATGCCACTTACCTCACTATAAGGTATTTTGAAGGGAATTTTGCTTACATGGTGAAATGTATTATGTAAAATACAAAGTATGAAACAAAGTGGATAGGTGACTAGAAAGTACAATTAGGTCACCCAACAAAAATGAAATGGAATCTTTTGTGTCCACATAACCTCATCAATAAAGTAAAGTTCTCAATATCAAGTTGGATTACTTTTGTTAATGGTTTTGGGTGGTGAAGACGTGGTGGGTAGATGGTGCAATTCTAAGCCCTCCTAGTACCCCTCAATCAACCCCTTTTCCATTTTAATGTTTAAATGTATGGTTTTTTGTTTTTGTTTTTTTTCTATATTTATTAAATATTTATTAGATTTTTAAATACTTTTAATATATATATATATGTTTTTTCAAAATTTTAAATTTAGGCACTCCCCTTTTCTCCTCAAAAATAAATGATGCAATTGGTAGCACTACTTTTCGAAATTGAAGTAAAAATAATTACTAATTGTGATCTCCAAAAAAATGAGAACTCGTGATGGTTAACGTTCTATTGTATGCTGTGATTGAATGATTAATTGAATGAATGATGAATACAATTGGCTAGTGATGGTATACCTTTATATGCATTGAATAGCCATGAAAGTGAACTGGTGTGTCCTTTGACTCTTCATTAAATACTAATCTTATTTATTAATTATTAACACTTACTATTTATTATTAAGTATTATTATGTTTGTAACAAAGCAAGATATGATACACAACATAACTACAACTCACAAATCAAACCTTAAAGAATTCCAGAATACATGAAAGCAAGAAAAGTCTAAGCTATCACATATACACCAAAATCACAACTTATTATGATTAAAACTTGAAAGTAGTTTCATATTGCCAAGTCCCAAAAATCCCCTTCTATATCATACTTATATTATTTATACAAAAATAAATAGGAAAACAAGATAAATCGGTCCATTGTTAAATTACTTAGACTTCCTATGTGAGTAATTGACTCTTGTTCTTTTGTATTATCCTTATCAACATAGGTTTTCTAAGCCTCAAAGGTGTCAATAACATATTTGGTTTGAAGAAATTGATGCCTATCTAGTGGAACTCTTTGTACAATGAGTTTCCTCTACAACTTATCAATGTACTTCTCCTCATCAGGAAAAATGGCTTTAATCATTGTGATAAATCGAAATAGAAATAGATCAAAGAATGCATTTTTCATGCATAATAGAATATTTTGATTCCCTTTTCACTTGTTCTTCTTGAAGGAAATCATCAATGGAACCAAAAGAAGGTGACTTTTCATTTGGACACAACAGTTTTGACTATAACATGTCATATTTTAGTAGCTCCATCTATCTATGATCACATGCTCTCCTAGGCTCATGACCCATTTTTTTCCAACAATCTAGAATGCAACCAATTCCAATAAGTTCGTCCTCACTCATGTAAGGTACCTTTGGAGAAAATATTGTCATATAGTCTTTCCATCTCTTAACAAAATCTAACTGCAATTATACTTTCTCCCATGTGATCTTCCATGCTTGCATGTTCTTATCAAGATCCAACATGGTATCAATATGTTTATGAAATACATGAACCTTTTCATAGAATTTCCTTTGAATGATATTCAACTTATCCTAGATTCCAATAGAAGAATTAATAAATTTGTCTCAGACACATTGATTTGTCCAATAATAGTTTACCTCATTCTCTACACGGGGGGTTCACTCAATGAACTTGTTACATAGCACGACCGTTCGCAGGATATTAAAGAATATCCCTAATTTCACTAAATATTGGAAAATGCTTCCTAAAATTGTATTGTTGAACCCCCTCCCAATATACCTTTCCAATTAAGAAACCCCCTAATTTCACCAGATATTGTAGGTATCCATTTTTATCAACTCAATTTTAGTACCGCCTTTATATCATATTATCAAGATGTAACAAACAAAATCCCTATTATGCATGCCCAACAAAATATGCTAGTATTGCCATCATAAGAAGAATAGTGTTGCAGCCCACCTGAATCATTGAGAGCAGAGTCCATAGCCAAAAATGTAAACAACCCATTTCAAATCATTTTGAAAACATCAATCACATGACTCCCAATAGTTCTTCATGACATATGAGAGGAACTCAACTACTAACGCAACTAACTCATATATGAGCATGTCACACGAGAAATATTCTACCCCATGACAAAGAAATCAAATGATATCTTTAACAACAAGCATATATGGTGTGTCTCCCAAATGTTGATCACTTAAATCCCCATTGTGAAATATACTATTAGAGATCAGAAATTTATGGGTGAAAATCCTTGATTCAAGGTATTGAGGGGAAAGTAATTCCAAAAATACCATTTTTTTAGGAAATCTGAGCGAAATAATTAAAGTAAATCCTAGTTTTAGGAAATTTGGGTGAAATGCCTCTCAAAATTACTCTTTTAGGAAATCTCGATGAAATAATTAAAAAAACCTTAGTTCTAGGAAATCTGGGTGAAACACCTCCCAAAAATTCTAGAACCCAGCAAATAGCAGCGAATCCGAAGTTTGACCGCGAATTTTGGAGGCCAAAGCCATGTTTTACTGGTGAAGTATCCTTGAATTCCAAACTAAATGATCTGTTCATATTATAGAAAGGTTTATTTGCTGGTTAAGTGCTATTTGATTTCTAACCTAAATGATCTATTTGTACCAATGGTTTTATATACTACTTTACTGGTTACAATCCTAGATTATAAATTCAAGTATGCATTTAGCAAGAATCTATCTTCTTAGCTAGGAGGCATGAAGATAGATTCTTGAACTAGATCGCATTATCTTTTTACATGCATGTAGATTAGTTGTGAAATCGAAAATAATACTCGTGCAGCGGAATGGTTTATATTAGATAAGAGGTTTATATAGACTGTTCGTAGAACTTAGGTACCTTAAATGTTGTTAGTGGTACTTCTCTACACTCTGTCCTTTTATTCATGATGGTCATTACAGATTATATATTCCCGCTTTTTAAAAATCTTTCAGAAAGAAAACATGCATATATTTAATCTTTTATCTGTCGAACCATGATAGCATAGCATGCATAGCATATATCAAATAAAGAGATAAAGACATATATTTCCTTTATGGCTTGAACAAAACAGGACAGACATTACATAGGCTTATTATACCCAGTATTGGAAAAGCTGAAATCCTATGCATTTAAATACTTATAAAGAAGAATTTATCCATCTCTGATCTCGATATCCTATGCTTAGACCCCGTCTGGGCTTTTACGGTCATCATGGCTTGGGGAAAACATCATGCATAAAACTAAAAATAGGGCCGCGTTAGGAAAGATGCATGAATCTTTTACTTTGGTTGTGCAAAACAAAATAAACATTTATCAGAGAAGGGTTTTAAACTGTAAAAGAAAACTATATTGTCAAGAACATGCTTTTAAAATGAGTAAACTTCTATCTTTTTCTTATAATCAGAGCGACTTTGGGAATTCTATTCACCATCGTTGGATGTTCCAGATCTCTGAAGTTATACAATTAATGTTAAACATTTAAAATGGCATTTGCCCAACCTCACCTTAAAAACCACTGTTATCTCTATAATACGAGGCTTAATTAGGCTTTAAAACAACATATAAAAGCATTTAACAATCTTTACAGCACAACCGTAGAGCAATTCCATTCTGAGGGCATACCTATTGAGTGGGCTACATGGTCCTTGCGTGGTATCAGTAGTCTCTGAGCTATTGACGAAAAGGAGCCTGATACCCAACTTTCCTTAAGACCACATCCTAACATTGCTCCTGCACCAAGGTACGACCAGTTTTAGTATCCCTGAGCTGGGATGAATGTCTTGACTTAAACCCGTCTGCTAGTGAAAATAAAAGACAAGATTTCAAACAGAGATCTTACCTTGTCAACACCGGTGAGCTCGAGCGTTGCACAAAACCCTCGCAGGCTTTGTGGTATCTTTCAACGCAATTTTTTTTCCTCCTTGGCACCTGACTGAGAAACCATGCTTCCCGCAGGTTCATTAGCTGGGGGCATTCTTTCCTTTACCTGGTTCTTCCATGCAAAGCTTACTCGGCCCTGCTCTTGCCCCAGGAAGAGCGGTAGCCCGCGCATTGACCCGACAAAACAACCAAGGAATTGTTACCAACACTTTTCACGATGTTTCTTTTACCGAGAGTACCGGTGGACGGACTTCTGAGCTCGGGTTTGGGTAGCATTGATCACGCTATAATTACCCACCGTAGATCGCAGGTCTCCTCCAGCTACCAACTCATGATCAACGGTGTGAGATGGAACTAGGCTGGTTGCACAGTACTATTCTGCAGCTGTTTTATTAAATGGCTCTCGGCTGATCGTTAGACAGTCTATACCCATGTTCCATCATTGGGTGGCATCTTTAGATTAGTCAGCTTACCTTAACACATGAACCTGGTGCATCCATAAAAATCCCAAGCATGTAAATGTTGAAGTTATGCATAGTCTAACTTAGGCTTGCATCCGGTTGTATAGCTTCATTTATGCATCAGCTCCTTAGTTTCATGAAAAACCTAAGAGTGGCCTAAACTTGGGCTGCATCATGTCCTTGGTTTCCACAAGGGCCAAGGTAAATTAGGGTTTATGGTTATCATTTTATTATAAGAACCAGAATTTGCCTTCCTGCTATTTCGAAGGAATCAAGGAAAGCTTGAAATACAATCATTACAATAGGTCTCAACAAGAGCATCATGTCACTTACAAGAATTGAACCTGGGTGGGGAGGGAAACAATCTTTCCTCCCAACCACCCAAGCTACAACCAATGGACTTCATGCCATTAGGTTTTCATATCTTTAATCCACTAGGGTATTTCCCATGTTTTTCTTTGTACATCATGTGAATGCTTACCAATGTTATGTTAAAATGGAGTTCTATTGTGAAGATCAGGTTTTGATAACTCAGTTATCAAAACCAGATTTCAGTTTCCTTATTATTATTATCTTGTCCAATTTTTTTGTAATACTAGAAGGTGATGGTTGGACGACGTTTAAAAATAAAAAAAGTATAAAATAAGACTAAATAGGAATGTTACATCCTAAAATCAATGATAATTTATGGACAACTAAAACGAAGGCCATTGTCACCACACATAACATTTTTTGTCTATTTAGGTTATCTCTTCTCTAGATCAAAGGCAAAGACCCTAGGGTAGGATCATGGTAGGATTACTAGAGTTTAACAATGGAGTACATGGTGAAAATGAAGAGTAACTTTAGAAAAACAAAGTGTTTTGTTTTTTGTAATATAAGAGTCATGAAGGAATTGGAGACTAGTGTTTTATATAATGGGCAAATGGGGTCAACCAAGGATTGCATGAGGATTTCTTTAGGAATATTAAAAAGGGACAAGGTCACAATGCACAAAACTATATTCTCTCTAGTGGATGGGATAATTTTAGAGACCGCACAAAAGGAAATTTCCAGAGAAAAAA
Organism: Larix kaempferi; assembly: GCA_027924585.1. NCBI lineage: Eukaryota > Viridiplantae > Streptophyta > Pinopsida > Pinales > Pinaceae > Larix > Larix kaempferi. Next base: position 1,072,273 of record BSBM01000286.1, read on the forward strand.
AAATTCAAATAGACTCATGGAGGAAAGGTACATTGAAATACCCATGATTTATAGACATGAAATATGCACCTAAACTACACTTCCAATTGATACCAATCACATAAAAGATAAGAAGTTTAATCCTTCATTACCTCAATTCCATTAACAATGTGAAGATCCATTCACCAACCAAGCACATGAGCAACATGAAAACCCTTTAATAGAGCATTAGCATCAACCATTCTACATCCCGATTGAGTATCCCTTGTCCATCAAACTCAATACCTTGTGCCCTTGTCCCTTGATTTTCCCTCTGTCTCCACTCCACCGCTTCCGCATGAAATGTAATAAAATACACCCTAAATATTTGTATTTCCATATAACATAATTAAGCCCCCTTGGCCCCTTAATACAAGGCAATATATTTTCTCATTTCCATGTCATAGTTTATTCCCCAATATGAATGGACGTGATAGGATATTGCTTTCCAGATGACCCCCCTGTGATTCTCTAACTTGGCAATATTTTCTTGTTGTTCTCTCATCTTCTTGAATGTCGACCAAATTGCATCTATAGTGACTTCATTAAAGGATAACCCTATAGAGGATAGGGATTATAAACTAGTGCCTTTAGCATTATATACAACAACTTTATAAGACAATATGAACTCCTTGTGTACATATATATTTCTCCTCTTATGATATTACTTTATTATTTGTTTGGTATTTTTATCGAATGTAAAATTCTCCAAGTCGTCACATTCACAAGGGTGGGTGTAGGCATATCTCCACTAGTAATTAATCTAGATGGAATCAACTTTGTCAAACGTTTAGTAGTATAATATTCCTCAATTGGTCATGATATAACACCTACAAGAATACTTTTCAACCTCTCTTGTTTCCTTTTCTTCAACCTCTCGGATTTGAAACCTACCTCAGCCCTTTTCTTTGCTCCTCCTCAATTTTATTCTTTTACTCTTTTCTTCTTCCAATATTTTCTCATATACTTATTCTTCATGGATTCCCCAATTTATGTTTGTAACCTTTCTACCTTGGCATTAACCTCAACTTTATTCCTAGCTTCCTCTTCTCCCTTCTTCTTATTTTCTTCTTCAATTCTTTTCTTATTTTCCTCTCCTATCCTTTGTAGTAATGGTCTCCTTTCATATTCATGTAGCATCCTCTATTGCACTTTTTGAAAATATTTTTTCCAACCAGTGTTTTTTCGTCATCCCAATCCTCATGTGCATATCGCCAATTGAAATATACTTCTTTAGCTTGTTGTTCTACTATTGATTTGGGATAATGTCTCTTGAATCTTTCCTCTGTGAAATTGTGCTTTTGAATGGAATTAGCATCCATTTTAGTTAACTTGGAAGTTTTTAGGCCATACATTCCTATATAGTCTAGAGGATATGCATGATACCATTTCTTATGATATTTACTCAAAAATGTATTGAAACCTTGTACAATTATTGGATCTGCAATCTCTTTTATTGCGGCCTATCAAGGAAAAATTTAGGCAATAAATGTGGATTCTTATTTATGGTATTCCTTAACCCCATAACTTGAAAATAAAACAGTATATAGCAATATTAGCCTGCAATGAACCATAAATAAGCAACACAAAACCATAAATATGAGACAATAATAACAAAATATGACAAAAAAAGAGCTATGTTATTAAGGAAACAATGTTCAAGGCTTCTTATAGTTGGACAACCATTCACTTCATCAGAACTTTGATATAATATTCTTCACAAAACATATCATATCCTTGAATCTACTTTAAATATGCTTCAAATGTCCAAAACCCTAACTACTTGAAATGGTCAAATACTATCTACTAATGGGTCTTAATTAATAAAGAGACCCTTTTTACATTGATTGTTGAACATTAACTAACTCGGCCTTATTACAAATCTATGGCCTTATAATATATATGATTAATTCCTAAGGTAAGGTAAGTTAGGGTAGGACCCTAACATAACAAACCCCTGATACCTCCAAGAATACTCACTCTTAGTCGAAGTATGCATCCATTGGATTCATGCATGGTGTTATATGTCTTTCACTATTGCTCTGACATGTTCAAAACCTCATTTTAACATCCTCAAAATTGCCCTCAATGTTTAAGGTGTGGAAATTGCTATAAAATGTTGGTTGGTTCCCAAGTGGCATCTTCTGGCAACATATCTTTCCACTGGATCAAAACTTCCTTGATGGTGTTCCATCGCAATTGTCTTTCCCTTGAAGCCAATACTGCAACGTGTTGAACCCAAATGGAGACTTCCTCATCCAATTCTATTAAATTGGTCTGTACTTTTCAATTTGATCCCACCACTTTTTTGAGGCAAGAGACATGGAAGATAGGATGAATCTTGGAGTGGTATAGAAAATAAATCTTATAGGTGACATGTCCAATGCGTTGTAGAATAGTGTAGGGTCCATAAAACTTTGGAGCAAGATTCTAATGAGGATGAGTCTTAAAAGAGGTTTTCTTATATGGTTGTAGTCAAAGAAATGCCCCATCCCCAATTTCAAAGGAGCACTCGGAGATATGTTGATCAACCTATTGCTTCATTATGTTTTGGGAAAGAATAATATTGTCTTTAAGGATGCATGCAATGTCATCCCTGATGCAGAGTGCATCATCTATTGACTGAACCCTGGATGTACCTAATACATAGGAAATCATTGATAAGGATTTTTGGGCATACACTACTTCATATGGTGTCATCTTTGTGGAACCATGATAAGTAATATTATACCACCATTCAACTAGAGGGAGCCAATATTCCCATTGGTGTGGCTTATCATATGAAAAGCAAAGCAAGTGGTTTTCCAAGCACTTATTGAACGCTCCAGTTTGACCATTTGTTTGGGGGTGGTATGCCATGTTGAAATTCAATTGATTGCCTTGAATTTTTAAGAGATATTTATAAAACTTGCTAGTAAAAGTGGGGTCACAATCAGAGACAATAGAAGTAGGCATGCCATGGAGTTTGAAAATTTGATCCAAGAAAACTTGGGCCACCAAAACGGGTGTGAAAGTGGGTGGTAAGGAACATAAATGGGCATATTTGGTCAAATGATCTACTACCTCCATAATGAATTTTTTGTTTCCTACCTTATGAATCCCCACAATGAAGTCCATAGAGATTTCCATCCAAATATGATTAGGAATGGGGAGTGACTGCAAATCCATTAGTGACTTCATTGTTTCACCTTTATGCCATTAGCAAATCTCTCAAGTAGTAACGAAGTTATGGAAATATTTTTTCTTGCCTTCTCAAAACAAAGAGCACTTAATTATTTCATAAGTATTATGAAAACATGAGTGACCTTCTGTGGGTGATAACTATAATTCCTCTAGGATTGTTAGTTTCAATGTTGAATTTGATGTGAGAAAAATGTGGTCCTTATACCTCAAAATATTTTGGTGCCATATATACTTGGGTGGAGGATTCAAGTATTCTTGAAGTTGTTTGATGAGGTGGAAAACCATGTCCTAGGCCAACCAATCCCATCACTCTTCATCGAGCCATCCTAGGATTGAAAAGGATAAGGAAAAGAATGATCCTTCCTCTTCAAATTTCCTAGACAAGGCATCAAACACCACATTGTTGCGACCCATCTTATAGATGATTTCATAATCATAGCCCAACATCTTAGTGACCCATTTCTGTTTCTTTTGTGAAGAAATACGTTATTCTAGGAAATACCTGAGACTATCATGTTCTATCTTGATTTTGAAATGTTGATCAATTAGATAGGGGTGCCATGTCTCAACTTTATAAATGATAGCCATCATTTTTTTTTCATAGGTGTTTTTTCCCAAGTTTCTATCACAAAGTTGCTTATTGGTGAAGGCCAAGGGACGTCCTTCTTAGGATAAGATGGCTCCCAATCCACAGCTAAAGGCATCACATTCTAAGATGAATGTCTTAGTGAAATCCAACATTGCTAGCATGAGCATAGTACACATGGATTCCTTGAGGGTTGAGAAAGCATTGTCCAATATTTCAAGCTGGGAAAATGCATTCCTTTTTAGGAAGGTTGTTAGAGGAGATGCAATCTTCCCATAGTTTTCCACATACTTATGGTAATATCCTAAAAGGAAAAGAAATCCTCTCAATATCTTGAGAGTGTTGGAGCGCAACTAGTTCTTAATAGCTTCCACTTTCTTGGGTTCCACCCAAACGTTGTCCTAACTTACAATATGGCCGAAGTATTCAACCTCAGTCACCCCAAAATCACACTTGGAACATTTCATAAATAATTATTGGACTTGTAATAAGTGCAAAGTATGAGAACAATTATGGAGGTGGCGTTCCCAAGTGGGACTATAGACCAATATATCATCGAAGAAAACAAAGACAAAATGGCGAAGGAAGGGGCAGAAAATATTATTCATGAGACTCTGAAAAGTGGATGGGGAATTGCAGAGGATGAAGGGCATGACCAAGAACTTATAATGAACTTCATGAGGGTGGAAATATATTTTGGTCATATCTTCCTCTTTCATCCGGATTTGATGGTAGCCCAAACAAAGGTTTATTTTGGTGAAGAATTTGGCACCATGCAACTTGTCTAAGAGATCATCAATGACAAGAATAAAAAATTTGTATTTGATGGTAATTTTTTTGAGATCCCGTAAATCAAGACACATGCATCAATCAACTTCATTTTTTAGGAACATAACCATAGGAGAAAAATAAGGGCTAGTGCTAGGATGGATAACACCGATGGACAACTATTCTTGAATGAGTTTTTCAATTTCATTCTTTTAGGAAAAAGGGTGGTAGTAAGGGAAGACATTGGGGGGTTGACTTCTGGGAACTAAAGGAATGGCATAGTCATCTTGGCCATGGGATGGAGGTAAACCTATGGGTGCATAAAAAACTTGTTGGTACTAGGAGAGAACCCGTTGCAAGTCTGGGTGAACATGTGAGGGAGGGGAGTCCGGGACTTGGATGGAATTAAACTGAGAAATAAAATTGGAGTGGCCCTTCTTCAACAATTTCTCCATGCGACGAGAAGAGATAATTTCAAGTGAACCAGGAGTAATTCCCTGAAGGAAATAAGTGTGCTTGGCTTGAGTGAAGTGGATAAATAGTTACAGAAATCCATGGTGACGGGACCTAAGATTTGGAGCCATTCAACCCCCAAAATGATATCACAACCCCACATGTCAATAGAAAATAAATGAGTCTTGATATGGTAGTCCCCCATTTGTAGTTTGAAATTCTCACATTAGCCACCACATTTGATTGAACCCCCATTGGCTATCATTATTTGGATACTGGAAATGGGGATGATATAGAAATGGGTGTCTTCCTGCACACACCTATGGATGAAATTATGGGTTCTACCACAGTTAATTAACACAATGAATATCTTGTGCTTTACAGAGCCAATAAATTTCAGCATTTGAGGAGTGGAAAACCTCTATAAAGCATGAAGGTAAATTTGCGGTCTTTGATCTCGAACTAGTATTTCAGGAGTATCTTCAAGGGGTAGTATTTGGTCTTCACCTTTTGGTTCAGGTAGAGGTTATGCTGTGTTGGAATTAGGGACCTCAAGGGGGTTGGATTAAATCAGGAATATTTTTTATTCTTTACATTTATGTCCCATGACATATTTTTCGTCACAATTATAATAAATGCCAAGGCACTGACACTCAACCATGGCCTCTAGGGTGAGCTTATGAATGTGAAAAGATGGGGTGGGAGGATTGTTGGGAGGGGGGTTCATGGGAGATACAATGCGAGGGGGAAATGAAGGGTGCATGGTTTGGGCATTGAGAATCAATTCAACTTCACGAGATCAATCACAAGCTTCCAACCAAGTGGAGGTTTGTTGCATGAGGACATGGGCACAAATTACCTCCTTGAGGCCACTGATGAAACATTCTAAAAAAAAAAGAATCAATGAGGTCGTTGGGGTGTATGGCCAACTACTGAATTGTTTTCATGTAGTCCAAAACCATGCATGTTCAGTGCAATTTATTAAATCACCCTCAATAGTGAGTGTCGGGATCAAAGCGCTCGTGAAGGATCTTCACAAATCAGCTCCAAGGGATATAGAAGTGATAAGACTTCTAGGACCATTGCCACCATTGCCAATGTTCATAATCTAAATATAAGACCCAAATTTCATTTTTTGGAGATCATCCTTAATTCCATGGAGTGAAAAATAATGTTCCATTTGAGTTACCCAACCTGAGGGGTCGGAGCCATCAAATTTGCACATATCAATATTCAAAAAACAATGCCATGGATTTTTTTCTTCAATGGAGGGATACTAGTGTTCCATAAAGAGAGAGCAAGAGCCTTGGTATTCAGTGGCCACATATTCATGATTGGATGTGTCCGAGGGGGGGAGCATATCCACAATGTTGGGAAATAGAAGCTAGCAAGGAATGGGTGTTGGTGTGCTCATTTTCATTTGTGGTCTCCCATTGGGTGAGTTGGCACATATCTTAGGAGATTTGGACCACCTTAGATGCGAGGGTTGAAAGGTTAGGAGTCAAAGTGGAATATTTAGGATTGGTTTGGGGGGGGGATTTTGGTTGTTATTCTCCATGTTGGCCTGGTGGCGAGTGTGTACCATGGGAGAAAAAAAGTAGGAAGGGAAAAAGGAGAGGGGTAGGGGATACCAAAACAAGGTTGTGGGATATATATATATATATATATATCAAAATGATCAGGACGAAACCAATAATATGTGGAGGTAGGTAAGAAAAAAGTTGGGTTTCGATGACTCTAAAAATCAATTATGAGAAATATATATCAAAATGATTAGCCTGATGCAAGGATTCCAATGAGAAAGGTCATAAATGAGGGTTTTATGGACCCTCAAGAATTTTTTTACAATAGAGATTGAATGTTACTATACTGACAAAATTGCCAAATTCCTAGTAGATTCAAAGATGTAGGAATTTCATGCGACCTCCCCTAGTGAATTTTTTGGTTGCTGGGACATAATGAAGAAATATCACAAGCATGTTGAAGAGGGAAGGGTTTCTAGGTTTTCTAGGGTTCTTAAATCAAGGGATTGTCATGCACTATAAATCTCTTATATACTTGCAGGTTCCAATAGTAGTACTCAACCCAATCTCTAAGGGAATTGACTATGGAGGATCAATCATGACCTTATCCATACTACTTGATTACCTAGGTACACTAGAGTATCTTCCCAAGTGTTGTTATCGGTGTCACTATAGCAATAAGACGATCATAGGTTGGTTTCAGGTGACCTATGGGACTTTCGATATACCCTAGGGTATGTGGAAGTGATTCCACGTCTAGGTGTTGTCTAATGTGCTACTACTCGAAGGGGTGCCAAAATCAATTACAATGTTGTCCAATAATTGCACCAAATGAGGGTACAATGTGACTAAGCACCTACCGTATTCCCTATGTGTATTTCTCCTTAGCTACATGTTTATTCATTGAACGATAGATCTCTGTGGTTATTTTTAGACGTTGGAACATTTCTCTAGCCTAAAAAAATTCTATCAATTCTCAAATGTGTGTTGTCTTAGGATCATGACTATGATACTGCTTGTGGTTTTCCTTAACCCTGTAACTTGATAATCACACATTATATAGCAATATTAGCTTGCAATGAACTAGAAATAAGAAACACATACCCAGAAATATGAGACAATAATAGCATAAATATGATAGAAAAAGAGCTTTGTTATTGTGGAAAGAATGTTCATAGGCCTCTTATGGGTGGGAGACCGTTCACTTGAGTGGAGCTCTGATAAAATATTCTTCATAAAGAATATCATATCCTTGAAGCTTATTTAAATATGCTTCAAATGTCCAAAATCCTAACTACTTGACATGGTAAAATACTATCTCCTATTGGGTCTTTACATTGATTGTTGAACACTAACTAACTTGGCCTTATTACAAAGTTATGGCCTTATAATATGTATGATTAATTCCTAGAGTAAGGCGAGTAAGGGTAGGAACCTAACATTATTTGCCTCATATATTCTAATGTAGGTGCAATGCTCATTGATATAGCAATCACCTATTTCACTCAACTCTACCATGCTAGGTCATTAGACCACTTGGGCATTTTTTTAATAGAAAATGAATTCATATAAATGAGAAAATAAATAATCACAAATTTGAGTAAGAAGTTTCATTTATTTGTGCCTCCATTAAACCTGGTAATAAACTTGCATTGAAGATTCTATAGAAATCCAACACTAGTCCATTCCTTTGAATTCATTTCTCGCATATATGATATCCAGAATATTAAATGAAGTATATAATTTAGGGGGAGAGTCAAGTTCAGTGAACTTAACTATCGATAATTCTTTCATCAAATTATGAGATAATATATTGACCCAATTGAAGGTTAATCCTCACTTTGCAATAGTGTACATCGAGGGAACCAATACAAATTTAAAGTGTTAGCATCCTTTTCTCCATAAAGTGTATTGATAAAATCCACAATGTGAATATAGGGTTCTCTTAAATATGTAAAAGAGTAGATATCGATATTATTTTATATAAACTATTTTCCTTCAATCCAACACTTCCCAAGTACTTTGTTCAATCTATGAGAAACCTTACCACCCATTTTGTTGTCATAAGAACTTCAATTTATCATATTTATATTACCTATGTAACTTATTAGGAAAAAAGGATGTGATGCATTTCCCTCAATCATTAACTATTGTTTTCTCCTCCAATTTGACATGATAGATTGTCCACTAGATTACATTAACACATGCAGCAAAACCATCCTTGCAGTTGCATTATGCAAACATGATGGTATACTTCCTCATCCTTATCATCATCATCTTCAGTTGGATATGCTAATATAGGTAATGGAGGATATCTCTGATCTTTGAGTATCTAAAATGATTTTGACCAATCTAGGAAATTGGATAGCCCTAGGTGACTCGAGTTATCAGAGAAGGTTTGCATCTTTCCTTCTGTCACAATATTTTCTACAAGTGTTTGACCTTCCTCCATTAGATCTTTTTCTTTCATTTGATGTGTAGGAGTCTTCAATTTAGGAGGCATGTATATAATCTTGCTAGTTGTTCAAACAATAAATCATCCTAAAAGTATTAACTTGAAGTAGAAATTCAATGCAATTCAAATAAAGAATTCAAGGAATTTTCCTTGAAGTTACATGCTTATGCTTAAATGTTGAAGCGGGAAAATTAACATACAAAGATGTAAGCTGTTGAAATATCATGCAATTGGGCAATTAACAAATTGAAATTTCACATTCTTACAAGAATATTTCTTGGATCTTAGCCCTTGAATTTTTATCCTCGAGACTACTGCAAATTAAAATATAAAACATTAGTGGAAATAGCACATAATTCACTTCAAACAACCTCACACTTCACTACAATTCAAGGAGAAAATATACCAAACAATGAGATAAGTTTCATCCCCTTCAAGGGAAACTTATCGAGTAATAACTAGATTTGAAAATGTAGTTTTACAACATAGTTACAATATTATAAAATCAATAAAATCAATAAAATCAAACCCTTATATTCTTCATTAGATGTTAATGCAGTTATCATTTTTCCCCTTTATTTTTTTCAAATTAACAAGACATAAAAATTGTAAATAACATTGCATAAAGAACATATATATAGCTGAAATTAAAATATAGAAGTTGCACAATATATGTACAATTGGAAACTTCAAATATAACAATATGAAGTACACATACATTGCATATCCTTGTCTCAAGTCTAGTACAAAACTCCAATTATCCAAAAGGACCAATCAATGGTAAAACAACAAATCCTAGCTCAACCAAGAATATCCAAGTGCAAGAATATCTCCAACACAAACTCCAAAGCAACATATCCTCTTCTTCTTTTCTTTTTCACAAATTCACCCTAGGTTTTTCTCTCAAATCCATAATATCCATTCTCATAGGGATAAACCCTAACCCTAGAAATTCAAGATACTCAAAGATGCTCCAAGAAGACCAAGAAACCCTATCGCCTTAAGAGAAAGAAAAAATACATGTACAAGTGAATGTGTGTGTGTGAGAGAGAGAGAGAGAGAGGGGGGGGGGGGACAGAGAGAGAGAGAGAGAGAGAGAGAGAGAGAGAGAGAGAGAGAGGATAATCTCCAATGTCTCTTCCTCAAGATAAAACCTTAGTCACAAGAGAAAACTCTACGTGAAAATATTCCCTCTCCACTTCATAACTCCAACTAGGATTCACAGGTTAGCCCCAATGACTTCCTCCAATATGCTACATACAAATAAAAGAGTACACACGATGATAATACTGGAAATACTCTCTCCTTCCTCTATTTATGTGAGAGGTAAGGGAGACCAACAATACTATGTGGGCACAAGCCCTTACAATAAACCTACATGAGCCCTTCTAGGCTACACAAACGAGAGAACCATTTTAGAGTACAAATTTCATACACCAATGGAAATGTAGTGCACAATAATTTCTCCAAGGTGATGTATCTATGCAAGGAAATTCCCCACCACTCCATCACAAGCCTCCATGGGCTCCATCTACCCTCCTAGGCAATGTACTCCATTGGGTAAAATATCCCTTACAAGAACACTTTTGAATCCCTAGGAATCATTGAAACATTTACAATCCTTTGAATAGGAATCCAATCTACCACAACACATCTAGGGAGAATCCCTCCTTCAAGATGTAAAATGCTCCTCATCCCAAGTAGGGAAATCTCCTAGAAAGTGGCTCCTTGATGTGGCCATTATGAAGGGCACCCACCAATCAAGAAAGAGAACTCCAATGCCTAATGGAATAACTCCAAGCCAACCACAACCTAAGTTCAAGCATCCATTAAGAAAGCCATATCAATTGTTCATATCCATATTATACCATCTCTCATGCTACAATACATCTTGAATCATCCAAGGGATGAATATACTCCATTTACCCCAAATATCATGAAGCACCCCCAAACATGGTGTAAACACTTTTAGAGTAACCTGGAAAACTAACATAATCAACATGAACCTTGGCATTATATACATGTCATCAAATAAGTAAAAGAAAGGGTAACAAGATTCAATGGTGGATCAGATTGATATTTCTAGTTTTAGTTGAGATTTAGAACAAATGAATTGTACATCTAATCTGAATTACAAAATACAAAGTTTATGGATCATGCATAGGGGACCTTTGGATAGAGGACTAGCCCACTAAATCACGAAGGTCTTAATCGAAACACGAATAATTGGGAATCAAGTCCATAAAATAACAACCCCAATTTATTGAATCATAAGTATAACAATGTTGATTAAACCATTTCAATTCGACTACCCACTACTAGACGTATGAAACAAAACTCATATTCATTGCATACAAATGTACAATTAAACACATAATTCAAAGCACAAATAGATTTGAATTTGCATGGTAGTCACAACCGAGAATTTAGAACAAGAACATAAAGGTAACTAATTATTTGAATCAAACAAGTATATCCATTCACAAGCAGGGTTGAAATTTTATGTCCTACCTTGCATGTCAAGATATTTTTATATGACATTTTAATTTTAACATTTCCTTTTATTTGACGTTTAAATTTTAATTTTACTCGTCATAATAATAGTTTTTTTTGCAAATAACATTTAAAATAACTATATGAAACATTGAATTCTCATATCTTGTCTCATATAATACAAAAATATAGTTCAACATATCATAATATAACTTTTTATCTGAACACAAGTAAGACTTTTGCAACACAACAATGCTTTAAAGAAAATGTTCATAGGAATATAGTTCAATATATAAAAATATAGCTTTATATCTTAACAAAAGTAAGACTTTTGAAACACAACAATGCTTTAATAAAAAGCATGTAAAAGACTTGGTGTGTCCTACCTCATATGGGATACAACACCATCACAAAAATACACCGCAAATACAATTTAAATTTTTCTTTGTTTTACTTGTTTCCAAATTTGATATAGTTTTTCCCAATCTATCAAAGATGAATTAGGGTTGATCATTGGTACTCACATAAGAGCATCCAGTGTAGTTGGTGACAAGCATATTTTGCTTATATCTTTGATTAGATTTTTCTTGGAAAATCCATGTTCACATGGCACAATGCTTTCAGGGATTGTAAGTATGGCTTACCATAAATTTAACATATTTGGAAAGATTTCTTGCCAAGTATTTGACAAACAAAAAACTCGCCATGCATCTTTCATAGAGAACCCTTCACAACCTGAATGAAGTGTATCAATAAATTCATGCAATTCTCTTTTACATGATGCAATATCAAATGAAGGCGCATCAACACTGTCATCACATGAAGTATGTTGTAAATGTTGAAGAAGTATATCAAGCCAATGAACTGATATGCTCTCATGAGTAGTAACATCATGTGAATAATAGCAAGACCTGAATAACTTCACAACATTGAAAATATAAAGATTTGGAAATCTTGAGTTCAAGCAATCAATAACATTTTGAACATTTTCCATCATTAATTGCTTACAAATATCTAGTGAACGGGTAATTTTTAGGGGTGAAATTTCGCCAATTGGCTATTTTTGGGGTTTTAAAAAAAAATAAAAATTGCTATTTGGTCACTTTTAGTCTCTAATATCGCCTATATTTACATAAAATGTGTTTTTTTATCATAATATTCGCCAAAATATACACATTTCAACAGTAAATTGTATGTTTCATATTTAATATTCGCCTACCTATCTATATACATGTTTTTTTCATTCCAAAATAATCGCCTAGGATACTATACTTAAGTATAATATTAGAATCCTTAAAAAATACCTTGCTAGTGAACCATCAATGTGAGATTTTTTGTGTATTAGCATGCTTAGTGTGAATCTCTGGAACTACCATGCAAATAAAATCATGTTTATGAATAATTCCCTCTTTGTCCTTGATTTCTAGATAACCCAATTTAAATGCCTCTAAGAAATTGGATAAGTAGCAAGCACCATTTGGAAATTTATCATGTCTCAAGAATAATATCCTCAAAGTGTTGATAGTGACATCAATAGCTTTCTAAAGAGAAGTGATATCAATGTGCTCCTACTGAAAGTTTTTGTTTAACTTGTTTAACTCACACATTACATCAACAAGCATATGTAAGCAAAACTGTATAGAAAATATTCTTGCTTTATCATACTAGGAGTCATTCTTTTCTTTTTTCCATAAGCTTAATATAGCAAGCATCAATCCTATTATCCTTTAAACAACTTCCCCCCTAGATGACCATCTAAATCAATGAATTTGAAGACAATAGAGAGTTTCAAGCTCCATCATTTAGTGTAGTGCCACAAGTTCATTGTTTCTTTTAGTTGAATGTTGCACCCAAGAATATATTTTATTTGCCAATTTATCAACAAAAATTAAATAAGGGAATCTTTTTGAAGCATTTGATGCTGTCAGTGCCTCTTGATGAGAAATGCAATGAACACGTACCAAATTTGGCAAATCTTTCTTCAATAAGGTGACAAATCCATTTTCATTCCCAATCATTGAGGAATCTCCATCCATAGAAACAACTATCAATTTTTTATTTGGTATTTCCTTTTCAACTTTTAATGTCTGTCATGCCTCATAAATTGTTTTTGCTTTACCATCAGATACATTCATAAGCTTCACAAATTGTGAAATAGGTTCTCCTAAACCCTCTGAATCTAAATTTTTTGCATAAATAACAAGATGCTTTGGGCCAAGTCGCAGTTAGTACTTTCATCCAACATAAAAGAGATGAAAGGAATCTCTAGCATTTTTTTGAATTGTATCCCTTCAAGGTACTAAAAATAGAAAGAATAAATTCATTTGCCCCATTCGATTTGTATATGATGAATAATCTACATGTTTTGTCATATTTGGCACATTTAATGACATGGAAAGGGAGCATAAAGACTCATATGTTGAAATAGAAAAATCTTGTTGGGATGCCCACTTTGCAAGTTTGATTATTGTAATAATCCTCTCCGTGTTAGCATCATTGATTTGGCTTATATATTGTGGAATTGATTTTGTTTTTTGTTTTCATTTCCACAAATCCATTGTGCTCTTGAAAATTTATGGGCATTTGACTTTACATGGGTAGTAATGGAATCATGTTGGATTGAAGCACAACAATTACCAAGTCCCCATCGACTAGGTGCCTTATTATATGTTCCACACCATTCACATTTCACAACATATTTCCCTTCATGAAGTAGACATTTTACCCAAGGATATTTTGTCTTCCATGCATCTCTAAAGTCCCTTTTAACTTTTTGTTTTTTCCTACTATTAGATTCCCCTGCATCAACTTCTTGGTTAATCTCTTCTTGGCTAACTTCTTGATTGCATCCAAATACATCTTCATTCAAATCAAAATCAAGGTTTTTCTCTAAGTTCCCTTGATTTGTATAATCTTGCACTGGACTTGACCATTTGAAAGTTGTTTAATGGTAACTTGAGTCTTTTTCTTTGGAGCCGTCTTCAATTTGTATTTTTTTACCTATTGAACATAAATACAAATCAATAAAAATTAGATATATTTATTAAATCGGTATTTTAATTGTTTTGAAAAATATATTTAAATCATTAAAAATAAAAGAAAGTTAGATTTTAATAAATCGATCAAGATTTGTTGTATAATAATATTATGATGTAGGCATCAATATTCATATTTCTTTTATCAGAGGATTATTCTGGAATCTCAATTTAAAATAAACATTAAATGCTGCACAATTAATATTTATTCAAAGATTTCAAAATAATATATATGAAATTGTAGCAAAACTACAACAATTATTTATCGAGTTTACGAGATCTTGAGTGTGTTGGAATAATTAACCACCATCTAGACCTTAGAGACCTTAGTATATACTTTTGGTTGATTCCTAGGTGTTTAGACCATGGTAGATGTTGTTCCTAGTGCATAACTTGACCACCAAGTGATGTTTATCCACAAGTGCACTCCACGTGATGCTTTAAAGCATCTTGTATGAGTTAGGTGCCCCAATCTACTTTATTCCTGCTATATCCTGATTTACTGAGTTAAAGCCAACTTTTGCACTGCTTTTCTCATGATAAGGATGAGTTAGGTGCACTTTGGTGACTCTGGCAAGTCTGCATGCTTTTGACTAAACTCCTTCCATCTTTTTCTCCTTTTTTATTACTATTGCAGGCGCATAGTAAAAATGTGTTTCTTCTGTCACATGACCAAGGGTGTTAATTTGATTGTTAATAGATGGGTTATATCAAATTGAAAGGTACGTGGGAGCAGGTCCATTAGAGATGCCTTTAAATATATAACATTGAAAAGATATATGAGTATAAAAGATCTATATTCAAAATTCATTTTAGCTCATGAGAGCAAAATCAAAGATAAATACTTGAATCACCTCCAATGGTAGGGAAGCTAGAAATAATTGTCAATCTTTAAACAAGCTCCAATGATATCGAGGATAAATTAGAAATCGACGTGTTAAAAAATTCCGTTGGCATCGGAGCATCACAAAACTCCGATTTTGACAAGCTTTCGATAGTATAGAGCAAAATGAAAATACATTTTTGACAATTGCTCCAATATACAATCGTAAACATCCTTCCATATAAGATGTATTTAAAAGAAAAGAAAAAAACTATATAAATTCTTATTTGAGAAAAGAAAACTAATTGTTTTTTTATTTAAAAGAAAGAGATGGACTCCCATCGTAAACTTCCCTCCATATAAAATGTATTTATAAAAAAAAAAATCTATATCATTTGAGAAAATAAAACTAACTCGATCATAAACATTTCTCCATATAAAATGTATTTATAAAAAAAAAACCTATATAAACTCGTTCTTATTTGAGAAAAGAAAACTCATTGTTTTATTTAAAAGTAAGACATGGACTCCTACAAAGAATACTCACATTTTCTCTATGATTGTAAAAAACATGTTATAATCTTTTTTAATCATGTGAAGCTTTTTGTTTTTATTATTTTCATGATGTGAATCAATGATTCAAAATCCTCTACATTGTTGAGAAAAAAAAAGAACTTCTATATGGATGAATAATTATACAAATGCAAGTTTATATGGATGAATAATTATACAAATGCAAGTGTGTTTGAGAATAATTGTAAAAAAAAAAAAAACTAAATATCATATTTATGAAACTTTTATAGTTTTTGGCACCGTATCCTTGTTTCTACATTAGTTTTTACATTCATTTTTTAAAGTTTGAGTTAGATGGGATGTTATTGAGATGATTTTAGTGGATTCCGTTATTCTTTATATGCAATTAAATTGATGATGGTGGTGGTGGTTGTTATTAACAATCACTAATATTAAGTTTGGTTTATTGGAATTTAAGAAAGGTTGGTTTATTGGAATTTAAGAAAGGCAAGGAATTACTTGGTTTACTTTATAATTTTATATGTGTGTTTCAAAATATTTAAGAGAAGCATTTTTTAATCACCATAGTTTTGATGAGTTAAAAGGCTAAGTATGCCAATATTGTAAAAAATGTTATGAAATTAAGATTTAATGTGGGTTTTACATAGGACATTTTAAAAGAAAGTGTTTTTCATCTTCAACTCTCTTAGTGTCACAAAGATGACAAACTCTTTCAACCTGCAGCATTTTAGGAGTTCTCTGATGCCTTGTTTTACTGTGGAGATCATGAGAGTTTGTTCTTGTTTTAGCAATGTCGATTTTTTTTCGCTCGAATCTCCTTGACTTGCAGGAGTGGCCTGTGGTATGAGAAACCACAACGAAGGGGCATCTAAGCCATCAAAATCACTCGGGGATAGCACCCCAGCCTGGACCGCACCAACCTCAACTTGACTAGGTTTTTGGGTGTCGCCTCCCAACTAAGTCACCCCTAAGGAGAATTGAAATTAGTTCGCCTTGCTAACGAGACCCACACCTTAACCGAGTGAGCTAGCAGGAATTGACTCAAATGTTAGGAGTAGATGGGGGTGGGCTTTGATCCACTTATGTGTCAATGGGTCACGAGATCATTTAAGACAATCTCTCTAGGTGGAACCACACGTTCGACCACTACCTCAAGGTTCCCCCATGGCTCCAGGTTCGGCCCTCATTGGAATTGAACTTTTCCCACTGGTGAAAAACTCCTCGCTCTTCACCAATGGATCCAACCCCCTTGGGCTTAAATGTTAGGAGGAAATGGGGGTTTTGATCCACTTATGTGTCCATGGGTCATGAGATCATTTAATACAATCTCTCAGGGTGGAACCACACGTTCGACCACTACCTCAAGGTGCCCCCATGGCTCTAGGCTCGACCCTCATTAGAATTGAACCTTTCCCATTGGTGAAAAAATCCTCGCTCTTCACCAATGGATCCAATCCCTTTGGGTAGCAATGTCGATTTTCTTATTTACACTAGTTAAAATATATCTATATACTTTGGATTTTCTAGGTTAGGGTTGATCACCACCTTATAATATCTTAATTTTCTCTTATCCTCTAATTCTTTATTGCACCACAATTTCTCCTTAAATTTAGATGTAATAGTAATTTTAATATTATCGCTATTCTGCACGATGACCTCTTCCTTGATTCCCCAATGATTTAATAAGACTTGACATATTTATGTCAACTTCTCTTTAGCCACAGTTTGTTTGGCTGGAGTTTAAATCAATCTTACAAAGCCTCTTGTCTTCCATGTTCATCTTGTTCTTGTGTATTATGTACCTACTCATAGCCATGCTCTCAATGGGGAAATACTCACTTCTATGATGCAGATAGGATATGGTGTATTGTCTTTAATTCTAAGTTTATAAGTTATCAAACCCTTTGGATTTGATATATCTTTCTCCACAATTCTCTAGAAATGTTGTAGCCCCAAACTTCGCAACCATATAGGATAACAAGAGTGATGAGAGTCTTAAATAGGAGTTTCTTCTTATTCCAAACCCAAATGATTGTTGATTTACAGTTGTTTTCAAGTCCATAGTAAGCTTTCCACCCTCTATTTATCATTTTCTCATTGTTTTAGTTATAAATAAGCTGTGATGGAGATTGATTATGAGATATTTGTATGAAGTCACTTCCTCCAAGTTGTTGTTCATAGTGTTATCATACACAAAATTAGCATAAGTGGTCATTTTGGATTTGATTATCATAGCCTTTGTTTATCAATGTTAATAGCCATACCCATATTAGAGCTAGACCTATAAATAAATATTATAAATATGATACTTACATAACAATATTGTTGCACCGAGTGAAACGAGGTGCTCTACAGCCCAGAATGGGGGAGATGTTGTAACGTTTGTGATGTAACAAAATAATTAAAAAAATTAATGTCGGCTCATTAAATAAAAAATTATGGAAAGTATTTAAAAAAAATCTATGTTGGTTTATAAAATAAAATATTATGAAAAGTAATTAAAAATAGATGTTCGTTTATAAAATAAAAACTTAAAACTTAAACCCGGATCTATCAATCAAGAGAGATCAAATTTCTTGAGTTTAAATTTAAAAAAAGAAATACACCTTAAGAAATTGGATCCCTCTCGGTGCTTGATAGATATGGGTTTAAGATGGATCTATGCTGGTTATAATGCAAATATATATATCTTGACAATATTCAAAACTAAATTTTCACATATGCTTATGTGTATAAGTTTTGAGTTATGATTTTTATTGAGTTGAGTGTGACTACGCCCAATCTAGATCCATCCTAAATGATTAAAAATTTTACACTTCAAAATATTTGATCAATTATCAAAGATTAACATAAATCCGACTTAATTATATAAAAAAATCTTTTATTTAATTTTAAATCCATTTTAATTATATTAAAAATATTTTGATTTAATTTCAAATCCGTCTTAATTATATTAAAAATAATAATATATATATATATATTTAATTGTTTAATTTTTTTATAACTAGGAGAATCAACAACTGGAGACTGGCTAGTACTCGCGTGACACGGGGTCTAGGGATCCAATCCCGCTACCACTGTACCCCTAGGTGCCCCACACACCCCGCAAGCATGGAACACGGGTAAAGCCGGGTGTGATTTGAACTCGTGACCTCCATTTCCAAATGTGACTTCATAACAATTAAACTGCCAATGAGCCACACCCGTGTGGGCTTATTTAATTTATTTTAATTACATCACATTATAATTATCAATAATTTTAAGAATAATATATTATTCTATAAATTTAAAAATAACATTGAAATGATTCATTTTGTGGTTTTTCTTGGCACAAGATTCTTGTTATAGGAGAATAAAATATATCAATGAGGTGGATGTATGTTAGGGATGAGGGGAGAACCAAAAGTAAGGTATGAGCTAAATTCTAGACGATTTGCACTTAAAATCTTGTGAGTTTTTTTGGTCAAAATCTTGTTGAAATTGTTGAAATGATAGTTTTGGGTTGCTAGAATTACTTAATCAGGCTGCCCTAGGAGTAATTGAGGATGTTGAATCCATTCCTGCAATCAAAATTGCAATTCCAGTAACCAAAATCATAATTTCAACAATTTCGCCATCATCAAATTCCGACAAAACCATAAAAAAAAATACGAATCATTTAAAAATTAGCTTACTCCAAATCATAAAAATAAACAATCAAGATGGAATCTTGTAAAATCTAACCAAACTTTCTGACACTACGTTAATACAATCTTTCTTGTATTCTAATATTTCCTTCCCTTGCCTCCCATTAATACTAGTGCCTGCCTTTGCGTCACATTTTAACGTCATCTTTTTTCGAAAGTAAAGGCAATAACAAAACAATGTATACATCAATGTGATTTTTTTGGCATCGAGGTACACGTGTATAATAATTAATTGTTATTTCTTCTAAAAATATGACAAAACCTATCATAGTGAAATTGTGTGATAATCAATTATTATAACATCAATATTACGGGACGATATTCTCATGCATTTCTGAAATAAATAAAATGTTGATTTATTTTAATTATAAATATCTCAAGTTATTATATAGGTTTTATGTGATGAATTTATTAATGTGGTTATAGGTATTATGTGGAATATATTTACAATTTTTAAAAGATGGAAGAAAATATATTTATTTATTATGTTTTCGCAAGAGATTATATAGTTTTCAATCAAAGTAATTAATCTTGTTGTATAGTTAAATAGTTTCTCATTTTCTATAGCTAAAAATTATAAGACAATTTATTTATTTAAATAAAATGAATTGCAATATAGTTGAATCCTTTTTGAACGTTTCCAGTAGGCAGGGTGTCCAACTATGTTGTTGTCTGTGCAATACTGAGTGCATCCTCAAATTCATGATTTTCCTTCTAGATATTTTTATAAGAATCGATTAAGTGAGAGTGATAGTGTGGTGAAGCGGCCAGATGAAATTTATTAAAAAGATCCTTTATTAAAACCTCATATATTTGATGATATAACCCATGGAAGAGAATCTCAAAGAGGTGAGTCTGTTTCATATCATAATATTCATGAAGCACAATTTTCCCTGCAGCTGTATGAGCATCTTCAAAAATTTGTCAAGGCTGCAAGCATGAAGGTTTCTGTTGGCATTATCACACCCTACAAGCTACAACTGAAATGTTTGCAGCGGGAGTTTGAAAGTATCCTTAGCACTGAAGAAGGAGAAGGCTTATATATTAACATAGTAGATGCTTTTCATGGTCAGGAGCGAGATGTAATTATCATGTCTTGTGTCTGAGCTTTCGACCATGGAGTGGGGTTTGTGGCTGATATTCACCACATGATATTGAAGCAATGTCCATGGAGATGAAAATAATCAATATCACTTCAAATATATATACATGAACATCTTAACATGGATGACTTTTGAAACAACGTCGGGGCTCGCTGTTCATATAATTCTTTGTCTTTCCAAAAGGTGGAATTATTTTTCATATTTTTCATACAATCTTTTGATTTAGGAGATCTTTGAAACCTAATACATTAGTGAATATTACATTTTGATTTAGGAGATCTTGAATTAGGAAAATTTTAAAATCTTAACCCCTCACCGCTCCGAGAAGACGTGGCACACGTTTTTTTAAACCATGGAACTCATGTCAAGGCTCACTGATGAGGCTTTTCGATGCTATAAACCACGGGTCGGGGCTAGCCTTAGTTTGGATGGAAGAACAATGCAATGACATAAACCATGGGTAGAGGGTAGTCTTAGATTGGATGGAAGAACGTTTTGCTCAACAAGAATAGAATTGTCGCTAAAGTCGCATAAAGTGTTGAAGGGCTATAAACCCCTTTAAAGAAAATCGAACCTAGACTTTTGTCAAGTTAGCTATAAGACCTCACCAGTAGCTCCCACCCTCCAGTATTGGGTGAATAAATGTTTATTTTGAAAACTAATGTTAATGTTATTGAAACAAAAGAGATAGTTGAGATGTTGTATCAACTCATGGGTGAACAAATGTTTATTTTGAAAACTAATGTTATTGAAAAAAAGAGATAGTTGAGATGCTGTAACAACTCATTATAGAAAAACAATTAAATAGATAATACTTTTACAATAAACAATTACTTATCTACTTTGATTGGGGTTGAGGGTGAGAACAGTGGGCCCGTCTTACGTCAGCGCAATGTGATGACAGCGCGCCAGCTTTGCCCCATGTGCGAAGCATAAGAGACGGGTCACGGTAGCGTGGAGAATTGATCAACGGACGCATGGCTTGATCAAGAAATGACATTTAGCGAGTCTGATTAAGTGAATTGGTATACGTGGCGTTCTCCCACCCGCCAATCTTGACTTGACTATCTTGCTGTACGTGCCTCATTTACTGGTGGATGCTTCCAGGATAGGTTATCTCACCAACCATTAAATTGCCCACGTACTTTCGTTCTGGACGTGCTTATCCAACGCAAGCAACTTTCCTTCTATTTTCTCTCAAATTTACGCCATTGGCGACTGTGGGTTTTGCCTATATAAAGAAATGGATGGCAATAGGTTACAAGTCCGTGGGTTCAGCTTTGCTTCAACCCCGACCGACCGGTGTCATCTCCGAGCCTGCGCAGTCTCTCCCACCGTAATGCTTCAGAATATTTTACAGTGCCATGGCTGATACGATATTGATCGTCCATGGCGGAAGAGATAAAAAGAAAAAAATATGGTATTATCAGCTGTAGGCTCTGAGAGCCGAAGCTTCAAGGTTTTCATATTAATGGCAGCTGTTTCTCCATACAAAGAATCTGGGCCGATTTCATTACGTATATGGTGAACAAATTGAATAAGGAAGATCAATCTGGATTATCTGTGTTTATGTGATATATAATTATATATATTTCTACAGCTACGCTTCCATATCTGTTATTGCGCCCATTACTCCATCTCCTCTCGCTCACTTAATATATCGCCATTAATCTCGTAATATTACATGTACTTTTATATATATATATGAGATCGTTATCATTTTTCATCTTCAAAGTTTTAGTTCTGCAACTTTATTCTGAGTGAGAGTTCTTTATGGATCTATACTGATATATATTCACTTCACTAAATGTTCTACATATAAACTAGTTGAAACAATTAATAAATTGCTTTACCTTGAAATATATAACTTATATTTTTATTTATTAGTTTCATTAAATTATATTTATTAAAAATTATTTACATTCAAGTGCAAATTTCAATAAATTTGATCCCCAAACTGACTATGAAGTGACGATTTAGATTATTTTTATATCATAATTCTATAGTTGTTGAAATCACAAATATAAGATATGTTAGATTTCTTAAACTATTAAGATGGTCTAATTTGGATAGCTGAATTCTATTATGTAACTAAAAATAGATTTTTGTAAAATAAAAAAAATCTATCTGACCAAAAAATACTTAATAAAGTGATTAAGCTAGGGCAAAGTCTATTCTCTGTGGTAAAAGCAATTTGAGTAACCATTTGATCGATCCGCGGTGAGGGAATTCAAGCGAAGACAACGATCTCATTGGTGGCTAGATCTCGCCAGGGTAAACTCTTCATTTGACAGTGAAGGCATTCTCTAATTTGCAAGTGCACTTTTCGATCTTTGGTGAAGGAACTATCTCTGCGGCCAGGGAAAACTCTTCATTTGATTATTTCAGTCGGGCCTGGAATAATAAAATGCTGCCAATGCTGCGATTAATAGTTTTTATATTAATAGAGAGGAGATAGTTCGCAGGCCCAGTTCACAGCTCAGGAAGACAATTCACATCCCAGGAAGGGAGAGAGTTCGCAAGCCCGAAGGGAGACTCACAGCCCAGGGAGGCAGCCCGAAGGAGCAGCCTCCGCAGCGCGTATCATCTGCCGGTAGGGCATCGAGCTGCCCGAAGGAGCAACCAGCGAACTGAAGTCCATTAAAGAGAACTTATCTGTGGTGAGACCATCTTCGGACTTTGAAGCGAACTTATCTACAAATTTTGGAGCTTCTCTACTCAACTCTGAGACGTTTGGAAGAAATGAAGTAGCAAAAACTCTTGAGCGTCACATCCATCTGAAGAATCAGGTGCACAAGTTATTTTTATTCTTCTTCCTTTTCTCTACTTGTTTATATATATATATATATAAAATCCAATAATTCACAGCATATTCCAAAAAATGCCAAAGGGAGACCCAGCACGACAACCCTATAAAGCCTTCGAAAATAAGCTTACAACCATACTTGATAATAAATCCGCAGCCATGCTTGAAAACAAACTTGCTCCCCTGATCAACAACATATTGGCATATAGATTCAAAGACAAATAGACACTAAATTAAATTTAAAAAGGACGGAAAACAAGATAGACTCAATAGAGGATAAAATACAAATTATGGAAAGTCAAAGCCAAGAAATCAAGCAATCAACCCCGCAAGGAGATGTGGATGCCTTAGAAACTCTTAAACTAAATGACATGTTTAAAGAGCTTAAGGAATAAGTAACAACAAATTTGACGCTAAATAGTCTAGAAGGTCATTTAGATACCAAACCCATTAAGGAGGAGGTGAATAAAATATTAGCATTAGAATATGAGCGCAATAGAAGAGAATTGAACCTCATAATTTTTGGTTTAAAAGAAGAAGAAGAAGAGGACACGCTAGTCATAGTCAAGGAAGAACTACATAACATGTTACAAATCGAAACAACTTGTCTCATAAAAGCAAAGCAGTTAGGAACACTAATTGAAAACAAAAATAAACTAATTAGGGTTAAGATCATCTCTAAGGACCATAAGTTCAGGATACTCAGTAAAACTTCATGTCTAAATGGATCAGGAATATTCATAAATGAAGACCTCATCCCAGAAGACCAAGTTGAACTAAGAAAACAAGTTCAAAAGGTTAAAGAAGCTAGGAAACAAGGAATGTGGGAAATCATTAGAAATAGAAAAGCATACATTCGGGATCGAAACCAAAAAGATACTACTAAATAGAAATTCAACACTCTTCGGGTCCTCTCTTGGAACTGTCGGGGCTTCCCATGAAATAGAGGCCCCAAGTTGAATTGGATCCCTGATGACATTGATATTATATTACTCATTGAAACTTGGGAGCACGAAGAATATAAGTTCCCTAACATATATGGTTTTGTCCTTTGGTCTGCTTGGAACAAGTGATCCTCTCTTAGAGGGATTGGAGGGATAGCCTCCTAGTACATTATAAAAAGTATTTCTTCCAACATTAGACTTTATAAGAAATCCCTTCCAACCAATATATTTGGTTGGAAATCATGGACATTAATGCTAGAAAAACCTACATAGAAATATGCTATTTCGCCCCTATTAACTCTAACTTTTATAAAAAGTGTAATTTCGATAAAAAAATGCCCCTATAATGGGTTAGAGCACGATATTTCTAGCCTTAGAAATGATGGGAATATTATGTTAATGGGAGACTTCAACACTCGAACCTCAAACAAACAAGCTATTCTCTTAAGCAACTACTTCAACCCTAATCCGCTCTCATTAGATGAAGACCTTATTTCTGCTAGAAGGTACTCCAAAAGCTCTGAAGATCTAGGAGAAAACTTGTTCGACTCTGAGTTATTTAAACTTTGTAGTTCTCAAGATCTCATAATCTGTAATGGATTAAAGAAGTGGCCAAATTTAGGTAGGATGACTTGCATTCATGGTATTGGCAGCACTGTAGTTGATTATGTCATATCTGATATCCCTTTATACAATGAAATAATAAATTTCGACATCCTAAATGACCAAGATCTTGAATTTGATCATAGGCCTTTAATTATAACCCTCAGTATTACCATACATAATGAGCCCATTGTTGACTAGAATTCTCAAATCCAAAAGCACTTAATCTTTGATAGAAATAATACATATGACTTTCTTAATGATTTAACGAAGAATTTGTTCTCTCTTCTTAACAACAACAATATAGAAGATCTATATCATAATTTTACTACCCCCCGCTCCTCTGCCATCAACAATTTTTCTTGTGAAATCTCTAGCAAAAAGAAGAACAAAATAACCAACCCTTGGTATGATAACGATTGTAAGCATGCGCGTAGAGAAATTAAGGAAGCCGCTAACGAGTCCCTGGAAACCGATAAGATAAGTATGTACAAAGCTCTAATTAAAAGAAAAAAAGACTTGCTATATAAATAAAAGACAAGAAATTTTTTTACACTTACCTAACACGGCTCCTAAGAAATTATGGAGACAAATTTTAACTTGTCAAACTAAAGAAAATAATAAGATCTCTATGGAGGATTGGAATTCATATCTTAATTTCTTTTACGAATCCCCATATGTCGTGGATAACATTCAAACCCTCCTTACAACGGAGGAATTATTTTCCTTAGAAGATATTGACTTTGGGATTAAGCGCCTAGCTAATGGAAAAGCTAAAGACATTGAAGGGTACCAAGCATAAATCCTAAAAATCAGAGCACCCGTCCTCATCCCTTATATTCACAATCTCTTTAATTTAGCAGTCCAACCGGGATTCCCTAAGCCTTGTACTCAAAGCCTTATAGTTCCTATATTTAAAAACGGAGATAAAGATAACCCCTCTAATTATCGAACAATTATGATTAGCCCTCTCTTATCCAAGTTATACAGCATTATCCTTGAAAAGAAGATTAATACATGGCTAGAAAATAAAGGAAATAGGGCTAAAGGAAAAATAGGATTTAGAAGGCATCACTTAACCACGAACCACCTCATTACACTTATGATCATTGCAGAGGAGTGTCGTAATAATAAATCCAATTTTTTTGTTGTTTCGTGGACTTTCAGAAAGCTTTTGATATGATGCCTAGATATAACCTTTGGAATAGATTAGAAGAGCTAGAAGTTCCTCTCGAGTTGAGGACTGGGACTATAAGGTTATATGAGAATGTCATTGCCAAATTTAAAAACACTAAAGGTTGGTCGCAAGATATTTATTGTAATACTAAAGTTAAGCAAGGGTGCCCCCTTTCCCATACCCTTTTTGGCACCTACATCGATAAGCTTGAAGAATGTTTAGAAGAGGTAGGTTGCGCAGGCATGACCTTGGCAGGAATAGTCATCATGCTACTTCTCTATGCTAACGACATCGTTCTTATGGCAAGGTGCCCTTATGATCTTGAAAATCAATTATGAATTCTCAAAGGTTTCTTCATCAATATGGGCATGACTGTAAATACTGACAAAACAAAAGTCATGATTATCAAGTCCAATAAAGGTACTTATGACAATTTTTCTTATGAAAAAAGAATCTTAGAGGAAGTAACCTCCTATAAGTACTTAGGAATTGACTTTCATCACAAGCTGAACTGGAACTATAGCATTGAGAAGAGGATAAATGGAGGGTGGAAATCCTACTTCAACCTTGAAAACTGTCTGTAAAGTGGCAAAACTTGTGATGTGGGACAAAAATAAATTCCTCTTTAAAACGCTCATCACTCCCATTATTTTATATGGTTTTGAAGCTTAGGGATGCATCATTTCCAGAGAGTCTTGGAGGAGAATTGAGCAAATCCAAAAACAATTTATTACTTATAATATTAAAATTAAGAGCAACACACCCTATCCTATTCTCATCCTAGAAGAAAGGCTCTCCCCCATTGAAAGCATGGCTATGATTAGATATATAATGTACAAGAACAAATTAAACAATATAGGAGACGATCGACTTCCTAAAATTTCTTTTAAATCCAGCCAAAAGCACCTTCGCCTCAAGCGGGGATGGCTTACAGATGCCACGGCTTGGTTAAATTATTGGAGGATTAAAGAAACTGCCACTCTACAAAATATTGATAACATTAATTACATTATTACTTCTACCTTCAAAGAGAAATGTGGTGCAAAGAAGAATTAGAGGTAAAAAGAAAGTTTGAGTATTACAAAGAGACCATTAACCCAAATCTTGAGGATCAAAACTATCTTTCTATCTTAACAAGATCAAAGAAAAAAAAATTATTGCTAAGATTATAACGAACTCCCATGAGATTCATAGTGAAATTGGGCTTGGAAAACCCCTAAAACGCCTTGGGTTGAAAGAATTTCCCATCTATACGATTCCATGAGGGTGGAAGATGAAAACCACTTTCTCTTAGAATGCTCAGCTTTCACTCAAATTAGATCTTAGTTTCAAAATATTTGCTCCGATATTAGGGCATGTGAAAGCTAATGAGGGTCACTTTTGGAGCGTTAGATGCGATAGAAAACTGAAAAATCAGGCATCCCTCAACTTACTTGATTTTTTTGACATTCTTACACAAGATATCTTGCATCGAGTAAAAAAGATGAAACATAGGAAGTTGAGTCACGTTTCCTAATATATAAGTTTTAAGTATTGAAAATTTACATAACTATGTCAAATTTCATGTTTTCTAATAGTCACTTTTTATTTTTTTGGCAAATGATAAGGTATATGTTTTTGTGGGTGTAGCCTTTCAATGCCTAAATGACGGTTTCAGGATACAAAAATTGGTAGACATGTATAGAACCCGCAGCACTAGTGCAACGCTATTTTTCCAAAATTAAATGTGTTTTTTTTTTTAATTATGTAAGTGATCAAACCTCGAGAACGGTATGTTAAATGCGGGTGCAGCCTTTGAAGGTCTTAATGTAGTTATTTTGACTTGGATTTTTTACAGCATGTAGAGGTCGGTGTCCTCTAGTGCAACATACAAGTTTTTTTTAAAATGGTTGTGAAATGAAAAAGTTACGGAATAAACACTAACAGTATGTTTTTTGACCAACGGAGTGATGACACAAGAAAATTAGGAAATAAATAGAAAATCTCAATATTTTTTTACAAAAATTACATATTTGGAATATATGCATAAAAAATTCTATCTATGCCTAAAATTTCATCAATAATGGTCAGGTATGTCATGCTGTAGAGAGCGGTGAAAAATAGGCATACTCAAAAAAATGTTGAAAATGTCAAATTAGCTATGATCTAAAAATTCCCTAGCATAGGTTTGGTAAGTCCGAACCAACGACATAGGACAGTGTCTGACAGGTGGGCGTGAGAGGAGTGGGTGATTAGGCGCTGAGGAACGCGTGCGCGTTATGTTTAAATTCAAATAATGCGTGCGCGTTGTATTTAAATTCAAATTTTAGTGTTTTGGCACTCAATGTTATAAGCAACGCGCTAGCGTTATCTGGATACATAAAGCGCTCACATTATGTGATTACATAACGCGCGCACGTTATAATCTTCACAAATTTATGTTTTGAAGTGTTAGATTGGGTGAGAGAAAGATATTGATAATGAGGATGATGAAGATGAAGATGATGATGGTGATGAAGATGGAGATGATGACGGTGATGAAGGTGATGAAGATGATGATGGTGATGATGATGATGATGATGATGATGATGAAGACGATGATGATGGTGATGAAGATGATGAAGATGATGATGATGATGATGATGATGAAGATGATGATGATGATGAATATGGTGATGATGATGATGATGATGAAGATGATGATAATGATGATGATGATGATGATGATGATGGCACAGATGATGATGATGATGACGACGAAGATGATGGTGATGACGACCACAACGATGATGATGAAGATGATGAAGATGACGATGAGGATGATGATGATGATGATAAAGATGGAGATGACGACGACGATGACGACGATGATGATGAATATGTCATCATCATTATCTTAATCATGATATTCATCACCATCATCATCAACATCATCGTCATCGTCTTCATCATCATCATCATCACTCTCTCTTCTATGGTTTTACACCCCTCTCTCTCTCTCTCTCTCTCTCTCTCTCTCTCTCTCTCTTTGTAAACACCCTCTCCCTCTCCCTAACCTCTCCCCCAGCCCTAACCATCTTACTCTTTCTATCTCCCTGCTACTTCCCCTAGCCCAAAACCCCCTCCTCTCCCTAGCCCTTACTAAACGGGGCTCTCTTAGTCTCTTTCTCTTCCCTACACCTCCACCTACCTCTAACCACACCTTCCATCTCTCTTTCGCAGTCCCTACAACCAACATCCTCTCCTGTCTCGCTCTCTCTCTCCCTCCTTCCCCCCCAACCATTACTAATGCTCTCTCTCTCTCTCTCCCCCTCGCTAACCCCCCTCCTAGACCCTTACCCCTAACTAACCCCCCCTCTCTCACTCTCTCTTCCTTTCTTCTACACCTCTCTCTCTCTCTCCTAATCCCCCTTCCCCTACCACTACATCATGATGATGATGATGATGGAGATGACGATGACAATGATGATGATGATGATGATCATTATCCTCGTCATCTACATTATCGTCGTCATCTCCATCATCATCTTCATCCTCATCACCATCATCATCATGATTGGGTATTGATCATCATCATCATCATCATCATCATCCTCTTCTTTATCCTCACCACCACTATCATCATCATGATTGGGTATTGATCATCATCATCATCATCATCATCTTCATCACCATCATCTTCATCATCCTCATCTTCATATTCATCATCATCTTCATCATCACCATCCTCTTCTTTATCATCACCATCATCATCATCGTCGTCGTCATCATCATCATCATCATCATCATCATCACCATCGTCATCGTCTTCGTCGTCATCTCCATCATCATCTTCATCATCATCATCATCATCCTCACCACCATTTTCATCATGATTGATGATTGATCATCATCATCATCCTCACCACCATCTTCATCATGATTGATGATTGATCATCATCATCATCATCATCATAATCCTCTTCTTTAGGATCACCATCATCATCATCATCATCCTCATCATTATCATCATCATCATTATCTTCGTCATCATCATCATCATCATCATCATCATCACCATATTCATCTTCATCATGATTGATGATTGATCATCATCATCATCATCATCATCATCATCGCCATCCTCTTCTTTATCATCACCATCAACATCCTCATCACCATCTTCATCATGATTGGGTATTGATCATCATCATCATCATCCTCTCCTTTATCACCATCATCATGATCATGATCATCATAATCATCACCTTCATCACCATCATCTTCATCATCCTCATCATCATATTCATCATCATCTCCATCATCACCATCCTCTTCTTTATCATCACCATCATCATCATCTTCGTCGTCATCATCATCATCATCATCATCATCATCGTCATCGTCGTCGTCGTCGTTGTCATCTCCATCATCATCTTCATCATCATCATCCTCACCGCCATCTTCATCATGATTGATGATTGATCATCATCATCATCATCATCATCATCATCATCATCCTCATCACCATGTTCATCTTCATCATGATTGATCATCATCATCGCCATCCTCTTCTTTATCATCACCCTCTTCGTCATGATTGGGTATTGATCATCATCATCATCATCCTCTTCTTTATCATCACCATCATCACCATCATCATCATCATCTTCATCACCATCATCTTCATCATCCTCATCGTCATATTCATCATCATTTTCATCATCACCATCCTCTTCTTTATCATCACCATCATCATCATCGTCGTCGTCATCATCATCATCATCATCATCGTCGTCGTCGTCGTCATCTCCATCATCATCTTCATCATCATCATCATCCTCACCACCATCTTCATCATGATTGATGACTGATCATCATCATCATCATCATCATCCTCTTCTTTATGATCACCATCATCACCATCATCATCATCATCCTCGTCATCATATTCATCATTATCTTCATCATCATCATCATCACCATCATCATCATCATCCTCATCACCATCTTCATCTTCATCATGATTGATGATTGATCATCATCATCATCATCATCGCCATCCTCTTCTTTATCATCACCATCAACATCCTCATCACCATCTTCATCATGATTGGGTATTGATCATCATCATCATCGTCGTCATCATCATCATCCTCTTCTTTATCATCACCATCATCATCATCATCTTCATCACCATCATATTCATCATCCTCATCATCATATTCATCATCATCTTCATCATCATCATCCTCTTTTTTATCATCACCATCACCATCATCATCATCATCGTCATCGTCATCATCATCATCATCATCATCATCATCATCGTCATCGTCATCGTCATCGTCATCGTCATATCCATCATCATCATCATCCTCACCACCATCTTCATCATGATTGATGATTGATCATCATCATCATCATCATCCTCTTCTTTATGATCACCATCATCATCATCATCCTCATCATCCTTGTCATCATATTCATCATCATCTTCATCATCATCATCATCATAATCATCATCATCATCCTCATCCTCATCCTCATCCTCATCCTCATCACCATCTTCATCTTCATCATGATTGATTCATCATCATCATCATCATCGCCATCCTCTTCTTTATCATGACCATCATCATCCTCATCACCATCTTCATCATGATTGGGTATTGATCATCATCATCATCATCGTCATCATCTTCATCACCATCATCCTCTTCTTTATCATCACCACCATCATCATCATCTTCATCATCATCATCATCCTGATCACCATATTCAACATCATCATTGTCATCATCATCATCATCATCATCATCATCATCATCATCTTCATCAACATCATCTTCATCCTCATCATCCTCATCGTCATATTCATCATCATCTTCATCATCATCATCATCCTCATCATCCTCATCACCATCTTCATCTTCATCTTCATCACCATCTTCATATTCATCTTCATCATGATATTCATCACCATCATCATCATCATCATCATCATCATCATGTTCATCATCATCATCATCATCATCATATTCATCATCATCATCCTCATCCTCATCATCGTCTTCATCTTCATCATCGTTGTCTTCATCATCTACTACTCCCCCTAGCCAAAACCCCCTCCTCTCTATTTCTCTCCCCTCCTCTCCCTAGCCCTTACTAACCCGAGCTCTCTCAGTCTCTCTCTCTTCCCTACACCTCCACCTACCTCCAACCACGCCTTCCATCTCTCTTTCACAGTCCCTACGACCAAAACCCTCTCCTCTCTCGCTTTCTCTCTCCCTCCTCCCCCCCAACCATTACTAACCCCCTCTCTCAGTCTCTCTCTCTCTCTCTCTCTCGCTAACCCCCCTCCCAGCCCCTTACCCCTAACTAACCCCGCCTCCTAGTCCCTTATCCCTACCTAAACATCCCCCATCTCTAATCCCTAAACCCCTAACACCTGGCGATTTCCTGGTTCCCTCCTAGTGGAGGTACTAGCGCAGCACTAACCATTTGTTGTTGCTGGGGGAATGGTTGAGTTAGGACAATAGGTTGTGGTTGTTGTCCTCCTCGTTGTGCTAACATGCGATGAATATCATCCATATGAGGACAAAGATGAGTAGGATGATCCTCTTTGCAAATTTTGCAAGGATACTTGTTTTTCCTATTTTCTTGATTTCCTCCTGTAGGGTTATTCACCTTAGGTGCCTCTCTTGTCCCAGGGTTTGCATTAGGTTTCTTCTTTTGCTTCTTCTTTTTTCCTTTTGGGTCCACAGTTTGAACCGTAAGGACTTTGGAGGTTTGGGCAGGAGTTGCAGATTGCTGATTTTCCTGGCCAACTGTGGGTTGCGGGTTTTGAACTGACATTTGTCCCAATTGTTGGGTAATCTGTTCAAGTTGGTTCATGGATCCAATCACACCATTGGTATGAGGTCCTTTTGGTGGCCTAGCTGGATCCGACGCAGGTCTTACACCATGGGGTATTAAGTCATAAAGTGTGCCAGATTGAGAATATACTAAATCCATATGGTGAGCACTCTGAATGAGTTGTTCTTCAGTCATGGCTCCTGACATGGCTACATCTTTGGAAAGAGTAGGTAACAATGATTTAATGAACCAATATGCTAAGAATTGATCAGGGATTTTTGCTTTTATAAGCCTTCGATGTCTCCTCCACTCGTGGATATGATCTAAGATGTGAGTAGCGGTGGATTGCCTAAGTGAAGTTAAAAGTTCAGTTCCCGTCTCATAGTGGATAGGTAATTGAAAATGTATCAAAAATGCCATAGATAGAGATAAAAATTCTGTGAATGTATTGCGGGGAAACTCAATTTACGATTTCGCAGCATTTCCGTTTAGGGTCCACTGAAACAACCTCAACCTAGTACTATCATCAACTAGGGAATTAGATGAACACCACAAATGGAATGTCATCACATGATTTGATGGATCTTCCCCTGGTTTTCCGTCAAACTTGGGTATGTCTAAGGGTAGTTTGGTTGGTATGGTTGGTCACCCATTCAAATGTAGAACAGGGTCATTGGTCAGCCAGGATAAATTTAGTAGATTCAATGTAGCTAGAAATGGTGACTTGGATGATGCCAGAGCAAATGCTTGATATCTAGGTGAAGCTTGATGGCTCCACTGTTGTGGTCCTCGGGCTTGAAAAGAATTCCAAGCAGGGTTACCTTCTTGCGGAGATTGCATCCAAAAGGGTGGGTTATTTCCTGAATATTGTCCATTCCATTGAGGGATAGGATGCATGTATGGATTTCCCCCTTGTGGAGGTATGTTCCATTGAGGTTGGTTATTTGGTGGAACATCGCCACTCCACTGTGGCATAGGATTAATGGGTGGATTTCCCCCTTGCGGGGGTATGTTCTATTGAGGTTGGTTACTTGTTGGAACATTACCACTTCACTGCTGGTTGGGATTCATGGGTGGATTTCCCCCTTGCGGGGGTATGTTCCATTGATATTGGTTACTTGGTGGAACATTACCACTCCCTTGAGTGTTTCCTTGGTTTGGATAAGTGTTCCAAGGTTGATTTCCCCCTTGCGGGGGTGGTTCACAAGAAGATTGGGTACTTCTTGGAACATTCCCACTCCATGGTGGAATGAAGTTGGTGGATGGGTTACCTCCTGGTGTGCTACCTGTTGGGGGTATGGGATTGCCCCCAGGATTTGTGCTAGGAAAGTTTGGATAAAGATTTCTCGAGGCACTTCCACTAACTTGTGGAGTATTACCCCAATTAGCATTAGTGTTCCATGGTCCATTAAGTCCACTAGGGATGTTGAGATTCCAAGGTGAAGGATTCCCCCCAGGGTTAGGATTTGGAAAAATATTTGGTATGCCAATAGGATTTTGGTTGAATCTTGAATTGTTTTGACCTTGAGTAGCCAAACCATATGGGAAACCCAAGTTTGGTAAGGCAAACCCTCCAGTAGGGATTCCTGCAGGAAAAGTGGATGTACCTCCGGGATTGGGACTCGAAACTATACGAACTGGCACTGAAGTGCTAGTTGAACTTATGGTAGAAGCAGGTAAACTAACTGGTGGAGTTGTGGTAGAGGTCAAGTTGGAAGTATTACTACCTCCAACAACCGTTTGAGGTTGTGATGATGTGGTCCCTTGTGCTCCTGATGAAGCCATAGGGATGTTGGGAGTATTGCTACCTCCAACACTTGTTTGAGATGGTGCTGATGTGGTCTCTTGTGCTTCTGATGAAGCCATGGGATTAGATGTTGAATTTAGCATGTGTGCCAAGTGTGCCACAAGAGGATTGATGGTGTTCAAAGGTTCACTGATGTGGAGTACCACTGGGTTTGAAAGATTTGTCAGAGGTGGATTTACAGGATTTGCAGTGTTGTATTCTAATGTTTCAATTGAAATTGGAGCAAGAGGATCAACAATTTCTATATTTTCTTGGGTAGGTGATGTTGTAGTATTTGTTTGATGTGTCTCTTGTCTATTATTGATTATTGAAGTTAGAAGTGTGTTGGTTTCAAATTCAAAGTGTCTTGTATTCTATAGTCGTCTCCGTAATGCATCGGGGCCTTCAATTTTTGGTGACTCACCTCACTGCCGCCACGACTGACAGGTCGGGAGAGTAGCCACTTTGAAGAATTTTGATAAAAGGATGTATTTGAAAATATTTTTGCAAATAAAATCAAACAATCCTATGGCTTTCTAGACACAACAAAATAAAAAGTGTCCACACAGTAAAAATCCCCTAGAGATTTCAAGCAAGCAAACTTACTTTTCCAAAGAACCGAAGCTCAGTGAAAAGATGGATTGTAGGGCCTTCCAAAAATAGTAGCTATTGAGGGATTTCATGTCCTCATACAATTGATAGGAGCGAAGGTGTGAAACAGTTACAATAAACGTTAACCGCCAGGGGTACAAGTGTTGGTTCCTGACCACTCACCCTCCCAAGGAGTAAAAGTTCCAAAGTTTGTCTCAGGTATTACAAGTGTGTCCCACTCACAACAGCCTATGTGATATCCTAAAAATAGCCACTAAAGTTACCACTTCACAATCGACGGTCGAGCGGACAGTTGTAAGTCGAGGACAATTCTTATTACCAGAAACTCTAGAAATAGTGATGTCACCCCGAGGACTTGATAGTGAACATAGAATCCCTTCGATAAGCTCATGTCCCACTAAATAAGCAAGAAGGGGGAACCACCCTTACTTATCGAGATTGACCTCGTGCTTGACACATGTTTCATAAGCACTTTTTTGACAAGCGTTTTTTGATAGTAATGGATTTACTCTCTTTAATCAATGCTAGTTTCAAAGTTTTGCAGCCCAGGAGTGTTAACTCTCCAAACCTAATCTAGGGCACTAACCTAATCTTGTTGGTGATATGAAAATCAAAAGTTTGTCAATTTTAGATTAAGCGCCAATTTTAAGTGTAGTTTGCTTAGTTTCAGGAGTGGAAATGAAACTGATGGTGTTTTGACTCAAAAACTGTAAAATGAACCAAACAATGCAAAATGCTCACTACTCTACCTTCCAATTCGATGAATATTCTATATTAAGGAAGAGTGAGAGGTTCGTGAGTTTCTTTCAGTCATGCAAAAATTGAAATTCTCAGCAAATATATGAGCAAAGGAGGGATCTGATATGATTAAAGGAGGATGGAAATTCAAGTTAATCAGCTCCTAAACCAAAGCATACAACAGAACCACTCCAAAGGAAGAAAAACCAAGCATTAAAGGCTGCAAAAATCCCCAAAAAGGAGGTCTTGTTGTATAGTTAAATAGTTTCTCATTTTCTATGGTTAAAAATGATAAGACAATTTTTTTATTTAAATAAAATAAATTGCAAGATAGTCGAATCTTTTTTGAATGTTTCCAGTAGGCAGGGTGTCCAACTATGTTGTTGTTTGTGCAATACTGAGTGCATCCTCAAATTCATGATTTTCCTTATAGATATTTTTATAAGAATCGATTAAGTGAGAGTGATAGTGTGGCAAAGCGGTCGGATGAAATTTATTATAAAGATCCTTTATTAAAACCTCATATATTTGATGATATAACCCATGGAAGAGAATCTCAGAGAGGTGGGTCTGTTTCATATCATAATATTCATGAAGCACAATTTTCCCTGTAGCTGTATGAGCATCTTCAAAAATTTGTCAAGGCTGCAAGCATGAAGGTTTCTGTTGGCATTATCACACCATACAAGCTACAACTGAAATGTTTGCAGCGGGAGTTTGAAAGTATCCTTAGCACTGAAGAAGGAAAAGGCTTATATATTAACATAGTAGATGCTTTTCATGGTCAGGAGCGAGATGTAATTATCATGTCTTGTGTCTGAGCTTTTGGCCATGGAGTGGGGTTTGTGGCTGATATTCGCCACATGATATTAAAGCAATGTTCATGGAGATGAAAATAATGAATATCACTTCAAATATATATACATGAACATCTTAAAATGGATGACTTTTGAAACAATGTTGGGGCTCGCTGTTCATATAATTCTTTGTCTTTCCAAAAGGTGGAATTATTTTTCATATTTTTCATACAATCTTTTGATTTAGGAGATCTTTGAAACCTAATACATTGGTGAATATTACATTTTGATTTAGGAGATCTTGAATTAGGAAAATTATAAAATCTTACATTAGTTGGAATTTTTTTGGTGTTATAATTTTTTTATATGATATATATTTTAAAAGTCGATAAATTAATTCAAGCTTTATATTTATACATAATTGATATGATTTAAAGAGATCTATATAAAGTTAGATGTATATGTGGTAGTGTTTGATATAATAAAGGATTAAAGTTTTAAATTTAATTTAGGATTGAGGGTCTTATTCCCATCGCTCCTTGAAGGAATGTGGCACCTACGTCCTTCAATATAAAAATTGTACATAAAATCCTGGCCTAGCTCGCAACTCCCACAATAGAAAGCAGGAATCAAAGGCTATATTCAATCTTGTTACAGTTATTATAAGGATTTAGTTGACATGTTTTGCATCTTTTCAACTATCTTTGTTTCGTCAAAACATTGAAAATCGATTCAATGGTTAAGCAATTTTGTAGCAAAAGAATTTTCTTTTCTATTACAATTTTGTGGCAAAAGTATCATATTATAACAATAGCTATTAGCAATTGCCACCTCCTAGCTCTTGTTTGGCTTGTAAATGAGTAAACATGATTCTTGATAATGGAGTGAGTTAATAAATAGATAAACTCAACTTTTATGGAATTGGAATTTATTTACAAATTTTAAAAAATGGAAGAAAATATCTCCATTTATTAGGTATGCAAATGAGTAATGATAATGTTATGAGTTAATAAGTGAACAAACTTAATTTTTATGATGAGTGTTTTTTCTGGCAAACTAAATTTGTGTCTTGATCCACTCATTTTTCTACAAATCTAACAATTAAGTTTGAGGAAAAGTTCTCATTAATCGCATAGAACCATGACTATTAGCAAAATTTGTGGAGATTTGGGAGAGAATTTCCATTGAAAAATATAAGTTTGTCCACACCCATTCACCATCTATTCTATGCCCTGTGGGCATGAGTAAGATCTCTTTAATACAATTCACATATTGTTATTTCTCCACTACTAGAATGTGAGTCATCAATACATGTAATTAACCCCTCACCGCTCCGAGAAGACGTGGCACACTTTTTTTTAAACCATGGAACTCATGTCAAGGCTCACTGATGAGGCTTTTCAATGCTATAAACCACGGGCCGGGGCTAGCCTTAGTTTGGATGGAAGAACGATGCAATGACATAAACCATGGGTAGAGGGTAGTCTTAGATTGGATGGAAGAACGTTTTGCTCAACAAGAGTAGAATTGTCACTAAAGTCGCATAAAGTGTTGAAGGGCTATAAACCCCCTTAAAGAAAATCGAACCTAGACTTTCGTCAAGTTAGCTATAAGGTCACCAGTAGCTCCCACCCTCAAGTATTGGGTGAACAAATGTTTATTTTGAAAACTAATGTTATTGAAACAAAAGAGATAGTTGAGATGTTGTATCAACTCATGGGTGAACAAATGTTTATTTTGAAAACTAATGTTATTGAAACAAAAGAGATAGTTGAGATAGGGGCCGCCGTTATGGCCGGGTGGCTGGGGCGGTCGGTTGTGGCCGTCCCCACCTAGGATCGACCCCGAGACCCCGTCCGATTCGACGCTCTCGCCCACTATTGAGCGCCGGTTTAACTACTCATATGAAAAAAAGAGATAGTTGAGATGCTGTAACAACTCATTATAGAAAAACAATTAAATAGATAATACTTTTACAATAAACAATTACTTATCTACTTTGATTGGGGTTGAGGGTGAGAACAGTGGGCCCTTCTTACGTCAGCGCAATGTGATGACAGCGCGCCAGCTTTGCCCCATGTGCGAAGCATAAGAGACGGGTCACGGTAGCGTGGAGAATTGATCAACGGACGCATGGCTTGATCAAGAAATGACATTTAGCGAGTCTGATTAAGTGAATTGATATACGTGGCGTTCTCCCACCCACCAATCTTGACTTGACTATTTTGCTGTACGTGCCTCATTTACTGGTGGATGCTTCCAGGATAGGTTATCTCACCAGCCATTAAATTGCCCACGTACTTTCGTTCTGGACGTGCTTATCCAACGCAAGCAACTTTCCTTCTATTTTCTCTCAAATTTACGCCATTGGCGACTGTGGGTTTTGCCTATATAAAGAAATGGATGGCAATAGGTTACAAGTCCGTGGGTTCAGCTTTGCTTCAACCCCGACCGACCGGTGTCATCTCCGAGCCTGCGCAGTCCCTCGCAAGCCCGAAGGAGCAGCCTCCGCAGCGCGTATCATCTGCCGGCAGGGCATCGAGCTGCCCGAAGGAGCAACCAGCGAACTGAAGTCCATTAAAGAGAACTTATCTGTGGTGAGACCATCTTCGGATTTTGAAATGAACTTATCTACAAATTTCGGAGCTTCTCTACTCAACTCTGAGACGTTTGGAAGAAATGAAGTAGCAAAAACTCTTAAGCGTCACATCCATCTGATGAAGAATCAGGTGCACAAGTTATTTTTATTCTTCTTCCTTTTCTCTACTTGTTTATATATATATATATATATATATAATCCAATAATTCACAGCATATTCCAAAAAATGCCAAAGGGAGACCCAGCACGACAACCCTATAAAGCCTTGGTGACCCTATAAAATAGTTAGAGAAAAACAAAGAAGAAAGGGATGCCAAACTTCAAACAGACATAAAAACCATGCTTGAAAATAAACTTGCAGCTCTGATCGAAAATAAACTTACAACACTCGCAGCCATGCTGGATAATAAATTTGCAGCCATGTTCCAAAATAAGCTTACAACCATACTCGATAATAAATCCGCAGCCATGCTTGAAAACAAACTTGCTCCCCTTATCAATAACATATTGACATATTTCGAAGATAAGATTCAAAGACAAATAGACACTAAATTAAATTTAAAAAGGACTGAAAACAAGATAGAGTCAATAGAGGATAAAATACAAATTATGGAAAGTCAAAGCCAAGAAACCAAGCAATCAACCCCGCAAGGAGATGCGGATGCTTTAGAAACTCGTAAACTAAAGGACATGTTTAAAGAGCTTGAGGAATAAGTAACAAACAAATTTGACGCTAAATAGTCTAGAAGGTCATTTAGATACCAAACCCATTAAGGAGGAGGTGAATAAAATATTAGCATTAGAATATGAGCGCAATAGGAGAGAATTGAACCTCATAATTTTTGGTTTAAAATAAGAAGAAGAAGAGGACACGCTAGTCGTAGTCAAGGAAGAACTACATAACATGTTACAAATCGAAACAACTTGTCTCATAGAAGCAAAGCCGTTAGGAACACTAATTGAAAACAAAAATAAACTAATCAGGGTTAAGATCATCTCTAAGGACCATAAATTCGGGATACTCAGTAAAACTTCATGTCTAAATGGATCAGGAATATTCATAAATGAAGACCTCATCTCAGAAGACCAAGTTGAACTAAGAAAACAAGTTCAAAAGGTTAAAGAAGCTAGGAAACAAGGAATGTGGGAAATCATTAGAAATAGAAAAGCATACATTCAGGATCAAAACCAAAAAGATACTACTAAATTGAAATTCAACACTCTCGGATCCTCTCTTGGAACTGTTGGGGCTTCCCATGAAATAGAGGCCCCAAGTTGAGTTGGATCCCTGATGACATTGATATTATATTACTCATTGAAACTTGGGAGCACGAAGAATATAAGTTCCCTAACATATATGGTTTTGTCCTTTGGTCTGCTTGGAACAAGCGATCCTCTCCTAGAGGGATTGGAGGGATAGCCTCCTAGTACATTATAAAAAGTATTTCTTCCAACATTAGACTTTATAAGAAAGACCCTTCCAACCAATATATTTGGTTGGAAATCATGGAAATTAATGCTAGAAAAACCTACATAGAAATATGCTATTTCGCCCCCTATTAACTCTAACTTTTATAAAAAGTGTAATTTCGATAAAAAATGCCCCTATAATGGGTTAGAGCACGATATTTCTAGCCTTAGAAATGATGGGAATATTATGTTAATGGGAGACTTCAACGCCTGAACCTCAAACAAACAAGCTATTCTCTTAAGCAACTACTTCAACCCTAATCCGCTCTCGTTAGATGAAGACCTTATTTCTGCTAGAAGGTACTCCATAAGCTCTGAATATCTAGGAGAAAACTTGTTTGACTCTGAGTTAGTTAAACTTTGTAGTTCTCAAGATCTCATAATCTGTAATGGATTAAAGAAGTGGCCAAATTCAGGTAGGATGACTTGCATTCATGGTATTGGCAATACTGTAGTTGATTATGTCATATTTGATATCCCTTTATACAATGAAATAATAAATTTCGACATCCTAAATGACCAAGATCCTGACTTTGATCATAGGCCTTTAATTATAACCCTCAGTATTACCATACATAATGAGCCCATTGTTGACTAGAATTCCCAAATCCAAAAGCACTTAATCTTTGATAGAAATAATACATATGACTTTCTTAATGATTTAACGAAGAATTTGTTCTCTCTTCTTAACAACAACAATATAGAAGATCTATATCATAATTTTACTACCCCTCGCTCCTCTGCCATCAACAATTTTTCTCGTGAAATCTCTAGCAAAAAGAAGAACAAAATAACCAACCCTTGGTATGATAACGATTGTAAGTATGCGCGTAGAGAAATTAAGGAAGCCGCTGACGCGTTCCTAGAAATCGATAAGATAAGTATGTACAAAGCTCTAATTAAAAGAAAAAAAGACTTGCTATATCTATAAAAGACAAGAATTTTTTTTACACTTACCTAACACGGCTCCTAAGAAATTATGGAGACAAATTTTAACTTGTCAAACTAAAGAAATAATAAGATCTCTATGGAGGATTGGAATTCATATCTTAATTTTTTTTACGAATCCCCATATGTCATGGATAACATTCAAACCCTCCTTACAACAGAGGAATT
Organism: Larix kaempferi; assembly: GCA_027924585.1. Taxonomy (NCBI): domain Eukaryota; kingdom Viridiplantae; phylum Streptophyta; class Pinopsida; order Pinales; family Pinaceae; genus Larix; species Larix kaempferi. The sequence goes on from BSBM01000286.1 coordinate 1,114,397, forward strand.
ATTTTCCTTAGAAGATATTGACTTTGGGATTAAGCGCCTAGCTAATGGAAAAGCTAAAGACATTGAAGGGTACCAAGCATAAATCCTAAAAATCAGAGCACCCGTCCTCATCCCTTATATTCACAATCTCTTTAATTTAGTAGTCCAATAGGGATTCCCTAAGCCTTGTACTCAAAGCCTTATAGTTCCTATATTTAAAAACGAAGATAAAGATAACCCCTCTAATTATCAAACAATTATGATTGGCCCTCTCTTATCCAAGTTCTACGGCATTATCCTTGAAAAGAAGATTAGTACATGGCTAGAAAATAAAGGAAAGAGGGCTAAAGGCCAAATAGGATTTAGAAGGAATCACTCAACCACGAACCACCTCATTACACTTATGATCATTGCAGAGGAGTGTCGTAATAATAAATCCAATCTTTTTTGTTGTTTCGTGGACTTTCAGAAAGCTTTTGATACGATGCCTAGATATAACCTTTGGAATATATTAGAAAAGCTAGAAGTTCCTCTCGAGTTGAGGACTGGGACTATAAGGTTATATGAGAATGTCATTTCCAAATTTAAAAACACTAAAGGTTGGTCGCAAGATATTTATTGTAATACTGAAGTTAAGCAAGGGTGACCCCTTTCCCATACCCTTTTTGGCATCTACATCGATAAGCTTGAAGAATGTTTAGAAGAGGTAGGTTGCACAGGCATGACCTTGGCAGGAATAGTCATCATGCTACTTCTCTATGCTAACGACATCGTTGTTATGGCAAGGTGCCCTTATGATCTTGAAAATCAATTATGAATTCTCAAAGGTTTCTTCACCAATATGGGCATGACTGTAAATATTGAAAAAACAAAAGTCATGATTATCAAGTCCAATAAAGGTACTTATGACAATTTTTCTTATGAAAAAAGAATCTTAGAGGAAGTAACCTCCTATAAGTACTTAGGAATTGACTTTCATCACAAGCTGAACTGGAACTATAGCATTGAGAAGAGGATAAATGGAGGGTGGAAATCCTAATTCAACCTTGAAAACTGTCTGTAAAGTGGCAAACCTTGTGATGCGGGACAAAAATAAATTCCTCTTTAAAATGCTCGTCACTCTCGTTATTTTCTATGGTTGTGAAGCTTAGGGATGCATCATTTCCAGAGAGTCTTGGAGAAGAATTGAGCAAATCCAGAAACAATTTATTACTTATAATATTAAAATTAAGAGCAACACACCCTATCCTATTCTCATCCTAGAAGAAAGTCTCTCCCCCATTGAAAGCATGGCTATGATTAGATATATAATGTACAAGAACAAATTAAACAATATAGGAGACGACCGACTTCCTAAAATTTCTTTTAACTCCAGCCAAAAGCACCTTCGCCTCAAGCGGGGATGGCTTAAAGATGCCACGGCTTGGTTAAATTATTGGAGGATTAATGAAACTACCACTCTACAAAATATTGATAACATTAATTACATTATTACTTCTACCCTCAAAGAGAAATGTGGTGCAAAGAAGAATTAGAGGTAAAAAGAAAGCTTCAGGATTACAAAGAGACCATTAACCCAAATCTTGAGGATCAAAACTATCTTTCTATCTTAACAAGATCAAAGAAAAAAAAAATATTGCTAAGATTATAACGAACTCCCATGAGATTCATAGTGAAATTGGGCTTAGACAACCCCTAAAACACCTTGGGTTGAAAGAATTTTCCATCTATGCGATTCCATGAGGGTGGAAGATGAAAACCACTTTCTCTTAGAATGCTCAGCTTTCAATCACATTAGATCTTAGTTTCAAAATATGTGCTCCAATACTAGGGCATGTGAAAGCTAATGAGGGTCACTTTTGGCGCGTTAGATGCGATAGAAAACTGAAAAATCAGGCATCCCTCAACTTACTTGATTTTTTGACATTCTTACACAAGATATCTTGCATCGAGTAAAAAAGATGAAACATAGGAAATTGAGTCACGTTTCCTAATATATAAGTTTTAAGTATTGAAAATTTACATAACTATGTCAAATTTCATGTTTTCTAATAGTCACTTTTTATTTTTTTGGCAAATGATAAGGTATATGTTTTTGTGGGTGCAGCCTTTCAATGCCTAAATGACGGTTTCGGGATACAAAAATTAATAGACATGTATAGAACCCGTAGCACTAGTGTAGCGCTATTTTTCCAAAATTAAATGTGTTTTTTTTTAATTATGTAAGTGATCAAACCTCGAGAACGGTATGTTAAATGCGGGTGCAGCCTTTGAAGGTCTTAGTGTAGTTATTTTGACTTGAATTTTCTACAGCATGTAGAGGTCGGTGTCCTCTAGTGCAACATACAAGTTTTTTTAAAAATGGTTGTGAAATGAAAACGTTACGGAATAAACACTAACAGTATGTTTTTTGACCAACAGAGTGATGACACAAGAAAATTAGGAAATAAATAGAAAATCTCAATATTCTTTTACAAAACCACAAAACCACAAATGGTATTCCCCACCACCAAAACCTATAAAAAGGTGGTAGGGGCTCCTCATTTCACATCCATCCATCTTCCTATCCTCATGCTGCCAAAATCTCCCCTGAGTTTTGGCCATTGTAGCAACCTTGGAGAAAGGACCCATTGGAGATTGGAGCTGCTCACCATTGGAGCCATTCAACAACCTTCATCACTTGGAGGTATTGTCATTGCAAGCATTTGCTTGCCCCATTGTCAATACAAAAATTATTTTTTATGTTTCTTGTTCTTGTTTTTTAATTCAAAATGCACATGCTAGTTTAGTTTAGTTTAGATTTAGTTTATTGTTATTTATTTTTATTGAAACTGCTGCTACTAGTTAGCAGGTGCCCATAGCACTAAGCTTGGTTGCAAAACTAAGCCAACAGTTTTTTGGCGACTCCGCTGCTTTTCGAATCTTTAGATCTCACTTTTGCTTTAGATCTTAGTTTTTGATTGTATTTGTTAGTTTAAATCATAGATCTGCCACCCTAGATAGCAGATCCATTGCTGTTCTAGATCTTGGCCCATTTTTTAGCCATTAACAGCCTGAAATTCTCAATTTTCGGCTTTGTTTTTCGGCATCCATGTACGGCTTTCGCCTCGCAGCTTTTCGCCCAACAGTCGCGCGGCTCATCGCGACTGCGCGGCCTTTTTTCCACGCGGTTCATTGCGGCTTCGCGGCCCATTAGTGCGCTGCACATCGCGGTTTCGTGGACCTTTTCCGCGCTGCACATCGCGACTGTGTGACGAAATCCCGCGCTGCACATCGCGGCTTCGCGGTCAAAACCCGCGCTGCACATCGCGGCTTCGCGGTCAAAACTTGCGCTGCCCATCTTGACTGTACGACAGAAACCCGCGCGGTCCATCGCGACATTTCTGTCAGAACCCGCAATGCTAATTTTTTCATTCGGCCGAATCGTTTAAAAAATTAATTTCTTACTGTATTTTCTGCCCACATAGCACATTTTCTAGTATTAGAAATCCTGCTTATTTTACAGCCATAGAAAAATTTTACTATTTAGAATGCACATGTGAAAAGTCTTTTTAAAAATTTTTAGAAATTGAAAGAAGGATCTATTTTTGCATTTTATCTAGATTAAAGTTTTTTGCTGTTTGCTTCTTTAATATTTTGCCCATAGCAATTGTTGAAAATGAAATCCATTTATTTCTGAAAGAAGTTACATTATTTGCTTTCCTTATCAAAAGATCCTTTGTTTTTTGAATAGTCCTTGAAAAGCATTTAATTTCCATTTATTGAAAAAGTCATAATATTTGCTTTTTATTTCAAAAGATCCATTATTTTTTGAATACTTAGCATTTACTTTTTCAATTTCAGTTTAAAATATCACATGTGCACCCACTCAAACACTAATTTTAAACTGAGCCTTAAAACTTACCCTAAATTCAACCCACTTTTAACCCCACTTGGGGAACACTAAAAGAACTTTGTAGCTAGGTAGTATTGAGGGGATAGGTGTTCCAATAACACCCCTCAGTTATTACATCTGGGACATAGTTGTTGTCCTTTAGGGAGCTAAAATCTCTTAGTATTTATTGGCACGGTCACAACCGGTTTATGGGAAGGCCTCTCCCCTAGGAGGGTTGAAGTCGCGAGGATGGTTCCGGAAGCCTGAGTGGAATACCGAAATCCATTCAGTAACCGAAGGGCTACCATTCGCAGTTCTCGGGATATCCCTATATTGGGATATTGCGATCAAGGACCAAACGACAGATTTACCTTTTCTCGACATGTCATGAACGGAGTATCCTAGTAGCCATTCTTTAGGATTGATTACCCGGTGTCCCTCCCGGTAGGGGGATATCTAGCCGTTGACTCAACACTCAATATTGTCTGACTTGGATTTCATCACCTTGCAGAGAATATAGTTTGTTGATTCACAATACTTTTAGCTAGGTGTTTGCATGATTCAACCCACCTTTGGTCTAGTTACACCTATTTTTTCTAGAAGCTGTTTGCATGTTGGTACTCTGACCATTTTTTGCATCCCTCCACTTATTGTAGCACAACTGCTAGAATAAGTGCCTTTTTTGAGGTTGATTTTTTGGCCTGAGAGCCTTCATTTTCACTCCCCTTCTTGCACCCTTGGTTGCATTAGGGTTCTGAGTTTTTTATACATTACCATTTTACACATACAAATTTTTACACAAAAACTTATTTTCTCACCATTGAGAATTTTAGACGCTCTCGTCGTCTACAGGGCAAACTCCCAGAGTTCAGTCTACTTGGCTCGCCATGTCACCGACGCCGAGACTTATCCCTTGACTCGACACATCGTCGGTCAACTAGACAGTCATCCGATTCTGACACGCCTCACTTCACATCTGATTCTGAGGCAGAATCCGAAAACCCCACTGCGTTTTTTCCAACCAACCTTATGGCTGGAACACCATTTGACCCACTCTTTACCAGCACCATAGTTGAGACATCTACAGACCCTTCTGCTGCGGTGCCATCCATGGCAACCACCACCCCCCTAGGTATGCCTAATATGGCAGACACTCCACATTTAGGAATCCCCCACACAGGGCCACCACCTGTTATGGGTATGCCCAACATAGGGGTCACACCCCCTCTGATTCCCACAACCCAGATTCCAGGAATCACCACTACTATTCCTAACCCAAGTGTAACCCATGTTGCACTTGGAAGCACTGGCCCACACCAGACCACACCTATTGGAGGAGATATACCTTCAATCCCTAGCATCCCTTTAGGCGCTACTGGACCCCTACATCATACCACCATGACTAGGCGTGTCCCAGTCCCAGTCACTACATCTGCTAGCTTACCGTACATGGCAAGTCTGAACTTGCCAGACTTAGCCAGGCTCACCAATGATCCTATCAGACACGATCCTGCGTGGCCTCACATGCCCACCAAACTCCCCTCCGACATCCCTAAGTTTGAGGGCAAGGCAGGTGAGGACCCCCAAAACCATATCATGTCCTTCCATCTATGGTGTTCCTCCAACTCCATAGTGGACGAATCTGTCCGTCTCTATCTATTACAACGCACCTTCACTGGATCTGCAGCCAAGTGGTATATCGAGTAGCCCCATGGGACACATGCCACCTTTACCTCCCTTTCCTCGACCTTCCTGCAGTTCTTTCAGTTACCTATCCACTATGATGCGGGTGTCGAGATCCTACTGTCTTGCAGACAGAACACGGCCACCCACATCACTGACCACATTCATGAGTGGCGTCGACGCCGAAGCCTCTGCAAAATCAAGTTAGACGACCGTATTTTCCTATATTGGTTTCTAAAATCCATCCTCCCTCTCATTGCGAAGGATGTGGCATCCGAAAGACCCCAGTCTGAAGAAGAGGCCATCCTCAAAGCCCAACAGTTTGATCTCATTTACGCCCAATCGGGTTATCTGTATACCATTATACCAGACGCCCCTCGGGGCGAGTCATCCCAACATGATGCGCCGAGGGCATCCCATGCCGCCGATGGCATCATTGGTTGTATGGCCTCGCATCCCCAACCCTTTTCCATTGCACATCCTAGCCATGGTCCCGACCTTTCGTGGGCTACATCTTAGTCTGGAGCAACCAGTTCTTATGCTCCCATGGCACATCACCACCATACCCATGGACCTTCATGTCCACCTCAGTGCTTTGGTCATGCACCACCTGCATACGCCCCCCCAGCTGCACCTCAACCAATGTATTACCCGCAGCAAGCTGCGACAGCTAACCCAACACCTCCAATAGCTCAGGGTTACCAACAACCCCAACATGTATCTGGTCCACTTCCAACCCCACCAGTGTATTATCCACCACAACCTGCTCCCGCACCTGCGGCGAACCAAAATCCTCCCACTTCTCAAGGGAAAGTGTACACACAGCACAACCAACCCCAGAACCAAAACAACCATCACAACCAAGGTGCGCAATAGAACCGTGGTAGAGGTCGTAACCGCGGTAATAACCAACAACATCAGAAAGGTCCTCCACCTTCCAACCCATGTTCAACCCATGTTCGATTCAGGTACTCACCATTTGTTGATGATGTCAACTACCGATGCCAACCTCCAAACCCGTCGGAACCAATATGGCTCCACTTCTGAAGCCCCTCCCGCCGACAAGAACACTAACGTTAATCCCACAGATCAAACGTTACGTATACCTCCGGCTCCATTTGATGGCACTTCCAAAGCACCTCGCTTCCCACTTCGTCGCATCAACAGTAATCCCAATGCTCGCGTTGCGTCGAATTACAACATTGTCGATGACTTAGCCCAGTCTCCTGCAGCCATGTCTGCTTTAGAAGTTTTGAAAAACTGTCCTTCGCAGCGTAAGACTTTGCTCTCTGCCATTGGCGCCATTGAACCCAATGATTCACAGCTGATCGCATTCGATTCAGACCTGTCTGAACCACGACTGGCTTCCTCTTTAGCATTCCAAGTTTCCGTTTCTGTTCGGAATCTTGTCATCCATCGGTGCATCATCGATGAAGGGGCTTCTACATGTGTCATGTCCACATTCGTTTGGCAGAAGTTGGGATCCCCTACTCTCCAGCAGTCCACCACTGCGTTGCGAGCCTATGACGGCCGTTCGGCACAACCCCAGGGTCTCTTACCTAATATCCCCATCCAACTGGCTGGGAAAACTGTACTCATTGACATTGAGGTCATCAATGCCCAACTGGACTATAACCTTTTACTTGGTTGTAGCTACATGTATGCCATGCGGGCAGTTGCCTCATCAGTTTTTTGTACCATGCAGTTCCCCCATGAGGGACGCGTGGTCAAGGTCGACCAACTCACCTACTACGATCCCAAGGCCCGTGCCACACCTGAAAATGTTCTCCCCATGGTTGAACAACCTGCTGTGGTGTAAATACCTCATTCATTTCCTCAGTGGGACCCGGACTATACTCCGACGCGCTGATGAATTCTACCTTCCAGGCCATTCCACCACCGTCACCGGGGACCCAGGTCGCTAACCTCTGCACTCTTTCACAAACACCTGGTAATCAACCTTCCTTATTACCCAAAAAACCATTAGTCCCTAGTCACATTGGAGTTACACCAATCCACACAATCCCCTTTCTATTTCCTCCTTCGGGTGTAGTAAGCGCCCCGGTTATGGCTACCCTTAGTCTACCCGGGTTAACATTGGGATTTCCCGTGTGGTATATTTCGCCTCTCGTTCCCCCACCGACACCAAATGTCATCCTGCAACCGGTGCAACCCATTGTTACTTCTACTCAACCACCTCCCAGTATCACTACTCCTTCATCATCGACGAATCCCCCTCCACTCATCAGGCCCACTGGGGGCAGAGGCCCACAACCATACACTGTCGTACCTCCTCCCAAAGTAGTGAAACCTCCCCCCGTGTTCCGTGCTCCTTCCAAATGCTCGTTGTGTGATGAGTTAGGCCATCCAACCCATCAGTGTCCACAGTTACCTGCATTGCAGGAACACATGCAAATGCTTGATGACAACCCCAACATCTCGGTGGTCAAACTAGATCCAAACCCCATGCCTCGTGATAAATCACTGCGTACCAACCACCCGTGTGCGATATGCGGTATTTATGGCCACTACTCACATCACTGTCCGGACATCGCATATTACAGAGCAGCTCTCTATGAGATGAATAATTTGAACCTTGAGACGACACCCCCTACTATCGAGGAGATCTACCCTCCCGCATCATCCTCATCCGGAGAGATTAACACCATCTATATGATCTCTTCGACTACCACTTTCAAACCAGAACCCCTCGATTTGTGGTCTGACTACTTCAATACTGACGAGCAAATTCTGGAAACACTCATTGCACCCGACTACCCTTGGGACGATATGCATCATCGCTCCTATTTCCTCCCAGAGGAGTCTACATCCATGGAATCTGACCAGCTATCCGTCGAATCGAAAGATTTCATACCCACTAAGGTCGATTGGTTCAAGGATCCCATCCCAGCACCGGATGCCTTCGAAGAAGGGAACATGTCCAACATTTCCCCCATAATACAAATTGATATTTCCACCACACCTGGGAAACTTGAGCTCATCTCACTGGGTGCATCTTGAACTCAAGCGGAGACTCGGGCATAAAAAAAACTTTTTCAAGAATTCCGTGATGTCTTTGCCTGGTCCTACACCGAAATGCTTGGTCTTGACCCCGCCATTATAGAGCACCACATTGACACATGGCCTGATGTCCCCCCCGTTCGTCAGAAACAGCGACCCATTCATCCTTCCAAGCTCCCCGCTGTTAAAGCCGAGGTCGAGAAACTTCGTGAAGCAGGATTCATTTATCCTATTCCTTATATGACATGGGTTTCCAACCCCGTTCCCGTCAACAAAAAACAAGGCACCCTTAGAGTATGTACTGAATTCCATGATTTAAACTGCGCCTGTCCCAAAGACAATTTCCCCACACCATTCATTGACCAACTCATTGATGCGTGTGCGGGACATGAAGTCCTATCTTTCATGGACGGCTTTTCCGGATACAACCAGATTCAGATCCGTAAGGAGGATCAGTACAAGACTGCCTTTACCACCCCATGGGGCATATTTGCCTATCATGTCATGCCTTTCGGCCTCAAAAATGCTGGTGCCACCTTCCAGCGGGCCATGACCTATTGTTTTCACGACTTGGTCCATATCTTGCTGGTTTATCTTGATGACCTTACAGCTCGTTCCCGGAAACGATCAGACCACCTTACCGACCTCCGACAAGTTTTCCTGCATTGTCGCAAATATAAAATCCGCTTAAACCCACACAAGTGTGTCTTTTGCGTTCCTGCAGGCTGTTTGTTGGGTTTCATTGTTTCCCAGGATGGAATTACTGTTGATCCACTTAAAGTCAAAGCCATCTTAGACCTTCCCTCTCCGCGCACACTTCGACAACTCTAGAGTTTGCAGGGGCAGTCCAATTTCCTTCATCTCTTCGTGCCTGATTACGCCACCAAAGTTCACGAATTCTTACGCCTACTTCGCACCCACATACCCTTTGTTTGGGATGAGCAAGCAGACATGGCATTCGAAGCCCTCAAGAGAGCTCTCACACAAGCCCCCTTGATCTCCCCTCCGGATTTCTCTCAGGACTTCACCCTTTACGTATCGACATCTGAACATGCCGTGTCCGGAGTCTTAGTCCAAGAAGACGCCTCTCACCAAGAACATGTCATTTATTACGTTAGCCAGACTTTGTCTGGCCCACCCCTACGTTACCCATACGAGGAAATATTAGCCCTAGCTATAGTCTTTTCCGTCCAAAAATTACGACACTACATTCTGCTCGGTCATACCACGGTCGTCGCCGACTCCAACCCTATGGTCTATCTCCTAAACCGGCGGCTCTTACAAGGTTGTGTTGCTAAATGGGTCATTATCCTCCAGGAATATGACCTCACTTTCAAAACTCCCAAGAGCACCAAAGCCCTCGCGCTTGCCCATCTCATCACTGACCTCCCATCCTCTTCGTCATCACCCGCTATCCAAACGGATCTGATTGACGATCACATCTTCATTATTTCATCTGACGACCCATGGTACGGTGACATCCTAGTTTACCTCCACACACAGAAATTTTGACCCCACATCGATCGTGATGGACGCCGTCGTATACGTCACCATGCCCCCCGATACCTCTTATTAGGGGATGTGCTTTATCGACGCGGCGTTGATACCATCCTACGACGTTGCCTATCCCACGGTGAAGCAGAACAAGTCCTCAATGATTGTCATAGCGGTGCCTGTGGGAGCCATTTCTCCGGCATGGCCACCGACCAAAAGATCATTCGTGCAGGTTACTTTTGGCCGTCATTATTTACTGATTGCATCACTGCAGTCAAACATTGCCAAAATTGTCAACTTTTTGACCCTAAAGCAAGAACTCCACCCGCACGCCTTCATCCAATCATTACTGCCGGACCATTCTGCAAATGGGCCATTGACTTCCTTGATTGCAATCCCACGTCAGCCAGCGGTCACAAACACATTATTATGGCCGTCGATTATTTTACCAAGTGGGCGGAGGCAATGCCAGCTTACAATTGCACAACCGAAACCGCTGCACGATTCTTTCTCAACCATGTTATCGCACGTTTTGGAGTGCCAAAGCAACTTGTATCAAACCACGGCTCTCACTTCGAAGACGCCGTCTGGAAAGAACTATCCACCTTACTGAAATTTGAACACCATTTCTCCTCTGCCTACTACCCCCAAGGAAATGGCCAAGTCGAAGCGACAAACAAAATTTTGAAAACCATCCTCCAGTGCACTGTAGACAAACACAAGTCCAATTGGCACCACATGCTCTTCCCGGCACTATGGGCATACCGCACATCAACTAAAACCACCACCGGTTTTACCCCTTTCCACTTAGTTCATGGTGTCGAATCCGTCCTCCCCATTGAGTGCCAGATTCCAACCCTGTATATGGCCGTTGAACTCCTATCTGATACTGCCCCAATTGAGCAATGCTTACTACTCCTGGAGCAGGCCGATGAAGATCGGCGCACAGCCCTTCAAAACATGGAAGCAGCCAAGAACCGATCCAAATTGAATTATGATAAACATGTCCACCCAAGAAATTTTTCTGAAGGGGACCTTGTCCTCGCTTACGATCAGGCTCATGACAAAACCGGGAAAGGAAAGTTTGTGTCCATGTGGCAAGGCCCATATATTATACACTCTTGCCTCAGACAAGGGGCATACATTCTTACCGATTCAGAAAGTATCCCCCTTCGCAACCCACGCAACGGGTTGTACCTCAAACAATTTTACCCATAGTAAACCGCATGGACACCACCGTCCTTTGGAGAACTTCATGACAGTTCTTTCCTTTTCCAGTTTTCACCAGCTCCATTTTTTGACCATTTTTGGGTGCCCTCGTCGCCTCGATTTGCGTGCCGCATCGGCCGTCGTCCATTTTGGACAAGTCTTATATTGTCGGATTCAGTTTTTCGCGCTCGTGATGATGCTTGAGATCATTTCTTGCTCTCACGTCGAGATTTTTTGGGCATTTTTCCCATGCCCCCTTGTCGCCTCGGTTTGTGTGCCACATCGGCCGACGTCCATTTTCGACAATCTTTATATTGCCGGATTCAGTTTTCCACGCTCGTGATGATGCTTGAGATCATTTCTTGCTCTCACGTCCAGATTTTTTGGGCATTTTTCCCATGCCCCCTCGTCACCTCGGTTTGCGTGCCACATCCGCCGTTCTCCGTGGTTGACCATCTTTATATCATCGGATTCAGTTTTTCGCGCTCGTGATGATGCTAGAGATCATTTCTCGCTCTCACGCACATACTTTTCGACCATTTTTTCAAAATGCCCTCTCATTGCCTCGGTTTGCGTGCCACAACGGCCGCACCCCCCTTTTGACAATCGTTATGTCACCGGATTCATTTTTCCGCACTCATGATGATGCTTGAGACCTTTTCTCGCTCCCATCATTCCTTTTTTGTTCGGTATAATTTTATCCCTTTTTTTGGGCTGAGCAATCTCTTTTTACGAAAAAGGCACTTAGGGAGTTTCTGTTAAGCTCTTTTCTGACTCCTAAAACAATGAAAAGATCACCGAGCAACCTTGCTTCCTTTCATGCTCGCTAAACGTATCTGAAAGGGCGTCTACCTGGTATAAGTTTATCCCTTTTCCGGACCTCGTAGACTAATTACGAAAAAGGTATACTCTAGTCACATCGGCTAGAAGAGTTCTCCATCCGCATCATTTTATGCTTTTTCGGGCCTTGGAGACTAAACTTACGAAAAAGAACACCAATAGAGTCCACTTCCCGCTTTCAGACTCTCTAAACATGAAAGCAATGACGAGCAATCACCATCCTGGGCTCGTAAAACCAATAGGACAGTAGTCACAACCACCCCAGAGTCTTCTTATCGTTTTTAGAGTCCTTAAAAATGAAAGCACCAATGAACACGAACAGTCCTGGGATCACAAATCCACAGGACAGTACCATTTTAGAGCACACTTTTATACCTTCTTGGAGCTCATTAAAACTACGAAGAAGGACCCAACGGTGCTTCTCGGTTCCACGATAGATCACGTCTACTCATATGGCAGCTTCCCACATTTTGGTCGCCTTTGTTCAGAGTATTCTGTAGTATGTCACCCTGACAACCCCTCGACAGCACCCATCAGCTTGATCCCCCCCAGAGTCAGTACATACCCTTCAGTCCTTAAAAGTCATGATCCTCACACCTACAAGTCAGTTCCCTACGCTGCCAGGTCAACCATGTCATCATGCTCTGAACAAAGGAAGTTTGAGTCTACCCACCACATGACCCCAGTTACTTCCCATCCCCACAAGTATGTCAGTCCTACCATCAGTACGACCAGAATTCAGTTCTACACCTCGCGCTCCTATCAAGGAAACATCATTGCCTTGTTAGTTGCCGGTCTCCCTCTGTCGACGACAACCAAATTTATTCCAGAGGATAGACCTAGAGGTCCCTGTGTCTTGGACTCATCACCATTTATGATGAGTGCCTACGAATCATTTTGAGAAGAGTCTTTAGTGCTTCTCCAAATGGTTGTTTCTCACATGCTCGACTTCAACACCTTGATCGCATCGTTGAGACTCGCACAGGGTATTGGGCCGCTCAGTTATTAGTCGAAGACCCTGGATACCACCTGACTCCTCCACATTTGAGAGTCTACCTATGGATTCAACCAGTTACACTTTTTCTATAGATATCCGGGTTGCACATGGCGACAGTATTCAGATGTACACCAGTTTTATACTCCCTCAAGTATACAGTCACATATACTTCCCAGATATGGCTCTTAGTCATTGCGTCTGTACAGATGTTGGACACCTTCAGTTTCAGCAGTTCAAACAGTCATTCCAGTGTATCAGTTATTGAGATCAGTCATGCCATGATCATGAGTACATCCCAAAATCATGTCCCCTCTGGACTATTATGATGTACTAGTATATTTTTTATGTATTAAATCCCCCTTCTTGGGACTAATTGTTATGTATATGTCTTGATACGAGCATGGGTATGCCCGCCTCGTCCATTATCAGAGATTATCCCTCATTCATATTGTGGCCATGTAATATTGCAGCTTCCATGGGACGCGGATCCAGTCTCCAATCGGTCTTTTCTCCTCCCCAAAACCCCAGAAAAAATACAAAAGAACTATGATGTCTATCGGCCATATGATGAGCTCCTACCCTCACACATCAGGGGGCAATCTGTTAACACCTAAAAAGTGTTCACTAGCTCATTCCCTTATTCACATGACCCATTTGTCCACTTTTCCACCATCTGAGCCTCTGAAGCCAACAAAAGGTCACCAAAAGACCTTAGTACACCCCTTTTTCCCACTCAAAAAGATTATTTTTCCTAAAAAACCCTAAAAAAGGGTCCAAATTCCCAAAATTAAAAAGGGAATAAAAAATATTAATTTTATTCAAAAAAGGAAAAAAGGAGGGAAAAGTACCTAAACCATGTTGGTCAATACCATTGGTTTCCACAAAACCACAAATGGTATTCCCCACCACCAAAACCTATAAAAAGGTGGTAGGGGCTCCTCATTTCACATCCATCCATCTTCCTATCCTCATGCTGCCAAAATCTCCCCTAAGTTTTGGCCATTGTAGCAACCTTGGAGAAAGGAACCATTGGAGATTGGAGCTACTCACCATTGGAGCCATTCAACAACCTTCATCACTTGGAGGTATTGTTATTGCAAGCATTTGCTTGCCCCATTGTCAATAAAAAAATTATTTTTTATGTTTCTTGTTCTTGTTTTTTAATTCAAAATGCACATGCTAGTTTAGTTTAGTTTAGATTTAGTTTATTGTTATTTATTTCTATTGAAACTGCTGCTAATAGTTAGCAGGTGCCCATAGCACTAAGCTTGGTTGCAAAACCAAGCCAACACTGTTAAATTTTGAGTATTAAATCACAATACTATAGGATATTTGCTGAGAGAATAACATCTACAGTATATCAATGCATGACAATCATAATATGACAAGCATCACAGGCATCACAAGAATCAAAAGCATAGAGACAAGAGACACAGAGTTTCCGTGGGGAAAACCCTAAGGTGAAAAACCCCACAACTTCCTCAGAGATAGAGAGAGCAATGGCTCAACCAAAATACAACCAAACAACACTGAGATAGTCTCCTAGCAGATGATCCTCCTCCTCCTCACTAGTGCGCCACTTTTCAGAGAGAGAGTGAGTTACTTTTCCGAGTGAGTAAAATAGAGATCTCCTATCTCTATTTATACTCACCTTTTTGCCCAGTGACCTACTGGGGCCGACTTGTCTACTTACATACATCCACATTATATTATATATTAATCAGGGCCGACCCCATATGGTGGTCTAATAACCCATCGGCAAGTACACACACTTGCGACACTTGTCAGTCCACATGACGACACTTCCTTATAGAGGAATAACACATCTCTTATAAGGGTACAATAAATATATATATAATACACAGATGAAATACATTCCGAAGTTACATATACATCAACAAACACTACAACCAACACCCTCTCCTCTCTCGCTCTCTCTCTCCCTCCTTCCCCCCTAACCATTACTAATGCCCTCTCAGTCTCTCTCTCTCTCTCTCTCCCCCTCGCTAACCCCCCCCTAGACCCTTACCCCTAACTAACCCCCCCTCTCTCACTCTCTCTTCCTTGCTTCTACACCTCTCTCTCTCTCTCTCTCTCCTAATCCCCCTTTCCCTACCACTACATGATGATGATGATGATGATGATGATGATGATGATGGAGATGATGATGATAATGATGATGATGATGATGATGATGATGATGATGATGATGATCATCGTCCTCATCATATCCATCATCGTCGTCATCTCCGTCATCATCTTCATCCTCATCACCATCATTATCATGATTGGGTATTGATCATCATCATCATCATCATCCTCTTCTTTATCCTCACCACCACCACCATCATCATCATCATCATCATCATCATCTTCATCACCATCATCTTCATCATCCTCATCCTCATCATCTTCATCATCACCATCATCATCATCATCATCATCATCATCATCATCATCATCATCATCATCATCACCACCATCGTCATCGTCGTCGTCGTCATCTCCATCATCATCGTCGTCGTCGTCATCTCCATCATCATCTTCATCATCATCATCATCCTCACCACCATCTTCATCATGATTGATTCATCATCATCATCATCATCATCATCATAATCCTCTTCTTTAGGATCACCATCATCATCATCATCATCCTTGTCGTCATATTCATCATTATCTTCATCATCATCATCATCATCATCATCATCATCATCTCATCCTCATCACCATCTTCATCTTCACATGATTGATGATTGATCATCATCATCATCATCATCATCATCGCCATCCTCTTCTTTATCATCACCATCACCATCCTCATCACCATCTTCATCATTATTGGGTATTGATCATCATCATCATCATCATCATCATCCTCTTCTTTATCACCATCATCATCCTCATCATCATCATAATCATCATCATCCTCGTCGCCATATTCATCATTATCTTCATCATCATCATCATCATCATCATCCTCATCACCATCTTCATATTCATCATGATTGATCATCATCGTCATCATCATCATCATCGCCATCCTCTTCTACATCATCACCATCTTCGTCATGATTGGGTATTGATCATCATCCTCTTCTTTATCATCACCATCATCACCATCATCATCATCATCTTCATCACCATCATCTTCATCACCATCATCTTCATCATCCTCATCATCATATTCATCATCATTTTAATCATCACCATCCTCTTCTTTATCATCACCATCATCATCATCATCGTCATCATCATCATCATCATCATCATCATTGTCATCGTTGTCATCTCCATCATCATCTTCATCATCATCTTCATCATCATCATCATCCTCACCACCATCTTCATCATGATTGATGATTGATCCTCATCATCCTCTTCTTTATGATCACCATCATCACCATCATCATCATCATCCTCGTCATCATATTCATCATCATCATCATCATCATCATCATCATCATCATCATCATCATCATCATCATCATCCTCATCACCATCTTCATCTTCATCATGATTGATGATTGATCATCATCATCATCATCATCGCCATCCTCTTCTTTATCATCACCATCAACATCCTCATCACCATCTTCATCATGATTGCGTATTGATCATCATCATCATCATCGTCATCATCATCATCCTCTTCTTTATCATCACCACCACCACCATCATCATCATCATCATCATCATCATCATCATCTTCATCACCATCATATTCATCATCCTCATCATCATATTCATCATCATCATCCTCTTTTTTATCATCACCATCATCATCATCGTCATCGTCATCGTCATCATCATCATCATCATGATCATCATCATTGTCATCGTCATCATCATCGTAATATCCATCATCATCATCATCCTCACCACCATCTTCATCATGATTGATGATTGATCATCATCATCATCATCCTCTTCTTTATGATCAACATCATCACCATCATCATCATCATCATCATCCTCATCATCCTTGTCGTCATATTCATCATCATCTTCATCATCATCGTCATCATCATCATCATCCTCATCCTCATCACCATCTTCATCTTCATCATGATTGATTCATCATCATCATCATCGCCATCCTCTTCTTTATCATGACCATCATCATCCTCATCACCATCTTCATCATGGTTGGGTATTGATCATCATCATCATCATCTTCATCACCATAATCCTCTTATTTATCATCACCATCATCATCATCATCTTCATCATCATCATCATCCTCATCACCATATTCAACATCATCATTGTCATCATCATCATCATCATCATCATCATCATCATCATCTTCATCAGCATCATCTTCATCCTCATCATCCTCATCACCATCTTCATCTTCATCTTCATCACCATCTTCATCTTCATCTTCATCATGATATTCATCACCATCATCATCATCATCATCATCATCATCATCATCATCATCATCATCATATTCATCATCATCATCATGATGTTCATCATCGTCATCATCATCATATTCATCATCATCATCATCATCATCATATTCATCATCATTATCATGATGTTCATCATCATCATCCTCATCCTCATCCTCATCCTCATCTTCATCTTCATCATCGTCGTCTTCATCATCTGCTACTCCCCCTAGCCAAAACCCCCTCCTCTCTATTTCTTTCCCCTCCTCTCCCTAGCCCTTACTAACACAGGCTCTCTCAGTCTCTCTCTCTTCCCTACACCTCCACCTACCTCTAACCACGCCTTCCATCTCTCTTTCACAGTCCCTACAACCAACACCCTCTCCTCTCTCGCTTTCTCTCTCCCTCCTCCCCCCCCAACCATTACTAACCCCCTCTCTCAGTCTCTCTCTCCAAGGTTAATTTTAGGGGCGAAATTTAGCCCATGGGCTATTTTTCCATTTTTTTTGCAAAAAAATATTCGCCAATTTGCAGTTTTTGAAGCCCCATTTCGCCCAATTTTGACAGGGTAAACTTTTTTTACTCTAAAACTCGCCAAATTATTATATAAACTATATGAAATCCTTATAAATTGAAATAATTTTAGAAAAATATTGCCAAATATTTTATAGTTGACATTTTAAGAATTGGTAAGATTCGCCAAGGTTTATACACTTTTAAATAAGTATGGGTCCTTAAAATTATCCCTCTCTCTCTCTCTCTCTTTCTCTCTCTCTCTCTCTAACCCCCCTCCCAGCCCCTTACCCCTAACTAACCCCACCTCCTAGCCCCTTATCCCTACCTAAACACCCCCCATTTCTAATCCCTAAACCCCTAACACTTGGGGATTGCTTGGTTCCCTCCTAGTGGAGGTACTGGCACAACACTAACCATTTGTTGTTGCTGGGGGAAGGGCCGAGTTAGGACAACAGGTTGTGGTTGTTGTCCTCCTCGCTGTGCTAACATGCGATGAATATCATCCATATGAGGACAAAGATGAGTAGGATGATCCTCTTTGCAAATTTTGCAAGGATACTTGTTTTTCCTATTTTATTGATTTCCTCCTGTAGGGTTATTCATCTTAGGTGCCTCTCTTGTCCCGGGGTTTGCATTAGGTTTCTTCTTTTGCTTCTTCTTTTTTCCTTTCGGGTCCATAGTTTGAACTATAAGGACTTTGGAGGTTTGGGCAGGAGTTGCAGATTGTTGATTTGCCTGGCCAACTGTGGGTTGTGGGTTTTGAACTGACATTTGTCCCAATTGCTGGGTAATTTGTTCAAGTTGGTTCATGGATCCAATCACACCATCGATATGAGGTCCTTTTGGCGGCCTAGCTAGATCAGACGCAGGTCTTACAACATGGGGTATTAAGTCATAAAGTGTGCCAGATTGAGAATATACTAAATCCATATGGTGAGCACTTTGAATGAGTTGTTCTTCAGTCATGGCTCTTGACATGGCTACATCTTTGGAAAGAGTAGGTAACAGTGATTTAATGAACCAATTTGCTAAGAATTGATCAGGGATTTCAGCTTTTATAAGCCTTCGACGTCTCCTCCACTCGTGGATATGATCTAAGAAGTGAGTAGTGGTGGATTGCCTAAGTGAAGTTAAAAGTTCAGTTCCTGTCTCATAGTGGATAGGTAATTGAAAATGTGTCAAAAATGCCATAGCTAAAGATGAAAATTCTGTGAATGTATTGCGGGGAAACTCAATTTACCATTTTGTAGCATTTCCGGTTAGGGTCCGTTGAAACAACCTCAACCTAGTACTATCATCAACTAGGGAATTAGATGAACACCACAAATGGAATGCCATCACATGATTTGATGGATCTTCCCCTGGTTTTCCATCAAACTTGGGTATGTCTGAGGATAGTTTGGTTGGCATGGTTGGCCACCCATTCAAATGCAGAATAGGGTCATTGGTCAGCCAGGATAAATTCGGTAGATTCAATGTAACTAGAAATGGTGACTTGGATGATGCCAGAGCAAATGCTTGATATCCAGGTGAAGCTTGATGGCTCCACTGCTGTGGTCCTCAGGCTTGAAAAGTATTCCAAGCAGGGTTACCTTCTTGCGGAGATTGCATCCAAAAGGGTGGGTTATTTCCTGAATATTGTCCATTCCATTGAGGGATAGGATGCATGTATGGATTTCCCCCTTGTGGAGGTATGTTCCATTGAGGTTGGTTACTTGGTGGAACATTGCCACTCCACTGTGGCATAGGATTAATGGGTGGATTTCCCCCTTGCGGGGGTATGTTCTATTGAGGTTGGTTACTTGTTGGAACATTACCACTCCACTGCTGGTTGGGATTCATGGGTGGATTTCCCCCTTGCGGGGGTATGTTCCATTGATATTGGTTACTTGGTGGAACATTACCACTCCCTTGAGTGTTTCCTTGGTTTGGATAAGTGTTCCAAGGTTGATTTCCCCCTTGCGGGGGTGTTTCACAAGAAGATTGGGTACTTCTTGGAACATGCCCACTCCATGGTGGAATGAAGTTGGTGGATGGGTTACCTCCTGGTGTGCTACCTATTGGGGGTATGGGATTGCCCCTAGTATTTGTGCTAGGAAAGTTTGGATAAAGGTTTCCCAAGGCACTTCCACTAACTTGTAGAGTATTACCCCAATTAGCATTAGTGTTCCATGGTCCATTAAGTCCACTAAGGATGTTGAGATTCCAAGGCGAAGGATTCCCCCCAGGGTTAGGATTTGGAAAAATGTTTGGTATTATGCCAATAGGATTTTGGTTGAATCCTGAATTGTTTTGACCTTGAGTAGCCAAACCATATGGGAAACCCAAGTTTGGTAAGGCATACCCTCCAGTAGGGATTCCTGCAGGCAAAGTGGATTTACTTCCGAGATTGGGACTCGAAACTATACCAACTGGCACTGAAGTGCTAGTTTAACTTATGGTAGAAGCAGGTAAACTAATTGGTGGAGTTGTGGTAGAGGTCAAGTTGGAAGTATTGCTACCTCCAGCAACTATTTGAGGTTGTGATGATGTGGTCCCTTGTTCTCCTGATGAAGCCATAGGGATGTTGGGAGTATTGCTACCTCCAACACTTGTTTGAGATGGTGCTGATGTGGTCTCTTATGCTTCTGATGAAGCCATGGGATTAGATGTTGAATTTAGCATGTGTGCCAAGTGTGCCACAAGAGGATTGATGGTGTTCAAAGGTTCACTGATGTGGAGTACCACTGGGTTTGAAAGATTTGTCATAGGTGGATTTACAGGATTTGCAGTGTTGTCTTCTAATGTTTCAATTGAAATTGGAGCAAGAGGATCAACAATTTCTATATTTTCCTGGGTAGGTGATGTTGTAGTATTGTTTGATGTGTCTCTTCTCTATTATTGATTATTGAAGTTAGAAGTGTGTTGGTTTCAAATTCAAAGTGTCTTGTATTCTGTAGTCGTCTCCGCAATGGGGCGGTGCCTTCAATTTTTGGTGACTCACCTCGCTGCTGCCGTGACTGGTAGGTCGGGAGAGTAGCCACTTTGAAGAATTTTGATAAAAGGATGTATTTGAAAATATTTTTGCAAACATAATCAAACAATCTTATGGCTTTCTAGACTCAACAAAATAAAAAGTGTCCACACAGTAAAAATTCCTTAGATATTTCAAGCAAGCAAACTTACTTTTCCAAAGAACCGAAGCTCAGTGAAAAATTGGATTGTAGGGCCTTCCGAAACTAGTAGTTGTTGAGGGATTTCATGTCCTCATACAATTTCTAGGAGTGAAGGTGTGAGAAATAGTTACAATAAACTTTAATCGCCAGGGGTACAAGTGTTGGTTCCTGAACACTCACCCTCCCAAGGAGTAAAAGTTCCAAAGTCTGTCTCAGGTATTGCAAGTGTGTCCCACTCACAACAGCTTATGTGATATCCTAAGAATAGCCACTAAAGATACCACTTCACAATCGATGGTCGGGCGGACAGTTGTAAGTCGAGGACAACTCTTATTACCAGAAACTCTAGAAATAGTGATGTCACCCCGAGGACTTGTTAGTGAACATAAAATCCCTTCGATAAGCTCATGTTCCACTAAATAAGCAAGAACGAAGAACCACCCTTACTTATCCAGATTGACCTCGTGCTTGACGCATGTTTCAGAAGTGCTTTCTTGACAAGCGTTTTTTGCTAGTAATGGATTTACTCTCTTTAATCAATGCTAGTTTCAAAGTTTTGCAGCCCAGGAGTGTTAACTCTCCAAACTTAATCCAGGGCACTAATCTAATCTTGTTGGTGATATGAAAATCAAAATTTTGTCAATTTTAGATTAAGCGCCAATTTTAAGTGTAGTTTGCTTAGTTTCATGAGTGGAAATGAAACTAATGGTGTTTTGACTCAAAAATTGAAAAATGAAACAAACAATGCAAAATGCTCACTACTCTACCTTCCAATTCGATGAATATTCTAAATTAAGGAAGAGTGAGAGGTTCGTGAGTTTCTTTCAGTCATGCAAAAATTTTTAGTAGATGTTGTATGTTCATGCACAGTTTTTTTTATTTTTATTTTTATTTTTTGAAATATGGATGATAATTGATGTGTAAAGACCAATATAACCCAAATAGATATCTCAAGTAAACACAAATCTAATTCTATTACATGGGGGATCCCTGTTTCTCAGTCACAAGATTTTTATAAGGCCCAAGTGAAGAGGATATGTAGAGCCATTTGGAATGCTTTTGAATTAAATCCTAAACTGTTACACGTGAGATCCACTTTCTCGTTCACAAGATCGCCATAAGGCCCAAGTGAAAAGTATACAGTGGCTCATAAAATTGTATGCAAAAATTAAATCTACTCTATTACAAGTGAGATCCACTTTCTCATTCACAATATCATCATAATATGTGACTGAAAAGGATATGGTGGCTCGATATAAGATGCTTTGAAAAATGAACTCTTAAACTATTACAAGCGAGATACACTTTCTCATTCCCAAGGTCATCATAAGATGTGAGCGAAGAGAATATTGTGCCTCATACACAATATATCTCAATAAAACTGAACTCTAAAGGTGCAACTCTCTCTAATTTTTCATGAAAATCATGAAAATATTCTAACTTCAAAACAAAATGCAACTAATTAAAGTTTAATTCTGTTTTTTGGGAAGAAATTACTTTCAAATTATCTCAATCATGTGATGTTCAAGGTGTTCTTCAAATGCAAATTTTTGTGAAAGGATCTTTCAAGTGTGTATGGTGTTTCCAAATGTGTATGGTTTATGTTTGATTAATGTTTCCAATAAGCATACTCTAAAGGTTTGAAAAATTGAATGTGCTTAAAGTGTTTTGGTGAACAATTTCTTAAGTGTGCTTTAGGAGACTTGCATCCATGTAAAAAGACATAAATGTAGGTTAAGATCAGTCCTTAAGCATGTTAAAATAGGGATCTATCATCTCATAAGGTTGTAACCAAAATAGATCTACTACAAATTGAAAAAGATTGAAAATTAATTACAATTTGGAGTAGATTTAAAGGTGTTTGGAAGTGAATTCCAAGTGTAAATGTCTTGATCCAAATGTTATGAAACTTTCCTAACTTTTCAAGAGGAGTATAAGGTTGATACCAATCTGCATATAATGCTCTAAAAAAGTGTTTAAATTTCATCCAAAACAGGTCTCCAAATAGATCCAAAAGTTAAAGAGGTCTCAACCAACTAGTGTAAGATTAGAAGCTTGAATTAATGTGTTTGGAAGGTGTGTAAACTTAGAGGAGATTCAAATGAAGTTAAAGATAATTCATAAATATTTCAAATCAGGGATATATGATCTAAGATTCTCTCAAGCTAGAAGATCTATCACAACTTGAAGAAAAAATTGAAAAGAGAAAGCAAATTTGGAGCAATTCTTAAAATTTTTGGAAGGTCATTCCAATGGGAGATATCTTTGATCCAAATGATGCAAAAAAATTTCAAAGGTTCTCAAAAAGGAGTAATAAACTAGGTATGATCAAAAAAAATATCTTAAGCTAAAGAACACATGCAAATATGTAATAGATCCATCACAATTTGACAAAGAAACTCAGATTTGGGGTAGATTTGAAAGTTATTGGAAGATGCATCCAAAGGTAAATATATAGGACCAAACAATGCAAAGCATATGAACACTTATCAAATGAATGATAGACTGATCATGAGCAGCAAAAGGAGCTTCCAAAACAGGTCTGCAAATGCACTTTCTAAGCCTTCAAAACAGATCTAAAACAAGTCTCTTACAAACTAGTTGGATGAGCTGCAAATTGGAAACAAAAGATGTAAATCTTTAAAGCCAAGAAACATGAGGAAAGTAGGGATTTAAATTGAGTGAGAGGATGATCATAAGCATCAAAATAAGCTTCTAAACAGGTCTCCAAACATACATATCAAGCCTTCTAATAGGTTCAAACTTCAAGAGATCTCATCATACATTTCAGCATGTGCACATTTATGAAGCAAAACAGAATTGAAATTTTCAGCAAATATATGAACAAAGGAGGGATTTGATATGATCAAAGGAGGATGGAAATTCAAGTTAATCAGCTCATAAACCAAAGCATACAACAGAACCACTCCAAGGGAAGAAAAAACAAGCATTAAAGGCTGCAAAAATCCCCAAAAACGAGTTCTAGAATGCACAAAACAAAATGAGATCTAGAATGGGATTTTGAAGCATTTGCTGGAAAAAAGGTGGGAGGAGGCCAGTTTGGAGGTCATCTTGCTGGATTTATGGATCTTGAACTAATCTTTAAGCTCCAAGTGAGTAGATCTAAAGGATGGAGAGCACTGAAAATGAAGAAAAATCATGAAATATGAGGAAATTTCAAGAGATTTCAAGCCATATGGTCGCCAATCTGATAATAGATTATGTTGTTTGCATGTAGGGAATTAGATCTGAAACACATCAATATATTTTACTAAGAAATGGTGAATTCCTATGTCAGCAACATGAAAATATTATCACAAGTTTACAAAGATCTATATTCATTAATCAAAACTCATTAAGATCTAGATTCATTTAAGAATTAAATTCATGCATGATAAGCCAAATTCAAACTTTTAGATGGTAGAAATTTGAATCCATTCATATTAAAACTAAGAAGAAGTACATCGTTACCGATGATCTTGGTGTGAATCCCTCTTCCATTTCTATGAGCTTCCCTTCCTTCACCCTTGCTTTTGAAGAATTAGAGCTCTATTCTCCTCCTTTAGAATCTCTCCAGCATGCCTTTGCTCTTCCTTTTGTGTGCTCTACAATGCCTCCCATGCCTTTCTTATATAGCATTGGGAAATGAGCCCTAATGTTTCTCTTTTCAATGTGGGATTATCCCTTTTCATCTTTTTTTATTATTTTAGCTCAAAAACCCACTTTTCCATAGTTTTTAGGCTTTTTGCACAACTTTAACATACTTTAAGTACAATTAATGCACTTTAATTATCTTCACTTGTTGATTGGTGTAGCTGAGTTTTAGACCTTTTATGAGCGGTTCAATCACTGAAATTGGTATTCTTAGGTTTTTACTGTCTTCACCTAATCCTTCCATTTATGGGAGAAGTGATTAGATCAGAGAGGACTTGTCTCTGAATGTACTTATGTTTATGTCTTCATGTTGGGGGCGCATGGTAAAAATGTGCTTCTTCTGTCATATGACTAGGGTGTTAATTTGATTGTTAACACTCAACCTAGTAGGTTCCTTCATTTAGAGATATTTGAGATCCATTCTAAGGATAAAAGGAGAATTCGCAAGTACAGTTTAGTTCAACAGTTTCTTATTACCCGTTTGTTATTTGTAAGTTCTTTTCCTTCTATTTCCATGATTTTATTACAGTTTCACATAGCAATTATTATTACGCTTTTGTGATCTATAAATATTTTTCCTTATATTTACATGATTTATTAATTTTGTGATTATTGGTTGTGAATATAATAGGATTCTTTGACATATGTGATAGTGGGCCCTAATTTGTTTAAGTTATTAGTATTTTGGTTTTATGATCCATGTTTTGAAAATAGGTTTTATTTCAGGTTTTAGAATTTCAGGGATTGCTTTTCACATGGGTTCTTGTATATGAATGCAGTTTCCCTGGGTTTTGGGAATTTAGGATTGCTTTACACAGATTCTGATATGTTTTGTTTGCTATTTGGTATTCTTTGGTTACTTTAAGAGGGTTTTGTAGGGTGTTAAGTCTTCTGGATTGATGTTTGCATGAGTTTTAGACCATACATGTTATGTTTCATGGTCTAGATTTCTATGCACGTTCGGTGAGGATGGGTTCTTTGGACATCCATATTTGTCAAAATATTTTTGACAAATATAGGTAAATTCAATTTTTATTTTATTTATTTTATTATATTTTTGTCTTTTCTACATTTGTTTATAGTTTCTTATTTTTAACCATCATGTTTGCAAAGGTTGTCTCTTGTTCCTGGTTTACTTGTCTCTAAATTTCTTGTGTGGAAGACATTTGACATTTTCAGGATCATGTATCTCTAGAATTTTGACATGGTGACAAGAAGAAACCAACTGATGCCGAAGACTTAACTGCTTGATGTCTATATTTTCCAATCTATAAGTGACATCGATTTTTGCTACATCCATATTTTGCTCAATATTTATATGTTGTTGCTAACCCATATTTATGTAACAACTATTTCATATTCTTATATCCTTCATGTGTCATGTCATGTATTTGTTTTGACACTATGGGCTTATCATGATGATTATATACTTTATTCTTGGAAGTTTTTTTGTGCATATTAGTTCTCTATTTACTACACTTTTCCCACATGGGTCTTTGTGAAGAGTTGTGGGACAACTTGGTGATTTCATTCCTTCCCATATTAAGCATATTGGAATTTTTATATTTGGTCATTCAACATTGTTCCTTTCTACAACGTATCATTGACAGCAACAAAGTTGAAACCTATTTACCACTTTATCAGAGATGGTTGAACTTGCAATTAAGAAGGAATGTAATGTAATAAAATACCATATAATGTCACCTCCTACATATTAATGTCATGTAATTAAATCCATCTTATTTTGTAATGTCGTGATTATCTACATGATGCATTTCTAATGTATAGGACCATCTAGAATTCTTGTATTCACTATGAGTTCTATCGCAGGGTGCATCTTTTAGCTTGGTTGTGAAGACTACATCTGAGATACATTTACAATGTATAGGACATACGGTGTTTTGTATTCATAATGAGGTCTATTGCAAATTTATTTCAACCATCAACTGGGTTATGGTTGTGTAACTGTATGCTAGACACATTTCATGTTGTATAGCATATCCAAGGAATTTATATATACCATGAGGTGTACTGCAGATTTCTTTCATTGTTCACCTTGGTTCGGGTGCAATTAGATGATTCAATAAGAATCAGTTGCTCCATCTTTCAGCTTGGTTGTGAAGACTGTCTACTAGAAACATTTTTCGTTCTATAGGCCATTTGATATTTTTGTACACTTAATGTAATCTTCAACATAGTTCTTTCATCATTCCACTTGGTTCAGGTGCTATCTTCATCAAATCTATGAGGCAAAGTGTGTTCATATTCACATCTTATTGGGAATTCTGAAAGTTGTTATGAAGGGGGATGTTAATGTAATTCCATATTCCGACATTATGTATTCTTTCTCCCTAGTCATCATTAAGGGAGAATGTTAAAATATGTAATGATTACTAGTGTGGTATTGAGAAATATGCATTAACATATAACCACCATATAACAATGGATTACTAACATAATAACCATAATAAACTAGTTTATTTTCTATCAACACAAACATCATATAATAAATTACATATAAAAAAAAAGAAATATAAAGAGAAAAAAGAGAACCAATTTTGCATGGTGTCGCCACCTAAAATACACTTGAACACAGGTAAGTCTCCCAACCATTGTGTGTGTTCTTGAGGGAAACTATGAGTTATGAACCCAATGTCACGTCGGTCCTAAACTCCTTCGTTTAGACCACAACTCTTAAAGGTCGAGGGGAGTTGTCCCTATTACTAAGTTTTCTTTTTAAGAACTTGTTTTTGGGAGTTGTAAATTACTAAAAATTGAAAATGATAGTCAACGTGCAGTGATGCAATTATTTCAATGATAAGCAAACCTTTTAACAATCAACCAATGATATGTGCAAGAGAGAAATAATGAATTAATCAATAATACCAGTGTCGTCTCTACTCGGGATATGGAATCACAATAAAAATTAAACAAGTACTTTTCCAAAAGTATTAACTCATTCACTGACAAAATACAACCAGAAATAATGACTTCCGAAAAATGGACAAATAAACGCAAATGCTTGGAATGAGATGATCAATATATCACATAAGCATTAAAATGCAGAATATGAACAACTTAATGAATCAAAGACACATCAAATAAGATTAAGTTGTAAATGAAATAATTTGGAAGCAAATATTGTGAACAATAGTAACAATGTTGTGCAAGTGGTCCTGTAAATTTGAATAGATTTTAGGTCTCTCTTTAAATTAGAGAATTAAGTTTTATTGTTGCAATAAAAAATGAACTAATCTATGTGTCTACCTCGAGATACTATCTCCTTTGATTAGAGAGAGATGCTGCGTCCTCAACCTGAGAACACAAGGTTCCGAACTAGCTTCACGGGTCAATATCGAAACTTGATGGGTGCTCAAATGGAGGACACAAAGTGCCACAAGGCTCCCCACAACCTCTATCCCACTAGCTCCATAGGTCAAGCTT
Organism: Larix kaempferi; assembly: GCA_027924585.1. Classification (NCBI taxonomy): domain Eukaryota; kingdom Viridiplantae; phylum Streptophyta; class Pinopsida; order Pinales; family Pinaceae; genus Larix; species Larix kaempferi. Next base: position 1,142,663 of record BSBM01000286.1, read on the forward strand.
ATTTTTCTCCGTTCTAATGAAGATTTATTTCTCTGTGCCTATTAAACTAGCCAACACAAATCTTTTCTCTTTCTTGTCACCCAAGATCGGTCGAATCGACGAGGGGAGAGAATACGGGGCAAAGAAGGGGCTTAAGTTAAATTTTATCCTTTAAGCAAAAAAAAAAGCAATGCAAGGCAAGCGCAGTATCGCAAGTATGGGAAGAGCCTCTTCACTTGTGAGGTGTGGGAAAAACAAAATTACTTAAAAATGATTAAAATAAGTACAAGCCAAGCGCGATTTCACAAGGATGGGTAGAGCCTCTTCACTTGTGAGGTGCGAGCAAAGTAAAATAGCTTAAAGAAAATTAATGGAAAATAAAATGCAATCCAAGCGCGATTTCACAAGGATGGGCAGAGTCTCTTCACTTGTGAGGTGTGGGAAAAATAAAATCAACAGAGAAGTAAAATGCTAAACTAGAAGCAAACTAACAAAACCATGCAAGGATGGGAAAAGCCTCTTCTCTTGCATGCAACTAAAATAAAACTAACTAAGATGTAAATGCTTGAAATGAAAGACAATAAAATCAAGCCCAAGAGACTCTCTTGGGCTTGTTACAATGATATATATATTTCAGCACTTAACAAATCTGGGAAAAGAGGGGAAAAAGAGAACAATTTGACCCTTTTTCGTGAGGGACTTGGAGTACTGGTCACTCTTGGGTGTCTTTTATGCTTTCTACTGGTCAAATTTTGGCATTCCCTCCTCTTGTAAGATTAGAAACCTGCACAAAACAACAAGCTATTATAGTACAAATGTGATAAAAATGAGTGTAGAACAAACTTGAAATTTTTGCATATAAAAATCAGAAATTTTTCTAAGGGAAATCTAGCATGTAAAAACTTGAAAAAAGATGAAATAAGAGTGTTAAAGAATCTTGTAAAATATGCAAAGAAAGAAGTGTTATTTGAAGATGCCAAGTCCTTCAAATATTGCTGAACAACGGGGTATCCCACCCGAGAATCCCACTCTTCAAACTTAGGCAACCTGTAACAAAATAGCTCAACAATGCAAATGGGTTGAGAAATCAACAAAGAATTGAGAAACAAGATATTTAAAGTAGAAATTTATTAACTTCTCAAATACTAAGAGACTTGACCCACATAACATGCAACAAAACTATTACAATTTTATTCTAAAAAAAAAAATTTGCTTGAGATCTACAAATGCAAGAAAAACTATGAATGGAACAATATCACCTCATCCACCATGCCAATGATAGTAATTCCTCCAAAGATTTCTTCTATTAACTTCTCAAAGCTAGAAATGAAAATGGCTCTCTTCTTGGGAAAAATGGGAGCAAGAGAGCAAAATGGGAGCAACAAGAAGCAAGAGAGAAAGAGCATAAGTGAATATAACCCAAATGAGGATGAATTCCTTGCTTAAATAGCCCAAGAGAGGAAGCAGACCCCTCTCGCATGATTTACAAATGCACAATGGAGAGAGGGGGGCCCAAGAGAGGAGGGCGTACTTCCTCAAGGAGGGTGCACTTGCTAGGAGAGAGACAAATAATGAGGGGGGGATACCCCCCTCTAATGTTTTTAACACCCAAAATATGCCAAAAGTGGGGGAAACCACCTAAGTGGGACCCCTCCCTTTGACTTTCCATCAACCCCACACATTTCATGAGGAGGAGAGCGCATTCCCTAGAGGGACCACTTCAAACAAGTGAAACATACCCATGGGGGGAGGGTCTTTATTCCTTTGTTTTTACCTTAGGTACATAATATAAGCTTTAGAACCTTTACTTGGCTACCCCAAGTGTCTATAGTCACTTTCACAAAATTTGGCTATCTAATTAAAAGCCCAATTTCCTTATTTCCTTGACTAACCTGGGAAAAAGTGTCTAAAACTATAGTAATACTTGTCCGAATGAATTCAAACTTGGTCCAAGGGTGTAGGGGGGCCCATTCCATTTAATTTAGTACCCATACCCCTATACAACATCAAAGAGGACCAAGTAACCCTCTTTTACATTACAACACTTTGTCCCGAGGGACAATTTTTAATGATAAAAAATTAAAAAATACTAGGAAAAACCTAATGAAATTCCACAAGACTCTGGATAATGTCTAGCATGGTAATATAGAACATTCCTAGGCCCCAGTCACCCCATGGAATCGAACACTAGAACACATTTCACCACTTTGGTGGTATTTTTGATTGAAAAACTCAAATAATTAAAATCACTAAAAAATAATTGTAATTATTCAAGTGAAAAAACACTCGATGAAAGGACTTCCCTAATGATAAATTCTTAGGTGACTAAGTTACACAAAAATAGATCTTCATGTTGACATATCCTTACAAAATCCCATAGGGGTGCATAAATTTCATGGAGAGTAGAAAAGAAGGAAAGCTTCCTCTCTTGAATTGTTCAGATATCCACATCATCATTTTCAGGACCTTGCATGCAATTAGGGTTTGCATGCATTTTGCATGCATACCAGTCACCAAGTTGATGCCTCCAGCACCTTACCCACCTTATTCTAGCACTCGGGAGCTTCTTACATCAGTTCTTTAGCCCTCCTAGTCATGAAGGCACCCACTTCTCACCTACTTCCAGAGAAGGGCGCACTTCTTCACCTACCACTGCAGTTACACTTCAGTTACACTCAGTTAGCTCTGATTCTCCTTGATTTGAGGCTAGTTTCACTCCCGACTGACTATTTCACTCCATTGGACCTCCAAATTGACTAGATGACTTGTTCTGACTTCAGTTAAGCCTCCCATGCGCCCTCCACTGAGTCTCGTTTCCTATATCAGTGCTACACACTTCAGTTACACTAGTTACATTCAGTTAGACTCAGATTGACACCTGGATGACTGGTTCTTGTGCAGTGATGACCACCACTGATTGATGATGAGGAATCCTAGTTGGAGCCAAGCTACACCATGCAGTTAATTCGAATGACCTCCTTAGTAATTCGAATTGCTCACTCATTGTTATTGTATTGTATTGTAATTATTCACCCTCATTGGGATATTGAGAACTGATTCATGCTTTGCATAGTTTTACACCATTTTTCTGAGTTTCATCTATTGTGGTTGATTTACTTGTTCATTAGATTTGCTGTGACTAATTTTACATGAATAAGTCAGTAAGTACTTCTTCTTCATCTTCAAGGCACACTCAACATGTGCATTGTACAACATTGTTCACCTTGTTGGTTTTGGTGATCAACATTCTGTCTCCAACTCAAGGACGTGTGCTTGATCATCATTTAGCATGGGAGAACCTCAGAATCTGTGATAATAAAACTCAACATGCCAAACATAAGAAACATGTGTGAAAAAAAAAATGCATATATTACAAAACCAAGAATGCTATAATACATAAATACATCTAAGTCTATACATATGCAACATAAATTCAATAGAATTAAAGAACAAAGATCAATGTGAGATACGTTACAGAGGGTACCCCTTTTGGAACCAAGAATTCCTCATCTGAAAAATAGCTTGAGTTGTTTCCCATTCACTGGAAAGTTCATGGGTTCACCATCCAAGTGGCTGAGGTGGAAAGAATTTGACCCTACTTCATTCCTAATGACAAATGGACCCAACCATAACTATCAAATTTTCCTTTCTTTCCTAGGTTTTTCTTTCTTTTATCCCACAACAAAATTGTATCCCCAATACTGAAAACTCTTTTCCTTATTGTCTTGCCAAATTCCCTTTTAACCTTTTCTTGGTTCTTACAATTTTGCTCACAAGCCTTCCTTCTACTTTCATCAAGTTCCATTACCTGATTAACCCTGTTTTCCTTTGCACTTTCACCTGAAATAGAAGTTTAAAATAGACCATGTACTGGAATCCGCGCTGGTAACTGAACATCCAAACCATAAACCAATTCAAAAGGACTTTTCCCTATAGAAGATTTCTTTGTTATTCTGTCAGCCCACAATGCATATTTAATTTTACTATCCCATGCCTTTTTGTTTTCTCCAACAATTTTCTTAACTATGGTCATTAGATTTTTATTACTTGATTGAGCTTGACCATTTCCTTGGGGATAGTAATTTGATGAATGATAAATAATAATGTCGCACTCAAAGAAAAATGATGACATCTTTGTAGAGCTAAAGGCTTTAGCATTATCTGTTGTTATTTTTGCTGAGACACCAAATCTTGTTATTATTTTGTCTTCAAGGAAATCCATGACTACTTTTTCAGTTGCTACTTTGGTAGGAATGGCTTCAACCTACTTAGTGAAGTAATATGTAGCTGTTAAGATCCATGAATAACCATTGCTTGAATTATCTTTAAATTGGCCTGTGAATTCCAAACCCCACTGCTGAAAAGGAGCTTCTACAATTACTGGTTGTAAAGGAAAGGAGGCTAACCTTTGTTTACCAGTGAAAAGATGACAAGGTTCACAACATCTCACAAACTTGTGGACATCAGAAGATATAGAAGGCCAATAGTAACCAGCTCTAACGATTTTATGACTTGTGGTTCTAGCTGTATAGTGACCACCACACAATCCAACATTTGAGACTTTTGGCTTCATCTTCATCCACACACCTAAGGATCAATCCATCTGTATTATTCCATCCCAGTCCCATTTGAGTTATGATGTACTTAGATGATTTTAAACTCAAGGATATTCTCCCATGACCCACAAGGTGATTTGGGCAAGTACCATGCTTAAGAAAGAAAATAATATTTGCATACCATTCAACTTGCTCTAGCTTTTGAATATTTTGTGAATATTCTGGTTCTTCATTTTGACACACCATATCTAAATATTTTTCATTACTTTCGGTCAACATTTGAGATAGAACTTGTCCTTTGAATAAATTTGTGGGCTTAATTTCTAATTCATACTCTTGTATTTTAGCAACCCATCTCCCTCTTTCACCTAACCCTTCTGCTGGAGACAATACTTCTTTGACTGCTAAGTTAGGAACATATACGATCACCTTAGAATACCCAATAAAAGTTCTGAAATGTTTAAGGGAATTAACTAAGGCATAAGCTTGCTTTTCTATTATGTGATACTTTAATTCATAAGCTTGCAGGTCCCTACTCATGTAAGCAATGGGTTGATCTTGACTTTGATCATTAGTTTGAAGAAAGAAACCAACAATGGTATCTTCAGAAGCAAAGGAGAAAATATTGAAGTCCTTAGAGTAGTCTAGGCTTACCAGGACAGGGGATTTAGATATGGAAGCTTTAATTTCCTTAAAATATTTCTTACCTTGTTCATCCCATTCAAATTTTGCATCTTTTTTAAGCAATTTATAAAGTGGCTTAGCTATCTTAGCATATTTTGGAATAAAACTAGAACAAAGTTAATCTTTCCATGGAAATATTGGAGGGAATTCTTTTATGTGGGAAAAGGAATATTTGCAATTTCTTCAACTCTCTCAGGATATACCTTTACTCCAACTTGTGAGACTATGTGGCCCAAAATTTTTCCTTCAAATACCCCAAAAACCGACTTGGTTGGATTCAACGAAATCCCAAATTCTCTACATCTTTCAAAAACCTGTTTTAGATGACCTATATGACTTTTCCCATCCTTTGAAAAAACCGTTAAATCATCTTGATATATTTCAATGATTTTTCCAATCAACCCTTTGAAAGCAAAATCCATGGCTCTTTGAAATTGTAACGTCCCCTCCCATGGACCCAATAAAAGGAAGGGAACATGATACCAATCTCTTCATTGTGCAATTGTCCCAAGAAACTAGCTATGTCGCTGCAACGTTCCACCCAACCATAGGTATTTTCCCATCCTGTATTATTTTAGCACTCAGAGACCACCCTCAAGCTAGACATGATTTCTACAAGGAAAAGGGGGCATTCATACTCATACACAGCCAAATAACCACTGCATCTAAGCCAAGCCAGTCCACAACTGGGTTTATCAGGCTAAATTTGAACCCTCTCCATTTCTAGATGCTTGCACTCAAGCTCAAGCCAAAGGAATGGATACCCATAACCCATACCCCAACATACTCTTTTATCACATAGCAAGCACAATCATTGGGCATGGATACACTTGTTTAACAATGGGATTTACAAACAAGATGGCCATGGGTTTTCCCCAAATTGTTTCCATCCAAAAACATATTGTGGGATGGGGAAAAACAATCACAGCGAGAAAAACGATTTCTCCCCCAACTATCTAAGCATTCAATAGCCAAAACGGTCTCTATGGAACCCCAATTCGTTCCCCCTTCTTCCCCACTGGTATGCAACACAAAAACGCCCTTCTCCTATCTAAGAAATGAAGGAAAACACAGAAATGGAGAAAAACGCCCAGCCAGGTCCCAACCCGTGAGAGAGCCAAACTGGTTGATGGATAATGGCTTGGGGATCAATTCATGGCTCTTTTCTTTCCCAAGAAGACCAACATGATTTTCCATGAAGGGTGACTTTCCCATACTCGAATTTCGATAGCCATACCTCTCCATTCCCAAGGAATTAACTACCTCAACCAACTCTTGGGAGAAATGAATGATTGGGTACAAAAGTCAACATGGGTACTTGTGATTTGATGGGTTCTCTCATTGACACTTGGCTTGACTTGATTATCAAGGGTTTGAATATTTCCCTCCCAATTCCTTGTAAAATCATGCCCCCATCTCTTGTTGTATTGCATAGCTAGTTGTGGGTATTTTATTAAATGCATATTTACAATTCCCATGGCTCACTAGCACACGCATAGCATAATATCAAATACTTGCCTCTTCAAGGCTGAGCGTTCACTAGAGGGGCCTTGGCCTTGAGCTCCAAGCTAGAAATCATACATAATATGCATACAATATTTACATTACAGCCCAAAATATCCTAAGGGTCGAAATGGGGACATTACAGAAATGTAGCCCCAACATTAGTTAAACCAAAAGGCATTCTTAAATACTCAAAGGTGCCCCAAGGCGTAATAAATTTAGTTTTATGCCTATCTTCCTTTTTTCCCATGACTTGGTTATAACCAGAAAAACCATCAAGCATTGACATCATTCCTGAACCTGTTACTCTTTTAAGAAGTGTTTCCATTTTGGGAAGGGGATAGTTTTCTTTATCACAAACAACATTTAGATTCTTGAAATCCACACATAATCTGATTGAACCATTCTTTTTTCTAACCACAACAAAATTTGAACACCAAGAGGAATATCTTGTTGGAGCTATTATTTTGGTAGCCAATATTGTTTCTAACTCTGATTTGACCAAAGGAGCTAACTTGAGATTAATTTTCCTTAACTTTTGCCTAATTGGCTTAGATCCTTCTTTTAAGGGAATTGTGTGCTGAAGGATATCTTCCATATAGACTTTAAGCTCATCATATGTTAAAGCTAGGACATCCTTGTAAGCCCTTAAAAGATTTATTATTTATTCCTTTGTTTCTTTAGGGGTACTTTTTCCAATTTTCACCATTCTAGGATCCTCACTTGTCCTTGTGTTGATTTAAATATGGTCTCCTGGGTTCATATTTTATTTTCTTTATTTTTGTTGACCACCATGCCTATCAAACAGTTGCTCAAATGCAACTATAGTTCTAGATTTTGGGTTAACTTGTGGATCACACTCAGGTTAATTGCGACCCTCTTCTTTACAATCAACCTTAAAATCAGCAAACTCATGCAAGTTGTTTAAGAAATTAATGACTTGTTTATCATCGTCGAAGACTTCCCAATGATCCATATTATCAGGAGTTGAAGGCATAAATATGATTTCCATTCTAATTTCTTCCTTATCCAAATTTTCCAAAGGTTGTAAAGTAGAAGCAACAACAAGTTCATCAGCCTGAGAATTAAATTCCCTTGGAACAACAGTAAGATTCAATTCCTCAAAGAATTCCATATTGTCCCATACTGCATCCCTATACATTTTTAGTCTTTCATATTTGCATACAAACTGACCTTTGACTTGTGACACAATCAAATTTGAATCCCCTTTAATATTTAGCAATTTTATACCCATTCCCTTGCAAACTTCCAAACCAAGCAACAAAGCTTTATACTCAGCCACATTATTAGTGGCATCAAATTCCAATCTATATGAAAACTTGTGGACTTGACTAGAAGGAGACTTGATGACAATACCAAAACCTTTACCAGATCTAGACTGTGCACCATCAAAATGCATATGCCACACTTTATCAAAAAAAATTATTTCATCTTCTTCTCTTATAGGTTCTAGAAAATTAGCAAGGATAGCATAATTCCCCAACCCATCTTCTTTATACTTAAATTCATTCCTTGGGTACTTGGGATATTCTATGTGATACCTTCGTTTTGGCTCCTTGTTTATTTTAACCATGGTTCCATCTACAATAGGAATAGTATCATATGTAAGGTCCATTTGTATATTTCCACCAAAATCAACAACAGTTTTTCTAGAGATTAGCATGCCCCAGGCATCAAGCACATCAACAACTACTACATCCATCGTTAATTGAATGTCAGGAAACACAACCAAATGTACTTGCAGATCCTTTATCAAACCACACACTTCCATATTTTTACTATCAATGGAACAAATGTTATGGTAAGGCCTTGCAATTCTTAAGTTAAGTTGTTCCATCACTTTCTTAGGGATAACATTTGAAGTTGCATTGGAATCAAGCATACAATTGTAAAGGTTGGATCCATTCACAAGCAAAGTGATGAAAAATGGTTGATTATTTTGATTTCCTCTATCAACTACTTGCAAAATCACAGGTGCATATTGGAAGGCTGTAACTTGTGGATTTTCAAAATTCCTTTGATGATTCTTTGCCATGTTGGCATCGCTTGGAGGGGGGGGATCTATAACTTGGAGAAGGCTATCCCTTTGACCCTCCATCTTCATGTACTCTATAAAAGTAACAGGTACTTTTATGTGACTCACCCAATCTCCTAAATCAACATTAACATATTTTCTTGAAGAAACAAATTCTTTTGGGGCAGAATATACATTGGGGATGCTTGCTTGTGTATTTTATTGATTGTGTTTTCCTCTCCTTTGGTAAGTGAACCCTTTATGTCTTGTCATTTCTAAGACTTTCCCTTGAGTGGGATTTTTTCCATAGACTTTAGTTACCTTATCAACCAAATCACTCAGATAATCCACTTTACTTTGTCCCATCAACTCTAACCATTCTTCTCTTGCATAGGCTCTTCATCACTACAAACATTAATCTGCTCGTTTTCTAATGTAGAAGGATCACCATTGCAAAGTTGAAGGAAAAAATGGCAAGTTGACTCTTCATGAAAACTCCCACATGGTCTACAGTATGGAATAGCTTGATGATCAACATAGTTGGAAGAATCTAAAGTGTTGGGGGGTCTTTGTTCTTGAAAATGAGGCTTTTTTTTCCATTTCTCATTATGCTTAGGATGGACTTTATGTGTGTGCGACCTTTCCATGGCTATCAATTTGTTTTGCATAGTCGTCATCTGAATCGCATGGTTCAACTGCATTTGCTTAATCAACTCATTGATTTTTTCAACAGATTCACTTGGTGATTCATGAACTTCATATTTATTTTTCCTATCCTCATGAGGTTTTGAAGAAGTTCCCCTTGTAAAACTAGGAAGATTAGACTTTCCAGAATTTTGCATGTCCTTATCAATTTTGATTGTCGTTTTTTGTGCATCCCTTAAATTTGTTGGTTCGTTATCTCTTAACTCATAGAAAATTTCTCCAACAAAGTATTCCATGTAATAAATCAAAATTGTGTGATCATGAGGATTGATATTTTGAGTAATACTTTTGAACAACTCATTAAACATTTTATTGAACTCTTCCATAGTTTAATTTTCTTTTTTCTTACTTGAATGCAAATCAGCCAAAAGATAATGATTATCCTTTCTATCACCCCATCTATCATTAAAGGCAGTCAATATATCCTGAAGGGTCTTAAACATATCATCATCATGTTCAGTGAAACAATCAAGGGCATCTTCTTCCAAGGACAAGACAAAGAGTTTCATTTTTACATCCTCATAATTATGGGCGTTGCACCACTTGCTAATACATGAGCTGAAATTTAGAATGTGAACCTTTGCACTAATAGCATTGTTTCCCTGAAAAGAAGGAAACTTCTCAAGAGCTTTGTTAGGAATAGGATGAGGAAAACCATGGATGGATGAAAAATCACATGGGTCATATATAACATCCATTGGTGAAGTTATTAAAGGATTATTATGAGTAAATAACAAATGTATATTAGAAATTGCTTCTTCTCCAATATTTGTGAGGAGTCTACAAGGATCTAGTCTGTTTAATCTCCTCCAAAAACCCTTTCAGGTTCAGGGAGGGGGCCAAACAAACCCCTATAGTTTCTCCTATTAGAATTCTTTACGAAATTTGAAATTGGAGTCACCACTTGAATATTAACCAATGCCTAACAAATTATGTTATAAAAAATATTAATATTTTTACAAAGTTAAAATTAAAATTAAAATTAAAAATCGATTAACCAAGGACAACAGACTTGTCCCCGGCAACAACACCAAAAATGTTGCTGCCTAAAACACACTTGAACATGGGTAAGTCTCCCAACAGTTGTGTGTGTTCCTCAGGGAAACTATGAGTTATGAACCCAATGTCACCTCAGTCTTAAAATACTCCGTTTAGACCACAACTCCTAAAGGTTGAGGAGGGTTGTCCCTATTACTAAGTTTTCTTTATAAAGAACTTTTTTGTGGGAGATGTAAATTACTAAAAATAGAAAATGACAGTCATCGTGTAGTGATGCAATTATTTCAATGACAAGCAAACCTTTTAACAATCAACCAATGATATGTGCAAGAGAGAAAGAATCAATTAATCAATAATCCCAGTGTCATCTCTACTCGGGCTATGGAGTCACAATAACAACTAAACAAGTACTTTTCCAAAAGTATTAACTCATTCTCTGATAAAATATAACCATAAATAATGACTTCGAGGAAATGGGAAAATAAACGTAAATGCTTGCAACAAGATGATCAATATATCACATAAGCATTAAAATGTAGAACATGAAAAACTTAATGAATCAAAGATACATAAAATAATATTAAGCTGTAAATGAAATACTTTGGAAGAAAATATTGTGAACAATAGTAACAATGTTGTGCAAGTGGTCCTGTAAATTTTAATAGATTTTAGGTCTCTCTTTAACTTAGGTAATTAAGGTTTGTTGTTGCAATAAAAAATGAACCAATCTATGTGTCTACCCCAAGAAACTATCTCCTTCGATTAGAGAGAGAATGTTGTGTGCTAAACCTGAGAACAAAAGGTTCCCAACTAGCTCCACAGGTCAATCCCGAAACTTGCTCGGTGCTCAACTGGAGGACACAAAGTGCCACGAGGCTCCCCACAACCTCTACCCCACTATCTCCACAGGTCAAGCCTCTTTTTCTCCGTTCTAATGAAGATCTATTTATGGGGGCATATTAAACTAGCCAACATAAATATTTTCTCTTTCTTGTCACCCAAGATCGGTCGAACCGACGAGGGGAGAGAATATGGGGCTTAAGTTAAATTTTATCCTTTAAGCAAAAAAAACAAAGCAATGCAAGACAAGCGCTATATCTCAAGGATGGGCAGAGCCTCTTCACTTGTGAGCTGCGGGAAAAACAAAATTACTTAAAAATTATTAAAATAACTACAAGCCAAGTGTGATTTCACAAGGATGGGTAGATCCTCTTCACTTGTGAGGTGCGGGAAAAATAAAACAACTTAAAGCAAATTACTAGAAAATAAAATGCAATCCAAGCGTGATTTCACAAGGACGGGGAGAGCCTTTTCAGTTGTGAGGTGTGGGAAAAAGAAAATAAATAGAGAAGTAAAATGATAAACTAAAAGCAAACTAACAAAACATGCAAGGATGGGAAAAGCCCCTTATCTTGCATGCAACTAAAAGCTGTAATATCCCGATTTTGACCCCATTACATTAAAAATGTAATTGGTGTAAATATGCTAGTTTGAATTCCTAGTGCGGAGCTCAAGGCCAAGGGTCGACTAATGAATGGATAGACATGTATGATGTTATAATTTATTTGGACTGTTTGGTTGGATTTTATTCCGACTTAGAGTATATGTGAATATTATGTGCATACATAATAAAACGTTCCAACAACGGCTGTGTAAGGAGCACAAAAGGGGCTATGATTCCACCAGAGGGGAAGAGGAAGGTGGGATATGGGAAACCAAATCCTATGTTGCCAAGTTTCAACCTAGAACTCTCACCTCAATTATGTCATGTGTTGAGAATAATCCAATTATCTCCTTTTTTTGACCATTTTCCAATGATTAATGCATGTGTGTGGTTGGTGGGAAAAGTCACCTCATATAGTTATTGTAGTATGGGATTGAATGCATTTTTGTGATAGTTTTGTCATGACAGAAGTCAATCTATAGCTACCAGGAGTCCTTTCCCTACTGCTAGAATTTATGTCAGATATCTTTTCACCAATTTCCCATATCCCTTAGAGTCAACCCTCATTTGTGTCATTCTCACATGCAGGTTTAGAGGTTGCAAAGCTCTCCATTGATGTCCATGAACTTACAATGTTGTTTTGAACCCAGAAGTTCGAATTTGGAGACCATGTTGCAGATTGGGAAGTGGTTTTTGGTTGGTTTTAGGTGAGCAGAGAGGTTGGGCAAGCTAGGAACCCTTACCCTTGATTTTTGCGGCTCGTAGGTGCTTGAGAAGCCACATGTTGAGGCTAAATGAGGCCCTTGTAGAGCTCTGTATGATCATTTGGTTAAGCACAAAGAGCAGAATGGGTTGTGGGTTGAGAGATAGAAGCCTATAGGTGTTTCCTTCACCCTAGTGGCCTCATAGCCCAGCTTGGGGGTGGCCTCTCAACAACAGAAATAGTATATATTGGACAGTGTGCCTATGGTTGGATGGAAAAGAGCTCTTACACAACTAGTTGCTTGGATCTCCGTTGGGTAAAGATAAGTATTTTTATGTATTTACATCTGGAAATGTTTAATTTGATGCCTATAATGCTTATGCTTGTAATTACATATTAGATGTGTGTGTGGATATATTTGAATTACACTGTGCATGTTTATTTAAATTTATTCACACATTGTATTGTTGAAAAACATATTATGAACTTGGGGCGAAATTTTAGAGCTCAGGTTTGCCCAACGTCCCCTCCCGATGGTCGGATTGGGTGAGGGGGACGTTACAAAATACAACTAACTAAGATGTAAATGCTTGAAATGAAAGACAATAAAATAAATGCCAGGGGACTCTCTTGGGCTTGTTACAATGATATATATATTTCAACACTTAACAAATCTGGGAAAAGAGGGGAAAAAGAGAGAAATTTGACCCTTTTTTGTGAGGGACTTGGAGTGGTCACTCTTGGGTGTCTTTTATGCTTTCTACTGGTCAAATTTTGGCATTCCCTCCCCCTGTAAGATTAGAAACCTGCACAAAAAAACACGCTATTATAGTACAAATGTGATCAAAATGAGTTTAGAACAAACTCGAAATTTTTGCATATAAAAATCAGAAAATTTTCTAGGGAAAATATAGCATGTAAAAAATTGAAAAAGATGAAATAAGAGTGTTAAAGAAGCTTGTAAAATATTCAAAGAAATAAGTGTTAGTTGAATATGCCAAGTCCTTCAAAGATTGTTGAACAACGGGGTATCCCAACCGGGAATCCCACTCTTCAAACTTAGGCAACCTGTAAAAAACTAGCTCAACAATGAAAATGGGGTGAGAAACCAACAAAAACTTGAGAAACAAGATATTTAAACTAAAAATATATTAATTTCTCAAATACTAAGAGACAACCCACATAACATGTAACAAAAATATTACAATGCTACTCTCAAGCAAACAACTTTGCTTGAGATCCACAAATGAAAGAAAAACTATGAATGGAACAATATCACCTCATCCACCATGCCAAGGACAATAATTCCTCCAAATATTTCTTCTATTAAATTCTCAAAGTTGGAAGTTACAATGGCTCTCTTCTTGAGCAAAATGGAAGCAAGAGAGCAAAATGGGAGCAACAAGAAGCAAGAGAGCAAGAGAATAAGTGAATCTAACTCAAATGAGGAGGAATTCCCTCCTTAAATAGCCCAAGAGAGGACGGATACCCATGTTGCATGCTTTCCAAATTTCATAATGGAGGGAGGGAGGGCCAAGAGAGGGGGGCGCACTTCCTCAAGGAGGGCGCACTTTCGAGGAGAGAGACAAATAATGGGGGGGATACCCCCTCTAATGTTTTTAACACCCAAAATATGACAAAAGGGGTGGAAACCACCTAAGTGGGATCCCTCCCTTTGAATTTCCATCAAACCCACACATCTCATGAGGAGGAGGGCGCATTCCCTAGAGGGACCACTTAAAACAAGTGAAACATACCCATGGGGGGCCTTTATGCCTTTGATTTTACCTTTGGTACATAATATAAGCTTTAGAACCTTTACTTGGACACCCCAAGTGACTGTGAGAATTCTATATAGGTTGAATACCATGGAATAATTCTAATAGCAAAGAATATTGAAGCAAAGAAGTCCTCACAAGAATTATTCAAAGATATGAAAGAATAAGAAGAAGAAATATTGAAACAGAAACATAGGAGAAGGAACTCAATTGATGGAAATATCATCTCATGTATTATTCCTCAATATCAATACAATATATAATACATCTCAATAGAGAAAACAAAATTCCTTAAATGCAAGTTGTAAAGCAGAAAAAACTAAGGCTTACTAAAGGCATAAAACCCCCTAGGTTGCAAAAGTTGTTTCCAAAACTGTCTAAAGGCTCACGAATTGGATGAATATGGCATGGAAGCTCATGAGTGATGTAAATGGAATGTAATGATGGATTTAGGAGAGAATAAATGATGTGGAGGTCAAATTGGTCAAACGGAAAGAGTTTCCAAGTCAACTAGCTTTACCTTATCCACTAGAAAGTAGAAAAAACAAGATAAAGCTGTCTAAATCAGGAAAGCGTCTTTCTAATTCAAGAATGGAATAAAATCAGACAAAATCCAAGGAAATCTTATCCAGAATTTGTCCAAATTCATTTTTTTGACTTAGAATAGCAAGTGGTCCACTAAAAGACAAAACTGACCCTATTTAACTAGTCAAAACTTAGGAAATTAATCTAAATGACCAGTAAAATATATCCTAAGTATGGAATGGGTTTTTAAATGTTCCAAACACCCCCCCCCCTTAAGCCTGACTTTATGAGGTGAAATATCAGAAATATAGGGCCTAAGCAACAAGGATTATGGTCACCCCAATACAAAAAATTATTAGCCATGTAAGTGAGGAAAGAAAGAAAACCACTTGGGAAGAAAACCTCCCCTCAAGATCATGGAATACACCATAATAATGCTCTCCAAACTCCAAGCAGGTGAGAACTTGGTCAAATGTATGGAGGAATATTCTTCTTGGGAAGAAGTGGAATGTGCTAACTAGACTTGATAATCTTGAGATTAGATCCAAATGAGAATTGATGATGTCCTCCATATTATGTGCAATAGGTGCCAATAATCATGCAGTGAATTGGAAGCATGACAGAGAGAGCGAAACCAGTCACTCCAAATTGCAATTTTACCTCCATAGAATTCAATAATACACCAAAAAGAAACCCAAAGAGAGGTTCTGAGTGTGTATGATCTGCAACAATTGGTTGATGATTCGAATCAGAAGACATATGAGAGAACTGAGAGATGTCTCCAACTTCTTGAAAACGTGTTGGCAATCATGTAGGAACTGGCAGGAGCATGGATCGAGGAAGTGAATGCGCAACCAACAACCTCAACTATATACTGACTTCCAAATAACTATATATCACCTTCTTGGATACCATTGACCAGCAAAAGATACTCAATATATGAAGTGTAAGAGGAGAACAATGATGAGAGATGGAAAGATCTGAGTTCTTCTTCAACAATAAATTTCTGTTATTTGATCTTCAGTACCTGCAAGACAAACTCTCTAAAACTTATACTAAAAGACTAATTTAATTAAGAAATCCAAAGTATCTGATACTATGTGAGAATTATATATAGGTTGAATACCATGGAAGAATTCTAATAGCCAAGAATCTTGAAGCAAAGAAGTCCTCACAAGAATTATTCAAATATATGCAAGAATAAGAAGAAGAAATATTGAGACAGAAACATAAGAGAAGGAACTCAATTGATGAAAATATCATATCATGTATTATTCCTCAATATGAATACAATATATAATACATATCAATAGAGAAAATAGAATGCCTTAAAGGCAAGTTGTAAAGAAAAAAAAGTAAGGCTTACTAAAAGCATAAAAACCCCCTAGGTTGCAAAAGTTGTTTCCAAAACTATCTAGAGGCTCACGAATTGGATTAATATGGTATGGAATCTCATGAGTGATGTAAATGGAAGGTAATGATGGCATTAAGAGAGAATAAATGATATGGTTGTCGAATTTGTCATGTGGCAGGAGTTTCCAAGTCAACTAGCTTTACATTATCCACTAGAAAGTAGAAAAAACAGGAAAAAGTTGTCTAAATCAGGAAAGTGTCTTTCTAATTTAGGAATGGAATAAAATTAGACAAAATCCAAGAAAATCTTATCCAGAATTTGTCCGAATTTGTTTTTGTGACTTAGGATGGAAAGTGGTCCACTAAAAGACAAAACTGGCCCTATTTAGTTTGTCAAAACTTAGGAAATTAATCTAGATGACTAGTAAAATATATCCTAAGTATGGAATGGGTTTTTAAATGTTCCAACAATGACTATAGTAACTTTTACAAAATTTGGCTCTCTAATTAAATGCCCAATTTCCTAATTTCCTTGATTGACCTGGGAAAAAGTGTCCAAAACCATAGTAATATTTGTATGAATTACTTAAAACTTGGTCCAAGGGTGTAGGGGGTCCCATTCCATTTTTATTGAGTACCCATACCCATATACAATATCAAAAAGAACCAAGTAACCCTCTTTTCATTACAACATTTTGTCCTGAGGGACAATTTTTAATGACCAAAAATTAAAAAATACTAGGAAAACCTAATGAAATTCCGCAAGAATCTGGATAATGTCTAGCATGGTAATATAAAACATTACTAGGCCCCAATCACCCCATGGAATCGATCACTAGAATTCCTTTCACCACTTCGGAGGTATTTTTGAGTGAAAAACTCAAATAATTAAAATCACTAAAAATGAATTTTAATTATTCAAGTGAAAAAACTAACGATGAAAGGACTTCCCCATTGATAAAGTCTTAGTTGACTAAGTTACACAAAAACAAACCTTCATGCTGACATATCCTTACAAAATCCCTCGTAGGGGTGTGGAAATTTCATGGAGAGACGAAAAAGAAGGAAAGTTGCCTCACTTGAATAAGTCATTAAGTACTTCTTCTTCATCTTCAAGGCACACTCAACATTTGCATGGTGTTGGAATATCAAGCAATACTGAGAGTGGGGGGGTGAATCAGTATTTCCACTATTCTTAAATTTTATCACAATTTAAAGCCGAATCAACAAAGAAAATAGAAGACACAATTTTATCGTGAAAGCCCAATTGGGAAAACCACCAACTCTTTCTAATACTGCAAAATTATATTTACAATTTAATTTGCAAGCTCCAACTTGTTGGATGCACCAACACCCAATTTTCAGCTACAACTGAAGGATGCACCAACACCCTATTTTTGTTAGCTACAACTAACTGGATGCACCAACACCCTTAGCAGGCTACAACTTTCCCTAGCACCACCCTTCCACCCTTGTTTGTCTTCTTCAGTCTTCTAGAATTTATTACCTTCAACTCTGGGTCTTTATTGGTCTCGTCCTGTTCTTGTTGCTCCTTCAACCTAGAAATCCGAGACATTTATTATATTTTGATCTTCTGCTTATATATATTCTTCATCTTTTAAACCATACATCCTTTCAGAATGAATTCATGCCCTTTCATTTTTATGCCTCTTCAAAAAAAACTTTGATAATTTAATCTTTAATTTTATTACAGAATTTTAATTAATTAGTTAATTAAAACACTTTGGTCATCTCAGGCATGTAGGCTTCTTCTCCTATGGCGAACCCTCAAGCCTACGGGCATCATGATCCTTCACCTGCGGGCACACTCCATCTCTTTGCGAGTTTGTCATTAAGCCCCTGTGGGCATATCATAAGCCTTTGCGGGCTTATCAATCATCTATCTGCTTGGATACCTTTATGCTTTGTGCATGCTTAACCCTAACCCTCTCGGGCATAATAAAGCTCTCAGGAGCTTTTTGCTTCAAACCCGTGCGAGTATTTCTAAGCCCCTGCGGGCATAAACAAAATTTTGCGGGCATAACTCTAAGCTTATGTGGGATAAATCAAGCCCCTGTGGGAATTTGGGCATCCCATAAGCCCTTGTGGGCTTAACCTCATCTCCTAACCCCTTTTGCGGGAATTTTATAAGCCTTCTGCGGGCATAAATGAGTCCCTTGTGGGCATCTTTAGACCCCTTATGTGGGCATCTTTAGCCCCCTTATGTGGGCATGTTTATAAGCCTCCTCCAAGAATATTGGAGGCCCCTTGCGGGCATACTAGAGCTCCCTTGTGGGCATAACATAGCCCCTGCAGGCATCTTCCTAAGCCTTTGCGGGCATAATATAAGGTTTCTTTCAACCTTATTTTTCACCATTTTTGCAGACCAAGATCTTGCACGTGTGAGCTCTAGAGGAGAATATGAACGCATGACTAGATGACCAGTTCATCAAAGGACAAGACCATGCCAACTGGTGAATTTTATCAGCATAAGGAGACCTCCTTGCGGGCATTTCTAATTGGCCTCTTAGCCATGCGAGTTTGAACTTAGCCAAATTTCTGAATGTGCAAAACAACATTTTTCTTATTTTGGCAGATTGATTTCTTTTTCCTCACGCACTTCTAAATTAACATGAGAGCATGGTTAGGTAGAAAAAACACCAACCTACAAGACGACCATATGGTGTGGGAATTTTCTTTCACCTACAAACTATGGCGGGCATTTTTCAAAGGCCACCTGAGCCAACTTTTCCAACACTTAAGTCATTTTCAAGAATTTCTCCAAAGTTTATCCTAAAACCCTATTTTGGAAGACTTATAACTTTCTCCTCAGACATGCTTAAGGAAAACTCATACCATGACTAGATAGCTACTTCAACAAGCTATAGCTTGGTATGATGGTGTAGGCATTTTTCTCAAAACATGAATTATGGTGGGCATTCCCTTAGAGCAATTTTGACTAATTTTACATACTTAGTCAATTTCCAAATTTTCACAAACTTTCCATTCTTTTCCAGAATGATGTCAGATTGCAACACTGACTTAATGATGGCATCAAGACACCATCATGTGTCTTTCTAGCTTAATCACACATGCCACATTACTTCCTTTTTTCATTAAAGAATACTTTTGTCATCAGTGACAATTATATTCAACATTCTCCCCCTTTGTCATTGATGACAACAAAAACAACAAAAAATTCCTCTTTTTTTTCTTCTTCTCTCCCTTTTGACATTAATGACAAATATTCTTAGTTCTCCCCCTGTCAACTAAGTCCTCCCTTTTTGACAGGGTTACAAACTTCATTTTATTTTAATGAAGAGAGATAGCTCCTATTTTTTTCCTGAGATATGCAAATGACTCTCTAGGCAGAGGTTTAGTAAAAATATTAGTTATTTGTTCCTTTGTGTCAACATAATCCAGTTTGACAGCATTTTGTAACACTTGTTCTCTTAAGAAGTGATATTTGATTGGAATATGTTTTGTTTTGGAGTGCATGACAGGATTTTTGGATATGTTAATGGCACTTGTATTATCACAATATATAACTATGGGATCTTCATATTTTACAAGTAGATCTTTCAATGTTTGTTTCATCTAGATGACTTGTGTACAACATGATGCAACAACAATATACTTAGCTTCTGTTGTAGATAGTGAAATCGAAGACTGCTTTTTGCTTAGCAATGATACCAAGCAATTTCCTAAGTAAAATGTTGCTCCACTAGTTCTTTTTGTGTCATCAATACTTCCTGCCCAATTTGCATCTGTCTATGATTTTAGAGAGAAGTCAATGCTCTTTGGATACCATAGTCCATAATCCATAGTACCTTTTAGATATCTGAGAATTCATTTTACTGCAGCCACATGTGTTTCTTTTGGTGTTGACTGAAATCTGGCAACCAAACCTACAACTTGCATTACATCTGGTCTTGTAGTTGTTACATATAATAAGATACCAATCATTGACCTGAACATGGTATGGTCTACTTCTAATGATTCATCATTTTTGCTTAATTTGCAACTAGCAACCATAGGAGTATTAACAGGTTTGGATTCTTCGATTTTGAATTTTTTCAACACCTCTTTGATATATTTAGTTTGGGAGATGAAGATCCTTTTTTCCGATTGAGATACTTGTAGACCTAGAAAGAATGTTAGTTCCCCCAAAATTGACATTTCAAATTCCTTCTTCATTTTTGATGCAAAGTTTACCGTTAAAATTTGTAGATCACTTCCAAATATGATATCATCTATGTAGACCACAACGATGAGCATTTTTTTATTTTCAAATTTTATGTACAAATTAATGTCAGTAGCCCCTCTTTTATATCTTTGTTGTTTTAAATATTTATCAAGTCTTGAAAACCATGCTCTTGGGGCTTATTTGAGACCATAGAGTGCCTTCTTAAGTTTGCAAACATAATCTTTATTTTCTGATAGGAGAAAACCCTTAGGTTGTTCTATATATACTTATTCTTCAAGTTATCCATTAAGAAATGCAGATTTTACATCCATTTGATACACTTTGAAGTCTTTGTAGCATGAAAAATCTAAGAACATTCAAATAGCTTCAAGTCTTTCCATAGGTGCAAAAGTTACACCTTCCACTTGAGCATATCCTTTGCACACTAACCTGGCTTTGTTCCTTATTACATGACCATCCTCATTGAACTTGTTTTTAAAAATCCATTTGGTCCCTATGACATTCATGTCCTTAGGTCTTGGAACAAGTTCCCAAGTTTGGCTCTTTTTTATTTGATCAAGTTCTTCATTCATAGATTTGATCCAATCCTAACTTTTGCAAGCTTCTTTAAAAAATTTAGGTTCCATTGTCGGCAATAGTGCTTGTTCATCATCTCCAAATAATCTTCTCCTTGTTTGAACTCCTGTATTTTTGTCACCAATAATTTGAATTTCAGGATGATTCTTTTGAGTTCTTCTGGATGGTGTCTTTGTGTCTGATCTAGGAGATTCTTCGTTCTCTTATTTTTCTTCAATATTACCTTCTTCTTGTGAGTTTTCTTCTTTTTCCTCCTCATCTATTTCATCATCATTTTCTTCAATGTCCACATTTTCTTGGATTTGTATCCTTTTAGGATTAGTGTCATCTACAGTTACATTTGCACTTTCTATGATCTTGTGCAACCTTAGATTATTGTTAACAATCAAATTAACACCCCTAGTTATGTGATAGAAGAGGCATATGTTTACCGTGCACCTGCAGTAAGAAGACATGATAGAATTTCATTCAGAGACGGATCCTCTCTAAGAAATGCATTAAAATGCATTAATTATGCTTAAAACCATTCTAAATGGTGCAAAAAGCCTAAAACTATGAAAACTGGGTTTTCAAGTTAAAATAATCTAAAATGAGGAAAGTGGATTATCCCACACTCAAAAGAGAAGCCTAAGGGACATTTCCCAATGCTATATAAGAAAGGCTTTGGGGCATGGTAAAGACACACAAAGGAAGAGCAAAGGAATGCTCGAGAGATTCTGAAGGAGGAGAAAGAGCTCAAATTCTTCAAAAGCAAGGGTGAAAGAAGGGAATCTCATGACAATGGAGGAGGGATTCACTCCTAGGTCCATGGTAAGGATGTATTTCTTCATTGTTCTAATATGAATGGATTCAAGTTTCTACCATCTATGAGTTTGAATTTGGTTTATCATGTATGAATTTAATTCTTGGATGGCTTTAGATCTCAAGTTTGCTTATCTTGATTGATGAATAGATATATATCTTTGGAAACTTGTGATAATATTTTCATGTTGCTGACGTAGGAACTCACCATTTCTTAGGAATATAGTTAAACTAGTGTAGACACAACCTTGCACTAAATACTATTATTAGATTGGCGACCATACTAGC
This sequence comes from Larix kaempferi, assembly GCA_027924585.1. Classification (NCBI taxonomy): domain Eukaryota; kingdom Viridiplantae; phylum Streptophyta; class Pinopsida; order Pinales; family Pinaceae; genus Larix; species Larix kaempferi. Next base: position 1,164,799 of record BSBM01000286.1, read on the forward strand.
TTGTTGAATTTTCTTAATTTTTCCTGAATTTTCTTCAAGTTTTGAGGTGTTCTTCCTTCATATCTGCTCCTTTGTAGCTTAAAGATCATTAAAAGAACTAAAGATTCAGCTTGAGAAGCTCAAGATCAACCTAAATAGACCTTTAATTCATCAAGTTCTCTCAATCTGTAGTCAGATGTGAGTTTCTTGGGTTTTTATTTAGGGTATGTTTGAAATTTTGAGTTTCTTGAGGTTTTTGAGATCTAGTTTTTAACTCTGCTTTAAACTCTGCCCTGTCTCCATTTCAAGAATCAAGTTATTTTACACTCAGCATTAACAATTTCTTTCAAAATATGCGTTTAAGGAAGCAGTAATATTAAAAATATCCGCGTTAAAATTGTCAAAGCTTCAATGTATGTGTGTAGATGCTTGCAGTAATGCATGTGTGGTAATATTTTCAGATTTAGCTGACAATTTGCAGAGATTTCTTTAATTAACTTTCAATCTCTGTGTTTTTCATTCAAGCTTGACCTTGAATTTTAGGCCTAAACCTTGTGTGAAAATGAAGTCTGCTCTTTAGCTCTACGTGGAAAAACTATGAACCCCTTTGCGTTTAATTGTTGATGCATTTGTATGGTGAATGTGTGTTTTAACTCTGAGTTAAAGGTTTGCCAAGATTTGAGGTGCAATACTTGCTGGTTTCTTTAAACTCTGCCATTAACTTAAACCTCTGCTTTTAAGATCTTTAATATATGAGTCTGTGCGTGGAAATTTTATCGATCTCAGCCTCAATCTTGGCCAAAATATCAGCATTAATCACTGGAAAACACTGCTCATGGATAATGGTCTTGAGACCGCTGCGTGTTTCCTTAAACTAAGCCATGATCTCAAACCTCTGTGCGTTTTCACTCTACCACGACATTCAAACTCGACATCTTTTGTGAATGCATTGGACAAGGACCTGATTGGTAGACCTCTGCATGCTTATTCATTATATTTTTGCAGCTTGTAGATGTCCATTACTGAGTTTCCATTCAGAAATTTTGAGTTTGAATGGTGAATTTCTTGATACTGGTGAGTTGGTCGCTTCTAAATCCCTCAAATCTCTGCGTGAATGTTAAATATCCGCATGAATTTGACAACGATGTCTCTCAGCTCTGTCTTTGCAAAGAATTTGATTTACAAGTCCCTAAACTCCTGATCTTAGCAGGTGAATGCTCATTAAACTCTACCACGATCTTTAATCTCCGCGTTAAGGTTTTTAGTCTCTGCGTTAAAATCTTTTGAAACTCTAACTGTAGATCCCTTCCACTTCTACGTGAGATGCGTTGATAGCTCCTCTCAGTCCTGGGTAGGTCGAATTTGTCCTCAACTATAGATGTGGGCGTTTTCATTTCCAGAATCACAGGGCTTTCTTGGTTGAATGCTGTATGGTGATGAGGCTTTTCATTTTTAGCATTTATTACTAGATAGTGAGTGTGTTTTCCATTCGAGGCTGTATGATCCAGGATTGACTGCTAATTAATTAACTGCTGTATTGTTTGAAGGAATTTTGATTGTATGAATGCATGATTCATTTCCATTATATGCATTTTCGGCTTCAAGATTGTAAACCTTTGCGTTGAAAGAACCTTATGCTCTGCCCTTTTCAAACTCTAAAACGTTGCATACCCTATATCGACCGGTGAACTAAACTCTGCCAAAAGCCTTGAAACCCAGCTGAGGACGTTGAAGGATTTAAGCTTTAAGCACCAAAAACTCAGTTTAATTTTTTTTTTGCATTCAAAATTATTTTTTGAAGTTTTTCACACCTTTCATTTTGCATTTAAAAATAAAAATGGCAAAAAAATTGAAGTTTTTGAAACCTTTCATTTTGCATTTAAAAAGAAAAATGGCAAAAAAAAATTTGAAGTTTTTGAAACCTTTAATTTTGCATTTAAAAAAAAAAATGGCAAAACAAATTTGAAGTTTTTGAAACCTTTAATTTTGCATTTAAAAAGAAAAATGGCAAAAAAAAATTGAAGTTTTTGAAACCTTTAATTTTAGATTAACAAAGAAAAATTCTAAAAACAATTTCTTTTTTAATTCTTTAATTTTAGATTAAAAAAGAAAAATTGCAAAATTTTTTTGATTTTTTTAAAAATCTTTGATTTTAGATTCAAAAAGAAAAAATGGCAAACAATTTTTGAAGTTTTGGAAATCTTTAATGTTGGATTAAAAAAGAAAAAAAAATTGCAAAAAATCTTTTACATAGTCTAAAATTTCGATTTCAAATCTTTAGTTTTGAACAAAAGAAAAAAAAAATTGATTTTTTTTTTACAAAGCTGGAGAAGTTTGGATTATATTGACATATGCTTGGAGTTATATACCTTTGAAGGTGCCATGCACACATATTTGCATTGAAAAAGTAAGCATTGAACATTACTCGTTGAGTCATTTTGAAAATATTTTCCCTCCAAAACTGAATGCAAACTTTAATTTAGTTAATTTTGTTTTGGTCGTTTAAGTATTTTCATGATATTTATGCACAATTAGAGATGATTGTCGTGTCATGTTTCATTTTTCTTATGATAAATTGTGCATGAGCCACCATATCCTCTTCACTTGGGCCTTATGGCGATCTTGTGAATGAAAAAGTGGATCTCAAGTGTAATAGTCTAGGATTTGATTTTTCAAACATCTTATATCAAGCCACTGTATCCTCTTCACTCGCACCTTATGGCGATCTTGTGAACGAGAAAGTGGATCTGAAGTGTAACAGAGTAGATTTGACTTTTTGCAAACAGTTTTTCGAGCCACCATATCCTCTTCACTTCGGCCTTCGGGCGATCTTGTGAATGAGAAAGTGGATCTCAAGTGTAACAGTCTAGGATTTAATTCACAAGCATTCCAAAGGGCTCTGCGTATCCTCTTCACTTGGGATTTTAGGCGATCTTGTGAATGAGAAACAGAGATCCCTCATGTAATAGAATTAGATTCACTTTTACTTGAGATATCTGTTTGGGTTACCTTGATCATCAAACATCAATTATTATCCATATTTCTGAAAAACTGTGCATGAACATAAGAAATCTACTAGGAACTTTGCATGTCTGAAAGAAGCTCATGAACCTCTAACCCTTCCTTCAATTAGCATATTCATAGAACTGAAAGATAACATAGTGAGCATATTGCATTATGTTCATTTTGTTTTCGAGTTGAAACACCATCAGTTTCATTTCCACTCCTCAAAACTAAGAAAACTACATTAAAAATTGGCGCTTAATCTAAAATTGACAAACTTTTGATTTTCGTATCACCAAAAAGATTGGGTTAGTGCCCTGGATTAGGTTTGGAGAGTTAACGCTCCTGGGCTCAAAACTTTGAAACTAGCATTGATTAAAGAGAGTAAATCCATTATTAGCAAAAAATGCTTGTCGGGAAAGCGCTTCTGAAACATGCGTCAAGCACGAGGTCAATCTGGATAAGTAAGGGTGGTTCCCCCTTCTTTCTTATTTAGTGGGAGATGAGCTTATCGAAGGGATTCTATGTTCAGTGACAAGTCCTCGGGGTGAGACCACTGTTTCTAGAGTTTCTGGTAATAAGGGTTGTCCTCGACTTACAACTGTCCGCCCGACCATCGATTCTGAAGTGGTAACATTAGTGGATATTCTTAGGATATCACATAGGATGTTGTGAGTGGGACACACTTGCACTTGAGACATACTTTGGAACTTTTACTCCTTGGAAGGGTGAGTGGTAAGGAACCAACACTTGTACCCCTAGCGATTAAAATTTATTGTAATTGTTTCTCACACCTTCGCTCCTAGCAATTGTATGAGGACATGAAATCCCTCAGCAACTACTAGTTTCAGAAGGCCCTACTAGTTTCAGAAGGCCTTACTGTGTGGACACTTTTTATTTTGTTGAGTCTAGAAAGCCATAGGATTGTTTGATTATATTTTCAAAAACTTTTTAAACACATCCTTTTATCAATATTCTTCAAAGTGGCTAATCTTTCGACCCGCCAGTCACAGCCGTATAGAGGTGAGTCACCAAAAATTGAAGGCCCCACTACATCACGGAGATGACTACAAAATACAAGGACACTTTGACTTTGAAACTAACACACTTCTAACTTCAATAATCAATAGTAGAGAAGAAACACATCAAACAAATACTACAACATCACCTACCCAGGAAAACATAGAAATTGTTGATCCTCTTGCTCCAATTTCAATTGAAACATTAGAAGACAACACTGCAAATCCTGTAAATCCTCCTCTGACAAATATTTTAGACCTAGTAGTACTCCATATCAGTGAACCTTTGAACACCATCAATCCTCTTGTGGCACACTTGGTACACATGATAAATTCAACATCTAATCCCATGTCTTCATTAGGAGCACAAGGGACCACATCAACACCATCTCAAACAAGTGCTGGATGTAGCAATACTTCCAATGTCCCCATGGCTTCATCAGGAGCACAAGGGACCACATCATCACAACCTCAAACAGTTGCTGGAGGTAGTAATACTCCCAACTTGACCTCTACCACAACTCCACCAGTTAGTTTACCTGCTTCTACCATAAGTTCAACTAGCACTTCAGTGCCAGTTCATATAGTTTGGTACAGTTTCGGGTCCCAATCCTGGAAGTACATCTACTTTGCCTACAGGAATCCCTACTGGAGGGTCTGCCTTACCAAACTTGGGTTTCCCATATGGTTTGGCTACTCAAGGTCAAAACAATTCAGGAGTCAACAAAAATCCTATTGGCATACCAAACATTTTTCCAAATCCTAACGCTAGGGGGAATCCTTCACTTTGGAATCTCAACATCCCTAGTGGACTTAATGGACCATGGAACACTAATGATAATTGGGGTAATACTCCACAAGTTAGTGTAAGTGACTCGAGAAACCTTTATCCAAACTTTCCTAGCACAAATCCTGGGGGAAATCCCATACCCCCAACAAGTAGCACACCGGGAGGTAACCCATCCACGAACTTCATTCCACCATGGAGTGGGCAGGTTCTAGGAAGTACCCAATCTTCTTGGGCACCACCCCTGCAAGGGGGAAATCAACCTTGGAACGCTTATCCAAACTAAGGAAACACTCAAGGGAGTGGTAATGTTCCACCAAGTAACCAATCTCAATGGAACATACCCCCGCAAGGGGGGAATCCAACTATGAATCCCAACCAGCAATGGAGTGGTAATGTTCCATCAAGTAACCAATCTAAATGGAACATACCCCCGCAAGGGGGCAATCCACCCATTAATCCTATGCCACAGTGGAGTGGCAATGTTCCACCAAGTAATCAACCTCAATGGAACATACCTCCGCAAGGGGGAAATCCATACATGCATCCTATCCCTCAATGGAATGGATAATATTCAAGAAATAACCCACCTTTTTGGATGCAATCTCCGCAAGGAGGTAACCCTGCTTGGAATGCTTTTCAAGCACAAGGACCACAACAGTGGAGCCATCAAGCTTCACCTGGATATCAAGCATTTGCTCTGGCATCATCCAAGTCACCATTTCTAGCTACATTAAAACTACCGGATTTATCCCTGCTGACCAATGATCTTGTTCTACATTTGAATGGGTGGCCAACCATACCAACCAAACTACCCTTAGATATACCCAAGTTTGACAGAAAACTAGGGGAAGATCCATCAAATCATGTGATGACATTCCATTTGTGGTGTTCATCCAATTCCCTAGTTGATGATAGTACTAGGTTGAGGTTGTTTCAGCGGACCCTAATCGGAAATGGTGCGAAATGGTACATTGAGTTGCCGTGCAATACATTCACAGATTTTTCATCTTTAGCTATGACATTTTTGACACATTTTCAATTACCTATGCGCTATGAGACAGTAACTGAACTTTTAATGTCACTTAGGCAATCCACTACTACTCACATCTCAGATCATATCCACGAGTGGAGGAGACGTCAAAGGCTTATTCAAGTTGAAATCCCTGATCAATTCTTAGCAGATTGATTCATTAAATTACTATTTCCTAATCTTTCCAAATATGTAGCCATGTCAGGAGCCATGAATGAAGAACAACTCATTCAGAGTGCTCACCATATGGATTTAGTATATTCTCAATCGGACAAACTTTATGACTTAATACCCCATGCTGTAAGACTTGCATCTGATCCAGCTAGGCCACAAAAAGGACCTCATACCGATGGTGTGATTGGATCTGTGAACCAACTTGAATAGATTACCCAGCAATTAGGACAAATGTCAGTTCAAAACTCGCAACCCACAGCTAGCCAGACGAATCAACAATCTGCAACTCCTGCCTAAACTTTCGAAGTCCTTACGGTTCAAACTGTGGACCCAAAAGGAAAAAAAGAAGAAACCTAATGCAAACCCTGGGACAAGAGAGGCACCTAAGGTGAATAACCCTATAGGAGGCAATCAGGAAAATAGGAAAAACAAGTATCCTTGCAAAATTTGCAAAGAGGATCATCCTACTCATCTTTGTCCTCATATGGATGATATTCATCACATGTTAGCAGAACGAGGAGGGCAACAACCACAGCCTGCTGTCCTAAATCAACCCTCCCCCCAGCAACAACAAATGGTTGTTGCGGCGCTATTACCTCCACCAGGATGGAACTAGGCAAACCCCCCACAGGGGGGCAATCCACCCAACGTGAATATCTTCACAATTGGTGAACATAACATCCATATCCAAACTAGGGACCATTCTTACAACATACCTTCAAAAGATGTTGAAGCAACTGGATCTCAGCCTAGTGGTTTTCTAAATATTGAAAAACCAACCATAGACATGGTGCCTCGACCTACAAAAGGGGTCCTCTGCAAAACAACACACAACCCTAATGCACGAGATGCTCAAAACTAGAATGTGGTTGAAGATTTAGCTCAAGCCCTTGTGCAATGTCTGCCTTGGAAGTGTTGCAAAGTTGTCCCACTCAGCGGAACGCAATATTGTCTGCCATCGGTGCTATTGATCCATCATACACCAATTTAATCACATTTGACCTAGAACAACCCACATGTAGGCTTCCCTCACAAATTGCTTTTCAAATTAAAGTAACTTCACATGGGAAGAATATTTTTCGAACCATTGTGGATGAAGGAGCCTCCACTTGTGTCATGTCACTAGCTTGTTGGAAAGCTTTGGGATCACCCACCTTAGTACCATCCCACACAATTCTCAAGGCATTTGATGGACATTCGTTCCCACCTCATGGACTTATCTTAGCTTGCCTAGTTGAACTAGGGGGGAAAACAATTCAAGTAGATGTTGAGGTAGTGGATGCACCCATAGACTACAATTTTTTATTGGGACGTAGTTGGATACACAAGATGACGGAGATAGTATATTCTGTATTCCAAGTCATTCGGTTCCCCCACCAAGGGAAGATTGTTACAATCGATCAACTAGATTATTGCTCACCTGAAACTGGTATCCATTTGAATGTACCTTATGTAGGGGATGCCACGACGGTTATTCAAGATGCTGAGGTAGGAATGTTTAAAGACTCGTCCCTTTTAAGAACTTTTCCACTTCCACCACCAATATTGACCCCTAACATTGCTCCAATTTTCACCATAACATCGAAGGTATACTTTCCATTAAGAACCTTTTCTAATTCCACTTCGGAGGTTGCTTCCACCTCATCGGTTGGAACCTCCAAATAAAACACCTTAGATGAAAATAATGATGGAAAGATACATACTTCTGCACACCATGAGGAAATGGAGAGTAGCGTTCCCTTTTCTGCCATGGAGCTGGCTTATCAAGCTATTCAAATGGCTTCGGTAGAACCGGATCAAAACCCTCCCAAGATGGAGGAATATGATCCCTATACTTCACCTTTTTGGGCCTTGAAATCTCAAAGTAACCATTATCTCCTAGATCAAACTTTCTCTTCAGATGAAGCCATCTTAGAGGCTATGAACATCTCAGAACAACCCTAGGACGATATGCATCACAAATCCTCATTTCTTCCTAAGATCGATTCATTAGAAGTTAAACCTGAAAATATTTACTTCGACGATGACATCAACAAGTACCCATGCCCTGACCCAATTCACAATGTGAGTTCAGAAGGAAATTGGCCGAAAAGGTTTTTCGTTGATGATGACATCAGTAAGTACCAATGAGCTATCTAGATACACAATGTGAGTTAAGAAGGCAATTTGGTGAACATTTCGAAAACCATCTGAATTGATATATCCATCAAACCTGGCATTGTTGAGCACATCAACATAGGTGAGAATTGTTCTCCGGAGGAAATAAAATTTTACACTGCTTTATTTAAAAAGTATCGTGATGTTTTCGCATGGTCTTATGCAGAAATGCCAGGCATCGATCCCAACATTGTAGAACATGGAATCAAAACTTATCCCAATGTTAAACCTGTGCGGCAAAAACTACGTCCAATGAACCCTAAGAAATCAGCTGCCATTAAAGCAGAAGTCGGAAAGCTCTTGAAGGATGGATTCATTTATCCTGTTCCTTTGACTGATTGGGTATCCAATCCTATTCTAGTTAACAAAAAACAAGGAACTATCTGGGTTTGTACCGATTTTAGAGATCTAAACTTAGCTTGTCCTAAGGATAACTATCCCACACCTTTCATTGATCATATTATTAATGAATGCGCCGGGAATGAAATCTTCTCATTTATGGACGACTTCTTCGGTTACAACCAAATCCAGATAAAAAAGGAAGACCAACATAAAACAACTTTTATATGCCCTTGGGGAACTTTTGCATATCGAAAAATGCCATTTGGCCTTAAAAACGCCGGAGCTACTTTTCAAAGAGCTATGTCATATGCATTTCACGATATTAAGGATATCATTGAGGTTTACCTTGATTATTTAGTAGCTAAATCTAAAAAGAGAGCTGAACATGGCGCACATTTGCAAGCCATCTTCGAGTGTTGCCGCAAGTACAACATTAGGTTAAATCCACATAAATGCATGTTTTGTGTGGACTCTGGGAGGTTACTTGGGTTCATAGTGTCCCAAAAAGGGATCATGGTTTATCTCATCAAGGTTGAGGCAGTACTTCAGTTTCCTTCCCCCAAAACAATCACTCAACTTCAGAGCCTTCAAGGGAAAGTTAACTACTTGAGGAGATTTGTCGAGAATTTTGCTGAAAAAGCTAAAGGTTTCATGCGTCTCTTAAAACAATATGCAACATTCACATGGGATGACTAAGCTCAATGTTCATTTGATGAACTAAAGAAAGCTTTGGTATCTGCTCCGGTGCTTAGTTCACCGAACTATAATCGAGACTTTTTGCTTTATTTGGCTGCCTCTCCTACCACAATTGGAATGGTCTTAGCACAAGAAGATGAATCCTCTCAAGAACATGTTATTTACTATCTTAGTAAGGTCCTTGCAGGTCCCTAATTGAGATATTCCCAGGTCGAGAAGTTGGCCTTGACAGCGGTCCATGCTGTCCAACCGCTTAGACATTACATACTTCCAAGGAAAACAGCCATAGTGAATGAAATGAACCCCATGAGACACATTTTGTCTCGCCATGTCATTGGTGGCAAATACTCAAAATGGATAGTAATTTTATAAGAATTTGACCTCGAATTAAAAAACGCTAAAGCCAAGAAGTTGTTGCATTTGCTGAATTAATGTCTAAGTTACCCATAGAGAAGGAGGGTACTATATCTGTTGAAACTTGGGCAGATGAACATGTATTCCTCATTGCACCTTCTGATCCTTGATATGGATAATTCATTATATATCTTCAAACCCAAAGGATCAATCCTCATCTTTCTAGTATTGAACGACGTCGTATTCGACATCGAGCTCGAAGATACCTCATCATCAAGGATACTTTGTACCATCGAGGAATAGACATGATATTAAGACATTGTTTAGTACACCAGGAAGCTGAACAAGTATTGAATGATTTCCATGCTGGATCATGTGGCAGTCATCTTTATGGGTTAGCAGCTGCTCAGAAAATATTGTGTGCATGATACTTTTGGCCTACAATTTTCAAAGATTGCATAAATGTTGTCAAAAAGTGTCACTCTTGCTAAATTTACACAAGAAAAATGCGCGCACATCCTGATCCTTTACACCCTGTATTAACCGTGGGTCCATTTTCAAAATGGGCCATTGATTATATGACAGTCAACCCACCTTTAGTCGATGGCCACCACTACATCATTGTAGCAGTGGACTACTACACCAAGTGGGTTGATGCGATGCCTACATTCAATTGCACAGGTAAAAATGCAACATACTTTCTATTCAATCATGTGATAGAAAGGTTTGGTGTACCCAAAGAGATCACTACCGACAACGGAAGTCATTTTTAGAATTCTTGTATGGATGAACTTACAAACCGGTTAGGATTGCGGCAGGACTTCTCCTCGCCATACTGTCCTCAAGCTAACGGACAAGTAGAAGCCATCAACAAGGTTTTGAAAACTATGTTACAGAGGATGATTAATAAAAAAAGAACAACTGGCACTTGATGTTGTTTACTGCTCTTTGGGCCTATCGAACAACTGCTAAAACTGCAACCGGATTCACTCCTTTCCAGCTGGTTTATGGAGAAGAAGCTGTGTTTCCGATTGAATGTGATATCCCATCATTAAAGATAGTTCTCGAACTCCTACCTAACACTTCTGCGGAAGAGGAAATACTTCTCCATCTCCATGCTTTGGATGAAACTAGAAGAGAAGCCTCTCTAAACATAGAAGTACATAAGAAGAGGGTCAAAACACAATATGACAAGTCCATTCGTCCTTGAGTATTTTCTAAAGGCGATTTGGTTTTAGTTTTTGACCAAGACCAAGATAAAATAGGAGAAGGAAAATTTGTACCTAAATGGTTTGGCCCACTTGTTGTCAAAATTGTGTTAAAAAAGGGAGCTTATGAATTGGTCAATTTTGATGGGGAACCGATGTCGGAGATCAGAAATGGTCTATATCTAAAGAAATACTTCGCGTAGGCATTGATGTTTCGCACCATTTGTTGTATTATGTTGTATTCTTTGTATAAAATTTTGTACATTAGTTATTTCGGGAACACACTTATCGTGCTTGGCATTGTCACTTTGGCAGATGACACAAGAATCTTTCACATATTTGGGGTATGCGGACGGTGCCAGCCGTAGTTCTCAGAACATTGATTCCGCTGCGTGGGTCGTTTTTACACCTAATAACGAAGTTCTTAGTTCAAGAGGCACTTTTCTCGGGTCTGCAACCAACAATGTTGCAGAATATAGCACAGTAATTGAGCTTCTTGTCGAGGCTATTACCCTTGGCATCTGACGAATAATTGTCAAACTGGACTCAAAGTTAGTTGTATCCCAATTAAACAGTCAGTGTCATGTTCGACATCTTACACTATTTAGAAAGTTTCTACGAGTACGTATTTTAGAACGTCAGTTCGAGTTTATTGAATATATACACGTTCCTAGAAGGCTAAATAGTTTGGTTGACTCTTTGGTCAACTATGTACTTGATTGGCATCTAAGTCATTAACATCATACCAAAAAGCAAGCATGTACATTATTTCATGGCCAATTTAATTGAACACATCATTTAAAGACATAAGTGAAACTGAAATAATCTAGCTTACATCATAACCCAAAAAGTGTGTAAATTTTGCACACACCAAAAAGAATAGTGTAAATACTATTTCCCTTTTTGATTCTTTTTCTTACAGATAAGACCCAACAAATGTTCATACAAACAAAAAAAAAATGAAAAATTTGGAAAAACTCGAAAACATGGGAAACTGTTTCAAAATTTTCTAGTTCGACATAGAAACTAATCCACAACTGGCAGATCAAAGACTAAAGGTTAATAGCTTCTAGGAACTCAAGATGAAAGGAAATGCTTCCTCTCATACATCGGTTGCACAACGAACATATATGGTAAATCATGAGTATTTTTACTTATATTTTATTCATACATCGGCTGCACAACGAACACATATGGTAAATCATGAGTATTTTTACTTATATTTTATTCATACCGTATCCTTTTGAAAGATAGAAAGAGGCATAATTCCTCAATTTTAGCTATCTTTTTAGATATGAAATGCACATCTGAACCAGTGTCTAACTAAATTGTTGGCTAGTGAAATGGTTTTTGATTTCAGGACTTGAAGACTTTGACAGTTCAATCTATTTGACTCAGGTAGTTGAGATAGACCATGATTCATGACGATCTATGATTTTGGCATTTTTCACAAGACTCAAGATGAATTAAACCTCATTGAACCATTCCTACTTGGCCATTTCCCCAAATCGGATAACTTCAGTCACATGGTATTACTTCACCATCCGTCGACACATAATCCTGCTTCAGATAGACTACCCCGGGAAGGAACAATTGTAAGAGTGTTCACAGCTAGCTTAGCCCTTGTTTTCAATAGGGATCTTTGCCTTGGCCTAACCCGTGCCCTTGACACATAGGCGTATGCCCATGCAACACTCGTTCCTTCCTATGTATCATAGCATTCTTTATTCTTTTTTACAAAAATGAAAAAGCATAAAAATTAAAAAACACAAAAATGCAAAAAGGGAGAGACTTGAATCACTTCATATTATAATCCTTGAAGAAAACAACAACAATCAGTCCTTGTCTCCCTTGAACACGACACATAATTTGGTCCCCGCTGCCAGTACATCATCTGCATTTTCCTTAGGAAAGTACTGTACCAATATTTTGAATAGATCTCCACCGATGGTTTATCCTTTCCGTCACCAATGGAGCTTTCGTTAATGCATCTAGCATTAGCGGATTTCATCAAGGTCGGTTACTCAAAGTACTATGTTTTTAAGTTTCCATTTTGCATCGTGTTATGTGTTGAAGGGAAGTCCAAACCGAGTCGGCTATTCCTCAAATATTCTTGACCAGCCATGTCGGCCTTCCTTGTGTCAGTATATAGTGTTGGATCTTGCAGTTCTACCAAATTACATCATACTATTGATCTTTGTTTCGCAATGGTTGATGTGGGATACATCAATGCCCTCCTTCCGATGGATCTATTCCTATCGACATCAAATCATCATCTAGGACATGGATCTAGAAACCCAAGAGTACCTTGGATCTTGCAGTCATTAGTGGCAGGTTTCCTCGCAAATGACAGTGGGTATACATCAATGACCCTTGATTGTTTGATTCTACAAGTGTTCGACTTCAGAACATCTATTCACACTTGCTAGTTTGTACTCAGTACCTTAGAGTCCATCATCATTATCGATGGGTCTCTTCACATCTGTTAATGGTATACATCAATGACCGGTAATCAGATTGTGTTTTATTATGCTCGACATCAGATCACTTATTCGCATGATATAAAATCATACTATCGTCAGTTTGTATTGAAGACCTTGGGAAAAACAGTTGTATCACTCATTGATGCACTACCCGAGCTGCGCAAGATTAGACTACCATGTTAGAAGTTCAATAAATACTTTGTTCTCGCACTCATTAAAGTGCATATTTACATTTTCAGAAATTTTTTTCTTTTGACATGGATCCACTGTGTATTGTTCGTGGCCATGCTTGTTTACTACTGATATTGGGTATGCCCGCCTTAGGAAGATATTATATATTTGAGAAATTGCTATGTTTTGCAGGTGTGATCCTCAATCCTATGCCTATGAGTTTTCCTTCCCTTATCCTTTCTTTGAATGATAAAGAGTATCAGTATACAAAGTATAAAATTTAGTAATGTATTTCCGCCCTTAGCTCTGCTTCAGACCTCACACATTAGGGGGAATCTATTAACAATCAAATTAACATCCCTAGTCATGTGATAGAAGAGGCATATGTTTACCATGTACCTGTAGCAAGAAGACATGACACAAGTTCATTCAGAGACGAATCCTCTCTGAGAAATGCATTAATTATGCTTAAAATCATTCTAAATGGTGCAAAAAGCCTAAAAACTATGAAAAGTGGGTTTTCAAGTTAAAATAATCTAAAATGAGGAAAGTGGATTATCCCACACTCAAAAGAGAATCCTAAGGCACATTTCCCAATTCTATATAAGAAAGGCTTTGGGGCATGGTAAAGACACACAAAGGAAGAGCAAAGGAATGCTGGAGATATTCTGAAGGAGGAGAAAGAACTCAAATTCTTCAAAAGCAAGGGTGAAGGAAGGGAAGCTCATGACAATGGAGGAGGGATTCACTCCTAGGTCCATGGTAAGGATGTATTTCTTCATTGTTCTAATATGAATGGATTCAAGTTTCTACCATCTATGAGTTTGAATTTGGTTCATCATGTATGAATTTAATTCTTGGATGGCTTTAGATCTCAAGTTTTCTTATCTTGATTGATGAATAGATATAGATTTTTGGAAACTTGTGATAATCTTTTCATGTTGTTGATGTAGGAACTCACCATTTATTAGGAAGATAGTTAAACTAGTGTAGACACAACTTTGCACTAAATACTATTATCACATGACTAGGGGTGTTAATTTGATTGTTAACAGGTAGTACCCGACTAACCCTAAGAATGATCTTATGTCGGTTACGCATGTGGGGGTAGGCCATTCTTCTATGGATTTAATATTCTTGGGGTCAACTGCTATCCCCTTCTCTGAGATGATGTGCCCTAGGTATTGTATCCGGGGTTTGTAGAAATCACACTTGCTAAACTTAGCATACAGTTAGTGTTCTCGTAGTATTCATAATACTATCCGAAGGTGTTCTTTGTGTTATTCCTCATTCTTGGAGTAGATCAGAATGTCGTCGATGAAGACCAGAACGCACTTGTCTAGGTATTTACTAAAGATGTTGTTCATCATGCACATAAAGTTGGTAGGTGCGTTAGTCAGTCCGAAAGGCATGACTACAAACTCGTAGTGCCATATCGGGTTCAGAAAGTGGTCTTATTGATGTCTTCATCATGGATTCTCACCTGGTGATATCCAGACCGTAGGTCGATCTTTGATAAGATTTTTTGCTCCTCTGACTTGATCAAACAAGTCATCAATTCTAGGGAGTGGGTAATGGTTCTTGGTGGTCAATTTGTTGAGTTGGCGGTAATCGATGCACATTCGCATTGTTCCGTCCTTCTTCTTGACAAAGAGTATTGGTGCTCCCCAGGGAGATACACTAGGTCGGATATAAACCTTCTCGATCAACTCTTGTAACTAAAGCTTGATTTCCACCAATTCAGGCAGACTCATGTGGTAAGGGGCTTTGGACACTGGTACGGAGCCGGGTGCTGACTCTATGGAGAAATCTAGGTCTTGTTTGGGTGGTAGCCCAGGTATTTCCTCAGGAAATCCATCCTTGAATTCCACAAGGACTGGGAAGTCTTCGATCTTTTGTTCCCTATCAGTTTCTACAGTTTGAATGTTAACTGCAAAGAGTTTACAACCCTTGCTTACACAGTTCTTTGCTTGTAAGGAAGATATCTTTCTTATGTAAACTTTCGTAGGGATACCTTGAATGGTCTTCGGATTCCCTTGGTTATCCGTCCATATTAGAGATTTGTTCAAACAGTTAAGTAGGGCATGGTGTTCTTCTAACCAGTCCATGCCTATAAGTACATCGTAGGATCCTAGTGGTAGGATGTTTAAATACACCTTAGTTGGGAAACAGTTCAGATCTACCTCACAAGTTTTAACTAGTTCGGAGACCTTCCATTTGGTACCAGTGGCTAGTTGTACTAGCCATGGTTTCTCGTGGCTTACTTGGTTTAACTTACAAGTATCAACAACCTTAGGAGAGATGTAGCTTCGGCATGCACTGAGATCTATTAAAACTGAAATGGCTGTGTTTGAGATCTTACCCTCAATTTCAACCATAGTAGCCTGATGGTCTGCTTTCCAGCCATCAAGTGCAGCATAAATTATGGGTGTTCTTTCCATGTCCCCTACTGTAGGGTTTGCTTGAACATTGTGTAACACTCCGTCCAATTTGTTGGGGCAATCTCTGAAGCAGTGTGGCCCTTGGCACTTCCAACAAGTAACGGTTGGTGGGGCAGCCTTTGCACCTTTGTTGAAAGCTGGTCTGTTGGTATGTGGTGGGGGTGCATTTGGCCATGCATGAGGTTTGTTGAAGCCTCTGTTGGGAGGGAAACTATTGTTTTGTTTCCGGTAAGGTGGTGGTCTAAAACTTGGTCTGCGGTTGTCTGAAAAGGTTCTGAACCTCTCCTTGTTTCTGTTTATGTTATCATTCCTTGGTTTCCCATGTTCATAACAGAGTCTTGCTTTGTGTAAAGTCACATCTAAGGTTTTGGGCATGTCAAATTCAATATTTTCTCTGAAATTTGGTGGTAGACATCCCAAGAATTGCTGTATTTTTACTTTTTCATCTTTGATGTACGAAACATAATGCAGCAGATCTAAAAATCTGTTTATGAAAGCCTCCATGGTTAGGGAATCCATTTTCAATTCATGGAATTCTTTGATCTTCTTGTTAAAGAATATTTCAGACATGTATTTGTCTTGGAATATTCTGCTGAAAGCATCCCATTTTATGTCCCTCAACTCTTTCCCTTTTTTGTGTTTTAAATCCCTCCACAATTTGGATGTTTTACCATTTAAATTGTAAATGGCCAGTCGGGCTTGCATTTCACTAGAATAGTTGTGGAATTTGAAATACTTGTTCATTCCTAACAGCCATTCCTCAGCCTTTTCCCCGGTATTAATCTCTTAGTCATATGTTGGGGCTTTTATCTTTCCGAATTCTCCATGTAAACTGTCATCACTCTTCCTCCTTTTATTGTAAGGAGGTGGGGACCTGTCCTAGTCAGAAGAGTTCTTACAGTCCTCTTCCATTGACTCTGGTAGGTGTTCCCCTTGTTCCTCTTCTTTAGGACTGATAGATTTCTTTGTGTGATAGTCTCTCACTTTAGAAATATTGGCTGAGAAAGTGGGTTGTCCGTGGGGTTTTTACCTTGTTAAATTCTGAAGCAGAGCTTCATTTATAGCTTGTTGTTATCGTCTTTATTGCATGTTGTTATCTCAGAAACTTTGGAATTCTGCCTGTAGATTCTGCATAGATTTCATTATATCTGAGTTTAATTCCACCATGATTTCTTGCTGTCATGGTGGAGAGTTCAGATTCTCGTGTATGTTGCAGCCTGTTTTTGCATTCATTTTCAGACAGTGATTGTACCTGGTTGTACCGAGTGTAACGAGGTGCTTACAACCCAGTATGGGGGAGATGTTGTAACATTTGTCACATTTGTCACGTTTGTCACGTTTGACACTTACAACCCAGTATGGGGGAGATTGTGTAACATTTGTCACGTTTGTCATGTTTGTATGGGGGAGATGTTGCAATGTTTGTCACATTTGTCACGTTTGACACTTACAATCCAGTATGGGGGAGATGCTGTAACGTTTGTCACATTTGTCATGTTTGTCACATTAAGTTTCCATGTCAGCTCATAACTTATTAAAAATAAAAATAATAATTAAAAAATTAAAAGAGAGGGATCCAATTTCTTGAGGGGTAGTTTTTTTCTTAATGTGTAAAAATTTTAATATAAAACAAAAAAAATTACACCTCATGAAATTGGATCCCTCTCGGTGCTTAATAGATCCGGGTTTAAGATGGATCTATGCTGGTTATCATAACAATGTTAAGAAAAAAAAATTGTTAGTTCATATGCGCATAAAATTTATAAATATATATTCCTGATTTCTATGTATCTGCAGCGTATGTTTGTAATGATCCTAATAGGTCACTTAGTGTTGTAGATGGGCTCTGATACCACTTGTAATGTCCCAAAAATAGTAAAAATTAATTTTTTTTCTCTTACTGCTATAATGCCTAAAATAGATAATGAAATTATAAATTAACTTCACTACTGCGAAGTTGCGTCGGTACTTTGTTTGCAACAATAAGAGTTTATGAATTCTTAGCAAGATAGTCTCGCCAGTTATGTTTTTCTGCGGAAGCAATGCGGTAAGGTAGATGATGTATCTTTATGGCTTGTTTACAAATGCTAGAGTAATACTTAAGATCCTCCTTTTGCCTTTAAGATTTGGTTGCATATTGAGTTTGTAAACTGTGTAAATGGTGCCTTCAGGCATGATGGACTTGTTGAGGAAAGTTGAAACACCTTGGGAACTTGAGGTTCATCCATGTACCACTGGCAGAGCTGCCGAGAGGTAAGGGTGAATGAAGGGACTTCCTGGCTTACTTAGCAATTTGCTAATGCATGGTTTTATAATTTTTTTTTCAGGTATGCAAGTGTTGATGTCTCCTAAGCTACCCAAATCCATTATTATGGCAGAATTATTTTAATGTTTAAGTGTTAAGGATGTTCAGAAGGTTTAAAACTTTGGGGTGAATATATAATGTTAAACTTAGAGGTCATATTACCAATTGTGGGTTCCAACTATAGCGCTGGCTCAATACATTGCAATGCTTAAAGTGGGTGGTTGTAGTTTTAAATACTGGATGTAATGGTCACGTGGCTTTGGTGGCCAACTGGATGAGGGGTTAATGTCTCAGTTTTCACCTTTGTATTACCATTTATTCGTAGTGGGTTTGGCTGTGAGGGTGCTCTATTGTGTTTGGCTCATTGGTGCTCTTGACCTGAGCTTTGCTCATGGTCAGAGCACTTGCTATGTAAGATAATGGAGGCATCTATGACTCCAGTCAGGTAATAGTGACGAGACCCCCTTGCAACTTCTCTGAAGTATCCTCTACTCATTTGTTTTCGACTGTAATTTTAATCCATGGCCTCTTATTACATTCTTGGTAGGTATGAGTTGTGGGTGCTTGGCGTTGGTTGCTACCGGTGGGCAATTCTTGGTTCTAGCATTCAAATGGTAAGTCCAGGTTTCGAAACCCATCTTCACTCTTTACTGTCATAACTATGGGGTGGAGTACTTAACTAAGCTGTACAAGGAATCTCATGAGGCCTTTGGCTCACTGTAATATTTTGGGGTTTTCCTTGGGGTCTCCTTTTGGATGGACCGGCATGTACCTAATGTATCTTATTATTTTCTTGTTGATGGGGATAACCCCTGAGGGTTTCGTTTTGTACAATGGTGGTCTGTTGAATCTGCGAAACCCTTTAAACTTATGTGTGGAAGATTTTATTTAAGTTCTATATAAAATAGGGTTTTGAAAAGACTGTGGGGAAACTAATTAGCATAAGGAAATCTAATGTTCTATGTTGCATTAATGATGCCTTTGTCAGTTTATTCGTATGCTGTCTTCTGAGAATGTTTCGTTTCACTAGATGGTAGCTAACTTGTTGTAATTAATCCGAGCTGAGTGTATACAAACTTCTGGGTTATCGTTTTCATTTACTCTAAGTTAGGTTGTTGTAACCCTTGATGGGAGATGATTCGGTTTAAAAGTTTGTCTGAGGAAGATATGGGTGTTCAAATGATGCCAAATGGCTCTGCGTTTGTTTAATGTTGTTATGGTATGAAGAAACTTGATTGTGATGTTTATATGGGAAGCCGAGTGTAATGCCCATATTTTGATTCGGCATATTTATTAGTCAGATACATCATACTTTATTTCTTATATATTCTGTTGAACTCAACTCGACTGAGTAAACTATATTGGACCTCGTTATATGATGTTACTCTGTTTTATGATTTCACCATGATTATGATGTTACTATGTTATGCGATTATGATGTCATGATTATCATATGATTTCCTTATTTACGATTGCAGTATATGTTTATATGTTTTCAT
This sequence comes from Larix kaempferi, assembly GCA_027924585.1. NCBI lineage: Eukaryota > Viridiplantae > Streptophyta > Pinopsida > Pinales > Pinaceae > Larix > Larix kaempferi. Next base: position 1,184,450 of record BSBM01000286.1, read on the forward strand.
TAATGAAATGTGAAATATATGATTCGGTACGTGGATACCATCTTCTTATGTGAATTATTGAAATGTTATATGTATCTATGATGAGCTGAAAGGTTACATGAAATAAAATGATAACATGGATCAATTGGCGATCAATGGAAAATGCTTTCTATAAATTGTATTTTGCAAAACACTAACCTACAGGACACAAGGGCTATGGGATAGCCAGTTACTTGATCTGATATATATTGGAAAGGAAAAACATGTTCATACAACAAACCTTAGCAGCCAAAATGAGGATACGATAACACAAACTGATAATCCCGATAGCAGCAAGTATGAGTTGATAAGGGCGTAGGCCCAGTATGTTGAGAGGGATGGATGTGCTTCCCACCCTATGTTTCCATGAGACCCGAGGTCGTGGGAGGGCCGTGCTGAGACACGCTCCCCATGTTGTTGTGATGACGATGGTCGGATGCCTGCTAGGGGAGGATAGGTCCGCTATTCAGCCGACGCTATCGCTCTCAAGTTCTATGTGGTCAGATCGGTGAGTCCGACATCCACTGTTGTACTAGCAGAGGGAGGATAGGGAGGATGCTGGACGTAGGTTATGATGGGAGGATGTGTTAGTTAGTACTGTTGGGGATTTAGTATTCCTTGATTCCGAGTTAGTGGAAGCAGGCACCCTTCCTGTACTTGATTGATTAAACTAATGTAAACATAAAGACAATGATGTTAAATCGTAAAGGGTTAACTGTTAAATAACCGAGGATGTTAAAGTAATTATACTATATATTATGCTTGCTCTTCTGCATGGGGGTAGATACTATTATTAGTTAGCAAGTATGCATAGGCGGAATGGGGTTTGTTTATAGTACATATCCGACATGTGCATACACTGGCCATGCATGCACACCTTGTACATGTACAATATTACTGGTGTATAACATACTTGTCATGCTTGAATAGTAGTATAAATGTAATAGATAACTCAGTTAAGGATACATCAATCAACTTAGGTAATGAATGGTTAGGTTGTCAATGTGTAAATAAGTGAATTAGTAATTATATGAAAACATTGTAATAATAAACTAAGACAAGTGTCGTCAGTTAACATTGTCATAGGAGAACTGTTGTGAATAGGGTAATGATAGTGTCTAATTAATTAGTAAAATTGTTTAAGCCCTCACAAGTGCTTTGTTTATAAGAACAAGGACGCTATGTTGATGATAGGGTACTCATGTGATAAACAAATAATTAAGAATACTATGATTAATTCACCTTTTATTATTGTTAAATGGTGATTTAATTATTATTATTAATTAATAAATGGTGATCTAATTATTATTATTACTTAATTAATAATATTCCAGCAACATTTATATCCCTATCGTAACAATTGCAATGTAAGTAAGATTTAAAATATTGATTTATAAATTAATATTGTGTGATTATTTCCATTTCAAAAGTTAGCCATAATAGGATAATCATTTTTGGAATGAACGTGATGTGATGGAAAATGGTTATTTAATTATTCAATGTTAATCTTGGAATTTAAACCTCAAGCTAAGTGATCTCGACGGATAAGGTAGACCACTAAGACACATCATGTCCAAGTTGAAAAGGGTCAACTAATTATATAATATTTTATTAATTACATTAATAACATTTAAAAACCAAGGATGGCGAATAGACTTGTAATTAATGAAGCTTGTCCCGAATGGATAACCTTTGGGTGATAATTCCCACCGTAATAAATACTTACGACCGTCAATCCAAAACCAACTAATTTTTCCATGAGAGTAATTAATTATACATTTTTATAAAGAACCGTGTATGAATGAACTGGTGATAGGAGTAAATGTTGAGGGGCTCGAGAGGGGGATTTTGGGGCGGTGGAGTAAGCCCAAGATATTCTCGAGGAAGGGAAATTATATAGAGGGGGAGAGCTTGGAGTAAAAGGCAGGTTTTTTTTAGTGGGGGGGAAGAAAGAAGTTTGGGAGAACAGAGAGTTTTGAGAACAGAAAGTTTGGAGAACAGAAAGTTGGGAGAACCGAAGAGAGGATTGCTCTCGGGATTATCAGATTGTGGGCTCGGGGGCTTGGAAATCCTTTGATTTCCAAGGGCCAGCAAGATAATAGCTGGTCGGTAGGGTGGACACTTCAGTTTGGCTGTCTAAGAGGTTCTACAACCTGCGACAACCTACGGTTAGCATCAGCATCAGGTAATTTCCTTCTTATTTACGTCATTTGAATATTATGCTAAAATCTTACTGTAAACATGCATAACTTGCTATTTACCTAGTTACTAAGTTGTGAAACATATTCTTATGCTGGAACATGATTGTTGAAAAGAAAATAATGATATGTTTGTTTATTTTAAATTTCGAATGTAAGGTTGATGAAAACACGACAGTACACTAAATATTAGTTAGGCACATAGTAATTGTTAGAAATTTACTTCCATACACTTGATAAGGTTTAAATACGTAGAAAATTTACTCTGAAATTTTTACTTGGTGCTCTGCTGTAAAAACCAGAGCACTACAGATGGTATCAGAGCTCCAGGCTCGAAAACTCAGACCTTAAGGGCCTACTCACAAAAAAAAAAACTAGTCTAAGAAATTGGATCTATACTAGAAAATTCAATTAGTTACCTAGATTCGAGCTCTTGCCGAACTTAGCAAAAACAAAAAAAAAAATTTTACGTGCAAAACACACACACAGAGCAAGTTACACAAAATCCTTCCTTCCAATAGTTGTAAGCACCAGGAAACTAACTACCTGCACGCATAGAAAACCAAGATATAATTAGTTTTTTTTTGGTATATAATGCATATAAACAAAGGAGTTCTAACACAATATATATATATATATATCCTGGAAATTGTAGGTATCTAGTTTTTGCAAAAGAGAAAAAAAGAAAATTACTTTCGTATATTTTCTGCCAAACAAAAGGGAGAGCCTTGTAAATAGTGTTACAACATAGGAATATTAATTGAAATGACCTATTTTTTTGTTTGTTGTTTTTGTTTGTTGTTTTCTTTTTACAAACAAGATTGCCGTCACTAAATTTTACAGGGTAAAAAGGGCAAAAGGTAGAATTGAAAAGAGTATGCATTTACAGGATTTATGCATTTCACTCTCTTCTTCAGGTAATTAGTAAAAAAAAAAAAAAAATTATTAAAAGAAAAGTAAAACTTGTGCAAATAATAGAACAGAGTGAAACCCTAGCGCAGCTTTGAAATCTAACTCTTAAGTTTATACATAAAAATAAATTAAAAGAAGGGTAAAACTTGTGCAAATAATAGAAAAGAATGTAACCCTAGCAGAATACGACTTTTACACAATTAGAAATCCTGAGCATAGCTCAACGGATTCAATTCGACAAATTGAATTTTTACTTTATGCAAACAAGTTCGTTAACTGAGTGTAAGTGATGTACACTGAAATGCCTCAGAAAACAAATACAAAAAAGGTAGAGAAAGGAAAATTTATTAAGAATGGACAAAAATTAAATAGAACGTTTAGCAGCCCTCAAAAGGTGGCCAACAATCTCACACAATAGTCCATATTCCAGGGTAAATCTACCTTTCTTTCCCCTATATATAGCTATATAATCTGTAGGAAGTTACAGGTAGTTGAACTCTTTCCCAATTATTTCATACATATCTATATGTTTAATATTTCTTATGGAGGATACCTCTGAGACTGAAGTACCTTGCAACAGCTCCCCCTTCTCAAATTAATACATTGTTAATTTATTTTCTGGATATCAGCATCAACAACTTGTACCAACAAAATAACCAGCCTCACCACAACTTTAATTGTAGTGTCATTATGGTGCCACAACATCCAGACCGCCTGGGTAACCAGTCTTTCCAACTGTCAATGCTACAGAACATGTACTCAACAAACTCATTGTAATTTATTAGCACCTTTGACGAGCTCACTTCATTACTTGTTAGCCTAGATATGCATAGGTAAAATCATTCTTTGTTCTTGCTATTCTACAACTGTTTGGACACTAGAGGCTAGAATTTTACGACTATGTATGCTAATTTAGTATTTACCATTTACCAATGATAAATGTCATTCCCCACTATGACTGAAAAATAAACATATGATATGCTTTAATTCAAATTTCTTATTTTTCAAATATAAATTTTAAATTTTAAATATTTATAAACAGAAAAAAATAAAGTTAGGGTTCCGACTAGCTCTTGATTAAGAGACGAGTGACGAGAAGAGATCATCTCAATTGCATCTATATTGCCTATAAAATAGCAACCATACCATCATCTAATGAACAACTACTCTAAATTACAGCAGAGCAAGAACTAAGTACCTGTGGGATTTGGAGTCTGCGAAAATGTTCTGGACTTCATTGGATATGTTTTCAGGGATGAGGGCACAATCGTCTATTGTACTCGAGGGCATGGATTTTTATTCAATTCCGCATCTACGTCTGCCCTGGTGTTATTCTTCTTTCTCTTCTCCTCTTGTCTCGCCATTTCCTTTTCTTCCTCACTATCTTCAGTATCATCACTCTCTCCTGGAATGTTACACTTCAATAACTCTTGAATCTCCTCTTGAGAAGGCGGCTCAGCAGAATCTGGTAGAACCTTTGCAACACCCTTAGGAACCCAACACACAGCTGCAATCATTCTGCAGTTTATGATAGAGATCTTTGGCTGTCCTGTAGATGAAGGTGACTGCTACAGCACCTTACTGTGGTATAATATAGCTCTCAAAGCCCACACCTTGGTTTTTTTGTGATGGCGGGGGCCGATGACCACTGAAGAATGCGCCCAGCATAAATAAGCAGCCCTGTAGATGACAGTCACAGTTGGCAACCCCCTTTAATTTGACTGTAACGACTTCTTTGTGTCCAGGATTGTAGTGGATAGTCACTAGAGAAAGATAGATAACAATATAAGTACCCAACAGCAGTAAAGTAGACTCCTGTGGATGATATATGCAAAGTGCAGACCACTGTTAAACTGAAACGCCCTTTTTCTGTTGCGCCTGAGTGAAATCTTGGTCACGGCAAACGATAGATGCCCACAAATGCGTCCACTAGTGAAGATACGATCCAACAGTCTGTTTGATGGCACAAAGTCGACCCCTTGTTGATGAACCAAGCAGTGCGCCCTTCGTTATGTAAGTAGATCTCACAAAGCTACGCTTAAGAACGGGAAACTGTAGCGAGGCGAGAAAGATCAATGGGTTCATCCAGGTAACTGAATATTCGGCCTGCCGTGTCCAAGTCCAGGCGCTCTACCAAACCTAGGGTATCTTCTTCCATGGATGATGGAAGTATTTTCTGCAATCTTCATAGCCAAGAAAAACCACGCACAGTTCGCATAGCCATCATGCACTGTTCGCAAAAATATTTCTATAAGAAAGAAAGCCATGACCGCCGGGCGTTTGCCTTTTCCACCGAGACCCAAACTTGATTTTCCAACCACGCACTGTATGAACATGTTTTTCATGTGTTCTGTAGTAGAAAATGGAGAGCTCCTTGCTTTCTAAAACCTTAAGCCGGCTTGCATTTGAGTTGCAGAGCTAAACTCCAGGAGAGAGGGTGAAAATGGCCGCGCCTTGGGGATTGACTCTATTTAGGGTTTCCCCCACTTTCCGAGGGCGGTGGGTTGCTTGGAGAGACCGCGTGTCCTTCATGCATACTTGCTCTTTGCATGGCGGTGAAAGGCCGCGTGGTAAAAAAAAAAATCTACAGTTTATAAATCTGCGGATATATTTGTATATAGTTGTAAAAACAGTTATATATGTTCGTGAATTATATATAGGAGAATATAATATATGTTGTATCAAAATTTAAATTTATTTTTATATATTTTGAGAGAATGTATGTTTTATAAAATTTAAAATTATTTATATTTTGTTAGATTATATGTATTATAAAAATTAATTAATTAATTAATTAATTTAATTTTGTTATAACATACGTTGTTAAAATATATGCATTATAGGAATTTTAATTTTTAGTATTAAACTTTACTATGATTGGTTGAGGTTTAAACAATTAATGTTAATTAAGTTGTTTAGATTAAAGGGTAACATTTAAAGTTAACTAAAATATAGATATTAAAAATTTTGCCGAGATTTCAACTCCTAGTCGAAGGATGAGAGAGACTCGAAATCTCGAAAACAAGACACCATTAAGACCAGCACGACGAGCTGAACACCATGACAGGATTGTTTAAATAAAAACGACTATAGATTTTACTGCGCTAATCTTGACAATTTGTTATCTCATGATGCAAGTTATTGAATACCTACATTTTAGTTCCGCGGATATTTGATTGAACAACTAAGGATATGATTTTATTTTAATAACTCAGGAACTATCATGGTGACAACATGCAGAGGTCGAGGTCGGGGTCAAGGTCGACCACCGTCACCACCACCTCCGCCACCGCCAACACCGCCACCACCAACCTCAACACCAGAAATGCAGATCATAATGAGGTCATTGGAGGCTATTATGACCACGATGAACAGGCAGTCGGAAAGGGCCGCCGAGGTGGAAACCACTCAAGTGAGTCGAGAGAACTCTGAAAGGGCACATGGCCCAAGACTGGAACCGCTTCAGGACATATCGAGGGAGTTACAAAAGATAAAAGTTCCAGAGTTTTTAGGAGGACGACCCGGTAAGCATGTCGAAGCATGGCTGGAAGGCATGAAGAGATGCTTCACATTGAATGAGTACACATCTAGTTCCAAGGCTAGGATGGCCGTCTTTCAGCTTAAAGGTGATGCTTTGAATTGGTGGTCAGATCTTGAGAAGCAGTTGCACCTTACTCCTCTTACAACTTCTTGGGAACTGTTCGAGGAGAGGTTCCACATGAAGTATTTGCCAAATTATTACAAGGAAGAACAAGCAGGTGCACTCCATGCCTTAGTACAGGGAGATAAGATGGTGGAGGAGTATGAATCTCGGTTTATGGAACTGGTAAAATATGTTCCTTACCTAGATGCAGATGATTGTCAGGTAGAGCATTTTGTGTATGGACTTAACTACAAGATTAGAGCTGCGGTGCGGATGTGGAAGCCAACTTCAGTTGCCATGGCAGTTGAGTATGCTCGTTATGCAGCTGATATGTCAGATGGAAAATGGGGTAGTAAGTTGACAGGAACCAATCAGTATGTTTCAGGGAAGGCGTCACGTCCTTACTTCAGGGGAGGACAATCTAGACCTCCTCCGTATGGTAACCGGTTCACACCGAGGGGTAATACTTCAGTTAACTCAATCTCGCAGGCATCGTCCGCAACCCACCAAAGCCAGGGACGTACACAGGGAAGTTCCTATAGAGGAGCAAGGGGTTTTAGAGGAACCAGGGGAAGGAACTCATCTCAGAGGATTCCTTCGAGCAACATGCAAGCCCCTCCCAATCTCTCTTGTTGGGGATGCGGAGGTCCTCATTTCCAGCGAGACTGTCCCAGGGGTCGGTCAAGCAGCAGGCACAGGGAAGGAAAGGCACCCATGGATAGTTCGGGTAACAGTCATCAGATTCATGCAGCGGTTCATAACCACCAAGCAGAACATCAGTCTACCGTAGTAGAATCCACTGGTAAAGTAAACAATGTCAAACTTAAAATTTTGTTTGATCCGGGAGCAACTGATAGTTTTATTTCACCATTTGCATTAGATAAATGTGGGTTGGCAACCTACGAGCACGATGATTTCAAACTGGTTGAAATGGCTTCGGGAGCTAAGCAATCAGTAGGTCTTAAAGTGAGGAGTTGTGAGGTTGACTTAGGAATATGCACAACTATGTTGGATGCTTATGTCACCAATTTGGGGACTTATGACCTCATTATTGGCATGGATTGGTTAGAAGGCCATAGAGCTTTCTTAGACTGCTATGCGAAGAAGGTGTTGTGCCTCGATGACGAGGGAAGGACAATTCAAATCCAAGGCTTGAAGAGGAAGGTATCCCTCCATTTCATCTCTATGGTGAAAGCTAAGCGGTGCCTAAGACAAGGATGCCAGTTGTTCGTAGTGGAGGCCGTGAGCGATAGTAAAGGACCTTCCTTGAATTCTTACCCAGTGCTTTCCGAGTTCAAGGATGTCTTTCCGAAGGAATTACCAGGACTACCTCCAGAAAGAGAGCTCGATTTCACAATCGAACTAAAACCTGGTGCAGAACCTATCTCAAAAACTCCTTATAGAATGAAAACTCCAGAGCTCCGTGAGTTACAGATCCAGTTAAAAGAATTGCTAGATTTGGGACTGATTAGACCTAGCATCTCACCGTGGGGAGCACCAGTGATCTTCGTTAAGAAGAAGGATGGATCTCTGCGACTATGCATAGATTACAGAGATTTGAACAAGGCCACAGTGAAGAACAGGTATCCCATACCAAGAATTGATGACCTCTTTGATCAAATGAAAGGTGCATCAGTCTTCTCAAAGATTGATTTACGATCAGGGTATCACCAGTTGAGGATCAAGGAAGGCGACATTCCTAAGACTGCCTTTCGAACTCGATTTGGGCATTACGAGTTTGTAGTGGTACCATTTGGTTTGACCAATGCTCCAGCTGTATTCATGAGCCTCATGAATGGTGTCTTCCGAAAATACTTGGACCGCTTTGTTCAGGTCTTCTTAGATGATATTCTTATCTATTCTAAGAATGAGAAAGAGCACGAGGAACACTTGCGGTTAGTCTTGACATGCTTAAGGGAACATAAACTTTATGGTAAATTGTCAAAGTGTTCCTTTTTACAAAAAGAGATTCACTACTTGGGGCACATCATCTCAGGTGAAGGGATCTCTGTAGACCCAGAAAAGGTAAAGGCCATTGAAGATTGGCCAATTCCAAGGAATGCTCATGAGGTGCGCAGCTTCATGGGGTTAGCAGGCTATTACCGGAGGTTTGTGGAAGGATTTTCTAAAATTGCAAAACCTATTACCACCTTGCAACGCAAGGGAGTCCGGTATGAATGGACCGATGAATGCGATGCCGCTTTTACAGAGTTAAAGAGATTGTTGACAAGTGCACCGATCTTGCGGGTACCAGACATGGATAAAGATTTCATGGTATGCACCGACGCCTCGAAGCAAAGATTAGGAGCGGTGTTGATGCAGGAAGGTGGGGTAATAGCTTATGCATCTCGAAAGTTGAAACCTCATGAGGAGCAGTATGCCACGCATGATCTAGAATTGGCAGCAGTAATGTTGGCACTAAAATTATGGAGGCACTACCTAGTTGGTAGAAGCTTCACCCTTAAAACAGACCATCAGAGCTTGCAGTACATCTTTACCCAAAGGGATTTGAATGCTAGGCAAAGGAGATGGAGTGAGTTCATGAGTGAATATGACTTTGGTATCTCTTACATCAAAGGAAAGGAGAATGTGGTGGCAGACGCTCTAAGCCGAAGGCCGAGACTTTTCTCCTTAATTCCCTTGAAGGTTGACTTGAGGGAAAGGGTACTAGGACAACTATTAGGTGATAGTTGGTATCTAAAAGTAACCTCAGCTATTCAGAATGGAAAGGAACAGGACTTGAAGTATGATGGGTACCATCTCGAAAAAGATGGATTGTTGCGGTATCAGGAAAGGATGTATGTTCCTAAGGAAGGTGATATCAGGGAAACCATCCTTAGAGAGGCCCATAGATCGCATTACTGTGCGCACCCAGGGGTGAAGAAGATGTATGCTGACATGAAACAACTCTTCTTTTGGCCAGGTATGAAGATGGATGTAGTAGATTTTGTTTCGAAGTGCCTTGAGTGTCAACAAGTTAAGGCAGATCATCATCACCCAGCCGGTCTCCTACAACCACATGATGTTCCTATGACTAAATGGGAAGTCATTTCCATGGACTTCGTTGTAGGACTACCACTCACATCTCTGAGACATAATGCTATTTTGGTAGTAGTTGACAAACTGACCAAAAGTGCTCACTTCATTCCAGTCAGAGACACCTATGATGTGACAGATGTGGCAAGGGTATTCATAAATGAGATTGTACGTCTTCATGGAGTTCCTAAAAAGATAATCTCTGACAGAGACCCTAAGTTCACCTCCAGATTTTGGACAAGCATGCAGTCAGCATTGGGGACACAATTGAACTTAAGCTCAGCTTATCACCCCGAGACAGATGGACAGACAGAGAGGGTGAATCAAGTGATGGAGGACATGCTTAGGATGTATGTTATGGATCAACAGACGCAGTGGGATAAATATCTTCCTTTAGTGGAGTTTGCATACAACAATAGTCATCACAGCTCCATCGGTATGCCGCCATATCAGGCATTGTATGGGAGGCCGTGCAGGACACCACTCAGTTGGGACAGGTTAGAGGATCAAGTTTTAATTGGGCCTGAATTGATTCAGGAAATGGAGGAGCAAGTGATACAGATTAGGCAGCGGCTGAAGGAAGCACAGGATAGGCAAAAGAGTTATGCTGATGCACACAAATCAGATAGAACTTATGGAGTAGGGGATCGTGTATTTATTCGCATCAGACCAAATAAAAGTACCATTCGGTTTGGGAAGGGTACCAAGTTGTCACCTCGCTTTATAGGTCCATTTGAGATTCTTGAGAAAATCGGACCAGTTGCTTATCGTCTCGCGCTGCCACCCCACTTGCATAAAACTCATAATGTATTTCATGTTTCTGTATTACGACATTACATAGCTGATGAGACTCACAAAATTCATTGGAAGGAATTGCAGGTCTCGGACGAGGGAACCTTCAGGGTCGAACCATTACGTATACTTGATCGTAGGGTTCGACAGCTCCGTAGTTGCCATGTGGACCAAGTTAAGGTCCAATGGGACAAGTATAGCCCAGGGTCTGCTACCTGGGAGGATGCAGAGACCATGCGTCGAGATTTTCCCTCACTATTTTGACCATAACTTCGGGACGAAGTTTCCCGAAGGGTGGGTGTATGTAACGCCCATATTTTGATTCGGCATATTTATTAGTCAGATACACCATACTTTATTTCTTATATATTTTGTTGAACTCAGCTCGACTGAGTAAACTATATTGGACCTCGTTATATGATGTTACTCTGTTTTATGATTTCACCATGATTATGATGTTACTATGTTATGCGATTATGATGTCATGATTATCATATGATTTCCTTATTTACGATTGCAGTATATGTTTATATGTTTTCATTAATGAAATGTGAAATATATGATTCGGTACGTGGATACCATCTTCTTATGTGAATTATTGAAATGTTATATGTATCTATGATGAGCTGAAAGGTTACATGAAATAAAATGATAACATGGATCAATTGGCGATCAATGGAAAATGCTTTCTATAAATTGTATTTTGCAAAACACTAACCTACAGGACACAAGGGCTATGGGATAGCCAGTTACTTGATCTGATATATATTGGAAAGGAAAAACATGTTCATACAGCAAACCTTAGCATCCAAAATGAGGATACGATAACACAAACTGATAATCCCGATAGCAGCAAGTATGAGTTGATAAGGGCGTAGGCCCAGTATGTTGAGAGGGATGGATGTGCTTCCCACCCTATGTTTCCATGAGACCCGAGGTCGTGGGAGGGCCGTGCTGAGACACGCTCCCCATGTTGTTGTGATGACGATGGTCGGATGCCTGCTAGGGGAGGATAGGTCCGCTGTTCAGCCGACGCTATCGCTCTCAAGTTCTATGTGGTTAGATCGGTGAGTCCGACATCCACTGTTGTACTAGCAGAGGGAGGATAGGGAGGATGCTGGACGTAGGTTATGATGGGAGGATGTGTTAGTTAGTACTGTTGGGGGTTTAGTATTCCTTGATTCCGAGTTAGTGGAAGTAGGCACCCTTCCTGTACTTGATTGATTAAACTAATGTAAACATAAAGACAATGATGTTAAATCGTAAAGGGTTAACTGTTAAATAACCGAGGATGTTAAAGTAATTATACTATATATTATGCTTGCTCTTCTGCATGGGGGTAGATACTATTATTAGTTAGCAAGTATGCATAGGCGGAATGGGGTTTGTTTATAGTACATATCCGACATGTGCATACACTGGCCATGCATGCACACCTTGTACGTGTACAATATTACTGGTGTATAACATACTTGTCATGCTTGAATAGTAGTATAAATGTCATAGATAACTCAGTTAAGGATACATCAATCAACTTAGGTAATGAATGGTTAGGTTGTCAATGTGTAAATAAGTGAATTAGTAATTATATGAAAACATTGTAATAATAAACTAAGACAAGTGTCGTCAGTTAACATTGTCATAGGAGAACTGTTGTGAATAGGGTAATGATAGTGTCTAGTTAATTAGTAAAATTGTTTAAGCCCTCACAAGTGCTTTGTTTATAAGAACAAGGACGCTATGTTGATGATAGGGTACTCATGTGATAAACAAATAATTAAGAATACTATGATTAATTCACCTTTTATTATTGTTAAATGGTGATTTAATTATTATTATTAATTAATAAATGGTGATCTAATTATTATTATTACTTAATTAATAATATTCCAACAACATTTATATCCCTATCGTAACAATTGCAATATAAGTAAGATTTAAAATATTGATTTATAAATTAATATTGTGTGATTATTTCCATTTCAAAAGTTAGCCATAATAGGATAATCATTTTTGGAATGAACGTGATGTGATGGAAAATGGTTATTTAATTATTCAATGTTAATCTTGGAATTTAAACCTCAAGCTAAGTGATCTCGACGGATAAGGTAGCCCATTAAGACACATCATGTCCAAGTTGAAAAGGGTCAACTAATTATATAATATTTTATTAATTACATTAATAACATTTAAAAACCAAGGATGGCGAATAGACTTGTAATTAATGAAGCTTGTCCCGAATGGATAACCTTTGGGTGATAATTCCCACCGTAATAAATACTTACGACCGTCAATCCAAAACCAACTAATTTTTCCATGAGAGTAATTAATTATACATTTTTATAAAGAACCGTGTATGAATGAACTGGTGATAGGAGTAAATGTTGAGGGGCTCGAGAGGGGGATTTTGGGGCGGTGGAGTAAGCCCAAGATATTCTCGAGGAAGGGAAATTATATAGAGGGGGAGAGCTTGGAGTAAAAGGAAGGTTTTTTTTAGTGGGGGGGAAGAAAGAAGTTTGGGAGAACAGAGAGTTTTGAGAACAGAAAGTTTGGAGAACAAAAAGTTGGGAGAACCGAAGAGAGGATTGCTCTCGGGATTATCAGATTGTGGGCTCGGGGGCTTGGAAATCCTTTGATTTCCAAGGGCTAGCAAGATAATAGCTGGTCGGTAGGGTGGATACTTCAGTTTGGTTGTCTAAGAGGTTCTACAACCTGCGACAACCTACGGTTAGCATCAGCATCAGGTAATTTCCTTCTTATTTACGTCATTTGAATATTATGCTAAAATCTTACTGTAAACATGCATAACTTGCTATTTACCTAGTTACTAAGTTGTGAAACATATTCTTATGCTGGAACATGATTGTTGAAAAGAAAATAATGATATGTTTGTTTATTTTAAATTTCGAATGTAAGGTTGATGAAAACACGACAGTACACTAAATATTAGGTAGGCACATAGTAATTGTTAGAAATTTACTTCCATACACTTGATAAGGTTTAAATACGTAGAAAATTTACTCTGAAATTTTTACTTGGTGCTCTGCTGTAAAAACCAGAGCGCTACACCGAGAGTGTAGCTCTGTCATGCTGGGGTTTTAGATGTGTAATGTATGGGCATTTTCTTAAGGAGATTCTATATCACGACCTGTGTTTTTAACTTGGTCTTACGTAATTGTTCTTTTGTAAAAGATAATGTATCATTGTCGTTTCTTCGATGTGGATTTGATTCTTGTTGGGGAAAATAGTGCCCAACAGGGTTTCATGCAATGTGTGAGTGATTGTAGACTTGGAGTTGGGGTTTGAGGACTTAGCGAAACAATGCCCATGATGGTGGTCATCTGATCCTACGTTTTTGTTTTCCTTTCGTCTTGTTTCTGGGAATCTATCAATTATGCAGTAATTAATATTTCTTTTTGATGAACGGATGAGGTTTCTAGAATATAAGAACGTAGAGAAGTCACATTTCCAGTTTGCTTATCTTTGGAATGTATCTAGTAGCTCTTCGTGGTTTTACAAAAAAATAGTTTGAACAAAGAACGCCTCTATCTATGTCTGTGTGTTCGTATCTGTGATTCTGGGTTCTAAAGAAATGATGGTATTGGGATTTGAGTTTTCCAACCTGTGTTTAAAGCTATGGGGTTGACTAAGTTTTGATTTCGTTTGGGTCTTTATCTTAGGAAAAGAAAACTTTGTTTTGAAAAAGAATCATAATGGCTGAAAAAAAAAGATTTTAACCCTAGTTATAATTATGTTTGAAAGCACAGTATAAGTTTCAGAAAATAAAAATGCAAATTTAAATATAAGTCTTTCCATAATTCAGTCATCAATCTACGTAACATTAGATTCTAAGGTTTCTGTTGACATGGTTGTCTAGCACAGGCTAGCCCTGCTAGACCTCCTATTGGTTAATGTGAACCTGAGAGCCCATGCTCAATGACCTTTGCTCTAAGAAAGAATTAACATTATAAATATTTGGGAAAACAATGCTGTAATATAAAACCTATTTTAATGCCCTTAGTTTGTGAATTGAAATGGAGGGTTTGTAGTTCATACTTGGTTACTTTGAAGCTTGATCCCTTTGACAGAACTTGCACACTCAACAATAATTAATGTAGAAAACTTATGGACTTAGCTGACCCGTAGAATGATCTTTTAACTGGATAACTTTGGGACTACCATATTCCTCCCAACCATGACCCTTAGACCGTTCCTGGTTTTAACTGGATCCCCCTGAGCTGGTTCCAACATGCAATGAGAGAAGTAGAGGCCCTAGGTTGAACTGCTGAATTAGATTTGGAAATTTACATGGGACTGCTTCAGTTCTTGGAGCACAAATTCTCTTCTATCACCATAAGGGGATGATAATGAAAATATGTTCCTCTTTTTGGGATCTGCTCTCCTTTATATAGGTGAGTCTTGGTTTTGGAATATAGCTGTTGTAATATAAAATTTAGTATCTTACTTAAATTTGAAATATAATATTTTAAAAGATATTTACTTAAATATCTACTCGTGTAACTGGGACCTTTACTTGCTGTAACTTAAATTATTTGTTAAAATAGAAATGATAATAAATTTCTTAATTAATAATAATAATAATTATATTATTACTAATATTAATCAGCACAATTAATAATACTATTAATTGTAATGTGATAGCCTTTTTATGCATAAACTCTATGTAATATATATATTTTATAAATAATAAAAACATTATTATTAATACTTTTAATAATAATATTTAACTTTGAGAACTTTATGCATGTTATTCATATAACACTTATTCTTAAACATTCCATACTTAAGTTATGGTAATTTCCTTTTTATTTATTTATGTATCTTTCATGATACTTCTTTTTAAAATTAAGGACAAGGTCCAACTCTTTGGACGGTCTTTTGGTATGCTTGGATAGGCACCTCTAGGTCTCTCTTGCATGTCGGATTCCCTCATTTAACACGGTAGTTCCCACAGTACTTGATGATAGATATAAAATGATTCATTTAACCAAATTAATAAATGTGGTGAAATAGAAGTGCTATTCAGAGTCTCCTCGACTCAACACTTTTAAGATCAAGTAACCCCGAGTGCTCTTTAGAGCCTTAACTCAACACTCTTCACATGGGTGTTATGCTAGTGCAATTCCAGAGCGTCCTGCTCAACACTAGTACTAGAATTTGGTTGTGAAGCACATATAGAATGTATAATGGCCTCGGATCCGATATTCATTTATCAAGCTTGGAGTGCTCCAGGGCTCCTTCCCAACACTCAATGTACATCGGGGCTTATGCCCAGTACATAATAAAATCCTCTAGGTACATCGGGGCTTATGCCCAGTACGTAGGTCTTCCGTGTGTTCCCGATTCCACACTCAACACATCATATAAGTCCATCATGTAAATCATAACTCTGCACAGTATGTAACAAAAGGTCATCTTAGTATATTAGGGTTTTGTACCCAATTCTCATAAGAAAACATAATCAATCCATTAGGGATTTCTTACCCAACATATAACAATAATGAAGTCAGTCAGGGTCCATGCCCAATATGTCAGTCTATAAAAGAATAAATCATATGCACTAGGTCTTATGCCCAATAATCAAAACAAATCATATGTGTTGGGGCTTTAAGCCCAATATATAATATCATAAATAGTTAGTCAAAATTCGGGATATTACAACAATTTAGATATGGTAATTTGTTTTATGGACTGAAAGGAGAGGAATTGTATTTTCAACTCAAGGATAGTGATGTTGAATGGATTCCATTATCATGAAACCATGCTTGGAGAAGAACAGTTTCTTCAATACTTGGGTTATAAGAAGGTTGGTGTTGGAGATAGTTCAAATAGCCCTCATGTTGAACCCTATAAGGAAACCACCTTTGATTATGAGGACTAGGGGGTGTTGAAAAACTTGAAAGGAGAAAATTTGGGAGCCATCAAACTAGAAATTCTCTCTCCAGAGCATTACATCTATGTTATAGCCTCACATGTCCCTTAGGACAATTGTATGATAAACCATTTTTGAGGCATATCTTTTTGGAGTCGATGCAAGGGGAACTGAAATGGCAATCCCAACAATGTCAACCATAGAATTGATGGATCATGTAATTGATAGACTTAAATAAGAATAAATGAAAAGGAATCAAGGGGTATTCCGCTAAGCATGGTTGGATTCTTGAGGAGGAGCCTAGGGAAATCATGATATGGATTTTCAAGAGGTTGTATGTTGGGTTGGATAGTTTGATTGTGTTTTTTGAGACTATGTAGACCAAGCCAATTTGTATGTGTTTGTACAATGATGTTTCTAATCCATTGAACATAGATATATAGACATCATATATTGAAGCACTAAAATTTTTAAATCTAAATATTTTACCTAGCCCTCTTTGATTATTGTATTTGTGGATGTTTTTTCTTGGTAATTACTTAGACTTTAGTGGCGCAAATTTTGTTGGAAGGGTTGAGTGATGTGAATGGAATAATAGATGCGATAGGGGTTGGGGTTGGATTTAGTGACTAAGGTAGGGAATGTGAACGGGTGTGGGTGTGATGTAGGATTTTTTTCTGAAATAGAGGAACTGCTTTGCAAGGTGGATTCAATAGTAAAGTGGAATGGGATGGTTCCCTAATAAACAATTCCGTCAATGTGACAAATTCTAGAGAAAGTAATGTAATATTCCTAGGAAGAATAAGGAGGCTAGAAAACAAGAAGAAAAAACATGTTAGAAGTGGTGGGGGTGCAAAAGGAATTGAGTGAAAAAATTGAAGGGGAAATTGAATCATATGTTGCATGGCGTTGAATGTTGCATGCACATTTGGTGACTTTTATGATAGGCCCTTATTGTAATTGGCCATCCTCCATAATGCTATTGTAGATAGATGGAAGCAATGTTTGGTGCATGTGAATACCATCAAAGATAGAAATTCAAAATTCAGAGGTTATTGAGTTTAGGGAGATAACTGGGTTGAGGAAAATAACTTGTAACAATGGGCAGAGGTCAACAGAGCCATGCAACAATAGTGAACAATGTTTTCAGTCAACAAAGACTCCATAAGGCACTAGTGGGAATATTGATGTAGTGTGAATATGAGCTACAAACAAGATAGAAACAATTGGTAATAAGTGAAAAGCCTAAAGAAACCGAGGGTGAATATGTAGGTAATTTTGTTTGATGTGAGAGAGGATGAGAGAAGTGAAGAAATTGTATGACAATATGCGAAGGATAAGGGAACATTTTGTTCCATGTTGATAGGAGAGCATGAGAAGACAACAACATAAGGTTTTTTTTTTCTTTTGTATATGCAATATTATGTAATATAAAGGATAGGTAATGGGAAAAATAGAAAGAAGAATAACATGTACATCGGCTCATTAGAAATATGAGAATGGAAGAATGATAAATAAGGGTAACCTTGGGAAAAAATATATATGGTTTTGCATATTTTGTATGACCTTTAGGTTCACTTATAAAGTAGAGAACTACAATCCTTAGAGTGATATTTATGTCTAGTTGTAAACCATGAAGTCAGTTTAGAATCTAAATTTTGATAGATAAATTTCAATACCTCTTAACCAAGCTCTGGGAAAAAACTACCTTTGATAAAGTTTGGGCATGCCAACAACAATTGTGTGAAATATGGGCAATTGTTGGGCAACTTTAGGCCCTATAATAATAGTATACACAAATATATTAGTGTTGATAAAGAGACATTAACAAACATTTTGAATATTTTTTTATAATTTTGGTTAGCTTCAAAGAAATATAGAGGAAGATGAACTTCTCCATTGGAGGTAGATACTAAGGAAACATTTATATTGAAAAGACCTTGTTCATCCATGAGAGATATCACAAGTTCAATAAATACTTGGGTTGGTAGGAAGGTACCAATAAAATTATTGTATGGGAAATTAAATAAATTGTTGAGTAAGGAAAGATAAAGGTAAAGTGTAAAAAGGAACAAGAGAAGAAGTAAGGAGTTTTGACATAACTATAATGTACTATCTTAAATCATCCAATTCAAAATAAGACATAAGATATTAATAAAGAAAAGAGAAAACTTGAAATGACATGAATATGAAGCCATTAAAACAATGTAATTTATCTTACACTTGAAAAAAATTGTATAAGACTATTTCTTTTAATGAAGCACAATAATATTGGGAAATGTTGTAAATTATTTTTTCTAGATAGAATATCCTTAAAAAACTTGGTCTAATGAATGTCTAGGAAATAGATGCTTTCCTATGTTTATAGTATATTGGTTATAATTTTTAAGTATACACAATAGGAATATTTGGAGCACATATTGTAACATTCAGGTCATTGGAGCCAATAAAGGTTAAATGATGCATCCATTATAGGATAAAAAATTGTGTCAATCACCATGACTCTACAATTCCCTTTGTAAAAATGCACATTCAACTGCCTACCAGCTATTGACAAAGAACATAAGAAATTCCAATGGTTCTAAGATATGAAACTGAAAAAATATCAAGAATGGCATGTCAATGTTAAAAATATGTTTTTTTTGGTGTGACAATGAACCCATTGCAATGGCCACTATTTATAGCATTGATAGGATTATCAAGTAACATAGAATACACAAAAATGACATTTTAGTTGGCATTCACTACTAGATCAATGGGGAGATAATCTTTCTAATTCAACTCTCTCTAGTCTTTGCCAATATTGAGGATATGAAAAGAGTATTCTTAAAAATTTATTTTAAAAATATTTAGATTCTAGAGAACAAAATGTCCACATTGATTAATTTCTTAAGCAATCTCTAACTTTGAATGCAAGTACAATTTCTACAGAGGAATAATATGAACGAACCCAATATCAAGTTATTATTAGATCCCTACATGATTAATATTTGAGGTGGATTCCAACAATGTATCCAAGCATCTTGCTCAGAGGAATTTTTGATAATTCAAATTTTTATTGTTTTAGTGTTGCATTAAGAAATTCTAAAAAAAAACTGTATGGCATATTTTAATTCTTTCGTGCGAGATGTATGAACATGACTATTCCTAATGGAAACAAGGTTTTTGGTTTATATATATATATATATATTTTAAGACTCCTTAAAACAGGGAAATGGCCATAATGACATCCTAAGAACTAGGGAATGGGTGCATTGACTCCCCAAACTAAGGAAATATGGTGCACTTGTGGACAAACAAGGTGGGTAAGGCATATCACTAGTCTATGTAGTCAAATGTGGACAAACATTCAGTCCAAGGTACTAGACTAGGCACTAATGAGCCAAACAACACTAGGTAGAACAACATAAAGGTCCATGGCATGTCTATGATGGGAATATGATCCAAACCCCCCCTTATCCAAAATGGTAGTGAGAAATGAAAATAGGGCCCAAGCAACAAATGCTTATGGTCACCCTTTACAACAATTTATTTGTCCATGTAAAACGAGGAAAGAGGAAAAACCACACGGGGAAAAACCTCCCTCAAGAATGGACATGTCATAAAGATGAAAAAAATGTATTCAACATGTCTTTTTCTTCACTTGAATGAGCTGAATGAACAGCTTCTTGGAGAAATACTTGGTGAAGATGTTGTGGATGCCATGATCATGCACCAATTCATCAATGTTGTGTAGACAAAAAACATGTGGAGAGGCCCCTTGAAACTCTTCATTTGATGATGAAGGACCATCATAAGAATGATTCTTGCCGCATACATACTTTGATATGAATACATAATCAATAATGGAATATATATGTTTGCAAACTCCTTGCCAAAGAGTATCAAAAGACTCAACAAAATCATCTTCTTGAGCATCTTCCATATGGCAAATTAAAGCATGTCTATTCCTTCTAAACTGATGTAGCGCCTTACTAACTCTGGAATGGAGCTCATGAGGCTCTAAGATATCAGAATAGGACTCATATGGGGCAGAAAACAACATAGGTATAGTGTCTCCATGAGTGAATGGATCCATAGTATGGAAAGAGTGTGCAATTGGATCACACTGACATTTGAGTGAACTTGGAGGGTCTGGAGACTTGAAATTTGAACCATAGGTGGTGATATTATGTCCAAACATGTGGAAAAGTAGTACCATGATGGAAAATTACATGGATTTCCAACCAATGAATTATATGAAAGACATAAAAACAACATAGACAAGTGACATGGTATTGGAAACAATAAAATTGTGAGATTTTCTAGATGGAGAACTTGGGGGTTGTAAGGTGTTTTGGGAATCCAATGGATGGGAAAATGGTTTGAAGGATATAATAACATGCATATCAGCCTACATATAACCTTCCAAATCAGAATAGGAAGGATCCAAATGGATTTGGAAAGAGCTTTCAAAAGGCAAGTCAAAATCTAGTGAAAAATGACTAGTATTGAGAGGAGAATTTGGTGAAGTCATTGGAGATTATTCCAGGGAAGGGATAGATGTTTTTGGTTATGATATATCAGCATGTGAATCAAAAATAGAAATATCAGTGTTAACAACCAAATTGACCCTCTAGGTTGTGGGAGAAGGCCAACTCGGGGTAACCACAAAACCACTTTAGATTGCACTTCTAATCCAGGGCAATCAAAGAGGGATCTCTCTTAGATTGATGGAAGACTGAAAATAATCAATGAGAAACACACAACCTTCTCACTCAAGACGTTCAATCAAAGCATATTCAGAAGGTCATATTTCTAATGGGACAATTGTTTAAGGGTTTGGTGAGATAATCAGGAGAGAAAACATTGGGTAATGGAGTCAAAACATAACATATAAATCAAATAACAATGCTGCTGCAAGGGATATCAAAATAGAGGCAAGGTAGCCACCTCCTTCCAGTCAAAATGTTGTTGTATCAGGTGATAAAGGAGGAATGAATGAACAGTCCATCAGCATGGGCATCTGACGAGGATGAATCTGATGCTAACTTTAGAGGAAATATTGGGGTGAATACCTGAAGCAATAGCCAGAGCTTGTATCCAAGAATTCTACACTATTATACACTAGTTCCAGATATGAAAAAGAGAACACAATGGAAGTAAATAACAGGAAGCACATGCACATGAGAAAAACAAAGTAACATACTATATGCTAAATGACACATGAATCTTTGTCAAACACCAGCTTCAAACACTGCAATTCTATTAGTGATTATGCTTAAAAAACAGAGCTTAGTTCTCTTAGGCCTCAACCTACTGATTTTCCAACCTATTCTATTTCTATTACACAGATATTTATAGGCTCTTAGCCTCGAATTATCTAACAGAAACAACTATAGCTATGTTGACACCTGCGTGGCCTAGTCCGCCACCTTTGACAACAAATTACAAAAATGAAAAGGACTGCTAGCAGAAAGGCTGTAACTAACTTCGGCAATGTCATTTGCAGGATTTCAGACCATAACAGCCCAAATGGCCTTGCAATTAGAGGAACATTACATACGTGCCAAGTCCCAAACAGATTGCCATGTTGGGAAACAAAAAAAAACAAAATGAGCAGGTCGCCACCTCACTCCTGATCCTTGACTTGGCCATGTTGATCGAAGAAATATTCTATCTTCAAGGCCTCGTCCACCTATGATTCTTCTGCTGGGGGCAGAGGTGTCACTTCCTCAGTGGAGGGAATGAAATATTTGATAATATCCATGTCTTGGTGGGTGCCCCGCTCCTCTTCTCGGGCTTCGTTCTTATTCTTTCAATGTCGAACCTTCAAGCACACTTGTTAGCCTTCCTTCTCCTCGAGCTCACTTGCTCATCTCTCCTCTACATGGTCGAAGGGTACAAGGGATGAAGGAATGTGTTCCTCCTCCACCTCAGACCACGCCTGCTTGGGTATGAAGACCACTTAGGCTCCTTGATCTTTCTCCATGACTGGGTCCTAGCTGAAAGATACTAGAGCTGCTAGGTTTGCCACCTTTCTCATGCAATGGTCATGAACAACAACCGCAAGGAACCCTACCTATAACAGCCTTGAAAATGAAAGCAGCCACGCATGATTACCTTCGCCATGATGGTCTGATCGGATCTTCCAAACGAGTGGGAATGATTCCTGAGGCTTGAGCTGATGTGAAACATGCTTAACCAGGCTTTTAGGATAGGCGGGAGAGATATACGACGACGCCGAGGTGGAATCCATCCTATTAGCAATCATTTGCTAGCAGTAGAGATGCCTTCCAACTCCCATTCCCATGATAAAACCAGCGTCGTATATTTTGACCTTCAAAACATATGGACCATCGAATGGCGAGGATGATACCATGTTCGCAGATTTTCAGACTACTGATTGCTTGCACAAGTTCATTTTGTGAACATAACCTCAGCTGTAGATCCGAGCTCCTCTAGATCTAGGCCATCCGAACTTGCATCCCTCTACCAAAAGTTTGTGAATATGAAAATTGTGTTTCTCCATGCACGTTAAATACGTGAACTCTTTCCCAGCTATTGATCTATTCCATTTGCCATTGATCTGTCTTTGAGACGACCACCGGTTAACAGCCTCGCCTATGCTTAAGCCACTCCCAACTCTTACCACGAAGGATTCCCTCGATCGTGATCCACACCATCCGTAGGTGCCAATATGCACTCTAGGAGCTTTCTTTACATTCAACCTCCTTGGTGCCCTTGAAACCTGAGATTTTTCTCCAATATTCTTACCCTGGAGCCAGCTTATTACAATGAGCTTTGTACTTTCGAATTCTGGGCCATGCGGGTTAAGAATAGGGCTCTTTCCTTTGCTGCTTTCCATGGTTCTGAACCCTTCTGAATGCCTAGGACAAATCTAGTGCTAACAACTAGCTCCTATTGGGGATGCTATCTTCCCTGTGAGTTAGCTAAGAACCCGACAGACTAGTGCATTGTGATGTTCTGTTGCATCAATGGTAGCTGAATTTGCGGTAGCAATTCCACGACGAACCACTCTTTATGTTGGACATCACTCATATTGAAACTAACCCTTGCCATCAGCGTTTTGAACTGCTAGTCAAAATCCCACACTGTCTCATTGGGATACTGCTTAATTTCTTTCAATTCTGTGATATATTGAGCCTCAGACTTGGGCTTCGTAAATTATGTAATGAACCCATCCCTAATCTCATCTAGTGACTTCACCGAAGCTCCTATAGGGACTAGAACAAATTTCATAAACCAATCTAAGGTGCGACCTCGTAGAGTTGTCGCTAGCTTCCCTTTCTTGGCGTCATCATCAGTGATCTGTTTTATGGTCCATACCGCTTCACACAAAAACCAATACTGTTTTGGGTTATCTGTCCCATTCCCATGAAACAATGGTAACTTAGCATCATCGCTCGCCATACTGGGCTTCCTTCCTGCAGGTACTGAACTACTAGCGATCAAGTTTTGTTGACCCGGTGGGGTCGAAATGGTGTTTCTCACTAGTTGACAGATAATGAGTAGAGCTGTGGGTACGTTGCTGCTGGGGTTAGGTCCTGCCTCTATCTTGGGCATAGCCTGTGCATCCTTTTCTGGACTGTGAGGTTGCTTTGTCCCATGTGGTATTCCTTCGTGAACTGGCGGTTCGATTGCAAAAGGACCTTCTCCTATCCTCTACCTCTTTTCCCGTTGAAACCTTGCTCCTACCCTTGTAACACCACTCTCTTCCTTGGCTTCACTCACAATCTCATTGTGACCTGCACCCATCTACTCCTGATCATTCCATGCACCACCCCCCCACTGTCGCGTTACCCACGGCCTCCGCTCACCAGGCTACTTACTGATCTATATGCATCTTCAATATACCCTTTTCGCAAATAAGCATCTTAATGGACAGTTGGAGCGATAGAAAAAGCTTCCCTGGGGTTCGCAGAAGAAATATATTTATGCTTCACTATAGGAATTTTGCGTATCAACTGTGAATTCAGTGATATACCCCTCCAAGATGATATCAAGCCACACTTCGACAGCCCACAATGCTTTATTGTCGACTTCCTGTATTTCTTGAATTAGCTCTGGGGTCCAGGTCGTTGGATCACCACCTTGGTGGTTCCTCTTCTGATAGGTCAACTTTGTCGACCACTCGAACAAAAGGACCGAGAATTCACAAAAAAACCATTCATGCGGACCGTCATGAATATATCTATCCACCCACTGATCTACCGTTAGTCGAGTGTTCCATCTTTCTTCTTCAGCAAATTCTTGCAACCTCTAATCAAACCAACTTTGTATCTCCGGTTGCGTCGGATGCCACAACATATCCTCCTTTCACCTCGCATACGATCCCGGCAACGGAACCATTTGTTGACTCAAACCTAGTCGACAGGGATTCCCATCACAGTCAACACCAACCCACCGTGATCTCCCTAAGCACCGACCTAGACAGGTTTTACCCTATCCAGTAACACCTATGGAACAGATGAGGTCTCACCTGAGGCGATCAAGGGAGAGTGGATGGAACCATGTTTCTGCCAAATGAAGGAGGATGATTGTGGTAATACTTGCTTACTTAACTTATCGCAACATTCAAGACAGATCTATGCATTCAAGTTTAACATCATTCATATTCATAACATCATTCCACAGAAACATTCATCGATGACAAGTATAACATTAAAGTATTAACTGTAGCAAGAAACCATCGCAACATGCATAAAAGGTACACAAGGAATTTCACCAAATAGTTCCGTCATGTCATATTACTTCAGCAAAAATCCTGACACAACATCTCCGCAAAACCAGATCTCGGCAATATCTCTTGATCTCACATATAGACTCAAAGATGCGCATAATCAACATCCAAAGATCCATACTAAGATGCCATTACACTTACAACTTATGACTATATATAGGCTTCCGCCTTTACAATGCTTGTCCACTTACTAACAACTTCCTAACCGACACTTGGACCAATGACCCAAAATCTAACTGACGCAGTCCAAATGACCCAAAAAACCATCTACTGCGGTACAATTAACTCAAAATTACATATCATATGGTCCAATGACCCAAAAATTTGCATTCTGTGGTACAATCGACTCAAATATACATAAAAATACTCTAGCCTTCTTCCTTCTGCGACCTCTCTGACGTGTCGCAGCATTGGCGATGCTGCAATTCTTCCTTACCAAACCACCTGCCAACAGGCCCCCAACACAATCTTGTGGCTCGCCCTCGAGCCACGTCAACTGGACATGGTGTACTCCGTGGTCTTGAATTTGAAGTCCTTGTACTGTTGCTCGACTTTTGTCATCATTTCCTTTGTTGTCGTAGCCACCTCCTGACTGTCGACGACGTCTTGGGGCGATGGGTGTTTGATCAACTTTGTAGGCACCTGTTGATGATGTCCCTGTACTTCCTAGAGAAATTTGCTAGCCTTTGTCATAAACTGGCCACCAACGTCCTGAAAGTCCTCTAACTTCACGACACGCTTCTTCTGTCACTCATCGGCCTTGGCAAAGCATTGATGCAGATCTTTCAAATCCACAGACTTGGCAACTTGCTCCATGGGTGGAATCACGTGCATCGCCGCTTTGAGTGTTGCCAACTACCCCTTCGCTTCCTTCCGAACCTTCATCAGCTGTTCAACCTGCTCATCCTGAACGATCCGGCCCCATAAATACACAATGTCAGCAGTGATCCTCATTTCTATTGTTTCCATCTCTGCCAGTTGCATTGCTATCTCCTCAATTGCGCGTTTGCGGTCGTCCACTTTTGCTTGAGGGGTGTCGAGGTTCACTTGGGCTTTTAGCTCTTGGTTCTCGTGTTGTAACTGGACAATGACATCCCCCATTTTCTGCATAAGTTGAAGCATATCCACCTCTTCAGTGGGATCCGACACATGGTAATAAGCCTCCTCAATGGCCCGGTCTACCCGCACAATGTCATCCCACATATGGGCCTTCTCCACGATAAGGCGGTCCTACTCTTTCTTCAATTCTTCAATCTCGCGAGCCTTCTTAGCTCGTTCCTTCTTGATTTCTTCCTTGAGCTCATCCACAGCATGTTGTTCTGCAGTGGCTCATCCCGTCAACTCTGCAATGGCTACTTGTGCAGCTACCTCGCACTCCTGCAACGTCATGCACTTAACAATGATCTCGTGCATTCTGTTAGCCATTTCTCAGCTAACCACCATCTGCATATTTGTCAATCCTTGCACTAGAAACACATTAACATTGATGGACACCTTCTTCAACTGCTACAACAATGTGTTCACGGTATCATCTTCAGTCACAATCATAGTCGGGGGAATCTCCACATTCTTGACCTGTGGATCAGTGCTGATTGTGATAACTAGCAGTGCTACTACTTCTTCAGGTGCCCTCCACAAAACCATGTCACACAAAGACTCCATATGAGCAGTGAGCGCATGGAATCCTTCATTTGTCACCCTTGTCATCTTCTGAGCTACTGTGGTGGATGCATCAGTGATTGCTTGTATGAGACAACCCAGGTGCGCTTTCGTCGATAGGGGAAGCCCACTGATTGTCACAGGGTCCTAGTGCCCTTTCATTTTGTTTTCTTCTAGGGCACGGTCACTGTCATCATATGTCGATGTCTTGATGGATTCTCGGTCTGAGTCATGATGGTTGTGCTGGTCTTGCGCCGATACACGATCATTTGGACCTTGCACCGGTTCCCCAGCCTCAATCTCGGCCAATCCCATAGGTTCACACCATTCCGCTGGCTAGTCATTCAGTATATCCTCCAACTTTTCTGTTGTTACCTTATAGGATGTCAGCAACCATTTCCTACTTGGTTTGCAGCGATATTGGAGATAAATGGAATGCGGTCGAATTGCAAATACCATGACCAGCTTAAAGTGTGCTGTGGTTTCTTTAGACAAATGGGGCACCCTCGTCGTATCCGCATAGAGCATATCCCAGTATAACAAGAACAACAATGTACGTTCCTTATTTCGTTCTTGTTCTCAGACAAACCACAGGTTTTGATACCACGTGCCATGACGGTCTTTCACAGCGTCAACCTCCATACCCTGGTACACATCAAGATCCTTCCAAGCCATGAATGCAATCAATAATAGCAGCCAGCTATATGTGAATGAGCCCTTACCGGATTGGACTGCTACAGCATACTCTTCCAACTAATTCAGCAAAAATAGTGACTAGTTCATCTGCACCCTGGCCGCACACTGTTTAGCACACGCCACAATGCTCGAATTACACTGATTGGGTCGGCCACCCCGTACCACTTTATAGGAAAGTATCTTGGTATCAGTGAGCACCAGCTGATCATTGATGTTGCTGGTGTGGTAATCCCAACCATCCTTCTCCAAATCATAGCGCTTGACCAATTGCGCGGCCAACTTTTTGTTGTTTTCCTGGCCTCGGAGATACTGTGACAGGTTGACCCCATCCTTGGGAAACCTGATAATTTCTACAATCAAGTGCACTGTGACAGGAATTCCTTCGTCCAGCCACAATGTACTGCTGTGAAAGCAGTCTAGCAGCTTCTTCACAGATGCATTGACTTCCGATAGCTGTCCAAAATGGGGCATATTTATAAGCCCTAGCAGGCCTGCTTATTGCAAACCCCATGCCCAATCATGTGGAACCAACTTACTGCTCAATTGCGATACTGGCTCATACGGGTGTGACGTAATCTCCTTGTACGCCACCATATCATGGTCGTCATATTTCAGATGCATCAGTTCTGGTCCAATGTCAACAGAGCACTCCATTCCTTCTGGCAGTGTAGGCATATTCAATGGGTACTTCTGATTCTTCTGCACCTTTCGGGAAGGTTCCCTAGGTACCCCGGGTCGACTGGGGGAAACATACCCCGGGATATCAGTGGCCGAGAGTCCTTCCCATGTGGCAGACTCATCAACCCGACGGCTGGATGGCCCCGCTTCCCCTTGAGCTTCCCCCTCCACAGCAGTGGAGAAACGAAGCTGACACTTGCTCTGCTGTGATTTAGACAACTGACCTCCTTGACGCTTCTTAGCAATTACCGACTCTCCCACCGGCATGTTTGCAATCTCGTCCTCAAGATTGACGTCTTTGGAAGTGTAATAAACCTAAATGGTTATTACAGTTGTTAATTAATGTTAGTTTACTATTTAGTCATTACTAGGTTAATTAGTTATTAATTAATAGTTATCATACGACATGTCTATTAAAAATAGACATGTACGTGCCTATCAGCCATATTTAAACATGGCTCACTATCTCTGTAAATTATCAATTCAATTATAAATAAATATATATATTATCAAATATGATAAATATGTAAGGATGAATCCTTACAAGTGGTACTATGTTGACCCCTAAATATTCAACTACGGAAGAGTCTGAAGTTGCTACTACAACCAGAAAGGAAGGGAAGTCATGTCGACCACCTCCTTATATTCCTCCGCACAAAAGATCCATGCCACCAGACTCCTGGAGGGATAAGAAAAGACATCCCAATGTCAAAACTCAAAATGCGATACTTAGTAAAAAATATGCACGTCTTCCGGAAATTCGTTGTGGTTTCTTACCAAGTAGAGAAGTAAATCGCATTAGTGCACTAGTAAAAAGTCCTATAAAGTTGTCTAGTGGTACTCAAGGACAAACCAGAGACCATATTGGGATTCCCAGTTAGAGCAAAGTACATGATAAGGAAGACGATGACAAAGATGATGAATTAGAAGCTGTAGAAGACAAGGATATGAAAGATCAAGATGATATTGCCAATCATAGTGTCAGTATCAATTGTAAAGAAAATGACTATGTTGTAGAAGTCAATGAAGTTAAAAAAGTCAATGTTAAAAACAATTATGAGAGAGTTGAAGTTGTAGAAGAAGGAAATGATGAAATTAAAGAGTCAAAGATGACCTTAATCATGATATCATAGAAAAACAAAACCAAGAAGATGTTGCGTCAAATGAAGAGATGAACATTCTACCAATAGTCGCAACTCAAGATGGGAAGGATCCCAAGGAACAACTAAAGACAAGTTCGTCAGACAAGGAAGTAAGTACATTATTAGTAGTTGCCACTACATATAAGAAAACCAAATTAGAAGATCAAAAGAACACCATTAGATTAGCAGATCTGAAATATGCGCCGCTTAGTTATTATGCATTCATCTACATAATCATGAGCATGATAAAATTTGAATGGAAATGTGACCAATTGTTCCAAGAACTGCTAAACCGTGGCAAGAATTCCAGCTGCAGCTTGCTCGCAGAATATTCGTGGTTGAATCTTTTCACAGCAGGATGACTTGTAATAAACCTAAATGGCTATTACAATTGTTAATTAATGTTAGTTTACTATTTAGTCATTACTAGGTTAATTAGTTATTAATTAATAGTTATCATATGACATGTCTATTACTAATAGACATGTACGTTCCTATCAACTATATTTAAACATGGCTCACTATCTCTGTAAATTATCAATTCAATTATAAATAAATATATATTATCAAATATGATAAATATGTAAGGGTGAATCCTTACAGGAAGACTCGAATTCTTCTTCAATGGAAATCCCGGTGAAAGGAGACTCGACTTCACTACTAATGTCAATTGTTTCTAGCTCTTGAGGCATACCTTACCCAGCTTCACAATTGATGGCTATACTGGCGTAATTAACAGACCCACTCAACACTCAGCACTCTACAAGTTCAACTAAACCTTGCCAACCTCACAACTACACACACTAGGCAATAACGATGCTTGACAGCACTGCACAGGCACTTACCAACTGAATTCTTGGTGTCGTCCGACCAACTTTGACCCGTTCTTATAGCATCCAACCGAATCCTCCGTAATAATCCCTAAATCCGGCATTAACTCAACTGAAATCCCATATTAATGATGCAAATCCACCGTCGATCCTGTCAGCCGATCGATCGAGTCCACCGTTAATGCCCATCATTCGAACAAGCGTCATTAATTAATTGTTTTAACTTTTGGAATTTATTGTTGATTTGACCCGGTCGCAACACTGCCACTTGTCACGAACCACTCCAAACTTGCGGCAAAAATATCCCTGCTTCCGCATTTTGTTCTTGTTGGTGCGCCATCCTGCCACCGATCAACCTACACATACATTTTTTTTCTTTTCGATACGACTCAGGCATCGCCCAGTTCCAAGCCCAACCGATAGGGCTTCAACCTGCTACCATCAATCAACTTTGGGAGCATCACTCCGTCCAACTGCTGCAACTGGACCGCTCCTCCTGAAGTAATGCTACTGATGTGATATGGACCAAGCCAATGCATCTGCAATTTTCTTGGATGTTTCATAAACTTGCTGTCATACAACAACACCAAGTCGCCCTATTGAAACTGTTTGTTTTTTATGTGGCGATCATGCCAAGCCTTCTAGCAATACTTTTCCACACCCTGGTGGAAACATGAGATAAAGTGATCTTCCTCCAGCTGTACTAACTGTGCTAGACGTCCTTCCAATGTTGTTGCTTCATCCATACCTATCACTGCCGCTATGCACAGAATCAGAATGATATACTCCATTGGCATAATCGCTTCTTTTCCTTATACTAGCTTGAATGGTGTCTATCCCGTCAACCTTTTACATGTGGTGTGATATGCCCACAACACTACTGGGATTTTTAGATCCCAGTCATCGCGGTTCGCATTGCATACCTTTGTCAGTGCATGTTCCAATATCTTATTGAAAGCTTCCACCGTGCCATTTTTCTGCTGATGAGATGGTGTACTCTTCTTATGCTGTATCTTTAGCTCCTCCGTCAATGCGCTAATTGTGCGATTGAGAAAGTGGCTGCCTTGATCACTCAGCAATATCTTGGGGCAGCCAAAGTGAGTGATAATGTTGTTAAACAAAAACCGCGCAGCCGTGGATGTGGAACAATCAACGACTGGTGTAGCTTCTACCCACCTTGTCAAGTAATCTGTCGCCGTGATGATATATCTAGCACCAGTGCGTTTACCTGATGGATTGATTGGTCCCACAAAATATTTTGATGTATATGTAACTTCGGAATGTATTTCACATATGTATATTGTACTCTTATAGAGATGGTATTATTCCTATATACGGAAGTGTCGTCATTTGTATTGACAAGTGTCGTAACTTGCTGTGATGGGTTATTAGACCACCTAGTGAGGGTCGGCCCGGATTAATGTAACCCTGGGTTATTGGAATGAGTTAGATAAGTCGGCCCTGTTAGTTTATTAGGCAGGACAGGACAAGTATATATAGAGAGCGGGAGCTCTCTATTTGATCATCTCATTATTCACTTCTACACTGCTTGGAAAGTGGCGCACAAGTGAGGAGGAGGTTCAGCTGCTAGGAGAAGACTATCTCTTGTACTTGGGTTGTATCATTGCTCTTTCTATCTCTGAGGAAGTTGTGGGGTTTTTCACCTTTATGGTTTTCCCTAGTGAAACTCTGTGTGTCTATTGTCTCATGTGATTGCTTGGTGTGATTGATATGCATTGTTATACTTGATATGCTGTACATGTTATTCTCTCAGTAAAGATCCTAGAGCATATTGAATTAATTCTCAAAATATAACATGGTATCAAAGCTAGCCTGAGAAGAAGACATTGTGTAGTGGCAGAAGCTAGGGTTTCTTGTTTATTGGGTTTCTCTCCATAGATTTTGGAAAAGCAGTAAGGTAGATTGACTCTACTAATCAAGGAGAATCTTTCTGTCCAATCAGAATTCAATTCTGAGCACTTTCAGTTTTGGCCCTAAAAATTAGGGTTTCCACAAAAATAGGAATTTCTGAAATCTGAAGACATAGCTGGAAGCTCCTTGGAAAAATGGAAGTTTAGAGCCTTGGATCGAACTTTTTGGTTGGGTGAATCTCCCGGGAAACTCAAACCCTAATTTAGGGTCCTCCCTAGTGAATCTGGGAGATTGAAAAGCATTTTTGAAGGGTGAAACTTTGAAGTTTTCAAATTATGAGTATACCAAGCTGATTAACTCATCAAGGATCATCTTTCTATCTTTTCAGAAGTTTGAAATTCAAAGTTTGATTTTTTAGGGTTTCTCTAACAAACCCTAATCCGGGACCAGATCCAGTTTTCAGCAAGACAAGTGGTAAGACCTAAAACTTTTTTATTTCCATTTGAGGTACTCTTTAAGATGTCTCACCACACCAAGATTGAGGATAAGCTTGAAGGGGCTGATAACTTCTGAGCATGGAAGTATGGGATTGGGTTAATCCTAGAAGAAAATCAGTTGGGCACTTGTATAAGTGAAGAGGTCCTTGTCCCAGAGGGAGAAGAGGCTAAGGCTTTTCACAAGAAGAACTTGGTCAAGGCAAAGAGGATCATTGTTGATTCTATCAAAGATCATCTCACACCCCATGTATCATCCCTAAAGACACCAAAGGAGATGTTTGATTCCCTTACCAAGATATTTGAAGGGAAGAACATAAATCGAAATATGACCTTGAGAAATCAATTGAATAATGTCAAGATCTAGAATGTAGAGACTATGCAGTATTATTTCTCAAGGGTCTCCCAGATAAAAGAACAACTTGAAGCTGTGGGAGAAGACATAGAAAATGGAGAAGTGGTGATGACCACTCTTAATGGCCTTCCCAGGTCATGGGATTCCTTCATCCAAGGAATTTGTGCTAGGAAGAAACTTATCACATTCAGTAGGCTGTGGGAAGAATGATCACAGGAAGAAGCTCAAATTATAGCTCGAGAAGAAAATATGGGGAACGAAGATCAAGCTCTCACAGCACACTCCAAAATTCATGGTGACAAAATTTTGGGGGTAAGGAGTGCAGCAGGTTCGAATCCTATAACCTTTATGCGAAATTGAAAATAGAACCATCCATGCAGACAAAAATCAGCCTAAAAACTTCTGGAAGACTCACCGTCATGGCAAGAAAGAAATACATCACCATTAGAATCAGAGGGGTAGTCCCAGACATTGAAGAAACATGTCCTATGTCCGTTGCTATACATGTGACGAAAAGGGACACTATTCCAGAGACTGTCCCAGAAATAAGAAAGATGGTTGTCACAAGAAGAAGAACATCAAAAGAAGACATCATGCTCATGCTGCAGAGGATGATGAAACCCCCAGGAAGACAGCTAGAGAAGATAGTGAAGATTCTTCTAGTGATGAAGAATATGTTTTAATTTCTTCTCTCACTAGAACCATTACTCATGGAAGTAATGATTGGCTTATAGATAGTGGGGCTTCTATACACATGACAGGATTCAAGGAATCCTTTATGAACCTATCTGAACATGAATCACCCCACAAGGTGAAACTTGGGGATGACTACCAGTATCCAATAAAAGGGAGTGGTGAAGCCTCCTATAAACTCGACTCTGGAAAGTCTATGAAGATGAAAGATGTACTGTATGTTCCAGGTCTCAAGAAGAATCTACTCTCCATATTTGCATTGGATGCAAAAGGAATGAGGGTTGCATTTGTAGATGGCCAAGTCCTAATGTGGCCAAAGGGTAAGACTATAGATGATGCAATTGTGATTGGAGAGCAAGAGGGAGGATTATTCCAATTTAAGGGCCAACCAGAACAAGCCATGGTCCATGATTCAGTAGAGCCAAGTGAACTTTGGCATAGAAGGCTTGCACACATGCACTATAGGGCATTACCAATTGCAAGAAAAGCTGTAGAAGGTCTTCCTGAAATCCAGACAAAGCATTAAGGCATTTGCAAGGGTTGTGCAAATGGAAAGAACACAAAGAAGACATTTCCAAGTAGTGATAGCAAGGAAAAAAGAATCTTGGAAATCATCCACTCTGATGTATGCGGTCTGATTTCATCCAGTTCTTTGAGTGGGTATGTATACTATGTTTCCTTCATTGATGATTTCTCTAGGAAGAGTTGGGTTTACTTCTTGAAAAACAAAGATGAAGTGTTTGAAAAGTTCAAGGAATTAAAAGCCTTGATAGAAAACCAAACTGACATGAATATCAAGATCTTCAGATCCGACAATGGTGGAGAATTCACTTTAGGTGACTTCAAGAATCTATGCAGTGATTCAGGGATTAAGAGGGAGCTGACTACTCCTTACAATCCACAACAAAATGGGGTTGCCGAAAGAAAGAATAGAACAATCATGGAAGCAGCTAGGGCAATGCTTCATGACCAAGATCTACCTATGCACTTATGGGCTGAAGCAGCAAGGACAGTTGTATATGTGCAGAACAGAAGACTCCATAAGATACTTGACAACAAAACACCAGAAGAAGTGTTCACTGGTAAGAAACTAGAAGTTAGCCATCTCAGAATGTTTGGTTTCCCAATATACACTCACATCCCAAAAGAAAAGAGGACAAAGTTAGATCCTTCAGGAAAGAAGGGCATATTCATGGGTTGCAGTGAAAGCTCAAAGGCTTACAGAATCTACTTCCCAAGATTCAAGAAGATTGATATCAGTAGGGATGTAACATTTGATGAAAGCTCAACATACATCAAATCAAGAAAAACACCAGTTGAAGATAATGAAGAACCCAGAATATCTATAACTCAAGACACCACCATGAATGAAGCAGTTCCTGAAGAAGATCGTGAAATGGAAGATCCACAACAACCTGTAGATCCACCTAGTGAGAAGGACTCTCACAAGAGAAAACCAACATGGGATAGAGAGCTCATCCAAGATGCATAAAGGTTTGGCATTCCAGAAGAGGAACACAGAGAAAGGAAAAGAACAAGATCACATACCAGCTATGTTGCTTTACTTTGTGACATAATGAACAAAGAACCTTCTAGTTATGAAGAAGCAACATAAAAGAAAGAATGGAAGGATGCCATGATCGAGGAATACCAGTCGATCATGAAGAATGATGTTTGGGATGTGGTCCTAACACTAGATGGGAAGTCTGTGGTGACTTCCAAGTGGATCTATAAGATCAAGCATGCTGCAGATGGCAGCATAGAGAAATATAAAGCAAGGTTTGTAGCTCGTGGCTTATCTCAAAAAGAAGGGATTGATTATGAAGAGACTTTTGCTCTTGTGGCCAGATACACTTCCATTAGATCAGTACTTGCTCTAGCTATAGTGATGAAATGGAAGGTACACCAGATGGATGTCAAGACAACTTTCTTGAATGGTGTAGTTGAAGAGGAAGTGTATGTGGAGAAGCCACTCAGGTTTGAGAAACATGATCGAGAGTCACATGTGTGCAAACTGAAGAAAGCCCTGTATGGTTTGAAACAGGCACCCAGGACCTGGTATGGTAGGATAGATGGCTTCCTATCTAGTTTGGGCTTTACCAAGAGTAAAACGGATTCCAAACTTTACTACAAGGTTGAGGAAGGAAATCCAGTGATACTACTATTGTATGTGGATGACCTGTTTGTAACAGGTGAGGATAGATTGATTGCCGACACGAAGAGGAAGCTTGCTGCCAAGTTCGAGATGAAGGACTTGGGTATGATGCACTAATTTCTTGGTATGGAGGTGTGGCAAAGTGCAGATGGAATCTTCCTTGGACAAGGGAAGTATGCAGTAGATATACTGAAGAGGTTTGGGATGATGGATTGCAGGGCTATGGCCACACCTATGGCATCGAACCTTAAGCTTCTGTGTGATACTTCATCTGAGCCGGTTGATGCTACGATGTGTCATCAGGTGATTGGGTCCTTGATGTACCTGACGAATATGAGACCAGATATCTGCTTTGCGGTGAACACCTTGATCCAGTACTTGATAGATCCGAGACATGTTCACCTGATAGCTGCAAAGCATATTTTGAGGTACCTGAAGGGTACAATTGACTATGGGCTCAAGTATGAGGTGAATCAAAAGTTTAACCTGGAGGGTTATGTTGATTTAGATTGGGCAAGCAATGCCATTGATCGGAAGAGCACTTCAAGGTGCTGCTTCAGTATGGGATCTGGTATGATCTCTTGGTTTAGCAGGAAGCAGTCCTGTGTGGCACTGAGTATAGCCGAAGCAGAGTATGTCGCAGCTTGTTTGGCCAGTTGTGAGCCAGTATGGCTTAGGAAGCTACTGTCTTATTTGTTTGATCTCCAGTTGAGTGCTACCTGTATATATTGTGACAACTGGAGTTGTGTGAAGTTGTCGAAGAACCTAGTGTTCTATGACAAGTCGAAGCACATTCAGATCAAGTATCACTATATCAAGGATATGGTGCAGAGAGGAGGAGTGAAGCTCCTGTATGTTACGACAGACGAGTAGATAGCCGATGTGTTGACCAAGCCGCTGGCCAGAGTGAAGTTTGAATACTTCAGAGGGAGACTTGGTGTACTTTAGATCAAGATACCTTCCAAGAAGAAGTGATGAGTCCAAAGACACAGATGCACACGGGCCATTCTTGCATAGTGGTAGGAAATTCCTCCTATGCTGGTAGATGTAAGGGCCGGGCCATTCTCACATAGTGGTAGGAAAGTCCTCCTATGGTGTAGATGTAAGGGCTAAGCCATTCTCACATGGTAGTAGGAAATTCCTCCCATGGTGTAGATGTAAGGGCTGAGGCTAGTCTGGCATGGTGGTAGGAAAGTCCTCCCATGGCCATTGACATAAGTGTTGGAGCCATTCCGACATGGTGGTAGGTTGGTCCTCCGATGGTCATTGATGTAAGTGGTGGAGCCATTCTGACATGGTGGTAGGTTGGTCCTCCCATGGTCGTTGATGTAAGTGTTGTGAGCCTTTCCCGAATGGTGGTAGGAAAGTCCTCCCATGTCGGTTGATGTAAGTGCTATGTCTCACATGCTAGTAGGAAAGTCCTTGCATGTTGGTAGACAGGGTATCGTATGGTGGTAGGAAAGTCCTCCCATACTGGAGACTATGTGTGTGCATCTGGGTTGTGCTCCATGGACGATGACGATGATGTGAAGACGATAATGTGATAGTGTGGTGCATAGGTTTTGCAGAGGCATATGATCAGTCCAGAGATTCTCTTGCAGGTTTTTGCAAAGGCAGTGTAATCAGTCCTGGGAGATCTTGCAGGTTTGGCAGAAGCAGTGTAATCAGTCCTGTGGTGTACCTACTTGATGGCTTGCTCGCAGATATGTTGATGATGTACATCCAGCATGAAAAAGTGATGGCTTTGTAGATTATGAAGACCTGCAGCTGGCGGGTGTACATCCAGTATGAAAAGGTACTAGCTCTGTAGAACTTCCTATGATGAGTAGATTGGAGATTTATTGATATAGCAGCAACAGTGACGACGACGACAATGATGATTCGATGACGATGATCCAGAGAAGAAGACTTGTGATACCAGATCTATGTTGACAAATACCTTCCTAGTTGAGAGGGAGTGTTGATGTATATATAACTTCGGAATGTATTTCACCTATGTATATTGTACTCCTATAGAGATGGTATTATTCCTCTATACGGAAGTGTCATCATTTGTATTGACAAGTGTTGCAAGTGTCGTAACTTGCTGTGATGGGTTACTAGACCACCTAGTGAGGGGTCAACCCAGATTAATGTAACCATGGGTTATTAGACTGAGTTAGACAAGTCAGCCCTATTAGTTTATTAGGCAGGACAGGACAAGTATAAATAGAGAGTGGGATCTCTCTATTTGATCATCTCATTATTCACTTCTACACTACTCAGAAAGTGGCGCACAAGTGAGGAGGAGGTTCGGCTGCTAGGAAAAGACTATCTCTTATACTTGGGTTGTATCATTGCTCTTTCTATCTTTAAGGAAGTTGTGGGGTTTTTCACCTTTATGGTTTTCCCCAGTGAAACTTTGTGTGTCCATTGTCTCATGTGATTGCTTGGTGTGATTGATATGCATTGTTATACTTGATATGCTATACATGTTATTCTCTCAGTAAAGATCCTAGAGTATATTGAATTAATGCTCAAAATCTAACAAAATCTACTGCCCATTTGTCAAACGGCTGTAGCGTTAACTGAGGTATCAGTGGCATCTCATCCCTCCTGGATGGCTTCACAGTTCTCTGATAAACATCATAGAACTGCGCATAGTCTATCGCATCACTATGCAGCGTGGGCCACCAAAGCCCCACATGAAGCACCGTCCTAGTAGTCGCCCAATCGCCGTAGTGCCCTCCAGCCACTCCACTATTTTCCTCTTCCAATATTTGCGCTTTCTCATGTGGAAATACACACCAGTGCAATATATCATCTACGCCCATGTTGTATAACTCTCCTGGGATTAGCTGGAAATATACAGCCTTGACCACTAGCTGCTTCTTCTGACTAGTAGTGAACTCTTCTGGTGTGGTACCTGTTGCCAGAAATTGAATGATGTCTTCAAAATAACCATCGGCTACTTCAACCCTAAACAATTGTGCATCAGGAAACCCGTCTTCAATGTTAGTTGGATCCTCTCCTGTGTCAATCTGCGATAGATGATCAGGTCCGGAATTCAACCATCCTGGCTTCACAGTCACTTCAAAATCGAACTCTTGAAAGAGAAATAACCAGCGGCATATCTTCCCCCCCAACACAGGATTATTGACCAAGTACTTCAAGGCAGAGTGGTGTGTGAACATCTTAAAATATCCACCCAATAAGTAGTGTCAGAACCTTTGTAGTGCATAAACCATTGCCAAGGCTTCCCATTCGGTAGTTGTGTTGTTCCTTTCTGGGGATGACATTTTTTGACTAGCGAAAGCAATAGGGTGATTAAGATCCCCCTCTCCTGGTTGCACTAGCACCACACTGAGTGCAATTGACGATGCATCCACATGGACATGGAATTCCTTACTCCAGTCTAGAAATACTAGTATCGGTGTCGAAGCCATCTTAGCCTTCAACTGTTCAAAATTATCCTGACATTCAGTGCTCCATTGAAATACTGCATCTTTTTTCAATAGCTTCTCGATAGGGGCAGTGATCACTGCATATCCCCTAATGAACTTGCGATAATACCCAGTATGACCCAAATTCACCCTCAATTGCTTAATAATGGTCGGTGGTGTCAAGCTCAAAATGAGCGCAATCTTTGCTAGATCGACTAACAACCCTTGTTTGCACACAATGTGACCCAGCAATATCCCAAATGGTGCACAAAAAATGCATTTCTTCGAATTCAGCAATATCTGGTGTTGGCGACAGCGCTCTAGCATCAACTGCAGATTGGCTAGATGATTGCAAACCAAACCATAAACTGTCCAATCATCCATGTATACTTTCAAGAACTTCTGGATGAAATCCTTGAATGCAGAAACAACAACCCGCGAAAATATCGTAGGAGCATTCTTCAATCCTAATAGCATCATGATATACTGAAAACATCCCCATTCTATCACAAAAGTCATCTTGTGGATGTCTTCCTGTGCAATATGGATCTGATGATAGCCTGAGAACCCATCCGTGAAAGGATACATCTCCTGGCCACCTACTCCCTCAAGTACTTCATCAGTAAATGGGCTTGGAAAGGGATCATGCAAGAAGGCATCATTCAACTTCCGCAAATCAACGCAGATGTGTACCTCACGAGTCTTCTTGTCCTGTACCACCATAGGACTGATCTATTTTGACTCTTCAACCGGTTCAATGATACCAACATCCAACATGTGATCAAGTTCTGCCTTGAACTTCTCCTTATGTCATGGATTTAGCCGATAAATTCGCTGCCTAATCGGCTTAGCATCTGGTTTCAAGTGAATCTTCATCTCACCTAGATCACCCAAAATACCTTTCATTTCAAAGAAATTTGTAGGAAAAAGGTCTTGGAACTCATGCAGCAACTCAGTGACCTTTCCCATCATCTCGTCATCCCAATAATATCCAACATTCGCAAACTTGGGAGTGGCCTCCCTCCCAATATTGAGCTTGCAAAGCTTCAAGGGCTGACTGAACGGATCAGTTGGCACACTAGGTGGAACCACGTTGTGACTTCCTTCAGACTCCGGAATATTGACATTCTATGGATCATCACTGTCTTTGGGCCCACCCTTGATATTATAACATTCCATTATGGATTGCATCTGGCAGTGTGTGTGCAGATCCACCGGGTACGCCACAGGAACAACCTTTAGAACCACATCACGGATGATCTGCAAAGCATTATGTACATTTGGATGATATGCTATAGATGTTATGTTGCAGTATACCATGAACACGACATTTCATCCAGAGTATGGATAAATGCATGGACTGACTCGTCTCTTGGTCGTGATGCCCATAAAATTTGACACTCCATCAAATGGCCTCTAGGGTCATTTCGACCATCATATTTCCCTGTATGGTAGACCTTGGTATTGTCGAAGTGAACCGTCATCAATCTTCTACATTTTGACCATCCATCAATTGATGCCTTGTGTGTTTCCCACCAGCATGTTGGAGCATCCTTCAGTGCTTCATCCAATGCCAGCAATCATTGTGGTTCTGAAACTCTTTCCTTGAACTTCGCCAAAAAGTCAGACAAACCACGAAGCCCTTCGTATACTAGTAGTGTGATCGTTTCAGTTGCGATGCGGCATAGCGACTGCGTGATTAACCCACACTTGCGGAACAACACCTCATGCAAGCGGTTCTGCCAGTGTTCTAACGCATCATCAGAGTCAGAAGATGCAGAGCTCTCACTGCGCCATACCAGCTCACCGTTGGAAGTTGGATGAATATAGTCTTCAGAAATGTTGAATGCATGGTCCCATCCACTGGGATCTTCATATTTTACTGGCTCAATGTATCTGCGTCTTTAGCCGGATCCGACGGGGCTATGACTCTGAGATCGCAGTTTTCGAAAGTCATCATTCGCCGCTTGAAGTTGATTACCGCTCCACTGTCGTTAGCCCATCTGATCCCTAGCAACGTGGGATAGGAACTTCCTCCCTCAACCACCTCAATAACATCGAAGTCAACATAGGTCTTCATGCCCTCAATGTACACCACCAAACTGGGACTCTCCCAATCAGTGTCACTTTAGCATGATTAGCTAACTGGAGCTGTACAGGAGACCAGCTCAATGGGGGGCTCCCCGTTTTCTTCCATGACTACTTGGTTAAGATGTTGACATCCGAACCAAGATCCAAAATAATTGAATCAACATCATAGTCCCCAATTTGTATATTCATTCGCATCTCCTTACCTGTCTTCTGCCACTGTAAGGAGTTTACCATGGACTCCTACCATCCCCTAGCTGGACGCTGCAACAACCCTTCAATATCGGCAAGGGCTGCAGGATCTCTTTACAACAATAAACAACTCTCAAGAAACTTCTGCAAGGTTATAGACTGTGTTGATGGACTCTCCTCTGAAGTCGCATAAAAAACAGGGGGCATGTCGTAGACGATAGCTTTACCGTGATCTTGGTCCAATGTACGACATGCCTAAAAGAATGTATCATGATCCGATTCAACATGAAATGATACCTTCTTCTGCTTGGCCTTTCGAATGTCCCCTCCTGTGGCTGTGCCTCCCCGTGTAATAATTGCGACAGCTGCATCTTGTGTTCTTGGTTCCGCAGAAATTGTCGCAACATTTGCACCCTGATTCTGATTTGGTGTTGGGTTCCGTGGTTGGTTCACATTTTGGTTAGAATTTTGAATTGGACGTTGGTTCTAGTTCTGCACTGGTTGCTACACCTGATTCTATACTAGCTGCTACACCTGGTTCTACAACTACGGAACATTCCCTGCCTGCCATCGTGCAATCAACTATGGGCAGTTCTCCACTGTATGGTCTATAGCAAAGAAAAATGTACACTGCATCTGCAGTAGGGGACAATCACGTTGATAGTATCCCCATACTACACAGTGATAGCATTGAATAGGTCCGCGACCTCCTCATCCTCCTCCACGACCAAATCCTCCACCGCATCCACCCCAGAATCCGCCCTGTTGTTGGTACTGCGGTTGGTTGTACTGTTGTTGCATCGAAGCTGGTTGTATGCCTTGTCCTTGCTGCACATATTACGTTTGTTGAACGTACTGTGGCTGTTGCGGAGCCATTTTCATCGAGGCATATTGCAGCACAAACTGCTGCTACAGTACAAAATGTACCTGCGGTTGAGGTAGTGGCTGGGCTACCTGTGGCTGCAATTGCGGTTGTTGTACGGCATGCTAGTCATCCTTTACATAGAATGTGTCATACATTCTCTCATGAAGCAACCCATATTCCCGACAATATTTGTCATCATGTCCCACCGATTTACAGAAAGTGCAATATAGATTCATCAGCTTGATCACCATTTTCTGCATATATGGACATTCTTCATGGCGGTGTCCAAATACCTGACAAACGTGACACCACGGCATGACACTACCATTCAACGGGTTTGGTGCTCCTGAAACCAAATAGTTGAGGAAGTCAGGGAAATTGTCCTTCATATGCCCTTCCCCTTGACATCGTGTGAACCACACTTCTTCGCACTGCTCCTTGCCCTTCTTAAAATCTTGCAACTGTATGGTCAAGTTAGCTAGCTGTGTTTGTATCTGTGACATCCCAGCCGCATTTTCACCAATTGGTGATGCCTCCAATCGCATTGAAATATCCAGAGCTTCACTAGGCATTGTGATGTTCTGTTGCATCAATGGTAGACGAATGTACAGTAGCAGTTCCGCGATGAACCACTCTTTATGTTGGACAACCCTCATATCGAAACTAACCCTTGCCATCAGCGTTTTGAACCGCTAGTCAAAATCCCACACCGTCTTGTTGGGATACTGCTTAATTTCTTTCAATTTTGTGATATATTGAGCCTTAGACTTGGGCTTTCTAAATTCTGCAATCAACCCATCCCTAATCTCATCTAGTGACTTCGCCCGAGCTCCTGTAGG
Organism: Larix kaempferi; assembly: GCA_027924585.1. NCBI lineage: Eukaryota > Viridiplantae > Streptophyta > Pinopsida > Pinales > Pinaceae > Larix > Larix kaempferi. The sequence continues at coordinate 1,227,665 of BSBM01000286.1, forward strand.
GACTAGAACAAATTTCATAAACCAATCTAAGGCGCGACCTCGCAGAGTTGTCACCATCTGGCCTTTCTTGGCATCATCATCAGTGATCTATTTTACGGTCCATACCGCTTCAAACAAAAACCAATACTGTTATAGGTTATCTGTCCCATTCCCATGAAACAATGGTAACTTAGCGTCATCGCCCGTCATCCTACGCTTCCTTCCTGCAGGTACTGAACTACTAGCGATCGAGTTTTGTTGACCCGGTGGGGTCGAAGTTGTGTTTCTCACTAGTTGATAGATAGTGAGCGTATCTGTGGGTATGTTGCTGATGGGGTTAGGTCCTGCCTCTATCCTGGGCGTAGCCTATGCGTCCTTGTTTGGACTGTGAGGTCACTTCATCCCATGTGCTCTTCCTTTTGATGTAATTGTAACTTCGGAATGTATTTCACATATATGTATATTGTATTCGTATAGCGATTTTATTATTCCTCTATACGGAGGTGTCGTCATTTATATTGTAAGTATCGTAACTTATACTTGATGGGTTATTAGACCACCTTGATGGGGTCGGCCCTGTATAAGTCATGTGGGTTAAAGGGTTATTAGACCACCCTATTGGGGGTCAGCCCTGTCAGGATTATGTTATGTGGTTAAGTTGAGGCCGACCTAGTAAAGGTTATTAGGCAAGTCAAGTCATGTATAAATAAAGTGCAGGAGGCACTCTATTTGATCATTCTATTATTCACTCACACACGCATTGGAGAGTGGCGCACTAGTGGAGGAGGAGAAGCTGCTTCTAGGAGTACTATCTCTTGTACTTGGGTTGTATCATTTCTCTATCTATCTCTGAGGAAGTTGAGGGGTTTTTCACCTTCTTGGTTTTCCCCGGTGAAACTCTGTGTCTCGTGTGTGCTTGCATTATTGTGTCCATGATTGATATGTTGGAGATATGCTATAGATGTTATTCTCTCAGTTAAGATCCTAGATCGGATTGAAATTTCTGAAAAACTAACATGGTATCAGAGCGACCCTGAAAGAAGGCATGGTATGGCATTTATGACACTTGTTGCACTTGAGAAGCTAGGGCTTGATATAACAAAAACCAGTCATCATAGCACTTTGGCTATAAATTAATTTTTTCAATGTGTCAGGATTTGAAAATATTACAGGTCGAAGATAATATCCCCATGTACCTTGTGTCTGAAGGAGAGCCTCTAACTAGTTGTAATTTCATATTTATGATATGTATAATATAGGGTTTCTCCCTCTTCCAGATCTCAGCCATAAACAGGTGACCTAGGAAAAAAGGTCACAACTTGGGCTAGGAAGATCCAAATGAAATTTTGTAAAAATTGGCAGGTAGAGCACAGACTGTACTTTCATAGGTCCAATTTTCAGTGGCCGAAATGGAACCAATGACACGTGGCACTTCGTACAACTTTGCTCTCCTGTTTTATCCCATAAACGGGTCATGTTGCGACATTTGGCACATCTCTCTCTCAGAGAATCCATTTGAGGTTAGACCTGTGGGGTTGGAAAGATAACAGGTCAAGATACCACAGGATAAATTTTCAGACCCTATAGATCTGATATTTTGGAGTTACACAAGAAACAATCAGGTGCATATTTCTATCAAAACAAGAATTTGATTTTGAGCACCTTCATTCATGGCTCCGGGAATTTAGGGTTTTGAAGAATGTTGGAATTTTCATATCGGAGACCATGGCTAGATGCTCCTCATCAAAATAAAAATTTAGAGACCAAGATTGAATTTTTTGGTTGGGCAGAAGGCTGGGTTTGATCAAACCGTAGTTCAGGACTTTGATCGGAAAAGTGGAAATTAGGGTTTCTACAAAAGTTGGAATTTTTTAATTCTGTGACCATGGATGAAAGCTCCTCAAGAAAGTCAAAGTTTAGATATTTGGATCAAATATTTTGATTGGGAGAAGCTTCGGGAACCTCAAACCCTAATTCAGGGTCCTCCCCGGTGAATCCAAAAATCTAAAAGGCAATTTTGAGGGGTGAAACTTTGCAATTTTCAAATTCTGAGTATACTAGCTTGACCAGGTCAGAAAGGCGCATCTTTCTATCCTTTCAGAAGTTTGAAATTCAAAGTTTGAATTATTGGGGTTTCTCTGACAAACCCTAATCCAGCTCCAGATCTAGTTTCAAGAAGTCAAAGTGGATTGGGTGAATCCTAGAAGAGAATGCATTGGTCACCTGCATAAGTGAAGAAGTTCCTGTTTTAGAGGGAGATGAGGCTAAGGCCTTACATAAGAAGATTACAAGCAATCTCTACAGGTATGACTTACAGGTATGTTTTGAATTATGTTCATGATTAAGTTTATGATATGTTTGTCTTCATGTTATTAAGATTAGTAACAATCTTGACTAATTTAGACCTGTCTTATCACCCTAGTAAAAGTATGAATGCATGATAGAAGAAATTCATTAATTAGGGTTATAACACTTATGATCGTACTAATGCATTGTGGTGTTGTATGAGGATGATGTTGTTCGCTAATATGAAAGGTACATCTATAAAGACAAATCAATTTCTAGATCAAGAACATATGACCATGGTGACATGAAGACAAAGATTCATCCATTGTCATGGATCACATAGAAGCTCCACTTACAAGGTATTTATTGATTTCGTTTGACAATGGTTAACTTATGAGATATGCAGGTCACTAGCACAAGTCATTTAAGAGAACAAAAAGACATCATGTGGGTATGTTAGACAAAACCATCTAACATATTAATCCAGGTATGTTTTTCCTATATCAAGTTAGAATCCTACCTTGTGATGGGATCTCTTATATAAGTATACTTGGTATGATTGATAATGATTATTCATGAAGTTATAGGTTTGAGTAATCATGGGTTTAGGCATATTATGCTTCTTACTTTGACTGATGATATGACTAACTAGAAAAGTCCTATGGTTAAATAGGAATATGCATGAGTAAAAGAATTGTGATAAATTATCTGTGTATGAAATGATCTTGACCATACATGTTTAAGATTACTTAGAATCATAATGTTTTTGATAGTATTAAGATTATACTAATGAATGTATGTATGAGACCTTGAGGATAACACAATGATGATACTAGTAAGTATGCATAGTGATCGAGGATGGATATAAGTTCAAAGATAGGTAATCCATGAAGCAAAGATCAAGAGGGAGCACACTCCAGTAGTTCCTTCAAGGAAGCATATATTGAGAGGGAGTCCACCCTACAACAAACAAACAAAGATAAGTATTTGAATTGTCATTTCTTGTATATTTGATCATTTAAAGAATATTGTTCAATGATGTATATACTTGTGCTCCTAGACTTAGGTTGCATATCATGCATATTAGAATAATTGCATTAATGAACAGTATTACCACTAATATGCATGTAATGGGTAAGTGGCCTATGTCACTGTACAACATTCCATTTCTACTTATCTAGAATGAAACCTCTTTGCTGACATGTTGGGAGTTGTGCACACTCTTAACAATGTTCTGGTAGAGATTGGAAGGCATCTAGAAAGTTACGGGATATGGATAAATGTTGTATTGAAGCATTGGCTAAATTAATTGCATGATTGTATGACATATTTCTTTATGTGTAAGAATTTGTTATGAAAACTATGAGATGTTTCTAATCATGCAATTTAACTTGCTTTGTAGGAAAGATTGTATACCATCACCTACAAAAGAAGGACTACAATATTCGTTCCAGCAACAAGGCTATCTATTGAAGATATTGAAGTTCCCAGGATCCGGGATGAAGTAATGGAAGAATACCATGATCCATCGATCATGAAGAAATATTTTTGGGATGTGGTCCCAAGACCATATGGGAAGTCTGTTGTGACTTCCAAAGATCAAGCATGCTGTAGTTGGTAGCATAGAGAAATACAAAGCAAGATTTGTAGCTCGTGGATTCACCCAGAAAGAGAGAATAGAATATGAAGAGAATTTTGATCCTATAGCCAGATACACTTCCATCAGAACAATACTTGCTCTTGCTGCAGTGATGAAATGGAAGATACACCAGATGGATGTCAAGACAGCTTTCTTGAATGATGTAGTCAAAGAGGAAGTGTATGTGGAGCAGCCACTTGGTATTGAGACACATGACAGGGAGTCATATGTGTGCAGGTTGAAGAAAGCTTTGTATGGCTTGAAGAAAGCTCCTAAAACTTGGTATGGTAGGATGGACAATTTCCTATCCAGTTTGGGCTTTACCAAGAGTAAAGTGGATTCCAACCTTAACTACAAGGTTGAGGAAGGAAATCTTGTGATACTACTATTGTATGTGGATGACCTGTTTGTTACAGGTGATGATAGATTGATTGTCGACACGAAGAGGAAGCTTCCTGCTGAGTTCGAGATGAAGAACTCGGGGATGATGCACTATTTTCTAGGTATGGAGGTGTGGTAGAGTCCAAATGAAATCTTCCTTGGACAAGGGAAGTATGTAGTAGAGATCCTGAATAGGTTTGAGACGATTGACTGTAAGGCCATGGCCACACCTATGGCATCGAACCTGAAGCTTCTGTGTGATGCTTCATCTGATCCGGTTGATGTTATTATGTATCGTCAGATGATTGGGTCCTTGATGTACCTAATGAACACGAGACCATATATTTGCTTTGCGGTAAACACATTGAGCCAGTTCCTGACGGATCCTAGAGGTGTTCACATGGTTGTTGTAAAGCATATTTTGAGGTACCTGAAGGGTTTAGTTGACTATGGGATCAAGTATAATGCGAATCAAAAGTTTAACCTGTAGGGTTATGTTGATTCACATTGGGAAGGAAGTGCTGCAGATAGGAAGAGCACTTCTGGGTGTTGCTTCAATATGGGATTAGGTGTGATCTCTTGGTTAAGCAGGAAGCAGTCCTACATAGCACTGATTATAGCTGAAATAAAGTATGTTGCAGCTTGTTCGGCTAGTTCTGAGGCAGTATGGCTTTGGAAGCTACTGTCTGAGTTATTTGATCTCCTATTGGATGCTACTGGTATCTATTGTGACAACCAGAGTTGTGTGAAGCTTCCTGAGAACCCAGTGTTCCATGACAGGTCGAAGCACATTGAGATCAAATATCACTATATCAAGGATATGGTACAGAGAGGAGTAGTGAAGCTCCTGTATGTTGTGACAGATGAGCAGGTTGTAGATGTGTTGACGAAACCACTAGCTAGAGTGAAGTTTGAGTACTTGAGAGAGAGGCTTGGTGTTCTTCAGATTGATGGCACTTAGAGGAAGAAGTGATGGACACATTTGTAGGAGCCATTCCAAGCATGGTGAGAGGAGGATCCTTCCCATGGCTGTGTATATAAGCGCGGTGTGATGAGCATCAAGACAATGCTCCAGTTACTGCTCTGTATGCATCATGTTGGATGGTTGTTATGATCAGTTGGATCATGTATATGTATATGCATCATGCTAGATGCTTGTTATGATCAGTTGGATCATGTATGTGTATATGCATCATGTTGGATGCTTTGTATGATTAGTTGGATCATGTATTTGTATATGCATCATGTTGGATGCTTGATATGATTAGTTGGATCATGGATTTGTATATGTATCAGGTGGATACATTGTATGATAAGGTGGATCATGTATATGTATCAGGTGGATACATTGTATGATCAGGTGGATCATGTATTCATATATGTATCAGGTGGATACATTGTATGATCAAGTGGATCATGTATTTATGAATGTATCAGGTAGATCATGTATGATGATATGTATCAGGTAGATACTTGGTATGCATCAAGTAGATGCATTGTATGATCAGGATGATCATGTGTGATGAGTATCAGAATGATGCTCTGGATGACATGCATCAGGACGATGTAGTGACAATGATTAGGATGATCATATGTGATGAGTATCATGATGATGCTCTGGATGACATGCATCAGGACGATGAGCAGGATGATCATATGTGATGAGTATCGGGACGATGCTCTGGATGACATGCATCAAGACAATGCAGTGACAGTGATCAGGATGATCATGTGTATCAGGATGATACTCTGGATGATATGCATCAGAACGATGCTACGATGATGATCAGGATGATCATATACATCAGGATGATGTATGGTGAGTATTAGGTTGATACTATGTGGCTGTGGACAGGTTGTGCAGATGAGCATGAAAATAGACCTGGGAGATCTGATAGGTTGAGAAGTATGCTCATAATCAGTCCTAGGATGCTCTTTCAAGCCATTTCTCTGGGAGGACATGTAACTAGACTTGGGAGATTTGATAGGTTGAGCAGTACGCTCGTAATCAGTCTTGGGATGCTCTTTCGAGGCTTTGTCCTATGGCATGTAACTAGACCTAGGAGATCCGATAGGTTGAGCAGTATGCTTGTAATCAGTCTTGGGATGCTCTTTTGAGGCTTTCCATGACCACATATAATGCATCCTGAAGATCCAGACAGGTTGTGCTAGTCACGTAAAAGACCTCGGATGCTCTTTAGAGTTCTTGCTAGTCAAGACACTCTTTTAAGTTTTTGTGGTGGGGGTCACATGTAATACATCATGGAGATCTAGACAGGTTGTTCTAGTCACGTAAAAGGCCTCGGATGCTCTTTAGAGTTCTTGCTAGTCAAGACACTCTTTTAAGGTTTTGTGACAGTCACATGTAAGTGGACCTGGGAGATATTTCTGGTCGTGCTTCGACACATAAAGGATCCTGGGATACTCTTTCGAGGCATTGTGATGCATGTAATAAGTCCTAAGGATTCCACAGTATGGCCAGTGATGATCAAGACCCGCAGGTGGTGGGCCTACATCCAACATGAAAAAGGGATGGCTCCGTAGAACTTCCTATGACGAGTAGTTCAGAGATTGATTGAGATAGCAGTAGCAGTGACGATGACGATGATTCGATGTCGATGATATAGTGACGATGATCCAGAGAAGAAGACTTGTGCTAGCAGATCTATGTCAAGAAATACCTTCATAGTTAAGAGGGAGTTTTGATGTAATTGTAACTTCAGAATGTATTTCACATATATGTATATTGTATTCCTATAGAGATGTTATTATTCCTCTATACGGAAGTGTCGTCATTTACATTGTAAGTAACGTAACTTATACTTGATGGGTTATTAGACCACCTTGATGGGGTCGGCCCTGTATATGTCATGTGGGTTAATGGGTTATTAGATGACCCTATTGGGGGTCGGCCCTATCAGCATTATGTTATTTGGTTAAGTTGAGGCCGACCTAGTAAAGGTTATTAGGCAAGTCAAGTCATGTATAAATAGACTGCGGGAGGCACTCTATTTGATCATTCTATTCTTCACTCACACACTCATTGGAGAGTAGCACACTAGTTGAGGAGGAGAAGTTGCTTCTAGGAGGACTATCTCTTGTACTTGTGTTGTATCAATGCTCTATCTATCTCTGAGGAAGTTGCAGGGTTTTTCACCTTCTTGGTTTTCCTTGGTGAAACTCTATGTCTCTTGTGTGATTGCATTATTGTGTCCATGATTGATATGCTGTACATGTTATTCTCTCAGTCAAGATCCTAGATCAAATTGATATTTCTAAAAAACTAACATGGTATCAAAGCTAGCCTGAAAGAAGGCATGGTATGGCATTTATGACACTTGTTGCACTTGCGAAGCTAGGGCTTGATATAGCAAAAACCAGTCATCATAGAACTTTCACTATAAATTAATTTTGGCGAAGTTTCAATATCTGAAAATCTTACAGGTTGAAGATAAGATCCCCATGTACCTTGTATCCAAAGGAGAGCCTCTAATTCGTTGTACTTTCCTATTTATGATCTGTACAATATAGGGTTTCTGCCTCTTACAGAGCTCAATCATAAACAGGTGACCTAGGAAAAAAGGTCACAACTTCGGCTAAGAAGATCCAAATGAAATTTCATATAAAGTGGCAGTTAGGGCACAGACTGTTCTTTCACAGGTCCAATTTTCAGTGGTCGAAATTGAATAAGTTACATGTGGCACTCCATACAAGTTTGATCTCTTGTTTTATCCCATAAATGGGTCACGTTGTGACATTTGGCACATCTCTCTCTTAGAGAATCCATTTGAGGTCAGACCTATGGGGTTAGAAAGATAACAGGTCAGGATACCACAAGCTGAATTTTCAGACCCTGTAGATCTGATATTTCGGAGTTACACTAGAAACAATCAGGTGCATATTTCTGTCAAAAAAAGAATTGGATTTTGAGCACCTTCATTCATGGCTCCGGGAATTTAGGGTTTCGAAGAATGTTGGAATTTTTGTATTGGATACCATGGCTGGATGCTCCTCATCAAAATCAAAATTTAGAGACCAAGATCGAATTTTTTGGTTGGTTAGAAGGATGGGCTTGATCAAACCCTAGTTTGGGACTTTGATCGGAAAAGTGGAAAATTAGGGTTTCTACAAAAGTTGGAATTTTTTAATTCTGTGACCATGGTTGGAAGCTCCTCAAGAAAGTCAAAGTTTAGAGATTTGGATCAAACCTTTTGGTTGGTTGAAGCTCCAGGAACCTCAAACCCTAATTTAGGGTCCTCCCTAGTGAATCCAGAAATCTAAAAGGTAATTTTGAGGGGTGAAACTTTGCAGTTTTAAAATTCCGAGTATACCAACTTGACCAGCTCAGAAAGGCGCATTTTTCTGTCCTTTCAGAAGTTTGAATCTTTGGGGTTTCTCTGACAAACCCTAATCCAGCTCCAAATCCAGTTTCATCAAATCAAAGTGGATTGGGTTAATCCTAGAAGAGAACATATTGGTCACCTCCATAAGTGAAGAAGTTCCTGTTTCAGAGGGAGATGAGACTAAGGCCTTACATAAGAAGATTACAAGCTATCTCGATAGGTATGACTTGTAGGTATGTTTTGAAATATGTTCGTGATTAAGTTTATGATATGTTTGTCTTCATGTTATTAAGTTTAGTAACAATCTTGAGTAATTTAGACCTATCTTATCACCCTAGTAAAAGTATGAATGCATGGTAGAAGATATTCATTAATTAGGGTTATAACACTTATGATTGTACTAATGCATTGTGGTGTTGTATTAGGATGATGTTGTCCGCTAATATGAAAGGTACATCTATAAAGACAAATCAAGTTCTAGATCAAGAACATATGACCATGGCGACATGAAGACAAAGATTCATCCATTTTCATGGATCACATAGAAGCTCCACTTACAAGGTATGTATAATTTGGTTCCACAATGGTTAACTTATGAGTCATGCATGTCACTAGCACAAGTCATTTAAGAGAACAAGAAGACATCATGTGGGTATGTTAGGCATAACCAACTAACATATTAATCTAGGTATGTTTTTCCTATATCAAGTTAGAATCCTACCTTGTGATAGGATCTCTTATATAAGTATTCTTGGTATGATTGATAATGATTATTCATGAAGTTATAGGTTTGAGTAATCATGGGTTTAGGCATATTATGCTTCTTACTTTGACTGAGTGATATGACTAACCAGAAAAGTCCTATGGTCAAATAGGAATATGCATGAATAAAATAATTGTGATAAATTATCTGTGTATGAAATGATCTTGACCTTACATGTTTAAGATTACTTAGAATCATAATGCTTTTGATAGTATTAAGATTATACTAATGAATGTATATATGAGACCTCAAGGATAACACAATGATGATACTAGTAAGTATGCATAGTGATCGAGGATGGATATAAGTTCAAAGATAGGTAATCCAGGAAGCAAAGATCAAGAGGGAGCACACTCCAGTAGTTCCTGCAAGGAAGCAAATATTGAGAGGGAGTTCACCCTACAACAAACAAACAAAGATAAGTATTTGAATTGTCATTTCTTGTATATTTGATTGTTTAAATAATATTGTTCAATGATGTATATACTTGTGTTCCTAGAATAATATTGTTCAATGATGTATATACTTGTGTTCCTAGACTTAGGTTGTGTATCATGCATATTAGAATAATTGCGTTAATGAACAGTATACCACTAATATGCATGTAATGGGTAAGTGGCCTATGGCACTGTACAACATTCCATTGCTACTTATCTAGAATGAAACCTCTTTGCTGACATGTTGGGAGTTGTGCACACTCTTAACAATGTTCTGGTAGAGATTTGAAGGCATATAGAAAGTTACGGGATATGGATAAATGTTGTATTGAAGCATTGGCTAAATTAATTGCATCACTGTATGGCATATTTATTTATATGTAAGAATTTTTTATGAAAACTATGAGATGTTTTTAATCATGCAATTTAACTTGCTTTGTAGGAAAGATCGTATACCATCACCTACAAAAGAAGGACTACAACATTTGTTCCAGCATCAAAGCTATCTATTGAATATATTGAAGTTCCCAGGATCCAGGATGATGTAAAGGAAGAATACCATGATCCGTCGATCATGAAGAAAGTTTTTTGGGATGTGGTCCCAAGACCATATGGGAAGTCTGTTGTGACTTCCAAAGATCAAGCCTACTGCAGTTGGTAGCATAGAGAAATACAAAGTGAGATTTGTAGCTTGTGGCTTCTCCCAAAAAGAGAGAATAGACTATGAAGAGACTTTTGCTCCTATAGCCAGATACACTTCCATCAGAACAGTACTTGCTCTTGCTGCAATGATGAAATAGAAGATACACCAGATGGATGTCAAGACAACTTTCTTGAATGGTATAGTCGAAGAGGAAGTGTATGTGGAGCAGCCACTTGGTTTTGAGACACATGATAGGGAGTCATATGTGTGCAGGTTGAAGAAAACTTTGTATGGCTTGAAGTAAGCTCCTAGAACTTGGTATGGTAGGATGGACAATTTCCTATCCAGTTTGGGCTTTACCAAGAGTAAAGAGGATTCCAACCTTTACTACAAGGTTGAGGAAGGAAATCCTGTGATACTACTATTGTATGTGAATGACCTGTTTGTTACAGGTGAGGATAGATTGATTGCTGACACGAAGAGGAAGCTTGCTGCCGAGTTCGAGATGAAGGACTTAGGGATTATGCACTATTTTCTAGGTATGGAGGTGTGGCGGAGTGCAGATGGAATCTTCCTTGGACAAGGGAAGTATGGAGTAGAGATCCTGAAGAGGTTCGGGATGATGGACTGCAAGGCCATGGCCACACCTATGGCATCAAACCTGAAGCTTCTGTGTGATGCTTCATCTGATCCGATTGATGTTACTGTGTGTCATCAGATGATTGGGTCCTTAGTGTACCTAACGAACACAAGACTAGATATTTGCTTTGCGGTAAACACATTGAGCCAACTGCTGACGAATCCCAGAGGTGTTCACATGGTTGTTGTAAAGAATATTTTGAGGTACCTGAAGGGTATAGTTGACTATGGGCTCAAGTATGATGGGAATCAAAGTTTAACCTGTAGGGTTATGTTGATTCATATTGGGCAAGCCGTGCTGCAGATAAAAAGAGCACTTCTCGGTGCTTCTTCAGAATGGGATCAGGTGTGATCTCTTGGTTTAGCAGGAACAGTCTTGCGTAGCACTGAGTATAGACGAAGCAAAGTATGTTGCAACTTGTTCGGCTAGGTATGAGGCAGTATGGCTTCGAAATCTACTGTTTGAGTTATTTGATCTCCTGTTGGATGCTACTGGTATCTATTGTGACAACCAAAGTTGTTTGAAGCTATTTGAGAACCCATTGTTCCATGACAGGTTGAAGCACATTGAGATCAAATATCACTATTTCATGGATATGGTACAGAGAGGAGCAGTGAATCTCCTGTATGTTGCGACAAATGATTAGGTTGCAGATGTGTTGACGAAACCACTAGCCAGAGTGAAGGTTGAGTACTTCATAGACAGGCTTGGTGTTCTTCAGATTGACGACACTTTGAGGAAGAAGTGATGGACACATTTGCAGAAGCCATTCCAAGCATGGTGAGAGGAGGATCCTTTCCATGGCTGTGGATATAAGCGTTGTGTGATGAGCATCAGGACGATGCTCCAATTACTGCTCTGTATGCATCATGTTGGATGCTTGTTATGATCAGTTGGATAATGGATATGTATATGCATCATGTTGGATGCTTTTTATGATCAGTTGGATCATGTATGTGTATATGGATCACGTTGGATGCTTTGTATGATTAGTTGGATCATGTATTTGTATATGCATCATGTTGGATGCTTGATATGATCAGTTGGATCATGGATTTGTATATGTATCAGGTGGATCATGTATTTATATATGTATCAAGTGGATACATTGTATGATCAGGTGGATCGTGTATTTATATATGTATTAGGTGGATACATTGTATGATTAGGTGGATCATGTATTTGTGAATGTATCAGGTAGATCATGTATGATGATATGTATCAGGTAGATACTTGGTATGCCTCAGGTATATGCATTGTATGATCAGGATGATCATGTGTGATGAGTATCAGGACGATGCTCTGGATGACATGCATCAGGACGATGCAGTGACGACGATCAGGATGATCATATGTGATGAATATCAGGACAATGCTCTGGATGACATGCATCAGGACGATGCAGTGACGATGATCAGGATGATCATATGTGATGAGTATCAGGACGATGCAATGATGGTGATCAGGATGATCATGTGTATCAGGATGATACTTTGGATGATATGAATCAGGACAATGCTATGATGATGATTAGGATGATCATGTACATCAGGATGATGTATGGTTAGTATCAAGTTGATACTCTATCCTCGTGGACAGGTTGTGCAGATGAGCATGTAACTAGACCTATGAGATCCGATAGGTTGATCAGTATGCTCATAATCAATCTTGGGATGCTCTTTTGAGGCATTGCTCTGGGAGGACATGTAACTAGACCTGGGAGATCCGATAGGTTGAGCAGTACGCTCATAATCAGTCCTGGGATGCTCTTTCGAGGCTTTGTCCTATGGGATGTAATTAGACCTGGGAGATCCGATAGGTTGAGAAGTATGCTCATAATCAGTCCTGGGATGCTCTTTCGAGGCTTTTCCATGACCACGTGTAATACGCCCTAGAGATCCGGACAGGTTGTGCTAGTCACGTAAAAGGCCTCGGATGCTCTTTAGAGTTCTTGCTATTCAAGACACTCTTTTAAGGTTTTGTGGTGGGGGTCACATTTAATACGTCCTGGAGATACGGATAGGTTGTGTTAGTCACGTAAAAGGCCTCGGATGCTCTTTAGAGTTCTTTCCAGTCAAGACACTCTTTTAACGTTTTGTGGTTGTCACATGTAAGTGGACCTGGGAGATCTCGCTGGTCGTGCTTTGGCACATAAAGGATCCTGGGATACTCTTTCGAGGCATTGTGATGCATGTAATAAGTCTTGAGGATTCCAAAGTATGGCCAGTGATGATGAAGATTTGTAGGTGGTGGGCCTACATCTAACATGAAAAAGGGCTAGCTCTGTAGAACTTCCTATGATGAGTAGTTCAGAGATTGATTGAGATAGCAGCAACATTGATGATAACGATGATTCGATGTTGATGATCCAGAGAAGAAGACTTGTACTATCAGATCTATGTCGAGAAATACCTTCCTAGTTAAGAAGGAGTGTTCATGTAATTGTAACTTCAGAATGTATTTCACATATATGTATATTGTATTCCTATAGAGATGTTATTATTCCTCTATACGGAAGTGTCGTCATTTATATTGTAAGTATCATAACTTATACTTGATGGGTTATTAGACCACCTTGATGGGTCGGCCCTGTATAAGTCATGTGGGTTAAAGGGTTATTAGATGACCCTATTGGGGGTCGGCCCTGTCAGCATTATTCTATGTGGTTAAGTTGAGGCTAACCTAGTAAAGGTTATTAGGAAAATAAAGTCATGTATAAATAGAGTGCGGGAGGCACTCTATTTGATCATTCTATTCTTCACTCACACACTCATTGGATAGTGGCACACTAGTGGAGGTGGAGGAGAATTGCTAGGAGGACTATCTCTTGTACTTGGGTTGTATCATTGCTCTATTTATCTCTGAGGAAGTTGAGGGGTTTTTCACCTTCTTGGTTTTCCCGAGTGAAACCCTATGTCTCTTGTGTCCATGATTGATATGTTGTAGATATGTTGTACATGTTATTCTCTCAGTTAAGATCCTAGATCAGATTCAAATTTCTAAAAAAATAACACTTCCTTCGCGAACTGGCGATTCAATCGCAGCCGGACCTTCTCCTATCCTCTACCTCTTTTCCTATCGAAACCTCGCTCCTCTCCTTGTAAGATCACTCTCTTCCTCAGCTTCACTCACAGTCTTATCATGACCTGCATACATCTACTCCTGATCATTCCATGCACCGCCCCCACTCTGTCGCAATACCCATGACCTTTGCCCTCCAGGTTGCTTACTGATCTATATGCATCATCAATATACCCTTTTCACAAATAAGCATCTTAATGGACAGTTGGAGCAACAGCAAAAACCTTCCCCGGGGTTCGCGAAAGAAATATCTTTCAGCTTCACTATAGGACTTTTGTATATCAACTGTGAATTCAGTGATATACCCCTCCAAGATGCTATCAAGCCACACTTTGATAGCCCGCGATGCTTTATTGTCAACTTCCTGTAGTTCTTAGATTAGCTCCGGGGTCCAGGTCATCAGCTCACCACCTTGGTGGTTCCTCTTCTGATAGGTCAACTTTTCCAACCACTCGAACAAAAGGACCAGGAATTCACAGAAAAACCATTCGTGCGAACCATCATGAATATATCTACCCTCCCACTGATCTACTGTCAGTCGAGTGTTTCAGCTTTCTTCTTCAGCAAATTCCTGCAACCTCTGATCAAACCAACTCTGTATCTCCGGTTGCGTCGGATGCCACAACATATCCTCCTTTCACCTCACACACGGTCCCGACAATAGAACCATTTGTTGACTCAAACCCAGTTGATAGGGGTTCCCATCATAGTCGACACCAACCCACCATGATCTCCCTGAGCACTGGCCCAGACATGTTTTACACTATCCAGCAACACTTGCAAAGTAGATGAGGTCTCACCCAAGGCAATCAAGGGAGAGTAGATGGAACCATGTTTCTGTCAAATGAAGGAGGATGATTGTGGCAATACTTGCTTACTTAACTTATTGCAACATTCAAGACAGATCTATGCATTCAAGTTTAACATCGTCCATATTCATAGCATCATTCCATAGAAACATTCATCGCGACAAGTATAACATTAAAGTATTAACTGCAGCAAGAAACCATCGCAACATGCATAAAAGGTACACAAGGAATTTCACCAAATAGTTCTGTCATGTCATATTACTTCATCAAAAACCCTGATACAACATCTCCACAAATCCAGATCTCGGCAATATCTCTTGATCTCACATACAGACTCAAAGATGTGCACAATCAACATCCAAAGATCCGTACTAAGATGCCATTACACTTACAACTTATGACTATATATAGTCTTCTGCCTTTACAATGCTTGTCGACTTACTAGCAACCTCCTAACTGACACTTGGACAAATGACCCAAAATATAACTGACGTGGTCCAAATGACCCAAAAACCCGCCTACTATGGTACAATTAACTCAAAATTACATATCATATGGTCCAATGACCCAAAAACCCACATTCTGTAGTACAATCGACTAAAAAATACATAAAAATACTCTAGCCTTCTGCCTTCTACGACCTCTCTGACGTGTTGCAGCATCGGTGATGCTGCGATTCTTCCTTACCAAACCGCTTGCCAACAGTTTGTCATATCAAGTGATATGAAAATGCCAATGCAACCAATCCAGCAACTGACCCAACAGGAAAACCTCCACATCATGCTTAACTAAGATCAAAGGATAAGGACATAATTGCAGAAAGCATTGATGATAGGTGTGATCTTTCTGGCAACAACAAAACCTCTTACCCCATCTGAAGAACCTTCCCATGTACTTGGCCATTGGGTCACATAAAACATGGTATCTTCGAATTTTTTATGCTCTTCCTCTGGTAGGACAAGGCTGCCCCTGCAGCAACTTCCCTGGTACCTTATCAAATTGTAAATTTTCTTGCAGCCCGGCAAATTTTACTCCAGAAGGACTGCAAATAGCATGATAATTCTCTTTGTCATTCACCTTAGGCACAGAGATTGGATGCTCATGGAAAGCTTCAAGTGGAAACTGAAAATCATGTATGCTAAAACCCCTGTACAACCAAATATGACTGAAACAATCAGATTCAAGTACATTCATCTGTCGAGGCTGCATCTCTGTAACATGAGAGGCTATTTCAATAAATGTTGAGATATTGTAACTTCAAAGAATATTATATTTGTACTTTATTATTCCGGAGATGATTCATTCCTCCGTGAAGATCTTATTGTATATCCGGAGATGTTTATTCCTCCGTCGGAATGTGGTAACTCGGGTTATTAGACTTCCCTAGTGGGGGTCGGCCCTAAATGTGTTATGTGGGTCAAAGGGTTATTAGACCACCCTAGAGGGGTCGGCCCAGTCAGTTATAATGGGGTATTTAACCTAATGGTTAAATACAAGCCTACATGTACTTGTGTAAAATACATATCAGAGAAGTGTATAAATAGAGGAGGTGTGTTCCTCATTATACACACACTCACTCACTTGAGAAAGGCGCATTTGTGGAGGAGAGGTCTGTTATGGAGGAGAAGGAGCTTATGCTTAGGGTTTGCATCTTTGTATATTGCTGGTCATCTATATTGAGGAAGCTTTGCTGGGTTTTCTACCCCATGAGGGTTTCCCAGGATAAATCTCTGTCTCTTGTGTTTATGCTATGCTTGTTGTTTCTTCAGTGATCCTGTATATGCTATTATTGTGAAATGGAATGTAATGCTGCTATTTTCTGTCTTAGCATATTGAATTTTAACATGTATCATCAACATCAAGACATGTATAACCACAACATGTATCATCATCATCAAAACATGTATAACATGTATCATCAACATCAAAACATGTATAACCACAACATGTATCATATATGTTTTGATGTTGATGATACATGTTGTGGTTATACATGTTTTGATGATGATGATACATGTTGTGGTTTTACATGTTTTGATATTGATGATGCATGCTGAGGTGATACATGCTATGATGATGAGGATACATGTTCTTGATGAACATGTCAGGGGATTGGATCATCCGTGGACTTTCAGTCCTAAAGAGAGCCGTAGACGTGAGGTCTCCGAGAATGAAGTCCTTAGTGGACAGTTGAGGGGATTGGGATCATCCCTGGACTTTCAGTCCTAAAGAGAGCCGTAGACGTAAGGTCTCCGAGAATGAAGTCCTTAGTGGACAGTTGAGGGGATTGGGATCATCCCTGGACTTTCAGTCCTAAAAGAGAGCCGTAGACGTAAGGTCTCCGAGAATGAAGTCCTTAGTGGACAGTTGAGGGGATTGGGATCATCCCTGGACTTTTAGTCGTAAAGAGAGCCGTAGACGTATGTCTCCGATAATGAAGGGATTGGGATCATTCCTGGACTTCGGTCTGAAAGAAGAGCCGTAGACGTATGTCTCCGATAATGAAGGGATTGGGATCATTCCTGGACTTCGGTCCGAAAGAAGAGCCGTAGACGTATGTCTCCGATAATGAAGGGATTGGGATCATTCCTGGACTTCGGTCCGAAAGAAGAGCCGTAGACGTATGTCTCCGATAATGAAGGGATTGGGATCATTCCTGGACTTCGGTCCGAAAGAAGAGCCGTAGACGTATGTCTCCGATAATGAAGGGATTGGGATCATTCCTGGACTTCGGTCCGAAAGAAGAGCCGTAGACGTATGTCTCCGATAATGAAGGGATTGGGATCATTCCTGGACTTCGGTCCGAAAGAAGAGCCGTAGACGTATGTCTCCGATAATGAAGGGATTGGGATCATTCCTGGAATTCGGTCCGAAAGAAGAGCCGTAGACGTATGTCTCCGATAATGAAGGGATTGGGATCATTCCTAGACTTCGGTCCGAAAGAAGAGCCGTAGACGTATGTCTCCGATAATGAAGGGATTGGGATCATTCCTGGACTTCGGTCCGAAAGAAGAGCTGTAGACGTATGTCTCCGATAATGAAGGGATTGGGATCATTCCTGGACTTCAGTCCGAAAGAAGAGCCGTAGACGTATGTCTCCGATAATGAAGGGATTGGATCATTCCTGGACTTAAGTCCGAAAGAAGAGCCGTAGACGTATGTCTTCGATAAAGATAGGACTGGATCGTCCCTGGACTTCGGTTCAAAAGGTACATGACTGGTTTACATCATTCCTTGATGATGCTGATGATCGTGTGATGACGATGCTGATGATCGTGTGATGACGATGCCGATGATCGTGTGATGACGATGCTGATAATCGTATGATGATGATGTTGATGATCATACGATGACGATGCTGCTGATCGTGTGATGACGATGCTGCTGATCGTCGCGATGACGATGCTGCTAATCATGTGATGACGATACTGCTGATCGTGTGATGACGATGCTGCTGATCGTGTGATGACGATGCTGCTGATCATGTGATGACGATGCTGCTGATCGTGTGATGACGATGCTGTTGATCGTATGATGACGATGCTGATGATCGTGTGATGACGATGCTGCTGATCATGTGATGACGATGCTGCTGATCGTGTGATGACGATGCTACTGATCGTGTGATGACGATGCTGCTGATCGTGTGATGACGATGCTGCTGATCGTATGAAGACGATGCTAAAGATCGTGATGTCGATGATTGATGTTGACAGTGATGTTCCAGTAACTGCTTGAGTTACTGATGATGTTGAGAAAGCTTCCAGTGATTTATAGATCTATCATGTATGATGTTGATGACTCCTTGCTCGGGAAGATGCTGTTATAATATCCTTCTCGTTAAGGGGGAGTGTTGAGATATTGTAACTTCAAAGAATATTATATTTGTACTTTATTATTCCGGAGATGATTCATTCCTCCGTGAAGATCTTATTGTATATCCGGAGATGTTTATTCCTCCGTCGGAATGTGGTAACTCGGGTTATTAGACTTCCCTAGTGGGGGTCGGCCCTAAATGTGTTATGTGGGTCAAAGGGTTATTAGACCACCCTAGAGGGGTCAGCCCAGTCAGTTATAATGGGGTATTTAACCTAATGGTTAAATACAAGCCTACATGTACTTGTGTAAAATACATATCAGAGAAGTGTATAAATAGAGGAGGTGTGTACATCTAGAATGAATAGGGTTAGATATAGGAATGAAAGAAGAATGTATATCTAGAAGATCTAGTGAAGGATATAAAAAGGAAACTCTCTCATGAGTCAGAGCTCTTCTGGGAAGCATAAATCTCCTGATATAAATACATAAAGGAAAAAGGAAACCAAAGCAAAAGAACAAGACCTCTTTAAGAGAATTCATACTGTTATACCTAGGTCTTTCTCCTTCCATGTCTAATACAACTGAGCTCATC
Organism: Larix kaempferi; assembly: GCA_027924585.1. Lineage (NCBI taxonomy): Eukaryota > Viridiplantae > Streptophyta > Pinopsida > Pinales > Pinaceae > Larix > Larix kaempferi. Next base: position 1,247,077 of record BSBM01000286.1, read on the forward strand.
CCTAGGGGATTCGCCATGAGTCTTTCAACATCTTAATTCTAGCATGGAGCCACCAATCTCCCCAGTGGAGTTGCATTGATAATGAAAACTTAATGAGTGGAGTCTCCAAGTGAAATATATACAACCTTCTCGGTGTCCGACTACTATTCACCATCAAGGAACCGGATCTAAAACTTTTTTGTTCTCCCAGGGATGATAAGTCTCTCATCCCCGACAATGGTGCCAATTTATTAACACCCAAATTCACCCTCTAGGTTGTGGGAGAAGGCCAGCTCGGGGTAACCACAAAACCACTTTAGATTGCACTTCTAACCCAAGGAAATCAGAGAGGGATCTCTCTTAGATTCATGGAAGACTGAAAATAATCAATGAGAAACACATAGTCTTCTCACTCAAGATGTTCAATCAAAGCATTTTCAGAAGGTCATATTTCTGATGGGACGATTGTTTAAGGGTTTGGTGAGATAATCAGGAGAGAAAACATTGGGCAACAGAGTCAAAACATAACATATACATCAAATAACAATGCTACTGCAAGGGATATCAAAACAGAGGCAAGGTAGCCACCTGCTTCTAGTCAAAATGTTGTTGTCTGGTGATAAAGGAGGAATGAATGAACAATCCATCAGCATGGGCATCTGACGAGGATGAATCTGATGCTAACTTTAGAGGAAATATTGGTGTGAATACCTGAAACAATAGCCAGAGCTTGTATCCAAAAATTTTACACTATTATACACTAGTTCCAGATATTAAAAGGAGAACACAATGGAAGTAAATAACAGGAAGCACATGCACATGAGAAAAAGAAAGTAGCAGACTATATCTAAATGACACATGAATCTCTTTTAAACACCAGCATCAAACACTACAATTCTATTAATGATTATGCTTAAAAAATAGAGCTTAGTTATCTTGGGCATGAGACTACTAATTTTACAACCTATTCTACTTCTATTACACATATTTTTATAGGCTCTTAGCCTCGAATTGTCTAACAAAAACAACTACAGCTATGCTAACACCTGCGTGGCCTAGTCTGCCACCTTTGATAGCAAATTACAAAAATGAAAAGGACTATTAGCAGATAGGTTGTAACTAACTTCAGCAATGTCATTTGCAGGATTTAGGACCATAAGAACCCAACTATCCTTGAAATTCGAGGAACATTACATATGTGCCGAGTCCCAAACAGGTTTCCATGTTGGGAAACAAAAAAAAACAAAATGAGCAGGTCTCCACCTCACTCCTGAGCCTTCACTTGGCCATGCTGATCGAAGAAATATTCTATCTTCAAGGCCTCGTCTACCTGTGATTCTTCCGTTGGGGGAGGAGGTGTCACTTCCTTAGTGGAGAGGATGAAATCTTTGGTAATATCCACATCTTGGTGGGTTCCCCACTCCTCTTCTCAGGATTCCTTCTTCTTCTTTCGACGTTGAACCTTCTAGCACACCTGTCAGCCTTCCTACTCCTTGGGCTCGCTTGCTGAGCTCTCCTCTACATGGTCGAAGAGTACAGGGGATGAAGGAACATGTTCCTCCTCCACCTCAGACCACGCATGTTCGTCACCTTGAGCTTTCTCCATGACTGGGTCCTAACTGAAAGATACCAGAGCTGCTAGGATTTCCACCTTTCTCATGCAATGGTCGTGAATAGAAACCACAGGGTCCCTTGCCTATAACGGCCTTGAAAATGACAACATCCATGTGTGATTAACTTCACCATGATGGTCTGACCGGATCTCCCAAATGAGTTTGAATGATGCCTGAGGCTTGAGCTGATGTGAAATGTACTTAACCAGGATTTTAGGATAGGAGGGATAGATATACGACAGTGCCGAGGTGTAATCCGTCCTATTAGCAATGATTTACTAGCAATGAAGATGCCTTCCAGCTCCCATTCCCATGATAAAACCAATGCCATAGATTTCGACCTTCAAGGCATCTAGACTGTCGAATGGCAAGGATGATACCACGTTCGCAGATTTTTGGACTACTGATCACCTGCACAAGTTCATTTCAAAAACATATCCTCATCCGTAGATTCAAGCTCCGTCATATATAGGTCATCTGAACTTGCATCCCTCTACCAAACGTTCGTGAATATGAAAATTGTATTTCTCTGCGCATGTCAAATATGCGAACTCTTTCCCAACCATTGATCTATTCCATCTGTCATTGATCGGTCTTTGAGACACTCATCGGTTAATAGCCCCGCCTATGCTTAAGCCACTCCCAACTCTTACCGTGAAGGATTCCCTTGATCGTCGATCTTCACCGATCACGATCCACACCGTCCATAGGTGCCACTATGCACTATAGGCACTTTATTTACATTCAACCTCTTTGGCGCCCTTGAAACCCTAGTTTTTTCTCAAATATTCCTACCCTGGACCAAGCTTATTGCACCGAGCATTGGAATTTCGACTTCTGGGCCACGCAGATTAAGAATAGGGTTCTTTCCTTTGCTACTTTCCATGGGTCTGAACCCTTATGAATGCCTAGCACAAATCTAGTGCTAACAATTAGAAAGAGATTTAAATATACCACCCAAAGAATACAAATGATTACCTTGGAAGGTTGCATGGAGACAATGTTCTTGTTCCAAAGAGAGGTTGGCATCTTCTATTCTTGCAAAATATGGGACATAAAGGTTATGCTCTTCAAGAAGATTGTTCATGATTCCCATATTCTTTGTGAAACAATATTTCTCATAATGATAACCTATGCAATAACCACACTTGGGATTCTCTTTATTCCTCTTCATCTTCTTATCTTTCGAATCCTCGTCAATTGAACTCGAATTCTCTTCATCTGACTACTTCTTCTCCTTCATATTTTTCTTTCCATTGGAATTAGCATTTTTGGGAATCTTATATCTAGGAGAAGAAATCACTTTGTCCTTGGAAGAACTTAAGACCCAGATTTTACTAGCTTATCTTGCTCTTGGGTGAGCGAATCTATGAATGCATCCAAAGAAGGCATCCTCCAATTTCAAACAACAAGCTTGTAGCATGGAATGTATACACAAATACTGAGTATTCAAGACCAATTTTAGATAGAATGGAAAGTATTAGCTTCTCCTCTTTCTTCTCAATGCCACACTATTTGAGCTGAAGCACTAGGTTCTTAAACTTTGATATAAACTCTTCCATGGTTTCAAAATTGGTTGGAATCAATAAGATCAACTCATTCTCCAATAGATTACCTCTCATCTCATCTTTCTTCCCAAATAATGATTCAATCTCGAGCCAAACTTTATTTGGTGTAGAAGCATTTTCAAGGTGGAATAGGAGATTTCGAGAGATAGAGAGACAAAGCAAACCATAAGCTTCATCAATCCTATTGAACCACTTAGACTTTTTAGCAGCATCATTTGGATCAGGTTGAATCCCCATGGTGACTCTATAAAGACCCTTACTTTGAATATGGATGATCATGTGGGCATTACATTCAAATTAGTTGAAAGGTGTGAGAATCATGGCTTGATTTTGATCCATACTTTGTCGATGTGTTCTTGGTGATGAGAATGACCTGCAAAAAACACTCAACAAAGAATATGGAAATTGCTCTGAATCAGACTAGCTTTGATACCACGTTAGAATTTAGATTGCACAACAATTAAAACACTATCTTCTCATACATGTGACAATCCAACCTAGATCTAGATAGAAAAAACAATCTCACTTAGAATCATTTGCACAAAAAGATAGCAAGAATAGAGAAGAAATATTGGACTGAACACTAGAGGAAAATCACTTCAGTGGGAATTTTTCCATTCTAATTTTATTCATCAACATGAGTACAATACATAGATGCTCTCAAGAGGAAAAATCAAGAGACTTAGTGGAAATTTGATTAGATCACCAAAATGAGGGATTATCTAGACTAATTCCCCCACTAACTAACATTAATGTCACCCAACTCATACTTGGACCTCACGAATTGGTCAATAAATCCTATGAGAGTGTTGAGTGGATAATTATGAACATATTTATGTACCAAAGTAGTGGAGTAGTATTTTTATGATCACTTTTTATGATCACTAGTGGCCATTAATACACTAGAAAGGCCAAGTCAAGCATGTAGGACCCTTGGACTCCTTAAAATAGGTAAATGGCCATAATGACATTCTAAGAACTAGGGAATGGGAACATTTACTCCCAAAAATTAGGAAATATGGCACAGTTGTGGAAAAACAAGTTGGATAAGGCATATCACTAGTCTAAGTAGTCAAATTTGGACAATCATGTGGTCCAAGGTACTAAACTAGGAACTAATGATCCAAACAACACTAGGTAGAACAACATAAAGGTACATGGAATGTATATGATGGAAATATGTTTCAACGCATACAAATGTTTAATATTTAAAGTGGATTCCAATTACAAATCCAAGCGTCTTGCGTAAAGGGATGTTTGATAAATTAATTTTTTATTGTTTTAATGTTGCATTAAAAAATTCTAAATAGGAAAACCTATATGGCATATTTTAATGCTTTTATGTGAGATGTATGAACATGAAAATTTATTGTGGAAACACATTTTTTATTTATATTTTTGTTCCTCTATACAAGCATCTTTCAAGCACTATGATTATTTTCCTCGAAAAAAATATGTTTTTGATTGAGGAAAATGCGTTAATACTTCTCAGCAACAATATAGATAATAATTTAGATACTTTTAATGGAATCCTTTATGTTTCTAAGGGGATTTCAAACTTTAAAGAATGGGTCCCAAGGTAGGACAAAAGATGAATCCCTGGCATAGATAAATTTATTTCTAAATGACGTTTACAAGATGAGTTGATCTAACAAGATTCCATTATTCCTATAAAATATTGAACATACTAAATAGCCATAATTTGAATATTAAAGCTTAGCATAAAAGATAAATAAATGATTAACATAACTAAGATAACATTGTTAGTCAAAGTGTGTAGTGTGTGTGTTTGCATTACCATTGTATATGGAATAAACGCTTCTCACTTTGGTCCTAATTTACCATTGTGTGTGTGTTTTCCTTCTAATTTCATGCTTAATGAACGTGATCTAGCAGTTATAGGAGACCTGTGTATCCCAATGTTGCTGCTAGGAATCCCATTGACAAGTAATGATTGGGAACTTAGATGGGACAACCAAGTTACATGGTGCCTGAACAATTGGGGGATAATGTTAGAGGTCCATTTTCATATGAAACATATTGCTGGGGGACTTGTTGTAGAATTATAGAAATTCTCATGGGAGCTAGCATTTTGTATGGGAAATCGATAGATGAAATTTATAATGTAATTTTTCATAGGCATGAAAAGCCAAAAATTCCAAATGGATTTCCTTGCATTGTTGAAAGTGTCATAAAAGGATACTTCGAATATGATTTTCGAAATCACCCCTCATTTGCAGATATACTTTTTTGCATTTCAAATGTAAGTGTTTCTTGTAAATTATTTTGTTGTTAGTTTCTTTGTAAGTATTTTCATTGTTACTCACTTTTTTGGACTTTAATGCTTTACTCCTATAATTAAGTGAAGGGTCATTGGATTTTTTTTTTTTTAATTATAACTTTCAAAACAACTTTGTTTGTTTGCAATTTTCATAGAAACCTATTTTTAACTACACTATAGTTCTAGAGGCTAATTCTTATTCTTCATTTTTGATATATTTTCCTAGCATGATTTTTGTATTTGGTTATGATCTTGTCTACCCATAGTTCTATGTGTAATTCCATCCTATAAAATTAATAAAATACTCAATTAGAATGCTCAATTATTGCAAAAGATAAAAAAGCATGCCTACTCTTAGAAAAATGCCTAAACATTATGAAGAAAGAGTTCACTTTGAGTTCCAACTAAATAAAAAGGTATTTGTCTATCACAATCTTAATTAAGACAACTTCTCAAATCCTAATAATGAAAAATTCATGAGTATTCCACATGGAATTATGTAATTGCCACTTAGTTACGGAAGATGAATGGTTGGAAATAAAATTAAAGTGATAGCCCACTCCTATGAAAGTGAAGTGACATGGATGGAGGGAGTGTAGGACCATTGATGAATGGAGGACCATTGATTAAAGGTTATAAATTTTACAGAAATGCATCTACAAGTGACCACTATACTTTGGGAGAAAAATTATCATGATATCCTTCTTAGAGTTTTCACTCTAAGGAAGGATGATTTGATGATTATACCATCCCTTTTTTAGATGAAAATATTCTCTTCTCTCTCTTGAGCACTCTATTCTATTCTTTATGGGTCTCTTGGTCTCCTTTTGGATGGAACGATTCCAAAGAATTCCTATTACTAAATGAGATTCACTCAAGACCTATTTTCTTCATGGATGAAGAGTGACTTATTTATTCTAGAGGATGGTTTATATTTATTCCAAAGGATGGTTTGTAGAGTCTGAATAAGGTTCAAAGTGCCTACTTATTTATTCTACTTATTTATTCTAGAGGATGGCTTATATTTATTCTACTATAGTTAATTGCAAGTGACCTACTTATTTATGTCTAACTTGTGTTTTGGTTCCTCCATCACTTGATCCTGCAATATGAGATACAAATATGTTGATTTTTGTGTAAAGGATTCATTATTTCAACTGATTAATTGTGGAAGTTGCAGACATATTATGTGCATTTACAACTACTTTGGGTTGATCTTGTAGAAAATTTCATAAATCAAATCAATAAAACCAAAAAAACTTCCACTTCACCCAATCAACAATTTCACCTCACTTCAAGGTCCTCGCAGGATCACACAAAGATGGAGGACCTTTTAGATGCAAAGGATGTTTTTGGAAAACATGTTCTTATTGTAGAATTCAACAACGTGTACATGTTTATTAAACATAAGAATGTGAAATCCTGACACAGCGAAGTGGGATGCCACAAAGTCTAGGATAACAAAACACGTACGTGTTTTGGTTCTTCAAAATGGGTACATGTTTTAGAGAACCAAAACGCGTATGCATTTTGGAGAACTAAAACATGTGCGTGTTTAGAGAACCAAAACACGTGAGTGTTTTGTAAGAATATTTTATTCCATAAATAGGGCCCCTAACACCCCTCCCCAACTCCCTAAAACCCCCTCTCCAACTAACTAACACCCCCTCCCTAAACCCTTAACACCCCCTCTCAAAATCACTAACACCCCTACCCATAATCACCCACATGACACTCTCCAACTTACTAACACCCTCCAACCTTGTAACATGCCTCTCCAACCCCTAACACCCCTACCCCTAATTACCCACACCCTCCACCTACCCTTGTCTCTCCCCTTGTCCCCTAACACCCCCCTCCCTACTATCTCGCTCTCTCTCCCTCTCTAAGCCCAACATGCATACTCCTATCCTATACCCTGCTTTCTCTCTAATATCCCTACTCCTACCCAAACCCCTAAACCCCCCCCCTCCCTCTCTCTCTCTCCCCTACTACTCTCTTTCCTTATTTCCCCTCTCCCCCCTAACCCATACTAATCTTTGGTGTCATTCTATATACCTATCCATCCAAATATTTTTTACATTAAATCATCACCAAGCGAAGTCTAACACACCAATTCATATTCGCTTTCTTCATGAAACATGTTCATTCTATATACCTAGCCATCAAAATATTTTTAATGTTCTCATTTGTTATTATCACCAGCCACACCCCACACTTATCCTTCTTGATAACTCTCTCTCTATCTCTCTCCCAAACTCCTCTACCTAACCATAACTCATAACCCTATCTAGACATCCCCTAATCGCGTAACTCCCCCCTTCTCTCTCCCACTCTTACCCCCTACTCCTATCGCTACCTCTATATCCCACCCCCTCCTCCTCCCCCTCTGCCTTCTCTCTCTTGCCCCTAACTCTTACTAACTCCCTCTCTCACTCCTCCTTCTTCTCTCTCTCTCACCTCTTCCCCCTAACACATACTAACCCCCTATCTCCCTCTCTCTCTCCCCTACTCCTGTACCTGCACTTAACCCCCATCCCTCTCTCTCCCCCATCCCCCTAAAACTTCCCTCTCTCTCTAACATTCTCACAACCCTTAAAACCGCACTCTCTCCCATAACCCCCCTCCTACTATCCCTACCCATAACAACCCCCTCTTCACTCCCCCCTCTCTCTCTCTCTCGTAATCCCCATCCCCCTACCACTTACCACCCCCCCATCTCTCTCTCTCTCTCTCTCTCTCCCCCCCCCCCTAATCCCTGTTAATTTTTCAGAATTTACTTCAATTTGATCTAGGATCTTAACTGAGAGAACAACATGTACAACATATCTACAACATATCAATCATGGACACAATAATGCAAGCACACAAGAGATGCAGAGTTTACTTGGGGAAAACCATAAAGGTGAAAAACCCCAATAACTTCCTCAGAGATAGATAGAGCAATGATACAACCCAAGCATAAGAGATAGACATCTCCTAGCAGCAGCTTCTCCTCCTCCACAAGTGCGCCACTCTCCCAAGAGTGTGAGAGAGAATAGAATGATCAAATAGAGTGCCTCCCGCACTCTATTTATACTTGACTTGACTTGCCTAATAACCTTTACTAGGTCGGCCTTAACTTAACCACATAACATAATGCTAACTGGGCCGACACCCAATAGGGTGGTCTAATAACCCTTTGACCACATGGCCGACCCCCAATAGGGTGGTCTAATAACCCTTTGACCCACATGAATTATACAGGGCTAACCCCAACAAGCTGATCTAATAACCCATCAAGTATAAGTTATGACACTTACAATATAAATGACAACACTTTCGTATAGAGGAATAATAACATCTCTATAGGAATACAAACACTTTCTTATAGAGGAATAATACCATCTTTATAGGAGTACAATATACATATATGAAATACATTCTGAAGTTACATAAACATCAACACTCCCTCTTAACTAGGAAGGTATTTCTCAACACAGATCTGCTAGCACAAGTCTTCTTCTCTGGATCATCGTCATTGATGCATTGTCATGGAATCATCATTGTCACTGTTGCTGCTATCTCAATCAATATCTGAATATACTCATCATAGGAATTTCTACAGAGCTAGTCCTTTTTCATACTGGATGTAGGCCCACCACTTGTAGGTCTTCATCATCACTGGCCATACTGTGGAATCCTCAGGACTTATTACGTGCATCACAAAACCTTAAAAGAGTCTCTTGACTAGCAAGAAACCTAAAGAGCATCTAAGGCCTTTTTCATCCTCTCCAGATCTCCAGGACTTATTACATGTGACTATCACAAAACCTTAAAAGAGTGTCCCAGGAACGTTATGTGCATAGCACGACTAGCAAGAACTCTAAAGAGAATCCCAGGAATATTTATGTGCCTAAGCACGGCCGACAATATATCCAGGATTGATTACATGTAACCTCTGCTACAAACCCTTGAAAGAGAATCCTAGGACTTATTACGAGCACACAGCCCAACCTATCGGATCTCCTAGGTTTTACATGTAGCAACCCACCACAAACCCTCGAAAGAGCATCCCAGGACTTATTATGGGCACACAACCCAACCTATCGGATCTCCTAGGTCTTACATGTGGCCCACTATCACAAACCCTCGAAAGAGAATCCTAGGACTTATTACAGGCACACAACCCAACCTATCAGATCTCCCAGGTCTTACATGTGATACACAGTGCCAGTCCTTTTTCATACTGGATGTGACCTAGAAAAAATCTATGATTTCCTTTGCACAACCTGTCCACGGCCACAGAGTATGAACCTGATACTCACCATACATCATCCTGATGTACACATGATCATCCTGATCATCATCACTGCATCGTCCTGATGCAAGTCATCTCGAGCAACATCCTGGAGCTCATCATCCATGATCATCCTGATCATACAATGCATCTACCTGATGCATACCAAGTATCTACCTGATGCATACCAAGTATCTACCTGATGCATACCAAGTATCTACCTGATACATATCACCATACATGATCCACACAATGTATCCACCTGATATATATCAACATACATGATCTACCTGATCATACACAGTATCCACCTGATACATTTATAGATACATGGTCCAAGCATCCAACATGATGCATATACAAATACATATAAATGATCCAACTAATCATATCCAGCATCCAACATGATGCGTACATACATATACATATAGATGATCCAACTGATCATATCCAGCATCATCCTGATGCATATACAGAGCAGTAACCGGAGTATCATCCTAATGCTCATCATCCAGCGCTTACATCCACAGCCATGTGAAGGATCCCCCTTCCACCATGCTAGGAATGGCTATAGAAAATGTCTCCATCACTTCTTCTTTGAAGTGTCATCGATCTGTAGAACACCAAGCCTCTCTCTGAAGTACTCGAACTTCACTCTGGCTAGTGGCTTCAATCTGCTCATCCGTCGCAACATACAGGAGATTCAATGCTCCTCTCTGCACCATATCCCTGATATAGTGATATTTGATCTCTATGTGTTTCGACCTGTCATGGAACATCGAGTTCTCAGACAGCTTAACATAACTCTGGTTGTCACAAAATATACCAGTAGCCTCCAACGGTAGATCAAATAACTTAGACAGTAGCTTCCGAAGCCATTCTGCCTCACAACTAGCCGAACAAGCTACAACATACTCTTCTTCGGCTTTACTCAGTGCTACACAGGATTGCATCCTGCTAAACCAAGAGATCACACCTGATCCCATACTGAAGCAACACCCAGAAGTGCTCTTCCTATCTGTTGGCGGGAAAATCTACCCTATAGCAAGAAACTAATGCTATCAACTTGGATGGGGTGACGGGTAAGTGTATTAAATGTATTGCAGAAATGTTTATGAAAAGAAATGAGTTATGGACCTTGAGAACATACCTTTTAACCGGTGTTCGATCCTAGCTTTTGTTTGATCCCTCGCTCAGTCCTCAAATCCACCTTCTGCTCAGTAAACCTGTAAGACAAACACCTTTCTAAGCGTATCTTGGACAATATATAAAGCTTGAAAGAAACAAAAACAATGTTTAACATTTAATATTGACCAAAACAGATCCAAATTAAGATGTTATTTCAGAACACATTTAAGTTGGAACAAGAAAGACACTTCAACCTGTATTGTCAAAAGTAAATTGATGTACAAGTATACCTGATTCTATGACAGGATCCTGCAACTTGATTCTGGGCTCTTGCTCTTCTCTGGCTTGGATATCTTTAGCATCAACTCCTCCAATGCAAGCTGCTTCTTTAGATCTCTATGTCTCAAAGTTTCTCCATTAATCCATCTAACCTTTCTCTTTAGTCTTCCTTGTATTTATAGGATTAGAGAAGTAGTTCAGGTTGATGTATGGTTATGGAGGAAGTTGGGGAAGTTGGGAAACTACCAGCATCTAATCCTCCTCAAGAAATTAATTTATTTTTTAATCATCTTTTGATATGTACGCGACTATTATTCAGTGAATTAGCATTTAGGGCGCTACTATGGTGCTTATCAACTAGCGCTCATCGAGTTTAAATGTTGAGCGCTACTATGCTGAGAAGGAGTAGCGTATAGAAGGATATGGGCGCTACTATTATACACTGAAGTAGTGTATGGGCGCTAGTCTCTTTAAGTAAATTAGCGCTCATTTCTCATAATGATATTTTTAAGTTTTTTTCAGTAATGTCAGGAAATGGAGTAAGTTCAAAGTATCATCTAAGGTCAACATGCTCCTCCATCCAAGTTGTCCTTTTGTGTGATCAACAGCTCAAGGTGATCATGGACAAAGAGGTGCAAGTTTGACTTATAACATATGCCCCCTAATGTGTGAGGTCAGAGGGAAACGATAGCCGAAATACATTATAATCCAAAGCCAGAGGAGGAGCAAAGAACCACAGAAAACAAGTTACAAGAACACATGCAACAAAGATCAAGGTCAGCTAGCAATTACATTTTTAACATCATATAGATGTGCAGTGTGATACAACATGATCTCCGATACATAACAAGGAGATGTATATAAAGCATGGCCACTTGGAATACAAGCGTGGATCCATGTCAAACTGAGAGATCATAGCCATAACAACAAACTGGTTCTATGTCTCATGGAGAGCCAAATATAAGTGAGGCTCAGTCTTGTGCAACTTGGGTGATAACATAAACAGGTAATGTCATCCAAAAACCCAAGGTATTCATCCAAAATAACTCTAGGTACAAACCCTAACCATGTGAATAGATGAGTTGACAGTCGAACATGTGGGGTATCGTTTGATTACCGGTAATTGATGTATACCATTAACAAACATGAGGACTTCCACTGGTAATGATGATGGGGTCCAAGGTACCAAGTACGATCCCCCAAGTGAGAATAGATGGACTTGAAGTCGAACACTTGGGAATCCTGTCGAAGAAGAGACATTGATGTATTCTCATCATTCCACAGCGAGGAAAATTGCCACTGGTGACTGCAATCTCCAAGGTACTAACCGAAACTCTAAACTTCAATCCCAGAGTAAAATGAGTTGATGTCGATGGGAAGAAGTCCGTTGGAAGGGAGGCCTTAAGGCATCCTCCATCATCCAACTCGAGGAACACTCAACTGGTAAGAGCTGATGTGGAATAATATGTAACAAGACTGACACTAGGAAGGCCGACACATGAGGTCAAGGTAAACTGCAGAATGGCCGACACAGGGTATATCCTTGAACATTGAGCACGACACAAAGTGACTTAGGCAGTTTCTGACATAATGGGGTAAATAATAAGTCTGAAATGTAAGAGACATTTGCAGACCCTCCATATGGTTGGAAAAATAACCAATCGGGGGAGTAAATAACTCGGAGGAAAGGTTCACCCTGAGTTCAAAAACTAAACCCAACCGACAAGATAGACTCAAGTAGGTGCTGTGTTCAAGGATAGAACTGACTGAACTGCCTTTGACAATGAAGATATGGTATGTCTTTCCCGTCCCTTATTCTTTTTAGATAAAAGAATACCCTTCTTGTTGTTTTAATGAGTCCAATAAAGAATGAAAACTCAATAGATCCAACCATGTAAATAGTTTAACGAGCCCATGGGAGGAAGACTCGGGACCTTCTTCATTATTTATAGAGTTCGAAGAAGAGATAGAAGATTACTCTATATTACTGATCTCTGGATTTTAATATCGAGCCGAGATCTGTTCTTGCTCGCCGGTGTTTTCAATTTTAAGGAGTCTGAAAAAATTAGACAATAACTCCATATATCTGCTCATCGATTTTAGTACCGAGCCCAAGCAGATTAATGCTCACCGGTGTTTTCATGTTTATAGAGTCTGAAAAAATTAAACAATCCTCTTTTCACCTATCCGTGGATTTTATATCGAACCCGGATTGGTCTGTGCTCAACGGTGTTTTCTTGTTTATAGAGTTGAAAAACTTAAATAGTCCTCTACTTATCCTCTCGTGGATTTCACATCGAGCCCGAGTAGGTAAATGCTCGCTTGGTATTTTCATGTTTAGAGAGCCTGAAAACCCTAAAGAAAGGATCCAAAAGGTCCTTTTTCGTGCAGTTAATCTCCTCCCCTGGAAAAGTATAAAACAATGGAAGAAGAACTCTTCTAGCGCATACCGGGGCATACCTAGAGTATACCTTTTCTGTAGTTAATCCACCTAGGCCCGGAAAAGGGGTAATTCTATACTTGAGTGGATGAGCCTTTGATTACTTTAACGAGCTCGAAGAGGACAAGGTTGCTCAGCAATCTTGTTTAGGTTTAAATAGTCCAAACAAGAGCTTAAAATGACTTAAAGGTCAACTTCTAGGATCATAGCTTCATATTCTGCCAAAACTAGGTCTTCAACAAAATATTAGTCGATGCGGCAAAAATCTCGAATGATATATGAATTTGAAATATTTAATTAGTTGACAAGATCTATCATCAAGAGTTTTTAAACTTAGGAGATGAATCTGACAAAAATTAAATGAAAATTAAGCTTGGATTAGTATTGTACCATATATGTGATTCAATTGATTAATTAGGGATTTTTTGAAAATTTTTAAACTATAGAAAATTAAACAATGGTGGGTAAAAATCAAACTCCAATTCTTATATATAATTTGATTTAAAAAAAATCAATTTTCAATTTGTTTTGTAGGGCAAAGATTGGGGCAACCTTTTGCAATTTCAAATCTCTGTGGCGATCAAAGCAAGCATCCAAACGTCATTATTCCTCCACCAAGTAAGTTAGAATTCACCCAACTTGCATTTTCATGGTTTAGTTTTCATTTTTTGAGCAAAAAATAGCTTGCAACGTGATGCTCACAAGCTTTGTTGTGCGGGCGCTACTGTGTAACCATAACAGTAGCGTGTAAACGCGATGGGCGCTACTGTGCTCAAACAGAGTAGTGCCCATACGTGACTGTGTAGTATACACAGTAGCGCTCACTCATGAAAAACTATATACAAGCACCGAGACTCAAAATTTTTTCATTTTTTGTGCAGGATGGTTCTTCAATGGAGGGAGAGAGAACATGAGGACATGGATAGGTTGGCCATGCAAGATCCGGCTACCCTCCACGCTCTTCGAAGATGCGGTTTATTGAAGTTTTACCGAACCGTAAACATGAGGGCTTTAAACAAACTGTTTCGAAGACTTATTCAGTACTGGGATGTGGATACCAATACTTTTGTCATCCATGGGAAAACATTGGAGCTTATAGTTGATGACATATATTTCATTACTGGTCTCTCACGGAGAGGAGATGTAATCAATCTGAAAGGGTCTTCTTGTGTGGGTGTAAGATCTGTTCAAGAGTATGTGAATACATATTGTGTTGCCGGAGCTGAGAAATCGGGAAGCCAAGTCTTGATTTTGACTATTGACAGTCTCCCTTTGAAAGTGATAGTGAGCATGATCAACCGAGTGGCAGGTAGTGCCTCACAACACTTAGCTTCTAGGCACTCTATGCATATTGGTGTACAATGCTTACATGGTCATGTCTATGATTGGTGTACTAGTTTACTGGCGAGCATGAAATCTCAATTGCCAGGTTGCAAATCCGGCACAATGAAGAATTTTGGGTAGGGTAGTATTTTGTGTACTTTCTTCTTTGAGAGGATGCCTGCTATCAGTTTGGGGATGCCTCTACCTTAGGTTAACCCCCATGAGCCCAGACTAGGCCGTTGGGGTGACATATTCCTCCGCCAAGGTGGTGGGGAAAGTCACTACTGTTATCATACTGATGATTTCTGGGGGTGGTGGTAGATGCAGGTGCTCACTTTCGAGCAATTTCCATATGCTGGATTGGATTTTCGTCATGATCCAGAACTAGTGCTTCCTCCAGGTGGAGCCTAGGGAGATATTGGTATGTTTTAAATTTTGAGAATTATTTAATTTTTTCAAACTTTTTCAAGTATTTTATTTTTATAAATGAATTTTGAAGTTCTAATCAAGTGTCACATGAAGATGTTGGGCCTGTTCGTCCTGAGGGACATCCTACCATCTTTATGAGGCCAATTGATATTGCTGCAGCAGATGCTATGTTGGGGACCCTGGAGAGAAAAATGAGTCGGTTGACTCACGAAGTTCCTGCATGCCGTATGGATCAGATACCTGTTGATATGTAGGAAGATGTTGTTGGGGTGCCCCCAGCATGGCTTAGGGTGTTGCGGAAGATCGCTAGGCTAGTCATATGCTATCGCAATGTAGTAGATGATGATGATGTCCCTCCTTCTCCATAGGAGAGGGATACATTCTATGTATATATTTTTGAGGCTACTATGCCCAGTTTTTGTACTTTTATGACTTAACTTGATAGACTTGTGACCCAAAACTCATATATTTTTTGATATAGTATCGGTTATTTACATGTGTATGTGTTTTATGTGTGCAATGTTGTTTATGACAATGTATGATGCAAATTTCAGTCTAACACATAGTTTGCTAATGAATTAGCTAATGTGTTTAAACTTCTTGGAATGTGTTCATATATAATAGAATGAAATTGTCTTTCCAATAGTCTAACTCGTAAAAACTGACGTAGAAATCCAGGATCCCTAATCTAATAGACACCTATTAACTGAAATACAATTAATTGTGAGTCAAGCCTTACCTCCAAATGTGAAATGCCATGACTGAGAGCATTTTGGATAAGTTCTATAACTGCACTATATTTAGCCACATTATTCGTGGTAGGACCCAAACAAACCCCCCCCCCCCCGAAGAAACAAGTTGGCCAGCGGGTGAATAAATAACCCAAGCTGCTGCAACCAACTGACAGGTGTGGCGACTGGCGCCATCAGCAAATCCTAAGAAATGTTCGGTTGACATCTGGTACACAAAATGAAAAACACACATAAGATTAACTAACGAGCATAACAAAACTAGATTTACAAAAATATAGAGCTATGTTACAAGAAAAAGTACTTCAACCTAAGTGTAATACTTCTTCAGGTGGGGTCAATGCCTGAATCCTCCTCGTGAGGTCGGGCAAAGGTGTTATGGAAATCATGGAAAAGATTGGTATACCGAATGATCTCATCAAGATAACATCCCATTTCAAAGAAAATGTTTTCGTTAACCCCAGTGAAAATGTTCACCAACAAGGTATTCAATCTATTCCCTTCAACAAGACCAACTTGTGAAGAAGTGGAATTAGTATTTTCATTGGGTGTTGGACAAAATTCACCTCTCTCTAACAAGTTAAGAAAAGGAAACAAGAAGGACCCAGGATCTATATGTTCACGAGGATGGTCTAGGTCGGTCATGGCTTCTAACATTTCCTCCTCAGAAGGTAAAGTAGTATCTGAACTGTCAAGAGAGTGGATCGGGTCTGGTGACTGAGTAGTAGCACAATCTATATTTGACTCGATAGACACCAATGGAGTCAACATATGTTCTGTTGTAGATTGATAAGAATCCAAGTGGGAAACTTCTGCAACAGGGGTGGGCACGGAGGGGTTTGTATTAGTTGGGAGAAACCCAGAATTAGTTGTTAAACTAACCATGGAAGTTTTAGATGATGAACATCCCTCAGTGCCAACGAATAAGGTAGGAGCCGGTAGGTCAAAAGTGCCAATTAATGATCCGTAAAGTCCTGCTTCTAAACTCTCACCAACTAGGGTGGTTTGATCAATCAATGGAACTATGGTCTCCGAAGAAGTCTGGTTGTTTCTCTGAGTGAAAGAAAGTTGATCGACTGTAACGATCTTACCTTCAAATGGGAACATAACAACTCGAAAAAATGCCGATGCAATGGCTCGCATGGCATATGTCCAACTCCTGCCTAATAACATATTGTAATCAAGCGGAGCGTCCAGAACTTCTACTTCAACAGCAACTGTCTTACCGACCAAAGTGACATCAAATGATGGCAAAAATCCATGTGGACAGAAAGTTCTGCCATCAAATGTAGTAAGCAGTGTGTTAGAAGGGGCTAACTCAGGAGAACCTAGAGATTTCCAACAGGAAATTGACATTACGCAAGTCGATGCGCCCTCATCTACAACAGCTCGTCTGATGGTCATTGGACCATGAACGACTTCAATCTGAAGGGAAACGTGGTAGGGAAACCGGTATTTGACATCAGTCATATCAAATTGCATAGACATATTAGAGGATTCCATACTTCCAATAGCTTCCAGAAGTGCATTCCGTTGTAGAGGACAACTTTGCAAGACTTCTAAAGTAGACATGGCACAAGGGGTCTGGGCTAAATCTTCAACCACATTGTAGTTGGAAGCGGCCCAAGTTTTGGGATTGTGTGATGCCCATTCAAGACACCTTTCGGGATCTTGGGCATTGGGTCCATAGGTATGTGGAGTGGAGTGGAGGATTCTGGAATCTCTTTATCCTTTTTCTGTGCGTCCGGGGTATAGTTCCTGGCTCTCGTTTGTAAGAGTGCATCCGAATTAACCATGTTAATAAAAGTTTGATCAACCGTAGCATGTGTAGTGCCCCTAGTGTTGGAGGTACCAGAAGTTGAGCTCTTCCCTTTAGGGAATGGATCTTTCAGGATGGCAAGCTTCTTTTCTCTTAAGAGATTCTGGGCTTCTTCAAGCAGAGGGCATTGGTGAGTAAGGTGGTCCTGTTTGCAAAGTTTACAAGGGAACTTAACCTTCTTTTTCTCTTTGTTACCCTCTTCGGCATTCTCTTTTTTGGGATTTTGTTGGTTCCCCTCTCCTTTCTTGCCCTTCTTTTTGTTATTGGGATGCCGAGAGCCCTTTTGATTATTCTGAACCTGGTTGACAGGCTCAGAAGTAGAAGGAGAGGTTGTGACGGAAGACACATCTGCAGTCGATTGTTTGACAGATAAGGCATGAACCTGTTCGGTCAGTGCTTCGAAAGCTGCAGAGTCAACTGAACCAACTATGCCATCAGCATGTGGTCCAGATTTAGGTCTACTCAGATCAGTGTTCGATCGCGGTGCATCAGGTATAATCTCATACAATAACCCGGATTGTGCATAAACAAGATCTAACTGCTGGGTCCTTAGGATGGCTTCTTCCTCGTTAGATACTCCAGATGTAGCTACTTCCTTAGAAATATAAGGAAGGAGTGATTTCAAATACCACTCAAGAAGGAATTATGGAGGTATGTTGGCCTTAATGAGCCTCTTCCATCTTTGCCACTCCTGAATGTGGTCAGATAAATGAGTGGCTTTATTTTGCCTAAATGTAGACAAAAGGTCTGTTCCGACATCATACCGAACAGGAAGCTGGAAGTGATTCAAAAAGACAATGGCGAGATCCCCAAAATTAGAGAATGTGGCTGCAGGTAACTCAATGTACCATTTGGCTGCAACACTAGTTAAGGTCCTTTGGAACAGTCTCAATCTAATGGAGTCTTCATTTAATGAATTCGAGGAACACCATAAGTGGAAAGTAGTGACATGGTCACCAGGGTCTTCACCTGGTTTGCCTTCGAACTTTGGAATGTCTGAGGGTAACTTGGTGGGAACTGACGGCCATGTAGCATTATGACACACTAGATCGTTAGTCAGTTTGGAAAGATCTGGCAAATTTAAAGTTGCCAGAAATGGTAAACAAGGCCGGTAAGACGGTACTTGATAAGCTGGGGTTGAAAAAGGGGAACCACCCATAGTTTGACCCATGAACTGCTGGTAGGGGTTGCCCCCAGCCATCTGCTGGTAGGGGTTACCCCCAACCATCTGTTGATAAGGGTTTCCCTCGACCATATGCTGATAGGGGTTTCCACCTACCATCTGTTGATGGGGGTTACCCCCAACTACTTGTTGGTAGGGGTTTCCCCCTGCCATTTTTTGTTGTACGAAAGAATTATTGAAATTTCCCCACCCATATGAAAGTGGATTAGTGCTCTGTGGGTTCGTCCACTCTGGCTGGGTATTAGCCCCGCCATATTGCTGGTTAAAAATATTACCCCCTCCCCCTGAGAATAAGGAAAAAGGGACATTACCTGCAGGCATATTATATTGATTCATGTTAGGGCCTGCAAAGGTATTGAAACTAGTGGAAGCTGATGTAGACGGTGCAGTCATGGTACTCATGACCGGCACGGTTGCACAAGCACTTGGTCCTACAGCAAATGTGGAAATCCAAGTACTAGGTATCTGATATAATGGTTGAAAAGCAGGAGGTGGTGCAAAGTTGGCTGTACTGCTAGGTCCAACAGTAGGTGTAGGGATAGATGCCATTGTTGTTGAACTTGGCATACCTAATGTACCAGTATTAAAACTGAAAGACGGAGTAGACACAGATGTGGTCTGTGCCTGACTTGGCATAGCAGTAAAAGAAGGATTTACCGTGTTAGTGTTCATACCTATAGTGGGAGTTTGTGGAACTCCCTGTTCACCTCCTAGATTAGACATCAGATGTCCGGGTAAGGAATTGTATGCACTGTAATGAGGCTGCTGGAAACCAACAGGTGACAGAAGCAGAATTCTAGTATTGGTCAAAGGAGGATTGAAAGGAGTTCTATACTCCGCAGAAGTAAGATCTTCAACCTCAACTGAACTAAAGTGTCGCTGATCTGGGGTACCTGGTTGTGGTTCCTCAGGAACCTCTATTTCAGGGTTTTCTGTTGCTGTTTTTTGTTCTTCAGGAAATTCAACTTCAGGTGGTAATTCCTTAGGAATTCCTATTTCAGGATTTTATATTGTAAGAATTTCCTTAGGAAATTATGTTTCAAGAGTAGTTTCTGAATAAATACCGGGGTTTACCCATTGTCGTCTAGCTGGCTGTAAAGGTTCTATTCTAAGTGGTGGAAGGTTTTGAAACCTTCTCGATCTACGAAGCTCTTTATTCTCTGTGATTATATATATAAAATAACAGACTAGAACCTAGTGGCCACTACAACTAGGGGGCAAACAACACGCCAACTAAAAAGTCCTAAGTATGAAAACCAGGCAAACAAAGATGCCATCCAGAGAAGAGTCTGGGATAATGAGGGCCCAGAACAGATCTACGAAGGAAGAAAGACAGTTACCCGGGGTCCACAATACAATGACTAAGGGTGCAAGCACTGGAATCACCCAACCGCCCTCCCAAAGACCTGCAAGGGGTTTCCTCCCAAATCTGTCTTAGGTACAACAGATATACCCTCTGCTGTCACCTGTGTATGAACCTAAAGTCAGATACTAAGGATACCACAACACCAAAAACTCCTGGGGGAACAGTCACCGGTCGAATCAGAAATCGTGGGTAGGGTAACTAAGCCCGAAACTCGAAAGAGTCCCCAAACACAATCCAATACTGGCATATGCTCGAAAAGAAAGTAGGAGGAGTATTCCCAACAATCTGATCTTGCAATGACCTACTGCATAGATCCCAGGCAAGTTTTGAGTGAAATGGATTTACCTGTGATAGTTCAACTACGATTTTTGCGTAATGTGTGATATTGATTGGTTTAAGGTGATTTAAACTCAAGATCCTAACCAAGACTAGTTGGTGTAGTGTATCCCTAAAAAGAAAAATTGTTTCTATTTTATTTTATTAAAAAAAATTTAGGGCTGTTATTACTCAAAAGGTAGTGCTTTTGTGTGGTGTGGTTGCAACAAGAAAACAAAAGTGCATAAAATCAAAACTTTCTACAACAAAGCTCTTTTCATTTTTTCATTTACTTCTTTTCAAAACTGAAAATTTGATTAAATCTACTAAAAAAATTTTTGTTTTCTTTTTTGGAATTGTACAAAATATCCTATGCTATCTTGTAACAAAAAAAATAAGTCTTATTAAACTTCAACTACCAAATTTTTTTGCTTTTTCTATAAACGAAAAAGAACTATAAAGATGGAAAGTAAAATAAAACTTATGTGCAATGTGTGTACGTATGGCTAAAAAAGTTCTTAAGCTTATAACTGTCAAGACACTAGCTCAAAAAAGACTTGATCTACAGGTTTTTTGCAAAGAAAAAGCCTCTAAACTCGGAAACAAAGTGGGAGAAAACAAAGGAGATAGATACAAAAGGACTGACCTAAAGCATCTAGCCCTAGCAAGACCACTATGCCAAGTAAAAAGTAGACAAGCAAGCTGCCAACTACCCTACTAACACAAAGAACTGAGAAATGAATCAGCCTAAAGCCCTTTAAATGCACTTGAAACCAGAAAAAGACAATAAGTCCAAGAAGATTGGAAATCAACAAAATCAGAAGACACCCTAGAGGCTCTAAAACAGACCAAACCCTAAAACAAAGGATAGGATAGGTAAAGAGTAGACAAACGTTGCCACAAATAGCAGATACAAAAGTATGCAGGTTTGTAAACTAGCAACATGTAGTCAGGGCCTAAAAAAGTGGAAGTGCTCACCACAAAACACAACCTAGTCTTCCAAAAAAGTCTTAAATGGTCCAAACGTTCCAAAGGTAAACAAGCGATTCAAAAGATGGAAAAAGACTCAAAGAAAGGTTCTATGACTTAAACAAAAGTTAAAAACCTCATACACCAGTCAAGGAGACCTAAAAGCAAAGTCCGCAAACCACCAAAAGGCTAAAAACTCAAGCAGACCACTAACAAACAGCTTCAGGAAACATACCCTACTGTGCAGTAGGGAAACTCGTGCCCCTGCAGAGATGGGCGCTACTGTATGTATGGCACAGTAGCATATGGGCAATACTATATGCACAACAAAGTAGCGCTCATATCTTAAAGTTTAAAATCTGACTTTGAAAGATACCAAAAGACTGATGGAAGCAGAAAGAAACAGGCAGGGGATACCTACAGGGTTTCTCAACACACCAAAGGAGTCAAAACAATTCTGGGAAGACAAACAAGAAAAGGTTTCCTAGAGCAAAAACTCAACTATCCCCAGCGGAGTCGCCAGTCTGTTAGCGGGCAAATCTACCCTATAACAAGGAAACTAATGCTATCAACTTGGATGGGGTGACGGGTAAGTGTATTAAATGTATTGCAGAAATGTTTATGAAAAGAAATGAGTTATGGACCTTGAGAACATACCTTTTAACTGACGTTCGATCCTAGCTTTTGTTTGATCCCTCGCTCAGTCCTCAAATCCACCTTCTGCTCAGTAAACCTGCAAGACAAACACCTTTCTCAGTGTATCTTGGACAATATATAAAGCTTGAAAGAAACAAAAACAATGTTTAACATTTAATATTGACCAAAACAGATCCAAATTAAGATGTTATTTCAGAACACATTTAAGTTGGAACAATAAAGACACTTCAACCTTTATTGTCAAAAGTAAATTGATGTACAAGTATACCTGATTCTATGACAGGCTCCTGCAACTTGATTCTGGGCTCTTGCTCTTCTCTGGCTTGGATATCTTCAACATCAACTCCTCCAATGCAAGCTTCTTCTTTAGATATCTATGTCTCAAAGTTTGTCCATTAATCCATCTAACCTTTCTCTTTAGTCTTCCTTGTATTTATAGGATTAGAGAAGTAGTTCAGGTTGATGTATGGTTATGGAGGAAGTTGGGGAAGTTGGGAAACTACCAGCAACTAATCCTCCTCGAGAAATTCATTTATTTTTTAATCATCTTTTGAGATGTACGCGACTATTATTCAGTGAAGTAGCGTTTAGGGCGCTACTATGGTGCTTATCAACTAGCGCTCATCGAGTTTTAAATGTTGAGTGCTACTATGCTGAGAAGGAGTAGCGTATAGAAGGATATGGGCGCTACTAATATATACTGAAGTAGCGTATGGGCGCTAGTCTCTTTAAGTAAAGTAGTGCTCATATCTCAGAATGATATTTTTAAGGTTTTTTCAGTAATGTCAGGAAATGGAGTAAGTTCAAAGTATCATCTAAGGTCAACATGCTCCTCCATCCAAGTTGTCCTTTTGTGTGATCAACAGCTCAAGGTGATCACGAACGGAGAGGTGCAAGTTTGAACTATAACACTATCTGCAGCACTGCCTACCCAATCTGAATCAACATAACCCTGTAGGTTAAAATTTTTATTCGCATCATACTTGAGCCCATAATCAACTGTACCCTTCAAGTACCTCAGAATATGCTTTATAGCAACCAGGTGAACACTCCTCGGATCCATCAGGAACTGGCTTAATGTGTTCACTGCAAAGCAAATATCTGGTCTCGTGTTCGTCAGGTACATCAAGGACCCAATCATCTGATGATACATAGTGATATCAACCGGATCATATGAAGCATCAAACAAAAGCTTCAGGTTTGATGCCATAGGTGTGGCCATGGCCTTGCAGTCCATCATCTCGAACCTCTTTAGGATCTCTACTGCATACTTCCCTTGTCCAAGGAAGATTCCATCTGCACTCTGCCACACCTCCATACCTAGAAAATAATGCATCATCCACAAGTTCTTCATCTCAAACTTGGCAGCAAGCTTCCACTGCGTGTTGGAAATCAATCTATCTTCACCTTTAATAAACAGGTCATCCATATACAAAAGTAGTATCACTGGATTGCCTTCCTCAACCTTGTAGTAAAGGTTGGAATCCGCTTTACTGTTGGTAAAGCCCAAACTGGATAGAAAGCTGTCTATCCTATCATACCAAGTTCTGTACATATATGACTCCCTGTCATGTGTCTCAGAACCAAGTGGCTACTCCACATACACTTCTTCTTCAACTACACCATTCAAGAAAGCTATCTTGAAATCCATCTGGTGTATCTTCCCTTTCATCACTGCAGCCAGAGCAAGTATGGATCTAATGGAAGTGTATTTGGCTACAGGAGCAAAAGTCTCTATGCTACCACCTGCATCATGCTTGATCTTGTAGATCATCTTGGAAGTCACCACAGACTCCCCTTCAGGCCTTGGGATTGCATCCCAAACATCTTCATGATCGACTGGTACTCCTCTATCATGGCATTCTTCCCAGATCTTGGGAACTTCAATATCTTCAATATTTTAAATAGATAACTTTGTTGCTGAACAAATGTTGTAGTCCTTCTTTTGTAGGTGATGGTATACGATATTTCCAACACAACAAGTTAAATTGCATGATTAGAAAACATCTCATAGTTTTCAGGACAAATTCTTACACATAAAGAAATATGTCATACAGTCATGCAATTATCTTAGCCAATGCTTCAATACAACATTTATCCATATCCCGTAACTTTCTAGATGCCTTCCAATCTCTACCAGAACATTGTTAAGAGTGTGCACAACTCCCAACATGTCAGCAAAGAGGTTTCATTCTAGATAAGTAGCAATGGAATGTTGTACAGTTCCATAGGCCACTTACCCATGTATATTGGCAGTATATTGTTCATCAATGCAACTATTCTAATATGCATAATACACAACCTAATTCTAGGAACATGAGTATATACATTATTGAACATCATTATTTAAACAATAAAATATGCAAGGAATGATAATTCAAATACTTATCTTTGTTTGTTTGTTGGGTTGACTCCCTCTTAGTCTTTGCTTCTTTTCTGCAACTCCATTCTGATGTGGATTGTGAGAAATGGTCAACTCCCTTTGAATATCTGCATCTTTGCAGAAACTACTAAAGTGTGCTCCTTCTTGATCTTTGCTTCCTTGCAGGAACAACTAGTGTGTGCTCCCTCTTGATCTTTGCTTCCTGGATTACCTGTCCTTGAACTTATATCCATCACTACGCATGCTTATTTGTATCATCATTGTGTTATCCTCGAGGTCTCATGCATAACCACACATTCATTAGTATAATCTTAATACTATCAAAACACAATAATCTTAAACATGTATAATCATGATCATTTCAAACACAGATAATAAACATTAGTATTCAAGGTTTCAGGGAAGTCTTCTTTTATTCATGCATATTCTTATTTGATCATAGGACTCTTTTGGTTAGTTAAATCATCAATCAAGATAAGAGACATAAAATGCATAAACCCTTGATTACTTACATTTCTAACTTATGAATAAACATAACCAATCATACCAAGTATACTCATATAAGGGATCCTAACACAAGGTAGGATTCTAACTTGATATAGGAAAAACATACCTGGATTGGTATGTTAGCTAGTTATGTCTAACATACCCACATGATGTCTTCTTGTTCTCTTCAATGACTTGTGCTAGTAACCTACATATCTCATAGGTTAACCATTATAGAACCAAGTTATACATACTACGCAAATAGATCTTCTAAGTGATTCATGACAATGGATGAATCTTTGTCCTTATGTCATCATGATCATATGTTCTTGAACTATAACATGATTTGTCTTGGTGTACCTTTCATGTTAGAGGACAACATAAACCTCATACAACACCATAATGCATTAGTACAATCATAAGTGTCAGCACCCTAATCGATGAATATCTTCTATGATGCATTCATAATTTTATTAAGGTGATACGACAAGTCTAAATTTAATCAAGATGGTACTAACCATAATAACATGAAGACAAACATACCATAAACTTAATCATGAACAAATCTTTAAACATACCTAGATGAGTCATACCTGTCGAGATTGCTTGTAATCTTCTTATGTAAGGCCTTAGCCTCATCTCCCTCTGAATAAAAACTTCTTCACTTATGCAGGTGACCAATCCATTCTCTTCTAAGATTAACCCAATCCACTTGATTTGCAGGAACTGGATCTGGAGCTGGATTAGGGTTTGTCAGAGAAACCCTAAAAATTCAAACTTTGAATTTCAAACTTCCGAAAGGATAGAAATATGCGCCTTGATGAGCTGATCAAGTTGGTATACTCATAATTTGAAAACTGCAAAGTTTCACCCCTCAAATTTTCCTTTGAAACTTCTGAATTCACTGGAAATGACCCCGAACTAGGGTTTGATAAAGCCCACCCTACTTCCCAATCAAAAGGTTCAATCCAAATCTCTAAGATTCTATTTTTCTGAGGAGCTTCCAGTTGTGGTAACATATTTCAAAAATTTCCATTTTTGCAGAAGCCCTAATTTTCCACTTTTCCGATCAAAGTCCCGAACTAGAGTCTGATCAATCCCAACCTTCTTCCCAACCAAAAATTTTGATCTTGGTCTCTAAATTTCTATTTTGATGAGTAGCATTCAGTCGTAGTCTCCGATTACAAAAATTCCAACTTTCTCTGAAACCCTAAATTCCGGAAGCCATGAATGAAGGTGCTCAAAAATAATTCTGTTTTGACAGAAATATGTACCTGATTGATTTCTTGTGTAACTCTGAACTTTTCGATCGAATGGGTCTGAAATGTTTTTTTGTGATAGCGCGACCTGTTATATTTCCAACCCCATAGGTCTGACCTCAAATGGATTCTATGAGAGAGAGTTATGCCAAGTGTCGCAACGTGACCTATTTATGGGATAAAACAAGAGAGCGAAATTGTACGGTGTGCCACGTGTCACTGGTTCATTTTTGGCCTCTGAAAAAGATACCGGAGAAAGTACAGTCCGTGCACTACCTGTCACTTTTAAAAAAATTTCATTTGGATCTTCCTAGCCCAAGTTATGACTTTTTTTCCAAGGTCACATGTTTATGACTGAGATCTGTAAGAGGTAGAAACCCTATATTGTACAGATCATAAATCACAAAGTACAACGAATTAGAGCTTTTCCTTTGAGTATAAGGTATATGGTGATCTTAGCTTCACCCTGTACGATTTTCAGACCCTGAAACCCTGGTGAAATTTATTTATAGCGAAATTTCTACGATGACTGGTTTTTTCTATATCAAGCCCTAGTTTCGCAATTGCAACAACTGTCATACATGCCATACCATGCCTTCTTTCAGGATAGCTCTGATACCATGTTAATTTTTCAGAATTTACTTCAATCTGATCTAATATCTTAACTGAGAGAACAACATGTATAGCATATCAATCATGGACACAATAATGAAAGCACACAAGAGACACAGAGTTTACTTGGGGAAAACCATAAAGGTGAAAAACCCCAATAACTTCCTTAGAGATAGATAGAGCAATGATACAACCCAAGCATAAGAGATAGACATCTCCTAGCAGCAACTTCTCCTCCTCCACAAGTGTGCCACTCTCTCAAGAGTGAGAGAGAGAGTAGAATGATCAAATAGAGTGCCTCCCGCACTCTATTTATATTTGACTTGACTTGCCTAATAACCTTTACTAGATCGGCCTTAACTTAACCACATAACATAATGCTAACTAGGCCAACACCCAATAGGGTGTTCTAATAACCCTCTGACCCACATGGCCGACCCCCAATAGGGTGGTCTGATAACCCTTCGAACCACATGACTTATATAGGGCCGACCCCAACAAGGTGGTCTAATAACCCATCAAGTATAAGTTACGACATTGACACTATAAATGACGACACTTCCGTATAGAGGAATAATAACATCTCTATAGGAATACAAACACTTCTATATAGAGGAATAATACCATCTCTATAGGAGTACAATATACATATATGAAATACATTTCGAATTTACATATACATAAACAATCCCCCCACCCCGCTACCACTTATCACCCCCCATCTCTCTCTTTGTCTTTCTCTGTCTCTCTCTCTCACCCTTACTAACCCCCTCTCCCACACTTTCTTTCCCTTACTCCTCTTACCTCAAATTCCCTCTCCTCCTCGTCCTCTCTCTCTCTCTCTATCCCTCTCTCTCTCTTTCTTTGTCTCTCATCTTCTCCTAAACCCTCACTGAACCCCTTTCTCATTGTCTCTCTCCACTAGTCCTCCACATACACCTACCCCCACCTATATCTCTCCCCCCAAAACCTCTAACAACCTCCCTAGACCTCTATCTCTCTCACTCTCACAACCACTAACCCCCCTCCTACTCTCACTACCCATAACCACCCCCTCCTTTCTCTCTCCTCTCTCTCTTTCTACCCCTAAACCCCTCTCTCTTTGTCTCTCCAAATCCCGCTCCCCATACCACTTACTACACCCCACCTCTCTCTCTCTCTCTCTATATATATATATATATATATATATATTCTCCAACCCTATACCTCCCTTTTCTCTAACTTTCCTAATCCTCCCTAAACCCCTATCCCTCCCCCCACGATGATCTTTGTCTCTTTCTCTCCCCAACCCCCCTCCTCCCCCTACCCCTAATCACCCACACCCTCTTCCCCTCTACCCTCGGGCTATCTCTCTCTCTACTCCTCCACCTACTTGTATCCCCTACCCATCTCTCTCACTCCCAATCCCCTAATTCCCTCCCCCCCCTCTATCTCTCTTGTACAACTAACCCCTCTTCTCTCTATCTCTCTCTCATATCTATAACCCTTACTAACTCCCTCTCCAACTCTCTCATCCCTGTACTCCTCCCCCTACCTTTAACCCCCATCCTCATATATTTCTCCCCCCCGCCTCTCCCCCTAACCCTTACTAACCCCATCTCTCACTCTCTCTATCTTACTCGTCCACCTACACCTTAACCCTATCCCTCTCTCTCTCCCACAACACCTAACACCCTCTCCTCACACTCTCTAACTCTCATTACCCCTAACAATCCCTCTCTCTCTCTCCCTAATCCCCCTCCTACTCTCCCAACCCATAACCGCAGCCTTCTCCCCTCTCTTTCTTTGTAACCCACCTAGAACTAAAGATATTTTATGTTTTGGAAAATGATTATCTTAAAATTTATTGTAAATTTTTATGTTGTTGACCAAGGATGGTCAAAGATGACTGTAACTGAATATTTTATTATTTAAATAAATAAAAGAAGAGACACCTATCCAAAGATGAATGTTGAAGAGTGTTCACCGACCCACTAGGAAGAATGATATGGTGTAGAAGGAAAAATGGACAAATGGCAGCAAAAACATTCACTTTCTAGTTGATGCGGGAGGCATATTCCCTAAAATTGTGGTCATGTTCCCCAAGAAAGAAGGAACTGAGCAGGTGGCTCATTTAATTTTAAAAAACTGTCCCAAAGAACTAGGCAAGCATATAACCATAGAATGAGCAGGAGTCTCACACAATTTTCCTTATGGTTATGCTGCATACTGAAAAGTTAAGCACACATTAGGTGATTCGATGAGGGGAAGCTAAAGTGAGATTACTGCAAGTTTAATTATTGAGTTACAAAAAGATCAGAACCAGTTTCTACACCTAGTCTTCGTCCTGGTGGTTTAGTAAACAAGTTCGAGAGTCCTAAAGCAAGTAATATTTGCTACTTTTAGGAGACAGTTGGGAGGAACGGTCTTCTTTGGATGTTTGTCCACTTCGACAGTTAAACATGTTTCTTATTTATCCTGGAATATTATCTTTACTTCCTTACTGTTTTGTTTATTTATAGTTCAATGCCTAATTTATGTGATAGATAACTTATAATTGATATAGTGCTAATAGTGAACTACTGTTCATTATCTAAGTTAGAATAATAGATTGTATTCATATTTTAGAATTTAGTTTTTGTATTTATTTGAATACTCAGATTAAATGTTAACTCTATGTTAATAGGTTTATGATTTTTAGTAAATTGTATAGTATATGCAGATAGTCTAAATAGTAGTTAGAAAGATATATACATCTTCGCACAATATATATATATATATATATATATATATATATATATATATATATATATATATTATCATCAAATTTAAATGACTTACAGTCTGAATGTAGAATAGTTCTTAAAATAAATATATTACTTATATATATATATATCATTTTCACACCTAATTATAGATTATAAATATTCACACAGTTAACATGAGCTTAAGAATAAATTGGTGCACAGAACACATTTCTTTTTATTGGAAATGTAGATAGAGTAGGGTTTGAAGAACACAACTACCATGAAATCGTATATATAGTAATATGAAATAATATTTAAATAACTAATTAAAAACAGAGATCACTTTCAACCCCTTACAAATTTAAAACCCTAGAAATATTTTTTCAATGGATTTAACATCGAGCCATTGACGGCTTGTAATTCAAAATTCTTATTTATAACAGAGTACATATTTCCCATACTTTAATTTAAAGAAACCAAAATAATTATTTTAATGATATAGCTATTAACACATTAACACACAGATTTAGCATAAATTTCTTTAAAACAGAGAAAATTCGAGACAATAATGACGAATAACAACTAGTTCAAAAATTAAAAAGTAAATGTATCAATAACGTAGTTTATCCATTCTTATAGACCCTAGGATTCGAAACAAAGGTTTTAAACTTTAAAACTATGAGTTTTTCTCAAACATTTAGGTTTTAAAAAATCTTCATATAACTTCATACGTAAATACACAACCATAGGAAAAATAAGCCATCATTGGCTTCTTTGGAAAGAATCCATGGCCAATTGGTTTATTCGAAATAGTAGATACAATTAGGGATTTGCCCAAATTTTAATAAACAATGTATTAATATAGAAAAAAAAAACATTTATATACAAATACCAGAAGCTTATTTAGGGTTTTCCCACACATTTATCATTTTACATTTTTATTAACAGAGCCATTTTGGCGTTAAGGTTTCACTATAAAATAGCATAAGAGAAATAATAATAAGTTTTAGGGGTCTGCCCAAAATTGTTAAACCAATCCTTTAATCTAGTAGAAATTTTTTTATTACAATCACCAGAAGTATAAAGGAAGGTCAATTATAACTATTGCCTTTAAAACTGTGAAGAAATTAACCACGAAAATGAAATTAATAGAATACGCGATTACCGAACAATGTATTTTTCTTTTATTTATAAGTTTGGGCAAAACCCCAACTATGGTATGTAGCCAGAAACATATACAAAACATCAACACTTTCCTAGATTGCCTTTTTTCTTTCAAAAGTAAACAAACCATAGAGAAGACCAACACTAGCAGCGTACATCAACATAAACATCGCTGATAGAGATGTTGCATGTGGAAGGCCCGAGGCTTATCGTGGATTCTACAAACCACTGAAGCTTCCACATTCCACCAACGATACTGATGAGATCACAAAACATGACCAGAGAACACCTGGAAATCACGAAACCCTCCTGTCAATACATTACAAACTGGTCATTAAAAGATTGATTTACATTCTTTAAAATTTAATAAAATATTTTGAAACAAAATCAAGTTTTGATGTAGAGCTTTTACCTCTGTGAGTTTTTTGCTAAGAGTACAAGCTATCTCTCATGGAATCTCTTCTCACAGCCACGAACAAACAAACAAACTACCACTACATGAAAGTCCTTCCACAAACCACTGTAAAACCAACAAACTGAAGCTCTGTGTGGAGTTATCCACAGCCATGATGGCCAAGAGCTCAACCCTCCAAAAAAAACAACGCGAATGAACAATAGACTTTCAATACAACCCTTTTCTTAAGGAATTAGGGTTTAAGCCAGTGTGGCTCTCCACTCATGTCCTTAACATGATCTCATTTAATCCTTGCAACTGTAACCACTACGATTTCAATACTTACCCACACTCTATAGTTCTGGCATATGTTTAAGAAACTTCAACTTAATGCCACTAAAACCTTAGCTATGATTTCGAGACCCTACAACACTTTAACTTGTATCGATGGTTAATCAAAGTTGTAACTAGGATGCTCCTTCCCTATAGTGGAAGTTTTGATTAGCATTTTATTCATTTGCACATAGCTAGGTTATTATATAACCTTGGTATTTTTTATTATAAAAACTCTAACTCAGCTTTGATTTTAACCCTTACATGGAGAACAACAACATCATATAAATATGCGTTAGCTTCACGAAAGCTAAGTAAGCCTAGGGTTGTCACAATAACACTCCTTCAAGCAAAAAGAACACAATAATCATTACGACATCAATAACTATGAAAATGATAGACAATATCTTTAGGACACAGGATTTTTATATTCGAAAAAAGAATGTCAACTTAATCATAGAAGAGATAAACTGTCATTTATAATGACAAATGGACGTAAGAATAAAAATAGATAAACCTCGATCCTTGTAACTTAGAGACAAACAAATAAACGTATACTTCATAAAAGTATTGTTATTGAATACAAGTATATATTTAGGCAGATACAAGATAGGAAGTAAATATTAAAGCATGAATCTAGATCTTATAGGTAATTATCCTATATACAAAAACAAATTATTTTATGGATTTTTGAGTTGTTACATGTGGTATCAGAGCACGGTTGCAAACACTAGGCTTGAAATTTGGCTCAACTCGCACATTCCAAATAAAACAGGAAAACAAAATTACTGACTTATCTTTAAATTGTTTATGTATAGAAATATAAATTCTATTTTTGTAGGAAATGGAAGAAGTAGAGGCATCTGCTGAAGATGGCACACATCACAATCATGAACATGTTAGTAACAATAATATATATGTAGAGCTAAATAGTGAAAGAAATAATAACTCGAATGAATTACTCCAAACTATTAGAGACTTAAAAATTGAAATACAAAATGTTAAGGAAGGAAATGAAAGAATTCTGAGGGCACAAGAAGAATTAAATCATGTATTGATGAGTAAATTAAATGGTGAAGAGAAGGATAAAAGGAAAGAACTTGAAACTGAATCTGGAACTATATCTTACAAGCGTAAAGGTAAAAAGTTAAAATTTTCTAATTTTGAAAGTAATTACTCCACAGAAAATTATGTTAAGCCCCATAGGGAGAAATATATTTATTCCAATGAGATCAGTGACAGTATCCAGGTAAAAAGAGAAAATATAAACCTTATGAAGAAATTTCAGGAGAGTTTAAAAAGATAAAACCACCAATGTTTAATGGTGAGGTAGAAAAGGGAGAAGAAGCCGAGGCATGGCTGTATGGGATGAAAAAGTATTTCCAATTTATAATTACTCAGACATGTTGAAGGCTAAAATGACTATTTACACCTTAACTGGAAAATATGATATTTGGTGGCAGGACATAAAAATAGTGAAAAATATTAAGGAAAAGTATGTAACTTGGAGAACTTTTAAAAAAATACTTTAAGAAGAATTTTTTGTCTGAACAATATTATGAGGAAAGGGATAAGGAATTTTATGATCTAAAGCTAGGTTCAATGACTATGAATGAACTAAGTAGTAAATTTTTAAGATTATTATGATACGTACCTTATATTATTGATGAAAATCCCAATATTCATAGGTTCCTAAGTTGCTTATCTCTTAGATTCAAGGACATAATTGAATATGATAACCCTAAGACCCTTGAGGAAGCTATGAGGAAGGAATTTTTTTTTTTTGAACAAAGCATAAATAAAAGAGAAAGTGTACCTAACTAGAAAGATAAAAGAACAAATCACTTTGAACAATGAAGAAAGAATTTTAAATTCAACAAAATTTTTGGAAATGGTTCCCAGAATTATCCTAAAAATAATTATCAAGAGACCAACTTTAAGGGTAATACACAGCAGAATTTTTCAGCAGTAAAGAACAAAGACATACCTAATACTTATGCTAAAAATATTGAACAAAGACAACCTGTAAAATGTTGGGAATTTCAAGGACCACATTATGCAACCAATTGTCCTAGTAGAAAAACAAATCTCAGTAATGTGCATACAGTACAAGAAGAAGCATATGTTGGTGACATAGAAAACGAGATGCCCATAATTAATGTAGCACCGGAGAATCGACAGGAGGATCACCAAACATCTATGGTGGAGATTGAAGGTATGATAAAGAACAAACCAATTTCTATTCTGATAGACCCAGGTGCAATCCTAAGCTATGTGTCACCTAGTATAGTAGAAAGTTGTAATTTGCATTTAAATAAGTTTGAAATTTATTGGCTGGTACAGTTAGCTACAGGAACTAAGAGAAAGGTAGTTATCTATGTTAATGATTGTGAAATGTTTATGAGTCAATTCAAAACTCAAGTGAAATTGATTGTGTTACCTCTAGGATCTTATGATGTTTTAATAGGTTTGGATTGGTTGGAGAAAAACATAGTAGTTTTAAATTGTTTTGAAAAAACATGTACATGCTTAAATGAAAAAGGAGAAACTGTCATAGTAAAAGGTATTCCTAGAAAAGTTTCTATTAGACAAATTTTAGCATTGCAAATGAAAAAGTCTGTACGTAAAGGTTGTAAAGTGTTTGCTATGCATGTAATGAATGATGAACACATGAATAAAGAATATATATTAAAATTTGGAGGCATACCAATCTTAAAAGAATTTTCAGATGTATTCTCGGAAGAGATTCTAGGATTACCTCCAAAAACAGAATTGGATTTTACTATTGAGTTGGTAGCTGGAGCTGTACCAAATTCAAAGGCTCCTTACCGGATGAATATTCTAGAACTTAATGAATTAAAACTACAATTGAAGGAATTAATAGATAAAAATTATATAAGATCAAGTGTATCTCATTGGGGAGCACCTATCATTTTAGTTAAAAAGAAAGACTGTACCTTACGCCTGTGTATAGAATATCGTCAGTTAATCAAAATGAAAATTAAAAACAGATATCCATTTCCCCGCATAGATGATCTGTTTGATCAAGTACGTGGAGAAACGATATTCTCAAAGATAGACTTGAGATCTGGATATCATCAAGTCAGAATTAAAGATGAAGACATATTTAAACTGCATTTAGAACCGTCACGGGCATTATGAATTTGTAGTTATGCCTCTTGGGCTAACTAATGCTCCAACAATTTTTATGTGTTTAATAATAATGCCTTAAATAAATATTTGGATAAATTCATAATTGTCTTCATCGATGATATATTGATTTATTCCAAAACAAAAGAAGAACATGATGAACATTTGCAGATAATATTACAAGTTCTAAGGGAACATAAATTGTACGCTAAATTCAGTAAATGTGAATTCTTTAAAGATAAAATACAATATTTAGGTCGTGTGATATCCAAAGAGGGAATCTTAGTTGACTCGGATAAGATAAATGCAATAAATGAATGGCTTGTCCCTAAGGATGTAATGAATGTATGATCATTCATGGGAATTGCAGGTTATTACCGAAAATTCATAGAACAATTTTCGAGAATTGAAAATCCTATAACATCCTTACAGAAAAAGGGAAAGAAATTTTTATGGGACTTAAGATGTGAAGAAATCTTTAAAAAGTTAAAAGAGTTATTAACTACTGCACCAATCTTTAAAATTGAAGATAAAAAAAAAGACTTTGTCGTATGCATTGATGCATGCAATGAAGGGTTGGGTGGAGTTTTAACTCAAGAAGGTCATGTAATAGCATATGAATAAAAAAAGTTAAAAATACATGAAAAGAATTATGCTACTTACAATTTAGAGTTGGTTGTTGTAATTCATGCCTTGAAAATGTGGCGCCATCATCTAATTGGTAGAGAATTTCTACTAATGACTGATAACATAAGTTTAAAATATTTCTTTGATCAACAAAATCTAAATTCCAGGAAAGCAAGATGGTTAGATTTCCTTAGCAAATATGATTTTGAAATCAAACATATAAAAGGGAAGGAGAATTTTGAAAATACTCACAGCAAATCTAAGGGATGATGTGTACCTCACAAGAGTAATTATGATTAAGCAGAAAAATAGAAGAAGAGTGAACAATACAATATAATGAGCAATAGAATAATATGGTACAGTAGAACTCAGATAGAAGCAATAATACTTCACACACACTAGTTAATTAATCACAATATGGACAAATAAATAGTACAATGGTAGAGAGGATTCGAATGCCTAAGGTGGCAATTCGAATTATCCTCTCAGAGTGATCATAAGATCAATAGAGTGTCATCAGAGCACGACTAGGTGTCCTCATGATCATCGGAGCACAACTGGAAGTCTTCATCATCATCAGTGGAGTCATCAATGCTCAAGTAACTGTCAACCATCAGTCAAACTAACTCTGGTAGGTGTAACTGAGTGTAATTGACTGTAACTGAGTGTAAACTGAATACAACTGGACTAGTAGGTGAAGAAGG
Organism: Larix kaempferi; assembly: GCA_027924585.1. Lineage (NCBI taxonomy): Eukaryota > Viridiplantae > Streptophyta > Pinopsida > Pinales > Pinaceae > Larix > Larix kaempferi. The sequence goes on from BSBM01000286.1 coordinate 1,283,292, forward strand.
GTGAGTTGCTCCCTAAAATCAAGGAAGAAGGGCGCATTAAGCAACTGGAGGGCTAAAACTGAATAGTGAGAAGCTCCTGGGGGCTGGCTAACTGAGGGATAGGTGCTAGACTGATGACTGGGATGCATGCAAAATGCATGCAAACCCTAAAAGTGCATGCATGACTAAAAATGTAAATATCAAAATACTGGTGGGACTAGGATGGAGTATTGGAATATCATAACACCCCCCCTTAATCCATCCTGGGCCCTGGTAACTAAGACCAAAGGTCACCCAATACAATGAATAATAACAATCAATAAACCAAGGAAGTGGGAAAATTTCATGGGAAACATACCCCCTCCTCAAAAAATAGACTGTAAGGCACACACAAAAATTAAATGCTCCAAACTCAAGCAGGTGTGATGCTTGGTCATATGTCTGGAGGTATCTTCTTCTTGGGAAGAAGTGGATCATGCTCAAAAAGCATGTGCTTGTACTTTCTCTTCAGATCGAATGTGATGAGAACAAATCCAACAGTATGAGAATGATCGTTGAACCTATGATTTGAATCAACTGAGGTAGGATCAAATATGTGAAAGTGCATATAGTCTTTTGTATTCTCATTCGAACCACCATGGGTGAGATTATGCCAAAAATAACTATTACATGTTTGCTTGAAATCAAAATCAGATTAAAGACTCAAAAAACAGTTTCTTGAGATCTCCTTTGAACCAGCAGGAGTGAGATCAAAACTATCATATGCATGAGAAATTATCCCAAGCAGTAATTGCTTAGAACCTAATTTAGATACAACACTTGAATCATGGTTTCTTGAGATCTCCTTTGAACCATGAGAGGTGAGATCAAAACCAATAATTGCATGAGAATTTATCCCAAGCAAATGTCGATGGCCATAATCTTCAATAACCTTATGAAAGCATGAATTAATGATCATATAGTAGTATAAAAGAGATGATTGCTTGAGAATAGCGAATGCATTACCTCCAATAGCTGATTTTACCTCCAAAATAATCATGTGATCATGACGCAAACCAATAGACTCTGGTGCAAGAGAGGATTTAGGACCTTCTGCAATATCTAGAGTGTGAGCTAGCACAGAAAGAGAAGAAAGGTTGAGCATGAGTGTAGAATCTACAATTTCTTTGTCAACAACTTCAATATGAGATGATACTGGTGCATGATCTGAGAGACCATCAAGAGGAGTGAATGCATCACTTTGTTTGCTTTCGAATGGGTTGGGACCAAGTCCTTCATTCTCTCTACCAAATTTTTCATCTAGGTGAGCCCATATCTCTTTTGGAGTCCATAACTCCTTTGGATTTTCAACACCATTATGGTATTTGAATTGGAATCTCTGGCGTGCAAATAAAGAAAACATTATTGCTTCAAAGTGCATGTCACCTTTATCTAACCAGTCAATCTTCTCTTCAGGGGAGAACTCTCTTTCAAAATAACAATAAAAAAGATCATGGATCCTCAAGTTTGCTATCATTCTTGGTTTCCATTCATCATAGTTGAGTGGATCAAGAGGATTAATTCCTGATGAATACATAGAAGCTGTAGAAGACCTGTAAAAACAATATAGAATATTTGCAACTGCTACTACTGCAAGATGCAGAAACTGTTGCACTCGAAATCTTGGTAATAACCTGAAAAAAACTCTCAAGAATGGAGACAAACAATACTCTCAACCTGCTCTGATACCATGTGAAAATACTCACAACAGATCTAAGAGATGATGTGTACCTCACAAGGGTAATTATGATTAAGTAGGAAAATAGAAGAAGAGTGAACAATACAGTATAATGAGCAACAGAATAATATGGTACAGTAGAACTCAGATAGAAGCAATAATACTTCAAACACACTAGTTAATTAATCACAATATGGACAAATAAATAGTACAATGGTAGAGAGGATTCGAATTCCTAAGGTGGCAATTCGAATTAGCCTCTCAAAGTGATCATAAGATCAATAGAGTGTCATCCGAGCATGACTAGGTGTCCTCATGATCATCAGAGCACAACTGGAAGTCTTCATCATCATCAGTGGAGTAATTAATGCTCAAGTAACTATCAACCATCAGTCAAACTAACTCTAGTAGGTGTAACTGAGTGTAATTGACTATAACTGAGTGTAAACTGAAGACAACTGGATTGGTAGGTGAAGAAGGGCGAGTTGCTCCCTAAAATCAAGGAAGAAGAGCGCATTAAGCAACTGGAGGGCTAAAACTGAATAGTGAGAAGTTCCTGGGGGCTGGATAACTGAGGGATAGGTGTTGGACTGATGACTGGGATGCATGCAAACCCTAGAATGCATGCAAACCCTAAAAGTGCATGCATGACTGAAAATGTAAATGATCAAAATACTGGTGGGACTAGGATGGAGTATAGGAATATCCTAACAAGAATAAAGTGGCTGATGCTTTAAGAAGAAATGCAAGATTGAATGTTGTAGCCATTGTTAGCAGCTACAAAATAGATTTAGAAGATAATTTTGAAGATGGAGTAAAAATGGATAAAAATTATCAGAATTTAAGAGAAAAAGTTGCAGAAAATTAATCTGAAAATATAAAAATAGATTTCAGTTTTAATGAAAAAGGTTTAATGTTGTATAAAAACAGATTATACGTACCTAATGTACCAGAAATTAAATTACTGATCTTAAATGAAGTACATGAGAGTCCTTACTCAGGACATCTCGGTTACCAAAAAATGATAACAATGTGAAAAAAGGATTATTTTTGGCCTAACATGAAGAATGAAGTGGCTGAATACATATCTAGGTGTATTGAATGCTAGGAAGTTAAAGCTGAGCATCAACACCCAGCGGGTCTATTGTAGCCATTACCAGTCCCAGATTGGAAATGAGAAATTATCAATATTGATTTTATAACAGGACTGCCTAAAAATCAAAAGAAAATTGATTTTGTGATGGTAGTGGTAGATAAACTTAGCAAGGCAGCTCACTTTATACCTGTTAAATCTACTTATAAGGCTACTAATATTGTTGATGTGTTTATGAAACAAGTTTTTCATTTGCATGGAATTCCTAAGGTAATAATTTATGATAGAGATTCTAATTTTACTGGTAATTCCTGGAAGTCATTGTTTAAAGGTTTGGACACTAAATTAAATTTCAGTATAGATTATCATCCGAAAAAATATGGACAAACTGAAAGAGTAAATCAAGTTTTAGAAGATATGCTCAGAATGTATGTTAGGGATCAACCAAACAAGTGGGAAGAATATTTACACTTAGTTGAGTTTTCTTAAAACAATCATTATCAAGGTTCAACTAAACTTAATCCTTTTGAAATATTGTATGGTCGGAAGTGTAATACTCCCATTTCATGGAGTACTCCAGTTGACAGATTAATGTTAAGACCATAATTGTTGAAAGAAATGGAACTAACGGTGAAATAGGTACAAAGCAATCTGAAAATTGCACAAGACAAACAGAAGAGTCATGCAGACCTTAAACGAACTCAGAAATAATTCCAAGTCGGTGAGCATGTCTTTGTCAAGGTAAAACCCATAAAAAGCTCCTTTAAGTTGGGTAGTTGTGCTAAATTAGCACCCAGGTATTATGGACCATTTGAGATATTGCCAAGAGTTGGACCAATGACTTATCAGTTAGCTTTTCCACCTAATATCAAAGTACATAATGTATTTCATATTTCTATATTAAAAAAAATGTATATGATGCTACTCATGTAATCGATTGGAATGTTATCCAGGTAGAACCAGAAGGATATTTTTAGGTGGAACCAGATTGTATCCTCAATAGGAGAGAAATTTTACTCTGGAATCGCACCATTGGACAGGTAAAGGTGCAATGGAAGCACATTAGTCCAGATGAAGCAAGCTGGGAATTGGAGAGTCATATGCAGGAAGCATATCCAAATATGTTTCAGGAAGACTCGGATGATACTTAAGCAACATCGAGGACGATGTTGAACTTAAGAGGGGGTGTTTGTAACCCACCTAGAACTAAAGATATTTTATGTTTTGGAAAAACATTATCTTAAAAGTTATTGTAAATTTTTATGTTGTTGAACAAGGATGGTCAAAGATGACTGTAATTGAATATTTTATTATTTAAATAAATACAAGAAGAGACACCTATCCAAAGAGGAATGTTGAAGAGTGTTCACTCACCCACTAGGATGAATGATCTGGTGTAGAAGGAAAAATGGACAAATGGCAGCAACAACATTAACTTTCTAGTTGATGCAGGAGGCATCTTCCCTAAAATTGTGGTCATGTTCCCTAACAAAGGAGGAATCGAGTAGGTGCCTCATTTAATTTAAAAAAAACTGACCCAAAGACCTAGGCAAGCATATACCATCGAATGAGCAGGAGGCTCACACAACTTTCCTTGTGGTTATGCTGCATACTGAAAAGTTAAGTAAACAAGAGGTGATTCGATGAGGGGAAGCTAAAGTGAGATTACTGCAAGTTTAATTGTTGAGTTACAAAAAGATCAAATTAAATTTCTACACCTAGTCTTCGTCCTGGTGGTTCAATAAATAGGCTCGAGGATCCTAAAGCAAGTAATCTTGGTTTCTTTCAGGAGACGGTTGGGAGGAACGGTCTTCTTTGGATGTTTTTCCACTTCTATAGTTAAACACGTTTCTTATTTATTCTGGAATATTATATTTACTTCCTTACTGTTTTTATTTATTTATAGCTCAATGTCTAATTTCTGCTGATAGATAACTTATAATTGATATACTGCTAATAGTGAACTACTGCTTATTATCTAAGTTGAATAATAGATTGCATTCATGTTTTAGAATTTAGTTTTTGGGTTTATTTGAATACTCGGAATAAATGTTAAATCTATGTTAATAGGTTTATGATTTTCAGTAAATTGTATAGTATATGCAGGTAGTCTAAATAGTAGTTAAAAATACATATACATCTTCACACAATATAGCTATATATATATATATATATATTATCATCAAATTTAAATAACTTACCGTCTAAATGTAGAATAGTTCTTAAAATAAATATATTACTTATATATATATATATATATCGTTTTAACCCCTGATTATAGATTATAAATAATCACATAGTTAACATCATCTTAATAATAAATTGGTGCACAGAACCCACTTCTTTTTATTGGAAATCTAGATAGAGTAGGGTTTGAAGAACACAATTACCATGAAATCGTATATATAGTAATATGAAATAATATTTAAATCACTAATTAAAAACAGAGATCACTTTCAACCTCTTACAAATTTAAAACCCTAGAAATAATTTTTGAATGGATTTAACATAGAGCCATTGATGGCTTGTAATTCAAACTTCTTATTTATAATAGAGTATTTATTTCCCGGACTTTAATTTAAAGAAACCAAACTCAATATTTCATTGTTATAGCTATTAACACATTAACGCACAAATTTAGCATAAATTTCTTTACAACAGAAAAAATTTGAGACAATTAAACTTTAAATGTATCAATAACGTAATTTATCCATTCTTACAGACTCTAGGATTCGAAACAAAGGTTTTAAACTTTAAAACTCTGAGTTTTTCTCAAACATATAAGTTTTAAAAACTCTTCGTATAAGTTCATATGTAAATACACAACCACAAGAAAAATAATCCATCATTGGCTTCTTTGGCAAGAATCCATGGCCAACCGATTTAATCGAAATGGTAGATACAATTAGGCCTTTGCCAAAATTTTAAAAAACAATGTATTAATATAGAAAACAAAAACATTTATATACAAATACCATAAGCTTATTTAGGGTTTTCCTACACATTTATCATTTTGCGTTTTTATTAACAGAGCCATTTTGGCATTAAGGTTTCACTATAAAACAATGTTTGTGCTAGAAATTGTCCCTAGACTACAGAGGGAACATGCTAGTACAATCTCAAAGTAATAAACAAAAAATAGGGTTTGTTTTTTATGATTTTGTGGTTTGAGGGTTTCTTATTCAAGAAGATAATATATCAATCATCAAATGCAAAAACTCAATCATGTCATAACATCAAAGTATTGAGAAAGTGTAAGATGATAAACATAAATACTAACATTCATTTGCACTGGTTCAGTCCACAATACATGAGCATTCACATGAGAAAAACTTTAAACAGGCAATGGAATCATATATTGAGTGATCAGAATGACCATAAACAAAATCAGTAAGGAAAGTATAATGGCTTATGTTCATATATATCAGTCTCAGTCTTTCAAAACTTACATCAAAAGCAATTGCATCAGTATGAAAGTATATCTCAATGCTCCAATCTCTATATTGCCTCTTGAAACAAAAATTGAACCCTTCTAGTTTCAAATTTCTATCCTTTATACTTTACAAAATAAAGTACTTTAAAAACTACCTTTAGGTCTACTCATAAAACAGTTACATTAAAGAACTATCCTTTAACTTCGAATCTCTAAACAACCTACTAACAACTTATGTATATGATAACAAAAATAGACTACTTGACAGCTGGAAAGAAGTAATTCATAACTTCTTGGCAGCCTTAGCTAGCATGTCTATTCCTTCCAAGGCATGTGACTTCTTCTTATCTCAAGTTTGTTGAGTCTCTAGTCCTCGAAATTTGTTAACTAATCCCTTGTTCTGCTTCTCTAAGTTCTCGATTTGCTTTGCCATTTCTTCTGCTTGCACTTCTACCTATCCTTTCCTTCTTAAAGCTTCTTTATCTACCGCAATTAGTTCTTGGTAATGAGCATTAATGTCTTTTAAGTCCTCCCTTAGCCTTTTATTCGCAGTTCTATAATTTTCATTAGAATCATTTAGGAACTTTTCCTGGGATTTATACTGCTGTATTGTTTTCTTTAGGTTTTCAACCTCTATATCTATTTGAACATCTGGATGTATGCTTGAATGTTCTTCTGCCCCAAATGGAATATCTAGCTTCTTAAAGATTAACTCTTCTTCCGGCTGATTTCTGGTTGCTACACCTGAGAAGGGAAAAGCTAAGTAGATGGTTGTTAAATACTTGGGATAACTCCCTACTCTATCGCCATTTCCTGCGTTTCACATTCTTTAACAATTTCAGCTATCATTTCATTCTCCTTTTCTGTATTCATCTCAATCTCCACTAAATCTAACCCATCTTTACCATTCCCGTCCTCTTCACCTGAATAGTCTTCAATAATAGTGACCTTCTCTTCCTTCATCTTAGGATCTATTAGTCTTCTCATATTCAATCTGAGTTTATTCGTGGGTCTTGTTTTAGGTCGCCATTTAGCCTCTCTAAGTTCTATCAAAGATTGAACATCGTCATTAAAATCGGGAGTATGGAGCACCTTCTCTTTAACAAAAACAATTAGGGATGAGTTTCTTTCCTCTAAAACACAACTTTGTGTCCCTTATTTCGAACTAGCAACTTCTTCTTTCTCCATAAGATCAATATCTTTCTCTATAACATCCTCTAAAATATTTTCATGTGTTTCTCCACATCTATCTTCTTGCATTGTATCTTCATGGTTTTGAAAATTATCTTGTGTTACATCCTTCCCTACGTCTCTCTTAAATTTCTTCACAAAACCTGACTGCTTATTATCTGTATGCTTCTTTCCTTGCTCTTCTTTCTTAATTACAAATCCTGACCAGAACAAGAAATGGTCCCAATTTCGACCCTCCTTCTGCAAGACTGTGCAAACTATAAATTTAACTAGTCCATGATGGAACAATGACGAGATGGATTCTTGAATCTTTACTCTATTATACATCTTCTGGAGACTTTTCAATAGGAATAAAGGTAAATTCAATTTTGACTGTTGAGTTAGATGTAGCAAAAACCTAATGTGGTACTTGAAAATAGAAGCAAACCGGCCCTCACATGTAATGTAACTCTGAACAATGCCAATCACTTCTCTCCATTCCAGCTTGAAATTCTTTAATTGTACACCCTTACTCCAGTCAAGGGATCCAGCTTCAGGTATCAAAAACATACTAGGGTCAAAATCAAAAGGAGTCTTTTAAAACCACTGCTCTCCCTCTAATGGCACGCTAATTGCTTAAAACATTAGGGATTTTGTCATTTCAAACTTTAAGGTATCGAACTTCACACTATTATCGATAAAACGCTAAGCAAATGCATGAGTTACCTTGACATTAAACCCTGTAATCTTTTTAAAGAACTGAAACCATCCGACGATCTTGAAAAACGCAGCACATTCAGGAAACTCTACTTCCCAGTTGGTATCTGTCGGTTCAAACAGACTCAACTTACCACTCCTGCTCATGTTTGCACAATAAATTGACTAAATTACTTGCTTTGCAACTGAATAGGGTATGAAAACCTCTAGAATATGTGCTCTCCGATTCTGGAATCCGAGAGCCCCAAATATGAAATCGTGGCATTAACAACCCCAAATTCGTTGATGATAACTACAAGTGGTTTATACGAGTGTCATAATGAAGTAAACATGTGTCTGGAAGCTCCTCCTTCATCATCAAATGCAATGGCCACGTCCTGCTATCAAAGAAGCATGAACCCTCATGATGCCAGATTCCTGCAGCACGCTAGAGTACTTGATCTAGACCTTGCGCTGTGGGAATACCTCACATGCAATTTTGACACATAATCTCATAAAAGAAGGTTAGAATTTGGATTTTGCTTAAGTATATAGTTTAAGTAAGCATTTTGAGGACTTTGAAAGATATATAATATTTGATAATCCACTAAAGTGCCACTAAGGGTTAAATCAATTAAAACCAAAAGAAAACTATAGCATGACTGTAAAGAGAAAATCAAAATCATTTATTAAAAACATTTAAAATATAAAATAAAAATAGAATGAAAATGAAAGAGAGGAATAAAAATTTAAGAAAACACACAAAACTGAGGACAATTTCAGTGTTAACATTTGGCTCCTATTGAGGGATGAAATCCTCCTTGTGAGGTTTCAAGAACCTGTAGATTAGTTCCTTCTTCCATCTAAACTGAAACTTCCCTTTTATTCTACAAGATTCCATTGGGTATGGAGTCTTATTTCTCACCGGTATGTACAATGAGTGTGACTTCTTTCACTTTCAATAACTATAAAAATGTTTAAGGAATCGTCCATTGACTGGACTGGACAATTCTTCACCCTCCAAAGTCTATAATATGAAAGTATTATTCTCTAAAAATTTTGAAATTATAAAGGGACCTAGCCACAAATTTTCAAACTTACCATGCTGACCCTTTTGGTCTCTCCTAGCATCCCATCTTAACAACATGTCACCAGGAGAAAAAGTGTCTTTCTTTATCTTTCTATCGAATCTTCCTTTGATTTTATTATAGTATGCTTGAGCCTTTTCTGCTAGAGCTTCTCATTCTTGCTGTAATCCAACCAATGAGTAAATCCTTCTTTGAAGATCGTTAGGTTCTTCTTGACTATGTTGGAAAATTTTCATTACTGAAATGCCTAGTTGAATAGGAAAAACTGCATCTGTACCATACACCAATTGAAATGGAGACATGCCTATTGCTTTCTTAGTGGTTACCCTATCTTCCCACAATGCATATTTTAGCATTGAATCCCAAGATCTCTTATTTTGATTTAACAGCTTTTTGATACTCTGAATGATGTTTTTTTTTATGACTCTGATAATCCATTACCCTGAGGGTAATAGGGTGTAGAATGTCTCAAGTCAATTCCATTCTGTTCACAAAAATTAATCATAGCTTTTGGCTTGAAAGCTGGTGCATTATCAGTCAACAATTTCTAAGGACAACCAAATCTACTTAAAATGTTTTCTTGTATAAAATTCATGATGACTTTATTAGTTGCATTACATGTTGGAATTGCCTCCACCCATTTAGTGAAAAAATCTATAGCTATAAGTATCCACCTGTGTTGTCCACTAGATTTAGGATTGATCTCTCCTATAAAGTCTAATCCTCACTGTTGAAAAGGAGCATTCACTGCAATAGGCTTTAATGGTAGGGATATAAGTTTCTTCCTTCCAACAAACCTTTGACATTGAACACAAGCTCTCACCTGTTGATACACATCTGAAAATAAAGAGGGCCAGTAATAGCCAGACCTGAGAATTATATAGGCTGTAGAATTCCAATATTTGTGACCCCCACAAGCACCCTCGTGCAATTATGAAATGACCTCTTATACTTGTGACTTTTCCAAACACCTGAGTAACACTCCACGTGGATCCTTCCAGTATAACTGTTGATTTACCAAACAATATTTCGTGGCCTTCAACTTCAATGACCTTGATGCCTTCTTATCGAAATGATCCAGGAATTTCAAATGTAATAAAAAATGAACTACATCAACATACTATTCTGATTTTGCATATTTATCCATAATCTGCTCTTCATTTTGCTTCATTTGCAATTCTTCCTAGGTTGGTTGATTAGCCACCAAATGGATATCCAAATCCTCACAATTTGAATCATCTAATCGTCTTGCTAAACCTTGCCCTTTCACTAACTTTGTAGTCTTGATTTCTACTTCATATTTCATAGTTTTTGCAATCCACCTACCTCTTTTACCTTCACTGTCTGGCTGAGTTAAAATTTCTTTAATAGTGGCATTAGGTACATAGGCAACTATCTTTGAATGCATAATATAGATTCTTAAAAACTTCAATGCTTTAACAAGTGCATATGCTTGTTTCTCAAGTGTACTGTACTTTAATTCTGAGTCTCTGAGAGTCTTACTGAAGAAAGCTATAGGCTTCTCTAATCCATCTACATTTTTATGTAGTAGAAAAGCAGCTATAGTGTCTTGGGATGCAAAAGAAAAAGTTAGAAAATATTTTGAAAAGTCTGCACTTACCAAGATTGGGGCTTCTGTCAAAGCTTGTTTAATCTTCTCAAATGAAGCTCTAGCTGCTACTTTCCATTTCACCTCTTGATCCTTCCTCAACATAGATGTGATATGTTTGATAGTTTCAGCAAAATTCAGGATGAACCATCTCAGAAAATTGATTTTCCCAAAGAATGATTGAACATTTTTCTTGCTTCTAGGGATTGTAATCTTTAGAATTGTTTTGACTCTCTCTGGGTCTATTCTAATGCCATCTACTAAAACAAGATTCCCTAAAAAATTTCCCTCCTGTACAGAAAAATGTGACTTTTTAGGGTTCAAAGACAACCCGAATTTCCTACACTTTAGAAATGTTTGTCTAAGATGTTGCAAGTTTTCATCATCATACTTAGAAAACACAGTAATATCATCGAGGTAAATGCCTACAAATTTCTCTCTTTCTCCAACAAAGGCTATATCCATAGCTCTTTGAAATGTTGCACCAGCATTCATCAAACCAAATGGAATATTATTGTACATGAATGTACCCCAAGGAGTTGTAAAAGCAATATTTTCCCTATCATCGAGATGCACAATAATTTGACTATACCCCAAAAATCCATCAACCATTGAAATTCTTTGAGCACCCACCACTTTCTGAAAAATTTCTTCAATTTTAGGCAACGGATAATTATCCTTCAATGAAGCTCTATTAAGATTCTGAAAGTCCACACATAATCTAATCTCTCCATTCTTCTTTTGTATTTGGAACCAAGTTTGCAACCCATGATGAATATCTGAGTGGAACAATTATCTTTGCATCTGATAACTTCTTGAATTGCTTTTCTATAACTGGTAGCAAAGCTGGATTAATTATCCTTAACTTCTGTCTAAAAGGTTTCACATTTCCCTTTAAAGGCACCTTATGGTGAATAATGCTAGTGTCATAGGTTCTCAGATCTTCATAGCACCAGGAAATGTCAACAAACTCCTTCAACAATTTAATGTACATGTTTCTCTACTCAACTGAAAGAGATCTAGAAATCTTCACCATCTTTGGTTGCTCTTCTGTACCAATATTACAGCTCACAATATTTTCCTCTGAAGATTGCGTGGATGATTTTAGCAAGGTGTCATCTTTGGGAAATATTCTCTCAAGGGGAACCAAACCTTTAGGAATAAAATTTCCTTTCAACTCAATAATTTTATGATCAACAATTATATTTTCTGTGTATGCAGCAGTGTCATCAACCTCCTCATCCTGATCTTGATCAATTAGAGAATTAGAAAACTCTCCAGCTAATTCCAAGATTTTTTTGATTTCCACATCATCCTAAAAACTCTCCATTATTTTATATTGTCTGGCACTGAGGGTCTATATTTAACTTCAATTGGATATTTCAGCTAAGTATGTTTTGGAATCTTGAAATGTGTGGCTACCAAAGCCAATGAATCAGTTGTCTGATTCTGATCTCTGGGAATAAAATAAATATTGAATGCTATGAAAAATTTATCAATCATATCCCAAACCTCATTTCTATATACCTTCAACAAATCCTGCTTTACCTGATATTCTCCCTTCACCTGGTGGACAACTAGTTCAGAGTCGCCATAAACAGAAAGTTGTTGAATTCCCAAATCCTCCGTAGCCCTTAAACCAAGTATTAATGCCTCATATTATGTTGTGTTGTTGGTAGTGACAAAATCCAATTTATACATCAAGCAAATTACCTCTCCACCAGGAGAAATCAAAACAATGCCAGCTCCTCCTCCTTCCTTGGATGAAGAGCCATCAAAGTACATCTGCCACAACTCATCTTTTTGTTCAATAGTAGGTTTGATTAATGCTTCCTTTTCTACCTGTAGTACTCCAGTTGTATTCTCATCACTGAAATGAAGCATACAAGATCCCAATTCTTCATCTACTAAATAAAGGGGATGATTGGTTGGGTTCTTATCATCTGTAACTATGAAAGCATATTGTAATTCCCTATACAATCTTATGTTCTCTTCGCCAAACACTGGAATGGTTGCATATGCCAAATCCATCTGCAATGTACCACCTATTTTCTTTGCCCAGGACCTTGAGAGTAACATGCCAAACTTAGGAGAGATGTCATCAACCACCACATCCATAATAACACTCTTCATAGGTAATTAAGTAAGATTAACCACAAGATCCTTAATCGTTCCTAGGCATTTTACAGCTCTGGAATCAAATGCAAATAAATCATGGTATGGCTTTGTGACACTCAAACCAAGGGCCTCCATGACTGCTTTAGGAATCAGGTTATGAGAGGATCCGGAATCTAGAAGGCAGTTGTGAATCATTTGATCATGGACAGTCAAGGTCATTTAAAAGGTGGAGGGAAAGTTGAACCATTTTCAGGTTTTTCAGATGAGGCAGAGCCAATAATTATTGTAGGATATTCCTCTTGTAAATTTACAGTATCTGAAGGTGGGTAATTAGCTAGAACATTCAAAATCTTATATGCAGAATCTCTAAAACAAGGAGTTTTCATTAATTTAGTCAATGGAACTGGAATCTTAATCTTACACATCTCATTCTCAAAGTTGAAAGTCTGCACATTTCTGTTAATTTATTCGATTTCTACTACTTTGGCTGGATCACCATGGTTCTATCTATTTTCCTGTGTTTGATTAGGTAATGGTTTAGCAGGTGGAACAATCTTCTTCTTTTGAATCTGAACAATTTTTTTTGGACCTGATCTTAAATTAGAAGACTTTTTAGGTTCATTCTGCACATACCAACCGAGACTTGAGGGTCATGATCACTTCCTTCCTGATGATTGTATGAATCATAATGTTTAGAATTCTGATAGCTATACTCAGTTGTAAAACCTTCTGATGAAAACTCCCCAAAGTAATTTAAATTCTGATTTAGATCTTCATACTGCAAATCTTCAACCTCTTCAACTTCTTCTATGAAATTATTTTGAAATGGGGGAGGAACTCTCTGATCTTCATTCTCACTCCTCTATATATGAATGTTATTGTTTCTTCTTTCTCGAGGGATGAATCTAGGAACAAATGGATGCCTAAACTGATTAGGATTTTGATTAGGATTTCTTTCCCCTTCCTGAGTAGGCTTATTCGAATTCTTTTCCAATTCCAGTTTGCTCCCTTTTGTAGTCAAAGTTTTAATTAACTTATTCATCTCATCTATTTTACTCTCTTCTTTCTTTGATGTAGAAGATGAAGGAATCATCTCATTTTTACCCTTCTGATCATGATCTTGATAATCTAACTGATCTTTAAGCCTATTTGAAGCTAGAATATTTGATTCAACCTCCAGGGCAGCTTCTTGCATATTCAATAAAGTCACTGACCTTCTTTCTCTTAGATGCAAGGAAAACTCATGGTCAAAGGAATTAGCATAGGTTAGCTTAGCTGAGGTTATAGAAGGCTTGATTTCAGCTAGGATTCTTCCATACATCTTATTGAAACGCTTGGAGAAGTATGCTACAGTTTCATCTTTTTTCCTTTTCAATGCTGCAAATTATGTTATGTAATAAGTATGATATTTAGTATCTCCCCATTGTTTCATAAACATTTCTTGGAGTTCTTGAACCAAGGTTATTGAATTAACTGGAAATTCCCAAAACAATTTTCTTACTTCCCCATCTAAACTTTGCACGAACATTCTCATCCACACATCTTTAGCTTCAATATTTTGGTTGTCTGCATAACTCAGAAATGCATTCTAGTGTTCTTCAGCAGTGATTTCTCCTTGGCCATTAAACCTAGGTAGGTATTTATAATAGTCTCCTCCAGGAAAAGTGTTTATAGGTTGAGGTAAAACTAAGGGAGCATACCTAGAAGCTACCATTCTATCCGTCATGTCAAGTTGTTGTTGTCCAGCCATTTTGGAAATAGTTTGACTTAATGAAGACAACGGTTTATTGATAATTTTACTTGTACTCAGTTGATGGGTAAGACTATTAGGTTTTGGCTAAACAAAGGTACTCTCACCATAAAACTCAGTTTTAAGCTTTTGGGCAGACAAAGGGCTAGTGAAAATCTGAGTATCAACTTGAGTAACAGGTATAAACCATGGAAATTCTTCTTTTGTCTCCTCTAATTTAAATTCTGAAAACTAAAAAGGAGAATTTGATTGTGATTTATCTTGAGAAAATAAAGAAGGTGAAGAGTAAGATCTTACAAAAGATGGGTCTAGTTTAGCCTTCTTCAAAATTTGTTCTGGATCATAAACACCTGGATGTAAAGGTGATGTAGGTTTTTGTCTTATTCCAATCCTTCTAGAAGCCACTGTGAACCACTTTCTTGGTGAAGATGTAGTCTGAAATAAAATTTCTGATCTTGTTCACCTCAAAACCAGACAATATAAATACTCCAGGGAAGATATAACTTTACTTTCATCCTTGGCAATGGCGCCAAAGATGTTTGTGCTAGAAATTGTCCCTAGACTATAGAGGGAACAAGCTAGTACAATCTCAAAGTAATAAACAGAAAATAGGGTTTGTTTTTTTATGATTTTGTGGTTTGAGGGTTTCATATTCAATAAGATAATCTACCAATCAACAAATGAAAACAATCAATCATGTCATAACATCAAAGTACTGAGAAATTGTAAGATGATAAACATAAATACTAACATTTGTTTGCACTGGTTCAGTCCAAAATACATGAGCATTCACATGAGAAAAACTTTAAACAAGGAATGGAATGATATATTGAGTGATCAAAATGAACATAAAAAAAATCAGTAAGGAAATTATAGTGGCTTATGTTCATATATATATATATCAATATCAGTCTTTCAAAACTTACATCAAAAGCAATTGCATCAGTATGAAAGTATATCTCAATGCTCCAAACTCTATATTGCCTCTTGAAACAAAAATTGAACCCTTCTAGTTTCAACTTTATGTCCTTTATACTTTACAAAATAAAGTATTTTACAAACTACCTTTAGGTCTACTCATAAAATAGTTACATTAAATAACTATCCTTTAATTTTGAATGTCCAAACAACCTACTAACAACTTATGTATATGATAACAAAAATAGACTACTTGACAGTTGGAAAGAAGTAATTCATAACTGCTTGGCAGCCTCAGCCTGCATGGCTATGCCTTCCAAGGCATGTGACTTCTTCTTATCTCAAGTTTGCTGAGTCTCTAGTCCTTGAACTTTGTTAACTAATCCCTTGTTCTGCTTCTTTAAATCCTCGATTTGCTTTTCCATTTCTTCTGCTTGCACTTCTACCTGTCCTTTCCTTCTTAAAGCTTCGTTAACTACCATAATCAGTTCTTGGTAATGACCATTAATGTCTTATAAGTCCTCCCTTAGTTTTTTATTAGTAGTTCTATCATTTCATTGGACTCATTTAGGAACTATTCCTGGGATTTATACTGCTATATTGTTTTCTTTAGGTTTTTAAACCTTTGTATCTATTTGAAGATCTGGATGTATGCTTGGATGTTCTTCTGCCCCAAATGGAAGATCTAGCTTCTTAAAGATTAACTCTTCTTCCTGCTAATTTATGGTTGCTGCACCTGAGAGGGGAAAAGCTGAAGTAGATGGTTGTTCAATACTTGGGATAACTCCCTGCTCTATCAACATTTCCTGCTTTGCAATCATTTCACATTCTTTAACAATTTCAGCTATCATTTCATTCTCCTTTTCTGTATCCATCTCAATCTCCACTAAATCTAACTCATCTTTACCATTCCCATCCTCTTCACCTGAAGAGTCTTCAATAACAGTGACCTTCTCTTCCTTCAGCTTAGGATCTAATAGCCTGCTCATATTCAATCTGTGTTTATTGGTGGGTCTTGTTTTAGGTCTCCATTTAGCCTCTCTAAGTTCTGTCAAAGATTGAACATCAGCATTGAAATCGGGAGTATGGAGCACCTTCTCTTTAACAACAACAATTAGGGCTAAGTTTCTTTCCTCTAGAAAAAATCCGTGTGTCCCTTATTTCGAACTATCAGCTTCTTCCTTGTCCATAAGATCAATATCTTTCTCTGTAACATCCTATGAAATATGTTCATGTGTTTCTCCATGCCTGTCTTCTTGCATTGTATCTTTAGGGTTTTGAAAATTATCCTGTGTTACATCCTTCCCTATGTCTCTCTTAAATTTCTTCACAAAACCTGACTTATTATTAGGCGTATGCTTCTTTCCTTGCTCTTCTTTCTTAATTACAAATCCTGACTAGAACAAGAAATGGTCCCAATTTTGACCCTCCTTCTGCAAGACTATGCAAACTATCAATTTAACTAGTCCATGATGGAACAATGACTGGCTGGAGTCTTGACTCTTTACTCTATTAGACATCTTCTGGAGACTTTTCAATAGGAATAAAGGTAAATTCAATTTTGACTATTGAGTTAGATGTATCAAAAACTAACGTGGTACTTGAAAATAGAAGCAAACTGGCCCTCACATGTAATGTAACTCTGAACAATTCCAATCACTTCTCTCCATTCCGGCTTGAAATTCTTTAATTGTACACCCTTACTCCAGTCAAGGGATCCAACTTTAGGTATCAAAAACATACTAGGGTTGAAATTAAAAGGAGTCTTTTTAAACCACTATTTTCCCTTTAATGGCACACCAATTGCTTCAGAAATTAGGGCCTCTGTCATTTCAAAATTTAAGGTATCAAACTTCCCACTATTATCAATAAAACGTTGAGAAAATGCAGGAGTTACCTTGACATTAAACCCTATAATATTTTCAAATAACTGAAACCATCCGGTGGTCTTGAAAAACGCAGCACATTCAGGAAACTTTGCTGCCCAAGTGGTATCTGTCGGTTCAAACTGACTCAACTTACCACTCCTGCTCATGTTTGCACAGTAAATTCACGAAATTACATCCTTTGCAACTGAATAGGGTATGAAAACCTGTAGAATACGTGCTCTCCAATTCTGGAATCCGAGAGCCCCAAATATGAAATCACAGCATTAACAACCCCAAATTTGTTGATGATAACTACAAGTGGTTTATACAAGTGTCATAATGAAGTAAACAAGTGTCTGGAAGCTCCTCCTTCATCATCAAACGCAATGGCCACATCCTGCTATCAAAGAACCATGAACCCTCATGATTCCAGATTCCTGTAGTGCGCCAAAGTACTTGATCTCGACCTTGCGCTGTGGGAATACCTCACATGCAATTTTGACACGTAAGCTCACAAACGAAGGTTAGAATTTGGATTTTGCATAAGTATATAGTTTAAGTAAGCATTTTGAGGACTTTGAAAGATATATAATATTTGATAAGCCACTAAAGTGCCACTAAGGGTTAAATCAATTAAAACCAAAAGAAAACTATAACATGACTCTAAAGAGAAAATCAAAATCATTTATTAAAAACATTTAAAATATAAAATAAAAATAGAATGAAAATGAAAAAGAGGAACAAATATTAAGAAAACACACAAAACTGAGGACAATTTCAGTGTTAACAAACAACATAAGCAAAATAGTAACAAATTTTAGTGCTCTGCCCAAAATTGTTAAACCAATCCTTTAATCTAGCAGACATAATTTTATTACAATCACCAGAAGTATAAAGGAACGTCAATTTATAACTATCGCCTTTAAAACCCTGAAGAATCACCCAGGAAAATGCACTTAAGAGAATACGAGATTACCAAATGTTGTATTTTTCTTTTGTTTATAATTTTGGGTGAAACCCCAAATATGGAATGTAGCCAGAAACATATACAAAACAACAACGCTGCCTAGATTTCCTTTTTGCTTTCAAAAGTAAACAAACCCTAGAGTAGACCAACACTAGCAGCATACATCAACACAAACATCGCTGACAGAGATGTTGCATGTGGAAGGCCCAAGGCTTACCGTGGTTTCTCCAAACCACTGAAGCTTCCACACTCCACCAATGATATTGCCAAGCTCCCAAAACACAACCAAAGAACACCTGGAAAGCACGAAACCCTCTTGTCAACACATTACAAACTGTTCATTAAAATATTGATTTACATTCTTTAAAATTTAATAAAAGATTTTGAAACGAAATCAAGTTTTGATTCAGATATTTTACCTCTGTGAGTTTGTTTCTACGAGTACGAGCTATCTCTGCGTGGAATCTCTTCTCATAGCCATGAACAAACAAACAAACTACCTCTACGTGAAATTTCTTCCACAAAGCACTATAAAACCAACAAACTAAAGCTCTGTGTGGAGTTCTCGACAGCCATGACATCCGAAAGCTCAACCCTCCAAAAAAAAAATGTGAATGAACAATAGAATTTTGATATAGCCCTTTGCTTGGAGAGTTATGGTTTAAGCCAGCATGGCTCTCCACTCATGGCCTTCAAGTGTTATCATTTAACCCTTGCAACTGTAACCACTATGATTTCAATACTTACCCACACTATATAGTTCTGGCATACATTTAAGAAACTTCAACTTAATGCCACTAAAACCCTTAGCTAGGATTTCGAGACCCTCCAACACTTTCACTTGTATCGATGGTTAATCAAAGTTGTAACTAGGATGCTCCTTCCCTATAGTGGAAGTTTTGATTAACATTTTCTTCCTTTGCACATAGCTAGGTTATTATATAACCTTGGTATTTTTTTATTTTAAAAACTCTAACTCATCTTTGATTTTAACCATTACCTGGAGAGCAAGAACATCATATCAATATGCGTTAGCTTCACAAAGCTAAGTAATCCCACAATCGTCACAAGAACCCTCCTTCAAGCAAAAAGAACACAATAAGCATTACGAAATCAATAACTATGAAAATGATAGACAATATCTTTAAGACACGTGATTTTTATATCCGTCAAAATAATGTCGACTTAAACACAGAAGAGATCAATTGTCATTTATAATGAGAAATGGACGTAAGAATAAAAATAGATAAACGTTGATCCTTATAACTTAGAGACAAACAAATAAACTTATACTTCATAAAGTATTGCCAATGAATACAAGTATACATTCAGGCAGATACAAGATAAGAAGTAAATCTTAAAGCATGAATCTAGATCTTATAGGTAATTATACTATATATACATTTTTTATTTTATTTTATGGATTTTTGAGTTGTTACATTCTCTCTCCTACTTCCCCTAACCCTACCCCTCTCTCTCTATATATATCTCTGACTCCACCTATCCCTACCCCTCTCACTCTATGTCTCTCGTCATCACCCTCCCCCTACCACTTACCACACCCCATCTCTCTCTCTCTACCCCAACCCCATACACCTTATTCCCTCTAACTACCTTAATCCTCCCTAAACCCATAACCCACCAACCCCCCTCCTCCCCCTTACCCATAAGGTAAAATTGATTTTTACCAAAACCTGCACGTGTTTTAGCTCTACAAAATATGTACACATTTTGTAGAGCTAAAACACACATGCATTTTGGTTTTCATGGCACCCAGATAGGTGGGAAAGAAAAATTTCAATTTAAAATAAATGCACTCACATTTCTTAGCACTGAGACCAAGCCTTGTCACATGTCTGAGTGTCGTCACTCTTCCTATGTGTCTGCTTCGGACTTAGCTTCGGGTTAACCAAAATTGTGGTATGGAATATGGTAAAACATATCTAATTAGACATCTCACCATTTTTCTCAATAGGCCCGTGTTTAGCCGGTTATTATAGTATACTTCACACAAACAATTTTTATGAAATTTTAGACACCTATAGAATATTTTCTGCAGATTCCAAATATATAATTTTTAAAAAGAATATATATATTTTTGTATATTTTTTATCTTTCATAATTCCTTAACTAAAAAAACACATTGTTAGTGTTTCATGCCTAACTCTTATGTTTCTCAACCATTTTGGAAAAAAATGTATGGTGCACTAAAAGACACCTACCTCTACATCCTATAAAAAACATTTCAAAATAATTGCATTAAGACTGTCAAAATCCGCACCCACACTTGGCGTACTGTTTTCAAGGTTCAATCAATTAGATAATTAAAAAAAAATTAAATTATTAATTTTTTTTTTGTGGGGGGGGGTAGCGTTGCACTAGTACTAGATGTTCTCTATATTTCTAATAGTTTTTGTAACTTGATTCCCTCATTTGGGCACTCAAAGGATGCACCCACAAAAACATATACCTTATAATTTGTCCAAAAAAAAAGTGTCTGTTAAAAAAGATCAAACTTTAGATATTTAAGAACATTTTTCAATAGAAAACATTTATATATTCGGAAACGTCATCCAATTTTCTACGTTTCATATTTTTTACTCATTGCAAGATTCATTGTGTATGTGTCTCAAAATATCCATGTAAGTTGATAGATTCCTTTTTTTTAGTTTTCTATTGCATCTAATGTGTCAAAAGATACCCTCATTAGCTTGTACACACCCTTCAATGAGGTCATGGATCTATCACATAGAACTTTAATCCTTAGGGATGAACTCAAATATTCAGTAAGAAGCTGCAAATAATTCAAATATATCCATCACTTTGTCAAGGAAGGTTCAATTAAATGGACACTTCAAACATGCTTCAAACATAGATTATTTCAGCAGCCCTTAGGGAAATATCTATCATAAAAATAAAACCTCGAAATTGTAGTCACTTACAATCTAATATAACAACAAGAAATTAGATCTTAACTTTTCGTTAAGCAAGCTAAATCATCATAGAATTCAACCCCATTGTCTTACCAATCAACATAACAAAAGAACCATACAACCACTCATAAACAAGAGAAAGACATCTATCTGAACTCATATCTACAAGTACAACATTTAGGACAGCAACAGTACAACATATTATCATAAGGAGTAGTCTAAATATTATATGATTTAAACCCATATATGACCATAGTTGGTCAATATATGACCAAAATCGGTTAGAATTATTTAATGTGTAGACAATTCCATTATCATATAGATCATTGAACCATTCAAAATTTTCTTTTGGAGTATGATCATATTGTACTAGACCATATTTTGTTGATATCAGTGGTAATATTGACTTCCATGAAGGAAAATATCATGCTTTGAAGCTAGATCCATTTCGTGTTCACAATATTGTTTCTATCCCAGTAGAGGTACAAGAGGGTTTCTCTTGCAATGATCTGAGGTGTGATATTGTTAGAATATTAAAAACCCATATAGACTTAGGATATAAAGTATTAATCATTTTTTATACTTTCCTAGGTGTTGGACTAGGTTGTTGGCCCATATTGTGTTTTTAGGCTCACACTTGTCATCATAATCCACATGAGCTCCCTTAGATAGATTTTGGATAGATTATGTTTGATTTTATGACTATTCAAATTGGTAAAGCGCATTTCTTTTTTTACACAACTTTGTCCTGTTTTTTCTTCTTTTCAGTGGATAAGGATAAAGTTAGGTGCTTTTATGGACTTGGAAAGCTGTCGAATATTTTTCCAACAAATCCTCCATATTTAACTCTCAAAAATACATCATATTACTTCTTTTTCATCACTCATTAGCTGCCGTATCTGATTTATCTAATTTGTGATGTCCTTGACTGATTTGGAAAGTCATGTTGCCACTATTAGGGGTTTTTTTCCTTTTAGTAAGCCTGCTTTTGTGAACTTTCAAACTTTCCTCCAAGGCACTTGAATTCTCTCTCAGATATGTATTATATATTGTATTCTAATTGTTGAATAACATAAAGATGATATTTACATCAATTGAGTTCTATCTCTCATGGTTCTGCTTCCGTATTTCTTCTTATTTTTGCATATCTCTGAATAAATTCTTGTGAGGACTTATTCGTTTCTAGATCCTAGCTTATTAGAATTCCTACATAGATGATTGGGACAACCACGTAAATTTATTAACTATGTTCGTATGGATAATTTATTTAATGCCCATTACTTAATAATTGATATGTGTATTGAATCAATCGAAACATGGATGGAGGTTGTGTGCAATAAAGGAAACTAGGAGGGGGGGTGCAATGGTTGTTGGATTATTTGAATAAATAATGATGGATCAAATTTAATCATTTCCTTTTAGAGGAAGAATCATAGAGATACCAACATACTCTTAGATATAGATGGATCTTTGTTTGTTTTGGTTCGTTATCAAACATAAGGGAAGAAATATTATCCTTCACAAGATGATTAAATGGTTTCATTAGATATGCATTTATACCTAATCCCAAATGATTTGTGTCAAGATAGGGTAGGATAAGAACTTCTATCTAAATAAGTTCACTAAAGAATAATGCAAGTTGGTTATTTAAGATTTTAATCTTGTTTTGTAGCTATGGTTTTTGTTGTAAATGCTAATGCATGTATTAGCATGATTTCAATTTTGATGAAAGTATTATGCCAAGAGAATGAAGGTGTGAAGGTTTCAAATTCAAGAGCACCTGATATGTTCATTTGCATGCAAAAATGATAAAGATATGGTTTCCATGTAGTGTTGCAAATTTCTCCATTTTCTACCAATATTTCTAATTTAAGTGATAATTGTGGTTCTTTAAGACATAAAAGAAATATTAAAAAAAATTGAATAAAAATTACTCTGGAAGAGAATAGAATCTAAGGTATCATTTGTATTTTTTTTTAATTTATAGAACATTTTGTAATTAAATGATGAAATTTTATATAAATAAAATTGTCTTTTTTAATATAAAAGTAAATCTAACACTGAAATACCTCATTGCTATAGGATATTATTTTATCCCATAAATATAAAAAATAAAGATGAAAATATGATTAGATTTTTTAGGGTTTTTTAAGAGAATTCTACGAAGTAAAAACGGTGATAAGCTATTCAAAATTTAGAGATAACAGTGATAAGCTTCATCAATTTACTGATAATTGGCAATTGAAAAACTGCAAATACATAAATAGTATAGCTCTATAATTATCAAATACATATGCTATGGAACAAGAGATGGATGCTTCACAATCCCTGCTAGGTTATTGGACAAGAGGATACCATCATATGGTTAACATGCATATTGATATCATTTCTCTAGTTTGTTGTTAATATACTTGACTATGACAAATAAAGATAAAAACATGAAAAGTTTTCAACATAAAATAAATAGGAAAAGGAAGAATTTTTCTCCATATTATCTAATTTGTAAAGGCATCTCTATGTATTTTAATGCAAATATCAACAATTGGAAGAATGGGTAAGAGTTCTAAGAATGGGTACTAAAATAATTTCTAAAAAATAGTCATAAAATAAAATATATAAATTACCTTGGATTATATCTTTTGAACAATAGTTGAACTCTAAATGATTATTTATGAAGACTAAATAATGTAGTGAATGGTCATAGTATTTGAACATGTGCACTTGATTGGATTTTCATAAATGTTGAGTACCTTGAGCTTTAAGTCGGATAATTTTTTCCCAAAACCCTCAACCATGGTGCTCTACAGTGGATAAAAATGAAAGGATAAATGACCCCTCGAAGAGGATCCTCCCTCTACTAAAACAATAATAGATGATTCTCTATATGATCACACCAACCCTACATAAAACCGAGAGAATACCCAAAAGGAAATGGACTTCATACAACAAATACTAGTAAATAGTAAGATGATCACATGAGAGCCCAAAATGGTAGCAAAGACTAACCACTAATTTTATGTGATTTAGACTGAAGATGGTGCATTGAAGGGAATTCATGTCATGACATGAGATTTGGTTGAATAATTGAACAAAGGTGTGTAACAGAGCTTTGAAGTACATTGGATCACCTATATTGATGTATGTATTGAGTGATTTAATTCTTCTTCCATGATCTCCACATATCCCCAATCTCCATTTTTAATAATCACAACAATATCTCCATCTACATAATTTAGAAGAGATTTTCCATAGTGACCTAAGTCGAGGTAGATAAAAGTACACTTCATTGGTTATCTTATTGATAGGTATATCTTGGTTGACCACACCCAAAATGATAAACTTCTGGTCAGAACACTCAATCAAATGTGTCTGTTCTCACTCGTTGACTATACTTTAAACTTAGGAGACCTTCGTCATCGGCTCCCATGAAATGAATTACCATACCATTACATTGATAGTGAAATGGATTACCATACCATTACATTCACAATGAAAGGGAATAGATTCCAGTACCAAGAGACCTTACCATGTGAAGTGACGAAAACATGAAGTGAATTATTGAGAAGACCTTACTATGTGAAGCAACAGGAAACAAGATGGACAGCGAAAAAATGTGACATGTGGAAATTGACATGGCCATTTTCCATTTTCCTGGTAGACGAGGAATCTATCTATAGTGGCCATGGATAGTTTATGAATGAGAAAACTCCTTCGGAATTCCATTGGGTGAATAAGGTTGTTTTTTATTTTAATAAGTTGGAATCTTAATTAATTGACATTGTTATTTATCTAATTGGTTTTAATTAATTGATTAATTTTAATTAATAATTTCATACACACACACACACAAAAGGTATGTGGCATGCATAAGGCTCGCTTTCCATTTCAATATACTGAAGCGTTAATTAAGTGAGGTTGTTATCTATCCAATTGGTTTTCATTAGTGACTGTGGTTTTCAATTTGAATTGGAGTATAAGTTGATTTGGTTGTAAGAATAGGAAATTTAAAAGGATAGGTGTTAAATGAGACACACCATTCTCAATGCATTGTGAACCTTCTGTCATTTACTAATTAGAGTTTCATCTTTTGAGATTTTGTTGAGAATATATAATTTTCTCAATGCGCATTGTATTTATTAAAACTGGTGGGAACAATACTTTTTGCTTATTGTTAATTTGATTTTTAAGTAGTTGATGATTTAGTTGTTAGATATCCACTTGCAAAGGAGTTACAAGGAAGACAAAGTTCTCAATAACATAGTATTGACAAAATCTTGATTATTATTAGTATTGTCAATTGGTTCTTGTGTGCACATTATAATGACCATCTCATCAATCCTAAATAAGGTTTGTAGGTAAGTTGAATACATACTATAAGTCTTTCATTGAAGGATTCCTCTATTCACTTCAATTTTTCAAATACAAATATTGAAAAACGCTTTCATATATACTCATTGAATAAGTGATTAAAATGACTTGTTAATTGTAAGTGTTTCATATAGAGAATCTTGTGCATGCCACTAAAATCATTACAAATTTACAACTTATATAGATATTGCACCCATTACAATGCTTATAAAAGTTTACTATTAAAGATTTTCTTAACAAAACCATATTTTTCTAATAATTAATTATTGCTAATGAATAAAATTTATAAATAAACCAATCCATGAAACCCTGCTTGACAAATTCCATAAATCAAATTCAATATTAGTAGTGCATTACATATGAGCAACACTTCACTTTCAACTTATTTATCAAAAAAGATACAAGGTTGCAAATATAAAAAATAATTATTTCCAATTTGTAAGACATAATATATGATTTTAATCATTACTTTTATCATTCTAATTGTATTTATAATTATTTTTATATTTGAAATTTTTATCATTATTATACCACATAATTTTATATATATTTTTAAATTATTATTTTAGTATTGAATTGAATATATTGAATTTCAATTTATTTTTCCTAAATTGTATTGTATTTATTCAAAATATATATAATTATTTATTTATATATCTCCTAAAAATATGTAATATATTAAATTAAATTAAAAAATTTAAAACATTTAAAAATTCTTATGTTAAATTTAATTAAAAATTTTAAAACATTTAAAAATTCTTAATATTATGATGTAAAAAAAAATTCTCAAAATATATATTATATTTATCCAATAATGTTTTTTAAATCTTAAACTTATCCATACAATAATTTTAAAACACCATAGCAAGATACATATATGTATCTAGGTTAGGTAAATAAACATAATAGACATAATGTGAAATGATCTTTTTATTATATATAAGTAAAAGTAATTTAAAATTTATTAACGTATTTGAGGCCGGCCAGTCTTATGTGACTTTGAACATGAAGAGGCAAGCCTCGGTTATAAAGCTCGGCTTTGGAATTTTTTTAAATTTTTAATTAGAAAAAAAATAAACATTATAAATTATAAAAATTAGGTATATATAAAATGTTTTTAAAATTTGATGATTAGTTTTTATTGGATATTCATCTTTTACTCATCAGTTTTGAATTACTATGCAACTAACGTGTGAAGTAGAGAAGTCGTTGCCTCATCCAACAAAGTTTTTTTTCCCTCTAATTTTAGGGCTCTTTTTAACGGCTCTATTCTACCGGGATTTATCGGCTCCTATGCGTTGTCTTTGCTACCTTACTAAGTTTACCTCGTTGTCTCAGCAATATAGTGAACAGTTTGCTACCCAACAGAAAATGAAGCAAAACAAAGAGTAGCCGAAGAACAAATTGATCTTCAATACACATTCCAGAATTACAACCACTGCAGATGGTGCCAACCGTATCAGATTTAACCGAATTTATTTGCATTCGAATCGAACTATCCAATTTCCTATTTTTCTCCTCCTATTCAAGAATTTGGTAACTAACCCTGATAGTGTTTTTCTAGAGAGTTTAAAATTGACCGTTAGAAGATAACAATGGTAACTAACCCTCTTGACCGTTTCAGGAGTTTGAATTAACCGTAGTGAAATTCAAATATTTAACTTTCTTTTGAGTTTGAACTCGTCTGACATTCTAACGGCTAGTGAAATTTAACTATATTGATAGCGGTGGCTTTTCTCCTGCCGGTGGCTTTTTTCCTTTTCTTTGTCTCATTGTTCAATATATTGTGGAGCGCCGTGTGTTTGCTGTTCTGTCTGTCAAAAAAAACCAGCTCACTGGTCCTATTCCCAACAGCTTTAGGAGGTTTAAAAACGTGCAGCTAGTGAGCTCGATGGTTCTGAAACAAGTCTCCATGGGCACCCTGCTACGAAATCCATGCAGTTGTCAAAATCTCATGGCGCTGGACGTCCAGGGCAATAGTTTCACTGCCCAGATTCCTCGTCGTCTCTGCAAGGTACATATTATTTTTACCAACAAATTCATAGGTGAAATAACCTCCGCACTGATCGCAGGATGCAGCTGACATCAATGTTTTATCTCAGAAATAGCGCCGATTCAATTCCAGGTATATTCTATTCTTAAGCTCATCTTTTCAGTTCTGCTAATCTCATGAGGGTTGGGTAGATTCCAGGTTGGCTCTGTTCTTGAGCGTTGCTATGAGGGTTTGGGTTCTGTTCTTGAGTGTTGGGTTTTCTCAGTTCTGCTTTCATTTGATTTTCAGTACCCATCAGTGCTTCAACACCATTTCCCTGAGCAGGTAGCAGTTTTGAGACTGACCCTGGGGTTTGTGATACCCAAACACACCCAAGTACTGGTAAAAGACCCTGCAATCTTGTTTTAATTGTTTCCTGACAAGTTTTTAGATATCTCTGCTTTCTTATCTCTCGATAGGTGTTTAGCTATTTTCCTACCTACTACCTACGCCATGAAACACCTCCGTCATACCTTTCAAAAACGCAAAATACATCTGATATTTTCTCTGATTCTCAATCGGCTCCTGCGTAGAATTCATCCATATAGTAATCATTTCGAGGAAAATCATTGAGTCAGTCAAGGGAAGACGCGCTTAATCCCACACCGATTCCCCAGCATCCATATAAGTTTTGTGATACCAATCTTGCGTTGGATCCATCTCCGACACAAAACCTCTGTACATCACACTCCTGAATTTCCCTTTCTCCTCATCGAACATGTCTGTTGTAGATATAACAGGGCCCACTCAGACATCGAAACCAATACGAAATTTCAAATCATCCCACTCCACCATATGACCATGAACTTTAAAGCTCGGTCCCTTGGACTGTTCCATTGAGATAGGATTGATTTTGAGTCCAAAGGGCGGCTTCTGAGACGATAATTTGTAATGTCCCTTTTGCTTTTGGTAGTGGAATTTTTTCATCATCTCTATAACCAATTATCTTCATCGTGACTAGGTCTATGATAGTTGTGATCCCCTCAAGAGGTCGAGCGTAGATATTATCAGGAGTCCCATTGCGATCGGAGCAGACGATATTAATTTTTCTCTGCCCTCCTTATTTTCACCAAACCATCCAATTGAATACGTTCTGTAGACAACCGGTTCGATCTCGAGACCTCTTCGTTTGAGTGAACGTAGGAGGGTAGTTGAGAATCAACTAAGAAGCTTTTCCAAGATAGACTTTGTCATATACAATAGAATCCGAAGTACGATATACCAGAACTTCATGGGTTTCCCTGTGGATTCTTGCAATTACAAATGCCTGTCTGCAATTACAAATGCATTCTATTCTTCATAAGTTTTTCTCTCTCTTTTTAATGAATTTTATTGGTTGTCACCACAATGTAAACACATAAGAAATACCGACTATCCCAGAATGCATTGAAAAACATGTATGGAAAACTAGATAGAACCCAGATGAGACCTACAATCCCAAGATTGGAACAAATACGGAAACCTTTAACAAATACATTGACATTATTTAATGTCTATTAAAAGAAAAACCATTGGGTAACTCATACAGCTGCCCTAAATAGATACTGAGAGCAGAACCTTCTCAATACCAGCTGCCCTAAATCCATACTGAGAGCAGAACCTTCTCAAAATTTCTCATGTATGGAGTAACTCATCAAGTATGGAGTGATTCATATAGGACATGTTATATCTAACTTCCTCATGTGTGGAGTAGGATTAGTAGTAGATATACTAAATTTTTATTAATCCCTTTTGGAATACAATGTTATTTTTTGGAATCGTGATGAATGATTTTTAAACCATGACTGTATTATTTGCATTATAATTTTTCATCGAAGCTCAGATAATGTAGATGATGCTTTAGAACTGAGAGAAAAACAGAACAAAGCCGGCTAATGATTTCATTTATGTTTATTTCTTTCTTGAAATAAATGTTTTCTGCTCTTCTTCCAAAAGCCCTAAAAAAAATTTTGCACTTTGTATAAGGTTTGAGGCACAAACCTTGTGCCCATATTCTCATTATATTTAGATTCTGTGTTATATTTAGAATTGGGGTTTTTGGGTTTAATCGTTACGATCAACTTCTTTTCTAGATGGTTCGTAGCGTTTTATACATTATGAAATAGTTATTTAATATTTATTTTTAAAATTTTCATTTAAGCCTCACTTGAAAACTTTTTTATGAAAATGGTTTTAGAATTATTTCACACTTCTTATGAAATACTATTTAAATTTTAAATTTTTTTGGTCTAACATCTCCTAATTACATTTATATTGACATGGTTTTAGATTTATGTGTTAAGTTTTAGAATATGGTTGATGATTTTTATATTATTAATTTAAAAATGGTGTGTCAAATAAGTTTTGTGCGATCTTTTTTTAATTGTTTAGCACTTTTATGTTAATAAGAGATTTTTCTCGCAACTAATTAAGTGAAATACATATTCACAAATTTCAACGAGTGTGCCTCCATCGAGTTCTTCAACGTCTCCATAATCCACATACATTTTATTTTATAGATTGTCCCAACACACTACTTTTGACTTTTTGTTTCTATTTTTTTCTTAATTTTGGAAAAGCATGTCATTAAATAATTCCAAATACTAAATTTAGAAATTGGTAATTAAAGAAAGATTAATTTTGGTATACCTTGCATCTCATGATTTTGTTTTTTAAAGTTTGATATGTGATTATTTGAATAAAAATGGTATTATTTTTTTAATTTTGTTTTAAAAAATATTTTTTTTAGAAGAATTTAGTTTTCTTGAAATCTCTTTATTATATTATTGAAATTTATTTAATTAATGAATAATCAAATTTTGACTAGTTGATTATTGATTTATGGATGTAATATTTAGGTAAATAGATTGTATAATATAAATATATCATTTTTGGACACGGGAAGGGGGGAGGGGAACAGAGACGGGAAGAGGGGAGGGGAATAGAGAGGGGGAGGGGAAGAGGGGAGTGAAGGAGGGGAGGCAGAGGGAGGAGGAGGAGGAGGAGGAGGGGGAGGGAGGCGTGGAGAGGGATAGGAGGGGGGTGAGGGAGGAGGGGGAGAAGGGGGAGGGGGAGGATGATGGGGCGGAGGGAGAGGAGAATAGAAGCAAGGAGGAGGAGGAGGAGGAGGAGGAAGAGGGGGGGATGAGGGGAGGGGAGGAGTGTTCGGAGGGAGAGCAGAAGAGGGGAGTGAAGCAGGGGCAGAGGATGGAGGAGGGGAGTGGGGGGAGCTGGGGCGAGAGGAGGAGGGAGTTTGGGAGGGAGGGGGAGGGGGGAGGGGGAGATGGGAGGGTAAGGGAAAGGTGATGAGGAAGAGGAAGTGGTGGGTTGTAGACGAGTAGGGGGAGGAATATGGAGAGGTACAGGTAGAGGAGAGGGGGGAGGGTGGCAGGAGGAGGATGGGTAGGAGGATGAGGAGAAGGAGAAAGGAGGAGGAGGAGGAGGAGAGGGAGGGAGAGGGGAGCGAGGAGGAGGAGGAGGAGAGGGAGGGAGAGGGGAGCGAGGAGGAGGAGGAGGAGAGGGACGGAGAGGGGAGTGAGGAGGAGGAGAGGATAGGGAAGGGGAGGGGAGTGAGGAGGAGGAGGAGAGGGAGGAGGAGAGGGGAGAGAGAAGGAGGAGGAGAGGGAGGGGAAGGGGAGAGAGAAGGAGAGGAGAGGGAGGGGGAGGGGAGAGAGAAGGAGGAGGAGAGGGAGGGGGAGGGATAAGAGGAGGGGGGAATGGGGGAAGGGGAGGGGGAAGTGGCGCAGGGGAAGGGGAGGGAGGAAGAGGGGGGGGATGTGGAGGGAAGGGGAGGGAGTAGGGAGGCATGGAGAGGGATAGGAGGGGGTTGAGGGAGAGGGGGAGGAGAATGGGAGCGAGGAGGAGGGGGAGGATGAGGGGAGGGGAGAAGTGTTGGGAGGAGGGAGAGGGAGAGGGGGAGGATAATGGGAGGGTAAGGGAAAGGTGATGAGGAAGAGGAAGGGGTGGGCTGGAGAGGAGTAGGGGGAGGAATATGGAGAGGTATAGGTAGAGGAGAGGGGGGAGGGTGGCAGGAGGAGGATGGGGAGGAGGATGAGGAGAAGGAGAAAGGAGGAGGAGGAGGAGGAGAGGGAGGGAGAGGGGAGCGAGGAGGAGGAGAGGAGAGGGAGGGGGAGGGGAGGGGGAGGGGAGCGAGGAGGAGGAGGAGAGGGAGGGGGAGGGATAAGGGGAGGGGGGGGAAAGGGGGGAAGGGGATGGGGAAGTGGGGGCAGGGGAAGAGGAGGGGGGAGGAGGAGGAGGAGGAGAGGGAGGGAGAGGGGAGCAAGGAGGAGGAGAGGAGATGGAGGGGGAGGGGAGCGAGGAGGAGGAGGAGAGGGAGGGGGAGGGATAAAGGGAGGGGGGAAAATGGGGAAGGGGAGGGGGGAAGTGGGGCAGGGGAAGAGGAGGTGGAGGAGGAGGAGGAGGAGGAGGAGGAGAGGGAGGGAGAGGGGAGCGAGCAGAAGGAGAGGAGAGGGAGGGGGAGGGGAGAGAGGGGGAGGAGGAGAGAGAGGGGGAGGGATAAGGGGAGGGGGGAAGGGGAGGGAGGAAGAGGAGGGGGATGTGGAGGGAAGGAGAGGGAGTAGGGAGGCATGGAGAGGGATAGGAGGGGGTTGAGGGAGATGGGGGAGGGGGGAGGAGGAGGGGAGGGGAGGGATACTTTAGGAGGAGGATGGGAGGGAGGAGGAGGGGGAGATGGGAGGGTAAGGGAAAGGTGATGAGGAAGAGGAAGGGGTGGGTTGGAGAGGAGTAGGGGGAGGAATATGGAGAGGTATAGGAAGAGGAGAGGGGGGAAGGTGGTAGGAGGAGGATGGGGAGGAGGACAAGGAGAAGGAGAAAGGAGGAGGAGGAGGAGGAGAGGGAGGGAGAGGGGAGCGAGGAGGAGGAGAGGAGAGGGAGGGGGGAATGGGGGAAGGATAAGGGGAGGGGGGAATGGGGGAAGGGGAGGGGGAGGGATAAGGGGAGGGGGGGAATGGGTGAAGGGGAGGGGGGAGTGGCGCAGGGGAAGGGGAGGGAGGAAGAGGGGGGGGATGTGGAGGGAAGGGGAGGGAGTAGGGAGGCATGGAGAGGGATAGGAGGGGGTTGAGGGAGAGGGGGGGGGAGGAGAATGGGGCAGAGGGGGAGGAGAATGGGGCATAGGGGGAGGAGAATGGGAGCGAGGAGGAGGGGGAGGATGAGGGGAGGGGAGGAGTGTTGGGAGGAGGGAGAGGGAGAGGGGGAGGATAATGGGAGGGTAAGGGAAAGGTGATGAGGAAGAGGAAGGAGTGGGATGGAGAGGAGTAGGGGGAGGAATATGGAGAGGTATAGGTAGAGGAGAGGGGGGAGGGTGGCAGGAGGAGGATGGGGAGGAGGATGAGGAGAAGGAGAAAGGAGAGGGAGTAGGGAGGCATGGAGAGGGATAGGAGGGGGTTGAGGGAGAGGGGGGAGGCGGGAGGAGGAGGAGTGTTGGGAGGAGGGAGAGGGAGAGGGGGAGGATAATGGGAGGGGTAAGGGAAAGGTGATGAGGAAGAGGAAGGAGTGGGATGGAGAGGAGTAGGGGGAGGAATATGGAGAGGTATAGGTAGAGGAGAGGGGGGAGGGTGGCAGGAGGAGGATGGGGAGGAGGATGAGGAGAAGGAGAAAGGAGAGGGAGTAGGGAGGCATGGAGAGGGATAGGAGGGGGTTGAGGGAGAGGGGGGAGGGGGGAGGAGGAGGGGAGGGGAGGGGGATACTTTAGGAGGAGGATGGGAGGGAGGAGGAGGGGGAGATGGGAGGGTAAGGGAAAGGTGATGAGGAAGAGGAAGGGGTGTGTTGGAGAGGAGTAGGGGGAGGAATATGGAGAGGTAGAGGAAGAGGAGAGGGGGGAAGGTGGTAGGAGGAGGACAAGGAGAAGGAGAAAGGAGGAGGAAGAGGAGGAGAGGGAGGGAGAGGGGGAGCGAGGAGGAGGAGAGGAGAGGGAGGGGGACGGGAGCGAGGAGGAGGAGGAGAGGGAGGGGGAGGGATAAGGGGATGGGGGGAAAGGGGGAAGCGGAAGGGGAAGCTGGGCAAGGGAAGAGGAGGGGGATGAGGAGGAGGAGGAGGAGGAGATGGAGGGGGAGGGGAGTCAAGAGGAGGAGAGGGAGGGAGAGGGGAGCGAGGAGGAGGAGAGCAGAAGGAGGGGGAGGGGAGCGAGGAGGAGGAGGAGAGGGAGGGCGAGGGATAAGGGGAGGGGGGGGAAGGGGGAATGGGAGGGGGGGAAAGGGGGAATGGGAGGGGGAAGTGGGGCAGGGGAAGAGGAGGGGGAGGAGGACGAGGACGAGGAGAGGGAGGGAGAGGGCAGCGAGGAGGGGGAGAGGAGAGGGAAAGGGAGGGGGAGGGGAGTGAGGATTAGGAGGAGAGGGAGGGGGAATGATAAGTGGAGGGCAGAAAATGGGGGAAGGGGAGGGAGGAAGAGGGGGGGGATGTGGAGGGAAGGGGAGGGAGTAGGGAGGCCATGGAGAGGGATAGGAGGGGGTTGAGGGGGAGGGGGGAGGGGGAGGAGAATGGGAGCGAGGAGGAGGGGGAGGATGAGTGTAGGGGAGGAGTGTTGGGAGGAGGGAGAGGGAGAGGGGTGGGAGAATGGGAGGGTAAGGGGAAGGTGATGAGGAAGAGGAAGGGGTGGGTTGGAGAGGAGTAGGGGGAGGAATATGGAGAAGGAGAAAGGAGGAGGAGGAGGAGGAGAGGGAAGGAGAGGGGTTCGAGGAGGAGGAGAGGAGAGGGAGGGAGAGGGGAGCGAGGAGGAGGAGAAGAGGGAGGGGGAGGGATAAGGGGAGGGGGGGGAAAGGGGGAAGGGGAGATGGAAGTGGGGCAGGGGAAGAGGAGGGGGAGGAGGAGGAGGAGGAGAGGGGGGGAGAGGGGAGCGAGGAGGAGGAGGAGAGGGAGGGGGAGGGATAAGTTGAGGGGCGGAAAGGGGGAAGGGGCTTGGGAACTGGGGGCAGGGGAAGAGGAGGGGGAGGAGGAGGAGGAGAGGAGAGGGAGGGGGAGGGGAGCGAGGAGGAGGAGGAGAGGGAGGGGGAGGGGTAAGGGGAGGGGGGAAAAGGGGGGAAGGGGAGGGGGAAGTGGGGTAGTGGAAGAGGAGGGGGGAGGAGAAGGAGGAGAGGGAGGGGGAGGGATAAGGGGAGGGGGAGATGGGAGGTAAGTGAAAGGTGATGAGGAAGAGGAAGGGGTGGGTTCGAGAGGAGTAGGGCGAGGAATATGGAGAGGTACAGGTAGAGGAGAGGGGGGAGGGTGGCAGGAGGAGGATGGGGAGGAGGATGAGGAGAAGGAGAAAGGAGGAGGAGAAGGAGGTGGAGTGGGTAAGAGAGGGAGGAAGGGGGGGGAGAGGGGGAGGGGAAGGTTGGGAGGGAGGAGGGGAAGGGAGACAAGGAGGGGAGGGAGGAGGAGGGGATAAGGGGAGGGAAGGAGAGGGGAGGAGGGATAGAGGAGAGGGGAGGGGAAGGGGGATAGAGGGGAGTGGGTAGAGAGAGGGAGGAGTAGGGGGAGGGGGGTAAGAGGGAGGGGGGGGATGGGAAGAGGGGAGGGGTGGGGACAGGAAGAGGAGGAGTAGGAGAGGGGGGATGATGGTAGGGGAGGAGGGAGAGGGGAATATGTGAGTGAAGGAGGGGTGGAGGAGGGAGGAGGGAGAGGGGAATATGGGAGTGAAGGAGGGTTGGAGGAGGGAGGAGTGGAGAGGTGGGGGGATAGGAGGAGGGATTTGGGAGGGGGAGGGTTGAGGAGGGAGGCTAGAGGAAGAAGAGGGGAGGGAGGACGAGGGGGGATATAGGAGGGAGAGGGAGAGGTTTTTAGGAAGTGGAAGGGGTGGGTGGAGAAGGAGAAGGAGGAGGAAGAGGGAGAGGGAGGACGAGGGGGGATATAGGAGGGAGAGGGAGAGGTTTTTAGGAAGTGGAAGGGGGTGGGTGGAGAATGGGAGCGAGGAGGAGATGGGAGGTAAGGGAAAGGTGATGAGGAAGAGGAAGGGGTGGGTTCGAGAGGAGTAGGGGGAGGAATATGGAGAGGTACAGGTAGAGGAGAGGGGGGGAGGGTGGCAGGAGGAGGATGGGGAGGAGGATGAGGAGAAGGAGAAAGGAGGAGGAGAAGGAGGTGGAGTGGGTAAGAGAGGGAGGAAGGGGGGGGGAGAGGGGGAGGGGAAGGTTGGGAGGGAGGAGGGGAAGGGAGACAAGGAGGGGAGGGAGGAGGAGGGGATAAGGGGAGGGAAGGAGAGGGGAGGAGGGATAGAGGAGAGGGGAGGGGAAGGGGGATAGAGGGGAGTGGGTAGAGAGAGGGAGGAGTAGGGGGAGGGGGGTAAGAGGGAGGGGGAGGATGGGAAGAGGGGAGGGGTGGGGACAGGAAGAGGAGGAGGAGGAGAGGGGGGATGATGGTAGGGGAGGAGGGAGAGGGGAATATGTGAGTGAAGGAGGGGTGGAGGAGGGACGAGGGAGAGGGGGAATATGGGAGTGAAGGAGGGTTGGAGGAGGGAGGAGTGGAGAGGTGGGGGGATAGGAGGAGGGATTTGGGAGGGGGAGGATTGAGGAGGGAGGCTAGAGGAAGAAGAGGGGAGGCAGGACGAGGGGGGATATAGGAGGGAGAGGGAGAGGTTTTTAGGAAGTGGAAGGGGTGGGTGGAGAAGGAGAAGGAGGAGGAAGAGGGAGAGGGAAAGGTAGAGGAGAGGGGTGAGTGTGGGAAGAGGAGGAGGAGGGGATGATAGGGGGAGAGGGGGAGGAGGAGAAGGGAGGGAGGGAGGAGGAGAAGGGAGGTCAGGAGAGCAAGGTCGGGGGTTAGGAGGTGGGAGGAGGAAGAGGAGGAGCAGGAGTGAGACAGAGAGGAGGAGGAGGAGAGGGGGAGGGAACACGGATAGGAGAAGGAGGAAGGAGGAGGTGGATTAGAGGAAGGGAAGGTTGAGGGGGGGCAACGAGGAAAGAGGAGGAAGAGGAGGGAGAGAGGGGGGAGAATAGGAGGAGGAGGTAGAGGGGGGATGAGGAAGAGGAGGGAGAGGGGTAGGAGATGGAGAGGGGGGGAAGGAAGAGTGGGA
Source organism: Larix kaempferi (assembly GCA_027924585.1). Lineage (NCBI taxonomy): Eukaryota > Viridiplantae > Streptophyta > Pinopsida > Pinales > Pinaceae > Larix > Larix kaempferi. Next base: position 1,320,008 of record BSBM01000286.1, read on the forward strand.
TGTGAGGGAGGGGGAGGAGGAGGACTAGGAGAATGGTGGAAAGGAGGGGAGGGTAGGAGAAAGAGGATGGTAGGGAGGAAGAGGAGAGGAGGGGGAGAGGGGAGGGGGTGAAGAGGTGGAGAGGATGGGTGCAAGGAGGGGAGAGGAGAAGGAGGAGGCAGAGGAGGAGAAGGGAGAGGGGGGAGGATGAGGGGGAGGGAGAGGGGGAACTAGAGGAGGAAGGGGTGGAGGAGGTTAGGTAGGATGAGGACAAGGGGGATAAAGAGTGGGACGGGGGGTAGAGAGGACAAGGAGGTGGGGGTAGGGGGGGTGTGAAGGGAGAGAGGGGAGGGGGGCATGGGCATGGAGGAGAGGGGGAGGATGGGAAGAGGGGAGGGGTGGGGACAAGAAGAGGAGGAGGAGGAGGAGCAAGAGGGGAAGGGGGAGTGCAGAGAGAATGGAGAGGTGGGGTAGGGAGGGTGGGAAGAGGGGAGGAGGAGGAGGAACTAAACAAGGCCTCAAATAGAAGTGGACACTATCAACCATCAAATAAATAATGAGCCCCATGTACACTAAAATATACAAACATGAAGAATGGTTGAAACTCTAAAGAGGGAAATGAAACTCCACACTATCAACTCCATCAAAGATGCATGTAGAAATCCAAGTAGCAAATTTTGAACTCCCGAGGTAGTGAATGAATGTTCCGGACCATTGAGGCATTGAAAGATGAATGCACATCCCGATGGATGCCAATCCATCTCTGCTGGAGTGCATGGGTAACTAGCTATTGCAACCATTAATTCGGTATAGGAATCAGTGCTTGATACAAGGCTCACTTTGAAGATGCTTGATCTTGAACAAATATGGTGAATACAAAATCACCTGAGGAAGCATTTCATACCACCCTACAAGAACTGAGTGGAGGAGATGACAACAATGGATGTCGTAACTAATGGTGAAAGTATGGAGTACAAGCTAAAGGTGGCAAAGGTGAAAACCAATCTAAGCAAGAAACACTCCAAAGTGGAAAGCTCCAAGACACTGTGAAACATGGTAATACATGTAGGAAAATTCCTGGTTACACTCCAAAGGACTATATGCATGAGTGGCCCATAATCCACTACGCAAAGGTGCAGAACAAGAGGTGCAATAAATAGCCATCATGGACAACAATCCTTAATATGGGCTCCAACAAGAAAATCCAAATGTTGAGCCAAAATAAAAGGAAAACCAAGGTGTCCTCCACATGGATGGTTGTAGGATAGCAAAATCCACGATCCCAACACATCTGAGTAGCAAAAATATATGCCGAATCAAACCCTCAACGCCCAATTCAACATATGAATCACAATAATATAAGATCCCAGGCATAAATTGGATCCAAGGATGTACACAGCACAATCTAGTAAACAATTGAGTCGGGTGAGGAATGATACAGATCTTAGAATTGATAGCCAAATCTAAAAATAGAAATCCAAATCAAGGTAAGTGCTTGAAAGTACTGCAACCACGATTTGTAGAAGGTCGGTTCCATTTCTATACAAGGGAGGCCACAATATTCAAAAAATAGGACGACGAATCTAGTACATCAAAGTTGAACTTAGTGGTAGTGTCAAAAGCTTCTACAAAACAAGACATGTCTAAAGAAGGAAGGATAACTTGGGATTGATAGTGAACCGTGATAAATCCTCATCGTAGAAGGGTTTGTGTAGGCCCACAAACTGAGATGAACTCCTTAAAAATGTTCAAACATTCAAGAAAGGATTCTTTATTGGTGAGGGAAGTAGACATCTACGTCATCACTTTGATCTCATGATTTCTAATGAAGACACCTTATTAAAACTATGTAATAAATAGAGGGCTTGAACACATAGCGTGAAGCTCTCTCAGGAATTTTGTTATTTTTTTTCAAACATTTTTAGTTTAAAGCACTCAAGTTTTGCTTTACGGATTGACATGGATTCTATATCAGCTTAATGAAGAAACCATGTTTTACATCACTAGTTTATAGGGTTAATTTAGCTCCTGTGATACATTTTGAGGTGGGCCCCCTCATTTTGTTGAGCAGGAGCTCTTTGTTTTCCTTATAGTATGATTTCATGCATTTCATTATTTTTGGTTAAGTAAGAAATTGTGAATCATTCGAGTATCATTTATTGAATAGGGTATATTCCTAGAAACACATGTTTTTATTTGTAGCTCCATATAATGGTGTATGTAGTTTCTTTACATGGTGTCTATAGTCGTGTAGGTGCATTCCGTAAAGGAAGTTTTACATATTTACATTTTTTTCATTAATGTAGTTCCATGATATCTGCACCTTAGATTTGATTTAGATTAATTTCTCTTGGGAATTCATAGATTATCATATCTGCATTTTTCATAAATAGTTATTTTCCTTAGGTCAAGTTTCCAAAGCATTTCAGTAAATAGGATATTTACGCTTTCATAGATTAGATGCTTGCTTTTATGTTACAAAATTATGTATGGCTTGCAGCAAGAAACTGGAGGATAAAACGATGATTACACCATCTTCTTCATGGATCCATCACCTGGATATGCATAGCACATGTTTGTTCCATAGAATTTGTTGATGTCGATTATAAGTTATATTGTGACGAACTCTTCCAAAGCTACAGAGAAGCTTTAAATATTGAAATTTTATTACTAAAAAAAATTACAGAATAGATTGAACATATCAATTTAGAACAAAGATGAAATCAGAGATATAGATTCGAATTTTTAGTTCACATTTATAAAGGCACAATCCATCATGTTTAACTTCAACACTTTTATCTCTAGCAAGAAATACACTTCCAAGGCACTCTAATATCTAATGGCCTCTACCCAAAAAAATTGTATATCCCGAGGTAAGTGACTTTATCGTTTCAATTTCATCATACAACATGCCATTCACATATTTGCATTTGGGTATTAATATCTAGCAACATCAAATTTCTACGTAAAATGATCTGATCAAGTCGGCGGTGATGGAAAGATGAAGGTTCTCGATGAAGGTGATCATTCCCATATTCCATTCAAAAACCATAAAGAACATGGTGGCCACATCATATTTTACCACGCAAAACCAGTACATTGGTGTATACAAATGGAGTATCATCTGTAGAGAACAAAACGGTTATGTAACAAACCAAGCAGTTCAAGACGACGATGAAAACTACTTCATATTGTTCGTACACTCCTTGAATCTTTCCTTTTTGTGCATCAACCTCCATGGGAGAAAAGTGGAGAGAATAACATCGATAGGTATTAATTCTAACACCTATCAACGTAATAAGAGCTCCTTTTGCATTCTAGGAGGCAGAATCTTGGAGCAATAGTCCAAATAATGATGGAGTAACTTCAATTTCATCTTGATTCAATATAGATCTTATTTTTATTTTTCTGCAATGTGATTTTATTTATTTTATTGTCACGTAGTTTTAAATTGTTTCTTTGTTTTAATTAGATAATTTTTCATCTCTCGTTTTGTAGTTTATTTTTGCAATGTAATTGTAATATGTAGATTAGTGATTGAGAAGCTTAATTTTCAATTCATGAATGCAATGAATGTGCTTAATGCAATAATGCTATTTACTACAAGCTTGGATCATAAACAATAACTTGTATTTGGAAAGGATAGATTTTGGATTTCATTTATGTGATTATCTTTCTTTCAAGTGTGATTTAGTTTTAGAATTTACTTTTCCCACACTGTGTGATTAGTTTTAAAATTTAATTTTCCTGCATAGTGTGAATTAGTTTTAGCATTTACTTTCCAAGATGGTGTGAATTTAAGTCTTTGCAAGAGTGATTTAGGATTTCAATTTTTCAATTAGCCTTATTGCACATCGATGGGGTTACTTCGACAGATAGTTGATTCATACTCCTAATACATGGATATGGTGTGAATTTAATTTCCTATCATGTGTTTTAATTTCCTTCCATGTGATTTAGTTTTCTTGCAACTTAGTTTCAGTAGTTGTTTAGTTGGTCAGTTCCTTTCCAAGACTATGTAACTATTCATAGTAATGTTATTGAACTATAACTTCATAGTAGATTAAAAAATGTAGGATGAGATTGTGGTCTGCACATATAGTGCACTGTAACTCGCAAGTTCCCAATGAACCTTGGTTCGATAATTAATGTGCAGAATTCTTACTTATCCTCTGAGAAATTATAAGGTAAATAAAAAGCTCGTCATTTTGGCATCGTTGGTTGGGAGTTACCAAAGGTGAAATTGAATCTTGCATTGGTTCTTGAAAGCATGCATAGGATAAAATTGATAGTTTTCTCATTAGTTTTAAGATGTTTTTATTTATGAAATAATTTCATTCATTTCATCAAATTAGTTTTATGTTGCTTTTTCTTTTTATGAATAAAAATAAAGATCCAAGAGGATTATTAAGTGGTGCAATAAGATACCCCCATATTACTAATTTGTATTTTATAGGAATATTGGAAAGAGGAAGAAGGCTTGATGAATGAATATTTTATCGAAGGATTCAAGAGATTCAAGAGGATTCAAGGAAGCCATTAAAGAAGGTCATCAATACACAAGACTCAAAATTTTTAAAAGGTATATGTAATATATCATCTGATTCATAAAAATACATAATATGGCATTGAAATACAATGTTTTTGAAGTTGGTCTACAACAATCTATTCATATCTTGCAAATTCTTCACTTTTGCGGGATCTACAACTCAACTGTAGATCCTTTAAAAATGCATGTGTAGGTCAAATTAGGATGTTTATTCTTGAATTTTCTTTTTATTTGGATTCTTTAAATTGAAATTATACCTCTACAAAAATTCACTTCTATCTAGATCATGTCATTTAAGTGAGAAATTGACTATTGAGTTATTTTGTCTTGTTGGACTTATTGAAAACATATTCGGTACAATCATGTTTTGAGGGACCATATGGGAATATTTAAAAAAAAAAATTATATTCAATGTATCCCTTGAATTCTAGTTTCTAAGCCAATTGTAATTTTCCAATTCGGGTATAAAACGAAAAAATATGATCAAAATACTGACTCGGTGGAGTAGGAAGCTCAATAACAAAGTTGGGATAGTCACTTTTTAGGTGTCCAAATGGATGAATTTTTCAAAATTGTATCTAAGTATTATTCTCCTATGAAACTAGTTTACACTGCAATTTGAATCACTCAATTTTGATATCATATGAGAAAATTATGCCCAAAATACTAACTTCCTATCCTAAATCAATACTCCTAAAACTATGTTTCTGTGATTGCTCATTAGCATATTTGACCCATCAATTTTATTTTTGAATTAAAAACTATTTCGATTCGAGGTACATATGAGAATATATTTTAATAACCAATTTTAATCAAGTCAATGCATTGTCAAATGAAAAACTTATGTTCAAATTAATGACAGTTGTTCTAGGCTAGAAATTGCAAAGAACTCTGTCATGCAGGATTCTCTTTAGAAAATTTGGCATACCATATTAATTCATTTTCAAAACATATTTGTACTGGAGGAATCCCTCTATATCCAATTTTATTTTTCTTTTGAATCACTCAAATGGTCGTGAAATGAAGAAGTTGTTAAAAAAATAGTGTTGGGTAGTCTACGCTGGACATCGCTCTCCAATAGGTAAAAAATTCATTTTGTTTGTTTTATCTTCCTTTGATTTGTTTTATAAGAAATTGTTGTATTTATATTGCATATGTATAGGATTAAGAGAAACTAATCAACCCTCTTCTTCCATGAGATCATGTTTTATTGCAGGTAAGTGTTAGTTTTTTACAGGTCCTCAGAAGATCAAAGAAGGTCAATATATGCATGAGTGGTTCATGAAAACCAAATTTTATGCCAATAGGAATTCACTCCACACTTTGAACAATAAATATGCAATATCATGAGATGTTGTGCTACTTTTGAAGCTCAAGTTCCTAGAATCCTATTCCAGTAGTGTATCACCTGAAAAGAACAACAAGAATTTTTATCAAACATTGCATATGGATCCAGAATGAGACACATGAAGAATTGATATGAAGAATTTGAAGACAATTGTTCCATATTTCAAGTGCCACTTCCACATTATGGTTGCCACATTCCCCGTTACTACAAAAGAATCCTTTCAGAATACCTAAGGTTCATCATTCTCATTCACTAGAAGCATGGTATGCTTATGTATTTCCTTCTTCCCATATACATGCACACTAAAGTTAATAAAGATTTCATTTTATTATTTGGTTCATAAATTTTCTCATGAACATCATTTATGTCACCACTGTCATCATAATAACTTCATCCCCCATCATTCCATCTGGTGCCAACCCACCCCCCCCTTTAGCATTGGCAGGTGGAAATCCTTCTCTAATCGTGAACAAATCTGCAGCAAACTTGGGCACACAGACTTCGACGGGAGCCTAGAATATTAAACGGATCACAGCTATGGAGCATACTGAGCCCAACTTCGAGAACTACCAAAGCAAATCCTGATACGATCAAGAAGCCGCCATTTCTTGGTAAAATCACTGCTCAATTTCCAGATCGAAACTCAAAAGGCATCTGACAGTAGTCTAGTAGCCGCATCTGAGGCAGGGAGCACTTGGATTCATCAAAATCAAACAGCTAAACGTGAACACAACTTGCAGAGATTCCAATTTGCATAATAAACACCTAGGTACTCGGGCTTCACATACGTATGGAAACAAAACAAGCCGGAGAACAAAATACTCTGTTCATTAAACTAGATTCAACATTCCTGTTACATATATGACCTCAGAGATAGAGAGCCATCCACAAATCGATTTTTTGCTTTTCAAAACAGTCTTCTAGCTCACAAGCTATCCACGGCTGTATCTATTCTCCTAGCTCTCCTACTGATGAAATGAAAATCTTTTTACTATATCATGCAGAGCCCTCAAACAGCCCATGGGGTTTTCGATTTCAAAATCAACTACTGCCATTAATAAGCATAAATGGCCTTACTAGCCCAAAAATTCAAAACATTACAGTGCATTGGTTTAAAGACTAATAGGTTAACGTGTCACCGAGCTTAGGTCGGCATAGGTGTCTATTACATCGCTTTTTGGCTCAATAAACAAAATTCAAAACTATGACAGGTTTCAAGCTGAGCGAGATGCTCCTGCATCATCCTCCCGGGGAGAGAAAATGAAGTTCTTCACATGTTCTTCAGGTTCTGTCCCATGCTAGTAAACCTCTGATTCTGTCATCCATACAGCATCCTCAATAGGCTACCCTTTCCACTTCACTAAATACTAATAATAGGTCCTGCTTCTGGTCTTTTTTGTAACTATCTTGTCCAGCACAGCTTCAACTTGTGGCTACTCCAGATGAGGCAGTTGTTCTTTCCAATCCACAACCTGTCCATCACTAGCTGGAAGTCTTCGTTCCTCATCCTATTCTCCTACTTCTTTAAAAGGAGACAAATCTGCAACATTGAAAATAGGTGATATACCATACCCAGATGGTAGATCAATCTCATATGCATTAGCAGGGAATTTCCTTAATATTTTGCAAGGTCCAATCTTCCTGAGTTTCAGTTTGTTGTAAGTTCCCCTTGGGAATCTTTCTTTCTTCAAGTAAGCCATCACCATATCTCCCACTTGGAAATCTACTTCCCTTCTCCTCTCATCAACTTTCTGCTTATACCTACTTACACTTTCCTCCAACTTTCTTTTAACATTCTCCTGTAAGTTGTGCATTGCATATGCAAAATCCTCCCCATCTGAACTTCTAAACTCTTGTTTCTCCAGATTTCTAAGCTCATATACACCTCTTGGGTGCATCCCATAAACAACTTGAAATGGGCTCCTTCCGGTACTTCTATTAGGTGAGTCGTTATAGGAAAAATCAGCTTGGGCAAGTGCCAAGTCCCATTGCTTAGGATGTTCATACACTAAACGTCTTAAGATGTTTCCAAGACTTCTATTAACTACCTCTGTCTGCCCATCTGTCTGTGGGTGGTAGGCTGAACTAAAATCCAGCTTTGTCGTCAATTTCTTCCATAATGTCCTCCAGAAATGGCCCACAAACTTTACATCCCTATCTGATACGATACTTAATGGTAAGCCATGCAATCTAACAACTTCAGAAAAGAACAAGTTTGCAACATTGTTAGCATCAGTAGTTTTCTTACAAGCAATGAAATGCACCATATTTGAGAATCTATCAACCACAACATAAATTGAATCGTTCCCTCTCTGAGTTCTTGGCAGTCCTAAAATAAAATCCATGCTAACCACATCCCATGGCCTGTCAGGAATGGGCAAAGGCTGATACAATCCTGTATTATGTTTTCCTCCCTTTGCATGCTGGCATACTCTACATCTTTCCACAAAATTCTTGATGTCCTTCCTCATACCTGGACAATAATAGAATGCATTCACTTGGGCTAATGTTTTATCCCCTCCGAAGTGACCAGCTAGGTTGTCGCTATGCTTCTCCTTGATTATATTCTCTCTTACCGAACAATTTGGGATACATAACTTACTGTTTTTGAACAACAGACCCTCTTGTAAGGTAAACTCCAGCCATTGACTTATATTACAAGTAATAGGGCTTACACAAGCTGCATAAATATCCTTAAAGTCCTCATCTTCTTTATAGGCTTCCTTCATGTCTTCAAATCCCACAATGCTCACTTTAACCTCTTCTAACAGCAAATTAAATCTACTTAGAGTGTCCGCAACTCTGTTTGACTTTCCACTGGTGTGCTTGATTACAAATGTAAAATTCTGCATGAACTCCACCCATTTTGCATGTCTTTGGTTCAACTTAGGCTGATTGTTAATGAACTGCAGTGCATGATTATCAGAATATAAAACAAATTCCCTTGGCATAAGGTAATGTCTCCATTTTTTCATTGATTGAAGAACAACGTACAATTCTTTATCATAAGAAGAATATTTTTGTTTACCTTCATTCAACTTCTCGTTGAAATATGCTATGGGTCTCTTCTCCTGGGTTAGGACAACTCCTATGGCAGTTCCACTAGCATCGGTTTCAACTTGAAAAACCTTATCAAAATTAGGCAAAGCTAACACTGGTTGTTCAGTAACCTTCCTTTTCAGCACTTTAAAGTTTCTATCTGCTTCCTCCATCCACTTAAATGGCTTCCTATTTCCTTTGATGGTATCTATAATAGGTGACTTATCTGACTGAAATTCCTTATAAATTTTCTATAAAATTTTGCTAAACCATGGAAACTCCTTACCTCAAATACACTACTTGGAGTAGGCCAATCCAATATAGCCTGTAATTTCTCCGAGTCCATTCTTAGTCCATTTCCTGAGATCACAAATCCCAAATACACAAATTATGTCTGCATAAAACTACACTTCTTCAAATTTATCAACAACTTCTCTCTATGTAAAGTCTCCAATACCAATCTAAGATGCTTCAAATGTTCCTCTTTACTTTGACTGAAAATTAATATGTCATTTAGGTACACTATTACAAAATTCCTTGTAAAATCTTTTAGGACTTCATTCATCAACCTCACAAAAGTACTAGGTGCATTAGTAAGCCCAAAAGGCATAACTAACCACTCATACAACCCATCATTGGTTTTAAAAGTTGTTTTCCACTCATCTCCCTCTCTAATCCTAATCTGATGATACACACTCTTCAAATATAACTTAGTAAAATACTTTGCTCCACTTAAATAGTCCATTAAATCATCCATTCTAGGCAAAGGAAATCTGTACCTGATTGTTATTTTGTTGATAGCCCTGGAGTCGGTGCACATTCTCCATCCTCCATCTTTCCTCCTGCTGAGTACAGTAGGTACTGCACATGGGCTTAAGATCTCCTTCACCAAACCCTTCTCTAACAATTCTTGAACCTGATTTTTAACTTCTTCATTTTCTTGTGGTGTCAACCTATATGCTGCTTTGTTAGGTAGGCTTGCGCCTGGTATCAAATCAATATGATGACTGATACTTCTAACTGGTGGTAGCTTACTAGGAAATTCATCTACAACAATTTCTTCAAATTCATCAAGCATATCTTTAATATCTAGAGGCATTTCATCTATTGCTGGGGTATTTGAGATTACCTTCGGTTTGCCAACAATGGCAAAGTGCATTTCTTCCTCCTTCTGAACTTCTTGCAATAGCTCCTTTCCACTCATCATCAACACTTTAGGTTCTGCTACCTCTTGAACCTTCTCTGGCTTCAATGGTAACAAATTCTGTCTTTTTCCATCCCTCTCCACAGAATAGGTGTTCCTTCTTCCATCATGAATGGCTTTCCTATCATATTTCCAAGCCCTCCCTAGGAGTATATGGAAAACATCCATGGGCATGATGTCGCACAACACTTCATCCTTATAATCCCCAATTTGGAATTCAACCCTACATTGTTCAATCACTAAGATTTGGTGTCCCTTCTGCAACCAAGAAACTTTATAAGGTGCAGGATGCTTCATTCTCTTCAATCCTAGTTTTTCCACCATCTCAGTAGAGACTAGGTTATCAATGCTTCCACTGTCTATGATAACTTTGCAGCATTTGCCTTGAGTTTTACATCTAGTTCTGAACAAGCTCTTTCTTTGTGGTGGCTCCTGCAATTCTTTTTCTGCATTAACCAATACTCTCTTTAACATGAGACTCTCTCCATCCTCTGCTGCATTATCTTTTTGTCCTCCCTTATGGGATTCCATTCTACCTTCTGCAATTTGTGCACTTCTTTGAACTCACTGGTTCTTTGGGAAATTGTATGACTTGTGTGTAGGATCTCCACATGTGTAGCACTTCATAAATCTATTTTCCCCTCTTCCTTCTGTGTTAAACCTTCCTCCTCGAAATCCACCTCTCTGAGTGTTTTGATTACTTGAGCTTCCGGCCTCATCTTGATATCCTTGAGACTTCACATTTCTGTTCTAAAACCCTCCATCATTCCTATATTCTTGAGTTCTTCCACCCCTATTTGAGGACCATCCACCTCTCACTGCACTTCCTCTTCCTCTAGTTTTCTGATTTTGTTTTCTTACTAACTTCTCCTCCACTTTAGTGGCTTCTTGGTAAGATTATTCCACACCCCTAAGGTTCAGCAAACTTATCTCATCTTGGATTTCATACCTCAACCCATTAACATACTTTGCCACTCTTTCAATATCAGTTTGATTTTGTCCTGATCTAATACATAACTTATAGAATTCTTCGGTGTATTCTTTAACTGACATGCCTTTCTGTCTTAAATTTTGTAGCTGTCTTATGAGAGTTAGTTGGTATTCCTTGGGCAGAAATTGGCTTTTGATCTTACCCAGCATCTTGTCCCACTTCTTGATTTTGTTCTTCCCTTGTCTTTCTCTATGTGCTTGCAGGTCATCCCACCATATGGATGCATATCCCTTCAACCTTGGAGCTGCATATTTCACCTTTTTCCTGTCTTCTACCTCTTCAAAGTCAAAATATTTCTCCACTGCACCAATCCAATCTATTAATTCTTCTGCATTTAGGCTTCCTTCATACATCGGGACTTCTATTCTTGGTTTATGGTTGGCTACCATTAACATCCTCAATGCTCTGGTTTCTTCATTTGGAACTTCTGCAACTTCCTCCTGCGCTTCTTCCTCATTGTCACTGATATCAAACATACCAGGGTTTCTCCTTTCCATGGCTTCCATCCTTGCTTCCAGCCTTCTTATTTTCTCCTCCGTAACTAGTTCTCCTCTTCTTCTTCCTCGTCCCCAAACTGGAACTTTGGGTTCTGGTCTTTCTCTTCTCGGTGGCATCCTCACTCCCACGTTTTTCTCTTGGAAAATCCTCCTCCAAATCTTCCACAGAACCTTTCCAATGGCTCTGATACCAAACTGGTGCCAACCCCCCCCCTTTAGCGTTGGCAGGTGGAAACCCTTCTCTAATCGTGAACAGATCTGCAGCAAACCCAGGCACACAGACTTCGACGGGAGCCCAAAATATTAAACGGATCACAGCTATGGAGCATACCGAGCCCAAATTCGAGAACTTCCAAAGCAAATCCTGATACAATCAGGAAGCCTCCATTTCTTGGTAAAATCACTGCTCAATTTCTAGATCAAAACTCAAAAGGCATCTGACAGTAGTCTAGTAGCCGCATCTGAGGCAAGGAGCGCTTGGATTCATCAAAATCAAACAGCTAAACGTGAACACAACCTGCAGAGATTCCAATTTGCATAATAAACGCCCAAGTACTCGGGCTTCACATACATATGGAAACAAAACAAGCCGGAGAACAAAATACTATGTTCATTAAATTAGATTCAACATTCCTGTTACATATATGACCTCAGAGATAGAGATCCATCCACAAATCAATTTTCTGCTTTTCAAAATAGTCTTCTATCTCACAGGCTATCCACAGCTGTATCTATTCTCCTATCTCTCCCGCTGATGAAATGAAAATCTTTTTACTATATCACGCAGAGCCCTCAAACAGCCCACGGGGTTTTCGATTTCAAAATCAACTACTGCCATTAATAAGCATAAATGGCCTTACTAGCCCAAAAATTCAAAACATTACACCGCATTGGTTTAAAGACTAATAGGTTAACGTGTCACCGAGCTTAGGCCGACATAGGTGTCTATTACATCACTTTTTGGCTCAATAAGCAAAATTCAAAACTATGACAGGTTTCAAGCTGAGCGAGATGCTCCTGCATCACCATCACTTCCATGATTTTCTCCTCCATCCATTCCTAACCCAAACAATAAAGTCATCTTGGTTCACTTACAATGTCAAGCTCCCTCGCCACCTTACCCAATTTCCAAATAAAATTTGATGGTGAAAATATGAAATATGAAATGATGAGACTTGTGTTTTGAATGTTCAAATACCACTTCGAAGATGGTGATCAAGCTCCTGGATATTTGGAATGTAGATTTAATCCCTTGACTGGTAATTTCATCCTTGAATCAGAAATTGGTATTTGGTTGATGATCTTCTGCAAATGATGGAATTCTTGACTTTGACTCCAAGATCTTCGAGCACCTCTTATATTACATTGAATATTTATCTAGAAGTATAGCTTGAATTCACTCCATATATTATCAGATCTTTACTAAATCATAGAAACCTCTCAGAAAAAGAAAAGGTTACAACCTATTTTTCAGATCCACTTATTTCAAGGATTCGAATCCAATTAAGAATTTGATTTTGAATGCTTTTTAATAGCATTTGACATCACATATGGAAGTTAATAATATATCGATTTCCCAGTGACTAGCGTTTGTGGACACTACATTCAAAAGCTCTTTCAACACCTGTAGATGCTTGTTGCAAGTGCTGTCAATTCTTATGATATTTACTGAACAATTGACCTTACTTAACATCACCATCATTTTGATAGTATTCATATTTTGAAAACTAAATATTGTGACCTGTCGAGCCTTCCTTTGGTGTTTATTCTTCACTAATCCACTTAGCCCTTCATCCTCGGAAATTATATTCTTAAAATATTTTCCTATATGCACATGTCCATAAGCATTTGACGATTTATATTTGATAATTTACACTTGGGATTGTTTCCTGGTATTCGGGATTCATATTTATCTTTCATCCATCTCTCTCATTGGCCATGTCCCATGACAATCTGCCTTGTGGGTTCTTCTTAGCACACTCTTCACTTAATAGCTGGGAACATGTCCACACCTGGAACTTGAATTCAATATTGGCACGGCCTTGTGACTGGAGATGAGTGTGTTTATTTACCTATTCGGAATATGTCCCACATACACAAGAAAAATCTTATTTTAAATGTTTATATACAATTGGATTTGGAAAAATAAACAATGTGTAGTGCATAGGGTGATCACGGGGGCTCTTGGGATCTTATCACATGGATTATGGGTTTGGTTTATGTTATATGTATGTGAGATGGGATACTTGGACAATGGTTTGGCTTGAGAATTAAATATTTGGGCTAAATTCCAAAACAATTTTTTTCCCAAAAATACAAAACCAAAGATGAAGACTAAGGATTCAAAACAATTTTGTTTTTCCCTAAAATACAAAACTAAAGATGAAGACTAAGGATTCAAAACAATTTTTTTCCCAAAAATACAAAACTAAAGATGAAGACTAACGATTCAAACTAAGGGCAATTTTTTTCCCAAAAATACAAAACCAAAGATAAATACTAAGGATTCAAACTAAGGCTCGGGTTTAAGTTGAAATGCGGCCTCCATTAAAAGCCCTTTTTTATTTGGAAATTTTTTTGAACCATGACTACTACAACGTGAGGTTTACAAAGATTTATTTTAAATTCATATTAAAAAAGGCATATAATATCTTTTAACCTTTTTTTAATATTCAATTCTAAATTTAAAACCTTTTGGAAATTATGCTTGGTTTAGACATAGCAAAAGAAGCCTGAAGTTTTAAAATATAATCAGGAAGATTGAGGTAGTTTAAATAAATCAAAATATAGAAATCATATGAACTGCAATGTGAGGATAAAAGAGACTTCGACCATTCCGGCAGCAAAAATCAAGGTCCTTTTTTTGCATGTGCGCTGTCAGAAACCTGAAATTTTGATGTGTAAATTCCAGTGCTAACATCTGGTTCTAATTGAGGATGGAGTCCTCCTTGCGAGAGTCTAAGAACACACAGAACAAGTTCCTTTTCCATGAAATTCTCTCTGACATATGTAACATGTTCATTAAACCTACTTTGCAAAACAAGGCTTCCCTGCAACTGAGAATGAGAAGCAATAGTACTCTATTGGGATGGAGTCTTATTCAAGTATATATTGTAAACCATAACAAGATGAAAAAGAGAAATGTTGAAAACTGAAATCCATGCTCAAGAGATGAGCTTATTTATATACAAATCCTATTCTAAATGATTAAATCTTGTTTTTCATGTGTAAGTGAATTTCCAATATAACCAAGTGAGAATTTAACTGATAAAATGTAGCTTTTGCATACAACTATTCAAGAAATCCCAAAGAGGAAATAACATATGCAGCAAAAATTCCAGGGGTAGCTCAAACTTACAACTTTCAAGTTCTACCTCTAAAAAGGCAGAAACAAAAATCCTATTGATGCATCTTCACTCCATGTAGATCACGACCGGATCTTGAATAACATGACATAATATATATTGTTGCAAGAAACACAGTTTTTTATTCGACTGCATACACTGTTCTATTCCCATGCTTATATTTCCCTTCTGCAATTCTGAAGATGAAACATAAAAGGGATGCCAACTGCTTCCATTGATGTTTTTTGAAAATTGTTGATCTATTTTTTCCAAGAAAGAAAATATTGGAGCCTGGTTTGGTAATTTCTCCTCATTTTCATTTATTGGAATTGATATAAGCCTAAAACTAACTAGTTCATTTTCTTCACAAGATTCCAATCCATAACTATCATAGATAAGATCATTGGTGCAAAATTCTATTTGTATTGGTGCTAAAATTTGGTTCAAATCATCCGGATATACGTCATAAATGGGTTGACCTTCACTTTTCAAATCATCATCCTCATAATCAAACTTATGTTTTCAATCATAAAATTCTTCTATCGAATTATCTTGAAATAATTAACTTTGACAAAATTTGGGAGCCATAAAATTTTGAACATCACTATAAAGAAATAAATCTTGTTGATTTTGAGTATCCATCGCAAAACGCTTTGAAGCAGCAACTTCCTTCGCGACAAAATAATCATCATCTTTTGCAATATAATCCTTATGAAAATCCTTAGCATATTCAACTCCATAAAAATCATTTTTAGAAGAAGAAAACTCTGATTTAGTGATCTTAGGATCTGGAAAATAAGAGGAATAAAAAAACAATATATTAACATTTTGAAGAATATGAGAGCTCAAGCCAAATTTATGTTGCTGATAGTCTTGATCCTGCTTTGTTATATCCAAACCTGTCCTTTCTGGTTCATAATTTTCCTCTTGCAAAT
This sequence comes from Larix kaempferi, assembly GCA_027924585.1. Lineage (NCBI taxonomy): Eukaryota > Viridiplantae > Streptophyta > Pinopsida > Pinales > Pinaceae > Larix > Larix kaempferi. Next base: position 1,335,894 of record BSBM01000286.1, read on the forward strand.
ATTCATTCCAAATCTACTCTGAATTTTTTTCGCAAGCTCGAGGGTTATCTTCAACCTCCCTAGCATCAGTAAACATGTGGTGTAAGGTGGATGATTTCCTCCCTAGCATCAGTAAACATCTGGTGTAAGGTGGATGATTTCCTCTCTCTTAAATGAAGCACTAAATCAAGATGATGATGATATGTTGCATAATATAACATAGCAACTTTCTTTGAAGGTCTAATGTCCTTGGGCATACTGAGATAAAATCTCTAAAACCATCTGTTGAACTTATTAACAACTTCATCCTTCCCTCTCCTAATAGCATAAAACTCAGAAAGATATTGACCATAATACTTTTTTTCACCCCAATATCTTAAAAATGAATCATGAAGATCAACCCATGCTCCTATTGATTCAACCTCCAAATGTTTAAACCACGGCCTAGCATCTCCATACAAATATTTACAAAATGTTCTCAGAACTACATCCTCGTGGATGACATCAAAATTATCAATGAAACATTCGAAATCTTGGATGTGCTTCTTAGCTGAAACATGACTCTCTCCATTGAACATGGGGAGGTATTTAAAACATTTAGGAGGATAATCATTTAGGACTGATGGCAGCTTCAGAGGTTTAAAAAATTCTCAAATCTTAGACAGAAATTCATGGGATTGATTACAAAATTCAACAGTAATTGTAGAAGACAATAAATTAACTTTACTACCAATAGGTTGACATGGGAGGTCACATTTGGAAATATTTACAACATCTACATCATCTTTCTCATAAGCTTTAAATGAAGGGATCATATTCAGATTAACAATAGAAGAAGAGGACAAATTTCCTCCTCTTAAGAAGGGATATACAACTGTAAATATATGAAAAACTGAATAAACAAAACTAAAGATGATTATTTTTACACTCAACAGAGAGGACAGGGAAGAACTAATGAAAAGAGCATAATTTCATGAATAATACTAATCTTTATATACTTGGTCCTCCCCTTCCATCCTTTCATTTTTTTGTCAACAAGATTCATTATTCAATGTGATCTTATGATTGTGGAGTCGTCGGTGAAAGAACTGCAGTTAAATTAGTGTCCACCTCTTGTTCACCATCAAGAAGAGGATCTACTCAAAATCAGAATCCAGAGGAATATGAGTTCCATACTCCCCTCCCCGGCAACGGTGCCAGAATATGTTAGTGCTGGAATCTGCCAATGGACTGCTTCAAAAGCATGACCAACACATCTTAATGATTGGGGGAAAATAATTGGTTTATATGAAGCGGTTGGGATAGATGGTGTAAAGGGGTCAAGATATTATTACAAACTGAACAAGAATCTGACAATTGATAACATCTAGCTATGAAAATAACATGGATAATTGGACCGAAACAAGGACCTTATAAAAGATTCCTTAGGTTCAAAGTTGTTTGAAAACATGTGGAACAGATAGTTCCTTCACTCATTAACATAAATAACTATATCCATAAAACATTTTAGACATAGAATCTGGCATATAAAAGTACAGTATGAGTATTCATAATAAAAAAATTATTATGAAAGATTTCATGACTACACTCGGTCTAGACAAAACTGCAAAATATCCAGATTTAACATACAGTTCAAATCAAGCTCATAGCATATAAAACCTCATTTCATATTACAGGATTCCAAAATAAATTACAGAGCATGTCTTAGCCCTTCTAAATACAATTCTCAGCCTCACAGGATGGAAAAACCCCCTTTTACATTACAAACTGGTGAAATATATATATATAAATTATATGACATAAGCTGTTACTATTTTCTAGGAAACAAAATCTATTTTTATCTAAAAATAAAGGAGATTTAGATAATTCGCAAGAAGTCTAGGTCTGCTTGAATATGATCATTGAATCCTTAAAAATCTAAAAATTATCAGATTTATTCTCTGCTTCTAGATGCCAACCTTTACGAATAATCATCGACAAATACTCTACTATTTTCACCTTCAAATATGAAAATAATCCTATTATTATCCTTAAAATATGAAATGATGAGACTTTTGTTTTTAATGTTCAAATGCCACTTCGAAGATGGTGATCAAGCTCCTAGATATTTGGGATGCATATTTAATCCCTTGACTTGTAATTTCATCATTGAATATGGAATTGGTTATAATATATAATTTAAGGCTCAGTACCCTCTTGATTGTTGAATGGTGAATCTTACTTGTAGCATAGGGAGGGAACCCTACTAAGTAATTTTGATCAAACACCTTTTTGACCAAAGGAAAAAAACAAATGTCATACATACTCGGTTATATATATATATATATGTGTGTGTGTGTGTGTGTGTGTGATACATACCTCAATTATATAGAGAGAGAGAGCATGCAATGCATAAATTTAATGGCAATATCATTTTGGTTTATTCAAAAAAAAATTTGTTAAATTAGCACCTTTAACATTACCTATGTTGATGCATTCGCTAAAACTGTGTGATTAACAAGCGTCGGCATGATATGAGATAAAAAATAATGAATTCACTTAGCATCCTCGTTTACCATAATATCTGTGGCACTATGTGAGAGACAAAAAAAATATTAAAATACATTGGCCATAACCACGCGTGCAGCGAAAGGGCCAGGTTTTTTTTCCCGCGAAAAAAACATATTATTGATATTCAGTGTTGAATCAAATAGTACATGATATAATCAAACAAGTCTGTCTTTCCCAATATGTCCCACATCAACAAAGATCTACAATGACCCCCCAAAATACACAAGAATAAAATTACAAGTTTTCTGAAAACATCAAGTGTTCAAAAAAGAACCTAATCCAGAAAATAGATATTTCCAGAATCTACAAGCTAGTTTTCCACCAGTTCTTCCCACTGCAAGTAGACAGTATCACCATCCAATGCTGCTTTTGACAACTGATCATCCTGTGTATTAAATTCACGGTATATATGTTCTACCTTATAAGTGTAGAAAGTATTGAGTTCAAATTTCGTTCTATTGCACCAATATACCAGATTCAAAACCTGCAAATCAAACTCTCCTTTAGCTCATTTGACTGTGACTCTTGAGTTGCCAAAAATCTTCACCTGACCCAGCCCAAAATGGTTTGCAAGCCGAGCAACACACCATAAGGCCACAAGCTCTGCCTTCATGTTAGTACCTCTTCCACAATTCATACGAAGGGTAAAATAATAGTCCTTACTTAGGAAAATAACCCCTCCAACTCCACAAACTCCCAAATTTGAAGCTCCATCAAAAAATAGGACTGGATCATCATATGTAAAATGAACTGTGCCTAAAAATTCATCATAAATTTGAACATTCAATTCCCTAATGGTTTCCCATTCTACATGGATCTAACCACAACAATAGTTCGTCCTTCCAGAAATATTTTCTTATTCATTGTTAAAATAATAATAACTAGAAATTTGACATGGTCGCTGGACCCAAGGTGATCTTCTCCTATTCCAATACAACAATGTTGGGAGCCATCTTGTGTATAGTTTCAGTCATTTTTACAGTAACTACCTTTCAAGGAGGAGGAGGCAGAATATCCTATCAAGGAAATTTTAGAGAAGTGCTCGCTTAAGAGTTCGAGCAGTTCTCTTTCAAGGATTTTCTAGATCGGTGCACCTACCTCCATTCACCAAATATGGAACCAGGTAAACTCAATATCTACTGGGGTGGTTTCAATGGAGACAAAGTCATGTCTACTATCATAACAATAAGGCTATTGTGTAACCAGATCCCTTTCCTTCCTCTTTCACGAGGCTCTTTCTCTTTGAACAAGGTCAATATGAACTATAGCTATTTTGTAATATCCTATGGACTATCTCCCAAGAATATTAACTCACTTCTACAATCCTTTGGACTCAACTAGTCAATTTTCTGCTCAATTCTCCAAGTGTTGCAGGATGTAAGTGAGGTGTACTAGTAGGAGGACTGAGGATGGTGGGGTGAAAGTTCAATTCTGGAATTTGTATGGGGTTTGGTGCAGCAGTAGGTAAAAGTGCAGATCTAAGGTGTCCTATGCACAATGTGCCAGTACCTTTCACTTTTCAGCAAAGTAAGTTAATCCCTTTCCTACTTCAAGGCTTCCTGGGTAGTTGGCATATGCATACTAGACAGGTAGGGGTTCAGGGAGTTTGCAGCAGTGAATATATCAGTCAAATGTGGGCTGGATATGTTTAGGAGGCTTCAAGAATAGATTAAGCAAATTTTGGAGAGATTTGGATGACAGGGGCTTAACTAGGATTGTCGGGCTAGTAATTTTGTTGGCTTTCGAAACACAAGGCAGAAGCTTCCATATTTCGAATTTAGTGGCTGGTATGGTTAATATATCAATTTATTAACCTACTGTAATTGACGAGAAGTGAAATGGATTAACAGATTGTATTTTGTGACCAAAACAGTAAAACTAGTCAAATTAAACCACCCAACGAGCTAGTCTCCAAATCTGACTTAACAACTGACTTCCATTGATTGATTTTTCTGATATAAATATATGTGCAGATATGATACAGTAAAAATAACAGAAATAACTTGCAATATATATGTTGTAACCCTTCTCTTTTATTCAGATAGCTCTCTTCTCAAAACAGTGCCTCACAGGCTATGATTTTACATTACATTGGGGAAGAAGACAGAGAGAGAGAGAGAGAGAATTGTTACAGTAAATATGTTCTGGATGTAAAGATCATAACCTATATAGATGATAGGCCTGATTTGGCTGCTCCTACTGCTGTAAGTCTTCACAGGTACGTCCTCCTTCAAACAGGTATCCCCATCAGGGGAAACTCATCCAATTTTAGCTGGACAAACTGGGGCAATGAGTAGGGTGGGAGATCATGGATGGATTCATCCACCTAGCATGGAATCCAATAACATGGACTGATAATAGCTTCTAAATCCCACTGGAGGCCCTAGGTATGCTCCTCCCTAACAATACTCTTCTGTTGGTGATCCTCCTCTAAATTTGGTTGTAGTTCTCCTTCAATGGTGACCTCCTCTCCCGTCTGGCATTAAATCTTCATGGCTGCTCTATACTGGACATCAATGGATTCTATATCACTGGCTAGACCTGCACAAGACTCCTGGATAACTCACACAGGGGGCACATCACCCAAGCAAACATGTTGAGGCACAACACTCAACTGCAGAGGCTCAGAGCTCTCAAACTAAAATTCTAAATGACAAAAGTTCTTTCTTGAAGTGACAATAATGTATAAATAGATGAGATGGTTTGCTTGGAAAGATATACCACACATGTGGGTGAGGTATGGCACATCCCTTCTAATTTTGGCAAGTTTTTGTGCTTTCTCACTTTCTTTCCTCATCTCCCATCAATCTGAAATGGCAAGTGTGCCCTAGCTGCTTTTCTGGATTGGCAAGTGCACCCAAGATGCCTTTCTGGATGTTGCTAAATCTCTGCTGAGCTTTTCCTACTTCTTTCCATTCCACTTACTTTCTACTTTTCTGCCTTTGCCAACTTTTACCAACTTTTCCTGATTCTTTCCATTTCTTTTCCACTTTCCTGCTTTTGCCAACTTTGCTCCATCTTTTGCCAGTTTCTAATTCCATTCTAAATTTCTTTCCATTATGGATTATTCTCAACTTGGAAAAGTTATCCACTTGACCACAATTTCGACCTCCTAGCCTTATTATCCAACTTGACAATATTTATTAGCATTTAATAAATAAAAATACTAAAATACTTCTCACAATTTATTTCCAGCTTCATAATTAATTAAATAACTCCAAAATTAATTATTCCCTAAGGTGTACTTGCCTCAAAATATCCCTATGAATTAAATACTTAATTAATTAATGCACTTAGACCCCTAGGGATAGGAAGATCCAAGTTGTGACATCCTCCCAAGTGGCATCCTCACTAGGCAGACCTTTCCATTGTACCAGGTATTATTTGATAATTCTACTTCTCAACTTCCTCTCCCTGGTCTACAAGATGTCTTCAAGCTCTAGTACCAAATGTCCTTCATCATCAAGGGGGGCAGTATTTATGAAACCTTAACCTGTTGGCCCACTGCCTTCTTCAAGTAGGACACATGAAAGACATTGTGTATTTTTCTTTCCACTGGAAAATCTAACTCATAGGCTACTTCACCCACTTTCCTTGTTATTTTGTAGGGACCATAAAACCTTGGCAGTAATTTTTCAGGACCCTTTGTCTTAAGAGTGGTTTGCCTGTATGGCTGCAATCTCAGGTAAACCAAGTCTCCTACCTAGAAAGTTCTGTCTGTTATGTTCTTATCTGCATTAATTTTCTTTTGATTCTGTGCAACCTGCAATTCTCTTTCAGTGCTTTGAGGATATCCTGGCCCTCTTGCAGCCAATCTTTTTCCTTTTGTGCTTTTCAGTTTCCAAAAACCATATCTGCAAAAGTCGCAGACTCGTACCCATACAAAGCCTTAAATGAGGTCATTCCAATGGACATGTGGAAGGTGGTGTTATAACAGAATTCTCCCAGATGTAACCAGTTGACCCAAGCCTTCTGTTGTCCTGTGACATAGTTCATGAGGTACCCTTCCATCCATTGGTTAACTCTTTCAGTTTTCCCATCTATTTGGGGATGATAGCTGGTACTGAGGTTTAATTAGTATTTACCAACTCAAACAGAGATTGCCAAAATGCACTGGTGAACTTACTATCCATGTCACTAATTATGATTTTTGGCAGCCCATGCAGCCTGAAAACTTCTCTTAAAAAAAGTGCAGCAACTTGACTAGCAGAAATAGTAGAAGAGATAGCAAAAAAGTGAGCAAATTTGGTTAATCTGTCAACTACTACAAAAATATTGTCTTTACCCTGGGATTTGGGCAAACCTATGATGAATTCCATTGATATGCTTTCCCATTTCTGTCCAGGAATTGACAAGGGTTGTAGGAGACCTGCAGGACAAGTGTGCTCAACCTTGTTCTGCTGGCATGCAGTACACTCACTAACATGATTAAGAACATCCTCCTTAAGGCCCTTCCAAGTGAACCTTTCTCTTAATTTTCTATAAGTCTTGAAGATACCAGGATGGCCTGCTACCGGGGCATTGTGGGAAGCCATCAAAATATGCTTCTTCAGCTGAGATTCAGAAGTTAAAAAAATCATGTTCTTATAATAGATGACATCATTAATGACCTGGAAATGATCTTCCTGATTTACTTTATCTAGCAAATCATTAGCAAATTGATTTTCTGCACATTCCTTAATTAGTTGTGCCTTCCAATTGGTAGGCACTTGCAGCAAAGAAAAAATAGGCTTCCTAGAAAGGGCATTGGCAACCACATTCAGCTTACCTTTCTTATATTCAATATCAAAATCATAAGATTGAATTTTGCTTACCCACTTTTGCTTCCTATCATTCAGCTCCTTCTAAGTTAGGAAGTGCCTCAAACTGTTGTGGTCTATTTTAACTATGAATTTTCCTCCTCCCAAGTACTACCTAAACTTAACCAATGCATGCATGATGGATAACATCTCCTTGTCATAGATTGAGTACAGCCTCTCATGGGGCTGCAACTTCCCGCTCTCATAAGCAATCGGGTGTCTATTATGCATCAAAACTACTCCTATGCCTTCACTCGAGGCATCACACTCCAATACAAAAGGCTGGATAAAATCTGGGAGTGCCAAGACTGGGAAGCTACTCATAACTTCCTTCATTTTATTGAATTCTTTTTCAGCCTCTTAATTCCAGCAGAAAGCTCCCTTCTTAGTAAGATCAGTCAAGGGAGAAGTGAGTTTGGAGAATCGCTTCACAAATTTCCTATAATATGTGCATAATCCTATGAATCCTCTTAGAGCAGTGATATTCTTTGGGCTGGGCCAATCCAAGATGGCTTGGATCTTCTCCAAGTGTACCTTGACTCCATCTTTCCCAATGATATGGCCAAGATAGAGGAGTTCCTTCATACCAAACTCACACTTGGGTAGTTTGGCATAGAAATATTGTTCTGCAAGTAGAGTTAGTACACTATCCAAATGCTGCAAATGTTCCTCCCATGTCTTACTATAAATCAGAATGTCATAAAAAAAAAACAAGTACAAACTTATGGAGCTGTTTGTTGAAGATTCTGTTCATGCAGGACTGAAAAGTTGTTGGTGCATTTGTCAAGCCAAAAGGCATGACCAGAACTTCAAAATGCCCAAAATGGCACCGGAAGGTAGTTTTCTGCACATCTTCACTTTTCATTCTGATTTGATGGTAACCAAAATGAAGATCAATCTTAGAAAAATACTTGGCTCCATGCAGTTCATCCATCATCTCATCAATCCTTGGAATAGGATATCTGTTCTTGATGATTTTCTTATTTAAAGCTCGGTAATCAATGCACATATGCATTGTTCCATCTTTCTTTTTGACCAAAACTACTGATGAAGCAAAGGGGCTTGAGCTTGGTCTTATGAACCCCATTTCCAGCAGCTCTTTGATGGTATTCTCTATTTCATCTTTGAATCTCTTGGGGTGTTTGTAGGGGTGGTTTTTGATGGGAAAAGTTCCAAGTTCCAGCTCTATCTAATGTTCAGTACCCCTATCAGGAGGCCTTCCATGTGGCAGATCCTCAAACACCTTTTTGTGTTTTTGCAGCAGTTTTTTAATGTATTCAAGATGTTGAGACACATCAATGGTGGTTCCTTTGGTAGTGATCAAACATTCTGCAGCCCACTCTATGTCTCCATGCCTCAAAACAGATCTCATACTATGTGCAAAAATCACTTGTTTTGGGTAGGTGTTAACACCTCTCAAAACTACTTGCTTACCTTCAGCATCTTTAAAGCACATTCGTGGAATTCTGTAATTTACCATATGATCACCAAGTGAGAACAACCAGTGTACCCCCAACACAACATTAGTATCAGCAACATCAACAATGTAAAAACTATCAGTTACAGTATGGTCCCCAATAGTTACCTGCAGCTTGGGAATCCACCTGTTGCATTGCATAGTGTTGTTTTTACCAGGAATAATAACTGTGAAACCCCCAAATTTTTCAGATTGGAGTTTTCTCCTCTCCACCATGGCTACATAAATGAAATTATGTGTGGCTCCCCCATTGACCAGCACTGAAACTTTCTACCCTTGCACTACTCCCTTAAATCTCATAGTGTGGTAGCGGGGTACTCCACTCAAAACTGCAAATTTTGCTTCAGTTTGTGTTAGCTCTTTTTCTTCTGTTGAATTATACCCCTCTTCTGCTGGTTCTTCCACTTGTGCTTCTGCACCCATTTCCTCTTCATCACTTTCAGAAAATACTTCTATGTAGTGAGCTTTGCCTTTTGCACATTTGTGCCCCGGGACCCATGGTTCTTGGTAGGAAAAACACATCTTTTTCCTCCTTAACTCATCCGGATCTCGGAATGAGTATTCTTTCTTATTTGGGGCAGAATTATTTCTGAATGGTGGCTTTGAATTCTGAAATTTTGTAGGTGGGTTAAACTTAGGTGGGTATCTGGTTCTTGGGATTGCATCTTGCATATCCCTAGTTCTGCTCAAAGCTTCTTGCAGGGTGCCTGGTCTATAGGATTTAACCAGCCCTTTCAAAGGTTCTGTTAATCCTTCTGTGAATAGCAGGATCAACCTAGATTCTGATATATCAGTGACCATCACTACCAGCTTCTGAAATTCTGATATATAGGCTTCTAGTGTGCTAGTTTGTTTCAAGTGTGCCAACTCACGGAAAGACAGCTCAGGGTCCCTCCTATCAAATCTTTCTACCAACCTCCTAGTGAAATCTTCATAGGACTCAACTAAATCATGTCTCAAGCTTCTCATGCCATGAAACCACCAATCACTGGCCTACTCTTCCAAATGAAAAACTACCATCTTGATGGCATCTTTTTCTACCATGCAATGCAGTTGAAAATATATGTCTAGTTTTTGCACCCAGGAACTAGCATTGCATTTTGCAGTCCCATCAAAGTAAGGTATCTGGACCTTACCTGCAGCATTCCTCAACTCAAAATTTTTTGTTGGATGCCTATTATATCCCCTTGGCTGATTTCTAAGGTAAATCTCAGAAAAATATTTGAAGGTGAGATCTCTTCTACACTCATCACTCATGGTCAGATATACTGCATGTCTCTCCTCACAGGTAGCTACAGGTGCACCAGGTGTTTCTTTATTTTCCTCAAAGAAGGTAGGAATGGTTTGTCGAGGTTGATCTTTCAAATCCATTTTAAATTCTCTAGGCCTATTGAATGGACCAGTATTTGAAAAAATAGTTTCTCCAAATGTTTTTCTTTCACCCTGGTGAGAACCACTAGCACTCCCTTCTACCTCTGTGTGCCAACTATCTACTAAGGATTTCTTTTGTTTCATGCCCATTCTGTGCTATAGTATGTGTTATATTTTCTATCCCTCTAACCATTTTAATCAGCAGTTGTCTAAACTCATCATTAGCTTCCTGTTCAGACATGTTTCTATTCCCTTGTATTTCTCCTTTAGTAGAAACTACTTCCCCCTAGTGTCTTTAGGGCTTTTTCCTTTGGTGCCAGGGGTTTTTCTCGAGCTCATCACCACAACAAGAGAAGGTTAAGAGGACCATGCTTTGATACCACTGTAATATCCTATGGACTGTCTCCCAAGAATATTAACTCACTTCTACAATCCTTTGGACTCAACTAGTCAATTTTCTGCTCAATTCTCCAAGTGTTGGAGGATGTAAGTGAGGTGTACTAGCAGGAGGACTGAGGATGGTGGGGTGAAAGTTCAATTTTGGAATTTGTATGGGGTTTGGTGCAGCATCAGGTCAAAGTGCATATTTGAGGTGTCCTATGCACAATGTGCCAGTACCTTTCACTTTTCAGCAAAGGAAGTTAATCCCTTGCCTACTTCGAGGCTTCCTAGGTAGTTTCCATATGCATACTAGATAGGTAGGGTTTCAGGGAGTTTGAAGAAGTGAATATATAATTCAAATGTGGGCTGGATATTTTTAGGAGGCTTCAGGAACAGATTGGGAAAATTTTGGAGAGATTGGGATGACAGGGGCTTAACTGGGATTGTCGGGCTAGTAATTTTGCTGGCTTTCCAAACACAAGGAATAAGCTTCCAGATTTTGAATTTAGGGGCTGGTATGGTTAATATATCAATTTATTAACCTACTATAACTGACAAGAAGTGAAATGGATTAACAGATTGTATTTTGTGACCAAAACAGTAAAACTAGTCAAATTAAACCACCCAACAAGCTAGTCTATGAATCTGACTTAACAACTGACTTCCATTGATTGATTTTTCTGATATAAATATATGTGCATCTCTGATACAGTAAAAATAACAGAAATAACTTGCAATAGATATGTTGGAACCCTTATATTCAGATAGCTCTCTTCTCAAAACAGTGCCTCACAGGCTATGATTTTACATTACATTGGGGAAAAAGACAGAGAGAGAGAGAATTGTTACAATAAAACTGTTCTGGATGTAAATATCAGAACCTATATATATTATAGGCCTGATTTGTCTACTCCTACTACTGGAAGTCTTCACAGGTACGTCCTCCTTCAAACAGGTGTCCCCATCAGGGGAAACTCCTCCAATTTTAGTTGGACGAACTGGGGCAATGAGTAGGGTGGGAGATCATGGATGGATTCGTCCCCCTAGCATGGTAGCCAATAACATGGACTGATAACAGCTTATAAATCCCACTGGAAGCCCTGGGCATGCTCCTCCCCAACAATACTCTTCTGCTGGTGATCCTTCTCTAAATCTGGCTGTAGTTCTCCTTCAATGGTGACCTCCTCTCCCGTCTGGAATTAGATCTTCATGGCTGCTCTATACTGGACATCAATGGCTGCTATATCACTGGATAGACCTGCACAACACTCCTGGATAACTCACACAGACTTGGGGCACATCACCCAAGCAAACATGTTGAGGCACAACACTCAACTGCAGAGGCTCAGAGCTCTCAGACTAAAATTCTAAATTACAAAAGTTATTTCCTGAAGTGAGAATCATGCTTAAATAGATGAGATAGCTTGCTTGGAAAGCTAGACCACACATGTGGGTGAGGTAGGGCGCATCCCTTCTTAGTTTGGCAAGTTTTTGTGCTTTCTCACTTTCTTTCCTCATCTCCCATCAATCTAAAAGATCAAGTGCGCTCTAGCTGCTTTTCTGGATTGGCAAGTGCACCCAAGATACCTTTCTGGATGTTGCTAAATCTCTATTGAGCTTTTCCTGCTTCTTTCCATTGCACTTACTTTCTACTTTTCTTCCTTTGCCAACTTTTCCCAGCTTTTCCTGATTCTTTCCATTTCTTTTCCACTTTCCTTCTTTTGCCAACTTTGCTCCGGCTTTTTCCAGTTTCTAATTCCATTCTGGATTATTCTCAACTTGGCAAAGTCATCCACTTGACCACAATTTCGACCTCCTAGCCTTATTATCCAACTTGGCAATATTTATTAGCATTTAATAAATAAAAATACTAAAATACTTCCCACAATTTATTTCCAGCTTCATAATTAATTAAATAAATCCACAATTAAGTATTCCCTAAGGTGTATTTGCCTCAAAATATCCCTATGAATTAAATACTTAATTAATTAATGCACTTAGACACCTAGGGATAGGAATATCCAAGTTGTGACCGAGGTCACTAGGGGGGGACATGACATATTTGAACAAGGCTCCTACTCAATCTAAGTTATTACCAGTGCTAATCCTTAACCGATGGTCGTTCCATAAAAAAAAAGACAAGAAAATGCTATGGAAATAATCATGCTCTACCTATAAAAATGGCAGATACTTTCATGCCTAGAATTCAATCACAAGAAGTAACTCCAATTGTAAATAATCAATCTAACGGCCAAGATGCTGGATAGTATGTTCAATAAAATGTGATGGAATATGGAATATGAGATTTCCAAATGCAGGGGTTTTTAATTCCATTTGACACAACACTACAAGAGAAGAATACCTAATAGAAAGACTAAAGAGTGGATGAATATAACCTATAAAGTATCTCCTGCGAAGAGGATGAACGAATTGGGAACGGGCTTCACTTCCATGTAGCTTCTATGATGATACGGATTAAATGGATTTAAAGCCACTAATGAAGATGGATTAAAAAGATGGATTTAAATCCATTGATGAAGCCATAAAATCCCTTCCCTCCACAAAGGTAAGATGGATAGAGATGGATGGATGACCAGATGAGCTCCGATGATTGACCCGACGAGTTCCGATGGGCCTAGGCATGTGTTTCCAGCTGGGGATGTGAGTTCTGATTCCGATGATTACATTGTTTCCATTTATTCGCGTTGGTTTACTTCTATACTTCTGCATGTAGGTTACCTTCCTTCGGGAATTTGACCCCATTCACTTGAACAGTTGTTTCTTGTATTTTCCCTTGAACCTACAACCATCAACTGCGCATTAATAAATAAATACAATTGTGGAGCGCATGCATTCAACACCATGCAGCTTGCCACGCCATGCTCCTGGCCTTTATCCACTTTCCTTGGATTTTCTTCCTACTTCCGCAACACTCCCTGTATTAAATATTAAATACCGATATTTTTGAGCCTCGAAAAGAGGCCAAATAAGGAGTGCAAACAAGTGATTGGACCAGAGACAAAACCATACAAAAAAATTTAGGTTAAAATACATTGGTTTTTGTGAGAACTAATACATTTTATGGCAAGTCCATTCTTATAGTCCCTACTGCTTGCAGGCTGGAAGGGACTAATAAGAATAATTTTAAATATTATAATTTAGAATACCCATTTAATTATGAGTCATTTGGAAAAATTATATGAAAAAAAATAATAATAATAAATAAATGGATATAAGTAAGTGTGACACCAAAAGTCACTCTCATATTTCATGTTGAATTATTATAAAAATCGATTTAGGTAAAATGAGTTTTTAAAAGACATGAATAGACATGTGCTTTGAATCATTATTTGTACACTCAAAACTTTAGACATGTGCTTTATATATATGGAGTTTTGACATGTGCGTTGAATCATTATGTTTGCAATGAACTTTATCTATTTACTACATTGAAAGCTTACTATTTCTTTACTAAGTGTGGTTGATGATGCTTCTAGAATCATTATACTTATTAGTGTTTAAATATCACTTATTTTTATGTTTTTATTTGTTTAAATTTCACTTACAACTAACATTGTACTTTTTCTTTAGTAAGGGATTAATGGTCATTATATCTATTGAGAGGGAGTGTATCCTAGTGTTTGATTTATCATTTATCAGTTATTAGTTAGGTTGATCACTTATTGCTTTGAAATCCATTTTTTACATTATAACTAAACTTTCCAAATCCATTATTTTATGTAATCTCACTATCGTAAGTTTTCACATATTTAGCTTCCACGTTACTGGCTGAAATATTTGGTGTCTTATTGTGGATCCGGTGACAGAATGTTGGTTCCCACGCCGAGCATTGAATGAATCTTCCTACACCTCCATCCTGTAACTTCTTACACTGCCATTGCCACCTTCAATGCCATCGCCACCACCCACCACCTTCACGCCAACTATTCTCACCCCCTTTACTGTTAGTTGCAAATTCCCCTCAAATGCTTTTATTGTTCCTTCTATTGATCAATGGAATGTGTAGGTTGAATTGTTTCCTATAATATTGCACACATTGTGTCGACCCTACAAAACCAGAAAACGATATATATTCATCCATACTCATTGCCCTACCTTGAGTCATAGAATCTATTCTCAGAGGTAGAAGACTGACAAAAAAAGGGGAAAATTGAGCTTCTTACCACCTTCACCACCACCGCCTTTACGCCAATTGTTATCACTTCCTTCACCACCAATTGAAAAGTCCCCACAAATAATATCATTATTCCTTCTATTGATGGGTGGAATGTGCAAATTGAACTGGTGCTTATCGCATTCCACACATTGCACTAGCCCTGCGAAACCATAAATCAATATATGGCGGGCCATACTCATCATCCTATCTTGAGGCATAGAATCTGTTCCCAGATCTAGAAGACTAACGAAGAAAATGGAAAAGATTGTAGGTAAATTCAAGGTTGCCTTTCATTCTTATATGCTAATAATAGAATTAACTAAACCAACCCGACTTACAAGTTCTTGTTGTGAAATTGTAAATTCCAACAATCAACAACATTCAAAATACATAGAGTAATCACTAATATACATGTCCAAATGGTCCTTTATTTTCTTTGTTTGTGACAAAAGACTTTTCGACGAGACTTTGATGTTCCAATTCATTCGCTCGCTCACATCCACCAAACATTCTTCCATTCAATTCTCACAACTTTTTCTATGCCCTATTTTTATATAATCAAGGAGAATCGTCATCTTAAGCCTAATGTAGGTCAACGTTTTATCAAGGTGAGACTATGACAACCATCAATAGGAATGTTTTCAGTTGTGTCAAAAAAGAGGTCTCCCATTTCCAATAAATCTCTTTGTGTTGTCGCTTCTTCAATTCAGGCTAGGTTTTGTAATAGAACTCTATTATATTCAGGAAATTATAACAAGAAAATTTAAGAGTCTTTGAAGAACTCTTCCAATCCATAGAAAACTCTTTATTAGGAGATGCTCGCAAAACTTGAAGGAAAGGAAAACAATAGGACAACCATGGAAACAAAAAATATGAATATGAATGTTATAATTATGTTGATGTGTGTTGTTGTTGATATTGATGAGCTACGTGATACTTACCCAAAATTATTGTTGTCTGTAATATAATCAAATAGTATCTAGTGAATTGTTGAATCCAGCTCTTTAGTTCATTATGTTGTCTCCCCTGTCTCTATGACTACCTATATCAAGGAATTTGAGTCTTCTTCCTCCCTAAGGTTTTTGGTGCATGCAATATAAATGTAAGGTTTATTCAGTTGTTGGGAATTGAATTGCTAACTATGCTTCTTAAAACGCCTATGCCTATGTCGACGGTGATTCCACTGTAACTACTACTATTATTGGGTCTTAAAGCATCTAAACCATGAGCGGATTCCCTCCCTTTCTTGTTTCTCCATCATTGGTTGAAGGAATGGTGATGGGGGCTTATATATCTAGGTTAAACCTACATAAGCAATTGAAGATGTCAACTTCATGTATCAACTTTTGATATTATGACCATTTTATTAATTCTTGAGCATTTCAAGGCTTTTATATACATATAATCAAAATGTTGAGAATGGACAAGACTATTGCATTCATTGGGGAAACATATGCATCTTAGCACTATCTCGCAATCCCCATCAGGCATCTAGCACCCATCACGCAGTCTGAGGTCCAACCCATGATTTGGAATACATAATGAAACATAAATTGCATATGCAGCAAAAATGTCATTGTCCTCCTTCTTATACACACCCATATAATGAGAACACTACAACTTCTTCAAGCAGTGCTTCTCTAGCATCTGAAAATATGTGGTGCAACAACCCAACAAGGACAAGGAGTGTCAAACCTGCTCCCTCATCCCATTAAAGCTCAAAATACTTATGGGAACAATTAAGAGGAAGAATGGTGTTGTGGGGTGTGGGCGGAAGGAGAGAATCCATAGAGAAATATTGATGATCTATGATGGGATTGAGAGAAGAGAAAGTAGATGGAATACAACATGTAAGGTAACTCAACCACTTGTTGGAGTATTTTACAAATGTTACCTACACATTAGAAACAATTTTTTTGATGATGGATAGTGTTCATATCAAGGTGGTTTTTTAGTTTTGATTATCCAATAGTAACAAACATCTCCATTGCACAACAATTCATATGGTCTCGTTTAATATGTGGCATGGAAGATATGTGGACGACGACACGGAAATGATATTAATAGGCCTCGACATGTGTGCAACAAATTGCAGTCATAACGTGAGTGAAACAAAGATGCCTCTAGATTTCACCTCCATTAATAGTGGTTTCTTGTCCTTCATAGTTAGCCTTAATGGATATGGATGAGACCAAGAGATTTTACTAACACTAGCCTAGATCCATCTAAACTTTGAATCTCCCATGCATCGAGAGGGATCAAATACCTAGAGGTGAAAACCTTTCTGATTATCTATCTCTTGTTGGATATGTTTAAAATTATTTTACTTTTTAACAATTTAACATTGTTTTATTCTAAATAGATACTTTAACTATTTAACTATTTACTTTAACTATTGTTGGATCTCTCCCTCTGTATATGGAACTTGTAGGAGGATAATTGGTTATTTTAGTGGCTATGCGACTATTGTGACCATGGAAAAGTTTAGCGGCTAATCTCAGCCCATTCGCTAAATTTAGGGGTTTTAAATTTTTGATGGACTAATTTTCAAGTAAACACCCATTATGTATAATTAGCCCATTTTTTATTTATTTATTTTTAATGAATAGGAGGTTAGCCCATGGGGGGTTCACTAGTGAGGCAATATCATATCACGTCCATTCATATTGGGGGGGTGAATACTCTTAAAAACCTCAAAAATATATTTCCCTGTATTAAGGGGTCAAGGGGGGTTTTTAATTTGACATAGTAATATAAATATTGGGGGTTATTTTATTTGGGAGTGCTAAGGAATAACCTTGAAATTGTGGGATGGATTCATACTTCCAAATCATGGTCTCAATTCATACCCACCTAAAACTTAAGGACCTTCCATTTTTATTTGATATTGCTTATGATCCTAAGTTTTGCATAAATTTGATAATAGTGTACCAATGATATTATCAATGGAAGTCTCTTTGGATTATTTTCCTTGAGCAATCCTCATTTAATAGCTTATTTAGGCTTGGTTTGAATTGATGTTATATTGTTTTTCATCTTTAAGTTAAGAGATGTAGTTAAATGGGAGTTCCGGACTTGAACAATTGTATTGTATTTTTTGTAGGCATTCAAGTAAAATATTTAACTCTTCATTTTTTAGGTTGGGGTTTAGGTGGGCATTAAGATTCAATCAAACCTTGCTCCACGACAACCAAGAAAAGTGAGATCAATCTTTCTTGGCACAGTGCAACCAATAAAAGTTAGATCAATGTTTCTTGACTAATTATTTCTTTCAACTTTTTGTATTCTTCTTTAATATTTTCACATTGCCAGTTAGGAATAATTGTTAGATTGAGTTATATTTGGCACATTCATAATTGTAATTTCAATTCTTATATGCAAGGAATCTATCTTAATATTGTATTGGAATTAACACGAACATAGGTGAAAATATAAATACTTATTTACATACCCTATGTGTTATCGTTACCATGAAATGGTATCATATAAGTTTCACCATATGTGTATTTTTATAACTATTGCATGCTTGAAACCTAACAATGGATATTTTTCCCTATCCTTCAAAGATAAAAAACTAGATATAACCCAAGAAAAGGTAACTAAATGTTGTTAATTTCCGTGATTGCAAGAATAAATGTAGAGGAAGTGGAGGCAATTCATTCGATCTTGTGAATCCCCCAAATCCAAGCTATGCACATGGTCATATGGTGTTATTGAAAAGTAAAAGGATTTTTTCTATGTTCATTTGGGTTCAAACATCAATGATGTTTGTTTTGATCGGAAGGTAGGGGCCTCCTTCCAGAAAAGGGTTTCAATTTTGCATTTTTATGGTGTTTAATTTATTAAGCTTATAGAAAATATGAGTTCTCTATGGCTATATTTGTATTTACATGATATAAAATTGGTAGATTGGCAGGTTGTGGTGTGAAACATTTGGAATTCTATTTCTAAGCATTGCACTAACAATTGGACTGTCAGTCTTTTATATTCTTTGTTATGTTGATCTCTTGACTAGGTTACGTTTTATGCATATTGGGAGGGGGGTTCAACAATACAATTTTAGGATGCATTTTCAAATATTTAGTGAAATTAGGGGTATTATTTAATATCATTTGAACGATCATGCTATGTAACAAGTTCATTGAGTGAACCCCCCGTGGGTTAGCCCCATCGAATTTAAAAATGGGAGCCAAGATAAAATAATTTCACCCCTCTAAAAATGGATTTAAACCTTTGTTCACCCACGAAAATTTCTAGGCATCTCCCATTTTCCCTCAATTTCCAGAAATGGCAATTGCTAAGGGATCTTTTTCCTTCTATCAATCCAGGAAATCGAAGTCGGAGTTACATTTGTCCATATTTTATGGGTTTAATCTCATTTTTCAAGTTGCATAATGTCCACATGAGAAGGATAGTTGATATTTACTATTAGGTCTTATAGTGATCCATTTGCATCTAGGAGAGTTCTAAATCCCATCACCTCAGATCTAAAGTTTCCCCAAGAAACATGGGATTGTGAAGCTTGTGATCGGTGATGTGATAATAACGGTTTTGTGGTTGTTTGGGGCACCATGCCTGGGGGTTGGGACTTCATTCATAGTTGTGTATTTGGAAATGTAGGGGGACATGACTTTCCAAGGAGAAACTTGCTGAAAGATTCACCAAGACTTCACAAGGTTTTATAATTTAGTGAAATATTCTCTAAGACCTTACAAGGTTTTATAATTTAGTGAGAGATTCTCCAAGATTTTACAAGAATATATAATTCAATGAGAGATTCACTAAAAAATTATATATACATAATATAGCATTGATAAAATACCCTTTATATTTTCCTATATATCATGTGGATTCGCCCATTTATTATACATAGAAATTTAGGGGGGTTCTTAAAATTTTCCCTGGTTGTGACAAAGATCAAACACAGATCTATTAGTTTCCCTTCACTTGGAAATGATTCCATCTGTGGTTTCTTTGATGGAGCTTCAAAACAGGGTTTGTGTGGCGTTGGAGCGATTATTTATTTAAGGAAGAGTCATATCATACAACTTAAAATGGGCATTGGCAAGGGAAGCAACACCAAAGTTGTGCCTTTAGATGTTCATTGTCTTCTTTGGTTTGCTTATGTTAGGGGCTACTTCTCCATGAACATGTTTGGAGACTCTGTAATAATAATAAATTGGATGAATCAGAAGTCTAAAATTGACATGTTTCTACTGGAGCCGTGGCTAAGGGAGGTGAAGCGCCTGATCTCTTCCTTTTCTCATCTAACCTGTCAGCATATTTATCGAGAAGATAATATGGAGACAAATCGTCTTTCAAAGGAAGCCATAGGACCTATGGACGGGGTTCTTCGCCATGTAGAATTTTTGGACAACACCCTGGTTGATCAGGGCTCTATGTGGGCATTATGAATGTCAGGGTTTACACTCTTGAATAATTCTAGATACAATAGTCAATGGATAGTCAGGTAGCTTTAATTATAAAAATGGTTTCTATTACATGAACATGCCTAGACTATTTGGATTCTCTCATGTATTATATGTCAATTGAGGGGGGATTCATATACTAAGATAAGAGATAGTTTTTTATGAACTAAAGCTCAGTTGTAACTTTGATTTTCTTTCTGAAAATAACAAGTTTCAAAAAAAATTATCTGAAAAAAAAACTATTTAACATTGTATTTCTTTTTAATTTTTCTACATTGTTTTATTTTTATTTTTTTACATTGTTTTACTTTTTAACTGTTTTTACATTGTTTTACTTATTACTATTTCCTATTCTTTAAAAGTTATTATTAATATTTTAATTAAATTTTATGTCGGCTCAATTATTACTATGTTGGAATGACAACATCTCTCCCATATTGGTTGGGAACGTTACATTATGCTATGTAATGTGACAACATAAACCTCACACTCGGTTGTAGAAGCGTCTCTTGGTGCAATTAAAGTCGCCATCATTAGCTCCACGGTATTGGTAAGTCGCCATCACTAGCTCCATAGTGGCTTTCCAATGCAAACAATATATAATAAGATGGGGAAATCAATGCATAACACACATTAGTTAACCTAGGGGTAGTAGATTCTAAGGTTGAAATAGTGCCACACACTATTCAATTTATAATTGAATAAAAAGATTCTGATCATTTAATACAACCATTGAGAGTTATGTAGTAACTAATTATTATTATACCATCGCCACTATGGTTAAGATATTTTATTTCCCATGGAGCACTAACTATAGCACATACATACCAATAAGGATATAGAGTTCAAAATAGACTTTCTACCAATAATAACCATTTGCTGCACCTCAAATTAGAACAAAAAGATGATATAAACGAATGTTTTTACAATGTAAAGTTGAACAACTATTGAGCAAACATATGAATTATATACAATCAAGTATATTGTATAGCAGATCTAATATAAGCATTTTTTATTTAATGTATTCCTAGTATATATATATAGATAGATAGATAGATAGATTCACATAATGCACAAAAAAAAATCATTTCAACACATTCTTTGTTGCTGAAATTGCAAAATTAATTTAGTTAACTTTTTCTTTCGTTCACATGTTTTTCTAACCTCACTAGGTATTAAGTTCTAGCTATGCAACCTTGTTTAAAAAAAAAAATGTGTATTTATTGGTAAGAATGGAAACTATGTTCACATCTTACAAATCTCAAACCTGTGTCTTTATTTATGTGTATTTATATTTTTTTTATTAAAATGGTTGATAATGTTTCCAAAACCATTAAACTAATGGTTTTTGTTTTTTTATACATCTCTCACTGTCTACCTTTTTAGGTTATGGTCAACGAATGCAAACTTTCATCCCTTCGGAGGATGCTTGGTACGAAATTTCACACTCTCACCCCGAGAAGATGGGCAGCGGGGCACTATATATGTGCATTGCATTTCTTCAACCATGAGGGGCTATTAGGTAACTATACATGTACATTACATACCTTCACCTTTTGGGAGGGCACCATGTGGTGTGATGTTTCAATCCCCTAAAAGGATGTGCGGTAGGGGTGAAGATGTATATTTATGCATCTAATTTATATATTTTAGAGAAATCATATTAGACAAAATCTTAGGGATTTTACTTTATGAATTTCCGATGTAGCACATGCATTCATAGAATATTAAAAAATATCCTTAATTTCACTAGATATTAAGGATTTCCTCCAAAAATCATTTTGTTGAAACCTCCCTCCCAATAAATCTTTTCAATTTAAAAAAAAAAAAAAAACTATTTTCACTAGATATTATTGGTACCAATTTTCAATGAAATATTTAGTACCACTTTGTATTTCTAACCTTAGTATGGTGACATGGCATAAACCTTAAAATCCCTAGAAACCTTGTAGGGTGAAATATGAAATCTAAATCAGAGAAAATACTTCAAGATGGGGAAAAACCTCCTAAACACATGTTGGCTTCATACATAGTCGTTCCAATCAAGTTCACACCAAATTCACTCGCAAATCATATCTATTCAAACACTACTCTGACTCCAAACACAATTGGATTCTCACCACTTTCACACACAAATCATAGTTATTCAAACTCTAATATGACTTCACACATATTTGGATTCACACAAATTTCAAACATAGAGTACCTATTCAAATCCCTTAAAACCCTATTCAACCCCCTATATACATAATTATAAATCTCCTTAATATATATATGTTTTAATATATTAAAAACACCCCTTCACCCTTTATATACTAGGCAATATATTTCTTCCATTTTTTGGAGTATTAAAATCTTAAGTTCATATGTGATGCAAAAACTATGAACGAATCCAGTACAAATGATGCAACTTTTCCCGAGACAAATGTTCATCCAATTTTTAAATGATAAAGGGTGCCATTATGTGGATGACAATATACATTTTGGATTGATTTCTAAGGAAGCTTTCACCCACACTAGAATTTCAACCATTCCCATTCAAATATTGGCTTATGCATTGTGGATTAGAAATAATCAATGGTGGGAAACAGAGTTGGATTTTTCAACAAAATTTACCTACCACAAGGGATCGTGGCCCTCCCTTTGTCGATCCAATGGTGTAAAGACAATCCGATGTTGTTTCTCTTTATTAGACTTCAATTGGTGGTTGTCCTTACCTTCTAAACCTAACCAGAGGTATTCCTTTCCATTGTTCTGGATGTAATATCGTATATGGGTATTGGATGGATGTAATGCACAATTGTTCAAAGGTGAGTTTGGCTTCCCACATCAACTTTGAACCAGTTGAATGAGAGATCTGTGAGCAATGTTGCATTTTTTATGTCAAACAAAGACCATGCCAACACATAGATTGCAGGTTGCTCCAGGTGTATCCAAGCTTATCTAACTTACATTTTACGCTTCCTATGTTTGCTTCCACACAGTGCTCACCATGAATCTGAAGGGAAGGGGCATACAAAGTTCAATCCAAGCGCCCAGATCTCATGTGTACAGATTAACATTCATTTCTAGGTGAAGTGATCTCAATATTGATCTTGATTGATTTGGAATAGAATGAGCAACGCCCATGCAATGCAATGTTGCAGATCGAAGGCAGGGATATCTGCCCACTCATTCCTTGTGTATGTTTTTTTATAATATTTGTATTGCTTACTTTTTTTCAGATACATAGACCTCGCCCATCTCGCAGTCAATGTAATAAACAATACTTGGCAAGGAACAACAACTCATTAACCAAGCCAAAGATTAAATGGAAAGATCAACACATGAATGTATTATGGAGCACATGGCATTTGTATGTACTGCATTCAGATCCAATTTAACCACATAAAAGGTTAACAGAGAGTAATAATATTCTATTTCTTTTTTATTCCAGCCACACGATTAGAATCTTCTATACATATATAAAATGCACTCAAACCCTATCAGATCCAAATAGACAAGATCTTACCTATTAAAAATAGAAAACTCATAACAATTTCATCCTTGATCTAACTTACACAGAGACTCGAGGGTATAGTTGGAAGGCTGCCATTATTACATTCATAACTATTACAAAACAAACCTAATCTATATCAAATATTCTAGAACAAACTTCATAACTCCTTTGACACTTAAGAATGACTTCTAAGTCCAATTAGGTTCAATGGTTGGTTCAGATGCTCTTGCATCAGACTCCCAAGGAAGAAAATAAACCTCTAGTAATTATTCAGGATCCACATTGTACTTGGAGATTTATGTTGTTGTCATCCAAGTGACATCTTCGAATGGCTAATGTTTCCATTTGACTAAATACTAAAAATACTCTTTGCCCCTAGTTCTTCCTGAAACTCTTTTATCCAGAATTGCATCAACTTGACAATGCACTTTCTTGGGAAACTATTCCCACTATTCCACATTCTGATCATCATCATTGGTAGTTAGCTATGTTGGAAAAGTGTCTAAACCTTTGAAATAATATAGGTCAGATACAGTAAAAATTGGAGAAATTTCAAGGTTTGGAGGAAGTTCCAACTCATATGCATTTGTAAAAAACTTCCTAAGTACTTTACAGGGTCTAATCTTTTTCAAATTCTGTTTATTATAAGTCCCCCTTGGAAACCTTTATTTCCTAAGATAGGCCATCACTAAATATCCAACCTGAAATTTAACTTCCCTCCTTTTCAAATCAACCTTCTGTTTGTACTTTCCAACACTCTCCTACAATTTATTTCTAACATTATCTTGCAACTCTTCTATGCTTACTCCAAAGTATTCACCATCTGCACTCCTTGATTCACATTTCCCCAAATTCTTGAGTTCATACACTCCCCTTGGATGAATTCCACACACAATCTGAAATGGGATCATACTTGTACTTCTATTAAGTGATCCATTGTAAGCAAACTTGGCTTGAGCAAGAGCTAAATCCCACCATTTTGGATGTTCATAAACAAGACTTCTCCAAATATTTCCCAAGCTCTTGTTTACCACCTCAGTTTGACCATCATTTTGAGGGTCATTAGCAGAACTAAAAAGGAGATTTGTACCCAACTTCTTCCATAGAGTCCTCCAAAAATGACCAACAAATTTGGTGTCCCTATCTGAAACAATCCTCAAAGGCAAACCACACAACCTTACAACTTTTGAGAGAAATAAATTAGCAATATTAGTTGCATCATTAGTCCTTTTACAAGTAATAAAATGATCCATTTTTGGAAACCTATCTACTACTACATAAATAGAATCATTTCCTCTCTAAGTCTTAGGTAAACCCAAAACAAAATCCATATTGATGGAATCCCAAGGTCTGGTTGGGATGGGAAGTGGCTGGTACAGCCTTGTGTTTTGATTCCTCCCCTTTGCATGCTGACATATTCTGCACTTTTCAACAAACTTCTTCACATCCTATTGCATTCCTGGCCAAAAATAAAAAAGCATTTACCTGAGCATATGTTTTGTCTTTCCCAAAGTGACTTGACAATCCTCCACTATGCTTCTCGTTGATTATGTTTTCCGTCATTGAACATTTGGGAATACATACTTTATTGTTCTTGAATAGTGGTTCCTCTTGTAGCATGTAGTCTAGCCATTGGCTTCTGTTGCTTGCAACTGGATTCTCACAAGTTGCATATATATCCTTAAAATCTACATCCTCCTTGTACATGCCAAATAGAGGAAATTTGGGGTCTAAAATGGGGCCTTATAAGAAAACGAGCCATCATATAAGAAAATGAGCCAAGTATAATTTCTTGATGAGTTGGAATTCAAGAACCAATATAATTTCAATAAAATGAGTCAACCATAATGGTTGACTTGAGATATTTGTCATAAGAAACTACTTGAGATATTTGTCATAATAAAACTACTTTTTTTGTTCGTATTTTCAACATATCTACATGTGCTTTTACTCAAATTTCGAGCGGGACCACTTGTTAGATGCGGAATTTAATTCTACATCCAAAGAGTACCCACATTGTATACTTTTGATGGACCCCGCTTCCCCAAAAACAAGAAATACATGAAAAAATGTGATGGTGATGCAGAATTAAATTATGCATCCAACGAGTGCTCTTGCTCGAAATTTGTGTAAAAACACAGGGAGATATGTTGAAAATACGAATAAAAAAATAGTTTTTTTATTTCTTCCTCCAAAATTAATAAATCTTATTTTATTATTTTCCTTAGGAGGCCCATTGTAGACCTCAAATTTCCTCTAATAGGCTAATTAACTCATCAAAACGCAAAGTGTTGACCTTAAATTCTTGCAAAATTAGATTCACCCTACTCAAAGCATCAACAAGTTTATTGGACTTTCCACTTGTATGTTTTATCACAAAGGTAAAGCTTTTGTAAAAACTCTACCCACTTAGCATGTTTCTGGCTCAACTTAGGTTGATTTCTTATGAATTGTAAAGCATGATTGTCAGAATATAGGACAAATTCTTTGGGCATTAAATAGTGTCTCCATTTCTTAAGAGCTTGCACAATTGCATAAAATTCCTTGTCATAGGAAGAATATTTATGTTTTTCCTCATTCAATTTCTCACTGAAATAAGCTATAGGTCTCTATTCTTGGATCAATACAACCCCTATTGTTGTCCCACTAGCATCAGTCTCAACTTGAAAGGTTTTGTTAAAACTTGGTAAGGCCAAAACAGACTTCTCAGAAATCTTCTTCTTCAAAAGTTTAAATTTTCTCTCTGCCACCTCTGTCCATATAAAAGTTATTTCCTTTCCCTTACAATGTCTATTATAGGTGCATAGAATTGACTGAAATTCCTAATGGATTTCTTATAAAAACTTGCAAGTCCATGAAAGCTTCTTACCTCATAAGCACTCCTCGGAGTTGACCAATCTAGGATTTCTTGCACCTTCTATGGATCAATTTTCAGTCCTTCTTCTGAGATCACAAATCCTAAGTAAATTAAATATTTCTTCATAAAACTACACTTCTTCAAATTTAACAGCAGTTTCTCCTTCTATAGGTTATTCAAGACCAATTTGAGGTGTCGCAAATGTTCTTCTTTGCTTTGATTATAAATCAAAATGTCATCAAGGTAAACTATCACAAATTTCCCTATATATTCCTTCAAAACTTCATTCATCAACCTCATAAAAGTTTTTGGGGCATTTGTGAGCCCAAAAGGCATCACCAACCACTCATACAGTCCATTGTTATTCTTAAATGTAGTCTTCCATTCATCCCCTTCTCTGATTCTTATTTGATGGTAACCACTCTTCAAAACTATTTTAGAAAAGTACTTTGACCCACTCAAACAATCCATCAAATCATCAATGCAAGGTAAGGGAAATCCACACATGATAGTGATCTTGTTTATTGCTCTAGAATCAGTGCACATATGCCATCCACCATCCTTCTTTGGACTGAGCATTGTTGGTACTGCACAAGGACTCAAGCTTTCCTTCACCAACCCTTTACATAACAATTCTTGTACCTTCTTTTTGATCTCTTGATTCTCTTGAGTATTCAATATATATGTTTCCTTGCAAGGTAAACTTGCACTAGGTATCAAGTCAATGTGGTGACTGATGCTTCTCACAGGGGGTAAGGAATTTGGTAACTCATTCACAATGATATCAGCAAATTCATCAAGCAAATTTTTAATTTTAGCAGGCAGACTATCTAAGTTTGTGGAAGTCAAAATTACCTTTGGTTTTCCAATGAGAGAAAAGTGTGCTTTCTCTTCCTTCTTGACTTCATCCAGTAGTTCTTTTACACTCATCAACAGAATGTTAGGTCCTGGGTCTTCTTTGGTTGTTTCATCTTTCAAGGGCAGTAGCACATGCTTCCTTCCATTCTTTTCTAAGGAGTAATTGTTCTTTATTCCATCATGAAAATCCTTCCTGTCATAATTCCATGGTCTTCCTAGGAGAATATGGCAAACATCCATGGGAATTATATCACATAACACCGCATATTTGTATGTACCAATTTGTATTTCCACTTTGCACTGCTCATTCACCAAGAGATGATGTCCTTTTTGCAACCAAGATACTTTATAAGAAGTGGGATGTTTCACTTTACATAATCCCAAATTCTCTACCATCTCTGTGGAGACCAAATTGTATGTACTCCCACTGTCAATAATCACCTTACAACACTTTCCCTGAGAATTGCACATAGTCCTGAACAGACTCTTCCTTTGTGTTGGTTCATGAAATTCCTTTTCTACCTTCACTAAAACTCTCTTCATCATTAGAGACTCTCCTAACTTAGGAGGGTTTTCATTCTCTTCTTTCTCATTGGACTCTTCTCGAGCTTCAGCAACATTTGCACTCCTCTGGGTTGTTGATCTATTCCTTGGATAGTCCCAATACATATGTCCAACTTCTCCACATGTATAACATATGTTTTATCTTCCTCTGGTACCAAATCTTCTTCCTATGAATTCTTATTTCTCAGGTGATTGACTATCAGAACTTTCTGCTCCATTTTTAGAGACCTGCAATCTTCCTCCTCTGTCAGGAGGCCCCCTTCCTCTTATTGCACCTTTTCCTCTGCCTCTCTTACTTTTTATTCTTGTCAAATTTTCTTCTACCTTTAAGGCTGCATGATAAGCATCTTCAACAATCCTGAGATTCAACAAGACGATCTCATCTTGTATCTGATACCTCAGCCCGTTCATATATCTTGCCACTCTGCCACGTCTCCTTCTATCTGTCCAACTCTAATCTCAGCCTAAATAATTATTTTGTATACTCTTTGACTGTCATACCCTTTTGTATGAGATTTTGCAATTGTCTAATGAGGGTTAATTGATAATCTTTAGGCATAAATTGAATTTTAATTTTAATTACCATCTTATCCCAATTTTTAATTTTGGACTTACCTTTCCTTTCTCTATGGATCTGCAATTCATCACACCAGATGGTTGCATGTCCCTTTAGTCTGGTTACTACACATTTTACCTTCTTTTTATATTCAATTTCCTCAAAATCAAAGTATTTCTGCATAGAAATTATCCAGTCCACGAGCTCTTCAACATTTAAATTTACCTCATACATGGTAACTTCCACCTTGGGTCTACCACCAGCCTTTACCAACATTCTTAATATCTTAGCTTGTTCAGTAATTTCCTCTGGTTCTTCTTCAGAGGATTCTCCCTCATCACTGATGTCATCAACACTAGGATTCATTCTCTCCATAGCTTCCAATATGGCTCTAAGCTACCTCAATTCCCTTTGTACACCTGCATCTCCTAGTTTTCTTTCTCGACCTGCCCCAACATGAACTCCTCATTTTCATCCTCGTCTTCGTGGCATTTTCCTCTGTATTCTTCTACCTGCTCTGCACTCTGAATACTACCTGCTATGATACCACAATTGATGCAAAAACTATGAACGAATCAAGTGCAAATGATGCAACTTTGCACAAGACAAATGTTCATCCAATTTTTAAATGGTAAAGGGCATCATTATGTGGATGAGAATATACTTTTTGGATCAATTTCTAAGGAAACTTTCACCCACACTTGAATTTCGACCATTCTCATTCAAATACTGGCTTATGCACTGTGGAATAGAAATAATCAATGGTGGGAAACATAGTTGGAATTTTCAACAAAATTTAAGATAATAGGTAGTACAGATTAGGAAGCGGTTAAAGGAAGCGCGGGATAGGAAAAAGAGTTATGTTGATGCACACATATCTAATAGAAGTTATGAGGTAGGGGATCATGTATTTATTCTCATCAGACCAAATAAAAGTACCATTCGGTTTGGAAAGGGGACTAAGTTGTCACCATGCTTCATAGGGCCATTTGAGATTCTTGAGAGAATCAGGCGAGTTTATTATCTCCTTGCGCTGCCATCCCACTTGCATAGAACTCATAATGTATTTCATGTTTCTGTATTACGACATTACATAGCTGATGAAACTCACAAACTTCATTGGAAGGAATTGCATCTCTCGGACGAGGGAGCCTTCATGGTCGAACCATTACATATACTTGATCATAGGGTTCGACAGTTCCATAGTCGCCACGTGGACCAAGTTAAGGTCCAGTGGGACAAGTATATCCCAGGATCTGCTACCTGGGAGGACAGAGAGACCATGCGTTGAGATTTTCCCTCACTATTTTGGTCATAAATTCAGGACGAAGTTTCCCGAAGGGTGGGTTTATGTAACGCCCCATATTTTGACTAGGCATATTTATCAGTTAGACCTACTACACTTTATTTTCTTATTATATGTTGGACTCAGCTCGACCGAGTAAAATTTATTTACAACATGATGGACCCAAGTATACATTATTACCATGTTTATGCTGGCACTATGATTATGATGTTACTATGTTTATGTTGGTACTATGATTATGATGTTACTATGTTTATGTAGTTACTAGGTTGTGATTATCATGAGATTCCTTTCTTTTATGATGACAATATATGTTTAAATGTTTTCATTGATAAAAATGTGAAATATATGATGTGCTACGTGGATACCATCTTATGATGTGATTGATTGAACTATTATATGTCATGTGTACCTGTGATGAATTAATTGTTGCGTGAAATGAAGATGGTGATAATGTGGATCAACTGATGATCAAGTGTAAATGCTTATTATAAATGTTTATTTTGTGAAATACTAACCCACAGGACATGGGGACTATGTGATAGTTGGGCACTTGATATGATACGTGGAATAAGAACTTGTTATGCAGTAAACCTTAGCAACAAAAAGTGTTAATACGATGACACAGTCCGATAATCTCGATAGTATCAGAGTATAGTATGATAAGGGTATAGACCCGGTATGTTGAGATGGATGGATGTATTTCCCACCCTATGTTTATATGATACCCGAGGTCGTGGGAGGGTCATGCTGAGACATGCTCCCCATGCTGTTGTGATGACAATGGTCGGATGCTTGCTAGGAGAGGTTAGGTCTGTTGTTCAGCCTACGCTATCGCTCTCAGGTTTATATGTGGTTAGGTCAGTGAAGCTAACATCCAATTATTTACTAGAAGAGGAAGGACAGGGAGGATGCAGACATAGGTTAGGATGGGAGGATGTGTTAGTTAGTTCTTTTGAGGGTTGGGTGCTCCTTGATACCGAGTTAGTGGTAGTAGGTACCCATCTTTGTATTGATTGGTTAATTTAATAAGAACATAAAGATAAGGATATGAAGTCATATAAGAGATTAACTGTTAAATAACTGAGAATGTTAAAGTAATTATATTATATATATATGCTTGCTCTTCCTGCATGGGGGGATTATTATTGTTAGTTAGAAGGTATGCATAGGCAGGATGGTGTCTGTTTATAGTGCATATCCGACCTGTGCATATGCTGGCCACGCATGCACACCTTGGACATGTACGATAGTACACGTGTACAACATACTTGTCATGCTTGAATAATGGTATAAAACGTCATGTATAAATCAGTTAAGGATATATTAATCAACTTAGGTAATGAATGGTTAAGCTGTTAATGTGTAAAATAAGTGAATTAGTCATTGTATGAAAACATGGTAATAACCAATTAAGATATGTGTCGTCAATGTGAAGTGTTGTAGATGAACATTAACATCGGAGAATTGTATTGTTTAATTGTTAGCCATGATTAATTAACCCATTAAGGGTACCTTGTTTATTAATACAAAGGTACTATGTCAATAAGGAGTTACTTATCAATTAAACGAATAAATGTTGATGTTTTTATTCACCATTAATAATTATTATTGTTGTTATCATCAATTATTGTTGTTGTTGTTGTTGTTGTTAATTAATATTATTATACTATTATTATTATTATTATTATTATTATTAATAATAGTCTAACCATTACCAAAGATCATAAGTGAATGATTTGAATTGTTTAAATAGTAAGTTGTTAAATTATGAAAAGGGGATTGACCGAACATTGTTTAAGAAAATAAAAAGAGATATTAAATATTAAATGTATCAATGGAGTTAAGATAAGATTCATTAAATGTTATATTATTAAATTAATGCCATGAGAGATAGCAGAACCAAATTTGGATATTATAATTTAAAACAAAGGGTTCCACCACTTCGAATTTTGAAAGGTCAATAACATAAATATTAAATTAATATTTTATTTAACCTGTTTAATATTGTAGATGGTGAGTGGATGGCTAATTAACCCACCGCCTCATAAGCAACCGATTCAACCTACTAAGAAATTAATAATAAATGTGTAGTCAACCCACCTAAAATTTTTTATTAACTTGAAGAAGATTGGATTGTTGAAGGAAATAGACAATTAATAAAATAATATTTTATTGTGACTTGTAGGAATAAACAAGTAAAGGAGTCAATGTTCTGGGGGTTTTCATGGGATTGGAAAGGGGCAATGGAGTAAGCCGGAAGGCTTATGGAGGAGGAAATGGTATATAGGTAAGAGCGGATGGGTTAGAAGGGGGTTGGATTTTCTATTGGGAGGAAATTGAGAAGGGAATGATCATTGATCAGAGGAATTGGAACAGAGAAAGTTGCTCTCGGGATTATCGATTTGTGGGCTTGGGAGCTAGGAAATCCATTGATTTCCTAGGGATAGCAAGATAATAGCTAGTCGGCAGGGTGGATTTATCATTCGGTTGCTATGTGAATATACATAATCTACTATAGAATTCCTACTACAATCTAAGGATCCAGGATTCTACTAAGTTGAACTTAGATCAAATGTCGATTATTTATATCCTGAATATGTGCAGAATATCATGTGAAAAGAACAAATTAAAATGAAAAGTCCTAATTTTTTTTTTCAATTTGCAGAGGTGAATATATACATATATATTAAAACCTTATAATACATAGAATGTCTTATGATATGAACATAAACATGAACATAGACATAGTTGATGTTGAGGAAAATAAACGTTTTTTTTATTAAACTCATTTACATAAGAAATACAAACAGAATGAGACCCAGTGCCAAGGAGGGGCACTACGGAGTATAAGCTTTCATTGAAGCAAGGGGTTTAAAGAAAATTGTGTTCCTTCATTCTATAATTTTTTTAACATTCTAACATCTTGTTGGTTTCATTCAATGATACAATATTTTAAATAGGAAAGTAGGAAATATATAGGGCCAAGTATATAGGAGCAAAGGAATTCATCATAGGAATGATACTTGGCTCTTTTTTAAGGGCCAAGTATATAGGAGCAAAGGAATTCATCATGTCTCTTATCACTTATATTTTATGCTTAAGTAGGATAATGGGATTGGCCTCTTGGATAATTATAACTATAAGAATATTTTGGTTTCAGATTATATTTTATGTTTAAGTAGGAGAATGGGATTGGCCTCTTGGATAGTTGTAAATATAGGAAGATTTTGGTTTCAGATTATATGTTTTTAATGTTTATTGTAGTGTTATCAATAAGATACATGGATACATGTGGATAATTTAAAGCTATTGATGAAGCCATAAAATCCCTTCCCTCCACAAAGGTAAGATGGATAGAGATAGATGGATAACCAGATGAGCTCCGATGATTGACCCGACGATTTCCGATGGGCCTAGGCATGTGTTTCTAGCTAGGGATGTGAGTTATGATTTCGGTGATTACAGTGTTTCCATTTATTCACATTGGTTTAATTCTATACTTCTGCATGTAGGTTACCTTCCTTTGGGAGTTCGACCCCATTCACTTGACCAGTCGTTTCTTGGATTTTCCCTTGAACCGACAACCATCACCTACGCATTAATAAAAAAATACAATTGTCGAATGCATGCATTCAACACCATGTAATTTGCCATGCCATCCTCCTGGCCATTATCCACTTTCCTTGGCTTTGCTCCCTACTTCCGCAACACTCCCTGTATTAAATACCAATATTGGTGAGCCTCGAAAAGAGGCCAAATAAGGAGTGAAAACAAGTGATTGGACTAGGTGCAAAACCATACAAAAAAATTAGGTTAAAATACATTGGTCTTCGTGAGAACTAATACATTTTACGGCAAGTCGATTCCTATAGTCCTTGCTGCTTGCAGGTTGGAAGGGACTAATAAAAATAATTTTAAATATTATAATTTAGAATGCCCATTTAATTATGAGTCACTTGGAAAAATTATATGAAAAAAAATAAATGGATGAAAGTAGGTGTGACACCCAGAGTCACTCTGATATTTCATGTTGAATTATTATAAAAATCAATATAGGTAAAATGAGTTTTTAAAAGACATGCATAGACATGTGCTTTGAATAATTATTTGTACATTGAAAACTTTAGACATGTGCTTTATAAATATGGAGTTTTGACATGTGTGTTGAATCATTATGTTTGCAATGAAATTTATCTATTTACTACATTGAAAGATTAATCTTTCTTTAGTAAGTGTGCTTGATTATGCTTCTAGAATCATTATACTTATTAGTGTTTAAATATCACTTATTTTTATGTTTTTATTTGTTTAAATATCACTTACAACTAACATTGTACTTTTTCTTTAGTAATGGATTAATGGTCACTATATCTATTGAGAGGGAGTGTATCCTGGTGTTTGATTTATCATTTATCAACTATTAGTTAGGTTGATCAATGGAGTGTGTAGGTTGAATTGTTTCATATAACATTCCACACATTGTGTCGACCCTACAAAACCAAAAATCGATATATATTCGGCCATACTCATTGCCCTATCTTGAGTCATAGAATCTATTCTCAGATGTAGAAGACTGATGATAAAAGGGGAAAATTGAGCTTCTTACCACCTTCACCACCATCGCCTTCACGCCAATTGTTCTCACTTCCTTCACCACCAATTGAAAATTCCCCACAAATAATTTCATTATTCCTTCTATTGATGGGTGGAATGTGCAAATTGAACTGGATCTTATCGCATTGCACACACTACACTAGCCCTACGAAACCATAAATCAATATATGGTCGGCCATACTCATCGTCCTATCTTGAGGCATAGAATATGTTCCCAGATCTAGAAGACTAACGGAGAAAATGGAAAATCTTGTAGGTAAATTCAAGGTTGCCTTTAATTCTTATATGCTAATAATATAATTAACTAAACCAACCCGGCTTAGAAGTTCTTGCTATGAAATTGTAAATTCCAACAATCAACAACATTCAAAATACATAGAGTAAGCACTAATATACATGTCCAAATGGTCCTTTGTTTTCTTTGTTTGTGACAAAGGACTTTTCAACGAGACTTTGATGTTCCAATTCATTCGCTCGCTCACATCCACCAAACATTCCTCCATTCAGTTCTTACTACTTTTGCCATGCCTTGTCGTTATATATTCAAGGAGAATCCTCATCTTAAGCCTAGTGTAGGTCAATGTTCTATCAAGGTGAGACTATGACAACCATCAATAGGAATGTTTTCGGTTGGGTCAAAAAAGAGGTCTTCCATTTCCAATAAATCTCTTTGTGTTATCGCTTCTTCAATTCAAGCTAAGTTTTGTAATAGAACTCTATTATATTCAGGAAATTATAATAACAAGAACATTTATGAGTCTTTGAAGAACTCTTCCAATCCATAGAAAACTCTTTAATAGGAGATGCTCACAAAACTTGAAGGAAAGGAAAACAACATGACAACCATGGAAACAAAAAATATGAATATGAATGTTATAATTATGTCAATGTGTGGTGTTGTTGATATTCAGTGAGCTACATGATACTTACCCAAAATTACTGTTGTCTCTAATAGAATCAAATAGTATCTAGTGAATCATTGCATCCAGTTCTTTAGTGCATTCTGTTGTCTCCCATGTCTCTATGACTACCAATATCAAGGAATTTGAGTCTTCTTCCTCCCTAAGGTTTTTGGTGCGTACAATATAAATGTAAGGTTTATTCAATTGTTGGGAATTGATTTGCTAACTATGCTTCTTAAACCACCTATGCCTATGTCGATGGTGATTCCACTATAACTACTACTATTATTGGGTCTTAAAGCATCTAAACCATGAGCAGATCCCCTCCCTTTCTTGTTTCTCCATCATTGGTTGAAGGAATGGTGATGGGGGCTTATCTATCTAGGTTAAACCTGCATAAACAATTGAAGATGTCAACTTCATGTATCAAGTTTTGATATTATGACCATTTTATTAGGTCTTGAGCATTTCAAGGCTTGTATATACATCTAATCAAAATGTTGAGAGTGGAAAAGAGTACTTCATTCATTGGGGAAACATATGCATCTTAGAACTATCTCGCAATCCCCATCGGGTATCTACCATCCATCACGCAGTCTGAGGTCCAACCCATGATTTGGAATACATAATGAAACATAAATTCCATATGCAGCAAAAATGCCATTGTCCTCCTTCCTATACACACCCGTATAATGAGAACACTACAACTTCTTCAAGTACTGCTTCTCTAGCATATGAAAATCTGTGGCGCAACAACCCAGCAAGGACAAGGAGTGTCGAACCTGCTCCCTCATCCCATCAAAGCTCAAAATACTTATGGGAACAATTAAGAGGAAGAATGGTGTTGTGGGGTGTGGGCGGAAGGAGAGAATCCATAGAGAAAGATTGATGATCTATGATGGGATTGAGAGAAGAGCAAGTAGATGGAATACAACATGTAATGTAATTCAGCCACTTGTTGGAGTATTTTACAAATGTTACCTACACATTAGAAACAATTTTTTTGATGATGGATAGTGTTCATATCAAGGTGGTTTTTTAGTTTTGATTATCCAATAGTAACAAACATCTCCATCGCACAACAATTCATATGGTCTCATTTACTATGTGGCATGGAAGATATGTGGATGACGACATGAAAATGATATTAATAGCCTCAACATGTGTGCAACAAAGATGCCTCTAGATTTCACCTCCATTAATAGTGGTTTCTTGTCCTCCATAGTTAGCCTTGGTGGAGATGGATGAGACCAAGAGATTTTACTAACACTAGCCTAGATCCATCTAAAATTTGAATCTCCCATGCACTGTGAGGGATCAAATCCCTAGAGGTGAAAACCTTTCTAATTATCTATCTCTTGTTGGATATGTTTAAAATTATTTTACTTTTTAACAATTTAGCATTGTTTTATTCTAAATAGATACTTTAACTATTGTTGGATACCCCCCTCTATATATGGAACCTGTAGGAGGATCATTGGTTATTTTAGTGGCTATCCGACTATTGTGACCATGGAAAATTTTAGCAACTAATCTTATCCCATGGGCTAAATTTAGGGGTTTTAAATTTTTGATGGGATAATTTTTAAGTATTTAACACCCATTATGTATAATTAGCCCATTTTTTATTTATTTATTTATTTTGAATGAATAAGAGGTTAGCCCCATCAAATTTTAAAATGGGAGCCAAGATAAAACAATTTCACCCCTCTAAAAATGGATTTAAGCCTTTGTTCGCCCACGAAAATTTCTAGGCATCTCCCATTTTCTCTCGATTTCTAGAAATGGCAATTGCTAAGGGATATTTTTCCTTCTATCGATCTTGGAAATTGAAGTCGGAGTTACATTCGTCCATATTTTATGGGTCGAATCTCGTTTTTCAAGTTGGTTAATGTCCACATGAGAAGGATAGTTGATATTTACTATTAGGTCTTATAGTGATCCATTTGCATCTAGGAGAGTTCTAAATCCCATCACCTCAAATCTAAATTTTCCCCAAGAAACATGGGATTGTGAAGCTTGCAGTGATCGGCGATGTGACAATAATGGTTTTGTGGGTGTTTGGGGCACCATGCCTGGGGTTTGGGACTTCATTCATAGTTGTGTATTTGGCAATGTAGGGGGACATGACTTTCTAAGGAGAAACTTGCTGAAAGATTCACCAAGACTTCACAAGGTTTTATAATTTAGTGAAATATTCGCCAAGACCTTACAAGGTTTTATAATTTAGTGAAAGATTCTCCAAGATTTTACAAGAATATATAATTCAATGAGAGATTCGCTAAAAATTTATATATACATAATATAACATTGATAAAATAGCCTTTATATTTTCCTATATATCATGTGGATTCTCCAATTTATTATACATAGAAATTTAGGGGGGTTATTAAAATTTTCCTTGGTTGTGACAAAGATCAAACACAGATCTGTTAGTTTCCCTTCACTTGGAAACGATTCCATCTGCAGTTTCTTTGATGGGGCTTCAAAACAGGGTCTATGTGGCGCTAGAGCAGTTGTTTATTCAAGGAAGAGTCATATCATACAACTCAAAATGGGGATTGGCAAGGGAAGCAACACCAAAGCTGTGCTTTTAGATGCTCGTTGTCTTCTTTGGTTTGATTATGTCAGGGGATACTTCTCCATGAACATGTTTGGAGACTCTGTAGTAATAATAAATTGGATGAATCAGAAGTCTAAAATTGACGTGTTTCTACTGGAGCCGTGGCTAGGGGAGGTGAAGCGTCTGATCTCTTCCTTTTCTCATCTAACCTGTCAGCATATTTATCGAGAAGATAATATGGAGGCAGATCGTCTTTCAAGCCATAGGACCTATGGATGGGGTTATTCACCATGTAGAATTTTTGGACAACACCCTGGTTGATCAGGGCTCTATGTGGGCATTATGAATGTCAGGGTTTACATTGTTGAATCATTCTAGATACAATAGTCAATGGATAGTCAGGTAGCTGTATATGAAAATGGTTTCTATTACATGAACATGCCTAGACTATTTGGATTCTCTCATGTATTATCTGTTACTTGATGGGGGATTCATATACTAAGATAAGAGATATTTTTTATGAACTGAAGCTCGGTTGTAACTTTGATTTTCTTTCTGAAAATAACAAGTTGCAAATTTTCTTATCTGAAAAAAGAAAACCATTTAACATTGTATTTCTTTTTAATTTTTCTACATTGTTTTATTTTTATTTTTTTTACATTGTTTTACTTTTTAACTTTTTTACATTGTTTTACTTATTACTATTTCCTTTTCTTTAAGAGTTATTATTAATATTTTAATTAAATTTTATGTCGGCTCAATTATTACTATGTTGGAATGACAACATCTCTCCCATAGTGGTTGGGAACGTTACGTTATGTTACGTAATGTGACTACATATCCCTCCCACTGGGTTGTAGAAGCATCTCTTGGTGCAATTAAAGTCGCCATCATTAGCTCCGCGATATTGGTAAGTCGCCATCACTAGCTCCATAGTGGCTTTCCAATGCAAACAATATATAATAAGATGGGGAAATCAGTGCATAACACACATTAGTTAACCTAGGGGTAGTAGATTCTAAAGTTGAAATAGTGCCACACACTATTCCATTTATAATTGAATAAAAAGATTCTGATCATTTAATACAAAGATTGCGAGTTATGTAGTAACTAATTATTATTATACCATCGCCACTATGGTTAAGATATCTTATTTCCCACTGAACACTAACTATAGCACATACATACGAATAAGGATATCAAGTTCAAAATAGACTTTCTACCAATAATAACCATGTGTTGCACCTCAAATTAGAACAAAAAGATGATATAAACGAATGTTTTTACAATGTAAAGTTGAACAACTGTTGAGCAAACATATGAATTATATACGATCAAGTATATTGTATAGCAGATCTAATATATGTTTTTTTTATTTAATGCTTTGTTTTAATTATATACATACACATATACGTGACATACCTAATATATGTTACTCTCTATTCCTAGTATATATATATATATATATAAACAAAAATCATTTCAACACATTCTTTGTTGCTGAAATTGCAAAATTAATTTAGTTAACTTTTTCTTTCGTTAACATGTTTTTCTAACCTCACTAGGTATTAAGTTTTAGCTATGCAACCTTGTTTAAAAAAAAATTAAAATGTGTATTTATTGGTAATAATGGAAACTGTGTTCACGTTTTACAAATCTCAAACCTGTGTATTTATTTATGTGTATTTATATTTTTTTTTTTTATTAAAATGGTTGATAATATTTCCAAAACCATTAAACTAATGGTTTTTGTTTTTCTATACATCTCTCACCATCTACCTTTTTAGGTTAAGGTGAACGAATGCAAACTTTCATCTCTTTGGAGGATGCTTGGTACGAAATTTCACACTTTCACCCCGAGAAGATGGGCAGCGGGGCACTATATATGTGCATTGCATTTCTTCACCCTTGAGGGGGTATTAGGTAACTATACATGTACATTACATACCTTCACCTTTTGGGAGGGCACCATGTGGTGTGATGTTTCAATCCCCTAAAAGGATGTGTGGTAGCGGTGAAGATGTATATTTATGTATCTAATTTATATGTTTTAGAGAAATCATATTAGATAAAATATTAGGGATTTTACTTTATGAATTTCTGATGTAGCACATGCATTCATAGAATATTAAAAAATATCCTTAATTTCACTAGATATTAAGGATTTCCTCCAAAAAACTTATTTTCACTAGATATTATTGGTATCAATTTTCCATGAAATATTTAGTACCGCTTTGTATTTCTAACCTTAGTATGGTGACATGGCATAAACCTTAAAATCCCTAGAAACCTGAAGGGTGAAATATGAAATCTAAATCAAAGAAAATACTTCAAGATGGGGAACAACCTCCTAAACACAGGTTGGCTTCATACATAGTTGTTCCAATCAAGTTCACACCAAATTCACTCGCAAATCATATCTATTAAGTCACTACTCTGACTCCAAAAACAATTGGATTCACACCACCTTCACACACAAATCATAGTTATTCAAGCTCTAATATGACTTCACACATATTTGGATTCACACAAATTTCAAACATAGAGTACTTATTCAAATCCCTTAACACCCTATTCAACCCCCTATATACATAATTATAAATCTCCTTAATATATATATGTTTTAATATATTAAAAATACCCCTTCACCCTTTATATACTAGGTAATATATTGCTTCCATTTTTTAGAGTATTAAAATCTTAAGTTCATAAGTGATGCAAAAACTATGAACGAATCAAGTACAAATGATGCAACTTTGCACGAGACAAATGTTCATCCAATTTTTAAATGGTAAAGGGCGCCATTATGTGGATGAGAATATACCTTTCGGATTGATTTCTAAGGAAGCTTTCACCCACACTAGAATTTCAACCATTTCCATTCAAATATTGGCTTATCCATTGTGGATTAGAAATAATCAATGGTAGGAAATAGAGTTGGAATTTTCAACAAAATTTACCTACCACAAGGGATCGTGGCCCTCCCTTTGTCGATCCAATGGTGTAAATACAATATGGTGTTGTTTCTCTTTATTAGACTTCGATTGGTGGTTGTCCTTACCTTCTAAACCTCACCAGAGGTATTCCTTTCCATTCTTCTGGCTGTAACATCGTATATGGGTATTGGATGGATGCAATGCACAATCGTTCAAAGGTGAGTTCAGCTACCCACATCAACTTTGAACCAATTGAATGAGAGATATATGAGACAACGTTGCATTTTTTATGACAAACAAAGACCATGCCAACACATAGATTGTAGGTCACCCTAGGTGTATCCAAGCTTATCTAACTCTGCATTTTATGCTTCCTCTATTTGCTTCCACACAGTGCTCACCATGAATCTGAAGGGAAGGGGCATATAAAGTTCAATCCAAGCACCCAGATCTCATGTGTGCAAAGTAACATTCATTTCTAGGTGAAGTGCTATCAATATTGATCTTGATTGATTTGGAATAGAATGAGCATCAACGCCTAGGAAAATCAATGTTGCAGATCGAAGGTAGGGATATCTATCCACTCATTCCTTGTGTATGTTTTTTTATAATATTTTTATTGCTTACTTTTTTTTCAGATACATAGACCTCACCCATCTCGGAGTCAATGTGATAAACAATACTTGGCAAGGAACAACAACTCATTAACCAAGCCAAAGATTAAATGGAAAGATCAACACATGAATGTATTATGGAGCACATGGCATTTGTATGTATTGCATTCAGATCCAGTTTAACCACATAAAAGGTTAACAGAGAGTAAGAATATTATGTTTCTTTTTTATTCCAGCCACATGATTACAATCTTCTATACATATATAAAATGCACTCAAACCCTATCAGATCCAAATAGACAAGATCTTACCTATTAAAAATAGAAAACTCATAACAATTTCACCCTTGATCT
This sequence comes from Larix kaempferi, assembly GCA_027924585.1. Taxonomy (NCBI): domain Eukaryota; kingdom Viridiplantae; phylum Streptophyta; class Pinopsida; order Pinales; family Pinaceae; genus Larix; species Larix kaempferi. Next base: position 1,377,682 of record BSBM01000286.1, read on the forward strand.
AACTTACACAGAGATTCGAGGGTATAGTTGGAAGGTTGCCATTATTACATTCATAACTATTACAAAACAATCCTAATCTATATCAAATCTTCTAGAAGAAACTTCATAACTCCTTTGACACTTAAGAATGACTTCTAAGTCCAATTAGGTTCAATGGTTGGTTCAGATGCTCCTGCATCAGACTCCCGAGGAAGAAAAGAAACCTCTAGTAATTCTTCAGGATCCACATTGTACTTGGAGATTTATGTTGTTGTCATCCAAGTTTCATCTTCGAATGGCTAATGTTTCCATTTGACTAAATACTTAAAATACTCTTTGCCCCTGGTTCTTCTTGAAACTCTTTTATGTAGAATTGCTTCAACTTGCCACTACACTTTCTTGGGAAGCTATTCCCACTATTCCACATTATGATCATCATCATTGGTAGTCATCTATGTTGGAAAAGTGTCTAAACCTTTGAAATAATACAGGTCAGATACAGTAAATATTGGAGAAATTTCAAGGTCTGGAGAAAGTTCCAACTTATATGCATTTGTAGAAAAATTCCAAAGTACTTTACAGTGTCTAATCTTTTTCAAATTCAGTTTATTATAAGTCCCCCTTGGAAACCTTTATTTCCTGAGATAGGCCATCACTAAATATCCAACCTGAAATTTAACTTCCCTCCTTTTCAAATCAGCCTTCTGTTTGTACTTTACAACACTCTTCTACAATTTCTTTTTGACTATATCTTGCAACTCTTCTATGCTTACTGCAAAGTATTCACCATCTGCACTCCTTGATTCCTATTTCCCCATATTCTTGAGTTCATACACTCCCCTTGGATGAATTCCATACACAATCTTAAATGGGCTCATACTTGTACTTCTATTAAGTGAGCCATTGTAAGCAAACTCAGCTTGAGCAAGAGCTAAATCCCACTGTTTTGGATGTTCATAAACAAGACTTCTCAAAATATTTCCCAAGCTCCTGTTTACCACCTCAGTTTGACCATCATTTTGAGGGTGATAAGCATAACTAAAACTTAGATTTGTACCCAAATTCTTCCATAGAGTCCTCCAAAAATGACCAACAAATTTGGTGTTCCCGTTTGAAACAATGCTCAAAGGAAGACCACGCAACCTTAAAAATTACCACCAAATCTTTCTAATACTGCAAAATTATATTTACAATTAATTTGCAATCTCCAACTTGCTGGATGAACCAAAACCCAATTTTCAGCTACAACTGAAGGATGCACCAACACCATGTTTTTGTCAGCTACAATTGACTGGATGCAGCAAGACCCTTAGCAGGCTACAACCTGCCCTAGCACCACCCTTCCACCCTTGTTTGTCTTCTTCAGTCTTCCAGAATTTATTACCTTCAACTCTGGGTCTTCATTGATCTCGGCCTGTTCTTGCTGCTCCTTCAACCTGGACATCCGAGACATTTTATTCTATTTCTATCTTCTTCCTATATATATTCTTCATCTTTTAAACCTTGCATCCTTTCATAAATAATTCATGCCCTTTCATTTTTATGCCTCTTCAAAAAAAAACTCTGATAATTTAATCTTTAATTTTATTACGGAATTTTAATTAATTAGTTAATTAAAACACTTCGGTCATCTTGGTTCTGTTTGCTTCTTCTCCCATGGTAAACCCTCAAGCCTGTGGGCATCATCATCCTTCACCTGCGGGCACACTCCAGTGCTTTGCGAGTTTGTCTTTAATCCCCTGCGGGCTTATGCATCATTTATCTCCCAAGATACCTTTATGCTTCATGCGGGCTTAACCCTAACCCTCTCGGGCATAATAAAGCTCTTGGGAGATTTTTGCTTCAACCCCCTGCGGGCATTTCTAAGCCCCTGCGAGCATAAACAAGCTTTTGCAGGAATGAATCTAAGCTCATGCGGGCTTAATTAAGCCCCTACGGGCATCTGGGTATCCCATAAGCCCTTGCAGGATTAACCTCAGCTCCTTGATCTTTTAAACCCTTTTGCGAGCATTTTATAAGCCTTATGCGGGCATAAATAAGCCCCTTGCGAGAATCTTTAGCCCCCTTATGTGGGCATGTTTATAAGCCTCCTGCGGGCATATTGGAGGCCCCTTGCGGGCATACTACAGCTCCCTTGTGGGCATAACATAGCCCCTGCAGGCATCTTCCTAAGCCTTTGCAGGAATAATATAAGGTGTCTTTCAACCTTATTTTTCACCATTTTTTCAGACCAAGATCTCGCACGTGTGAGCTCCAGAGGAGAATATGAACCCATGACTAGATGACCAGTTCATCAAAGGACAAGACCATGCCAACTGGTGAATTTTATCAGCATAGGGAGACCTCCTTGCAGGCATTTCTAATTGGCCTCTTAGCCAAATTTTTGAATGTGCAAAACAACATTTTTCTTATTTTGGCAGATTGATTTATTTTCCCTCAGGCACTTCTAAATCAACATGAGAGCATGGTCAGGTAGAAAAAACACCAACCTACAAGATGACCATATGGTGCGGGCATTTTCTTTCACCTACAAACTATGGCAGGTATTTTCCAACACTTAGTCATTTTCAAGAATTTCTCCAGAGTTTATCCTAAAACCCTATTTTGGCAGACTTATAACTTTCTCCTCAAACATGCTTAAGGAAAATTGATACCATGACTAGATGGATACTTCAACAAGCTATAGCCCGATATGATGGTGTGGGCATTTTTCTCAAACCATGAATTATGGCGGGCATTCCCTTAGAGCAGTTTTTACTAATTTTACATACTTAGCCAATTTCCAAATTTTCACAAACTTTCCATTCTTTTCCAGAATGATGTCAAATTGAAACACTGACTTAATGATGGCATCAGGACACCATCATGTGTCTTTCTAGCATCATCACATATGCCACATTACTTCCTTTTTTCATTAATGAATAATTTTGTCATCGGTGACAATTATATTCAACAGATGATACAACGTTGTCCACCTAGTTGGTTTTGGTGGTCAACACATGGTAAAACCCCAAATTGGGAAACATCCACTGGAAGAATTGATCTCCTTATTCTTCAAGAAACTTCCACTTTTAAAATATTGAACACCCACACATCACATTCCATATTCACTTCATTTAACAATGACACACAATAATGTGCATACCCTCATGTGTACAAATGAGTCTCCTTCACCTATGTTATATAGCTAGAGGTATGGACAAATCACATCCCATGATACATTTGGGATAAGAAAGAATGGTAATAAGAGAATTTACTTCATGATGGATGTGGAATAACTTATTCTTATAATTAGAGAGTTATGAAGAGTTTTATGCCTTCTTTAGTAGATAGGATCAAATTACACAACCAACAACATTACACTAGTCATAATTACATATTCCAGCATTTCCCCTTAATGATGACTATGGAGAAAGAATCAAATGGAGAAGAAGAAGATTACATTAGAATCCTCCTTGATGACAACATTGATAATTCCCAATAATATTTGAATATGAACACACTTCACTTTATGGATTTGATTAAAATAGTCGCTTCTCACTGCTCATGAAATTGCACTTGAACCAAGTTGTACAATGAAATCTGTAGAGCACCACAATAATGTACAAAATCTTCATATGGCCTATAAAACAGAAAATGTGGGATAAATATTTTCCCACTTCTCTTATATAAAGAATGGTAATAAGATCATTTATTTCATGATCCATGTAAGATGACTCTTTTTTATAATTAGAGAGTTATGAATATTCGTATGTCTTCTTTGATAGATAGGATCATTACACAACCAACAATATCACATTAGTCATCATTACATATTCCAGCATCAATTTTAAACAAGGTTTCCCATATTTCTCATTATTATTTTTTTATATATAAATGTGCTTGAAGAAGGCTATATTATGTTTTGTGTCAATATTTTCATCATGCTCTTTGTACATGATATCATCCCTACGTATCATACCATTGAAGATTTCAAAAATCACCAGGATATTTACACTATGATGAATTCTCTATTAGGGCCTTTTCCTTGGGACCTTCACTAGGAACCTTTATAACATATGTCCAAGTATACCTTATGGATGCTTCCTATATAAATTCCACTTAGCTTCCCATCCATGATAGGGAAAACATATCCACATATATAATATTTTCATTCAACATAAGGGTTGCAACATGCGGTACTTCATTGTCCTCTCCATTAGAAAAGTTCCAACCTCGATACAACCTTATTTTTAACATGAACTTGCGATAATACAAAGAACTGCTCTTACTCTTAAATTCGTCCACAACTAAATCATGTATAATGTATGCTTGTATCACTTCACCTTGTTAGTACTAAGAATTTTCTCCATGTAAAAATACCCCCAAAGTTATTTGGTATGATGTGCATAGTTTAATTCAACCCTCGGGAGATAAATATTAAATGAAAATGAAGCGAATGCCTAAAGCTGACCGGCGGCCAGCGGCCTGGGGCCTAATGATGGGAGCTTAAGAACTAAATTTTTGAGTCGTTAGATCAAAGGATATCCAACGGCCCAAAGATCGGGCATACCCATAAAGTGCAAGAGAAATAAAGACGGGGAGCAAACATCCAAGTTCCTACGGGTGGGAGATAGATCAACAGCCGATATCTAAAACAAACTAAAAAGCTACAACCTCCCCAAAGGGGATATGAGCATGCATTGTCCTCAAAACCATCGAGGACATGTGCTCATGGATTATTGTCCGCCCCTCCTTGAGCACGGTTTTATTTTACCACTCATTTCCAGCTCATTACCACCCAAGGAAACTAGAAGTGGTATCTGCCCATAACTTCACCCAAAGCACTTTACAACTCACCATTCTGACAAGTCACCCCTCTCTCTTCCTTCCATCTATCATATGGGTCCCAATGTTTCCTCCTCGCATCTCCACCTACCATCTGTCATGTGGGTCATGATGTTTCCTCCTCATACCTCCACCTCGAAATCCAACGTGGAAAGTATGTTTCCCCAAACATATAAAAGGATATTCTCTCCATTCTTTTTAAAATATATTTTCTTTGTTAGACTTGAGTGTGCTCCTGACAAACCCAGTGTACCAGGTGAACCATTTGCACGAACCCAACCGGACCATGTCATCATGCAAGCGTTCCGACTCAGCCACCAGTTGTCATCCAGGTATTTTCTATTTCACTGTTATCCAGCACTTCTACTAAAACCCTTTGTTTGCTACCAAATCAGTGAAGCCATAATTTTTGTAAAATTTACCCTAAATTTCACTAAATTTTACCGAACCATTGTGCTCAAGATGGCACCCAAACAAAATTTTAAGCTTCCAAAACCTTGTTTCTTGAGGGAGGAACATGTGTATGATCATGAAGCGAATGTATTTGATACTATCATCACCAATTTTGATCTGAATGAAATCATTAAAGAATCCAAAACCCTAGCCTCCACTGACCAAGACAACCTTAATCTATGGAATTCAAACTTTTCCCGGACTGTTTTCCCTAGATCTGTCGTCTTCACTGAATTCATAGCCTTGTGCTCAAATCACTATTCCCCTACTAAGCAGGAAATCCTTTCCTTTGATATGTCAAAAAACCTATGTTATGTCACTCTAGATGCACTCATACGGATGTTTTACATACCAGACTCTTTAGCCCCTTATCCTTTAAATGACAAATCCCTGGCGAGTGCTTTTCACAGTCTTGGACCCTATGAACATAACCAGTTTTTATACAAGCACTTCGAGCTAGGTATGGCCATACCTATCACCCCTCATCCATATGCCACCACAAGATTTTCTGAAAATTCTTGGAAAGCTATTTCCATTGTCTACACAATTGTGGGATTGGTAGATGATAAGTTAGTCAATGAAGTAATTCTAGGGATTATCCTTAAGCTAACCACAGAAGCTGGTAGGAATTCCCCCCATTTTGACCTCTGTACCCACTTAGCTGGAGTAATACATGAACAATTAGAGGAATTCCTTGCCATTGAGTACTTCAAATCCCCATCTTACCTGTTCTTCATGTTTTTCTACCATAACTTTGAAAGATTTAAACATATTGGTCTGAATACTACTGATGAACAGGGAACACAAATTCTAGTATTTGAATGGATTGATTTAGTCCATATAAGACATGAAAACTCTAATTTCTCAGATTTTACATATAAGTTTATGAGCATTAGATATAGCTTGATTTTTGGTAGCTCACCCCCAAGGATGCTTCCAAAAAAGAAAAAAAAGCATCTACAGTTCACTTCAAGGATTCAAATAGGGAATTGGTTCCTTTATGAACATCACACATTAATCAAGGTTTATGGTTTTGAAGAGGAGTCATACAAACTACCTACTTTTCTAACCCCAAGAATACTTTCCATGGAGTATCTGAGGCAAATATTGACCTCAGATGAGCCACATTTCAAGCATTTTAGGCAACATAGGTCGTTTTTATTGGGCCAAAGGAAGTAGGGCCTCTTATCATAAGAGGACTAAATGCATCTCAATATGTGGAAGAGTACTTAAGTGAACTCAACCTTGAGAAAGATGAGAAGGAAACCTATGACCCACACCATATTATCTCAAAACAAAGGTTGGAGAATAAAAACTCAACATATGCATGTGAAGAAAGACCACTCTGGGAGGAAATAGCTAATAAAGAGACCTAGGAAGAGATCCAAGAAGATCTAAAAATATTTGAAGAGCAAGAAAGACAAGAGCAGCTGATAGAACAGAAAATAATAGCAGAAGAAATTCAAGAGATGGATATTGATCAATTTGAGCAAGGCCCAGACCCTAAAAGGTATAGAAAAACAACTAAAGGAGATGTGAAGGCATTGCTGGAGGTGTCAAAGTTAGTTGAAATTCCAAGGGAGATCACTGAACTGACAGAAAAACCAGAGTTCCCAAGGAGACCTCCCATTCAATATACTAGCTATCCCTCTATTGAGCTCATTGCTATCCAAAAGATATAGGGATCATCATATGGAGAATCAGTTCCTATGAAAACACACCTTCGGACTGGTTACAGAAATATAAGAGAAAGAGATTGAAAATGGTGAAGGATATAAGACAAGAAATCCCAACTACGGGGAGCAGATTAATAATGGTTGTTGATCATCAACAAGACACATTCAGACTTTCTATGCTTGAGACCAAGGTACCCAAACCTATCAAGTTGAGTGATTGGAGAGTTGAGGAACACATTGTCAATTTCAAGGAATTCAGTAAGCTAGATAAATTGGACTTCTACAAGCATACCAGTGACATGATCTGCATAGAGATAGTTAAGTCATAACAAGAGGAAAGAAAACTCAGATTGGGCCTAGAAAAGTTTGGGAAATTATACAAGATGGAGAAGTGGACAACTAGGTAAAAAAAATCACCATAACTTCATTAGAGGAAAAATTGGTGGCATTGGCAGTAGATCCATCAGATGGGTCTCATATCAAATCACTTATTAAGAAAAAGGATAATGGATAGCCAACCTGAAGAAAAAATTGAAAATTCCCAAACCGAGGAGCTAAAGAAGGTACACGAAGAAAAAGATAAAATTTATGCTACCATGACAGAGTACCAGAAATTAGCTTATGAGAAAAGAAAAAATATTGATGGTTTGCATTGGGAAATAGCCAATATGAAGCTGGAAAGAAATAAAATCTCCACTGAAGGAGATACCGGAACATCAACTACTGCAATTCCAGCATAGATTCATCCTACAACATCAACCCCTACAATTCATCAAAAAGTCATCGTACAGTTACAGACAGTCATATTACAACTGTAGGTGTAACAGAAGCGGTAGAGAGCCAACTTACAACATCATATATACCAGAAGCAACATGTGAGTAGCAAGTTGTCCCTACATAGGACATAGATGTAGATGCAATGGAAGAAGACCAATAAAATATGAGGTCAAGTCCTCAACCCATTGAATAGGATAATGACCTGGGTAGCAGGCTCCCTAAGTCTGAAAAGGAGCTTGATACAAAAGACAAGAGGATCCTTGAACTAGAAAATGAAGTCAACAAGAAAGAGGATGATATAATAGACCTAGAGAAAGAAATAGGAGAGATAAAAAATCCAGATAACATCATTACAAATGAATGTTCAATGAGAACATCTTTTGAGGAGAATAACACATGTTTGGGAGAAAATTAGTGAATGGTTCACACAAAGGTGGGATTATTTTGAGGTTATTAAATATGAATTATAAATGGCAACAAAATCTAATACAAAGGTAAAATCAGTAGAAAAATAGTTAGGGACTATGCCCAAACAAGATTCAGAAGTAATAGATTACTTGAGTAGTGGAACCAAAAGACAGTTAACTGAAAAAAGGATTGATAACAGAACTCAAATCATCAAGATAGATAGATCTATTATCATGAAACAAACATTTATGTTCGGAATGAAAGACAATGTTAAACAATTGACTTATGAAATAAATAGCTTTAAATCCTTGTTCAAAGATGTGTCAAATCTGGGAATGCCTTCTCCATGGGATGGAAATGGATATTTGTATCCGAATGACACCTTTAAAGAACATATGAATCAAAATAAAGAATAATTTCCTCTAGAACCATTGGAAGGAGAAACAGAAGGGGAACAAGCAACAAAAAAACTAAAGAAATGTTTTGAAATCTAGGTAGGATTGACAAATATTGCCAAGAGATTGGAGCCAATCTCCTATGAGAAAACAAACAATGCAGAGATATCTTTGGAGTCCCTGAGAGATCATAAACATCCATTGGGGAAGGAGTGGTAGATGGTTATTCAATATCACAAGCATGTGTTTTCACCTAGGACATCAACTACACAACCTTCAGGTCAATCTTCAGGACAACAGTCTAATTATGCAGCAAGTCAACCATCAATACAGGTACCAGGTCAATTTGCAAATCAGCCACCACCTATTTCTTTCATGCCACCTGCAAGACCAGCTAATGTGCAAATGATGTACCAAATGAACCAAGCTGACATTCCTCGAGTAAGGCCAATGGGAAAACCTCCTATCCAACCGAATATTTACATGAGGGGAAAAAAGAAGACTTCCAGCAAGAGGAATTAAAGATGCTAAGTTCATCAAAAAATGTTGGAAAAGACAAGTGTAAAATTATTTTTTGTAAAAAAGTAAATCGATTCTTTTTACAATTATGCTAGGATGTGAAAAATTGAATTTAGTTACTTAGAGACTCTATATAAAGTAGCTTGTACTTAGTCCAAATGGTTAACAATTTTAGGGAGAGAGTATCTCTATCTAGTTTTGTAGAGTCAAGAGACAGAATTTGCCTTGGTAATTTGGATTTGTATGAGATTAAAGATATATCAATGTTTTAGAGATGTGTTTCCCCTATTACGTGAATCCATTGTTACTTCATTTGTGTTTGTATGTAAATATTCATGAGATTAATAGAAGTATGATGCATCAGTTTTGACCTCATTATGGTGTTTATAATGCTTGTGATGGTTGAGAATTAAAAGTTATACTAGAGATTCTTAAAATAGTTTTTCCTCTGTTATTTCTCTTAAATATTTGTATGTTTGTTCAAAGATACAAGGAGTTTCATGTGCATGTTATATACATAAAAATCTGGTTGCATTTCCTTTATTCCTTATGTTTTACTTTACAATTGTGTAAGAATTGTTGAATTCCTCATCATGAGACTCAGTACGTTCATGTACGCTTGGATTCAAGAAATTTGTCCTCGTAGTCACTTCTTGAATAACCCTAGTACATCATCTGTAAAATTCAACCTTATCATTTCCTATATTCCATGACATGTTGTAAATTTCCTCTGCATTGTGTCTTTACAATTGTAAGAGCTTTCCATAATCTTTATCCTTCAATAAATCTCAAGAATGGATTCAAAATACATTTTGCACTAGATATAGCTCTAATATCTTTAAAAATTGAGCTTTTATCATGCCTAGACATACACTATTTCAACCTAGTCTACCTCTGGGACTAACATATACCTTATGGATGCTTCCTATATAAATGCCACTTAGCTTCACATCTATACGAGGGAAAACATATCCACATATATAATATTTTCATTCAACATAAGCGTTGCAACATGCGTAACTTCATTGTCCTCCCCATTAGAAGAGTTCCAACCTTATACAACCTTATTTTTAACATGAACTTGCGATAATACGAAGCACTGCTCTTGCTCTTAAATGTGTCCACAACTAAATCATGTATAATTGCACCGAGAGGAGCGAGGTGCTCTACAACCCAGTATGGGGGAGATGTTGTCACATGTGTAACGTAACACTACATTACCCAAAGTAAAATTTAATTAAAAAATTTATGTCGGCTCATAAAATAAAAAATTATGAAAAGTAATTTAAAAAATCCACGTTGACTTATAAAATAAATGAATAAACTTAAACCCGGATCTATCTAGCAAGAGAGGGATCAAATTTCTTAAATTTAAAATTAAAAAGAAAAAAATTACACCTCAAAAAATTGGATCCCTCTCGATAGATTCGGGTTTAAGATAAATCTATACTAATATATGCGTGTAGCACTTCACTTTGTTATTCTCAACTATTAAAACTGTATAATTTTAAGCTATCCATTTATCCTCCTAGTTAACTTTAACTTCAACTAATTTCAATAAAATTCACCATTTACAAGTTATTATTCACCTTATTGGTCTGGAACATCAAAAAGGTCATCAACGCACTGGTTAATTCAAACCAAATGACTAAGACTGACACCATCCATTTGTTCTCCGTGAAAAAAATTAGAAATCAATTTCATGTTAGCATATTCTTAAGATATCATAAAGAAAAGACGACAATATAACAAATGATAATGAAAGCTTTTAGTGATACTTATCTTTAAATGTGGTGGTAAGATCTTCTTAAGAGATCAAAAATAGAAGATAACAATATAATAAATGATAATGAAAGCTTTTAGTGATACTTATCTGTAAATGTGGTGGCAAGATCTTAAGAGATAAAAAATATAATAAATGATAATGAAAGCTTTTAGTGATACTTATCTTTAGTGATACTTATCTTTAACTTAAGAGATAAAAAAATAGAAGATAACAATATAATAAATGATAATGAAAGCTTTTAGTGATACTTATCTTTAACTTAAGAGATAAAAAATAGAAGATAACAATATAATAAATGATAATGAAAGCTTTTAGTGATACTTATCTTTAACTGTGGTGGTAAGATCTTCTTAAGAGATAAAAAATAGAAGATAACAATATGATAAATGATAATGAGAGATTCAATTATAATTATCTTTATATGTTTGCATGTGGTGGTAAGATCTTAGTAGATTACTTATGTAGGCTACACCGAAGATAACATCTATTTGCTTATTTTCATTTTTCAACAAAGTTATTATTTAGTCATTAGTAATGATAGGTTTTTTTATTGTAATTATTAATTTCAAAATTATGAAGAAAATTTATAAATAATATTTAATTTATTTCAAAAATAAATTATATATATATATATTATAGGATGTAAAAAGAAATTGAAAACCATTATTTATATGGCCATGAGAGAATCATTGTGGACTTTCACAAGACCAAGTTTGTGGAAATAATCCACTAATGTTTAGTGGACCTTCCCTTTGTAGCTTTATATAGGATTTTTTAATGTGATTATCAATTTCAAAATTATTAAAAAAAATTATAAATAATATATAATATAATAATATTAAATAGTTGTTTAATTTCTGGATATAATGTGTGTATATTTAAGAGTCCGATGAGGGAGGATACTCCAATTATCATCAGAGAACATGAGAACTCAATAATAGATAGAGAGATTGAAGATCTTGTGATGAATAAATATTCAAAAAATTATGACCATTATAAATGAAATGGATGGGAGTTCAAAGTTTATTAGAATTTGGTTATGATATGAGAGTAATAATTTAACTAAATAATTAATAAATAAATAAACCAATGAGATATTATAAGCATATGAGTAACTAAAAATAAGTAATTAATAACATGTAAAGAGGAATGGAATATGAAGAGGGATTTATTGAAATTAGTTAGGCAATGATAAAACAAAATAATGTAAAATTGAGAAAATGAAAATATAAAAAGAATTAAAATGTAATAACATATATATAATGAGGGATTTTGGGAGATAATAATGAAAAAAAAAAAATTTAAAAAAATATATCTATATAGATATAGATATAGATATAAATGCAAATGTAAAGAGGAATTTAGGGGAAAAACTAATTAAAATAAGTATAGGTAAATTTTGAAAGTGAAAATGTAAATAAAATTGAAAACATAAAGATATAAGTTCATGGTGATAGAGCAATTGGTAATGAGTAATTAAGATGAAAAATGTTCAAAATCTCGGATAATATTTAAAAAGTGTAATTAAATTAATTAAATTAATTAAATATAATAATTAAATTTGATAACATATAAAAATTTAATAGAATTTAATATAATAATTAAAGTATATAATAAGAAGGAAAAGGGAATTAATGTATATAATTAATTAATAGTAAATAATAATAAATCATAGAAAGAAGAGAATAGAGAGTGTGGGGATGAAAGATAAGACTCCATTCATCATGAAGAGGAGTTATATATGTAAAATATGGAATTGGTGTATTTAATATATAATTAATAATAATATATGCAATTGGTGAAAAATGAAAAATAACTTTTTATAGAGAAAATGGAACAATTATATAATTCAGATATAATGAATGAGAAATTAAAAATATGAAACAAAAGTAATTAAGATATAATGGAAGGAGGATTTAGGAAAATTTTCAAACTAAAGTAAGAATAAGAAAGGGGTATTAATATAAATAATTGAGAAAAAAGAGGAGGGAATAAGATATAAATAAGGCATTAAGCGTTGAAGAGATGATGAATGATGGGCTTCCATGAATGGCTTAATTTGTATCCATCCTCTCTATTAAAATTGTTAGGGTGTTTCTCGATTTCAAGGGCTTCATGGATAAGATGAGATGTGTAATGGAGAACCAGAGCTAAGAGCTTGGTTTGGTCAAAGAAGATCAAATGTTTGGAACTATGAGAATGTTCTGCAATGGATGATTTGGTGATGCGATTATGATTTGTGTCGGCTATGTGCTCTTTCAACCTAGTTTGGATGGCCCTACCTGTTTGACCGATATAGGATTTTCTGCAAGAGCAGGGGATTTGGTAAGCTCCTTGGTTTTGTAAAGGGTCAAATTTGTCCTTAACACTTTTGAAAAGTTGTTTTAGAGTCATATGAGATTTGAAGAGGGTTTTGACCAAACCCTAACAAATTTTGACCTCCCGCCCATCTCATGTCTAACAATCATAATCTTTTGAGTATTTATTCATCACAAGATCCTCAATCTCTCTATCTACTATTAAGCTCTCATGTTCCCTAATGATGGATGGAGTGTCCACCCGAAACGTCGGACTCTCAAATATGCATAGAGTTATATCTAGAAATTAAACCTACAAGATGAACTGTGAAAATCTACATGCTATTATAATATTAAATGTTTAATTTACTTTAAAAATATGTTATTAGGAATATCAATAAGTATATATGTTAATATTATGCATTATTAGGAATACAAATATATGTGTGTGTGGCGGGGGGGACAGGTGCAGGAGGGGGGTTCTTCATTGAGCTCAGAGAAAATACGAAGGAAACCTTCTTCTGGATTCTAGGTAAAGAAACAAACAATATGGATGAATTGCTTGGTCTGCTTCAAGGGTCAATCCTTCTCAACTGGATGGGAATTAAGGATGTCATCATAATAGGAGATTCGAGAATCATAATTAAGGATATGATCTACAGATTACTGCTAAACAACATCAAATTAAGTAGAACTGAGGAAATAGTTTGGAAGAATCTAAAGCGATTGAAAGAAGTTAGCTTCTTTAACGTTCTCATATGCAATAATTATGAGGCGGATAAGTTGGAAGACTTAGCCTCAATGAGACCAAAAGGATTTATTCAATTTACAAATGACAGAAGAAATTATGAACCAATTCCTTAGCAAAGCAAATCAAAGGTATGTCATAGGGGGGGGATTCGCCTAAGCGGGACCAAAACTTCCTTGAACCATATTAGAAATGGACCCAAACAAATGAGGAAAGGTGGTAGTCTTAAAAGACACATACCTTCCCCTCTCGATCTACCATCAAGACAATTGGTGTCTAGACAAAGGATGCATTATGCAAATGGTTTATTAAAAATGTCTTGACTTTCGTATTCATTCTTCCTCTCATTGCTGTAATGTCGATGGGATCGAATTGTATTAGATTGAATGGTGTGGAGGATGTATTAATGGTTCTTTTCCATTCCCACGAGCAAATATCTTTGGACATTATCATGATGGTGCATGTGAACTCACTCGCCAAGGGTGACGGATCACAGAAGTATGATAAGCTGGTTTTAACAATGATGAGAAGTATTTCCATTGGGAGGGGGTGATCCAGGAGGAATTATTGTGCCAAGAGGCTCCAAATGCATAAATTCGCAATGGATTGGGTAGCAGGACAACAGTGAAGGTCCTGAATTTCTACAGAGCTAATGAGTCATTCTAAATGTGTATTTAGGTCCAAAGGGGAGGTTGTGCTCTGGAATTTTCCATCCTTTTTTAAATCATGGACAGTGATACCTGTATTGGTGGAGAGGAGTGTTGTGTTGGGATGAAGGTGATAAATATCTATGCAAGCCACCATCGACTTCGAAGGAAAGTGAGGATGTTGGGACAAGAGGTGAAGATTCGAGACCATTGTTTAGAAAATTGGCTAGACGATGAAGACCAAATCCAAACTATAGAGCAAGGGGATGTGCAGTATCAACTGGCCATTCTTGGGGCCAATTACGAACATCAAAAATCCCATTATGTTGAATTGGAAGCGAAAATATCAAAGCTAAAGGATACTGTGAAGTTGCTCCAACTGAAGTTGAAAGAAAACGAAATGGTGGAAGAATCCTCCTCTTCACCACCATTGCTTAAAATTGAACAACAGGTTCCATGGGACTTCTTATTAATGTTTATGTGCTATCAGTATAGGAAGTTTCTAGGCTAGTATGTTAGAATCTTTAGCTATAATTATTTTTAGATTAAATGTAGGCATAATCAATCCTTTTTTACTTCACAGATAAATAGAGCTCAACTATGTTTTATTTTCAGACCAATGGCCTCTGTATTGGTTTAAACTATGGTATTCTAATGTTTTTGTGCTAAAGATCCTTCCTCTCTTTTTAATATAACAATTATAATCGTTCCTGTAGAAAAACAAATACAATAAAGGTTTCTTATATAATTATCAATTTCAAAATTATAAAAAAACTCATAATAATATATAATATAATAATATTAAATGTTTAATCTACTTTAAAAACATGTTATTAGGAATACCAATAATTATATATATAATATGTTATTAAGAATATAAATAATTATTAGATATATATATATATGAAGTAAAACATTTTGAAAACCAATATTTATATGACCTTGAGAGAATCATTTTGGAAACTCATAAAGTATGAAGTAAAACATTTTTGAAAACTCGTAAATAATATAATAATATTAAATGTTTAATTTACTTTAAAAATATGTTATTAAGAATACACTAGGTTTTAGTCTGAATCTGGTAATTTTTTTTTGTAAAATCTAAATTTGTATGTGTTTAAATTGTATTTTTGAATTTATAAATAGAATCAACATCCTCAAATATCCCATGACGTCCAAATTATGCAATTTTCATGGCTAATATATATAAATCTAATATTTTTAAAGATTTCCAACAAGAATAAGAAAAATATTAAACGAAAAATATGATTGAAAAAAGTTAAAAACATAAAATAGTTAGACTACACCATAATTATATACATATAATACATTATTGAGAATACAAATATATATATATATGAAGGAGACTTCTCTCTATTGGAGGTCGACTTATTCTGGTCAAGGCTGTTCTGACTAGCATTCCTATTTACTGGTTATCTTTGTTTAAATTGCCTAAATCGATTCTCAAGCAACTAAATAGGCTTTGCTCTAATTTTCTTTGGTCAGGTGGGTTGGACCGCAGAGGTATAATAATGGCAAAGTGGGATTATGTCACTACTCCTAAGAAAAGTGGTGGCTGGGGGATTAAAAATTTGGATATCTTTGGAAAGGTTCTTAAGCTGAAGAGCCTTTGGAGAGGTATGTGGGGCAATACACTGTGGTCTCAGGTATTAAAAGTGAAATATATTAAGTCAATGTGGTGGACTGGATCAAGAAACCAATTAAGAATACTTGGAATTCTTCTGTTATTTGGAAGGGCTTTATGCAGGTTTTTCACTGGATTAGTAGTGAACTGTCTTGGCAGATTGGTAATGGTCAGAAAATTCAAGTTGGTGTAGATCGAATTTTGGGACTTGATGACGATTTCAAGCTGTCAGAGGAAATTCTCAAATTTCTTAGGGATAGAAATTTCACTACTCTGGATCGAATGAGAAATTATGTCTCTTTTCATAATGATTCTTATTGGTTAAAGGGTGTTGATTTGGGTTTAGTGGGCTGTTATGAAAGAGAATGGGATTTGTTCTTTTCCCGGTTGAACACTAGTGGGTGTAGACTCACGTCCCAAAGAGATGTATTGAAATGGGATGGGAATCCTATTTCTGGTGAGGTGACTACCAAATCAGCCTACAATTACATTATATCCAACAGGAATTTTAGCCTGCAACATTGTTGGTTCAAGAAGCTGTGGAGATGGAAGAGACCTACTAAGATCAAATGTTTTGGGTTGTTTGCTTTCAAAGAAAAACTGAAAACATGGGATAATTTGGCTTGTATGGGATGGATTGGGCCTAACAGGCGCTCCTTATGTAAATCTAAGGCAGAATCTACCCAACACATCCTGGTTCATTGCAGGTATACTAGAGAAATTTGGGAACAGGTTTGTATTGTTCTGGACATAAATATGCTTTGGGGAAGGGAGTCTTTCGAAGTTGCCTTTCTCAATTGGTTCAAGGAGTGCAGGTCTCACCCTGTGTTACCACTATTTATTTCATGGGTAGTTTGGTATATCAGAAATAAAACAGTTTTCGAAGATATGACTCCTTTGGTAACTAATGGTGTCAAGCAAATTCTCTCTCTTTATAAATCCATTTTTAAAGGCAAGAAACCATCTGTGGTTAGAAAGATTGGTGCTTTTGAGACTATTTTTAATTGCCCAGTTGTCTTCTTTGATGGCGCGGCTCAAGGTGGACTCTGTGCTATTGGGGGAGCTATCTTTCTTAATGGATCTCATCATTACATGCTAAAAATGAATTGTGGCTTGGGAACAAATGCACTGTGGTGTGTTTTAAAGGTTGCAAAGATATTTGGTATTGATGATCTGAAAGTCTATGGCGATTCAAGGGTCACAATTAAATGGGCACAAGGTGAATGTGATCTTAAAGTATTAGCTCTAGTCCATTGGTGCCATGGAATCATATCTGAGATACAGGGATTCAGGAAGATATCATTTCAACACATTTATAGACAACACAATTCGCTGGCTGATAAATTGTCTAAACAAGCTTTGTTGGGTGATATTGGGGTTTTAGTTTGGGAAGAATTACAGCATTCACAGATTCAGAATTTTGGGATTCTGAACTTATTTGAGTAATTATGATGTATATCTAAAAATTGTTGTTAGCTTTTTGGTTTTTTTGAGGTTTTGGCGATTTGACTGACATCCTGCGTGACGATCAGTGAATCTTTTTGTTAAAGTTGATGATAGCTTGGGGTTTTGTTGGACAAAAGTGGCTAAAGAAATCTTATGAATTGTAAGCTTATTTGCATGTACCTTTTGATTCTATGGAATAACATTGGTATGCTTTTTCTTGCTAGAAAAAAATATAAATATATGAAATAAAACATTTTTGAAAACTTATATGACTTATATACCTATAATACATTATTAAATATATATATATATATGAAAGTAAAACATTTTTGAAAACTTATATGACCTTGAGAGAATCATTTTGAACTTTTGAACTTTCAAAAGACCAAGTTTGTGGAATTAATCCCCTATTGTTGGGCCTCCCTTTTGGGCCCACTCATGCCCACCCACAATGCTTTCTTCTTCAGCCACTACATGTCATGTAGTAAACCATTCTTGGTCAACAACATCTTAATCAACAATATGGACTAGTACACAAACTATTCCCTAGATTTGCCAATCAATATCAAGTACAAACTTTGGATTGTATCTCAATAAATATCACGGTCCAAGTTACATAAATGTTCCACTTAGGGTGGTGTTGGAAAAGAATTTACATGTTCATAAACATCATCAAAGACAACACACCAATGAATGTAAAACAAGTAATTACTTAATCAAATACAATAATATAAAAGGAAAGATCACTTAAGTGCTTTCCTTATTTCTGGAAAAACGCATAGTGGTCGCACCACAACATCATATCATCATTGTCCACACTCCACTGGAGATAAGTGTCACGCAGCATTAAAAAAATCCAAAAAATCATGATTAAATGCTTAAAGGACTATTCTAACCAGTCAATCATAATTAGATGTCACATATTTTTGGATGTGGTCAAGGTTCATAGTTATATTTTTAATGTTGTTAAGTGGATTTTTTTTTTTAACATGATAATTTATTTTAGTTATAATTCTATGTGGCGAGGCAAAATTTTATGGTAAAAAAATATCTTTAACTTTTTAAATTTATTTTATATTTATAATATAATTATTATTTTGAAAAAATATTAATAAAAAGAAATTTTACTTCACCTAAAAATAAATCAACCATCACCAAAATATATTTATTTTTAACTTATTTAATTAATTAATAATTAAACCATATTTATTTTTAACTCATTTAATTAGTTAATAATTAAATCATCATAATATTTAATATTATGTATTCCTTAATAATTAAGTGAACAAAATAACAATTTAGTTTTTTTTCCAAAAAAAAATCACAATTCAAAAAACTCTGAACTATATTATTCATTTAACATAAATGCCATACACGTCATCATCATCATTGAAAGTCTTACATAAATAAATCCAAAAGTTACTGTGTGCAAATGCATAGCTACGTTACTGCTCACAAGTATGAGCAAACAAAACTACAAATTAACGATCTAGTTATTTAAACACTTTTTCCTATTTTGAAATTTCAAACAAGGAAAACCAATATAATTTTTTTAATAAATGGTTTGATTTTTTTACTATTAGTTAAAAAAAAAAGTATTTTCATTTTTAATGAATTTGGAATCACCTACCACCCATTGCAATTAGTCAATAACCCCACCTCTCTTTCTCTCTCTATATATAATGATAATATGTTAGGGTGTTGTTAGTTGTAATGATCAAATCTATCAAATAAAGGAAAACTAACTCTTTATATTATAAAAAGGACTTATCCCACATACATAGCATAATAAACTCTCTTATTACTATTCTTTATATAAGGGAAGTGGAAAACCATTTATCTCACATGTATTACGAGATGTAAATCTTCCATATGTCTAGCTATATAATAGATGTGAAGAAGACTATTTCAAGGTATGTTGTTGAAATATCAAATACACATGATATTATTGTGTCATTGTGACATGAAGAGAAGATGGAGTGTAATATAATGCTTATGTGAGGATGACATTTATTATAAGAGTGGAGATTTCTTAAGAATAAAGAACACCAACCTTCCAATGGATATTTCCTCATTTGGGGTTTTACCACGTATATATGGTGTATTGTCTATTTTTCTCTTTTGTTTTACTTACTATTTGCTTATTTGTTGCTTGTATGGATAGAATGATAGACTAGTAGATTCTTTCTATTGATTTGCATGTTAGCAAAGTTATTGATGTATGTTTATGCATATTTTTCAATAATATAACATGGTATCAAAGTTTGTTACTATGGCTCTACCTTCTTCCGTAATTTTTGTTATTGAAACAAAAAATCAAGAACTAGGCTCTTCAATTTTTGGGCGGCCCTCCATATCTAGTATATTGTACATTAGATCTTGGTAACCCTTGTGATTTTTCTTTAGATTTGGGCATTTTTCTACATATTTGAGAATATTTTCTCAAAACCCTAACCCTCACCATATTTGGGTTATGGTTGTGTGACTGTCTTCTAGACACATTTCATGGTTTATAGCCTATGCAAGGAATTTATATATACCATGAGGTGTACTGCAGATTTCTTTCATCATTCACCTTGGTTCAGGTGCAATTAGATAATTCAATAAGAAACAGTCGTTGCATCTTTCAGCTTGGTTGTGATGACTGTCTACTAGAAACGTCGTTCTATAGGCCATTTGATATTTTTGTACACTCAATGTAATCTTCAACATAGTTCTTTCATCATTAAACCTAGTTCAGGTGCTATCTTCATCAAATTCACGAGGCAAAGTGTGTTCATATTCACATCTTAATTGGAATTCTGAAAGTTGTTATCAAGGGGGTGTTAATGTAATTCCATATTCCTCCATTATGTATTCTTTCTCTCTAGTCATCATTAAGGTAGAATGTTTGAATATGTAATTATGACTAGTGTGGTATTGAGAAATATGCATTAACATATAACAATGGATTACTAACATAATAACTAGAATAAACTAGTTTAATCTCCTTTCAACACAAGCATCATATAATCAATAACATATGAAAAAAAGAAAGATAAAGAGAACAAGAGATAACCAATTTTACATGGTAAAACCCCAAATTTGGAAACATCCACTAGAAGAATTGATCTCGTTATTCTTCAAGAAACTTCCACTTTTAAAATATTGAGCACCCACACATCACATTCCATCTTCGCTTCATTTAATAATCACACACAATAATGTCCATACCCTCATGTGTACAAATGATTCTCCTTCACCTTTATTATATAGCTAGAGGTATGGACAAATCACATCCCATAATACATTTGGGATAAGAAAGAATGGTAATAAGAGAATTTACTTCATGATGCAAGTGGAATAGCTTATTTTTATAATTAGAGAGTTATGAAGAGTTTTATGTCTTCTTTGGTAGATAGGATCATTACACAACCAACAACATCGCACTAGTCATAATTACACATTCCAACATTCCCCCTTAATGATGACTATGCAGAAAGAATCAAATGGAGAAGAAGGAGATTACATTAACATCCTCCTTGATGACAACATTGAGAATTCCCAATAAGATGCGAATATGGACACACTTCACCTTATGGATTTCATGAAAATAATAGTCACTTCTCACTAATCATGAAATTGCACTTGAACTAAGTTGTACGATGAACTCTGTAGAGAACCACAATAATGTACAAAAACATCATATGGCCTACAAAACAGAAAATGTGGGATAAATATTTTCCCACTTCTCTTATATAAAGAATGGTGATAAGATAATTTATTTCATGATGCATGTGGGATGACTCTTTTTTATAATTAGAGAGTTATGAAGATTCGTATGTCTTCTTTGATAGATAGGACCATTACACAACCAACAATATCACATTAATCATCATTACATATTCCGACATCAATTTTAAACAAGGTTGCCCATATTTCTCATTATTATTTTTTATATATAAATGTGCTTGAAGAAGGTTGTATTATGTTTTGTGTCAATATTTTCATCATGCTCTTTGTGCATGATATCATCCCTATGTATCATACCATTGAATTTTTTTAAAAATCACCAGGATATTTACACTATGATGAATTCTCTATTAGGGCCTTTTCCCCGGGACCTTCACTAGGAACCTTTATAACATATGTCCAAGTATACCTTATGGATGCTTCCTATATAAATTCCACTTAGCTTCACATCTATGCTAGGGAAAACATATCCACATATATAATATTTGCATTCAACATAAGGGTTGCAACATACGGTACTTCATTGTCCTCTCCATTAGAAAAGTTCCAACCTTGATACAACCTTATTTTTAACATGAACTTGCGATAATACAAAGCACTGCTCTTAATCTTAAATTTGTCCACAACTAAATCATGTATAATGTATGCTTGTAACACTTCACCTTGTTAGTACTAATATTTTTCTCCTTGTAAAAATACCCCCCAAAGTTATTTGGTATGATGTGCATAGTTTAATTCATCCCTCGGGAGATCAAGATTAAATGAAAATGAAGCAGATGCCTAAAGGTGACCAGTGGCCAACGACCTAGGGCCTAATGATGGGTGTTTAAGAACTAAATTTGTTGATTCATTAGATCAAAGGAGATCCGACGGCCCAGAGATCGGGCATGCCCATAAAGTGAAAGAGAATTAAGGATGGAGAGTGAATGTGCAAGTTCCTACAGGGGTGAGATAGATCAACGGATGATATCTAAAACAAGCCTATAAGTTGCAACCTTGAGTGTGCATTGTCCTCAAAAAAATCGAGGACATGTGCTCATGGATGATTGACCGTGCCTACTTGAGCGTGGTTTTCTTTTACCACTCATTTCAAATGCATTACCACCCGGGGAAACCAGAAGTGGTATCGGCCCATAAATTCACCCAAAGCACTTTACAGCTCACCATTCTGACAAGTCACCCCCTCTCTTTGCCTACCATCTATCATATGGGTCATGATTTTTACTCCTCGCCTCTCCACCTGCCATCTTTCATGCGGGTCCGGATGTTTCCTCCTCATACCTCCACCTCGAAATCCAATGTGGAAAGTATGTTTCCCCAAACATATAAAAGGATATTCTCACTATTCTTTTTAAAATATATAATTTGTTAGACTTGAGCATGCTCCTGAAAAACCCAGTGTACCAAGTCAACCATTTGCACGAACCCAACCGGTCCATGTCAACATCCAAGAGTTCTGACTCAGCCACCATTTTTTATCCAGGTATTTTCTCTTTTACTGTTATCCAGCACTTCTGCTAAAACCCTTTTTCTGCTACCAAATAAATGAAGCCATAATTTTTGTAAAATTTACCTGTTGGCTGCTTTTTGGACAGACCCGGGTTTTAATGAAGCGCGGCAACAAAACCCGTTGGCGCACTGGCCCTCTCGGCAACGAACTGCGCGGCAGCTCGAGGTCTCACCCGAAGTGGCTATGGGGGGCTAAGGAATCAGGTTTCCTTAACCTAGGCGACACGGAGATTGCTCTTTCGTCCTTGACGATTCCTCTAAGGCGACGGTCTGACCCCTCTTCAGACCTATGAGCGCAACAGCTCTCAAGCTCCTGCTCAGCAGCCTAGCTGCGCGGTACTTTCCCTCCTGCGCTAGGACCAATAATCCTCTGCGCGGATATTCTATACGTAGTTTCACTTGCGAGCTCGTCGCAGCAACAGGTTCTCCTATCGCAACGGCGACGTCGTCTTACCAATACCTTCTACTCTTAACGATTATAGTTCTTAAGGAAGCTTTACTGATTTACTCGACACATTCATAAAGATAATGCAATATTTCTGTATTTACCGTTAGTAAGCTAAAACAGGTAATCATCTCTATCACAACATCATAATAGCGAGAAATATGAAGTCCACCTCCACGGGGAAAACCACGTCCACGGGAGTATCTTGTATTAACCAGAAAATGATAGACTTATACAATATGCTGCGCACACATCTGCAGCCTTAGATCTTTCCAGGAAACTCCACGCACACAGCTGGGATCCCTTCTCTCGATCTATTCTCTTCCTCTCCAGAGATTACAATAGTTCAGACGTCGCCTCGGACTGTCTGCAACTCAAGGATTAGCTTCACTGCTAACCCGCTTACTGACTAGTTAGCTATCTGTCTAACCAACTGACTCTCTAACTCACTAACTAACATCTACCCATTACAATTATTCATATATATAGGTGGCCATGGCGGTCGCACCTTTACAAAACTGTGGGCCTTTCCCAGCAGTAATCCCCAAAAACCCTAACCACGCACATGGCTAGGTGTACTGTAGGCACCGCTTGCAGTCATGTCACCGCTTCTTGCAGGCTCCATGAATTCCGGCGCAGCTTACGGGTATGGATGCCTCGTCCTTTGCCTTCAATGCTTTGATCCGTTGCTCTTCCTTGATCCGAGCAACCATAACTTCTGTACTTAGCTTTAAATGAGGGTAGCTGAGCCCTCTACTCCATTGCTTCATTGATTATGGTAGCTGAGCTTTCCACTCTGCTACCTTCATTCCCTTCTGACGTGCGCGCGAGCTCCGCGATTCCCGGTCCGTGATCTGCGCTGAGCTCCTCCATCTGGCACCGTACTGCGCACCGTCTTCTTCTGTCCCCAAAATTGGCGCTTATTCAAAACTTAGCACTCTTCCATACTTATGCTTTTTCCTCAAAATTCGCAGCTTTTACCATAGCTGCGGCCTTGGCTCCAACAGGCCCCTAACACTTACTTGTGGCTCGCCCTCGATCCACTCGCACTAGCGTGTGGTCGCTTTACTTGCGCATCTGCTTTTGCTTGGATCTGCGCGAATGTTTTCTTCCACTGCGCAATAGCGTGGTCCAATTCATCGACACATTCCACAGCAGTCTGCACCGTTTCTGCAGTGGCTTCTTCTTTAGTGATGGCATCAATCACCTCTTGAGATTCAGCAATCTCTTTGATTTTTTCCTCGACTTGACCAACGATATCAGCATACTCATCCATAAATGGCTTAATGTTGTTGGTGAGCTTCTCATCTTCAGTTCTGAGCTTGTGCAGTTGCTGTTGCATTCTGCGCACTTCACTCATTTTCTTCATTTTTGGTAAGCCTGTTAAGGCCTTAGCTTCTTCAGTCAGAACAGTTAGGGACTGTTCTGTGGCTTGCACCTGTTCCAAAAGACCAACTTTAAAAGGGAGCTTCTCAAGCTCCGTCCAAGCTTCCATAGCTTGGCTCATCAGGTTCTCGGCTTCCTGTATTCTGTCTTTCATCTGTGTGGAAGCTCTGCTCAGCGCTTCAAATTGTACATGCGCATCATCTGTAAACTGCGCGGCAACACGGGCTTCTAGCTCCGCGATTTGGGTTCTATGGCCCTCAGCCATAGCAACTATTTCATGCTCTAGGGTTTTCACCCTTCCTCCAATAATTTGAACTTTCTCAACCAGAGGGAGGTCTGGTTGAATCTCGCAAGCCGACAACTCCTGGGCAATCTCATCCACTGCGTTTCTGATGCCGATGTCTTGCGCCTCATAAAGTGCAAGTTTCTCGGAGATATTCCTATGGCTTGCCTTCATCTCTATCTCCTGCGATTGCAGTCGTTGATTGTCCTGGAATGTAGAGAGCTCTCTAGGTCTCAACTCAAGAGAAACTTTCTCGTGCACTAGCTGTAGAGTCTCTATAGGAATTAGAGACAAATTTATTTCAACGGGCCCAACGGCGCTTACCTGTAGTGCAGCGAGAGGATCCGGAAGTGTCATGCTCGTAGGCGGAATATGCACGACAGTATGCCTTTCTATGAGTTCTTCAACTCGCTCAGTACTTGGAATTTCTTGTGGCGCCTGCGAAGTAGATGCTGGCGCATGAGTCTGCGAAATCCTTCCTGCGAGACCTTTTATTTCCACAAACTGCAGGTCTAGAGCACTTCTGATGTGAGCGTGCGTGTTCCGCAGATCGCGAAATTGCTCTTTCAGATACTGGTCGATCAATATACACAGTGGGTCTAGTATCTGCTAACTTGGCTATCCAAGCATGTAACTCAAGTGCAAATGTGACAAAGAAAATTTCATGAAGGTCAGTATAGATATACTTCTGCAACCATTCTTCTGGCTGGAGTCTAGAGCTTTTATTTTCTTGTTCAGCGAACTCTTTAGCCTTTAAATCGAACCACTCCTGAATTTCTGTAGTTGTAGGATTCCAGTAACACATTTGTTAGCTGAGCAACAGAACCATTTGTTGGCTCCAGCAACAGTCTTCTTCGTCGCAAAAATAGCAAGTCTCACAGTAACAAGTTACAAGACAATGGAACCATTCGTTGGCTCCCTTCTTTCTCTGGATTTCGCCTCAATCTCGTGTGTCGCTGAAATAACAAGTCTCATTCACGCGGTAATGGAACCATTTGTTGGCTATTTTTTGGACAGACCCGGGTTTTAATGAAGCGCAGCAACAAAACCCCTTGGCGCACTGGCCCTCTCGGCAACGAGCTGCGCGGCAGCTCGAGGTCTCACCCGAAGTGGCTATGGGGGGCTAAGGAATCAGGTTTCCTTAACCTAGGCGACACGGAGATTGCTCTTTCGTCCTTGACGATTCCTCTAAGGTGACGGTCTGACCCCTCTTCAGACCTATGAGCGCAACAGCTCTCAAGCTCCTGCTCAGCAGCCTAGCTGTGCGGTACTTTCCCTCCTGCGCTAGGACCAATAATCCTCTGCGCGGATATTCTATACGTAGTTTCACTTGCGAGCTCGTCGCAGCAACAGGTTCTCCTATCGCAACGGCGACATCGTCTTACCAATACCTTCTACTCTTAATGATTATAGTTCTTAAGGAAGCTTTACTGATTTACTCGACACATTCATAAAGATAATGCAATATTTCTGTATTTACCGTTAGTAAGCTAAAACAGGTAATCATCTCTATCACAACATCATAATAGCGAGAAATATGAAGTCCACCTCCACGGGGAAAACCACGTCCACGGGAGTATCTTGTATTAACCAGAAAATGATAGACTTATACAATATGTTGCGCACACAGCTGCAGCCTTAGATCTTTCCAGGAAACTCCACGCACACAGCTGGGAGCCCTTCTCTCGATCTATTCTCTTCCTCTCCAGAGATTACAATAGTCCAGACGTCGCCTCGGACTGTCTGCAACTCAAGGATTAGCTTCACTGCTAACCCGCTTACTGACCAGTTAGCTATCTGTCTAACCAACTGACTCTCTAACTCACTAACTAACATCTACCCATTACAATTGTTCATATATATAGGTGGCCATGGCGGTCGCACCTTTACAAAACTGTGGGCCTTTCCCAGCAGTAATCCCCAAAAACCCTAACCACGCACATGGCTAGGTGTACTGTAGGCGCCGCTTGCAGTCATGTCGCCGCTTCCTGCAGGCTCCATGAATTCCGGCGCAGCTTATGGGTATGGATGCCTCGTCCTTCGCCTTCAATGCTTTGGTCCGTTGCTCTTCCTTGATCCGAGCAACCATAACTTCTGTACTTAGCTTTAAATGAGGGTAGCTGAGCCCTCTACTCCATTGCTTCATTGATTATGGTAGCTGAGCTTTCCACTCTGCTACCTTCATTCCCTTCTGACGTGCGCGCGAGCTCCGCGATTCCCGGTCCGTGATCTGCGCTGAGCTCCTCCATCTGGCACCGTACTGTGCACCGTCTTCTTCTGTCCCCAAAATTGGCGCTTATTCAAAACTTAGCACTCTTCCATACTTGTGCTTTTTCCTCAAAATTCGCAGCTTTTACCATAGCTGCGGCCTTGGCTCCAACATTACCCTAAATTTCACTAAATTTTATCGAACCATTCTACTCAAGATGGCACCCAAACCCAATTTTAAGCTTCCAAAACCTTCTTTCTCGAGGAAGGAACATTTGTATGATGACGAAGTGAACGTATTGGATACTATCATCACCAATTTTGATCTGAACGAAATCATTAAAGAATCCAAAACCCTAGCCTTCGTTGACCAAGACAACCTTAATCTACGGAATTCAAACTTTTCTCGGACTTTTCCCTAGATCTTTCATCTTCCCTGAATTCATAACCTGGTGCTCAAAGAATTATTCCCCTACTAAATGGGAAATCCTTTCCTCTGATCTGTCAGAAAACCTATGTTATGTCACTCCAAATGCACTCATACAAATGTTTTGCATACCAGACACTTTAGCCCCTTATCCTTTAAATGAAAAATCCCTGGAGAGTGTTTTTCATAGTCTCAGACCCTATGAAAATCACCAGTTTTTATACAAGAACTTAGAGCTAGGTATGGCCATACCTACAACCCCTCCTCCATATGCCACCACAAGCTTTTATGAAAACTCTCAGAAACTTATTTCCATTATCTGCACAATTGTCGGAGTGGAAGATGATAAGTCATTCAATGAAGTAATTCTAGGGATTCTCCTTAAGCTAACCACAGAAGCCGGTAGGAATTCCCCCCATTTTGACCTATGTACCCACTTAACTATAGTAATCCATGAACAATTAGAGGAACTCCCTGCCATTGAGTACTTCAAATTCCCATCTTACTTGTTCTTCATGTTTTTCTACCATAACTTTGAAAGCTTTAAACATCTTGTTCTGAAGACTACTGATGAACAGGGAACACAAATTCTAGTATATGAATGGACTAATTTAGTCCTTAGAAGAGATGACAACTCTAATTTCTCAGAGTTTACAGATAAGGTTATGAGCATTACATATAGCTTGATTTTTGGCAGCTCACCACCAAGGATGCTTCCAGAAAACAAAAACCATCTATAGTTCACTTCAGAGATTCAAATAGGGGATTGGTTCCTTTATTAATATCACACATTAATCAGGGTTTATGGTTTTGAAGAGGATCCATACAAACTACCTACTTTTCTAACCCCGAGAATATTTTCCATGGAGTATGTGAGGTAAAGATTGACCTCAGATGAGCTACATTTCAGGAATTTTAGGCAACATAGGTCATTTTTATTACCAAAGGAAGTAGGGCCTCTTATCATAAGAGGACTAAATGCATCTCATATGTGGAAGAGTACTTAAGTGAACTCAACCTTGAGAAATATGAGAAGGAATCCTATGACCCACACTAGCTTATCTCAAAACAAAGGATGGAGAATAAAAACTCAACATTTGCATGTGAAGCAAGACCACTCTGGGAGAAAATAGCTAATAAAGAGACCTAGGAAGAGGTCCAAGAAGCTCTAAAAATATTTGAAGAGAAAGAAAGACAAGAGCAGCTGATAGGACATAAAAGAATAGTAGAAGAAATTCAAGATATGGATATTGATCAAGCTAAGCACGGCCCATACCCTAAAAGCTCTAGAACAACAACTAAAGGAGATGAGTAAGCATTGCTGGAGGTGTCAGAGCTAGTTGAAATTCTGAGGGAGATCATTGAACTGACAGAAAAAACCAGAGTTCCCAAGGAGACCTCCCATTCCATATACTACCTATCCCTCTATTGATTTCAATGTTATCTAGAAGATACAGGGATCATCATCGGGAGAACCAGTTCCTGTAAAACAAAAAACAAACCTTCAGACTAGTTACAGAAATATAAGAGAAAAGAGATTGAAAATGGTGAAGGACATAAGACAAGAAATCCCAACTGTGGAGAGGATATTAATAATGGTTGTTGGTCATCAACAAGACACATTCAAGTTTTCTATGCTTGAGCCCACGGTACCCAAACCTATCAAGTGGAGTGATTAGAGAGCTAAGGAACACATTGTCAATTTCAAGGAATTCAGTAAGCTAGATAAATTGGACTTCTACAAGCATACCAATGACATGATCTGCATAAATATAGTTAATTCAGAACAAGAGGAAGGAAAACTCAGATTGGGCCTAGAAAATATTGAGAAACTATACAAGTTGGAGAAGTGGACAACTAGGGAAAAACAAATCACCATAACTTCATTTAAGGCAAAATTGGTGGCATTGGCAGTAGATCCATCAAATGGGTCTCATATCAAATTACCTATTGAGGAAAAGGATAATGAGATAGCCAACCTGAAGAAAATTTTGAAAATTCCCAAATCGAGGAGCTAAAGAAGGTACAAGAATAAAAAGAGAAAATTTATGCTACCATGATAGAGTACCAGAAATTAGCTAATGAGAAAAGAAAAAAGATTGATGATTTGCATTGGAAAATAGCCAATATGAAGTTGGAAATAAATAAAATCTCCACTGAGAGATATTGGAACATCAACTCCTACAATTCCAGTAGAGAGTCATCCTACACCATCAACCCCTACAATTCCTACAGAAAGTCATCCTACAGTTACAGACAGTCATCTTACAACAGCAGGTGTAACAGAAGCGATAGAGAGTCAACTTACAATAGCATATATAGCAGAAGCAACATGTGAGCTGCAAGTTGTCCCTCCATAGGACACAGATGTAGATGCAATGGACAAATACCAAGAAAATCTGAGGTCAAGTCCTCAACCCATTGAAGCAGATAATGACCTAGGTAGCAAGCTCGGTAAGGCTGAAAAGGAGCTTGAGACAAAATACAAGAGGATCCTTGAACTAGAAAATGAGGTCAGCAAGAAAGAGGATTATATAATAGACCTAGAGAAATAAATAGGAGAGTTAAAAATCCAGATAACCTCATTACAAATGAATGTTCAAGGAGAACAACTTTTGAGGAGAATAACATAGCATGTTTGGGAGAAAATTAGTGACTGGTTCACACAAAGGTGGGATTATTTTGAGGTTATTCAATATGAATTAGAAATGGAAATAGAAGCTAATACAAAGGTCAAATCAGTAGAAAAGCATTTGGGGACTATGCCCAAACAAGCTTCAGAAGTAATAGATTACTTGAGTAGTTGAACCAAAAGACAGTTAACTGAAAAAAGGATTGATAACAGAACTCAAATCATCAAGATAGCTAGATCTATTATCATGAAACAAACATTTATGTTTAGAATGAAAGACAATGTTAAACAATTGACTTATGAAATAAATAGCTTTAAATCCTTGTTCAAAGATGTGTTGAATCTAGGAATGCCTTCTCCATGGGATGGCAATGGAGATTCGTATCCCAATGACACCTTTAAAGAACATATGAATCAAAATAAAGAATAATTTCCTCTAGAACCATTAGAAGGAGAAATACAAGGGCAACAGGTAGTAGAAATACTAAAGAACTGTTTTTAAATCTAGGTAGGATTGAGAAATATTTCCAAGAGATTGGGGCTAATCTCCTATGAGAAAACAAACAATGCTGAGATATATTTTGAGTCCCTGAGAGCTCATAATATCCATTGGGGAAGGAGTGGTAGATGGTTACTCAATATCACAAGCATGTGTTTCCACCTAGGACATAAACTGCACAACCTTCAGGTCAATCTGCAAGCCAACAGTTTAATTAGGTAGCAAGTCAACCATCAATATAGGTACCAGGTCAATTTGCAAATCAGCCACCACCTATTTCTTTCATGCCACCTGTAGGACAAGTTAATGTGCAAATTATGTACCAAATGAACCAATCTTACATTCCTCAAGTAAGGCCAATGGGACAACCTCCTAGCCAACCGAATATTTACATGAAGGGCAAAAAGAAGACTTCCAACAAGAGGAATTAAAGATGCCAAGTTCAACAAAAAATGTTGGAAAAGACAAGTGTAAAAGTATTTTTTGTAAAAAAGTAAATCGAGTCTTTTACAATTATGTTAGGATGTAAATAAATGAATTCAACTACTTAGAGACTCTATATAAAGTAGCTTGTACTTAGTCCAAACGGATGACAATTTTAGGGAGAGAGTATCTCTATCTAGTTTTGTAGAGTCAAGAGACATAATTTTCCTTGGTAATTTGGCTTTGTATGAGATTAAAGATATAACAATGTTTTAGAGATGTGTTTCCCCTATTAAGTGAATCCATTATTACTTCATTTGTGTCTTTATGTAAATATTCATGAGATTAATAGAAGTATGATGCATCAGTTTTGACCTCATTATGGTGTCTATAATGCTTGTGATGGTTGAGAATTAAAATTTATACTAGAGATTCTTGAAATTGTTTTTCCTTTGTTATTTCTCTTAAAATTGTTTTTCCTTTTTTATTTCTCTTAAATATTTTATGTTTGTTCAGAGTTACAAGGATTTTCATGTGCATGTTATATAAAGAGTTTCATGTGCATGTTATATACATAAAAATCTGGCTGCATTTCCTTTATTCCTTATGTTTTACTTTACAATTGTGTAAGAATTGTTGAATTCCTCACCATGAGGTTCAGTACGTTCATGTACGCTTCCGATTCAAGAAATTTGTCCTCGTAGTCACTTCTTGGATAACCCTAGTATATCATCTGTAAAATTCAACCTCATCATTTCCTATATTATATGACATGTTGTAAATTACCTCTGCATTGTGTCTTTACAATTGTAAGAGCTGTCCATAATCTTTATCCTTCAAGAAATCTCAAGAATGGATTCAAAATACATTTTGCACTAGATATAACTCTAATATATTTAAAAATTGAGCTTTTATCATGCCTAGGCATACACTATTTCAACCTAGTCTACCTCTGGGACTAAGATATACCTTATGGATGATTCCTATATAAATGCCACTTAGCTTCACATCCATATGAGGGAAAACATATCCACATATATAATATTTGCATTCAACATAAGGGTTGCAACATGTGGTACTTCATTGTCCTCTCCATTAGAAAAGTTCCAACCTTGATACAACCTTATTTTTAACATGAACTTGCGATAATACGAAGCATTGCTCTTGCTCTTAAATTTGTCCACAACTAAATCATGTATAATTTCACCGAGAGGAGCGAGGTGCTTTACAACCCAGTATGGGGGAGATGTTGTCACATACGTAACGTAACACTACATTACCAAAAGTAAAATTTAATTAAAAAATTTATGTCGGCTCATAAAATAAAAAAAATTATGAAAAGTAATTTAAAAAATCCATGTTGGCCTATAAAATAAAATAAATAAAAAAACTTAAACCAGGATCTATCAAGAAAGAGAGGGATCAAATTTCTTAAGTTTAAAATTAAAAAGAAAAAACTTACACCGCAAGAAATTAGATCCCTCTCGGTGCTTGATAAATCCGAGTTTAAAATGGATCTATACTGGTGTATGCTTGTAGCACTTCACCTTGTTATTCTCAACCATTAAAAGTGTGATCATTTTAGGCTATCCATTTATCCTCCTGGTTAACTTTAATTCCAACTAATTTCAATGAAACTCACCATTTACAAGTTATTATTCTTTTTTTTTTCAGTGGAAAAATCACCTTCCTGCTATTCTGAAGGAATCAAAGAAAGCTAATCAATACTTAGGGGCTCAACAAGAACATCATGTCACTTACAAGATTTGAACCTAGATGGGGAGGGTAACAATCATTCTTCCCAAATTACATCCAATGGATTTTTACAAGTTATTATTCACCTTATTGGTCTGAACAATCAAAAAGGTCATCAATGCACTGGTTAATTTCAAACCAAATAACTAAGACTGACACCATCCATTTGTTCTCTATGAAAAAAATTAGAAATCAATTTCATGTTAACATATTCTTAAGATATCATAAAGAAAAGACGGCAATATAATAAATGATAATGAAAGCTTTTGGTGATACTTATCTTTAAATGTGGTGGTAAGATCTTCTTAAGAGATAAAAAATAGAAGATAACAATATAATAAATGATAATGATAAGAGATTCAATTATAATTATCTTTATATGTTTGCATGTGGTGGTAAGATCTTAGTAGATTACTTAGGTGGGCTACACCGAAGACAACATCTATTTACTCATTTTCATTTTTCAACAAAGTTATTATTTAGTCATTATTAATGATACGTTTTTTTATTGTAATTATTAATTTCAAAATTATGAAGAAAAATCATAAATAATATATAATATTAAATATTTAATTTACTTTATATATATTATAGAGATGTAAAAAAATTGAAAACCAATATTTATATGGCCTTGAGAGAATCATTGTGGACTTTCACAGGACCAAGTTTGTGGAAATAATCCACTAATGTTTTGTGGACCTTCCCTTTGTAGCTTCATATAAGTTTTTTAATGTGATTATCAATTTCAAAATTATTTGGATATAATGTGTGTATATTTAAGAGTATGATGTTTTGGGTGGACACTCTATTCATCATTAGAGAACATGAGAGCTCAATAATAAATAGAGAGATTGGGGATTTTGTGATGAATAAATACTCAAAATATTATAACCGTTATTAAAATGTGGTTATGATATGGAAGTAATAATTTAACTAAATAATTAATAAATAAATAAACTAATGAGATCTTGTAAACATATGAGTAACTAAAAATAAGTATTTAATAACATGTAAAGAGGAATGGAATATGAAGGGGGATTTATTGAAATTAGTTAGAGAATGATAAAACAAAATAATGTAAAATTGAGAAAATGAAAATATAAAATAATATAAAAAGAATTAAAATGTAATTAAATATATATAATAAGGGGTTTTGGGAGATAATAATGAAAATAAAAGTAAAAATTATATATATATATATATATATATATATAATGCAAGAGAAATTTAGGAGAAAAACTAATTAAAATAAGTATAGGTAAATTTTGAAATTGAAAATATAAATATATAAGTTCATGGTGATAGAGTAATTGGTAATGAGTAATGAAAATTTTTAAATGGAAGGTCACAAACTCAAATATCCGTGGATACTAACTTAAAAATTTAAACAAACAAACAAACATAAATATATAATAACTAGACTCAGAAAACACCTATCCATGTAATTAAATTAAATATAATAATTAAAACTGATAACATATTCAAATTTAATAGAATTTAAAATAATAATTATATTATATAAAAAAAAGTTAAAGGGAATTAAGGTATATAATTAATCAATAGAAAATAATAATAAATCATAGAAAGAAGAGAATAGAGAGTGGGGGATGAAAGATAAGACTCCATTAATCATGAAGATGACATTAATCATGAAGATGAGTTTTTTCAATGTAATCATGAAGATGAGTTATATATGTAAAATATGGAATTGGTGTATTTATTATATAGTTAATAAGATATGTAATTCCAAAAAAATGAAAAATAACTTTTTATAGAGAAAATAGAACAATTATATAATTCATATATAATGAATGAGAAATTAAAAATATGAAACAAAAGTAATTAAAATATAATGGAAGGAGGATTTAGAGAATTTTTTCAAACTAAAATGAGAATAAGAGATGGGTATTAATATAAATAGTTGATAAAAAAAGAGGAGGGAATAAGATATAAATAAGGCATTAAGCGTTGAAGAGATGATGAATGATGGGCTTCCATGAATGGCTTAGTCTGTATCCATCCTCTCTATTAAAATTGATAGGGTGTTGCTCAATTTCAAGGGCTTCATGGATAAGATGAGATCTGTAATGGAGAACCGGAGCTAAGAGCTTGGTTTGGTCAAAGAAGATCAAATATTTGGAATTGTGAGAATATTCTGCAATGGATGATTTGGTGATGTAATTATGATTTGTGTCGGCTATGTGCTCTTTCAACCTAGTTTGGATGGCCCTACCTGTTTGACCGATATAGGATTTTCTGCAAGAGCAAGGGATTTGGTAATCTCCTTGGTTGTGTAAAGGGTCAAATTTGTCCTTAACACTTTTGAAAAGTTGTTTTAGAGTCGTATGAGGTTCAAAGAGGGTTTTGACCAAACCTTAACAAATTTTGACCTCCCACCCATCTCATTTCTAACAGTCATAATATTTTGAGTATTTATTCATCATAAGATCCTCAAACTCTCTATCTACTATTAATCTCTCATGTTCCCTGATGATGGATGGGGTGTCCACCTGAAACGTCGGACTCTCAAATATGCAGAGAGTTATATCTAGAAATTAAACCTACATGATGAACTGTGAAAATCTACATGCTATTATAATATTAAATGTTTAATTTACTTTAAAAATATGTTATTAGGAATATCAATAAATATATATGTTAATATTATGCATTATTAGGAATACAGATATATGTGTGTGTGGCAGGGGGGGGAGACAAGTGCAGGAGGGGGGGTTCCTCATTGACCTCAGAGGAAATACGAAGGAAACATTCTTCTGGATTCTAGGTAAAGAAACAAACAATATGGATGGATTGCTTGGTCTACTTCAAGGGTAAATCCTTCTCAACTGGATGGGAATTAGGGAATTCATCATAATAGGAGATTCGAGAATCATAAGTAAGGCTATGATCTACATATTACTGCTAAACAACATCAAATTAAGTAGAACCTAGGAAAGAGTTTGGAAGAATCTAAAGCGATTGAAAGAAGTGAGCTTCTTTCACGTTCTTAGATGCAATAATTATGAGGAGATAAGTTGTAAGACTTAGCCTCAATGAGACCAAAAGGATTTATTCAATTTACAAATGACAGAAGAAATTATAAACCAATTCCTTAGCAAAGAAAATTAAAGGTATGTCATACGTGTGGGGATTGGCCTAAGCGGGACCAAAAATTCCTTGAACTATATTAGAAATGGATCCAAACAAATGAGGAAAGGTGGTAGTCTTAAAATCCACATACCTTCCCCTATCGATCTACCATCAAGACAATTGGTGTCTAGTCAAAGGATGCATCATGCAAATGGTTTATTAAATGTCCTGACTTTCATATTCATTCTCCCTCTCGTTGGTGTAATGTCGATGGGATCGAATTTTATTAGATTGAATGGTCTGGAGGGTGTATTAATGGTTCTTTTCCATTCCCACGAGCAAATATCTTTAGACATTATCATGATGGTGCATGTGAACTCACTCACCAAGGGTGACAGATCACTGAAGTATGATAGGATGGTTTTAGAAATGATGAGATGTATTTCCATTGGCAGGGGGTGATCCAGGAGGAATTATTGTGCGAAGAGGCTCCAAATGCATAAGTTCATGGTGGATTAATGGGTAGTAGGCTTACAGTGAAGGTCATGAATTTCTATAGAGCTAATGAGTCATTCTAAATGTATATTCAGGTCTGAAGGGGAGGTCATGCTCTGGGCCTTTTCCATCCTTTTTGCAATCATGGACAGTGATACCTGGATTGGTGGAGAGGAGCGTTGTGTTGGGATCAAGGTGAGAAATATCTATGCAAGCCACCATCAACTTCAAAGGAAAAGGAGGTTGTTGGGCCAAGAGGTGAAGAGCCGAGATCGTTGTTTAGAAAATTGGCTAGACGATGAAGACCAAATCCAAACTATTGAGCAAGGGGATGTGCAGTATCAACTAGCCATTCTTAGGGCCAATTACGAACATCAACAAGCCCATTATGTTGAACTAGAAGCAAAAATATCAAAGCTAGAGGCTACTGTGAAGTTGCTCCAATTGAAGTTGAAAGAAAAGGAAATGGTGAAGAATCCTCCTCTTGACCACCATTACCTAAAATTGAACATCAGGTTCCATGGGACTTCTTATTAATGTTTATGTGCTATCAGTATAGGAAGTTTCTAGGCCAATATGTTAGAATTTTTACCTATAAGTATTTTCAGGTTAAATGTAGGCATAATTAGTCCTTTTTTGCTTCACAGATAAATAGAGCTCAGCTATTTTTTATTTTCAAACCAATGGCCTCTGTACTAGTTTAAACTATAGTATTCTGATGTATTTTGTGCTAAAAGTCCTCCCTCTCTTTATAATATAATAATTATAATCGTTCCTATAAAAAAACAAATACTATATATTATTGGTAAAGGTTTCTTATATAATTAGCCATTTCAAAATTATCAAAGAAAACTCATAAATAATATATAATATAATAATATTTAATGTTTGATCTACTTTAAAAACATGTTATTAGGAATACTAATAATTATATATATAATACATTATTAAGAATACAAATAATTATTATTATTATATATATATGTGTGAAGTAAAACATTTTTGAAAACCAATATTTATATGAATTTGAGAGAATCATTTTGGAAACTCATAAAGTATGAAGTAAAACATTTTTGAAAACTCATAAAATAATATAATAATATTAAATGTTTAATTTACTTTAAAAATATGTTATTAAGAATACGGTAGATTTTTTAGTCGAAATCTGGTCTTTTTTTTTGGTAAAATCCAAATTTCTATGTGTTTAAATTGTATTTTTGAATCCATAAATAGATTCAACACACTCAAATACCCCATGATATCCAAATTATGCAATTTCCAAGGCTAATATATAATTCTACGATTTTTAAAGATTTCCAACAAAAATACAAAAAATATTAGACAAAAAATATAATCGAAAAAGATCAAAAACTTAAAATAATTAAACTACACCATAATTATATACATATAATACATTATTAAAAATACAAATATATATATATATATATATATATATATATATGAAGTAAAACATTTTTGAAAACTTATATATATGTATATAATTATATACATATAATACATTATTAAGACTACAAATATATATATATATATATATATATATATGAAGTAAAACATTTTTGAAAACTTATATAACTTATATATATAATACATTATTAAGAATACATAAATATATATATAAAAGTAAAACATTTTTGAAAACTTATATGACCTTGAGAGAATCATTTTGAACTTTCAAAAGACCAAGTTTGTGGAATTAATCCCCTATTGTTGGGCCTCCCTTTTGGGCCCACTCATGCCCACCCACAATGCTTTCTTCTTAAGCCACTACATGTAATGTAGTAAACCATTCTTAGTCAACAACATCTTAATCAACAATATGGACTAGTACACAAACTATTCCCTAGATTTGCCAATCAATATCAAGTACAAACTTTGGATTGTATCTCAATAAATATCACTGTCCAAGTTACATAAATGTTCCACTTAGGGTGGTGTTGGAAAAGAATTTACATGTTCATAAACATCATCAAAGACAACACACCAATGAATGTAAAACAAGTAATTATTTAATCAAATACAAAAATACAATAATATAAGGAAAGATCAGTTCAGTGCTTTCCTTATTTACTTAATCAAATACAATAACATAAGGAAAGATCAGTTCAGTGCTTTCCTTATTTCTGGAAACACGCATAGTAGTCGCACCACAATATCACATCATCATGGTCCACACTCCACTTGAGATAAGTGTCACGCAGCATTAAAAAAAATCCAAAAAATCATGATTGAATGGTTTAAAGGACTATTCTAACCACTCAATCATAATTAGATGTCACATATTTTTGGATGTGGTCAAGGTTAATAGTTATATTTTTAATGTTGTTAAGTGGAATTATTTTTTAACATGATAATTTTTTTAGTTATAATTCTATGTGGCGAGGCAAAATTTTGCTTGTAAATTTTTATTTTTATCTCTTTTTATTTATTTTATATTTATAACATAATTATTATTTTAAAAAATATTAATAAAAAGAAACTTTACTTCACCTAAAAATAAATCAACCACCACCAAAATTAATAATTGAACCATATTTATTTTTAACTCCTTTAATTAGTTAATAATTGACATCATAATATTGTGTATTCGTTAACATTGAAGTAGACAAAATAACAATTTAGTTTTTTTCCAATGAACACTTTTTCCTATTTTGAAATTTCAAATAAGGAAAACCAATATAATTTTTTTTAATAAATGGTTTGATTTTTTTACTATTGGTTAAAAAAATGTATTTTCATTTTTAATGAATTTGGAATCACTTATCACTTTTTTTTCATTGTAATTAGTTAATAACCCCTCTCTCTCTATATATATATATAAAAAATGATGACATGGTATGGTGTTGTTAGTGTGTAATGATCAAATCTATCAAAGAAAGGAAAACTAACTCTCTATATTATAAAAAGGAGTTATCCCACATACATAGCATAATAAACTCTCTTATTACCATTCTTTATATAAGGGAAGTGGAAAACCATTTATTCACATGTATTATGAGATGTAAATCTTCCATATGTCTAGCTATATAATAGATGTGAAGCAGACTATTTCAAGGTATGTTATTGAAATATCAAATACACATGATATTATTGTGTCATTGTGACATGAAGAGAAGATGGAGTGTGATGTAATGCTTATGTGAGGATGTCATTTATTATAAGAGTGGAGATTTCTTAAGAATAAAGAAGACCAACCTTCCTATGGATATTTCCTCATTTGGGGTTTTACCACGTATATATGGTGTATTGTCTATTTTTCTCTTTTCTTTTACTTACTATTTGCTTATTTGTTGCTTGTATCGATAGAATGATACACTAGTAGATTTTTTCTATTGATTTGCATGTTAGCAAAGTTATTGATGTATGTTTATGCATATTTTTCAATAATATAACCTGGTATCAGAGTTTGTTACTACGACTCTACCTTCTTCAGTAATTTTTGTTATTAAAACAAAAAATCAAGAACCAAGCTCTTCAATTTTTTTTGAGCCCTCCATATCTAGTATATTTTACATTAGATCTTGGCAACCCTTGTGATTTTTATGTAGATTTCAATCTAAACAATGACTACATCCACACAATTCCAGTTTCTGGCAGTTTTTTGGAGCCCACGTGCCTTGTCCACTAGGAAAGTACATGGTCCCTGTTACCCATGTGCCTTGGCCACTAGCTAAATGCGTGGGCCCTATTTTTCAACAAAATTTCACTCAAACCTGAATTTTTTGTTGTTTATTTCATGGGTTTGTAGATCCGCCAAGAAGCTATTGTAGGGTTTTTTCATTTGTGAGAAACTTCAGTTTATTTCACTATTATCTTCTAGTTTTTTTCCCTCGAAAAAAAATTTCATAATTTTATTTCTCAAAATGATTACAATATAGTTACATTTGCAGATATATGTTGTGCATATATTCATTCTGAATATGTCTTCTACTTGTGCAAAGCTTACAAAATATATTCAAAAGAATAGACTCTGTCAATGGATCGAGTCTCATTCCTTACATCTTCAAAAAATTTGTCTTGATGATTTCCATCGCATATTTCCTAACCAGTAAAGGATGCACTTAATACATCATTCCCTGTACAAAAAATTTGTTTTATATCCCCTTCTTCAAACAATTGCTAATTTAAAATGATCTGATATGAGACTCTTTGAGTCTACTCTATGAATACTTTCCCAATATCATTCTTACAATACCAAAGTATGATAATATCGTTGATATATTGTAAACAAACATGAACATATTGATATTCCTTTCAATGCTTTATGGATCTTCTGCTACTT
This sequence comes from Larix kaempferi, assembly GCA_027924585.1. NCBI lineage: Eukaryota > Viridiplantae > Streptophyta > Pinopsida > Pinales > Pinaceae > Larix > Larix kaempferi. The sequence continues at coordinate 1,418,469 of BSBM01000286.1, forward strand.
CACATGCTTCCATAAATGGCCTTTGGTAGTATTGGAAGAATTGTTCCCTCCTATGCTTAGTTATTTTAAGTTGGCCTTTATCCCTCTGAAATCATTCGTTAGATAAGGATTACGCAGTTCGGTTCATCTCCCTATAGACAAGAAGACATGAGAAAGAGTTAAGATTTTGAATAAGTTCATGTATCTCTTCTAGCAGTGGGATAAGACAGATATTTGAACAACACTGAATTTGTTTCACCCCAATTGATGACCAACATGGAATCACCAAACAACTAAAGGTTTTAGTAACCTTTCTCGACAACAAAGAGGAGATGTATTTTTAAGAAAATAATTCTACATAATTATTTGATCCTTCACCAAAACCCATAGATAATTTGAAAGACCGTGAGTTGGAAAGATAGAGTACAACACCACCCACCACAATGAGAGTGATCCTATTGGGATGCCCCATCAAAGAAATCCCACGGGAAATCCTTTTTTATAACTTCTTCTTTGATCACTCAAGTCGGTGCCTCACCTCTCCCTTGGGAGAAGAAAGATAGAATGTTTAAACTATTTATGGAAGCCATTTCTGGAACACAAATTTTCTCTTGAAAAAACTGCATTGTTTCTCACAATCAAAAATCCACAACAAATGACCAAAGGGAGGGTAATAAATTACCGGTGCGAAGAGAAGGACAACCAATCCCGAATCGCCTCTTTAATTGAGGGTCCAATCCAATTGGATTTTGTCCCTAGTAATTTCGAGCACTATAACCATACTTGTTTCGAAAAGGAACACTGGATCAATAGCTGAGAAATGAATTCCTCATCTGATTTTATAGAGTGTACCCCAATTCGTCCCTTCAAAACATCTTTTCTGGAGGATATCCCACGTTGGAACTTTTTTCTCTAAGGAACACCACATCAACAAGAAAGACTTTTGGTGGGCACTTGAATTTCCACACTTTCTTCCACCACCATTTTGGTTCTTTGTTGAGATTGTCTAAATTGAGTTGGATATATCCCATCTTTGGAGTGCAATTTCCCATTAGAACCAAGTCCCATATTAGTTCATCTTCCTTGTCTCTGATCCTTACATGACCATCTCTGAGAGCCTCATGAAAATTGTTCCACGTGTCTTCTTCTTCATTTTCTAGCCCCAAAGAGTGGAAAAATCAACCATCCTTGTCTCCATAAATTAGTGGTTCGCGGATTTGTCACTTGATTTAAAGTATGATAGCCTATATCATGCAACTTATCTAGCATGAATGGAGGGAACAAATGTATTCCTCCGCACCCTGGACAAGAGTCCAATCCTATTCGAACTTTATTTCCTTTACTAATATGCCATGCCAAACCTATACCAATGAGATCAAAGGAATTAATGACATCTTGCGACACAACTAATTCATTTGTCCTTTTTTTGTTTGGATTTCTTACCCAATCTAAAATGGAGTTTGGGGTTATGTGATTTTGGCTGACTCTAATAGGCTAAAGAATCTGAGTACTAAGGAGCCTCCATCCACATTTTCAAGAAGAGCCTTGATAACAGGAAAATGTTCTTAAGGCCCCCAACCTCGAAATATTTTGGAGTAGCAATTCTCTCCCATTTGACCCATGACATAACTAACTGGTCCTTATTTCCACTCCATAGGAACTAGAAGCACATCCTCCTTTGCCATCTCCAAGATCCATTTTGGTATCCATGCCAATAACATCCAATAAACTGGGATAGCTTCAAGAACTGATTTAAACCTAGACTAGTCTACTATCCCTTAAATCCATTTCAAACTCCATATATGAATTCACTTTTCAAGTTTGGTAATCAACCACATCCAACCCCTCTTTTGATATTTTTTTGGTTTCGGGTGGAAACCCAGATATTTTAATCCTTCAACCAGGTTGATCTCTAGATATGCAAATAATTCCTTATAATAACATACTTCATTTACATTCATAATTATGCAATATATGGTGGAAATTTGAAAATTTATCTGCATACATGTCTCCTGACAGAAGATATCCAATATTTTTGCAAGTAACTCAGCATCCCTTCTCGAGTCATCATAGAATAATAAGATGTCATCCACAAATAATAGGTGTCTGATATAAAGAGCTTACGTGGTCTTTATTCCTTTAATGGATCCCATCCTGATAGCTTCCTCCAACAGTCTGCTAAGGCCTTCCGCCACCAGCAGGAAGAGAAGAGGTAATAGGGGCACCCTTATTGAAGGCCTCTCTCAAGTTTAAACAATGGGAATGCAGATCCATTAATGATCACTGCAAAAGACATAGTATAAATGCAACTCATAACCCATTGAATAAAAGGCAGTTCAAATCCCAAATGGGTTAGGAAAAGTCTGATATAGGGCCAATTTACTCTGTCATAATCCTTTGATATGTCAATATTTATAACCACTCCTTTATACTTTCTTCCCTTTATGGAGTGAAATACCTCTTGAGAAACACCAATCGCCTCATGTATTTGTCGCCCTTCCAGGAATCCAAATTGTTCTTTTGAGATATGGATGGATATGATAGTCTTGATTCTTTTTGTGATGATTTTTGCAATGATTATATAAATGCCATTTTCCAACGAGATTGGCCTAAAATCATCAAAGGAAATTGAATTTCCTACCTTTGGTGTGAGAGCGATGAAATTGGAGTTGAATTTTATAGAATCCTACCAATAGGCTCTTTATTCTTCCACTACCCTCAGGAAATCATCCCCCAAAATGTTGAAAATTCAAGAAAAAAAATCGATCGACCAGCCATTTGGACCTAGAATCTTACCTTTTTGAGAGCTTTGTAGCACCTCCAGTAATTTGTTTGGTGATACCTCTTCCATCAGCTCTTGATTATCATTCTCATTTACAAATCTTGGGAAAGTCTGTGCCACCATGATAATTTCATCTATCGATGCTCTTCCCTGTGCTTTGTATAAATATTGGAAGTGTTATTTTCCCATTTTTGCTAGTCCTTCAAAATACTTGACATCTGTACCATCATCACTTGACATCCCCCAAATAGTATTCCTTAATTTTCTGCCTTTTGTTGTAGCCAAAAAAAAATTTGTATTCTCATTGTCGCTTCTCATCTAGATAGCATGACTCTTTAGTTTCCAAAGCTCCTCATTTTCTACCAACAGTTTCTTTCTGGTCTTCTCTAATTGAGCCGAGGATTCTTTTGATTGAGGAGATAAAATCCCTCTCCCTTTGAATTCATACATGGTCTAGAGGGATTCTTCCACCATTCTTAATGATTGTTCAACTTCAATGCGCTTCTCATGGGTCCATTTGATAGTAGCCTATTTTAAGGCTTTTAGATTACTGGAAAAATGTACAAATGACAGTCTAGATGAACCTGGATCATATGGCTACCATATATCCATCAATATAGCTTTAAACCCTCATCCTTTAACCGGATCAAATTGAATTTAAACAAACTAGGGAGTTTTGTCTGATCTTTACAAATTTCTATAATTATGGGATAGTGATCAAAGTCCCCCCCAGATCCAATCCATTGATGGAAATTTTGTAGGTTTTCAACCAAGGAAGATCTTATGAGAAAACGGTCCAAACGCTTTTCTATAAAATCCTACCCAACCCTCATATTCTTCCATGTGGGCATCATTTTGATTGGTTGAATATGTAGTAGTCCTTTATTTTCTAACTTATGAAGGAAGTATCCAACAAGAGGGTCAATGTTATCCTTCACCCCCCAAGCCTTGGATTCACCAACAGTGAAATTAAGATCTCCCCCCTATGATTAGGTTTGGGATATTAAGGAAATACCTTCTGATCAAAGCATTCCAGAAGGATTTCCTCTCATTGTGTGGCTCATAAAAATTGAGGATAGTCAACTCAATTCCAATGGCTTCCACTAATACCTTTATATCCAGGCTTAATTCACAACCCTAGCTTTCCTTTACTTTGATGACAATAGAATTCCATCCCACTACCAAACCACCTGATCTCCCCCTCACATCAAAAGTGATGAATCGCCAATCCTTGAACTTCCCTCTCGGAGTTTTTTCAACATGTTCCCCTTCACCCATATTTTTTTGGAGCAGAAGAATGTTTGGAGAACTAGTGGAAACTAGCCTCCTAAGTGACAATTTTTTGGAAGGGTTCGCCAAAAACCTACAATTGAAAGAGATAAATTTCATTTTAAAACCCTTTCCATGTTCCCCACTGCTTTAAGCACGCCAATAATGGATGATTGTTTTCCTTTGGCCATATCAAAAATTGCTCGTTCCTGAGCTTTATGCAGGTTTAATATCCTTCCTTGACCTCTCTTGGTCCCTGGTGGGACATGTATAAACCCTAGACCCCCTTCCCCCAACCCATATTTTTTTGTTATGGGATGAAAATTATATCTAGGGTTTGACTTTGTTCTATTATAGGGGGTCTCTGCATCAACTAAGACCAAAGGAGGGGCTTATGATGCCACAACCCAGGAATTGTGGCATTGAATAGAGGATATAGAGGGAGAAAAGGAAAGGGATGCCAAATGACCTTCAATCTGATGGGAAGCTGTGGACAGAGGAATGGAAGGAACTTGTAAAGGAGAACACAAGGAGATAGTTTGTATAGTGGAAATTTTTCGTACCTGAGGTGGAAGATGCTTGTAAAAAAGCTTCTCTATTGGTAGTAGGCTCCTTTTCCTGTCCATCCCTCCAGCCAAATTCCAATGCCCTTTGAGCCACAACACTACCTTGGACCTGTGTCTTCACCCGTGGTATCATTCCTCCCTCCACACTTTCCTCCAAGATACCCCTTTCTTCATCTAGGCCTTGAAACCGATTCAAGCCTCTTGCATGCAATTGACCCGAGCTTGATTCCTATTATGTTGAATTGATTGAGACCCTTGAGCTCTCACGAGGTGTAAATGGGAGGTTTCATGAATCCATTAGGTTCCCATACAAATGGAATCTCCTGCACCTAAATGGAACCTCTTCATAATCTAGCTTTTGGAAAATGGTAAATTGTCCCCATTCAATTTCAATGTCCTATTTTAGTCCATCTCAAGTATCAATCCTCGCTAAAATTCTGAAAATGCTCATTTCACCAAAATCCTCAAAGGAGATATATGCCTCAAGGAATTCCTCCAACTGGTTGCATATACCCATGAAGATATCTATGGACCATAATGTTAGAAAAAAAGGATCGCAAAGCAATAACAATAAACATAAATGCAAATATAATCACACATGCACATTACAAGAGAGACACCAATATATCGTGGTTCATCCAAGATGGGCTATGTCCACACTGAAATTACCAGTCCTTATTATTATACCATCCAGCAAAGTGAAGGGATACAACCTACAGCACATCCACTGCACTTCCTCTTCAGACTCTCTCACAGTCTCTCTTCATGATCTCAGAGATATTTACAATGCATAATACCTAATACATCAACCCTAGGTGTATTACAATGTCTTTCTTATAAAGGGAAAATACCACGTGTTACCAAAACCCATGGGCCCGTAATCTGTTGGCACGCGCCCCCCAGCTGGGGGAGTGCAACCACTCCCCTAGACCCCCTGGGGTGCGTGCCAGGATCATAACCAAACCTAGGGTACAACACAGCTGAAACAACATCATCTATGAGACTGGAAGATCAGGCTCCACAACCAACAATCTCCCACTTGGAGACTGATCATAGCAACTCCACCACTGCTGTACTTGCTGGACTTGGACATGGAAAATTTCTCATCTTCTCCTTCACACTAGAAGGCCAACTGAAATCAAGCAAGAACTCAGTTTCTCTCTGGTCACTACCTTTGTGAACATGTCTGCAGGATTCTGGCTAGTATGTATCTTTTCCAGCTTCAACAATTCATCTTCCATAACAGAGCGTATGAAATGGTACTTGAGTTGTATATTTTTAGTCCTGGAATGGAATGTTGAGTTCTTCTCAAGATGAATGACACTCTGGATGTCACTATACAACCTACTATCCTTATGCTTCTTACCCAATTCCTCCATAAACCTCTGCAAACAAATAATCTCTTTACTAGCCTCTGTAACAACAACATACTCTGCTTTCGTTGTTGAAAGTGAAACAACCTTTTGTAGTTTCAAAATCCAACTTACTATTGTTCAACCTACAGTAAACACATACCCTGTGGTGCTCCTCTTGCTATCCTTATCACCTGCCATATTTGCATCAACATATCCTTGTAGAACAATGTCTGAACCTCCAAAACATAATGCATGAGTGGTAGTACCTCTCATATACCTGAAAATCCATTGTACTTCCTTCCAATGTTCTTTACCTGGATTGTTCATATATCTGCTCACAACTCTCACTGCATGTGCAATATCTGGTCTTGTGCACACCATGGCATACATCAAGCTGCCAACTGCTGATTGATAAGGAATCTTGGACATGTAATCTATCTCTTCTTGTGTCTTGGGACACATTTCCTTACTTAGTTTTAAATGGATGGCCAAAGCTGTACTAAATGGTTTTGCATTCTGCATTCTGAAACTCTCCAACACCTTTTGTATGTATTCACCTTAAGACAATGTCAATTTGCGATTTTTCCTATCTTTTGTTATTCTCATACCAGGGATTTGCTTTGTAGCACCCAAATCCTTCATCGCAAATAAATTTGCTAACTTCCTTTTGAGCACATTTTTCTCCTGCATGTTAGACCCTGCAATAAGCATGTCATCCACATACAATAACAAGATAATATAACTTCCATTATCCAGCCTCTTGAAATAAACACAGTGGTCAAAATGACATCTACTATAACCTTGTTCTGTCATAAACCTGTCAAATTTTAAATATCACTGCCTTGGAGCTTGTTTCAAGCCATACAAGCTTTTTTTAACCCTGCATACCAAGTTCTCCTTACCTTTGACCTCATACCCTTGTGGTTGTTGCATATATATCTCTTCCTCCAAATCCCCATGGAGAAAGACTGTTTTTATATCTAACTGTTCAAAATGCAAATCTTCTACCTCCACTAGACTTAAAATAGTCCTAATTGAAGTCATCTTAACAACAGGAGAAAATATTTCATCAAAATCTATACCTTTCTTCTGTGCAACCCCCTTTACAACAAGTCTAGCTTTGTACTACTTCTTACCTCCTTCTTCTTCCTTCAACCTATAAATCCATTTGTTCTGCAATGCTCTTTTACCAGCAGGAAACTGAACCAGATCCCAAGCCCTGGTTTCCTACCAATGAGTCCATCTCCTTATTCATGCCTTGCTCCCACTTCTTTCTAGTTTCCACTTACATTGCTTCTTCATAACATTATGGTTCACCAGCATCAGTCATCAATAAATAATATATTGAAGGAGAGTATCATTCAGGGAGTCTACTTAACTTGGTAGATCTTCTTACACTTGCAGGAGTTTCAGGTACTTGTTGTTGTTCTTGATTTTCTGGCACCTTTGGAACTTCATTTTCTTCAATTTCATCAAGTACTGTGTACTCTGTGTTTTCCTTTTCCTGTTTCTTTCCCTGCAACTGGTCTTTATACATGACCTTTTCATTGAATATCACATCTCTACTCCTAATGATTTTGTTATTTTCATAATCCCATAAGCGATAACCAAAATCATCAACTCCATATCCAATAAAGGTACATTTCTTGGATTTAGCTTCAAGCTTTGTTCTATTTTCTTTATCAATATGGGCAAATGATTCACAACCAAACGTTCTCAGAAATGAGTAGTTTTCCTTTTTACCTGTCCATGTCTCCTCTGGAATACCACCATCCAAAGCACTTGAAGGCCCTCTGTTTATTAAATAAACAACAGCATTTACAGCATCTGCCCAAAACTGTAAGGGCAACCCTGCATGCAATCTCATACACCTTGCACACTCCATGATCATTCTATTCATTCTTTCTGACACACCATTTTCTTGTGGTGTTCCTGGGACTGTCTTCTCTCTACGAATCCCATGGTATGAACAGTAACTATCAAACTCCATGCTGCAGTACTCCCATCCATTATCAAATCTGAGACACTTCGACATTTTTCCTGTCTCATTCTCAACCAAATATTTTCAAGTATTAAAAGTAACAAACACATCATATTTATGTCTAATGTAATAAACCCAAGTTTTTCTAGTTGCATCATCAATAAATGTAACATAATAATGAGAGCCACCAAGAGATTGTACCTGAGTCGGTCCCCATACATCTGTATGCACAAGCTCTAACTTTTCTTTCTTCTTCTGTTTTTCAACCCTGAGAAATCTAACTCTCTTATGTTTTCAATAAACATAGTTCTCACAGAATTCCAAGCTTACCTGCTTCAAATCTAGCAGCAGCTTCCTTGAGTGGAGAATCTGCATCCCTTTCTCACTCATGTGGCCAAGCCTATGACGCCACAATGTTGTATCTGTTCCTGTGGAATCTAAAGAGATAGAATGGTTAGTATTATGAGGACATAAATACAACATACCTACCCTGTATCCTTTTGCTATCACCATTGATCCTTTAGTGATTTTCCACCACGTTTCTCCAAACGTAGATAAACAGCTGCCATCTCCCAACTGCCCTGTTGAGATCAAATTTCTTTTCATAGAAGGAATATTCCTTACATCTTTCAGCATCCATTCAGTTCCATTCTTAAATTTTATCCATACCTTACCCATTACAACAATTTTACATGGCTCATCATCACCTAATAAGACATGTCCAAAATCACTTGGAACATAATCATGAAAATATTTCCTACGGGGTGTAGCATGACATGAAGCCCCTGAATCTACTTCCCAATAATCACTAATATTATCTAATGCAAGAATCAAAGCATCTTGTAACACATCACCTGCTATATTTGCTTCCTGGATAGTTTATTGATGTCCATCTCCTTTCTTCTTTAGAGATCTGCAGTATTTCTTCAGATGTCATTTCTTTCCACAGTTCCAACACTCTATTTTTCATAGTCTAGAATTGGATCTACCCATTTTAGAATTGCTGCGATTACCTTGGCTCTTTCCTTTCTCCCTTTGTCTTCCCCTGCTCTCCATGGTCAGCGCTGTAATAATATGCAATGATCTAACAGCTGTAGCAACTCACAATCAAACTCACAAATATGTTGCAAAGAAGAAGAGAAGGAGATACTCAATGATCACTCATAAACATGGTAGAATAGAACATAATCTCAGTATTATACAATGAATAAGAATGTAACTGAATGAGTACAATAGAATAATAAGTAGCATAAGATAGGATTCGAATAGGCCAAGTAGGGCATTTGAATTCCCAACTCAGAGTGTGGCTTGAGTGATAGTGGATTCATCATCCAATCAATGTATCAGTCATCAAATGTAACAGTCAGTCAATTGAGTCTAACTGAGTGAAGTAGGCACTAATTGAATGAAGGAGGCTAAGTGGAGGGCACATGAGGAGCTAACTGGAGTCAGAATGGACAGACCAGTCTCACTGGAGGTCTATCGGAGTGAAACAGTCAACGGGGGAGTCAATCTAGCCTTAAATCAAGGAAGAACTGAGTGATAACTGACTGGTAGGTGAGAAGGGTGCCTAACTGGCTATGGTAGGTGAGAAAGGCACACTTGGCATGAAGAAGGGTGCCTTTGGTAGGTAAGAGGCCCCCTGGGGGCTGTAGACAAGATGTGGAGAGCTAGACCCAAGCTCTAGGAGCTGAGAGGTCCATCATGAGGATGACTGGATGCATGCAGAATGCATGCATGCATGCAAAACTAAAAAAATGATGGGGAGAATATTCCAACACCCCCCCGCAAGCTATACTATGAGGAAATACTAAAGTAGTAACAATAGGACCCTGGTGACTAGGACCAAAGGTCACCCCGTACAGTCAATATCATCTCTTACCACAAGAAGTGATCTAAGATAAGTGAATCTCTTCACGGTGAAGGCCTTGGTGAAGATATCTGCAATCTGCTCTTCCGTCGGTAGGTAGAGTAATGAAACGGTCTTATCATGCACCAATCCTCTGATGTAATGCATGTATATCTCAATGTGTTTGGTCCTCTGCCTCAGAACCCGATATGTGGAGATCCTGATGGCACTCTGATTGTCACAATAGATGACAGGTGGAGTACTGAACAGAATCCCGAACTCTGACAAGATGCCTCTTAGCCAAATGCACTGTGTGGCTGCATTTACAGCACCTCTGTACTCTGCCTCTGCTAATGAAAGAGACAAAGCTGTCTGCTTTTTACTTGACCAACATATAAGTCTATAGCCAATCATGAAAACAAAACCAGAGACTTCTGATCTGAGCTATCTCCATCCCAATCAGAATTAGTATATCCAACTAGATCTAAAGAACACCCAACTGAGTAGTGAAGACCATGACTCTTGGTACCTTGTACATAGTGCAAAATCCTCTTTGTTGCCTTCCAGTGAGGCTCATGAGGTTCCTTCATGTATCTGGAGACAACACTAACATCATAGGATAGATCAAGCCTCATATGAGTAAGAAACAGAAGGCTACCAATCAATTACCAATACAAAGAACAATCTACCAGAGGTGTAGAGGACCCATCCTCAAGGTTGATCCCTAAGAGAAAATGGAATGCAACTAGTTTGCATTCGCTCATTTGAAACTTATCAAGCAAATCTGAAGCATATTTTGATTGAGCAACTTTGATTCCTAAATCACTCTAAGTGACTTCAAGAGCAAGAAATTGCTTCAACAATCCTAGATCTGACATGGAGAAGGATTTGTGCAAGGCAGACTTGATAGATCTAATACAAGAAGAACTGCTCCCTGTAATCAACAAATCATCAACATAAATGACAATGTGAAGTAAGGAGTTACCATCATGTCTCATGTAGACATTCGAATCTGATTTGCACCTCTGAAAGTTTTCTGAAAGCAAGAAGGAATCCATCTTGGCATACCAAGCTCGAGGAGCTTGCTTAAGGTCGTACAAGGACTTCTTCAATATGAAACAAGTGAAGAATTATAAATATAACCCTTGGGTTGCTTCATGTATATCTCCTCCTCTAAATATCCATGGAGAAAGGCACTCTTGACATCCATGTGATGCACCTCCCAGTGTTTGGATGCAGCAAGAGCAAGAACAAGATGGATGGAATCCATCTTAGATCACTCACAGCTGTAGCAACTCACAATCAAACTCAGAAATATGTTGCAAAGAAGAAGAGAAGGAGACACTCAATGATCACTCATAAATGTTGAGCCCAGAATTGGCCCTTTTTAATCATCATTAATCATCTTTCCTGCCCCTATCCTACACTACTTATCATGGCAATCAGACCTATTGTCCTTACCTTATTCCCCAAATTACCAAGGTATGGCTGATCATTGTTTTATTTTATTAATGCTTATGATTGTGATAATTAAAAGCTGTGCATCTCTCAATTGTGCTAACATGTTACGATTTATGAAGGTAGTTGAGGTAAATGGACTGCAAGAAGATCGGGGCTGAACAAGTCAGAAGGGATGTTCGTTGCTTGTAAAGGGATCCTTGGGGATCGAGTCATCAATTACGGCACAGCTATGACGGGGCAGCTGTAACAGAAGGCGCTATCTTGAGTATGTTGCTGCTCGAGTCTAGCTGCAAGCTGGAAGGACCGCCACTCTTGGGGTCAATTGATAACTCTCTCATATTTTGATGTCTCTGCTCTGCCCACGTATTGTAACAACTAGTTATTTAGGGTGCTTGAAGATCAGAGATCTTCATGGCTGCCCGATTATAGGGTTTGATGTTATGATTTGTATAAATATGGGGAGTTTCCTCGACCCAGGGGTTGAACAGCAGATAATTAATTCATTGTATTAGCAGCCAAGCAAAACTGTGTAATCATTCTTCTGTTAATATAAGGGGTTACTTCTGAGCTAAAGTTGTTTGTGTTGTTCAGCCAGCGTCTCTGTGTGAAGGCTGGGCCCGTCTTCCACAGAGATTGCTGAGTTAATTTAGGACTCTTTGATTTATTGTTGTGTGATGCTTTGTTCAAGATATTCCTTCTGTATGCAGCAGTAGTAGTTATTGTGTGGATTTTCAGTAAAAGATTATATTTCTGTGAGATTGGTGAATGGTGTAGAGTAACAATCGACTGAGTAAGGTTTGCTTTATGCATTTCAATTGCAGTTATACACAGCCGTGTTCATCTTACAGCTAAGTTGTGATCCCGTGAGCCCTTACAATTTATCTTTCCTGTTGTGTGTTGTTTATCTCCATTCTGCAATTCAATTTCTTAGAATAGTTGACTCAATCTTTTGCAATTGGATTTCTAGATCAATGTTCAGTTTATGCTTTATGATTTCCAGAGTGATTAGATTAGACAAGTGATTGTTCTAGAATACGAATGAGATTTCTTTCTTGCAATTGTTAATTAGATCTGATACCATTTCTTATTGATGCATGATAGAAAGGAATTGAAGTGTAGCAGTTAGAAGGCAATTGGGATTGCATAGATTTTTGGGATGAACATGGATGATAGAAGATAGAAGTATTTACTTTTAATGGTTTGGTGTTTAAGCATAGATTGTGCACTTATCCTTTGAAACAAAAAGACTTTCTCGGGTTGACAATAAATTTCATATGCTCTGTGTGTATTGGTAACAATTTATCTGCATATAGAGTGCTTGACATTTTGGCGCCGTTGCCGGGGAAGGATAAAAATTAAACACTAGTCATTAGTTGCATCTGATAATTGATTTTAGTCAGTCTCTTCTTTGCTGAAATGATCTGCTTCGCATGAATACGAGGAGGGTGAAACGCGATCACCTCCCAACCCCCAAAACCCCACAAAATACTAACAGCGCAGGTGGTTCGGGTCGTGGTCGAGGGCCACCGTTCGGTAGGAGAACATTCATCGACGATCTTGTTGACAGAACTGATTCAGCTACCAGGACTCGTCAACGGGAGACTCCTATCAGAAGAAGCCCTGCTGATCCTGGAGCGTCAGCATCAGGATCTACGGTGGAAAACACAGGAGCAGCCGTGATTCCCGCATATACCCCTGCTAAAGAAGGAACAGCTGATCCAGCTGTTCCAACTAAAGAATACGCAGCTGTTACAACTGAAGAATACGCAGCTGTTCCAACTAAAGAATACGTAGCTGTTACAACTGAAGAATACGCAGCTATTACAACTGAAGAATACGCAGCTGTTACAACTGAGGTAAAGAACGCAGGAACGAACGAAGAAGAGGATACAGAAGAAAATATGAATAACAGACATGAGAACGAAGAGGAATAAGCAGTGGTAGAATACCATCATGAAAATGATTCCCTGCCAGAAGGAACTACAGCCACATTACAATTTCCAATACAGCAGCTAGAAGGGACAGCTCCTATGAAGAATATCTCACCATCAGTGTTGCCTCACTTCCATGGCAGGGCGGCAGAAGATCCAGACGAATTCCTTTTTGAATTTGATATCCTCTGTCGCAGCTATGATTATGTCACAGATGCCCAAAAGCTGAAACTTTTTCCTGCCACCCTGAAGGACAATGCATTACGATGGTTCATGAGCCTTGGGGGAGGAACTGTTGCTAATTGGAATAAGATGAAGCAAGTGTTCCTGGAAAAATATCAAGAATATTGCAACACCAGGGACAAAAGAGAGGAATTATTCAAGATGGTGCAGAAGGAGGATGAAAGTCTGGAGGATTTTGTAGAAAGGCTGCTGTACAATGTGCAAAGAGCTGGGCAGACGAACATGGGGCTGGACGTACTCAAGATAATCTTGCTTAGAGGGATCAGGGATGATTATTTAGACATGTTAAATCTGTTAGGAAAGGGAGATGTCTCCAAAGAACCCTTTGAGACGATTGTGGAATTATGTAAGAGATACTCCAGGGGATGTTCCAGAAATAATAAGCGAGATAAACAAGATAAGCTGGAACGTGATGTCTTCGACATAACTCAGAAGTCATCCAATGGAGGAGCTACACGTGTAGAGATAGGCAATCTCCTTGAAAATTTTAAAATAGAAATGATGAGCTCCATTTCTTCGGATATTGATGTCCTGAAGGCCAAACAGAAACAGGCAGTGGAGGATCTCACACTAGGTGTGTTCTGTCCCCGATTTAGAAAGAATCATCCACTGAAAGAATGCCCTCTTGATAAAATACAAGTATTTCAGCTGTGTGAGCTGAACCATGATATGAAGGAATGTCCCACACTTCCTCAAGTGAAGGCTGTCCTGTAGGCATCAACTCCAGAAGTAGAATCAGCTTATTTCATTGCGCAGAAGAAACCTTGGCAGCCTCGAAATCAAGGTATGCCTCCAGACTCGATTCCATTTTTGAATAATATGAACAATTGGAGTAATAATATGCAAAATGTGAATACACAATTCCCTTCAAATTATGCTCCGTGGAATCCTTCTCAACCTGCAATGCAAAATTATAACTCATGGAGTCCTTGGACACAGCCACCACATCAACCTACGTCATGGTCTCCTGGATGGAGGAACTTCCATCTTGGGAACCAGTTTCCTCAACCACCTCCACCTCAACAGTCACATTATTCTCCACCATACCCTCAATTTCCTCAATTTCCTCAATATCCTCAATACCCACCTCAGCAGTCGCAGCTGCAGCTATAGAATAATCCTGTTCCTAATATACCATTACGGCCTCAGCTGCCTGCCCAACCTAGTCCTAAACCGAATAATAAAACAATCCATCAATTGGAGACTATCAATATGCCGGCCTACTCTCTCTCCCCTGTACCTTGTAATGATATTCGTTTACGATCTGGGAAGATAATAGAACCTGTAATTACAGAAGATAGTCCACCTTCTGTGCATGAGAAAGGAGAGATTTCACAGCATCCATCCGATCCGGTTCCTATCACTGAAGGTGCTGAGCATCCCTTAGATGGGACGGCTGAAACATTAAATGAGAAATCAGATAATATACAGCCTACCCAGCTGGTAAGGCAACCACCATACCCTGAGAGACTAATGCTACCAAAAATAGGGGGGCAACCTCAGTTCAACCTCCTAGGAGAGTTGAAGAATCTTTATGTTAAAATCCCCCTTCTGCAAGCCCTTCAAGACGTGCCTATTTATGCCAAAACCGTTCGGGACCTGTGCACTAAGAAACTAGGGAGGAAACCTAGAGACCCTCCCACTGTTCACGTCATAGGAAATTTATCTGCTTTAATAACAGGAAAAACCCCTGTGACCAAGTATGACGACCTTGGCAATCCTACTGTCACTGTACATATAGGACAAACGCATATACCCAACGTGCTAGTCGACTTAGGAGCAGCGATCAATGTCATAACAATTGAGACTGTGAGGAAGCTTGGACTCACTAATTCTAGGCCGACCCCTACCACTTTAGAATTGGCAGACAGATCCACCATTAGACCCGAAGGGATTCTGGACGACCTTGTCATCTCAGTAGATTCATGGGAATACCCTGATGACTTTTTGATACTGCAACCAAAATCACAGCTGGGGGGACATCCATTGATCCTGGGGAGGCCTTGGTTGGCCACATCTGATGCTTGCATCAGCTGTCGATCTGGGTCCATGACTATATCTGATGGTACAGAGATTAAAAACCTCACCCTGTATCCTCCAGCTCGGCCAAGTTTAGAGGCTGAAACTTCTCTCTGGATAGAACAGGAAGAGGAGGAGGATGTTCAACCACTATTAACAATAGGGAAGGCCTTAACTTTTAAAAACGAAACAGAAGACGATGCCATCAGTAATTTCATTAGCGAACCTGCTTCAGTGGATAAAGAATTTTATCAACTCCTGAACATTACCCTCGGTAAGGAAGAACAAGAACAGCTTACGGAGGAAGCACTGGTCGATGACGCAAACATAATCTCAGTTTTGAAAAACTCGAGAAGCATTCCTATTGAGGTAGAGCCTGGAAGAACTTTGAACATCAACCCTGGTCTCTCCTCAGAAGAACAGATGCGCCTAATCAGTCTCTTGAGGGAACGTAAGGGGGCATTCGCCTGGGAGTATACAGACATGAAGGGTATCCCTTCTAATATGTGCACTCATCATATTTACATTAAAAATGACTCCCAGCCTGTGTGTCAACCCCAACGACGCATGAACCCCAATCTGAGGGATATAGTGAAGGAGGAAATCCAGAAACTTTTGGAAGCAGGATTTATCTACCCTATTTCAGATAGTGAGTGGGTTTCCCCACTTGTAATTGTGCCCAAGAAAAATGGTAAATGGAGAGTCTGTGTTGATTATAGGGAGCTGAACAAAGCTACACAAAAGGATCATTTCCCTCTGCCCTTTATTGACCAAGTACTTGATACCCTATCAGGGAAGAAGTTCTTCTCCTTCTTGGATGGGTTCAGCGGGTACAACCAAATTCAGATTGCTCCTGAGGACTAAGATAAGACCACCTTCACTTGCCCCTGGGGAACGTTTGCCTACAGGGTGCTTCCCTTTGGTTTATGTAATGCACCAGCAACGTTCCAAAGAGCTGTAATTGGCATATTTTCTGAATTAGTTAATGATAGCATGGAAGTCTTTATGGATGATTCTACTCCCTATGGCAAGGACTTTGAGGAAGCACTGGAAAATTTAAAGAAGGTTTTAATTCGCTGTGAACAGTCTCGCCTTTCATTAAGCACTGAAAAATGCCATATGATGATGAGTGAGGGGGTGGTATTAGGACATTTCATCTCTACCGATGGCATTCAGGTGGATCCTTAAAAAATTAAGGTGATAAAAAATATACCTACTCCTTCAACGCAGAAAGAAGTGCGAAGTTTTCTGGGACATGCTGGATATTACAGGAGGTTTATAGAAAACTTCTCCAAACTTGCTTCCCCTTTGTTTTCATTGTTAATGAAGGACGCACAGTTTGTGTGGAGTGAAGCATGCCAGACAGCATTTGATAAGCTTAAAGAGAAGCTGTCCACAGCCCCTATTCTAAGGGGACCTAATTGGACCATACCTTTCCACATTTCTTCAGATGCTTCTGATACCGCCATTGGAGCAGTACTAGGACAGCAGGATGGTCAAGTGCCTTATGCTATCTATTATATTAGTAAAAACTTAGCCCCTGCTGAACTTAATTATACTGTTACTGAAAAATAATTCCTTGCTATTGTTTATTCTATTAATAAATTTCGGCATTACATTACTGGGTATCCTACATTTGTGCACACTGACCACTCTGCCATTAAGTATTTGATGAACAAACTTGTCACCAATGCCAGAGTAACCAGGTGGCTTTTATTATTACAGGAATTTGATATTACCATTATAGATAAACCTGGAAAAGAAAATGTTGTTGCTGATTTTTTATCACGATTTACTAACAGTGATGACAGTTTGCCTGTTGAGGATTCTTTCCCAGATGAACATTTATTCGCACTCTCAACTCATTCACCTTGGTATGCAGACGTTGCTAATTATTTGGTTGCAGGAAAGCTTCCGCCACATCTGTCTAAACGAGAGAAGAGAAAAATCATCCAGCAAAGTGCCAGGTATTGTTGGCTCAATGGTCATCTCTTTTACACAGGACCCGATCTTGAGATTAGGAGATGTGTAAGGGAAGATGAGATCTTTTATATACTGAAGGCCTGCCATGATGAACCTTGTGGAGGACACTTTGCAGACAAAAGAACAGGGCATAAAGCGCTGCGGATGGGCTACTATTGGCCGACACTGTTTAGGGACGCTAAAATATATGTTCAGTCCTGTGACAGCTGCCAAAGGATGGGCCAACCTAATAAAACAGATTAGATGCCTTTACAGCCCCAAGTGGTACTAGAACCGTTTGATAGATGGGCATTGGATTTTGTTGGCCCTATCAGCCCTCCTTCCAGACAGAAGGTTTACATTCTGGTGTGTACATATTACATGACCAAGTGGGTAGAAGCTGTAGCTTTGGCTAAGGCTAATGACCAGGCGGTGATTGATTTTCTGTACAGTGAAATCTTTACCCGCTTTGGGGTACCAAAGGAAGTAGTTACCGATGGGGGACCGCAATTCATCTCACACCAATTTGAATCCTTGCTCCAGAAGTATCATGTGAAGCATAGGATAGCTTCACCTTACCACTCCTAGGCCAATGGTCAAGTGGAAAGTACTAATAAAGTTATTGAAGAAATCCTTACTAAAACAGTTAAAAGCCATCGAAAGGATTGGGCTGACAGGCTTCCAGAAGCACTGTGGGCATATCGCACAACTTGGCGTAACACCACAGGGTTTTCTCCCTATGATCTGGTATATGGAAAGAGTGCCATCTTTCCAATTGAGTTTGAGATCAAAACCCTGAAAACAGCCACATAAATGAGTCTGGATGTAACAGAAGCCCAGAGGAGAAGATTGAATCAATTAAATGAATTGGATGAGAAACGGTTAGCTGCAGTAGACCAGACTGTGCTGCTTCAGCAACAAAGATCCAACTGGCATGACCGATTCATCAAAAAGAAAATCTTCCGTGAAGGAGACTGGGCACTATTATACGACTCCAGATTCAAGAAGGATTTTAAAGGTAAATTACGCACAAGATGGCTGGGTCCATATTTGGTCGACAGGGTATTTGACAACGGCACTGTTTGCCTGGTGACCATTGATGAAAACCGTATACCATTACTCGCTAACGACCACAGACTGCGACTGTATCGTAAGCCCATCTCGAAAGATGCATTCATTTCACAAATTGCTGCCGATCCAGATTATCAGTTGGCACCAGAGCAGGAATTTTTCTCTACCTTTGCCAATCCTTAAACTGAAAATCGTATTTGCTGTACATAAATAATTTCCTGCTGTAGCGTATAATTTTTTTTTTTTTTCTTTTCGCATTTGATCTTTTTGTTTGCTGTCATTTTTCAAAAAATTTCAGGGAAACGCCAGGAGAACGATCAGTTTTGGGCCCGTCAAGCGAAAATCTCCCTGTGCCGTCCTTGCTAAAAAAAAAAAAAAAAAAAAAAATCCGGTAGCTGCGGCATATTTTCCGGTAGCTGCAACATCTTTTCCGGCAGCTGCAACACCTTTTTCCGGCAGCTGTATATCTTTTTCGGCAACCATGTTATCATTTCCCATTAACCGTAAAAAAATATTTTTTCCCGTGGCCGCAAATCCTTTTTCCTGTCAGCTTCAACTACTTTTCAGGCAGCTGCAACATCTTTTTCTGCAGTTGCCACCTCATTTCCCAACGGCTTCCACCTCATTTCCTAGCAGCCGTAATATCCTTCTTTTCCACCTGTTGTCAACCTTTCTGGAAGCTGCAACATCGGCGGCTGCAACATCGGCACCTGCAACATCTTTTTTCACAGCTGCCACCTCATTTCGCAACGGCTGCCACCTCATTTCCCAGCAGCCGTAATATCCTTCTTTTCCGCCTGCCGTCAACCTTTCTGGCAACTACAACATCATGTCACAGCGGCTGCAACATAATTTCCCAGCGGCTGCGTTATCATTTTCCGTCGCCCGGTAAAATCACTTTTCCCGGCAGCGGTTAATCCTTTTTCCGACGGCTGTGAACCATTTTCCCTTCTCTGCAACTTCTTTCCAGCGGCTGCAACATCATGTCACAGCGGCTGCAACATAATTTCCCAGCGACTGCATTATCATTTTCCGTCTCCCGGTAAAATCTTTTTCCCGGCAGCTGTGAACTTTTTCGACGGACGTGAACTATTTTCCGGCAGCCGCAACCATTCTCCCGTAGCTGCAACAACTTTCCCAACAGGCTGCAACATATTTCCCACAGTCGTCAAGCTTTTCCCGCCAGCTGTAATCTTTTTCCCGCCGCCGTAAAACTTTTCCGTGACAGCCGTAATTTTCCCCGATACCGCAAATTCTTTTTCCGGCTGCCGTGAATTCTTTTCCGGTGGCTGCAACTTCTTTCCCGGCGGCTGCAACATATTTTTTTTGGAAACTGCAACATCTTTTTCGTCGGCCGTGCTATCATTTTTTTGGCAACTTGTAGTGGTAACTCCCGTGTTAACAGAAGAATTGTTTCAAACCTGCTAATCATGCTGCTAATTCACCTCAGTCGTACCGGCGAACTCATCATTCCGACCCCGAGGACGCAATGGTTTGTGTTTCACCGACAGAAGAACTTATTGCCTTATCCGAGTCATCATGATCACACGTCTGACTGTGCACGAGTTCAGGTCCGTGACATCACCAACTGCATGCTCCACCATTTTCCGTAGCATTCCGATGCACAATTTTATGAGGTATGGATTTCATTTATCACGTGATTGAGCATTGATATCATTTAAACGATATTGGTCGTACCTTCACTCGTACCACCATTATACCTGATTAAACCTTTCCCTTGTACGACGTAAACGATAATAACTGCCACCTTCCCCAATTCGGTAGGGAAATTTCAAACACTGTTCTGTGCTCAACTTTCCAAATTTGCCCATTCTCTCAACGTCTCCGCTCAACGATTCGTGCATCCTCTGTGCTGCAACTTCCATTCTGGGATCCTATAATCAGTGGGATAGCAACTTCAGCTTGCAGCCAGGACCATGGGGATTCCAGTTCTCCATGAACCTTTCAATACACGAGAGCTCAGGTGAAATCTTCAAGTTCTTGCCATTTTTCAAGCTGCTGCTTGGCTCGAATTCTTTGAACGGTTGGACGGATTCAATCGGGACGCAGCCCTGCAATTTGCTTTGAATCTTACCAAAACTCACTCCACGGTGTGGGGGCTGTGCATAGAAGTCTCTGAGATCATTATATCCGAGGTTACAGCCATCCCGATGGTGGGAAAACCATGGTTTAACCGACGAGTCCCTGCAACGGTTGCACGCAAAGAATTTTTACTCGCAGGGGAGCAAGTTGAAGCGTCCAGAAGAGGGATTGCACTGAACTCACTATCGCGGCCATGGGACCAGGTTGCTGTCTTCCTCAAGAAGTACATTACTTGTGAAGGTAGATATCAAACTATGTATAAATATGAACTTCCTTTGCTTTCTCATCTCCGCCATGGCATTTTATTGAACATTCCATACTATTTATTGCACGACTTGCATCATATGGCCACATTTGTTCAGTCTGCTAAACATCCACTTTCCTCTCTCACCCACCATGGCCTTATCAAATTAATTATTATAAGGACCCTTTCCCAACACCATATAACCTGGGAACAGTTCATAAACCGACCTCAGCAACCCGTTCCCTTGCGGGTCATCCCATTACAGCAAATACCGGTTCCACCACAACAGGAGGACCAAAGTTCCTCCATTGAAGTTGGGGGGAGGGATGAAATGGGAGAAGAACAGCAATCGGGGGCACAGGCAGGACCATCCGGGGTGGATGAAACCACAGTAGAAGAACAGCAACCGGGGGCACAAGCTGGACCATCTGGGGGGGAAACTATATTAGAGGAAGAACAACCAGGGGCACAATCAGAGCCATTAGGGGGAAATGAATCTCCGGCACAAGCAGAACCATTGGGGGATGAAACTGCATTTGAAGGAGAGAAAGGGGAGGCACAAACAGAGCCATTAGGTGATGGTGTAGATGAAACCCTTGTGGAAAACCCAGATAACAGGGCAGCTCCGACAGCAGAAGGTGAAATTGGAGCAGCATCAAATGCTGCGACAATGGAACCTGAAGATGACAGAGCCAGGGAAATGGAAGAAGACATTGAGCTGGTAACAATTGAGTCTTCACTAGAGTGGGAAGGAGGAGGAGCTGTAATTGAAGAAGAACAGCATCAGAGGCAAGAACACATTCCCTCGATCTTAGCTTTGATCCCTTATGTACCAGCTCCACAGAAGGAAACACCACCAAAAAAAACACAACAGAAGAAAAGAAAGAGAGCCACCAATGAATTTAATCTAATATCACCAATCAGAAAGAAAAGAACTCGATCAGCCACAGTAGCAGAGGAAACCAGGAAAAGATGGGCAACCCTAGAGGCACAGGTTGAGCCCCCAATCCTTGTACCAAGACCGAGGGATGCTCCACAAAGGCCAGTGGAGGAAGAACCTGGAATTGAAGGACTTTTGGCTGAGAATGCAATGTTAAAAGAGGACCTCCAAGTGCTCAGGAGGGAATTGGAAACCTGGAAGGAAACCTGCAGAAAACAGGGTGAAAGAAAAATGTATACGTTGATAGAGGCTGCAGACCAAGTGGAGGAATCAGATTCTGCTGGAGCTAGGGAGGAGGATGAACGAATACTCTGCCCCACCTGTGGAGAAATTTTTAAGGAAGCAGGCCATAAAATTTTACTTAACACTTATTCAGCACAACAGCCTGTGGCCACAGTGGGGGAAGCAGTGGAAAAAGAAGGTGCTGCCACACAAGAACCAACACTTTTAAACATCCTTGCTGAAGCTGCCACTTCCCACGATGCAGAAATTGTGGAACAGGTAGGAGAAGAACATGGGATGGGGGATTCTCTGGAGCTTATAAAGGAATATAGTGAAACCCCAGAGTGTTCCCACGATACAGAGATCATAGATCAGATGGGAGAAGAACTTGGAATGAAGGATACTTTGGAGGCCAATGAAGAATTTTATGCTGTAACCCCAGAATGCTCCCAGGACACAGAAATTTTAGGAGAAGAGATACAAAGGCAGGACAGTGATAAATTGGAACAGGATGCTGCAACACAAGAACCAGCAAACCTAAATATACTTGTCCAATTGGCCAAACAGATGGGAGAAGAACCTGGAACAGAGGAGACTCTGGAGTTTAATGATGAACTCTGGGTTGTAACCCCAGAGGACTCCCATGACACAGAGCTCATAGAAGAAGAGTTGCAACAATAGAAGGATGAAGAGGCAAGCCAGGATGTTGCTACACAAGAACCAACACCCTTGGAAGCTGCAGCAGGAATTCCTGCATTTCATTCAGAAGATAACCCTGGAGTGGATATCATTCTCGATACACAGTGGAGTGAGGATGAACAGGTACAGACACCATGCTCAGGTGACACCGAAATCTTGGAGGAGGGGTTGCACGATGAGAAGGATATCCAATCTCAGCAGCAGAAGCACAAAGAAGACACTGTTACACAAGAACCAGTGTCTCCAAAATCAATAAATGTAGCTGCTGAAGAAGGTTTAAAGGATGTTGCTGTTACACAAGAGCCAACAACTCTCTTGTTAAACCTAGATGTGCTGGAAGACACTGTCCCACAAGAACCAGTGCTTCCACCCCCTATAGATGTCATTGAGTTGGATTCAGATTAAGGATTTCCTGTCAACTTCCCCAGGCACAGCATAATGAGACTGCAGGAAGATTTCCACTACACCAACTGCATTCCCAGACACCAGCAAGTAGCAGTGGAAGGGGAACAGTGAGGTTGAAAGATATTGGATTACTCACAGAGGCCTTTCAAAAGATAGATAAGGTGCCTGAGTTTCCTACAATTCTTCCTCTCTCTCCTAGGATAAAGCTCAGTACAGGATTCATATGCAGGTTGTTGCATGAGGACATGCAACAGGGTAGTTGGGGGGAGATGTTGAGCCCAGAATTGGCCCTTTTTAATCATCATTAATCATCTTTCCTGCCCCTGTCCTACACTACTTATCATGGCAATCAGACCTATTGTCCTTACCTTATTCCCCAAATTACCAAGGTATGGCTGATCATTGTTTTATTTTATTAATGCTTATGATTGTGATAATTAAAAGTTGTGCATCTCTCAATTGTGCTAACATGTTACGATTTATGAAGGTAGTTGAGGTAAATGGACTGCAGGAAGATCGGGGCTGAACAAGTCAGAAGGGATGTTCGTTGCTTGTAAAGGGATCCTTGGGACTCGAGTCATCAATTAAGGCACAGCTATGACGGACCAGCTGTAACAGAAGGCGCTATCTTGAGTATGTTGCTTCTCGAGTCTAGCTGCGAGCTGGAAGGACCGCCACTCTTGGGGTCAATTGATAACTCTCTCATATTTTGATGTCTCTGCTCTGCCCACGTATTGTAACAGCTAGTTATTTAGGGCGCCTGAAGATCAGAGATCTTCATGGTTGCCCGATTATAGGGTTTGATGTTATGATTTGTATAAATATGGGGAGTTTCCTCGACCCAGGGGTTGAACAGCAAATAATTAATTCATTGTATTAGCAGCCAAGCAAAACTGTGTAATCATTCTTCTGTTAATATAAGGGGTTACTTCTGAGCTAAAGGAGTTTGTGTTGTTCAGCCAACGTCTCTGTGTGAAGGCTGGGCCCATCTTCCACAGAGATTGCTGAGTTAATTTAGGACTCTTTGATTTATTGTTGTGTGATGCTTTGTTCAAGATATTCCTTCTGTACGCAGCAGTAGTAGTTATTGTGTGGATTTTCAGTAAAAGATTATATTTCTGTGAGATTGGTGAATGGTGTAGAGTAACAGTCGACTGAGTAAGGTTTGCTTTATGCATTTCAATTGTAGTTATACACAACCGTGTTCATCTTACAGTTAAGTTGTGATCCCGTGAGCCCTTACAATTTATCTTTCCTGTTGTGTGTTGTTTATCTCCATTCTGCAATTCAATTTCTTAGAACAGTTGACTCAATCTTTTGCAATTGGATTTCTAGATCAATGTTCAGTTTATGCTTTATGATTTCCAGAGTGATTAGATTAGACAAGTGATTGTTCTAGAATACGAATGAGATTTCTTTCTTGCAATTGTTAATTAGATCTGATACCATTTCTTATTGATGCATGATAGAAAGGAATTGAAGTGTAGCAGTTAGAAGGCAATTGGGATTGCATAGATTTTTGGGATGAACATGGATGATAGA
This sequence comes from Larix kaempferi, assembly GCA_027924585.1. NCBI lineage: Eukaryota > Viridiplantae > Streptophyta > Pinopsida > Pinales > Pinaceae > Larix > Larix kaempferi. The sequence continues at coordinate 1,443,092 of BSBM01000286.1, forward strand.
AGATAGAAGTATTTACTTCTAATGGTTTGGTGTTTAAGCATAGATTGTGCACTTATCCTTTGAAACAAAAAGACTTTCTCGGGTTGACAATAAATTTCATATGCTCTGTGTGTATTGGTAACAATTTATCTGCATATAGAGTGCTTGACAATAAACACAGTAGAATAGAACATAATCTCAATATTATACAATGAATAAGAATGCAAGTGAATGAGTACAATAGAACAATAAGGAGCATAATATATTATTCGAATAGGCCAAGTAGGGCATTCAAATTCCCAACTCAAAGTGTGGCTTGAGTGATAGTGGAGTCATCATCCAGTCAATGTATCAATCATCAGATGTAACAGTCAGTCAACTGAGTCTAACTGAGTGAAGCAGGCACTAATTGAATGAAGGAGGCTTAGTGGAGGTCGCATGAGGAGCTAACTGGAGTCAGAATGGACAAACTAGTCTCACTGGAGGTCTATCGGAGTGAAACAGTCAGTGGGGGAGTCAATCTAGCCTTAAATCAAGGAAGAACTGAGTGATAACTGACTGGTAGGTGAGAAGGGTGCCTAACTGGCTGTGGTAGGTGAGAAAGGCATACTTGGCATGAAGAAGGGCGGCTTTGGTAGGTAGGAGGCCCCCTGGGGGATGTGGAGAGATAGACCCAAGCTTCGGGAGCTGGGAGATCCATCATGATGATGATTGGATGCATGCAGATGACTAGATGCATGCATGCAAAACTAAAAAAATGATAGGGAGAATATTCCAACAAACGCATTACCTGATGTCTCACCTGTTCTTTTTCTTCGCATTTCCTCGCTAAGAATAACACTAACAACATCATCAAATATCAAGGTGTTTGAAACAAAGACAAAGTTACTTACAACCATGACCAATCCATTCCAGCTTTCTGCCAATGAACACAAGATTAGTAGTGCCCTAACCTCAGCATCAAAGTTCACACTTACAAAACTTAGTTGATTTGTAACCATATTAAATTCATTTAAATGATTAGCAACAGATCCACCTTTGGACATCTTCATATTAAATAAACGCTTCATTAGAAATACCTTGTTGGAGGCCGAGGGTTTTTCATACAGCTTACCCAATGTGCTCATCAAACCCTCTGTTGTATTTTATTTTGAGATATTGAAAGCCACTGATGAATCTAAGGACATCCGTATTGTTCCCAATGTCTTTCTGTCAAGAACCTCCCATTCTTCGTCCTTCATAGTTGTCGACTGCTTTGTTCTTCCTCCCAACGGTAGGAATAAATCCTTCTGGTATAGATAGTCCTCCATTTGCATCTTCCATAACTGGTAGTTTTGGCCAATAAACTTCTCGACCTTAAAATTTCCTTCTTCCACCATTGCTCCCACTCAAACCAAAAACCCTAGTTTCCTGTGGGTTTATCTACCAAATAGACCTTTGGTTCTAATACCAATTGTTAGAAAAACAGGATCATAGAGCAATAACAATAAACAAAAATGCAAATATAAGCACATAGACACATTACAAGAGAGACACCAATATATCGTGGTTCACCCAAGATGGGCTACGTCCACACTAAAATTGCCAGTCCTTATTATTATACCATCCAGCAAAGTGAAGGAATACAACCTACAACACATCTGCTACACTTCCTCTTCACACTCTCTCACGGTCTCTCTTCATGATCTCAGAGATCTTTACAATGCATAATACCTAATACATCAACCCTAGCTGTATTACAATGTCTTTCTTATAAAGGAGAAATACAAAGGGAAAATACCACGGGTTACCAGTATCATAACCAAACCTGGGGTACAACATCATCTATGAGACTGGAAGATTAGGCTCCACAACCAACACATAAATCTAAAGGCATCCCCAGAAGTCGCACCCAAATGGGGGCAATATCAAGTCAATCTTGGCAGGCATCGAATAGGGGTGTCCCTGGCTTCAAGCCACTGAGGTAGGCACAATACACCAGTTCTTAGATAACACTCACTGTGAATCTTTCGGTTTTTGCATAATGAATATAGTCCAACCCTTTGCAAGGGTTAGAATTTTTGGGGTATAGCCTAGCTTGTGTCCCAAATAATCCCTAGCCCAGTTGAATAAGGTTTTGACATTGAATTTATTCCCATGAACTCTTACATTTATAGCTAACTCTACCATATTGGTCACCTGAAAGAGTGGAATGCTATCACATACAACAAATTTGTTATCACTTCCATCATTTTTCAAAACCATGTGCTTCTTATTTATTTTTCCTTCTTCCTCCTTTGACCCGCCACTATTTGGGGTTTCCTGAGCCTGAATTTCTTCTGCAACCTTAGCCCCACTACACGTTGCAATATCTTCAACCTCAATTAGGGATTTTGGAGGGATTTAAATACTTGGGACCTTACAAGATGACTGAAAAAGTGCAAAGAGGGGCCGCCAAAAAGTACTAGAAACCAATTAGGTTCAAAAGATTCCTCGAATAATGAAATATTTTGATGCCCCAAGAGTGTGATTTCCTTGAGTGCGGGAAAGGCCAGAAAAAGAGTCTTTAAGAGTACGCAAGATTACTCTCTATTGCAACACCAAGTGGGACATGAAGGAGATGGGGAAAATCCTCCCCTCCTAGATATTCCAATGATGAAGTAGATGTCCTCCTCTATGGGCTAAAACCACAGATTGGGACCAAACTGAAAGGCATGTCTAGGTTGATCCCGACAGCGGATCAACTGGATCAAAAAAGTTGAGTTCCCATTTAGGGATGTAGGCCTCTTAATATAACTCCAGGAGGCCGAGAACCCTCAAAAGGTCTCGTTTTTGTGCGATAATGGGTCATGGGTACAAGTCTCTCTCCCTCTTTCTAGCATCCCACTCTAGTACAACATTGTACATGTTAACATGTACCTAATACTATTGTTGTAGTTCTCTTCGCTGACACTATGATTCACATATAACTTCCATTAATCTCATAAACAATCATATACACACACACACACATACATATATAATAAATATTTCATTAAATGATCATTTTATTTATTAATATAAAACAATATTTTTCTCATAATATATGAATTTAATAAGCGATGAGCCTATAAAACAGTCAAGTACCACGCACAGTGCTCTTTGTACTATAAGTGCACCATACACAGCGCACTAATATACTATCAATGCACCAAATACATAAATGAAATAAACTAAAATTAAAACAACATGGATAACCAGAGCATTACAAAACATATAAGCACCGTAAACTATGGTCTACCTTGATCCTAGAGCACCGAGTTTCAAAATTTCATTTGAAAATGTCGAAACTGTGCGCTTTAATAACATATGGCACTGGTGTGTGTGTGTGATACTAAAGTGCACCACCATTAATTATGAAATATTAATATTCAGTGCGTCCCTAATCATGAATCACCAGTGCGATATGAACATGTGGAAGTACCACGCATGGTGCCTCTTTGTTATAATTACTATTTTCAAATACCATGTCGGTGTGTATGTTAAACATAAGCACAGTGGCATGGTGATGAATACGATTTATAATTGTGCACCAGTTGATGTGGATAATAGTGAAATATTTTTTTTAAGTTATTTTGGCAGTGCTTCTAAAAATTTATAAAGCACCGGTTAGACGATTCTCTTGGTGTTAACCAACACAAGTGTGTTACCATTGTTAACCACATCGCTAACTATGCACTACGGTTTGTGAAACGCACCAAAGGTCATTTATGTGAAAAATGATTTTTAATTTTTTACCGTTGCGTCATGAAATGCATAGCACACCATCCAAGAGGTGCACAATTCATTGATAACGCAACGCTACTAGTGCATGTTGTAAATTTACTGGGTGCACCATCTATAGCGGTGCAAGCCGAACAACTCGAATTCATAGTGCAGATTTTTTTTATTTTAAAAAAAATCACAAAACTAAAGTGAATTTTCATTTTCTATCAACTAAAAATTTGAATTATGAGGTAACAAAGGGATTACCTGGGCACTTGCACGTCAGGGAGGCATGGCTGCAATCCAGACAAAATGTCAAAATTTTCCCATTGTTTGGAAAAAATCAAAAGCCACCTAGTAAGCAATGGAAGGGAGCAATTCAACCACATGAAGCATCAATGGCAAGGCATTTCAAATAGGAAAGTAATGCACTGGTGCTTAGGTGGTCATAAGCATTGTAGGATGGTAAAAATGGTTTTTCATACAATAAATTTTATTATTTTACCCTATTTTGGTGCACCCGACAACAGGACGCACCAATGTGGTTATCGCGAAAGACCACAATGGAAATGAATATAAAAAATAAAATCTTTCCATCATGCATTTTGTAATGTTACCTTATTCCGATGCACTCTTTTGTGGATGCACCAGTGCAATCAAAGTGAACGACTGCACTGGAAATAAATAAATAAAATAAAAAAATTGAAGTCTCACATTTTTTAATATTACCCTAGTCTAGGGTAATCCATTATGGATGCACTGGTGTAGTTAGAGTGAACAATTGCACTGGAAATGAATTTAAAAAGTAAAATAAAAATTTGTCCTGCATTTTTTAATGTTACCCTAGTCTGGTGCACTCCATTACGGATTCTCTAGTATGACTAGAGGGAAAGACCGCAGCGAAAATGAATATAAAAATAAAAAATTTCATCCTACATTTTCTAATATTACCCTAGTCTAGTGCACTCTATTATGGACACACCAATGTATTTGTGATATATAAATGCACCATCCACAAATATAAAATTATAAAAACATTTTTTCATATGGGTTTTTTTGTTACCCTACTTCGGTGCTCTGCATGACATTACACACCAGTGCATTGTCAAGATAACAGCACAGCATTAATGAATACAATGATATAAACATATTTTCTGTCCCACAATCTTTTTTTATGTTACCCTACACCAATGTGTATCTAATACAATGCACTAGTGCATTTGGGTGAGGTAAACACATCGCTAGTGAATATTAAAATATTAGAAAGTTTTCGCGATCCAATTTTTTCTTTATTCACACCTTGTGTCGATGCTTTCAATTACACACGCCACACCAATGCTATTCAAATATCTATATGCACTATAATTCATTTTTCTTATTTAAAAAAAATATAGGCAGGAGGGCAGCATTTTTTAGTTGAAATTGATGTGCCATTTATGTTGTCGTATCGGGGCATCATCATAGTTTAAATGCACCGATCTTTGTTGGATGTAGAAATATAAAAGAATTTTTTTCCTCTTCACTTGACGGGGATTTCAATCGCAGTGCGATATGTTTTTACTACACTAGTGCGTAAGGACATTAGGTGCACCGATGCGTTTGGTTTTCATCAAATAACCAAATAAAAACATACGCTAAAACCTCCGCTCACTCGCATTTGCTAGCAACCTCTATAAATGAATATTTGGGCTCTTTTTAGAGGAGCATCCACAAAAACCTGTGCTAGAGGGTCTTTTCCTTATAGTGATCGGACATACTTTCAATGCAAATGCCCTACTTCTCAAAAGTGAAGATGAAAACTTTGGATATGCCAAACTATTTGAGCGTTTAGTCACTCACCCTTGTGATATTTCTTCTATTGTTACCACAATAGATTTTTAGGGTTAACCTTGACTCGAGAATGAGTCAAAGGTGGTTTAGGTCTAGAACATGGTTTTTGGGCACATGGTTTCTTGTAGTCCATAATATTGGCCCAAGTATTGCATGTAAAGAAGCCTTTATAAAGTTTGAGGAGGCTCCATTGTAAAGTGGCATGGAGGTGAGTGGGTAAGCTCATTTGGTCCGGTTGGCCGGTTTTGACCATGTAATGAAGATCTTCATTGGCCATTTTTTCCCTGCAGGGTAAATTACAATTGTTTGTTTGTCCTTCTATTTTATTTTGCTCACTTTAAAATCTAACAATTAATATCAGAGCTTGGTTGGTTGTGCTCGTTGGTGTTGCTATGTACTTGTGCTGTGGAAGATATCTTGTGTGCACAGAACGTGAAGAAAGAGCTCGTAGTGCAACAGGAGTCCGATCTGGTGGAGAGTTGTACGAGGGGCATGAGATAAGAGATCCGTGCCCATGGAGAATGTCCCAGATTAAGCTTGTAGGCCGCGTGAAATAGGGACACCCAGCCACCGAAGAGTAGTAGGAGAAATGGAATGCATGCTGGCAATGGTGTCTGTGGCAAGGCACGAGCCATAATGTGGAAGAAGGCAGCCTGTGAAGAGAAATGGTGAGGACAAAAAACCATTTGTCAAACCATGAATCAAAGGTAAAAACAATTATTAAAAATTAGTTTTCATGAAAGGAGATATGCCATATTATGAAAGGATTCTTAAATGGCACGCGTCATATTAAAAGAGAGATATAAAAAGTTTTTTTAAAAAGTGGACGGTGGATGATTAAAATAATATTTGTTTAATCTTTTAAATGCACATTATTAAACCAAAGAAAAGGTGATGGGTATATATTGAATTTTGTCATTGTAATGTTCTCATGGTGAGATATATATTGGTCACATCGGGTATAAGGAAGTAAGGAAGGTGCTTGGAATGGCAATGTTATTAATGTTAAGGAGAATTTGACATAAGTAGTATGTATCAAGGATAAAAGTTATAAGTATGGTTTAGGAAAAAATTGGTGAAGAGATGGGTTATCTTTGGTGAGAAAGAGTTGTTTACCACTATAGATTTGAAAAATACAATTTGTAAAATAAAAATTGTTGTAAATCATTAAATATTTTTGTATTCGAGTTAAAATTGTTGTGGGGTACATGTTTGGTGGTACCTGACACTCCAACAGTATTTTTTGGTCCTTGAGAAACTTAGCCATAGGAAAATTTGATTTTCCCAGGTGTTATAAGCATAAGGTATCCGTCTTATGCACAGAGAAGGGATGTTGCATCAAGTGTGGAATGAACCACTGGGTAGGTACGAGGGTGGAAAGTGTACTCGTAGCCTTGATTGATGTGGAATCGGATAAGGTGAATCTTCGATTGAAAGGGGGGAATGTAAGATGGTTTTATCTCGATGTTGGGACCAAGATTGATGAACCATGTATACGAAGAGAATTCCTATAGAACTGGTAGTTACAGCAGCTGAGGACCCATCTAATATGGTAGATGGATTCTTCTTTATATGGACGTCAAATGATAGGGTTGGATGCAAGTACAAAAGGAGCATGGCAGAAAATGAGCAAGTAGATGAGCAAGATAGCGCGCATGAAACGAGAGAGGATGAAGCAATGGATGGTGATGGTATAGTCACCATAAAGACACATGAAAAAAAATTAATGGAATAGTTTGCATGTAAATGGGCATATTGTTGTAAGACCCGGTAAGGCATGCATACCCTTGGTAAATCACCGGTAAAGTTAGGAGGTGATAGGGGGGTGTATGTGAGATCCCCAATTCAAGATTAAAGGGGGGGTTTTTAGGATTAACCTTGACTCGGGAATGAGTCAAAGGTGGTTTAAGTCTAGCACATGGTTTTTGGGCACATGGTTTCTTGTAGCCCATGGTATTGGCCCAATGTATTGCATGTAAAGAATCCTTTATAAGGCATGAGGAGGATCCATTGTAAATTGGCGTAGAGTTGAGTGTGTAAGCTCACTTGGCCCAGTTGGTCTTTTTTGCCAAGTAATGAAGATCTTTGTTGGTTGGTTTTTCCCTACATGGGGTTTTCTAGGGTAAATTATGTGTCTATCTTCAATTGTTGTTTGTCTATTTTATTTTGCTCGCTTTAAAATATAACATAGATAACATTCGAGATACAAATACAAGAATCCCAATCAAAGTTTCATGAAATCATAGGTGATGCCATTTAGGAAATAGTAATGTTCCATTTGAGTGACCTGCCGAGTGGGACCACACCCATCAAGTCCATTGAGATCAAATTTAGGAATTTAATGCCACGTATGACTCAGTTGATAAGGGATAAGTGTGGTTTATTGAGGCCTAGTTGGATTAGAGGATCCATCTCATTCCTTATCCCGATGAGGTTGGTCTAACACTTGGTTTCCCAAATTTTAGGAAGTGTGTTAACAACAAAATTAACACCCTTAGTCAAGTGATGGAAGAAGCGCATTTTACCATGCACCCGCAGTAGGAAGACATGACACAAGTTCATGCAAAGATGAATCCTCTCTTAGCAATGCATTAAAATGCATTAATGATGGTTAACATCATTATAAATGGTGCAAAAGGCCTAAAAACTATGAAAAGTGGGTTTTCACGATAAATTAATCTAAAATGGATTATCCCACACTCAAAAGAGAAACCTAAGGTACATTTCCCAATGCTATATAAGAAAGGCTTTGGGGCATGGTAAACACACACAAAGAGAGAGTAAAGGAATGCTGGAAAGATTCTGAAGGAGGAGAAAGAGCTCAAATTCTTCAAAAGGAAGGGAAGCTCATGTCAATGGAGGAAGGATGCATGTCTAATGTCACAGTAAGGATGTATTTCTCCATTGTTCTACTATGAATAGATTCAAGTTTCTGCCATTATGATGTTTAAATGTTGCTTGTATTGTGTGATTTAAACTGTTAAATGGCTATAGATCTTAAATTTGCTTGTCTTAAATGGATGAATGAATCTAGATTTAAAATAAATTGTGATAATCTTTTCATAATGCTGACGTAGAGACTCACCAGCTCTTAGAATAATAGTCAAATTAGTGTATACATGTCCCTGCATTAATTACTGTTATCAGATTGGCGACCATACTGGCTCGTTGAATTTTCTTGATTTTTTTCTGAATTTTCTTAAAGTTTTTAGGTGGTCTTCCTTTAGATCTACTCCTTTGTAGGTTAAAGATCATTAACAGCACTTCAAATTCAGCCTACACATCTTAGGGTCAACTTAAATGCACTTCTAATTCATCAAATTAGCTCAAATTCTATTCAAGTCTGAGTTTCTTGATTTTTTAAGTAGTGTATGCCTGGAATGTGGAGTTAAAACTCTGTTTTAATCTTAAAGATGTGTTTGAATTTAAGATCTGGGCATTTCCTTTAATTTTCTAGCTACACCACGATTTTCAACTCTAGGACTCTGCGTTGAGGTTTTTTAATTCTTTAATGCATAATCCTAGTTCTGGTTGAATTCTTTAATGCATAACAAATTATGTTTTTAGTACTATGCATTCAAGCTTTTGTAGATGCGTAGACTCTGTGTGAAGGTCTCAGCATGGAGGATTGCTACCATTTCACTGCATGAATCGCTGAAGAATTCTTTAATTTTGAATCTGTAAACTTTGAAGAAATCTTTAAATTTTGAATTATGCTCATTGCTTTGATGAATGACTCTGCATCCTACGTAAATCTTTGAAGATCCCAACATTTAAACCTCAGAGTAAACCTATGCATTTTTTCTTTAAAACTTTAACTTTAAAAATTGAAGATAATGCGTTGAAGTTTCTGTTAAATCCCTACGTGTTCATTTGCTTGTAAACCCATGCGTTGAAGTTTATATCAAACCCCTGCGTGTTCTTTAAATATTTTTAAACGTTTGTAGATATTCGAAGGGTGCCTGATCTTTAAACTTTGAAGTACCACGATTTGCAAAATTCTATTTCCCACACATTGGAGTGAAAGATCCTTGAATCTGCATGACGGTTACATCTCAGCTTTAGTTACAATTAAATCTCAATAGTAAATGATGAAAACTACTCTCTGCGTATGGAAACTCCTCTTTCTGCTAAGTATTCAAGAATAGTTGCAAGGAAAATAGGGCCTGCAATCCCGACCTTCTTGGCATATCTGCCACTCTTACGATATCTAAAGCGCCTTCCGATGGGAAATTGAAGACCGGCCTTCAGAAATTTCGTGAGAGGTTCTTTCTTGGATCCTCCCATTCGGCCCCCTACACCCCTTCCTGATTTTGTAGAAGCTTCCATTTCTTGCCAAGTAATTCTTTGTCTATTGATGCCAATCCAGACATTACACACAGTACTCAGTAATGCAAATGCTATGAAGCGTGAAAATTAAAATTAAATCAACAATCACCTTTCGTTGTGTTTGGATCTTGAGATCTTTAAGCTCTGCGTTGAAGGAGATATAAAACCCTGGATATTTCTTTCAACTCTGAATTGATCTTATCGATCTCAGCTTTGAATCTTTTAGAGATATGATGTTTTCTGCCTAATGAATGCGGGGGATTCCTCATATTAACCTTGCCTCTGCGCGCAATCTTCCCAGGTTTGAAACCTTCGATCTCTGCTTTGAAGATTCTTAAGCTATCCCACGTGAAGAATCTGATCTTTGCATTTGGTTTTAGTTTCTAAACAGTTTGAAATTCTCCAGGTGATTCCTTTAACCTTATCATATTACAACTTTTCAAATTATTTTGACATTGCCAACTAGAGATCAATGCCATTGAAACTTTGCCAAAATCTTTAAGCCCTACCTCGATCCGCAATTGGGAGGTGTGAAAAATATTTCCAACCGGCGTAGCTCTGCGTCCAAACTCTAATAATAGTAATTTCAATAAGCTGCAAGCCTCAAAATTCAAGCTGCAGACAAGATAAATAGAAGGAAAACTCACAACGCACCGTCATTTCCCTGCAAAGAACAATTGCGTTGAGGAGACGATATTCGTTGATATTCAAAGTAGCATGAAGACTACATTGCTTAATGATTCATTTTTCCTCGATATCTTAAAGTTTAAGCTTTACAAAAAAAATTGAAATTTTTGGTTGGTTAATTTTAAAGTTTGAGTTAAAAAATTTGTCTTTTTAAGTTGGGTTCATATCTTAAAAATTTGAGATTTTAAAATTTTTGGAAAGCTTTACTTACAGTTGGAACTAAAACACCTTTTCCATTACATGAAAAAGAATTCAAGCATTGTGTAAAAGTTGGCATGGTTTGTTCAAATTTTTTATATTTGGATGTAAAAAGAATTATGAAATTTTTACAAAAATGTTATAGAGTTGAGTTACAAACCTCTTTATTTTTGTTTAAAAATGAATTCAACAGTTCGCAAAAGATTTGGCATACTTGGGGTTACAACCTTTTCCCTTTGAATTAAAATAAAACTTTGCGAGAGTTTTGTTGGTTTGGGGTTAAAATCTGTTATTGGAATAGTCTCTAATCCCATTAAAGAATTGGTTATTTTTCTTTTGAAAAGGTTTAGGAAATTTTGAACTCTTTTGCTTAAATCGAATTAGATCTTTTTCGTGAAACTGTAAAAGTAATCTAAATGGAAAATTCTTTTTAAAATTTTCTTTAAATGTGTACTAGATCTTTTTTATTAAGACCCGATGCACATGCTTCTTGGAAACATTAAACCAATCAACCTAATTGAACAGATCATTGAACCGCATGGGCATTAAAAGACCACACCTGGAAAGTTTCATGATCTTCATGCGCATTTAGAAAGAATTGCTCTTACGAAATCTATCTGAAACTTTGCATGTTTGAAAGAAACTCATGAACCTCTTGTTAAATTTTCAGAATTTACTTCAGTCTGATCTAGGATCTTAACTGAGAGAACAACATGTACAACAAATCTACAACATATCATTCATGGACACAATAATGCAAGCACAGAAGAGACACCGAGTTTACTTGGGGAAAACCATAAAGGTGAAAAACCCCAATAACTTCCTCAGAGATAGATAGAGCAATGATACAACCAGAATACAAGAGATATTCTTCTCCTAGCAGCAGAGCCTCCTCCTCCACAAGTGTTCCACTCTCCACAGTGTGAGTGAGAGAATAGAATGTGTAAAATGAGAGAGAGACACTCTCTATTTATACACTAACTTGACTTGACCTTTACTCAACTAGGTCGGCCTCAACTTAACCACTTAACATAATGTTGACAGGGCCGACCCCCACTAGGGTGGTCTAATAACCCTTTGACCCACATGGCTGACCCCCAATAGGGTGGTCTAATAATCCTTTGACCCACATGACTTATATAGGGCCGACCCCAACAAGGTGGTCTAATAACCCATCAAGTATAATTTACAACACTTACAATATAAATGACGACACTTCCGTATAGAGGAATAAGAACGTCTCTATAGGAATACAACCACTTCCGTATAGAGGAATAATAACATCTCTATAGGAATACAATATACATATATGTGAAATACATTCCGAAGTTACATATACATCAACACTCCCTCTTAACTAGGAAGGTATTTCTCGACACAGGTCTTCTAGCACAAGTCTTCTTCTCTGGATCATCGTCACTGGATAATCGTCATCGGGTCATCATCATCATCACTGCTACTGCTATCTCAATCAATCTTTGAATATACTCGTCATAGGAAGTTCTACAAAGCCAGTCCTTTTTCATACTAGATGTAGGCCCACCACCTGCAGGTCTTCATCATCACTGGCCATACTGTGGAATCCTCAGGACTTATTACGTGCGTCACAAAACCTGGTTGCAGCATCCCAGGCTATTAGGAGCACACAGCTCTACCTGTAGGATCTCCCAGGAGCACATTACATGTGAACCATCACAAAACCTGCCTGAAGCATCCCAGGCTGTTACGAGCACACAGCTCTGCCCGTCGAATCTCCCAGGAGCACATTACATGTGATCTCACCACAAAACCTGACTGAAGCATCCCAGGCTGTTACGAGCACACGGCTCTACCTGTTGGATCTCCCAGGAGAACATTACATGTGGTCCACCACAAAACCTAGCTGAAGCATCTGAGGCCTTTTTCATCCTGTGCAGATCTCCCAGGAGCAAATTACATGTGGTCATGGCAAAACCTGGCTGAAGCATCTGAGGCCTTTTTCATCCTGTCCAGATCTCCCAGGAGCAAATTACATGCCATAGGACAAAACCTTGCAAGAGCATCTCAGGATGTTACGGGTACACAACTCCGACCTGAAGATCTCCTAGGGCACAAATTACATGTCCTCCCAGAGCAATGTATCGAAAGAGCATCCCAGGCTGTTATGGGTACACAACTCCGACCTATAGGATCTCCCAGACATGCTCATCTGCACAACCTGATCCACGACCACAAAGTATCATATGATACTCATCATACATCATCCTGATGTACACATGATCATCCTGATCATCATCACTGCAACATCCTGCTGCATGTCATCTGGAGAAGCTCATCATCCACGATCACTCTGATCATGCAATGCATCCATCTGATGCACACCAAGTATCTACCTGATACATATCATCATACATAGTGTGTCCACCTGATACATAGATACACGATCCACACAATGTATTGATCAACATACATGATCTACATGATCATACCTGATACATATCAATATACATGATCTACCTGATCATACAATGTATCCACCTGATACATATACAGATACATGGTCCAAGCATCCAACATGATGCATATACACAATACATACAAATGATCCAACCGATCATATCCAGCATACAACATGATGCGTACATACATATAAATGATCCAACTGATCATATCCAGCATCCAACATGATGCACACATACATATACATATAAATGGTCCAACTAATCATATCCAACATCCAACATGATGCACACATACATATAAATGATCCAACTGATCATACAAAGTAGAAACTAGAACATCATCCTGATGCTCATCATCCAGCGCTTACATCCACAGCCATGTGAAGAATTCTCCTTCCAACATGCTTGGAATGGCTTCAGTAAATGTGTCCATCACTTCTTCCTCGAAGTGTCATCAATCTGAAGAACACCAAGCCTCTCCCTGAAGTACTCGAACTTCACCCTGGCTAGTGGCTTCGTCAGCACAACTGCAATATGCTCGTCTGTCGCAATGTACAGGAGCTTCACAGCTCCTCTCTGCACCATATCCCTGATATAGTGATATTTGATCGCTATGTGTTTCGACCTGTCATGAAACACTGGGTTCTCGGATAGCTTCACAAGACTTTGGTTATCACAGAAGATACCAGTAGCATCCAACGGGAGATCAAATAACTCAGACAGTAGCTTCCGTATCCATACTGCCTCACAACTAGCTGAACAGGCTGCAACATACTCTGCCTCAACTGTACTGAGTGCTACGCAGGACTGCTTCCTGCTAAACCAAGAGATCACACCTGATCCCATACTAAAGCAGCACCCAGATGTGCTCTTCCTATCTACAGCACTGCCAGCCCAATCTGAATCAACATAACCCTGCAGGTTAAAATTTTGATTCGCTTCATACTTGAGCCCATAATCCACTATACCCTTTAGGTACCTCAGAACATGCTTTACAGCAACCAGGTGAACATTCCTCGGATCCATCAGGAACTAGCTCAATGTGTTCACCGCAAAGCAAATATATGGTCTCGTGTTCGTCAGGTACATCAAGGACCCAATCATCTGACGATACATAGTGATATCAATCGGCTCAGATGAAGCATCACACAGACGCTTCAGGTTTGATGCCATAGGTGTGGCCATAGACTTGCAGTCCATCATCCCAAATCTCTTCAGTATCTCTATTGCATACTTCCCTTGTCCAAGGAAGATTCCATCACTCTGCCACACCTCCATGCCAAAAACAAATAGTGCATCATCCCCAAGTTCCTCAACTTGAACTCGGAAGCAAGCTTCCGCTGTGTGTCGGCAATCAATCTATCCTCACCTGATACAAACAGGTCATCCACATAGTAGTATCACTGGATTTCCTTCCTCAACCTTGTAGTAAAGGTTGGAACCCGCTTTACTCTTGGTAAAGACCAAACTGGATAGAAAGCTTCCTATCCTACCATACCAAGTTCTGCACATATATGATTTCCTGTCATGTGTCTCAGAACCAAGTGGCTGCTCCACATACACTTATTCTTCAACTACACCATTCAAGAAAGCTATCTTGAAATCCATCTGGTGTATCTTCTATTTCATCACTTTTATATTTCTCTATGCTGTCGTCTGCAGCATGCTTGATCTTGATAGATCCATATGGAAGTCATAACAAACTTCCCTTCAAGTCTTGGGACTACATCCCAAACATCATTCTTCATGATCAACGGATCATGGCATTCTTCCCATATCCTGGGAACTTCAATATCTTCAATAGGTAATTTTGTTGCTGAACAAATGTTGTAGTTCTTCTTTTGTAGGTGATGGCATACGATCTTTCCTACACAACAAGTTAAATTGCATGATTAGAAAACATCTCATAGTTTTTAGAACAAATTCTTACACATAAAGAAATATGTCATACAGTCATGCAATTATCTTAGCCAATGCTTCAATACAACATTTAACCATATTCCGTAACTTTCTAGATGCCTTCCAATCTCTACCAGAACATTGTTAAGAGTGTGCACAACTCCCAACATGTCAGCAAAGAGGTTTCATTCTAGATAAGTAGCAATGGAATGTTGTACAGTGCCATAGGCCACTTACCCATGCATATTAGTAGTATACTGTTCATCAATGCATCTATTCTAATATGCATAACACACAACCTAATTCTAGGAACATCATTATATACATTATTGAACAGTATTATTTAAACAATAAAATATGCAAGTAATGACAATTCAAATACTTATCTTTGTGTGTTTGTTGGGTTGACTCCCTCTCAGTCTTTGCTTCTTTTCTGCAACTCCATTCTTATGTGGATTGTGAGAAGTGGTCAACTCCCTCTGAATATCTGCATCCGTGCAGAAACTACTGAAGTGTGCTCTTTTGCTTTCCTACAGGAACAACTGGAGTGTGCTCCCTCTTGATCTTTGCTTCCTGGATTACCTATCCTTGAACTTACATCCATCCTTAATCACTATGCATGGTTATTAGTATCATCATTGTGTTATCCTTGAGGTCTCATACATAATCACACATTTATTAGTATAATCTTAATACTATCAAAACACAATAATCTTAAACATGTATATTCATGATCATTCATAGATAATAAACATTAGTATTCAAGATTTCAGGGAAGTCTTCTTTTACTCATACATTTTCTTATTTGATCATAGGACTCTTCTTGTTAGTTGAATCATTAATCAAGATAAGAGATATAATATGCATAAAACCTGTGATTATTCAAACCTATACCTTCATGATTCTTTTGGTTAGTCATATCATCAATTATGGTAAGAAACATAATATGCATACAACCATGATTATTCAAACCTATGACTTCATGAATAATCATTATCAACAACACAACAGTATAAGATCCTAACACAAGGTAGGATTCTATCTTGATATAGGAAAAACATACCTGGATTAGCATGCTAGCTAGTTATGTCTAACATAACTGCATAATGTCTTCTGGTTCTCTTCAGTGACTTGTGCTAGTAACCTGCATGTCTCATAAGTTAACCATTGTAGAACCAAGTTATACATACCTCGAAAGTAGATCTTCTATGTGATCCATGACAATGGATGAATCCTTGTCTTCATGTCACCATGATCATATGTTCTTGAAGTAGAACATGATTTGTCTTTCTTGGTGTACCTTTTATGTTAGCAGACAACATAAACCTCATACAACACCATAATGCATTAGTACAATCATAAGTGTCAACACCCTAACCAATGAATATCTTCTATCATGCATTCATAATTTTGTTAAGGTGATACGACAAATCTAAAATCAAGATTGTACTAACCATAATAACATGAAGACAAACATACCATAAACTTAATCATAAACAAATATCGAAACATACCTCGATGAGTCATACCTATCGAGATCGCTTGTAATATTCTTATGTAAGGCCTTAGCCTCATCTCCCTCTGAAACAGGAACTTCTTCACTTATGCAGGTGACCAATCCATCTTCTTCTAGGATTAACCCAATCCACTTGATTTGCAAGAACTGGACCTGGAGCTGGATATGGGTTTGTCAGAGAACCCCAAAAAATTTGAACTTTGAATTTCAAACTTCCGAAAGGATAGAAATATGTGCCTTGATGAGCTGATCAAGCTGGTATATTCAGAATTTGAAAGCTGCAGAGTTTCACTCCTCAATTTTTCCTTCGAAACTTCCAAATTCACTGGACGTGATCCTGAACTGGGGTTTGATGAAGCCCACTCTTCTTCCCAATCAAAAGGTTTGATCCAAATCTCTAAGCTTCTATTTTTCTGAGGGGCTTCCATCCGTGGTCACAGATTTCAAAAATTCCCATTTTTACAGAAGCCCTAATTTTTCAATTTTCTAATCAAAGTCCCGGACTAGGGTCTGATCAAGCCCGACCTTCTGCCCAACCAAAAATTCTGATCTTGGTCTCTAAATTTTTATTTTGATGAGTAGCATTCAGCCTTGGTCTCCGATTACAAAAATTTCAACTTTCTCCGAAGCCCTAAATTCCGGAAGCCATGAATGAAGGTACTCAAAAATAACTCTGTTTTGACATAAATATGTACCTGATTGTTTCTGGTGTAACTCTAAATTTTTTTATCCATAGGGTCTGAAAAAGCTTCCTGAGATAGCCCGACCTGTTATCTTTCTATCCCGATAGTTCTGACCTCAATTGGATTCTCTGAGAGAGAGTTATTCCAAGTGTCGCAACGTGACCTGTTTATGGGATAATACAGGAGAGCGAACTTGTATGGAGTGCCACGTGTCACTGTTTCAACTTCGGCCTCTGAAAACGTTTCCTGAGATATATTTCCCTGTTATCTTTCCATCCTGACAGGTCTGACCTCAATTGGACTCTCTGAGAGAGAGTTATGCCAAGTGTCGCAAGGTGACCTATTTATGGGATAATACAGGAGAGCGAACTTGTACGGAGTGTCACGTGTCACTGGTTCAACTTATTCCTCTGCAAAGTTTTCTTGAGATAGTAAAGTCTGTGTACTACCTGTTACTTTTTACGAAATTTCATTTGGATCTTCCTAGCCCAAGTTATGACCTTTTTCCCAAGGTAACCTGATTTTGACTCAGATCTGGAAGAGGCAGAAACCCTATATTGTACAGATCATAAATCACAAAGAACAACGAATTAGAGGTTTTCATTTGGACAAAAGGTACATTGAGATTTAATCTTCGACCTGTAAATATTTTAGATCTGAAAACGTTGCCAAAACGGATTTATAGCGAAAGTGCTACGATGACTGGTTTTTGCTATATCAAGCCCTAGCATCGTAAGTGCAACAAGTGTTATACATGCCATATCATGCCTT
Organism: Larix kaempferi; assembly: GCA_027924585.1. Taxonomy (NCBI): domain Eukaryota; kingdom Viridiplantae; phylum Streptophyta; class Pinopsida; order Pinales; family Pinaceae; genus Larix; species Larix kaempferi. The sequence goes on from BSBM01000286.1 coordinate 1,461,148, forward strand.
CTTTCAGGCTAGATCTGATACCATGTTAAATTTTCAGAATTTACTTCAGTCTGATCTAGGATCTTAAATGAGAGAACAACATGTACAGCATATCATTCATGGACACAATAATGCAAGCACAGAAGAGACACCGAGTTTACTTGGGGAAAACCATAAAGGTGAAAAACCCCAATAACTTCCTCAGAGATAGATAGAGAAATGATACAACCAGAATACAAGAGATAGTCTTTTCCTAGCAGCAGAGCCTCCTCCTCCACAAGTGCACCACTCTCCACAGTGTGAGTGAGAGAATAGAATGTGTAAAATGAGAGAGACACACTCTCTATTTATACACTAACTTGACTTGACCTTTACTCAACTAGGTCGGCCTCAACTTAACCACTTAACATAATGCTGACTGGGCCGACCCCCACTAGGGTGGTCTAATAACCCTTTGACCCACATGGAGAACCCCCAATAGGGTGGTCTAATAACCCTTTGACCCACATGACTTATACAGGGCCGACCCCAACAAGGTGGTCTAATAACCCATCAAGTATAAGTTACGACACTTACAATATAAATGACGACACTTCCGTATAGAGGAATAATAGCATCTCTATAGGAATACAACCACTTCCATATAGAGGAATAATAACATCTCTATAGGAATACAATATACATATATGTGAAATACATTCCAAATTTACATATACACCAACACCTCTAACCCTTCCTTCAGTTAGGATATTCATCGAACTGAAAGATAGCATAGCAAGCATCTTGCATTGTGTGGTTCATTTTGTTTTTTGAGTCGAAACACCATCAGTTTCACTTCCACTCCTGAGACTAAGCAAACTTCCACTAAAAATTGGCGCTCAATTTAAAATTGACAAAATTTTGATTTTTATATCATCAACAAGTTTAGGTTAGTGCCCCAGTTAGGTGTGGAGAGTTAACACTCCTGGGTTGCAAAACTTTGAAACTAGCATTGATTAAAGAGAGTAAATCCATTGTCGCAAAAAATGCTTTTCGGGAAAGCACTTCTGAAACATGCATCAAGCACGAGGCTAATCTGCATAAGTAAGGGTGGTTCCCCCTTCTTGATTATTTAGTGGGACATGATCTTATCGAAGGAATTCTATGTTCAGTGACAAGTCCTCGAGGTGACATCACTGTTTCTAGAGTTTCTGGTAATAAGAGTTGTCCTCGACTTACAATTGTCCACTCGATTGTTGATTGTGAAGTGGTAACTTTAGTGGCTATTCTTAGGGTATCACATAGGCTGTTGTGAGTGGGACACACTTGCAATACCTGAGATAGACTTTGGAACTTTTACTCCTTGGGAGGGTGAGTGGTCAGGTACCAACACTTGTACCCCTGGTGATTAAATTTTATTGTAACTGTTTCTCACACCTTCGCTCCTAGCATTTGTATGAGGACATGAAATCCCTCAGCAACTACTAGTTTCGGAAGGCCCTACAATCCAACTTTTCACTAAGCTTCGGTTCTTTGGAAAAGTAAGTTTGCTTGCTTGAAATCTCTAGGGAATTTTTACTATGTGGACACTTTAGTTTGTTGAGTCTAGAAAGCCATAGGATTGTTTGATTTTGTTTTCAAAAAAATTTAAACATATCATTTTATCAATATTCTTCAAAGTGGCTAATCTTCCGACCCGCCAGTCACAACGGTGTAGAGGTGAGTCACCAGAAGTTGAAAGCCCTGCTACATTGCGGCGATGACTACAAAATACAAGACACTTTGACTTTGAAACCAACACAGTTCTAACTTCAATAATCAATAATAGAGCAAAGACATATCAAACAAATACTACAACACCACCTACCTAGGAAAAAATAGAAATTGTTGATCCTCTTGCTCCGATTTCAATTTAAACATTATAAGACAACACTACAAATCTCGTAAATCCACCTCTGACATGTCTTTCAAACCCAGTGGTACTCCACATCAGTGAACCTTTGAACACCATCAACCTTCTTGTGGCACACTTGGTACACATGCTAAATTCAACATCTAATCCCATGGCTTCATCAGGAGCACAGGGGACTCCATCATCTCAACCCCAAACAGTTGTTGGAGGTTGCAATACTTCCAATATCCCTATGGTTGGTGCTCCAGGGACCACATCAGCACCATCTCAAATAAGTGCTGGAGGTAACAATACTTCCAATATCCATGTGGCTTCATCAGGACCACAAGGGACAACATCATCACAACCTCAACCAGTTGCTAGAGATAGTAATACTTCCAATTTGACATCTACCAACATCCCAACAGTTAATTTACCTGCTTCTACCATAAGCTCAACTAGCACTTCACTGGAAATTGGTACAGTTTCGAGTCCCAATCCCGGAAGTACATCCACTTTACCTATAGGAATACCTATTGGAGGGAATGCCTTACCAAACTTGGGTTTCCCATATGGTTTGGCTACTCAAGGTCAAAACAATCTAGGAGTAAATCAAAATCCTATTGGCATACCAAACAGTCTTCCAAGTTCTACACCTAGGGGGAATCCTTCATTTAGGAACCTCAATATCTCTAGTGGACTTACTAGACCATGGAACACTAATTCTAATTGGGGTAATACTCCACAAGCTAGTGGAAGTAACTCAGGAAACCTTTATCCAAACTTTCCTAGCACAAATCCTGGAGGCAATCCCATTCCCCCAACAGGTAGCACACCGGGATGTAACCCATCCATCAACCCCATTCCACCATGGAATGGGCAGGTTCCAGGGAATACCCCATCTTCTTGGGCACCACCCCCACAAGGGGGCAATCAACCTTGGAATGCATATCCAAACCAAGGAAATAGTAAATGGAGTGGTAATGTTCCACCAAGTAACCAATCTCAATGGAACATACCCCCGCAAGGGGGCAATCCACCCATGAATCCCAACCAGCAATGGAGTGGTAATGTTCCACCGAGTAACCAATCTCAATGGAACATACCCTTACAAGGGGGCAATCCACCCATTAACCCTATGCCACAATGGAGTGGCAATGTTCCACCAAGTGACCAAGCTCAATGGAACATACCTCCGCAAGGGGGCAATCCGTACATGCATCCTGTCCCACAATGGAATGGGAAATATTCAAGAAATAACCCATCTTTTTGGATGCAATCTTTGCGAGGAGGTAATCCCGCTTGGAATACTCTTCCAGCCCAAGGACCACAACAATGGAGCCATCAAGCTTCACCTGGATATCAAACGTTTTCTTCGGCATCATCCAAGTCACCATTTCTGGCCACGTTGAATCTACCGAATTTATCCCGGCTGACCAATGACCCTGTTCTTCATTTGAATGGGTGGCCAGCAATACCAACCAAACTACCCTCAGACATACCCAAGTTTGACGAAAAACCAGGGGAAGATCCATCAAATCATGTGATGACATTCCATTTGTGGTGTTCATTTAATTCCCTAGTCGATGATAGTATTAGGTTGAGGTTGTTTTAGCAGACCCTAATGGGAAATGCTGCGAAATGGTACATTGAGTTGCACCGCAACACATTTACTGAATTTTCATCTTTAGCTATGGCATTTTTGACACATTTTCAACTACCTATCCGCTATGAGACGAGAACTGAACTTTTAACTTCACTTAGGCAATCCACCGCTACTCACATCTCGGATCATATCCACGAGTGGAGGAGACGTCGAAGGCTTGTAAAAGCTGAAATCCCTGATCAATTCTTAGCAGATTGGTTCATTAAATCACTGTTACCTACTCTTTCCAAATATGTAGCTATGTCAGGAGCCATGACTGAAGAACAACTCATTCAGAGTGCCCACCATATGGATTTAGTATATTCCCAATTGGGCACACTTTATGAATTAATACCCCATGCTGTAAGACCTGCGTGTGATCCAGCTAGGCCACCAAAAGGACCTCATACTGATGGTGTGATTGGATCCATTAACCAATTGGAATAGATTACCTAGTAATTGGGACAAATGTCAGTTCAAAACCCGCAACCCACAGCTGGCCAGGCACATCAGCAAGCTGCAACTCCTGCCCAAACTTCTGAAGTCCTTACAGTTCAAACTGTGGACCCAAAAGGAAAAAAGAAGAAGCAAAAGAAGAAACCTAATGCTAACCCTAAGACAGGAGATGCACCTAAGGTCCTAACGGAGGAAACCATGAGAATAGGAAAAAAAATATCCTTGCAAAATTTGCAAAGAAGATCATCCTACCCGTCTTTGTCCTCATATGGATGCTATTCATCGCATGTTGGCACAACGAGGAGGGAAACAACCACAACCTGTTGTCCTAACTCAACCCTTACCCTAGCAACAACAAATGGTTGTTGCAGCTCCAGCACCTCCAGTAGGAGGAAACCAGGCAAACCCCCCGCCGGGGGGCAATCCACCCAACGCAAATATCTTCACAATTGGTGAAGATAACATTCATATCCAAACTAGGGCCCGTTCTTATGACATACCACCAAAAGATGTTGAAACAATTGGATATCAACCTAGTGGTTTTCTAAATATTGAAAAACCAACCATAGACATGGTGCCTCGACTTCCAAAAGGGGTCCTCCGCAAAACAACACACAATCCCAATGCGCGAACTGCTCAAAACTACAATGTAGTTGAAGATTTAGCTCAAGCTCCTTGTGCAATGTCTGCCTTGGAGGTGTTGCAAAGTTGTCCCACTCAGTGGAAAGCACTATTGTCTGCCATTGGTGCTTTTGATCCATCAGATACCAATTTAATCACATTTGACTTAGAGCAACCCACAGGTAGGCTTCCCTCACAAATTGCTTTCCAAATTAAAGTAACTTCACATGGGAAGAATATTTTTCAAACCATTGTCGATGAAGGAGCCTCCACTTGCGTCATGTCCCTAGCTTGTTGGAAAGCTTTGGGATCACCCACCTTAGTACCATCCCAAACAATTCTCAAGGCATTTGATGGACATTCGTTACCACCTCATGGACTCATCTTGGCTTGCCCAGTTGAACTGGGAGGAACAATAGTTCAAGTAGATGTTGAGGTAGTAGACGCACCCATAGACTACAATTTTCTATTGGGACGCAGTTGGATACACAAGATGACAGCGATAGTGTCTTCTATATTCCGAGTCATTCAGTTCCCCCACCAAGCGAAGATTGTTACAATCGATCAACTAGATTACTGCTCACCTGAAACTGGTATCCATTCGAATGTACCTTATGTAGGGGATGGAACGATGGTTATTCAATATGTTTGGGTAGGAATGTTTAAAGACTCGTCCCTTTTGGGAACTTTCCCACTTCCACCACCAATATTGACCCCTAACATTGCTCCCATTTTCACCATAACATCAGAGGTATGCTTTCCATTAAGAGTTTTCTCTAATTCTGTTTCAGAGGTCGGTTCCACCTCGTCAGTTGGAACCTCAAAAGAAAACACCTTAGATGAAAATAATGATGACAAGATACATGCTTCTACACACCATGAGGAAATGGAGAATAGTGTTCCCTTTTCTGTCGCAAATCTCGCTTATCAAGCTATTTAGATGGCTTCGATAGAACCAGATCAAAAACCTCCTCAGCTGGAGGAGTATGATCCCTATAATTCACCTATTTGGGCCTTGAACTCGCAAAATAACCATGATATCCTAGATCAAACCTTCCCTTCAGACGAAGCCATCATAGAGGTTATGAACATCTCAGAACGACTGTGGGAGGATATGCATCACAAATCCTCATTTCTTCCTAAGAACGACTCATTAGAAATTGAACTTGAAAATGTTTACTTCGAAGTTGACAACCGTAAGTACCAATGCCCCGTTCGAATCTACGATGTGAATTCAGAAGGCAATTTGGTGAACATTTTGAAAACCATCCAAATTGATATCTCTATCAAACCTAGCATCGTTGAGTATATAAAAATAGGTGCAGATTGTTCTCCTAAGGAAATAAAATTTTACACTGCTTTATTTAAAAAGTTTTGTGATATATTCGCATGGTCTTATGGAAAAATTCCAGGCATCAATCCCAGCATCGTAAAACATGAAATCAGAACTTATCCCAATGTTAAGCCTGTGCGGCAAAAACTACGTCCAATGAACCCTAAGAATTCAGCTGCCATTAAAGCAGAAGTCGAAAAGCTCTTGAACACTGGATTCATCTATCTTGTTCCTTTGACTGATTGGGTATCCAACCCTGTTCTAGTTAACAAAACACAAGGGACTATCCGGGTTTGCACCGATTTTAGAGATCTAAACTTAGCTTGTCCTAAGGATAATTATCCCACACCCTTCATTGATCAGATCATGGATGAATGCGCCGGGAATGAAATCTTCTCGTTTATGGACGACTTCTCCGGTTACAACCAAATCCAGATTAAAAAGGAAGACCAACATAAAACAGCTTTTATATGCCCTTGGGGAACCTTCGCTTATAGGAAAATGCCATTTGGCCTTAAAAATGTCGGGGCTACCTTTCAAAGAGCAATGTCATACGCATTTCACGATATTAAAGATATCGTTGAAGTTTACCTTGATGATTTGGCAGCTAAATCTAAAAAGAGAGCTGAACATGGTGCTCACTTACAAGCCATATTTGAGCGTTGCCGCAAGTACAACATTAGGTTAAGTCCACATAAATGCATGTTTTGTGTGGACTCTAGGAGGTTACTTGGGTTCGTAGTATCCCAAAAAGGGATCATGGTTGATCCCATCAAGGTTGAGGCAATACGTCAGTTGCCTTCCCCAAAAACAATCACTCAACTTCAAAGCCTTCAAGGAAAAGCCAACTACTTGAGAATATTTGTCGAAAATTTTGCTGAAAAAGCTAAAGGTTTCATGCGTCTCTTAAAACAAGATGCAACATTTACATGGGATTACCAAGCTCAATGCTCATTCGATGAACTAAAGAAAGCTTTGGTCTCCGCCCCGGTGCTTAGTCCACCAAACTATAATCGATACTTTTTTCTATATTTGGCCACCTCTCCTACCACAATTGGAATGGTCTTAGCACAAGAAGATGAATACTCTCACGAACATGTTGTTTACTATCTTAGTCTGGGCCTTGCAGGTCCCGAATTGAGATATTCCCAGGTTGAGAAGTTGGCCTTAGCATCAGTCCATGTTGTCCAATGACTTAGAAATTACATACTTCCAAGGAAAACAACCATAGTGGCTTAAATGAACCCCATGAGACACATTTTGTCTGTAATGACCCTTTTTCAAAATTTTATTAAAATGCCAATTTTTCCACTTTTTCCCCAATTTCGATTTTTGACTAGTTTTACTGTTTTGACCTCCAAATCAACCCAAATGCTCCCAAATATTCTGTAGGAGTGTATGAATGATATTTAGACTTGAATATTAGGTTCAAGGATGTTTTATATCCCTCCAAATACTGTTGCAAACTTGGTTTGTATTCTGATCAATATATGTAATTTTGACTAGTAATTTGTGCAACAAATCCCCCCGGGGCAACCCTGCAAATGGCCTTCCAAATGCCTCCAAAATCCCACGAATTTATGAAAATAGGTATGTAATGTGTTAATTATGTGATTAAGGTCTCATATACACCATTAATTGATTTTTACTACTGTTCTAACCCTCTCACATTCAACAGCAAAAACCCCCAATTCGACCCTTGGGGAAATGGCACTATTTCACCTCTCAATACAAACAAACTGAGTACAAATGCTTCAAATTCTCAAGTACAGTACATGAAACTTGTATAATATATCCATGGAAGTATATGAATCACAAATATATCAGATAATAATCCATCCATTCGAAATAATCAACCCTATAGGGTCATACATCAAAGCATTGGGGAAATGGACATTGTGTGCTCATTAATCAATTATTTTGCATACAACCAATGGGTATTTCGACCTGAGACTTTCTGAATATTAATAATAGAGGATATTAATCTATTACAATTAGAAATATATAATGAGAAGCTCTCCCAAGAAGCACAAGAGCTCACCAAAAACGCCCTCCCTCAAGGAGCATGAATATGCCTTCAAAACTGGAAACGGTGGAGAGAAAGTGTTGCACTAAACCAAACCATGAAACTTCCTGTAGCTGCTACCTACAAATAAAACTCCATTAAAGCACCATGAAAGACCTGAGTGGCCTCTCCAAACACCAACTTGGATGGGAATCTTTCACCCTCGAAATTGGCTAAGGCAAGAAACTAGTCATCCACTAGTTCTCTCTTCACAAATGCAATTTTTCTCAAATCATCAAAATCCATTCTCATACTTCATTTCTACATTTTATAACCAACATTAGCCTTCTAAGGGTCGAAATCCTCTCAATATATTCTATATATTTCCATTTAGTAAATATTCCACATTTGCCACTTGTCTCCTAGTTCCAACCTTCCATCTTCTCCCAAATTCGATTTTGAGTCTCTTTGGCTTCTCCAACTCCCATGAGCGCCTTCCTTGAGCCTATTTTTGGGGCTGACATGTCATAGTGGTCAGATGTCAGAGGTCAGGTCTGCAATTTGTCATAGTTTTCATAGATGCTCCATCATTGGTGTCATAGGGGCTAGGGAATCTAGCCCAAGTGTCCACAAACTTCCAATTTGACTCTTTATCTTCCATGGAGGTTACCAATCCTTCCCAATTCGACCTAAGATGCTCAATGACATGTGTTATGACTTACCAACTCACCCAAGAGTGTTCACCTTCCCATTAATTCGAATTTGCAAGAGAGAGATACCATGTATTATGAAAAATCAAGCTAGTGTGGGTCCCACATCCTCCATATGTCTCCAAAACCATTTGCCATCTAGGATTTCTCTTGAATTTATTTATTCACTCTATTTATTAAATAATTGAACCCTTCTAATGTCTAAACATCATTTATTAGCTTCCTTATTACCATTCCACATGTGCCCATCCAACCTAGGAAACTAGTAGGATTGATGGGATTGTCTTACTATGAAATTTTTTGAATGGGGACATTACATTGTCCGTCCATATCGTTGGTGGAAAATACTCAAAATGGATAGTAATTTTACAAGAATTTGACCTTGAATTCAGAAACGCTAAAGCCAAGAAGTTGTTGGCATTTGTTGAGTTAATGTCTGAGTTACCCATAGAGAATGAGGGTACTATATCTGTTGAAACTTGGGCAGACGAACATGTATTCCTCATTGAACCTTCTGATCCATGGTATGGAGAATTCATTATATACCTTCAAACCCAAAGGATCGATCCTTAGCGTTCTAGTATTGAATGACGTCGCATTCGACATCGAGCTCGAAGATACCTCATCATTGGGGATACTTTGACGGTTCGAAATATTTGACTCAGGTAGTTGAGACAGACCATGATTCATGATGATCTATGATTTTGACATTTTTCACAAGATTCAAGCTGAAGTAAACCTCATTGCACCATTCCTACTTGGCCATTTCACCAAATTGGATAACCTCAGTCACATGGTATTACTTCACCATCCGTCGACACATAATCCTGCTTTAGATAGCCTACCTTGGGAAGGAACAGCTGTAAGAGTCTGCACAACTAGATTAGCCCTTGTTGGCAATATGGATCTTTGCCTTGGCCTAACCCGTGCCCTTGAAAAATAGGCGTACGCCCATGCAACACTCGTTCCTTCCTATGTATCATAACATTCTTTATTCTTTTTTACAAAAAATGAAAAAGCATAAAAATTTAAAAACACAAAAATCCAAAAAGGTAGAGACTTGACTCACTTCATAGTATAATCCTTAAAGAAAATGGAAATAGTCAGTCCTTGTCACCCTTGAACACGGCACATAATTTGGTCTCCACTGCCAGTACACCATCTGCATTTTCCTTAGGAAACCGTACCAGTATTTTGAACAGATCTCCACCGATGGGTTATCCTTCCCGTCAACAGTGGAGCTTCCGTTAATGCATATGGTCTTAGTGGTTTTCATTAAAGGTTAGTTACTAAAAGTCCTATGTTTCCAAGTGTCCATTCTGCGTCGTGTTCTGTGTTCAAGGGAAGTCTAAACCAAGTCGACCATTCCTCAAATATTTCTGACCAGTCATGTTGGCCTTCCTTGTGTCAGTTTACAGTGTTGGATCTTGCAATTCTACCAAATTATATCAGACTATTGATCTTTGTTTCGTATCGGTTGATGTGGGATGCATTAATTCCCTCCTTCTGATGGATCTATTCCTATCGACATCAAATCATCATCTAGGACATGGATCTAGAAACCTGGGAGTACCTTGGATCTTGCAGTCATTAGTGGCAGGTTTCCTCGCAAATAACAGTTGGTATACATCAATGACCCATGATTGTTTGACTCTACAAGTGTTCAACTTCAGATAATTTATTCACACTTGTTAGTTTGTACTCAGTACCTTAGAGTCCATCATCATTCTCGGTGGGTCTCTTCGCATCTGTTAACGGTATACATCAATGACCGGTAATCAGATGGTGTTTTCCTATGCTCGACATCAGATCAGTTATTCACATGATGTAAACTAGTACTATCGTCAGTTTGTATTGAAGACCTTGGGAAAAACAGTTGTCTCACTCATCGATGCACTGCCTGAGTTGCGCAAGATTAGACCGATATGTCAAAAGCCCAAAAAGACTTTGTCATCGCACTCATCAAAGTGCACATTTACATTTTCAGAAGAAAAAAAATTACTTTTGACATGGATTTACTATGTATTGTTCGTGGCCATGCTTGTTCTCTGCTGAGCATGGGTATGCCCACCTTAGGAAGATATTATATATTTGAGAAATTGCTATGTTTTACAGGTGTGATCCTCAATCCATCACATGTGAGCTTTCCTTCCCTTATCTTGCTTTGAACGATAAAGAGTATGTAATGTCCCCATTTTGACCCCCTTTGTATTAAATCGTAAATGATGTAAATATTGTAATTTAAATCGTGGTGAGGAGCTCAAGGCCAAGGCCCCACCATTGATTTAGCGTTTCATGTATCGGCAATTAAAAATAGATGCCTATGGTTCTTGTGCTAGATAGGTACAATGTAAATAAGACATCATGTAAATATGAATTTTAATGAAAATACCCACAAATAGCTATGCAATGCAACAAATATATGGGGGCATGATTCTACAAGGAATAGGGAGGGAAACTATTCAAACCCTTGAGCCAATGGTGTTAATCCATGTGTCAATGAGAAAACCCATAAAACCTCAACTACCCATTTTGGGTTATGGACCCAATCATTTAATTCTTCCAAGAGTTGGTTGAGGCAGTTAATGCCTTAGGAATGAAGAGGTATGGCAGCCAATTTCGTGTATGGGCAAGCCATCAACCTGGAAAATTGTGTTTTGTCTCCTTGGGCAAGAAAACACCCACGAAATGGTGCCCAAAGCCATTATGAACCAAGGGTCTTTTCCCTCTCCTGCAGTTTGAACTATTGGGCCTTTTCCCATCACGTTTTTCACCATTTTTCCTGCATTTTCCATGCCTGGGAGCTCGTTTTTGCATTGGACAACAGCTGGGAGAGAAGGGCCACGATTTGGAACTGTTATGGAGGCCGCTTTTTCCCCAGAATGTCCATGGACGTTTTTCTAAAAACGGATTTGGCTTCCCAGGGTTGTTCCCCATCTTCCAGTTTCGTTTTTAGGTTTCCCACGTTTTTCTGAAGCTAATGAAAACCCCATCTTTGGGCATCTCACTGTAAAAACATTTCTTCGTGCCCAACACTTATACTTTTACTGTTATGTGCATCCTTGGTTTGATTTGAATCTGTGAGCAAGAGACTTGGACTGGTAGTGGACGGAATTGGCTTGATAAACCTAGTGGAGAGAGTAACCTCTCAAGAAGATCAAGAGGGCTTTGGCTACTTTTCTATGCACACCTTGAGAGCACTAGAAAGGAAGGTATGGCTTGAGGGACTGTGTGGCAGTGAAGAGAATACTTCCTTGTGTTGGGTGTGTAGGCATTGTGAGTGCCAAGCTGAATAGATCTAGGAGGGGTATCCTTAGCTCTGTGGTTGAGCTCACTAGCTTAGCAACTCTTCCTTTCCATTTCCTAGCAACCTGATAAACCCAATTGTAGATTGGCTTGGCTCATCTTGGTGTATGCTTAGCTATGTGTGAGTTTGTTGTTCCCTAGTTCCTTGTAGAAATCATGCCCAGCTCGGGGGTGGCAGTTTTATCAAAAGGTTGATAAGCACAACTGGCCTATGGTTGGGTGGAACGTTGCAGATGCATAGCTAGTTGTTTGGGACTACTCTGTTAAGATAAGTATTCTCCCGTGTCAACTTTGCAATTATTATTTGATGAATATCTTGAATGAATGATGGATGTGTTATTGAATTTACTTCCGCTGTGTTTTCAAATGTTTATGCATTTGCATATGTCCATCTTCATTTTAAATTGAATGTTTGTTTACTAAGTATGGGACTAGATGCCCGGTTTTAGCATCACGTCCTCTCTATCATGCTAGTATGGTAGGAGGGGACATTACAGAGTATCAGTATACAAAATATAAATTTAAGTAATGATTTCGGCCCTTAGCTCTGCTTCAGACCTCACACATTAGGGGGCATCTGTTAACAACAAAATTAACACCCTTATTCAAGTGACGGAAGAAGCACATTTTACCATGCACCCGCAGTAGGAAGACATGACACAATTTCATGCAAAGATGAATCCTCTCTTAGCAATGCATTAAAATGCATTAATGATGGTTAAAATCATTATAAATGGTGCAAAAAGCATAAAAACTATGAAAAGTGGGTTTTCAAGATAAATTAATCTAAAATGGATTATCCCACACTCAAAAGAGAAACCTAAGGCACATTTCCCAATGCTATATAAGAAAGGCTTTGGGGCATGGTAAACACAGAGAGAGAGAGAGCAAAGGAATGCTGGAAAGATTCTGAAGGAGGAGAAAGAGCTCAAATTCTTCAAAAGCAAGGGTGAAGGAAAGGAAGTTCATGTCAATGGAGGAAGGATGCATGTCTAATGTCATGGTAACGATGTATTTCTCCATTGTTCTGCTATGCATAGATTCAAGTTTCTGCCATTATGATGTTTAAATGTTGCTTGTATTGTGTGATTTAAACTGTTAAATGGTTGTAGATCTTAAATTTGCTTGTCTTAAATGGATGAATGAATCTAGATTTAAAATAACTTGTGATAATCTTTTCATAATGCTAACGAAGAGACTCACTAGCTCTTAGAATAATAGTCAAATTAGTGTAGACATGTCCATGCATTAATTATTGTTATCAAAGTGAAGAGTGACATGATCTGGGACATATAGTCGAGTAGGAACTCCAATTTTGGAATGATTGGCATAGATGTCATCAATATTCTTTTGAGCACAAGAGTGGTCGTAGACTATTTATAGTGTGTTTCAACTCATCAAGTTTTGATTCCAAGTGGGAAACTATGTGGGAGGTCTCTACTCCTTGAGTCTTAGCCATATTGTCACATCCCCTCCCACCATACCAGTGCGATGGAGAGGATCGTGATGCTAAAACCGGGCATCTAGTCCCATGAAATTATTAAATAAGCATTCACATAATATAAAAAGACATATGGAAATGTATAATTATAGGAAAACACAGCAGAAGTAATTTCAATTACACATTCAAGATATTCATGATATTCATCAAATAAATAATTGCAAAGTTAACACAAGAGAGTACTTATCTTATAACAAAGTAGTCCTGAGCAACTGGTTATGCAACTGTAACGTTCCACCCAAACATAGGCCAGTTGTGATCATCAATATCTCAACACACTGCCACCCCCAAGCTGAGCATGATCTCTACAAGGAATCAGGGAACAACAGACTCACACATAGCCCAAAGATACACCAAATCATCCAAGCCAATCTACAGTTGGGTTTATCAGGCTGTTACGCAATGGAAGGAGGAATTGCTAAGCTAGTGGGATCATCCATAGAGATATGGGTACCCTCTGCAAGATCTATCTAGCTTGGTCCCCATAATACCTACACACCTGGCACAAGGAAGTATTCCCTTCACTAATACACAGTCCCTCAGGCCATACCTCCCATTCTAATGTTCTTCAAGGTGTGCATAGAAGAGCAACCAGCCCTTTTGATACTCTTGAGAGGTTACCTCCTCACTAGGTTTATCAAGCCAATTCTGGTCCACTTCCCCTCCCCTTACATCAACATTGTCCTCAGTGCTCATCAAAACTGAACAAAAATGGATATGCCACTCTCATGGCATCCTCTAGCTCCCATGTAGCCTCATCGGGACCGTAGTGCTTCCATTGCACCTTTACCTATCTGATGGCTCGGTTCCGGAGCAATGTTACCTTCTTGTCTAGGATGCGCAATGGATCGGTTTGGAACTCTCCCTCGGGTTCCACCTGGATCACATCCCAATTAATCACATGGTTAGGATCATGTACATATTTCTTAAGCAAAGAGACATGAAAAACATTATGAGCTTTAGTGCTAGCAGGAAATGCAAGTCTATATGCAACTTGCCCTGTTCTTTCAAGCACTTCAAATGGCCCACAATATCTAGGTGATAGCTTGGCACAAATCCCAAGCTTCAAGGAACCCTTCCTTGGCCTCACTCTAAGATACACATGATCCCCAACACTGAATTCCCTATGGATCCTATGCTTATTTGCATAGCTTTTGTGTCTATCCTGGGCTACTTTTAAATTTTGTCGGATCTTTGCAACCTCTTGTTCCATTTCCTTAAGCAATTCTTCCCCAAGTACAATTCTGTTCACTGGATTGTCCCAAGTCACTGGTGTCCTACACCTTCTGCCGTACAAAGCCTCATATGGAATCATTCCCAATGATTCTTGCTGCCCATTATTATATGCAAACTCTACCAGGTGTAGACAATCCTCCCACTTGGATGGCTTGTCCATTACATACATGCGAAGCATGTCTTCAAACACCTGATTTACTCTTTCTGTTTGCTCATCTGTTTGAGGATGGTACGCGGTGCTAAAGTTCAACTGTGTACCCAAATATGCAAAGAGACCTTTCCAAAAATTGGAAGTGAACTTGGTATCCCTGTCAGAAATTATTGCCTTAGGAAACCCATGTAATCTAAAAATTTTCTTCATGAAAATATTTGCAATGGCATCGGCTTTATGTGTGGACTTAACCGGTATGAAATGCGCTGCCTTTGTTAACTTGTCCACCACAACCATGATGGAATCATGTTGTCTCACAGTCATTGGCAATCCTGTAATAAAATCCATGGAAATTATTTTCCATTTCCATTCTGGAATTGGCACCGGGTGCAATAAACCTGCAGGGTGTTGGTGTTCAACCTTCACCTGTTGACAGTTCATGCACTTAGAAATGTATTCAACGACATCCTTCTTCATCCTTGGCCAGAAATAATATTTTCTTGCTATAGCAATTGTTTTCTGATATCCTGGGTGACCAAAGTATGGAGCTTTATGGATTGCATCAATAAAAATCCTCCTCAAATCTGCCACATTGGGAATATAGACTCTATCTTTATAGGTAAGAAGTCCGTCTTCCTCCAAATGATAGCCCTCATTCTTCTTGCCAAGGTCTTGTTGTTGCAATTTGTCCTTTATCTGCACATACACTTCATCCTCAACAATATGGTTAACAATCTGCTGCTTCAAATCTAGTTGGCAAGTACTAAGTGCTTCCACATGCATTTCATGTACCTTCCTGCTAAGTGCATCAGCCACCTTGTTTTCTTTCCCTTTTATGTGTTTGATTTCAAAATCAAATTCACACAAAAATTCCAACCATCTAGCTTGCCTAGCATTTAAAGTTGGCTGATCAAACAAGTATTTCAGACCACAATGGTCTGTCCTTAACTCAAATTTTCTTCCCATTAAGTAATGCCTCCACATCTTTAAAGCATGTACTATGGATGCAAGTTCTATATCATGAGTAACATAGTTCTTCTCATGCTCCTTCAACTTTCTTAACTCATAGCATATCACGTATTTGTCTTGCATAAAAACTCCTCCAAGTCCTTGATTTCATGCATCGGTACATACCACAAAGTCTTTTTCTGGGTTTGCAATTTTCAAAATTGGTGCACTTGTAAGAATATTCTTCAACCGTTGAAAACTTTCCTCGCATCTTGGTGACCATTCAAACTTTATCCCCTTCTTTTGCAAATAAGTGATCGGGTTTGCAACCTTGGAGAATCCTTTGATAATCCTCCTGTAGTAACCAACAAGGCCCATAAAAGATCTCACGTCAGTCACATTTCTTGGAGTTGGCCAATTCATAATGGCTTCAATCTTCTAAAGGTATACAGATATTCCTTCGTCGGAGATGATGTGACCCAAATAATAAATTCTATCTTTATAAAAGTCACATTTACTCAACTTTGCATACAGCTTATGCTCCCTTAGTAATTGCTTTGTCATTCTCAAATGTTCTTCATGCTTTTGTTCATTCTTAGAATAGATGAGAATGTCGTCTAGGAATACAAGAACAAACTTGTCCAAATACTTGCTAAAAACATTATTCATGAGACACATGAATGTAGCTGGTGCATTTGTGAGATCGAATGGTACCACTACAAACTCATAGTGTCCATACCTCGTTCTAAAGGCTGTTCTATGAATATCTTCTTCTTTGATTCTTACCCGATGGTAACCAGACCTCAAATCAATCTTTGAAAATACCTTTGCTCCTCTCATTTGATCAAAAAGGTCATCAATTCAGGGCAATGGGTATTTGTTCTTCACAGTGACTTTGTTCAACTTCATGTAGTCAATACGTAACCTGAGTGTTCCATCTTTCTTTTTCACAAATAGAACAGGTGATCCCCACGGGGACACACTTGGCCTGATATATTTCTTTTCCAGCAACTCTTGTAATTGCATTTTCAATTCTAGCAATTCCGGGGTACTCATCCTGTAGGGTGTCTTAGACATTGGTGCTGCTCTTGGCACAAGTTCAATTGTAAAGTCAATGTCTCTCTTTGGAGGGAGTCCTGGAATCTCATCAGGAAAAACATCCCTGAATTCTTGCAATACATGATAGTCCTCCAATTTAAGAGTTTCATTCTCTACTGCCTCTAAAATGTGGGCTGCATACAATTGACATCCCTTACTTCAGAACTTCTTCAACTGCATGGCTGAAACCTGCTTAACAAAAGTCACCTTTGGAATGCCTTTTACAACCCTCGGGTTTCTTTCTTCGTCCATGCATTCAAATGTATTATTGTAGCAGTCAAGTTTAACCCTGTGTGCTTCTAACCAATCAATTCCAATGAGAATATCATAGGAACCCAGTGGTAAAATATTCAAATTTGCGTAAGTGAATAGCCCATCCATCTCTAATGGAAATTTCTCTACAATTTCACTAACTTTTCTCTTGCTTCCAGTGGCTAGTTGAACTAACCATGATTTACTATGCTTTAATTTCTTAAAAGCACAAATCTCAACAATTCTAGGAGTGACATAACTGTGAGTAGATCCAGGATCAATCAAAATAGAAATAGATTGCTTAGCAATCTTACCTTCAACTTCAACAACAGTTGACTGATGATCTTC
Source organism: Larix kaempferi (assembly GCA_027924585.1). Taxonomy (NCBI): domain Eukaryota; kingdom Viridiplantae; phylum Streptophyta; class Pinopsida; order Pinales; family Pinaceae; genus Larix; species Larix kaempferi. The sequence continues at coordinate 1,478,607 of BSBM01000286.1, forward strand.
CTGGCGGTCGTCTAGAGCTGCATAGATTCTAGGGATTGTCCTCGCCACTTGACCCACAGTTTCAGCTCCTTGGATGTTGTGAACTTGATTTGGATTCCCATTCCGATGTGGACAGTTCCTAAGCATGTGGTCCCCTCCACAACCCCAACATTGAAATGGTTCTCTTGGATCCTTTGGATCTCTTGGCTTGTCTCCCATCATCCTAGTTGGCTTAGTCACAACCTGTGATAGCTGCCTTTGTTGATTCCTAAATTGAGGAGGCTTGAACCCCTTCTTCCTTTGATCAAACTTTTCATTTTTCTTATCCTTCCATGCTTTATGGAATTATGGTTTGCTTTTGTTTTGATCAAAGCAATACTTGGCCTTTATTATGCCTCCTCTAGAGTTCGGGGTTCATCGAACTCAATTCTATCTTTATATGACTAGGGCAGTCCATTCAGGAAACGCTGAATTTTTACCTTATCATCTCGAATATACCTGACATACCTCAGCAGCTCCAAGAACTTGTTTGCATATTCTTCCATGGTCAATTGTCCCAATCTCAGCTCATGGAACTCTTTGATCTTATCATCATAGTACCTATCAGAGAGGTACTTCTGCTGAAAGTATTTCTTGAACTGCTTCCACACAATCTTCCTTTCATTGATTTTCCTCACTTGCCTGATGTGTTCCCACCATATAGATGCTCTTCCATTCAAGTTGAAGATGGAAACCATTGCCTTCATATTCCCAGAGTAGTCTTGGACTTGGAAATACTTTCTCATCCCAAGAAGCCAAGCTTCAGCTTCTTGACAAGACTTTACCTCTCCATCAAATGTAGGAGGTTTCGCCTTCTTAAATTCCCCATGTGAATTGTTCTTATAGTGCTTCTTCCTCTTACTTCTGCGAGATGAAGAGCTTGAAACCTCAATGGATTCTTCAGAGTTAGATGATTCATTAGAAGATATTTCTGGAGTATGTGTTCTGTCTATAGAAACTCTTCTTGAGCTACTAGCCCTCTTACGAGAATTCCTTCTAGAACTACTCCCACCCCTTTCTGGATTTGATGTTTGATGCCCAGAGTTTATTTTCCTTTGGATGTCTGTCAAACTCTGCAGCATGGCTGCATTCAACTAATTTTGTTCTTCCTGAGCTTTAATCATCCTTTCATTATCTTCTCTACAGCTTTGCAATTCCACCCTTAGGCTCCTCATGGTGGCTGCAATACCTGGAGGAGTCTCTTGATTTCTTCTCCCATTAGATTATGTTTCAGCATTTTCAACATGTATGTTCTCCCCCATGGCATCTGTCTCAGGCTCATAGGGATCCTGTGCATCATCCATGATGTTTATTTTCTTGGCCCAACCAAGATCCAAAACTTTCCAACTGCCCTATCTGGAGTGCTGCCCTGATGTAACTGTGATTCTACAAAATGTGTTCATCAACACAATTGTTAGCTGCATTATATTCTCATAAATTCATAAATTACTTCATGCATGTGGGAAAATATTATATTGACAATTTGTCAAATCATAGAATTTTCTCACAATCAACGACATATGAGGGGGATGATGGGGGTCAAGGGGGCTTTCCCCCTTGTGGCTCACCACTGCAGGGCGGGTCGAGGGCAGCGCCCTCGTTTTTTTTTTTTTTTTGTAATTCTTCAATTTTGTGCAATCTGGCACATAAGTTTCATGGTGATTTTCCCATTTTTGGTACTTGAAAATGTCACTGGAAAACTATAGAAATCCCTTGTTTCGGTGGACTTTTTCATTCTCTTCCGCCATTACGGACAAACTTGTCGAGTCCTTTCGACGTGTTGTAGATGATCTTGCAGGGTCCTTCCGACTTTGCGGACTCCCTTCTGGCTCGTTGCGGTGAAGACTTCCGAGTTTCTTCCGTCGTTTCGGCAAGAACTTCCAAGTTCTTTCCGTCGTTTCGGCAAGAACTTCCAAGCTTCTTTCGAAACTTTGCCCTTGGATGCCGAGAACTCTTAGAAATCTTTCCGCTGTTTTTGGTCAACTCGGCGAGTTCTTCCGCCGTTGCAGACCAACTCGCTGAGTCCTTCCGAAACTTTCCCCTTTGACGCCGAACACTTAGAAAATTTTCCGCTATTTTGGGTCAACTCGATGAGTTCTTCCACCGTTGCGGACCAACTCACTGAGTCCTTCCAAAACTTTCCCTTTGACGCTGAACACTTAGAAAATTTTCCTCTGTTTCGGGTCAACTCGACGAGTTCTTCTGCCATTGCGGCGAGAACTTCCAATTTCTTCCCGAAACAGACTTAAACACAATTTTTCAAAAACACTTAGAACAATTCCGGATTCTTCTTTTCTTCTTTCTGCGATGACTTTTTCCCAGCTAGAGGTAACCTTACCTCTGCAAACTATCCAACTTAGCTAGTTTAGGCCCGATGCCGAGACCTGTGGTGATCAGGAAGGGACCTTCCCATGTAACTGTAATTATATTTGGCCCATAGAGGTCCAATGCTGTAGCCTATGGCTCTGATACCATTCTGTCACGTCCCCTCCCATCATACCAGTGCGATATAGAGGGTCGTGATGTTAAAACAGGGCTTCTAGCCCCATGAACTTATTAAATAAGCATTCACATAACATAATATAAAAAGACATATGGAAATGTATAATTATAGGAAAACACAGCGGAAGTAATTTCAATTACACATCCATTACACATTCAAGATATTCATGATATTCATCAAATAAATGATTGCAAAGTTAACACAAGAGAGTACTTATCTTATAACAATGTAGTCCTGAGCAACTGGCTATGCAACTACAACGTTCCACCCAACCATAGGCCAGTTGTGATCATTAATATCTCAACACACTGCTACCCCCAAGCTGGGCATGATCTCTACAAGGAATCAGGGAACAATAGACTCACACATATCCCAAAGATACACCAAATCAGCCAAGCCAATCTACAGTTGGGTTTATCAAGTTGTTAGGCAATGGAAGGAAGAATTGCCAAGCTAGTGGGATCATCCATAGAGATATGGGTACCCTCTGCAAGATCTATCTAGCTTGGTCCCCACAATACCTACACACCTGGCACAAGGAAGTATTCCCTTCACTAATACACAGTCCCTCAGGCCATACCTCCCATTCTAGTGTTCTTCAAGGTGTGCATAGAAGAGCAACCAGCCCTTTTGATACTCTTGAGAGGTTACCTCCTCACTAGGTTTATCAAGCCAATTCTGGTACACTTCCACTCCTAATTCTTGCTCACAATTTCAAACCAACACAGGGATGCACCCTACAACAAAACACAAGTCCTGAAGAACGTGGGCAACCAAAACGAACTGGTAGATGGGGAATAAACCTTGGGAGAGCAAATTCGTTTTCAGAAAACGTTTTTCTGCATTTCAGGGGCAAAAATGACATCTATAACCTCCCAATACATGACTCCTTTTCTCCCATCCACTGTACAATACAAAAATGAGCTCCCAGCTATGAAAAATGCAGGAAAATGGTAGAAAACGTGAAGGAGAAAGACCCAGCTAGATCAGACTGCGTGAGAGAGGAAAAACCATGGGTTCAGAAAGGCTTTGGGCACCATTTCGTGGGTGTTTTCTTGCCCCATAAGCAAAAGTACGTTTTTCTAGGTTGATGGCTTGCCCATGCACAAAATTGGCTACCATACCTCTTCATTTCCAAGGCATTACTGCCTCAACCAACTCCTGGAAGAATTAAATGATTGGGTGCATAAGTCAGAATGGGTAGTTGGGATTCATTCATGGAAATTTGTCTTACCACCATTGGCTCAAGGGTTTGAATAATTTCGCTCCCTATTGCTTGTAGAATCATGCCCCCATCTCTTTGTTGCATTGCATAGCTAGTTGTGGGTTTTTCATTAAAATTCATATTTACATTATGTCTTAATTTACATTGTGTCTATCTAGCACAAGAACCACAGGCATCTATTTTTAATTGCCGATACATAAAACGCTAAATCAATGGTGGGGCCTTGGCCTTGAGCTCCTCACCATGATTAAATAACAATATTTACATCATTTATGATTTAATGCAAAGGGGGTCAAAATGGGGACGTGACACATATAGGGATGGGTCCACAATGAGGGTTATGAGAAAGTGGTACCATGTGATTAGATCAGTGCAAGGGTTCTATTAACATAGGTCCTTGAAGAGTGGTGCCAATGCAATTATCTCAATGCAAGTTCTATGTTAAGATAGGTATGACATAAGGGTGTGGACAAGACTAGGGACATGGATCCACATAAAGGGTTACTAGAGAGTGGTACGAATGTGATCAACTCTACACAAGGATTTTATAGATATAGGTCTCAAATAAGGGTTCTGATAGGATCTAGACCTTCTTCTTTTTTAACTCCTAGCTGATTTTTACTCCCACTTGAATATTACTATGTTGATAGAATTCCAAAATTATTAATATCACAATATATGTAGGAAATTTGTGGACTAGAAATAGAGGACTAGGTATCTAGGGTCCTAATGACAAGGGAGTGGCAAGTGATATATCTCCCTTATATACTTGCAAGGTCCAATAGTATTACTTGGTCTAATCCCTTAGGGAACCAACTCATAAGGAGGATCAATAGTACCTTTAGCCACACTACCCTACTACCCAAGTACTAGAGAGTGATTTTCCTAAGTGATTTACTCGGTGCCACTATATCTAAGATATGATAGATCGAACTATCTAAAGTTTGTTTTAGGTATCCTAGGGGACTTCTTATAGACTTGAGGGTATGTGAAAGTGAAATTTTGTATCCAGGTGTTGTTTGATGTGGTACTACTCGAAGGGGTCCCAACATGGGTTAAAAGGGTGCCCAACCAATTGAAACCTCATGTATTTCATGTGTGTATTACTCCTCCACTACAAATTTACCCATTTACTAATAGATCACTCTATCATTTACAAATGTTAGAATACATCTGTAGCTTCAAAAATATCTCTAAAAATATCATCTCAAGGAATCACTATGATACAAAATGTCAAGTACCTTACATCATAAGAAGATATTCAAAGTGGAAATAACATAATATAGCAATATATAGAGTGAAAATGATAAAATTACCACAACAATAGGCAATTGATTACATAATAGATTCCACAAATAGCAATACCTTTACTGATGAAATCAATGCTTCCTTGCCTCTTCGATGGGGCAACCTCAAACTGAACAAAGCTCCAATTAAAATATTGTTTTCAATACATCTCATTACATTGATTCTATTTATTTATATATTTTATATTATCCTAGGAACAATCTAGTGAAGGAACTTTAATGTAGGAAAAACCTTCTAATAATCCTTCTTACAATAGTTTCTATCTATCCTCTCAGGAAATTTCTACTAAAGCACTTTCTAGTAATCCTTCTTAAAATATTTCTATCACACTATATCTACTTCATAGGCCTTATTTAATAGATATGTCCTTAATACATAGCAGTTTACCTATGTACTTAAGGGGGTTAGGGTAGGAACCTAACAGATTGGCACAACATTTAAGATTCAATGATCTCTTCCTTGGTCTCACTATGAATAAAACATGACCCCCAATGTTGAATTCGCTATGTAAATTGTTTTTTTTTGTAAATAAGTAAACTTTATATTAACAGGATATACAAAAAATTACAGTCATGATTCTGCAACCTTTCTATCACTCAGTCTGAAATAACACTTAAGCAGTTTGAAATTCTACATAGCATCATCCCTAGGGCCCCTCCTCTGATGGAGAAAATAGGACATACATTCAACCATCTACTTCCCAAAATCTTGATAATATGAACAAAACAAAACAAAGCCTGCAGGCTTAACAAGGTTATTTTCCGCTAAGTCAGTGAGATAATACTAAACCCATCAGTTCATTTACAACACGACCCCTCCCCGGAGACATAACAAGGTAACAAAAAATATGAAGCAAATACCTACCAAATCACAAGCGTTACGAATGATGTTTCTTAACAAAAAGGGGATTGCCATCCTCGCCATCTCCTCCACCACGATTCCCTCCATCATGCACATTCACCATTATCCCATAAGTGAAAAACCCCATCTTCATAAGGTATGGGACACCCAATTCTTTCCCAACTGCATCTATATTCATGTGCAGGAGACGTGTATCAACATACAATTCCTTCCATAATGCCAAAGAGATTTCATCCCCGCCCAACTTCTCCTCATGTTCTAAAAGCAATTGACTCAGAAGGCCTTTGATAACCCAGTAAAGCATGAACATTTTCTCATACATGCCCTAGCGAGCCATTTACGAGCCCGGGTCCTGAATCCATATTTCCAACACCACCTCGTCCAACTTTGGTGAGTTCTCCAAGACCTCATCCCAGACCCCGTTCTACATCATTTCCAAATTTTCTCTTATGGGCGAAGGGATTGACGCTCGGTAGTGTCATGCTACCTGCACCGTCCAGGTTTTCTCATGACTTTCCCTTCTTTTCTTCTAGTTCTCCAGGTTCCCCAACATCCCCATGAGATCCATGATGATAACAGCAAACACATAAATGAACTTGTCACCCAACACTCCACCGCATTCCTTCTTTTTATCGCCCAGATTCATGCCTCCATTCTTAGGGTTAATTGATCCCCTACTTCAAGTGTTAAAAACAAACTCGCACCAGCACACGGAAATGACATGGACACAAGAGGAAATTACCATTAATGGAGACATGAACTTCCCATTTCACCCCTCAAATCCGGTACATATCCTACCAATTTCCATTATTGCACCCAACTACGACCACCTGATCCTCGTATAGACTTTGTCTACCATCACTACCCTCTGCTACCTGATCATACTACTCAGTACATAGGATATCACCCACATGCTCAAATACGCCATATAGCCATTCCATCCACATGCTCAAATACGCCATATAGCCATTCCATCCACATGCCCTCATTAAACCGCACTCGCGGCACGTGTCAAGTCTGACTTGCATGTGTCTGAGGTGCCATGTCTCGCCTTTGCCTAGCCTCATCCACATCTGGGGGTTGTTAGTTTTTCAACATTTAATTGAATATGATCTAGGATCTTAACTGAAAGAACAAAATGTATAGCATATCAAGCATAAGAGACAAGAGACAAGAGACACAAAACATTTCACCGGGGAAAACCAAGAAGGTGAAAAACCCCGCAACTTCCTTAGAGATAGAATAAGCACCAATACAAAGATCACAAAGATAAAACCCCAAGATATAGATGACTGCAACAGCTACTCCTCCTCCACTTGTGTGCACTCCTCCTCTCTCTCACTAATGCGAAGTGAGTGAATGAGAGAATGTGTCAAATGAGAGAGTCACACTCTCTATTTATACTTTTACTTTCACTTAACCTTTACTCAACTAGGTCGGCCCCAACTTAACCACTTAACATAATGTTGACTGGGCCGACCCCACTAGGGTGGTCTAATAACCTTTTAACCCACATGACTCATACAGGGCCGACCCCATCAAGGTGGTCTAATAACCCATCAAGTATAAGTTATGACACTTACAATATAACTTGCAACACTTGCAAGTACAACTGACGACACTTCCAATCGGAGGAATAATACATCTCCGTTGGGGATATAATAAAGTACAAATACAATATACAAGTGAATATCTTCCGAAGTTACAAATACATCAACACTCCCTCTTAAATAGGAAGGTATTCTCTTGACACAAGTCATCAATACATATAGGCACAAGTCTTCAATTCTAGAGCTGGATCATCGTCAGTGGATCACGGAGCATCATCGTCACTACTGTTGTACTTGTCATCTCGATCATTGCTATCTCTCAATTCGTCTCATCATACGAAATTCTATAGAACCAACCCTTTTTCATGCTAGATGTAGCCCTAGCCTCCTATAGGTCTTCATCATCTCTACGAGTGGGCCATCCTGCGGAATCCTCAAGACTAATTACGTTCGTCAACAAAACCTCGAAAGAGTATCCTAGGATCCTTTATGTGCCTAAGCACGACCGGCAAGATCTCCCAGGGGGCTATTACATGTGACCAACAAAAAACCTTAAAAGAGTGTCCCTGGAACGTTTATGTGCATAGCATGACCAACAAGAACTCTAAAGAGCATCCCAGGACCATTTATGTGCCTAAGCATGACCAGCAAGATCTCCAGGACTGATTACATGTGGTCTGGAAAAACCTCGAAAGAGCATCCCAAGAATGATTATGAGCGTACTGCTCAACCTATCGGATCTCCCAGGGAAACATTATATGCCATAGGAAAAAACCTCGAAAGAGTATCACATGATCCTTTATGTGCCTAAGCACGACCGGCAAGATCTCCCATGGCAAGATTATATGTACTCCCAAGCAAAACCTCGAAAGAGCATTTGTCAGATCTCCTAGGGAGCTATTATATGCCATAGGCAAAACCTTGCAAGAGTATCTGCAAATCTCCCATGGAAAGATTACATGGTTATCACATACCCTGTCCACGTCCACGAAGTATCATCCTGATACTCATGATCCACCTGATCATCCTCGCACAGAGCACATCTTGATGCTCATGATCATACTAATCATCATCATATAGTACATCATCGTGATGCACATCATCATCATACAGTACATCATCGTGATGCACATCATCATCATACAGTACATCATCGTGATGCACATCATCATCACATGATCATCCTTATCATCGTCATATCATCGTCCTGATGCATATCATCATCGCATGATCATCTTGATCATCATCATAGCATCATCCTGATGCATATCATCATCGCATGATCATCTTGATCATCGTCACAACATCGTCCTGATGCATATCATCATTGCATGATCATCTCGATCATTATCACAACATCATCTGGAGCATCATCCTCTTCAGATCATCTCATCGTCCACAGAGCACAACCCAGATGCACATAATATAACACTTACACCACCAACATGGGAGAACATATCTACCACCATTCGGGAAGGCTCCAGCCCTTACTTTTTCACCACGGGAGAACACATCTACCACCATGTGAAAAATGGCTCAGCAATTACATCACGACCATGGGAGAACACATCTACAACAATGTCGGAAAAGTTCGACAATTACATCACGACCATGGGAGAACAAATCTACAACCATGTCACAAAATCCCATGTGCATATGCATCTTCTGGACTCATCACTTCCCCTTGGATGGAACCTCAATCTGAAGTACACCAAGCCTCTCTCTGAAGTACTCAAACTTCACTCTAGCTAGTGGTTTGGTCAACACATCTGCAATCTACCGCATCTGTCGTAACATACTGGAGCTTTTCTGCTCCTCTCTGCACCATATCCCTGATATAGTGATATTTGATCTCGATGTGCTTCGACTTGTCATGGAACACCGAGTTCTCTGACAACTTCACACAACTCTGGTTGTCACAATATATACAAGTAGCATCCAACTGGAGATCAAATAAATCAGACAGTAGCTTCCTTATCCATACTACCTCACAACTAGCCGAACAAGGTGCGACATACTCTGCTTCGGCTGTACTCAGTGCTACGCAGGATTGCTTCCTGCTAAACCAAGAGATCACACCTGATCCCATACTGAAGAAGCACCCCGAAGTGCTCTTCCTATCTGCAGCACTTCCTGCCCAATCTGAATCAACATAACCCTCCAGGTTAAACTTTTGATTCGCATCATACTTGAGCCCATAATCAACCGTACCCTTCAGGTACCTCAGAATATGATTTACAACAATTAGGTGAACATGTCTAGGATCCATCAGGGACTGGCTCAAAGTGTTCACCGCAAATCAAATATTTGGTCTTGTGTTCATTAGGTACATCAAGGACCCAATCATCTGATGATACATCGTGGCATCAACTGACTTTGATGAAGCATCACTCAATAGCTTCAGGTTCGATGCCATAGGTATGGCCATGGCCTTGCAGTCCATCATCCTGAACTGCTTCAGGATCTCTGCTGCATACTTCCCTTTTCCAAGGAAGATTCCATCTGCACTCTGCCACACCTCCTTCCCTAGAAAGTAATGCATCATACCCAAGTCCTTCATCTCGAATTTGGCAGCAAGCTTCATCTTTGTGTCGGCAATCAATCTATCCTCACCTGACACAAATAGGTCATCCACATATAATAGAAGTATCACTAGATTTCCCTCCTCAACCTTGTAGTAAAGGTTGGAATTTGCTTTACTCTTGGTAAAGCCCAAACTGGATAGGAAGCTGTCTATCCTGCCGTACCATGTCCTAGGTGCTTTCTTTAAGCCATACAAGGCTTTCTTCAATCTGCACACATGTGACTCCATGTCATGTGTCTCAAAACCGAGTGGTTTCCACATACACTTCCTCTTCGAATACACCATTCAAGAAAGCTATCTTTACATGCATCTGGTGTATCTTCCACTTCATTACTGCAGCCAGAGAAAGTATTGTTCTGATGGAAGTGTATCTAGCTACAGGTGCAATTTTTTCTTCATACTCTATCCCCTCTTTCTTGGAGAAGCCATGAGCCACAAACCTTGCCTTGTATTTATCTATGCTACCATCTGCAGCATGCTTGATCTTGTAGATCCACTTGGAAGTCACAACAAACTTCCCTTCTGGTCTTGGGACCACATCCCAAACATCATTCTTCATGATCAATTGGTATTCCTCGATGATGGCATCCTTCCATTACTGCATCCCGGATCCTGGGAACTTCATATTCTTCAATATCTTCAATAGATAGTAAACTTCGTTGCTGGAACAAATGTTGTTGTCCTTCTTTTGTAGGTTATTGTACACGATCTTTCCTACAAGTCAAATTCAATTGCATGATTAGAAACTTCTCATAGTTTTTCAAAACAAATTCTTATGCATAAAGACATATGTCATTCAGTCATGCAATTATCTTAGCCAATGCTTCAATACAACATTTATCCATATCCCGTATTCACACGGTAACTTTCTAGATTCCTTCCATCTCTACCAGAACATTTGTTAAGAGTGTGCACAAATCCCAACATGTTATCAAAGAGGTTTCATTCTAGATAAGTAGCAATCAAATGTTGTACAGTACCATGGACCACTTACCCATTACTTGCATATTTAGTAGTATCTTGTTCATTAATGCAACTTTTCTAATATGCATAATATACATCCTAAATCTAGGAACATAAGTATGTACATGACTGGACAACATTATTTAAGTAATCGTATGACAATTCAAATACTTATCTTTGTTTAGTTGTGGGTGGACTCCCTCTCAATCTTTGCTTCCTTGTAGGAATTACTGGAGTGTGCTCCCTCTTGATCTTTTCTTCCTGGATTATATGTCCTTGAACTTATATCCATCCCAGACCATTATGCATGCTTAAGTGTGCACTAGTGTCATCATTGTTTCATCCTCAAGATATCATACATAATCATACATCCATTAGAATAATCTCAATACTATCAAAACATTATGATTCTAAATAATATTAAACATGTATGGTCATGATCATTTCATACACAGGTAATTTATCACAAGCGTTAGTATTCAAGGTTTCAGAGAGTACTTCTTTTACTCATGCATATTCTTAGTTGAACATAGGACTCTTATGGTTTTCCATATCATCAATCAAAGTAAGAAGTATAATATGCATAAACCCATGGTTACTCAAACTTATAACTGCATGAATAATCATTATCAATCATACAAAAGTATACTTGTCTAAGATCATAACACAAAGTAGGATTCTAACTCGATATAGGAAAACATACCTGGATTATCATGTTTGTCTAACATACCCAAAAAATGTTTTCTTTGTTCTCTTAGAGACCTTGTGCTAGCAACCTGCATATCTCATAAGTTAATAATTGTAGAACCAAGTTATACATACCTCATAAGTAGAGCTTCTATGTGATCCATGACTATGGATGAGTCTTTGTCTTCATGTCACCATGGTCATATGTTCTTGATCTAGAACTTGATTTGTCTTTCTTGATGTACCCTTCATGTCAGTGGACAACATCATCCTCATACAACAACACATTGTATTAGTACAATCATAAGTGTCATACCCCTAATCAATGAATGTATTCACATGCATTCATACTTTTACTAGGGTGACAAGACAAGTCTAAAATTAATCAAGATTGTACTAACCTCAAATGAACACAAACATATCATAAACTTAATCATGAACAAATTTCAAAACATACCTGTATCTCTTCAAGTCATACATGTCGGGATTGCTTGTAATATTCTTATGTAAGGCCTTAGCCTCATCTCTGTTTGAAACTGGAACTTCTTCACTTATGTAGGTGTCCAATTCATTCTCTTCTAGGATTGACCCAATCCACTTTGATTTGCTGAAACTAGATCTGGAGCTAGATTAGGGTTTGTCAGAGAAACCCTAAAAATTCAAACTTTGAATTTCAAACTTCTGATTGGATGAAAAGATGCGCCTTGCTGAGCTAATCAAGCTGGTATACTTCAATTTTGAAATCTCCAAAATTTGACCCCTCAAAATTGCCTTTGAAACTTTCGGATCTTCTGGTCAAAATCCCAAACTAGGGTTTGATAATGCCCGGGGTTTTTCCCATCCAAAAGGTTCAATCTTGTGCTCTAAACTTTGATTTTTCTTAGGAGCATCCATCCATGGTCACAGATTCCAAAAATTTCAACTTTTGCAGAAACCCCAATTTTCCACCTTTCCGATCAAGATCCTGAACTAGGGTTTGATAATGCCCGGGGTTCTACCCAACCAAAAAATTTGAACTTGGACTCTAAATTTTGATTTTGCTGAGGAGAGTAATCCTATGCTAAGATCAATCCAAAATTCCACTTCTGCCAAAAGCCCTAATTTCCCACAGCAGTGACAAGCCAAAAATGAGAATGCTCATAATCCAATTCTATTTCACAGAAATATGTGCCTTATTATTTCTAGTGCATCTCTGAAATTTCATATCCACGGGATCTGAAACTTTGGCCTGTGGTAGCCTGACCTGACATCTTTCCAACCCCATAGGTCTGACCTCAAATGGATTCTTTGAGAGAAAGATATGCCAAATGTCGCAATGTGACCTGTTTATGGGATTAAACAGTATAGCGAAATTGTACAGAGTTCCACGTGTCATTGTTTCAACTTCGGCCTCTGAAACCTGGACTAGTGAAACTATAGTCCATTCTCTTACTATCACTTCTTACATAATTTCATTTGGAGCTACCTAGCCCAAGTTGTGACCTTTTTTCCTAGGTCACCTGTTTATGATTGAGATCTGGAAGAGGCAGAAACCCTAAATTGTACAGATCATAAAACAGAGAGTACAACAAATTAGACGATGTGCTTCGGACACAAAGTACTTGGAGATGTTAGCTTCAACCTGTACAAGTTTCAGAATCTGACCCTTCGTCAAAATGTATTTATATCAAAAGTTCCACGATGGCTGGTTTTTACTATACCAAACCCTAGCTTCCAATTTGTTGCAAGTGCAACAAGTGTCATAAATGCAATACCATGCCTTCCTTCAAGCTAGCTCTGATACCATGTTATTTTTTCAACATTTAATTCAATATGATCTAGGATCTTAATTGAAAGAACAACATGTATAGCATATCAAGCATAAGAGACAAGAGACACAAAACATTTCACCGGGGAAAACCAAGAAGGTGAAAAACCCCGCAACTTCCTCAGAGATAGAATAAGCACCGATACAAAGATCACAAAGATAAAACCCCAAGAGATAGATGACTGCAGGATCTACTCCTCCTCCACTTGTGCGCACTCCTCCTCTCTCTCACTAATGCGAAGTGAATGAATGAGAGAATGTGTCAAATGAGAGTCACACTCTCTATTTATACTTTTACTTTCACTTGACCTTTACTCAACTAGGTCGGCCCCAACTTAACCATTTATCATAATGTTGACTGGGCCGACCCCACTAGGGTGGTCTATTAAAATGATTCTATAGATCAAAGCATTAAATTAAAGCTTTAAAACACCTATAAAAAATTATTTAAAAAAAAAAGGAAGGGAAAAAAACTATTATTATAAAATATATATTTAATAGTTTCCGCTCACATTTAAATCAAATTTATTATTAATTAACTAATTAACAATCAAAATAATGTTAAAAAATAAAAATAAAAATAAAAAAATCCCAAACCCTAATAATAAATAAAATAAATAAAAACCAACCTTACACCTTAAAACGAAATATGAAAAACACATTCATATTTATACTTCACAATCCAAGTGCAAAAAAAGAGCGAGATTTGCTTTCTCCTGAAGATGAACCTGCTTCAAAGGTTTGAAACTGTCGAATTGAAAAATTCTACCACAGATCTCCTCTCATTCTAAATTGCTGAACTATGGATTAATGATGAACAACCAAATCGCAGCCCTCCATGGAAGGGATATGCTACGCCAAATCCGTCTCTTTGAATGCACTAGAGTGAAGATTTCCCACCGCATAGAAGATCTGAACTTCTTGAAGAAATGCCGCGACAATAGAACCATTCCATGTTTCGCCAAAATAAAACATCACCTAAAAAAAAAACATGAGAACGCTTTCACAGAACTGAGTTTAAAAATCGTGAGAGGTGAAATAAAACGCAGTAGAAGAGAATTGGATGCGCTATCCCAGAAAGCATATAACCTGCACATGATGTTAGCGAAAGATTTGAGAATTGATTTTGGGATCAGCGTGGAGGCAGCCACCGCTCTCAAAGCTGAAAGAACCCTGGAAACAGCCAACGAAAAACAGAATCGAAAAATTAATAAACTTATTGCTGAGCAGAAACCTGACACCGTGAAGTTTAAGAGCAGCGTGGTCAACCTCACAAATGAAGAGCTGGACAACAGCACGAAAAACATACTCGAGAAAGGATTAAACTTTGTCGTAGCTCCGAAAAGGATTCCACATGAAGATATCATCTGCGCGGTGGAGGATACAATCAAGGGACTGCCAGATGAGAAGGCAGAAGACATTCGGCAAGAATGTGCCATAATACTAAAAAATGCCAAACCACCGAAAAACAACATAACAAAGGATGAACAAGTCACGTTAAAAAAACTTAAAGACAGGAAGGATATCATGGTTCTCAAAGCAAATAAAGGAAATGCTACAGTCATCATAAAAATCGAGGATTATCAACAAAAAATGATTGAGCATTTAGAAAGTGGCTGCTACAAAAAAGTAACAAAAGATCCATTAAAGAAAGTAGTGAAAGATGTTACTAATGCGATCAAAAAATCCTCTCTAAGCGATGAAACAAAGAAGAAAATTACTCCCAAGAATGGAATCATGCCACGCATATATGGCCTACCAAAGATACACAAATCGGGCATCCCACTAAGACCCATTGTCAACACAATAGGATCACCTACGTACGAACTAGCTAAGCACTTGGCCAAAATCCTTAAACCCTTGGTCGGAAAGTCCTTCTCATTCGTTAAAGATTCCTCACAACTAGTAAGTAGAATGAAGGAGTGGAAAGTGGAGGATGATGATTTATTAATCATCTATGATGTCGTCTCTCTATACACAAAAATTCCCATTGAGGGTGCCATTGAAGTCATAAAAAAGGTATCTAACCCTGAAATCGCTAAACTAGTTGAGATCTGCCTCAGGTCAACCTACTTCTGCTTTCAAGGTGAAATATATGAGCAAATAGAAGGGGTGGCTATGGGATCACCACTATCACCAATCGTCGCAAATCTGTTCATGGAAGATTTTGAGGAAAAGGCAATCAATTCATTTCCTCAAAAACCAAGGTGGTGGCTTAGATTTGTTGATGATGTATTTAGTAACTGGCCACACGGTGAAAATAAATTGGCAGAATTCTTAAACCACCTAAACAGCCAATGTGATAGTATAAAATTTACCGTGGAGAAAGAAGAAAAAAAATCCCATCCGTTCTTGGATGTTCTTATCACAAAAAATCCCGACGGTTCTCTCGCTCACCAGGTATACAGGAAGAAAACCCATACGGACAGATACCTTCATTCTGACTCACACCATCATCCATCCCAAAAAACGGGAATTATAAACACCCTAGCTACCCATGCATGGAGAGTCTCAGACATGGATCACTTGGAAGATGAGCTAAAACACCTTAAGACATCCTTAAAAAACAATGGATATAGTGGAAGAGAGATTGACAAAGTTTTTCGCAACATAAAGAAGAACAAAAATAAAGCCAAGGAAAGAGAAAATGATATTACTCTCCCTAAGGTCACTCTTCCATACATACATGGCACTACTAACAAGATTGCCAATGTTCTAAGGAAGAAAAACATACAGGTGTCGTTCTCCCCTCCTAATTCCTTAAGAACCATGCTTGACAAAGCGAAGGACCCCATTGATCCCAAGAACCAAAAAGGTGTATACAAGACACCTTGTTCATGTGGTGATGCCTATATAGGGGAAAGTGGAAGATCAATCGCAATTAGGCTAAAAGAGCATAGTGCTGATTTGCGACATGATAGAATAAAAAATTCAGCCATAGCCAAACATGCTCACACCACTAAACATCATATTTGCCTTGAAGACTCAAAAGTTTTAGCCATTTTCCCTCAGTATTACAAAAGGAAAACCCACGAAGCCATAAAAATCGAAAAATGTGTAAAAAACTTCAACCGCGATGATGGTTTCAAACTAAATGAAGCCTGGAAACCTGTCATTCACAAACTTAAAACAAATAATTAATTGTTAATTAATAAGCATTTAAAACCTAAAAATTAATAACTAATAAAAAAATTTAATATTTAATAAAAAAAAATTAATTCATAATAAGTATTATTTAAAACTTATAAAAAAGATTAATGAAGTGTATTAACAACCTAAATACAAAAAAAAACTTAACCATTAATTTAATCACAATAAGAAACTAGCTTAAAAATTAACCTATAAATTATAAATTAAATAAAAAACAAATAAATAATGGAAAACTAACTTAATAAATAATAGTAAACTAACTTAATAAGTAAATTGAAAATTATAGAATAAATTAAAATATAAATAAAAAATAAAAAATTTACTTTGCATTATTAAATGTTACATTATAATATTAGGTTCATTTGAACATTCTAAACTACATTTAAATAAGATAATATTAAAATGATTCTATAGATCAAAGCATTAAATTAAAGCTTTAAAACACCTATAAAAAATTATTTAAAAAAAAAAAGGAAAAAAACTATTATTATAAAATATATATTTAATAGTTTCCGCTCACATTTAAATCAAATTTATTATTAATTAACTAATTAACAATCAAAATAATGTTAAAAAATAAAAATAAAAATAAAAAAAAATCCCAAACCCTAATAATAAATAAAATAATAAATAAAAACCAACCTTACACCTTAAAACGAAATATGAAAAACACATTCATATTTATACTTCACAATCCAAGTGCAAAAAAAGAGCGAGATTTGCTTTCTCCTGAAGATGAACCTGCTTAAAAGGTTCGAAACTGTCGAATTGAAAAATTCTACCACAGATCTCCTCTCATTCTAAATTGTTCAACTGTGGATTAATGATGAACAACCCATCAAGGTTGTCTAATAACCCATCAAGTATAAGTTATGACACTTACAATATAACTTGCGAGACTTGCAAGTACAACTGACAACACTTCCAATCGGAGGAATAATACATCTCCGTTGGGGATACAGTAAAGTACAAATACAATATACAAGTGAATATATTCCGAAGTTACAAATACATCAACAGGGGTCTCTATGTACATTGTTCTTATTTGCATAATTCTTTGTCTATTCTAGGATGCATGTAGATCTTGTTTGATTCTAACTACTTTATCTTCCATTTACTAAAGAAGTTTTAGCCCAAATATATCTATATCTATTGAACTGTCCCATCTCATCGAAGTGTTGCAATTCATTCCATACAAGGATTCAAATGTACTATTTCCCAAGGATGCATAAAATCCATTATTGTATGCAAACTCCACCAAGTACAAGTACTCCACATGTTAGTCCTAAAGTATGCAACTAGACTATTGGGCCGTAGAGTTTAGGCACCTCAAATTCAAGGGTTGGTTTAATTGTAACATTGATGGCTATAGATGATGAGGGATAAAACTTAAAACATAAAGGGTTGAATTCAAACATCTGAAAACATCAGGTTTTACTAAATAAAGATATCAAATCCATACTAAGATTATAAAATAAAAGGATTCAGGTTTCAAAACCAATGATGATGTTAAACGAAGGCTAACGGTCCATAAACATTTGCATTATGAAAAATATAATGTTTAAAAACACATTTCAAACATATTTCTTAAAGATTCATTTGTTGTTCGAGCATCTATAAATAAAACATCTGTATGAATGAAATCTACAAGCAAAGACTCAAACTGAATCACAGAACATTCAAGCATATGAAAGGCTAAAACCTGTCTCACAATTTGAACAAAAACACATCTCATCATAAAGTAGATCCTTATATTAGAAAAATATATGTCTGTTTAAAAGTATTGAAATATCCTCACGACCCTCATCAAAAAGATAACCCCCCAGGTATTTGTCTTTCTCTTTACAATTTATAGGCATATGTTTTAAAAAAAAGTTTTTTGAAGATCCACTATTCAAGGATCTAATATACTAAAAATAACTATAACTAAAACATAGGAGAGACTAGATAAAAAATAATAATAGCCGGTATATGATGTTGATCAAAGTCTTATATTAACGGTAGCATTTCCAACTGTAACCTTAACACTTATAAAAAAGGATCAATAACTTCATACTCGTCGAGTTTCCTCTGCCAGCACAGCTAGTCCATCTAAAGCATGTGCATTTTTTTGAAGACGAGCGCATTCTTTTTGCATCTAACAAAGCTTTTGATGGAGCTCTTCATCTTACTTAACAAGTTAAATATTCCTTTGTTGAGCCTCCTTCCTTCTCTTTACAGCTTCATCAGCTACTTGAACCAACTCTGCATAGTCTTTATTCATCTCCTGGATACCTTTCTTTAACATTAAATTAGCTTGAATTAGCCTTTCATTGATTTGATTGATATGCTCATTTTGTAATTTGAAATGATTTAATTCTTCCTTCTTTTCTATTCTGAATTCTTCATCTGAAATATTATGATCTTTATCACCCTCTTTTGGAGTGTTATTATCTTCTGATGTCGCTTGTTTCTTGGAGGTTTCTCCAACTCCTGGTTCAATTATTCCTTTACCCTTCATCAAATTCCAAGACTATTTTCTCTTCAAATTTTTCATCTCCAAAACCATCTTTAACTAACTAGTTATCTTTAATAAGATTTGGGATTTTCTTCAGACTCTGATCAATTTTGTCGAATACCTCTTACAACATTCCTTCCAATTCCTTTGCTTTATGATCTTTTTCATCAGGTGAATCTTCAATACTGATTGTTTCATTCTTCTTAATTTTAGGGTACAAAATAGACCTCATATTCATCCTAAACCAATTTCATGGTCAATTTTTAGGCCTCCTATAAACTTGAAGTGGATTTGATGAATAAGCAGGAGAGATTTTAAAATTATCAAGAGAAACTTCAACAAAACTCTGTTCTGGCTTATCTTCAGTTTTCTCCTCGTTTTTATCATATATGACACCAGCATGAACATGTGAGCTATCCTGAACTTGAAGGATTTCTACTGGAATTTCATCAAACTTGGCAAGGTTTTGTATAGTGTAATGTCCCTTTTTCAAAATTTTATGAAAATGCCCAATTTTTCAATTTTTCCCCAATTTCAAACTTTGACTAGTTTTATTGTTTTGGCCTCCAAATTAACCCAAATGCTCCCAAATATTCTGTAAGGGTGTATGAATGATATTTAGACATGAATATTAATTTCAAGGATGATTTATAACCCTCAAAAGACTTCTTCAAATTTGATTTGTATTCTGGTCAATGTATGGTATTTTAACTAGCAGTTTATGCATCAAATCCCCCCTCGGTAAACAATGAAAATGGCCTCCCAAATGCTTCCGAACTCCTTCAAATATCAGAATAGAGGCAGGGGATGTATTAAGGATGTTATTAAGGTCTCATGTGCATTATTAATTTTTTTTATCTCTGTTCCAACCCTCTCCCATTCAGCTGCAAAGATCATCAATTCGACCCTTGGGGAAATGGCACTATTTCTTCTCCCAATGCAATTAAACTGAGTAGAAATAATTTAAATTCTCAAGTACAGTACATGAAACTTGTAAAATACATTCATGGCAGTCTATTAATCATAAATGTATCATATAATCATCCATTCATCGAAATCATCAGCATTACCATGCTATACATCAATGTAGTGGGGAAATGGACATTGTTCGCTCATTAATCAACATTTTTGCATACAATCAGTGGGTATTTCGACCTGAGACTTTTTTAATATGAATAAAAGAGGATATGAATTTATTAAAATCAGAAATATATTATATGAATCTCTCCCAATGAGTACAAGTTCTCACCCAAAGCGCAATCCCTCAAGGAGCATGAATATGCCTTCAAAACTAGAAATGGTGGAGAGAAAGTGCTGCACTAAACCAAACCATGAACCTTCCTGTAGCTTCTACCTACAAATACAAACTCCATTAAAGCACCATGAAATACGTGAGTGGCCTCTCCAAACACCAACATGGATGGGAATATTTCACCCTCGAAATTGGCTAAGGCAAGAAACTAGTCATCCACTAGCTCTCTCTTCACAAATGCAATTTTCTCAAATCATCAAAATAAATTCTCATACTTTATTTCTACATTTTATAACCAACATTATCCTTCTAAGGTTCGAAATCCTCTCATTAGCTTCTAGATATTTCCACTTATGAAATATTCCACATTTGCCACTTGTCTCCTAGTTTCCAACCATCCATCTTCTCCCAAATTCGCGTAGGAGTCTCTTTGGCTTCCCCCAAGTCCATGAGCACCTTCCTTGAGCCTATTTTTGGGGCTGACATGTCATAATGGTCAATTGTCACAAGTCAGATTTGAATTTTGTCATAGATGTCATAGATGCTTCATCATTGTTGTCATAAGACTAGGGAATCTAGCCCAAGTGTCCACTAGTCTCCAATTTGACTCTTCCTCTTCCATGGAGGTTACTATTCCATCCCATTTCGACCTAAGATTCTCAATGCCATGTTTATGCCTTACCAACTTACCCAATAATATTTTCCTTCCCATGGATTCAAAATGGCAAGTGAAATTTTCCATGTGGCAGTGAGAAACCAAGCTAGTGTGGGTCTTATTTATTAAATACTTGGACTATTCTAATGTATAAACATTATTCGTTTTCTCCCTTATTACAATTCCCAATGTACCCATTCAACTTAGGGAACTTCGTAGGATTGATGGGGATTGTCTATTATACAATTATTTGAATGGGGACATTAGATATAGTCATTTATTCTTCGACATGTTTGAATTCAAAATTATTATGTTTCCCTTCTTCAGGAACAGGTTGTTGTTCATTATTTTCCTTTTGATTCTGTCTAGAAGACTGCTTTGAAATTTTCTCTGCAACACTCATCTTCCTTATTTGAATACAAACAATTGGGCCTTCATTACATTCAAACTTCTTTTGCTTAGACCCAAATCCAAACCAAAAAAGGAAATGTGACCAGGATCTATTATATCTCTTCAATTCTTCAATCATTAACAACTTTACTAATCCGTGATGGAAAATACTGTGATTGCTAAAATTGGAATGATTTTGAACCCTAGCTGCCATTTTGCTCAAGCTCTTCAGGAAAAAACAGGGTAAATTCAAGCTTTTAATACCTGCTATATGGACCAAGAACCACATATGATATAAGAATAATGTTGCAAATCTCCCTTCATGGGTCACATATCTCTGCACTATCTACAAAACGTCTCGCCATTCCTCTAAAAGGAAATTTCTTTGGATTCCCTTAATCCAGTCAGGGTTTCTGTGTTGAGCGAGAAGGAACTGGTTATAATCTGCATCCACTGGATTTTTTTTGAACCACCTTTCTCCTTTTGGGGACACATCGATTGCAAGTGCAATCAATTCTTCTGTCACTTGGAACTCAAAACCATCAAAACTCATTACTGATCCTTTGAAATTCAAAGTAAAGTACTTTGTTACCTCAACGTTGTGACCCTGAAATATTTCACACATGGAAAACCAGCATGCATCCTTTATCTTGTCAGCAACATGTGGAAAATATTTAATCCAATCTGTATTTTTAGGTTCAATTCAAAGCATTTTTCCGCTAGGTACACTCGGTCTACTAGGTCTCTTTTTCTTATCGGGCTCCATCTCTGGATCTGAATTACAAAATCTGAACACCAAATATTCTTAAGCTTACTCTCTGTCATGCAATTGTGGATGAAGAGGAAATTGTGTTCGTTAGAGAAATTATTCACATTTGAAATGGAGCCACCGACTTCACATCCAATCGAAATTTGGCAACAAACAAGACTCTGATGGTTTGAATGACTGGAAAATTAAATTCAATATGTACAGATGTATAGAACAAAGTAAACCATTAGTTGGAATATTAAAAACATTTCCTGAGGCTTATCTCTGTAATGATTACAAGACACGCACCTTAAATAAGCTATGTCAATTATTTAACATTCTGGCGGTGCACGTACATATAAAAGTAACACCACGCGCTTCCGGAATATATCAAAACTAAAATATCTGATATTTAACCTTTAAAACTCAACTCATAATTTTTTTGAATATAATAGATACTTAATACTTCAAACATTAGGAGCCATGCTAACACTAACATAGCTAAAAATGCAAAGTGAAATCAATTTAAAAATCATTTCAAGCATCCAAACCAAGTGAAATGAATAAAAATGGGTGACACATCTCAAAAAGGAGGTTGACATATCTAGAACTAACACCACACTTCAAAAAAAAACAATTGAATTCATGCATAACATGGATATAATTACTTGGTTTACTCTTTATATTTATCCACCATATATGGGATGGTACAATTACTAAAGTTGAATTGTGTGCGTAATGCCTATAATAGTCTTTCAAAAGTTTGACCCTAACTTAGTGTCTCTTTTAGAAATAATTGCTTTGGGTACTACATGCTATTGGAAATATTGTTTTCATTGATGTCAAAGACAAGGGGAGACTATAGATGTCCTAGATGAAGATTGCAAAATGAACATTGTTGGAAATATTGTTTCATTAATGCCCATTCTGGATACCCTGTCTTTGAAGGAATTTTTTCTCTAAAGACCTAGCTTAGATGGGAGCATACGATATATGGTTAAAAATATTATTTTGAGACCTTTCCAACGGTGTATGGAACTTCCTATAACTCCATAGGATTATGGAGATATGAAGTGTTAAAATAGCCCTCCCATGGTGTTAGGTCAGCCTTGCAAAGATATTGAACAATGTTAGGTCGTCCCAGAAAGGTGACTTAAAAACATTATAAATAAGGGGGCCTCACCCTTATTTGTTCATTCATTAGTCACTTGGAGATATCCTCTTACCAAGTGCACACTTGTAACAAGACTAGAATATGTATCTCTTGAAGGGTTTCTAAGGTTATTTGAACATGTGTCTCTTGGAGGGTTTATAAGGATATTTGAAGGTGTTCTCTTGAAATTTTTTCTAGGATTTTCTAGGGTTCTCTAAGAAGGTGGAGGCACACTTACGGAAGAGGAAGGGACATTTCTTTGAGATGTGATATTGGAAGATATTTATAAGGGTTCTTCTTTGTATGAGGAAAAGGTATAAGGTGATCGTGTCATATTATGGACTTGATTTGAAGGTGGCCTTAGAGTAGATTTGAAGCAGATTGTGGAGCATATATGACGTAGATTATGGAGTATATTTGAAGTTGATCTTGGAACAGATTTTGAGGTGATCTTATGATAGATTTGACGGATGATATAAGGATTATTGTGGCATATATTTGAGGTGATTATATGAGCATTATTGTACATGTTCCTTCAGTAGGATGGTGCCTACAAATATTGTTGAGTTAGTGCTCAGCTAAGGATATTAGTGTCTCCAGTAGGTGGGTGCCTACAAATCTAGTTACATTGGTGCTTAGATAAGGGGATTGGTGTCTCTAGTAGGTCAATGCCTACTATTATACCTCAAATTACCACATTTGAGTGTCATTTGTAGTCTTCATGTTTTATCACCATGAGAGACATGAAATTTGCATCCCTAAGGGTGTTAGGACCTATTATCATGTGGATTACCTTCCTAGTCATGATTGGGAAGCTTCTAATTTGATTGGAGGTCTAATTTCACTTTAACCAACCATGATTTAAGCCTTATCATGAGATTGTCGCTCCCTGCCTAGTTTTACGGGAGAAAATTCTCCCTAATTTTCTCTCATTGGCCTCGTTTATGGGAGCGAAAATGTTGTTTGAACCTCTTTCCTTGGATTTTGTATCTTGATATTCATGATATATTCAAGGGATTCTATTATCCTTTGAATCCCATCCTCTTACTATTCAAGCTGATCTCCATATCCCTTGATCCAAATAATCCTCCCTTGATCCCAACTCCTCTCCTAAGTGGTTTGGCCTCTCTAATCTATGTATTGGACGTCATGCCTTGGATCAAACAAGGGGAAAAAAGCTTGAAGAGGTGGACCTTATGATCCTAGGATTCTCAAAGGGATTTGGAAGGAGATATTGAGGGAAGTTTTGCAACAAAGTCAAGTATAACTTTTGTATTTCTTCATAGCTTTCTAATTAATATAAACTTGGCCTATTTCCCAATACTTGTGTTCATACAATGTATGCTTACTTTATGATATTCAAAGTAGAGTAGATCTTGTTTATGCTTAACATACTTGGAGGAAGGAAGCTTTGTATTTTTCTCTAGTTGCATCAAGATTAGGAGCTTTGGAATATCAAGATAAAGGCTGGAGCAACATGGAAAATCGTCTAAAACAAGGTAGAAAATATACTTTCTTCTCTACTATTCTCTCTTCTTGTTTGCATAAAAGTTAGATCTAAGGGAATGTTAGTGTCCATTTGTTTGTTTTCTATCTTGGGTTAGGTAGCTAGGGGCCTTTCTAATCCCATGATAGATTCTACCTATCCGTAGGAAGGATTTCTACACACAAAAATTGGAAACCGTACTAGGGATCTTGCCCTATTTTTTAAGCCCTTTGATTGATTGTTTGAATCCTTTGATCTCTTCAAAAGCTTGTTCAAGCCTAAGTTTTTATCTCTTATTCTTATTGTTTAGAAGCATATTGCATTATCAAACCTAATTCCTTGTTGTATTCGAACAAGATCAACCATTTGTTTACCTTCCTCGAACTTTTTTGCTCCCCCATAACTACTTACAGAGTGAAAATTTCCATATTTCCTCTCCCCTGCAGTGTATCCAAGAGTGAGATATCACTCTGTTCGTGAAGGAAAGGGGAAAAAATACCCTATTCATGCCATTTTTGGGGTTGGTTTGCTTGGTTGTTCTGTATCTATTGCTTTTAGACTCTTTGTGTGTGCTCTTGTTGTCCATTTGATGGTGTGTATGTTCTGGATATAAGCATTTGATAGATTTTTGAATCCTTATTGCATATTTGTCCTTGTCTTGGTCCTTATTT
The DNA here is from genome assembly GCA_027924585.1 of Larix kaempferi. Classification (NCBI taxonomy): domain Eukaryota; kingdom Viridiplantae; phylum Streptophyta; class Pinopsida; order Pinales; family Pinaceae; genus Larix; species Larix kaempferi. Next base: position 1,504,115 of record BSBM01000286.1, read on the forward strand.
GGAAGCTTGAAACAATCTTGGGTAAACTAGATCCCTTGATTAAATTCTTGATCTCCTAGGATTACTCCTCTTGTTGAGAAGTTCCTTGACCTCTATAAAATTGAATTAGACACCCCCAAACCTTGTTTGGGAAGATTTGGGACCTCTTTGTACTGTTTGGGAATTGAGTTACAAATAGGGTTTTTCTTTTTCATTTTATGTTTAACTTGATTTTGGGTCAAGTTTTTTATACTTTACAAGTCCAAAAATATTTTAACCCTCCCTTAGTTTCCTCTTTACTATTTCATTGTGCTTGGATTCATTACTTAATTTTTCAAAAGGATTTTAGGTTTGGTTTGGTTTGGTTTGACAGTCTTGAAAATTGTTTGGGTCATCCATCCTTTCTGAGTCTTGTTTTCTTGAGTATATTCTTGTTTCTTTAGCCTCTTTGGCCATAATTTTTTTGCTGAAGTTGATTGGTTTCTTCACTTCTATATTGTACAAAGAAAATTTTCTTTCAGTCTCTTACGCTAGTTTGAAAAGCCTTGAAAACGGAAATTTGAACTCTCTTCTTTGTTACTAGATTTGTCCAATTTACTTTTGGGTCTTTAATTCATACAAAGAAGGAAAATCTTCAAGTCTCATATGCATTTGGAGTCTTAAAAGAAAAATTTATTGCTTTGTATTTATCATTTATTTGTTTAGAAGTGGTTATTGGAGTCTTTCTCTTCAAAAAGCAAAGAGGTATCATTTTCAATTATTTTGCTAGTTTGAAATTTTTGAAAGTTAGAGAACAAGAAATATTTTTGCATATTTGATGTTGTAATTGAAGGATATTTTTCACTTTAGAATCAGATTTGGGTGCATGGTTTGAAAGTTTGGTTTGGATTTTGTCATTCATTGAAAAGGAAAAGGAAGAATTTGCATGTGCATTGGGTGAATTGTATTGAAAAAGGAAAATATCTCTTTCTCTCATGTAATTAGAGGTTCATTGAATTAAAAGGATTTGCATCTCATTTATATTTTCATGATTTTGAGTCATGTCCTCACACCACTAGTTGCATTTCCATCACCTTGTGAGTAACAAAAAGCCCATAAAATTAACACACTTAACTAAACGAACATTAACCTCACTTGAGGAAATCAAAAGAATTGTGTAGTTAGGTAGGACACTGGGGATAGGCATCCAATTAACTTCTCTTTGTCATCTACATTTCAAACATAGAAGTTGTCCTCATAGGGAACCAAAATCCTCTATCATTTGTTGGCACGGTTGACACCGATTTGTAGGGGGGGCTATCCTTTGGAGGGAAAGTGGCAAGACTGGTTTCAGAAGACTGATTCGAATACCATCCTCTGCTCTGTACTAAATGACACCTACTCATTTTCCTCGTTGTTACTTATTGGCCTCCATACTTGTAGTGTAACAGTCCAAGGACAAAAGCCGCAGGACACCTTTCCAGACGTTCCATGAATGAGGTACGTTAGTTTCCATTCTTCTAGGGATCTTTTACCTGGGACCCTTTCTTTAGAGGGATATCCTTTGTCCATTTTGATATCTCACTCTGTATTGTCTGACTGCATATTTCATCACCCTACAGAGGATACAATTTGTTGAGATTTCCAACTCTTATTTAGGTGGTTTCTTGCTCTTATACCTCATAGCTTAGAGTGTCATTTTTATTTGGTTAGGTAGTGATGTTTGTTTTCTTTCTGACCTTTTTGTTGTAGCTCACTTATTGCGACATTCGATCGCAGTAGGTTTTTTTAGCCTACTTTTTTGGCATGTGTGCCTCTTTGTTGTTAGCTGTCCTTCTGTACGTTTCGTTGCATTAGTCTTTTTGAGCTCTTTTCGAGAAGTGTAGTTTCACCGCTTATGTTGTGACATCCTGACGGATCATGGTTTGAGAAGGCTGCATAGAATGCAAGGTTTGGAACCCGAGGATAACAAACCTTTAACACGGTTGGTCTCACCAAACCTTTCCAACGAGGGAAACATACATGAAGAAATTGTTTCAAATCAAGGAAGTGTCACTCCATAACGAAGCCAACCCAAAGGGCTGTTCAAAATCATAGAAGAGTCAAGCTTCCTCCCATCCACAATTCAACACCTAACTAAAGGCTTTTACCGACCGATTGTTCCCATCGAAAACTTCTATAGATGCGACTCTTTCTCACTCCCATCAACCAGAACCATCTTATAGAAGAACCTTAGGCATGGATTTCCCTGAACCCTTACATGAATTCCAAGGAATTTTGTTGACGTCTACTTTTGTCGTTGTGGATCATGTCGTACTTACGGTGTTCACTTTTCCTTTGGAAAGCACACTTACAACTCAACCACTTATCCCACCTTGATTGTCTTCAAGTGTTTCCACTAGAATAGTGGTTGTATTGTTACCACATGAGTTACTTGGTCGTACATTAATCACCTCATCTAAATAAGCTACAAATAATCTGGCTACTTCAGGATTTATTTCAAGTGGTTTTATGAACCTAAATTCCACCCAAATGGGTAACGTGCTTACACCTTCAATGTCAAATATTTCCTTACCCTTTAGTGGATGGAAAGTTTCGACTGGGGTGCAATCCTCAGGTACTAGGAAATTACCCAATTGGATGGTTTATCCAGCCTGGGGACCATCTGGTTATCAACCTAGATTTTTGGTAGTGAGTCCCACACCCCTGCACACCGAATTACCCGAATCGGCGGCTACAAATGTTCCTTGGGGTTAGCCTAATTTGATGGGTATAACATTCCCAACCCCCTCAATATCAACACATGGGTATGACATTCCAACACCCTCATTCCTAGTTCATGGGAGGACCAACTTACGATCCTACTAGTGTACCAATGCCTCATCAATACTACTAGTATCCGCAGCCAAACCAACACTTACCATTTTTGGATACCTTATATATCCCATACTTGTCACATTTGACCAACAATCCCATTCAGCACAACCCGCTTTGGCCCCCCATACCTTCCAAACTACCATTTGATAGTCCCAAGTTTGATGGAAATCCCAGTGAGGATCCCAGCAACCACATAATGACTTACCATTTGTGGTGTTCCTCAAACTCCCTTATGGATGATTCCATCCATTTGAGGTTAATTCAAAGGACCCTTATAGGTACTTCCAAAAAGTGATATATTGAACTACCACATCATTTCTATAGTGATTTCAAATCCCTATCCATGGCCTTCTTGACTCATTTTCAATTACCAATACATTATGAGATTGGAACAAAAAATTTAACCTTGCTTAGGCAATCCACCTCCACTCACATTTCTGATCACATCCATGGGTGTAGGAGGAGGCATATATTGATAAAATCCATTATTCCAAATCAGTTATTGGTTGATTGGTTCATGAAGGCCTTATTTCCACCTATTTGAGTGACCTAACTGATTGAAATATTAACAAAACGACCCCTTGATGTTATATTGAGTATATTCATGACTACGACTGATTGTGAATCAATAAAATAATGATATATGTGTATCTAGATAGTTGATGTAAATGAATGATTACATGTTGTTTAACGATTAACTTTGATATGAAAAATGTACATGTGAATGATGCTTAATGACTAGCTGTATGATTGATTATGTGATAAGAACAAAGAAAGTAAATATTGACGAGATGCATTTATGATTAGATGAATGAGTAATGTTATGAGTAAACTTTAAATGCTTAACGAAATAGAAGATTTATGAATCATATTATGATAATTGAGGAGAGTACTACTAATATATGTTTGTGAGAAATGTGTGTAACGGCAGGTGAAATGGTTCAACGATGGACACACAAGGGAATTGAAGGGTCGTAGAGTACGGATAAATCACACACGGGGAGAGTGATGATGATGTCGACTTCCGACGAAATACCACGCATGAGTAGAAAAACATTGATCCTCTTACTCAGGAAAAGCGTGAGGTTGTGCGTGTGGGCCACAACAAAGTTGGTCATGTATGAGTTGAGGCGTGCGGAGTAAGGACGGACTTACTCCTCAGTACCATTAGTCCCTAATAGCGTGTAGACGGAGGATAAAAGGTAATGGCTCCTGAAATCCCTAAATGAAGTTCCCGCAAGTCAAATGAAAAGATATCGGCAGAAGGACCCGACAGTGTGGTACCTTGCCGAGAAACGGAAAGGATGGAGGCAAGGACTCGACGATGTTGTACCTTGCCAAGAAATGGATACACCAGATGAATGGGCCCGACGAAGTGGTACCATGATGAAAGATGAGCATAAAGGACAGATGGGCCCAACGGTGTGACACCTAGGTCCTAGAAAGGATTAATTGATCAACTTTGTGCAAAAAGAAAAACCATATAAATTGCATTTAGAACACTTGTTCATAAAAATACTTTTTAGTATTAAAAAGAATAGAAATAATTATCTCTAGGAATTTGCACATGGAAATACTTTTTAGTATTTAAAATAAAGCAAATAATCATTTTAGGAGCAAAATGGAATCCTAGCATGAGCTTTTAGTTAACACCACATGCACCCAAAAATATAGGACCTAGAGTGAGCATCTTAGAGACAAGATTGAGTAAATTTAGGAATATAGGTGCACTTTTCTAGAAAACCTGACACTTGGATTTATGAGATAAATTACTTTTTGAATATTAAAGAAATTGGGTATTTTGCATGAAGCGACATGTGTTGCATGAGATTTTCCTATATAAGGAAGGAATTGGGAATGGGTAAAGGACCCAATTTTTGGATGGATATCGTAATTCTTGTGATAGATGCGACTTGCTGCTATTGGGGTTTGGCTAGAAGTTCTTGTGCGGGGGAAACCCATTGAGGAGTTTCTTGAAAGGTGTGTGTGAGATTTATGACCCAAAGCTCGGGGGAGGCCATGCGACTGAAAGCATGAGCCTATGGTTGGGTGGTGAAGCTAACGGTTGCTTCGCCAATGGTTAAACGAGCTTTGCTGTAGGGATCCTACGGAAGACACAGACGAAAATGGACCAGCTGAATTAGGTTGACAGGTTATGGTTTTGTTTATTTCTGATAAGTTATTTAGTTAATTTATTTTATTTGTCTAGTAATTATGGTTTCTAATCTCTTTTGTATCAAGTTGTTGAGTTTCAGGTTAAGCACAGAAGGACCCTATAGGATGTTTCCATGGGAAGAGTTCTTACTGAGGAACAAGCCATTATCCATGCTCAATAATTAGACTTAGTTTATTCCCAATCGGGAACTCCTTATGATTTTATTCCTAATGCCCCTCATTTTACTAATGATCCTTCTAAACCTTCTACGAAACATCTTGTGGATGGTATAGTTAGTTCTGTGAAGACTCGGCCTACACCTCAATACGTTGGACAACAAAGTCATTCAACCTATACTCCAACTCAAAACCAAGCTATTAGCAACACCAAGGCCTCTCCTTATCCGAATCAAAATTCCGAGGTGAATGTGGTCCATTCCTCTTCATCTCAAGGTAAGAAAAATAAAGGAAAATCTAAAAATATTCTAACCAGCACAAGAGCCCAAAACCTCAAGAAACCAATGTTACCAAGCCTAAGAGAAAGGATAAGTTTCCATGCCTGATATGTGAAGGTGATCACTATATCAGGTTTTTGAAAGGTCCCTCCCATCCTGTAGTATTAACCATCCCTTTCCCTCCACAACAACAGCAAATGGTTACACATAATGCCAACCCCCCACAAGATGGAAATGGAATTCATTCCCATCTTTCGAAATATTCCTCTACTAATCAAGTCCTCATGTGCAATGAAATGGTTGACCTTACCACTAGGTCAAAGAGATATGATTATATTCCAAATCATAACTCTAATGGAATTTCTAAGGGAAAAACTCCAATTGAAGAACTCTCCACCACCCTCCTCCTTTTGGCCCTCTCCAAATCGAGAATCTTATTTCTGACATGGTATTGCGCCCTCCCAAAAGCACAATTCGAAAGGTGACATATCATCCAAGTGTTAGTGCTACTCAAAACTATACTATTGTTGAGGACTTAGCTCAAGCACCTTGTGCCATGTCTACTCTCAAATTTCTACAACATCCTAATCAGTGTAGAGCTATGATGTCAGCCCTTGGAGCCATGGATCATGAAACTTCCAACACCATCATGTTCAAAGTGGAATATTTTAAGGCGAGGCTCTCCAATCAACTTGCATTTCAAATTCATACGACAATTTGTGGGAAAAACATCCATCATACTGTTTTGGACGAAGGTGCCTCCACTTCGATCATGTATTTGTCTTGTTGGAGGGATATTGGCTCTCCCGAAGTTAACTAGTCTCCTACCACACTTAAGTCATTCAATGGTCGTGGTTTTCAACCTTATGGGCTATTATTGTCCTTAGGAATGGAATTGGGGAGGGGAATATTTCTATTCATGTTGAAATGGTAGATGCTCCTTTGGATTACAACATTTTGCTTGGTCCTTAACTGGTTTTATGTGATGACTGCAGTTGCATCCTCAGTTTTTCACTTAGGACAATTTCCTCATCAAGGTAAAATTGTTACTATAGACCAAATTGACTTTTGCACTCCCGATATCCATTCCAAATAATACCAACAATGTTCCTTTGTTGGGACATTCTAAACCTCAATATGAGGATGTGGGTGTAGGACTCCTTAAAGGTTCCCATATCATAGGATTTTTTCTGGAAATTCCACACCTAGTTTCCACGCTTAATATGATTTCATCAACGGTACAATGATCCCTTGAATCGAATTATTCTTGGGTAGTAACTAGTCCATCCAAGTTTGAAACCATTGGTGATCGAATGCCTTTCAATTTGAATGAGGCAAAATACCATGCAATCCAATCCATTTCATACAATTCAGATTCTGATGGCCACCATCTTGTGGCATCGGACCCTTATACTATGTCGTCTTGGTTAGACTCTTCTTCACCATCTTTAGATTACCTCACACAAAATTTTCCATCTAATGAGTGTATTATGAAATTTATGAGCTTAGATGAATCTCTGTGGGAAGATTGCCATCATTGATCATATTTCCTTCCTAACATCTAAATAGTAGGAAATGACATCAAATCATCATTCCACCTGATATTGCCAAAAATCCTCAATCCCCCATCCTGACTCAAAATTTTTTATCAAAGGGAAACTTAGGAAATATTACTCGAACTATTTCCATTGCCATATCAGTGAAAACTAGTGTCTGGGAACACATTCAACTAGGTGAAAATTGCTCTCCCGAGGAGATTGAAACATATGCCACCTTGTTTAAAGAGTTATGCAATGTATTCACTCAGAGCTATGAGGAAATGTCAGGTATTGATCCTTCTATCGTAGTTCATGAGCTCAAAACTTATCCTTGTGCAAAACTTGTTTGGCAAAAACTTCGCCCTGTGCACCCCCGAAAAACTGCAGTTATTAAGGCAGAAGCTGAAAATATTTTTAAGGATGGTTTTATTTATCCTATACCTTTGACATAATGGGTGTCTAACATTATTCATGTTGTGAACAAATAAGTAACTATAAGATTTTGTGTCAATTATAGGGACTCGAATAAGGCTTGTCCAAAAGACAACTACCCTACTCCCTTCATTGACCAAATTATTGATAACTACGATGGAAATGTCATCTTTTCATTTATGGATGGATTTTCTGGCTATAATTAGATAGAAATACTCCCATATGACCAACACAAAACTGCTTTCATCTACCCTTGGGGAACCTTCGCTTATCGTAAGCTACCATTTGGCCTTAAAAATGTTGGAGCCGCTTTCCATAGGGCTATGTCTTATGATTTCTATGATATCAATCACATAGTGGATCCTTACCTCGATGACCTACCCACTCATTTGAATCATCAAGATGATCATAGTGACCATATTAGATCCATCCTTCTCAAATGTTTCCACTATAATATTCGCTTGAATCCTCATAAGTGCATCTTTTGTGTCGAAGCGGGACATCTCCTTGGATTCATAGTCTCCAAAGACAAGATCAGGATTGATCCTTCAAAGATTGAATCCGTTGTATATTTACCTCTTCCCATGAACATACCCTAACTTCAAATTTTGCAAGGGAAGGAAAAATTATTGCAATGTTTTGTTTGTAATTTTGCGGCAATCAATCAAGGCTACATGCGATTGTTGAAGAAAGATGTCCCTTTCATATGGGCTGAAGAAGCTCAATGTTCATTTGATAATATCAAACATGCATTAACACATGCACCAGTGTTGCATCCCCCCAATTATGCTAGAGATTATATCTTCTACCTTGGTGCATCTATTTCCACCATTGGTATGGTGTTAGTTCAATAATATGACGATGACCAAGAAAATGTGGTTTATTACTTGAGTAAGAGCATCACCTTCCTTGAAATACGTTACTCCCATGTAGAGAAGTTGGCTTTGGAAACTGTTATAGTTGTTCAAATATTTATCCTTTACATTTTGCTTCGCAAAACCACTATTAGTGTTGATTACAACCCCATGTACCATATACTCACTTGTCAAGTACTAGGGGGGGAATACTCTCATTGGATTGTTATCTTTCAAGAATTCAATTTGGAATTTTTTAAGTCTAAATCCAAGAAATATTTGGTTCTCTTGGAGATTATGTGTGCTCTTCCCTGCACCAATGAAGAAATTGATCCCATTGACTCTCTTCCAGACGATTCTTTGCTCCTCATTAGTAGGTCAGACCCTTGGTATGGATATATTATTGTATACCTCCAAACCCAACGTATTTGTCCTAATTTATCTCGTGATGATCGTCACCGCATTCGCCATGACATGAAATACTACCTCATTGTTGGTGACATCTTATATCACCATGGTATTGATTATATTCTACAGCATTGCTTGAATCACGAAGAGGATGAACATGTCTTTAAAAACTGCCATTCTTGAGCATGTGGTGGTCATATTTCAGTCTTGGCTATAGCCCAAAAGATCTTACACGTTGGATACTTATAGCCTTCCATTTTCAAATATTGTATGGAAGTTGATAAGAAATGTCCTCCTTGTCAAACGTTTTATCCCAAAACGTGTTCCCATCCTGCTCTATTGCATCATGTCCTCATTGTTGACCCTTTTTCAAAATGTGGCATTGATTTCATGCATTATAAGCTTACCTCGGGTGGGGGGCATGGGTATGTCATTGTCTTTGTTGACTATTTTACCAAGTGGGTTGAGGCTATTCCTACATATGCTGACAATGGTGAGACTGGTGCACTTTTCGTTTTCAACCACATTATCACTAGGTTTGGACTTCTTCAATCCATTATTACTGATCACAGTTCCCATTTTAGGAATCAAATGATGGCCGAACTAAGTGCTAAGTTAGGTTTTCTTCATGAAAATATATCCCCAAGCTAATGGACAAGTAGAGACCATTAATAAGGTCTTGAAAACCATGATTCAATGCATGGTGGGGAGACATAAATCCAACTAGAATTTGATGCTTTTCTAGGCTCTTTGGGATTATAGAACTTTAGTAAAAACTGCAACCAGATTCACACCATTTCAATTGGTTTATGGTATGGAAGTTTTTTTACCTATCTAGTGTGATATTCCATCCCTAAAACTAGCTTTCGAACTCTTTCCAAACACTACCTTAGAGGAGGAACATTTCCTATATTTGACCAAACTCGAAAAGACTCATCATGTTGCCTCTCTTGCTAATGAAACACATAAGAAACACATCAAGGATCAATATGATAAATATGTTCAACCTCACATTTTTAATGAAGGTGGCCTATTTTTAACTTATGACCGGATGCATGATAAACTGGAGGCAAGAAAGTTCGAGTCTATGTGGCATGGTCCCTACATCGTTAAATGAGTCTTAGAAAAGGGAGCCTATGAGCTAGTTTGTTTTGATGGAGAATCTTTGTGAGTGCCTCAAAATGGGATCTACCTTAAGAAGTACTATGCTTAGGTTCATCATGCACGTGTACTTTGTATATATGTACCATAAGTTTGGTGTGGTGTGATTTTTTCTTCTTTTGCATGTGAGGATATTATTTCGCCCATGTCTACTTATCTCAATTTTTGCTTTGATGCACAGATGTCAGTGTATTCTGGATTTGTTTATGGTGCTATTCAACACACCCTGAACTTAGCTTCTGCAACTTGGATGGTTTATTCCCCCACTAATGAGTTAGTGGGCTAAGGTGAAGTTTGCGTAGGTTCAGTGACTAATAACATCGTTGAATACCACATCATGATAGTACTCTTAACCGAAGATTCTTGCTTTGGCATACACCATATTATAATTTAACTTGACTCCCAACTCATGGTGTCTCAATTTAACCATGTTTATTCCATTTGCAGTCCTACCTTGCTTCATCTTTATCGAAGAATACACCTTTTATAAAAATCATTTGAATTTATTCAATATCAACATATTCCAAGACATTTTAACACAATTGCCGATTCTTTCGCTAATTACATGTTAAATTGGCATCTAGTGCATACAAAAAACATTTCGCCATGAGATGTACATAAAAATCACAAACACATAATGTAAATAAACACATTTAGGGATTTAATAGCCGAAATAGGATCTTTGTATATATCATAGAAAAAGTTTCACATCATAGTTCCAAAAAGTACATAGGGACACAATTGGGATACGTAGCCTGTACATAATGTAAAATGATGCAAAAAGCCAAAAAGAGACCACTAGACTATCTAGGCTCTATGCCTCATCATGAGGTGCATTGTGCTTATGGTAGTACACAACCGCTCGGGTCACTCAATGTATCAGCCTGCTAATCCTCTCAGGAACCCATACGGTGTGCCTCTTAAGATGGTACAAAACATCATGTATCCTCATGTTGGGAACTCCCATGGTCAATCCCTCTAGGTTCCACTCTGTATCGTGGATTCCTCCAGCTGCACCCACTCCCATCCGACACCCGTATCCTCGACGGTGAAGTGGTGAGGACCCTGCTGGTCGAACCGTTCCAACATCTTCAAGATAACATATACATATGTTAGATCACCTTGTACAAGAAAAAAAATGAAATATTCAAAAATATAAAAAAACACATGCAATGTCATGTTTTTCTATGAGACGTACCTGAAGAATACCACTGCGCTCCCCTAGGAAGCACTAAATCTGGGTCTCCATGAAAATCCATCCCAGCATACGGGTAATCCTCTACCATAAGGATTTATTGTATCCACCACGCAAAGAAGATGACATCATAGTGTAGTAGTTGGGGACCCCCCAATCGACCTGCGTGGCTGGTCCATATTTCCATATGTGGCTCAGATGGAGGACGGACTGGAACATAAATCCGCGGGCATAGTAAAGGTACCCGTTCTAGGAAGAACGCAACTAGGAGAGTCCCATATCCAAATTGCTTTTTCCTTCCCCTCCTGCACTTGGTGAGTTCTTCATTTATCTTTGTTAGCATTCTTTCACACCACTTGAAGAGTAGAGTCTCAAAGAACTCAATAGCATACAACAATTGTACCTTGGTGGCATGGTGAGCCCCCACACTCCCAGAAAGTTTGGCAATGGTGAACAAGATGGTGCGTAGAGACCAATCAACTACCTCCTTGAGTGGAGTTTTTCCATAAGTTTTCTGAGTTCCCACTATGAAAAACCATGCTATCAGATCCTTTGTACTCTCCTCTGCATCCCGATGACCAGTGAAACTCACTGGTGCTCCCCGTTTGGAGAGGCCAGTAAGAAAATAGATGTCCTCCAACTCTATTTCAAGGACATGGGGACCTACATTGAATGCTTGATTGTCCACATCCCACATTCCTATCAAGTGGTGTATAAGAATCCCTTGCTTTCTCATTCCTTAGGTCTTCAAATACTTTAAAAAAAACAATTTCTTAGGGCATTTAATGTGTTTTGTTCATGGAGGGAAGTTGCATCCTCAGCTTCATGCTCTCTCTCTTTCTATTGTGTTATGGTTTCTTTTGAGGCTTGTAATCTTCTGTAAAACACAAAAGAAAGACTTGGTCAAAATTTGGATCCAAGAAATGGCAGATAGATTGAGTTTCAAAGCAAAAAAAAAAATTGTTTGCACATTTTTGCGCCCCCTAGTGTGCACCAGAGAAAAAATCAAATATTTCCGCACCCCAATAGTGCATTATAGAATGAATATACTCTATCTATTTTTCTTTTTTTACTTCTACACGGGTTATTTTTTTCCTTTGTTCACATTAGAACTTCTTCTCAGGCTATTTTTTCAACCTCTTAAGAGAAATTCTAACGCCTATTATCTCGAGATACCACTGCTTTTACAGGATTAGTGGAAGGAGGGATATCCCTAGTTTTTAAATATTTTGTACACACGTGCATAGTTTGAATTTTTCAATCACTTCAAACCGTGAAAAGGTCGTCTTTTTGAGCAGTAGTTTATCTCTTTTTCGGCCTCATTAAGGCTATTTACGAAAAAGGAACTTTGTGGAGTTTTCCTTTAAGCTCTGTTTAGACTTCTTAAACATGAAAATTTTGATGAGTGAACTTGTTTATTTCACGCTCATAAAATTACTTGAAAGGAAATTCATTTGGTGATAGTTTACCCCTTTTTTAGACCATTTAGACTAATTATGAAAAAGGAATACTCTAGTCAATCTCGACTAGAAGAGTTCTCTCTCACATTGTTTTATCCTTTTTCGAGTGAGGAGATTAATGTTTACAAAAAAAAACCATTTGGAGTCTTCTTTTGATCATTTTTAGACTCTCTAAATGTGAAAAGATCATTGAATTTGCCTTCTTTGGACTCATTCAATATGCATTGAAGGATCCATGTGCAACGAACCCTTCCTTCTTCAAGTTCATTAAACATATGTTGATGGAATCATATAATATGAGCTATATCAAGCATCTTTTACCCTCCTCAAAGCTCATTAAGAAAACAAAGAGGTACTCATCGATCATGATGGGGAAAATTGGGAAGAATGGGTTAAGTCTTGTTGAGAAAATATTTACGGCAGCTTGTTGTCTCCCTTAAACATGGAATATGTTTGCATCTTGTCTTATAGTTGGGTAATCTTCTTGTCTCTGAGTCATACCAAATTCATTAGTTATTTTCCTCCTTTGATCCACCTGAATAATTCCTCAGTTATCGTATCATTACGTTTTGGTCTTTTCCTCGTTGAATCAATGTTGTCAATTCATTTTGTCATGCCATCTAATGTTCAAGGGAATTTTACCTGAGTCAGCCTCTCTGCAGTATTGTCTACCTTCATCCTTATGTCAGTCTATACTAGTTTTATCTACCAATTTACATATTTCTTGTGTCGGTTTTGTGTCAATGATGTGGGATACATCATAGCCCTCCTTTGACGAGTCTGTTCATGTCGACTCCAACACATCATCCAGGAATTATACTTAGAAACCATTCAGTACTTTGGGTTTTGTATGCCTAAATGGAAGGTTTCCTCACTTCCTACAATAGGTTTACATCATTGACCTATGATCGGATGATTCCATGAGTGTTCAACTTCAGCTCATCTATTAATCGATAATCAAGTGGTTTCTACCATGTTCGACTTCAACACCTTATTCACATGGATAGAATCATATCACTTCAAGTTTGGGTTGAAGACCCTAGAGACTCTTGTTATGTACTTTAACCAGGTTGCGATGGATATTTTTTTAATAGGTTCCCACACAGATATTATGTTGGTGACCTCACTATTGTACTTTCACACAGATCCACTTTTGTATTGGGCGTGGTTGTGTTATTATCGTATCATGGATCTACCTTGATTATTGTATCCATGATATATCTTCATGTTAAATTTTCAGAATTTACTTCAATCTGATCTAGGATCTTAACTGAGAGAACAGCATGTATAGCAAATCTACAGCATATCAATCATGGACACAATAATGCAAGCACACAAGAGACACAGAGTTTACTTGGGAAAAACCATAAAGGTGAAAAACCCCAATAACTTCCTCAGAGATAGATAGAGCAATGATACAACCAGAATACAAGAGATAGTCTTCTCCTAGCAACAAAGCCTCCTCCTCCACAAGTGCGCCACTCTCCAAAGTGTGAGTGAGAGAATAGAATGTGTAAAATGAGAGAGACACACTCTCTATTTATACACTAACTTGACTTGACCTTTACTCAACTAGGTCGGCCTCAACTTAACCACTTAACATAAGTCTAACTGGGCCGACCCCCACTAGGGTGGTCTAATAACCCTTTGACCCACATGGCCGACCCCCAATAGGGTGGTCTACTAACCCTTTGACCCACATGACTTATACAGGGCCGACCCCAACAAGGTGGTCTAATAACCCATCAAGTATAAGTTACGACACTTACAATATAAATGACGACACTTCTGTATAGAGGAATAATAACATATCTATAGGAATACAATATACATATATGTGAAATACATTCTAAAGTTACATATACATCAACACTCCCTCTTAACTAGGAAGGTATTTCTCGACACAGGTCTTCTAGCACAAGTCTTCTTCTCTGGATCATCGTCACTAGATAATCGTCATCGAGTCATCATCATTGTCACTGCTACTGCTATCTCAATCAATCTCTAAATCTACTTGTCATAGGAAGTTCTACAGAGCCAGTCCTTTTTCATACTGGATGTAGGCCCACCACCTGCAGGTCTTCATCATCACTGGCCATACTGTGGAATCCTCAGGACTTATTATGTGCGTCACAAAACCTCAAAAGAGCATCCCAGGCTGTTACGAGCACACGGCTCTACCTATAGGATCTCCCAGGGCCATATTATATGTGAACTCACCACAAAACCTCGCAAGAGCATCCCAGGCTGTTATGAGCACACAGCTCTATCTATAGGATCTCCTAGGGACAGATTATATGTGGTCACCACAAAACCTCGCAAGAGCATCCCAGGCTGTTACGAGCACACAGCTCTACCTATAGGATCTCCCAGGGATAGATTATATGTGATCATGGCAAAACCTCGCAAGAGAATCCCAGGACTTATTACGGGCACACAGCCCAACCTATCGGATCTCCCAGGGACATATTATATGCCATAGGACAAAACCTCGAAAGAGCATCTGCCAGATATCCCAGGGCCAGATTATATGCCATAGGCAAAACCTCGAAAGACTATCTGCAGATCTCCCAAGGCCAGATTATATGTCCTCCCAGAGCAAAACCTCGAAAGATCATTTTTCAGATATCCCAGGGCCAAATTATATGCCATAGGCAAAACCTCGAAAGACTATCTGCAAATCTACCAAGGCCAAATTATATGCTCATCTGCACAACCTGATCCACGGCCACAAAGTATCAACCTGATACTCACCATACATCATCCTGATGTACACATGATCATCCTGATCATCATCACTGCAACATCCTGCTGCATTTCATCTGGAGCAACATCCTGAATCTCGTCATCCATGATCATCCTGATCATATAATGCATCTACCTAATGCATGCCAAGTATCTACTTGATACATATCATCATACATGATCCACTTGATCATACAGTGTGTCCACCTGATACAAATACAAATACATGATACATATCACCATACATGATCCACCTGATCATATAATGCATCTACCTGATGCATACCAAGTATCTACCTGATACATATCATCATACATGATCCACCTGATCATACAGTGTATCCACCTGATACAAATACAAATACATGATACATATCACCATACATGATCCACCTGATCATACAATGTATCCACCTTATACATATACAGATACATGGTCCAAGCATCCAACATGATGCATATACAAAATACATACAAATGATCCAACCAATCATGTCCAGCATCCAACATGATGCGTACATACATATACATATAAATGATCCAACTGATCATATCCAACATCCAACATGATGCGTACATATATAAATTATCCAACTGATCATATCCAGAATCCAACATGATGCGTATACAGTGCAGTAACTGGAGCATCGTCCTGATGCTCATCATCCAGCGCTTACATCCACAGCCATGTGAAAGATCCTCCTTCCATCATGATTGGAATGGCTTCTGCAAATGTGTCCATCACTTCTTCCTCGAAGTGTCATCAATCTAAAGAACACCAAGCCTCTCCCTGAAGTACTCGAACTTCACCCTGGCTAGTGGCTTCATCAACACATCTGGAATCTGCTCGTCTATCGCAATATACAGGAGCTTCACGGCTCCTCTCTGCACCATATCCCTGATATAGTGATGTTTGATCTCTATGTGTTTCGACCTGTCATGAAACACTGGGTTCTCAGACAAATTCACACAACTCTATTTATCACAAAAGATACCAGTAGCATCCAACGGGAGATCAAATAAATTAGACAGTAGCTTCCGTAGCCATACTTCCTCACAACTAGCTGAACAGACTGCAACATACTCTGCCTCAGCTGTACTCAATGCTACGCAGGACTGCTTCCTGCTGAACCAAGAGATCACACCTGATCCCATACCCAAATGTGTTCTTCCTATCTACAGCACTGCCTTCCCAATCTGAATCAACATAACCCTGCAGGTTAAACTTTTGATTCGCATCATACTTGAGCCCATAATCCACTGTACCCTTCAGGTACCTCAGAACATGCTTTACAGCAACCAGGTGAACATTCCTCAGATCCGTCAGGAACTGGCTCAATGTGTTCACCACAAAGCAAATATCTAGTCTCGTGTTCGTCAGGTACATCAAGGACCCAATCATCTGACGATACACAGTGACATTAACCAGATCAAATGAAGCATCACATAGAAACTTCAAGTTCGATGCCATAGGTGTGGCCATGGCCTTGCAGTCCATCATCCCGAACCTCTTTAGGATCTCTACTGCATACTTCCCTTGCCCAAGGAATATTCCATCTACACTCTGCCACACCTCCATGCCAAAAAAAATAGTGCATCATCCCCAAGTTCTTCATCTCAAACTCGGCAGCAAGCTTCCGCTACGTGTCAGCAATCAATCTATCTTCACCTGTAACAAACAAGTTATCTGCATACAAAAGTAGTATCATTGGATTGCCTTCCTCAACCTTGTAGTAAAGGTTGGAATCCACTTTACTCTTGGTAAATCCCAAACTGGATAGAAATATGTCTATCCTACCAAGTTCTGCACACATATATGACTACACCATTCAAGAAGGTTGTCTTGAAATCTATCTGGTGTATCTTCTATTTCATCACTTTTATATTTCTCTATGCTGCCATTTGCAGCATGCTTGATTTGATAGTTCCATTTGGAATTCACAACAAACTTACCTTCAGCTCTTGGGACTGCATCCCAAACATCGTTCTTCATGATCGACGGATCATGGCATTCTTCCCGTATCCTGGGAACTTCAATATCTTCAATAGATAATTTTGTTGCTGAAAAAATGTTGTAGTTCTTCTTTTGTAGGTGATGGCATACGATCTTTCCTACACAACAAGTTAAATTGCATGATTAGAAAACATCTCATAGTTTTCAGAACAAATTCTTACACATAAAGAAATATGTCATACAATCATGCAATTATCTTAGCCAATGCTTCAATACAACATTTATCCATATCCTGTAACTTTCTAGATGCCTTCCAATCTCTACCAGAACATTGTTAAGAGTGTGCACAACTCCCAACATGTCAGCAAAGAGGTTTCATTCTAGATAAGTAGCAATGGAATGTTGTACAGTGCCATAGGCCACTTACCCATAGTATACTGTTCATCAATGCAACTATTCTAATATGCATAATACACAACCTAATTCCAGGAACATCAGTATATACATTATTGAACAGTATTATTTAAACAATAAAATATGCAAGTAATGACAATTCAAATACTTATCTTTGTTTGTTTGTTGGGTTGACTACCTCTCAGTCTTTGCTTCTTTTCTGCAACTCCATTCTTATGTGGATTGTGAGAAGTGGTCAACTCCCTCTGAATATCTGCATCCTTGCAGAAACTATTGAAGTGTGCTCCTTTGCTTTCTTACAGGAACAACTAGAGTGTGCTCCCTCTTGATCTTTGCTTCCTGGATTACCTGTCCTTGAACTTACATCCATCCTTAATCACTATGCATGCTTATTAGTATCATCATTGTGTTATCCTTGAGGTCTCATACATAATCACACATTTATTAGTATAATCTTAATACTATCAAAACACAATAATCTTAAACATGTATATTCATGATCATTCACAGATAATAAACATTAGTATTCAAGGTTTCAGGGAAGTCTTCTTTTACTCATACATATTCTTATTTGATCATAGGACTCTTCTGGTTAGTTGAATCATCAATCAAGATGAGAGATATAATATGCATAAAACTCGTGATTATTCAAAACTATACCTTCATGATTCTTCTGGTTAGTCATATAATCAATTATGGTAAGAAACATAATATGCATACAACCATGATTATTCAAACCTATGACTTCATGAATAATCATTATCAACAACACAACAGTATAAGATCCTAACACAAGGTAGGATTCTAGCTTGATATAGGAAAAACATACCTGGATTAGCATGCTAGCTAGTTATGTCTAACATACCCGCATAATGTCTTATGGTTCTCTTCAGTGACTTGTGCTAGTAACCTGCATGTCTCATAAGTTAACCATTGTAGAACCAATTTATACATACCTCGAAAGTAGATCTTCTATGTGATCCATGACAATGGATGAATCTTTGTCTTCATGTCACCATGAGCATATGTTCTCAAAGTACAACATGATTTGACTTTCTCGGTGTACCTTTTGTGTTAGCAAACAACATAAACCTCATACAACATCACAATGCTTTAGTACAATCATAAGTGTCAAAACCTTAATCAATGAATATATTCTATTAAGGTGATACGACAAGTCCAGTAATTAATCAAGATTGTACTGTAATGATATGATATGATAAACTTAACCATGAAACATACCTGTAAGCCATACCTGTCAAGATTTCTTGTAATCTTCTTATGGAATGCCTTAGCCTCATCTCCCTCTGAGATATGAACTTCTTCACTTATGTAGGTGACCAATCCATCCTCTTCTAGGATTAACCCAATCCACTTGATTTGTAGGAACTGGATCTGGAGTTGTAATAGGGTTTGTCAGAGAAACCCCAAAAATTCAAACTTTGAATTTCAAACTTCCGAAAGGATAGAAACATGCGCCTTGATGAGCTGATCAAGCTGGTATATTCAGAATTTGAAAACTACAAAGTTTCACTCCTCAATTTTGCCTTTGAAACTTTTGGATTCACTGGATGTGACCTCGAACTAGGGTTTGATGAAGCCCACTCTTCTGCCCAATCAAAAGGTTTGATCCAAATCTCTAAGCTTCTATTTTTATGAGGAGCTTCCAGTCGTGGTCATAGATTTCAAAAATTCCCATTTTTGCAGAAGCCCTAATTTTCCACTTTTCTGATCAAAGTCCCGAACTAGGGTCTGATCAAGCCCGGCCATCTTCCCAACCAAAAATTTTGATCTTGGTCTCTAAATTTCTATTTTGATGATTAGATTTCAGCCGTGGTCTCCGATTACAAAAATTCCAACTTTCTTCGAAGCCCTAAATTCTGAAAGCCATGAATGAAGGTGCTCAAAAATAATTCTGATTTGACAGAAATATGTACCTGATTGTTTCTGGTGTAACTCCAAACTTTTCAATCCAAAGGATCTGAAAATTTTTCCTGAGATAGCCCGACCTATTATCTTTCCATCCCGACAGGTCTAACCTCAATTGGATTCTCTGAGAGAGAGAGTTATGCCAAGTGTCGCAACGTGACCTGTTTATGGGATAACACAGGAGAGCGAACTTGTACGGAGTGCCACCTGTCACTGTTTCAACTTCAGCATCTAAAAAATTTTATTGAGATAGCACGACCTGTTATTAGGTTTGACCTCAATTGGATTCTCTGAGAGAGATTTATGCCAAGTGTCGCAACGTGACCTGTTTATGGGATAATATAGGAGAGCGAACTTGTATGGCGTTCAACGTGTCACTGGTTCAACTTCAGCCTCTGAAAAAAAATTTCTGAGATAATACAGTTTGTTTACTACCTGTCACTTTTTACGAAATTTCATTTGGAGCTTCCTAGCCCAAGTTATGACCTTTTTCCCAAGGTCACCTGATTTTGACTCAGATCTGGAAGAGGTAGAAACCCTATATTGTACAGATCATAAATCACAAAGTACAACGAATTACAGGTTTTCCTTTGGACACAAGGTACGTGGGGATCTGATCTTCGACCTGTAAAAGTTTCAAATCCGAAAACTTCTCCAAAACGGATTTATAGCGAAAGTGCTACGATGACTGGTTTTTGCTATATCAAGCCCTAGCATCGTAAGTGCAACAAGTGTCATACATGCCATATCATGCCTTCTTTCAGGCTAGCTCTGATACCATGTTAAATTTTCAGAATTTACTTCAATCTAATCTAGGATCTTAACTGAGAGAACAACATGTACAACAAATCTACAGCATATCAATCATGGACACAATAATGCAAGCACACAAGAGACACAGAGTTTACTTGGGGAAAACCATAAAGGTGAAAAACCCCAATAACTTCCTCAAAGATAGATAGAGCAATGATACAACCAGAATACAAGAGATAGTCTTCTACTAGCAGCAGAGCCTCCTCCTCCACAAGTGCGCCACTCTCCAAAGTGTGAGTGAGAGAATAGAATGTGTAAAATGAGAGAGACACACTCTCTATTTATACGCTAACTTGACTTGACCTTTACTCAACTAGGTCGGCCTCAACTTAACCACTTAACATAATGCTGACTGGGCCGACCCCCAAAAGGGTGGTCTAATAACCCTTTGACCCACATGACTTATACAAGGCCGACCCCAACAAGGAGGTCTAATAACCCATCAAGTATAAGTTTTGACACTTACAATATAAATGACGACACTTCCGTATAGAGGAATAATAACATCTCTACAGGGATACAATATACATATATGTGAAATACATTCTGAAGTTACATATACATCAACACTTCAGCCATTGTTAGGTACATATCCACAATGTATGTCGGTGGTTGTATCCAAAGTCAGTACTATCATGGATCTGTAGTGTATTGGTCGACGGCCATGCTTTGAGTCAATTTATTCTAAGCATGGGTATGCTTGACTTGGGTATGATGTTGATATATTTATTGGTCTTTTCTTTGCAAATCTCTTTCATCTCTCTTCTAGATACCCTTTGTTCCCATATGTTGGTAAATTGTCTCAACCATCAGATTCCTTCTGACCTCACACTTTAGGGGGCACCTGTTATACCTCAAATTGTCACCTTTGAGTGTCATTTGTAGTCTTCATGTTTTATCACCATGAGAGTCATGAATTTTGTGTTCCCTAGGGGTGTTAAAACCTATTATCATATGGATTACCTTCCTATTCATCATTGGGAAGCTTCTATTCCACTTGGAGGTCGAATTTCACCTTAACCAACCATGATTTGAGCCTTATCATGAGATTGTCACTCCCTGCCTAGTGTTAGGGGAGAGGAAATTCTTGTTCTCTGATGTAAGGAGAGTGAAAATCTCCCTAATTTTCACTCTTTGGCCTCCTTTAGGGGATTAAAAATCATGTTTGACCCTCTTTCCTTGGATTTTGGATCTTGATATTCATGAGATATTCAAGGGATGCTCTTATCCTTCGAATCACATCCTCTTACTATTCAATATGATCTCCATATCCCTTGATCCAAATAATCCTCCCTTGAGCCCAAATCCTCTCCTAAGTGGTTTGGCCTCTCTAATCTATATATTGGACCTCATGCCTTGACTCAAACAGGGGGTGGGACATTGAAGAGGTAGAACTTGTGAAACTAGGATTATCAAATGGATCTGGAAGGAGAGTTTGAGGGAAGTGTTGCAACAAATTTGGGTATAACTTTTGTATTTCTTCATAGCTTTCTAATCAATATAAACTTGGCATGTTTCCCAATACTTGTGTTCATGCAATGTATTTTTACTTTGTGATATTCAAATTAGAGTAGATATTGTTTATTCTTAACATACTTAGAGGGAGGAAGCTTTGTATTGTTCTCTACAGGTTGCATCAAGATTAGGAGCTTTGGAAGATCAAGCTAAAGGCTGGAGCAATAAGGACAACTGTCTTGAACAAGGTAGGAAATCTACTTTCTTCTCTACTCTTCTCTCTTCTTGTTTGCATAAAAGTTAGATCTAAGGGAATTTTAGTTTCCATTTGTTTGTTTTTTGTCTTGGTTTAGGTAACTAGGGGCCTTTCTAATCCCATCAGAGATTCTACCTATACTTAGGCAGGATTCATACACACACCTAAAAACTTTGTAGCAATAGGTTGGTGCCTACATGCGTTTATAAAGGTAAGTTTTTATGATTTTCTCATGAAAGAGTTTCCACATTAAATTCTATATTATTTGATTTTTTGTTTAGACATGTTTACTATTTCATAGTCAATGAATGATTGATGGATGCTTGTCTAAAGTAAAAAAAAATATTATATCGATTCACCCCCTATCAGTATAAGCATAAGTTCAATACATGTAATCTAACAATCTCCTTCATGATCATTTACGCTATGCTAATATCCTTGTGTGTGAACCGCACTAGGATAAAATGGGAATCCTTTGTCAATGTTTCCTCCACTACCATGATGTAGTCATGTTGCTTTATTGTTCTTGGTAATTTAGTGATTAAGGACATTGTCGCCACTTCACATTTTCATTTTGAAAGTGGAAAATACTTTAACAAACCAATATGATGTCTTTGTTCTACTTTTAGTCACTAACATTTCATATATATTGAGATTTATTCAACATCCATATTCATCCTTGGCCAAAAAAAAAAAAAATTCTCATTGTTGTGATTGTTTTATGTTAACCTACATGACTATAATATGGCACACTATGTATCTCACTTAGAATAATCTTCTTTAACTCCAAAGATTTAAGAAATTACATTTCATTTTTGTGCATGTGTATTTCATCATTTTATAAGTGGCATCCATAATATTTTTGTTTCACTTATGCTTGGTGCAATCACGCCTTTAATAAAGGTAATGATCATTTGACACAATAGCTTCAACAACATTTTTCCTCAAATCAAATTTCCATATGTTAATTAATGTTGCCATATTCTTTGCGCATTTTTTTTACAAAGTGCATCAACAAGTATGTTCTTATTTTATGTTATATGTTTGAACTCAAAATCAAATTCACAAAGGCATTCTAACCATCATGTTTGTCAAACAAGTATTTCAAAGTAAACAATGAGTTCTTAATGTAAATTTAATGTCCATCAAGTAATGCTTCCTCATATTGAATCCATACACTATTGCAACAAGCTCTAAGTCATATGTAGCATAATTATTCTAATGTTCTTTTGGATTTCCAAACTCATAATACACAACATGATCATCTCTTTGTTGTTTCCACCAATTCCTTCTATGATTACATTTGTGCATATAACAAATTTATCATTAGGATATGGTGTTTTTAGAATTGGTGCACTAGTAAGAAGATGATTCAATAACTAAAAAAAATTATATGCACCATTGCATCCATTCATTTTTTTCTTTATTCTAAAAAGATATGACGGAATATACAATCCACAAAAATTCCTCTATGAACCTTCTATAGTAAATGAAAACACCCATAAATGAACTTACATATAAGACATCCCCTAGTATAGGTAATCCCATTATCGCTTCTATATTATTGGGTCTAATACTATTTTTTTTTAAACAATATGTCCTAAAAACTAAAAACAATTGTGATAAAAATTACAATTTCTTAGTTTAAAATACAATTGGTGTTCTCTCCACAACTGTAGTACCTACCATAATGTTCTTCATCCTCCTCTTTAGACTTAGAATAAATCGTTGTTATCAAGTAAGACAATTAAAAATCTATCCAAACATTGGAGAAAGACATTGTTCATGGGACACAAATATTGCAAGTGCAGTTGTCAATCCAAAGGAAATCACTACAAACTCAAAGTCCATATATTATTTTGAATTTTTCCTGGTAAATTTCTTCGTCCTTAATCTAACCTAAAATGGATTTTCAAGAAGACATCCATTCCTCTCATGTAATTAAATAGATCATATTTCTAGATAGGGAGAATTTGTTCTTGATGGTGGCTTTGTTCAGATATGTGTAATTAATATACAACATAATATTATGTTGACCAAAATAAATTTCCTAGGTCAACAAAACGGGTTACAGCCTGATCGAAGGGTGTTTAGAAACCCTCGGTCGTTTAAATAGAGGACCCAGCGGTTTTAACGGCTTTGTTAGCCAACCTACAACTAATCATAATCTAACTAATAACTAAAAGAGGAAAGAAATAAATAAAACTATATACAAGTAACTATAGTGTATACAAATCTACAAGGAGTTTCCCGGCAAGCCCCGGGGAAGACTTATTATTTAAATAGAAAATATTGAATAGAAATTTTAAACAAAATATATGAACTTTTTTTTTGTTTTGTTTTCATTTAAATTTATAACAATAACAAAATCCAAGCACAAATAAAAGAAATAAATACAACCAAAATAACCTTCTACTACTTGGCCAAGTATATTATTATGAATGATGACCTGTGAATTTATGACATCTTTTCACTTCCTGTATCACAACTAAATACATCCAACCATAATAAAAAAAATTGAAATAGACCAAACAAATCATAGATCAACCCTCAAACAAGAAAAATAACAATCGAAACTTGACCTGAGAGCAATCTTGGTTTGTGAATAAGAAAAGTCATGTATTTTATAATGAATTCAAATCATGTATGAAAGATTGATGCAACAAAACTATCAATCAACAATGTACAATCTAATTGATTGAATGAAGAGTCACAAACTTAATAACTGAAGAGAAACAAACCTAATTTCATGTAGAATACAACCATCAGGAAATGAATAGTTTCTCCTACATAATATAGAATACAAATCTCGATAAAAAACAAGAATTGGTGTAAACCTTTCAGATAATTTTGTACTTTTGACTTCGAACGACAATTCGTAAGGAAAATAGCAGTTTAATCCTGTAACTGAAGAGGAAACTCAGTCACGACATTCAGTTACACAATTCAAGAAAAACTAATAACAACTAGAAGATGGCATTTATATTTCTTATCCACGCATATTCAATAAATATTTGCATACACATAAAACCAAAAATATAGATGCAAATTAAACATGTGTTACTATTTTGCAAAAACAGTGGTACACACCGTTCCAGCAGAATATCCCCATATCTCATGTCATCTCAGGATATATATACAGACTGATAATGATCATGTCCCAATACATGATAACCAAACCTCCCAAAAATTGAGAATAAAAAATTAATAATTTGGGAAAAATATGTTCAAGTATCATCCTAAATTAATTTAACATTTAAAACTAAACTATTTTTTCAAGGTCATACATCATAACAACAACTCCTAAAAATTTGTGTTCCATTCCAAGAGATTACTTGTTGCAATGTATACTTTCCATGTTAATCACCCGGATAATCTTGACTAAATTTTGATAAGAAAAGGAGGCCCAATCGTTTTCCCTAAATATAGACAAGGGGGGCGATGAGAAATTGAACAAATAAAATAATAATATAAAATAAAGTGGTCGTGGAATCTATGATTATGTAGCTACTTCTTATTCAAAAGATAAACAAATTTAAGAAATCAACACATGTTGTCTAATGAAGTAAAAAGAGAAAACATTACCTGCTAACCCAGAATATGTCCATGACAGTAACATATATACAAAAATCAAAATTGAAAGCTAACATCAGGATACAAATTATTTTGATTCACATTTTCATTTGCGCCTGGGTTAACAAAAATATTGACACCCGAGGTGTTAATCACGGTTCAACCAATAGAGTCCTTCAACCTATTTTTGAGCTCACTGACCTCGTTTTAATGTTGCTCATTTAACAACCTCTTCTACATTTTAAGCTCTGTGATATTATCTTGGAGGTAATTAACCTGTTCAGTCATGGATTAAATCTTGGCTTGATAATAATTGACTAAGTCGTGCCAATTAACAATACAAAATTGATTTACATCTACACATTCCTAGGCATAGAAAGGAGCTACTTCTTTCCAAAAATTTTGAAGGGCGTTATCGATATGGAGAACCGAAGGTTGTAAAGGAGGATCACTTTTAAGATCGCTCTGAGGGAACTGTTTAATTTCATGTTCTATTTTCATCCCAATTAGATAAGTTTTGAATTCAACCCTATCATCTTTAACCTGTTCGGCCTTTTCCAACGATGATGCATATTTCTTAATAATTTCTTGTACAATTTGCTTGGGTTTTGACTCATCATGGGCCAGTATATATATAACTGGGATCGAGTCTTGTTGACGTGATTGACATTTTTGCTTAGACTTCTTGTACTTATTATACCTAGACAACAATTGGGCTTGTCTTTTGGTCATGACATTATTGACCAAATGATTGGATGGATTATGAGTTTTTTCCTTGTTCTTAGATTGCATTTCAGTGATATTTAGCATATGATAATCAGTATTTCGATTGCTCTTAGTTGCCTCACAAGAGCACTCAGGCTTGGCAATGGCAGCTTGATCGTGGCCCTTTTTTACTTCACTTGGGATATCCATGACATCAACTGCCAGTTGTGACTGGGGAACAAAGTAACCCTCAGTATTAACCAGGTCTTTGAGCTTATTGACGTCCTCGAGCTGACAATTAACCCCCATCCTTTCTAATGTGGAATTAAAAATATCATCGAGGGAATCTTCACGCAAATAATTTGGTCGAAGAGGGGCCGACATAGGTTCTAATGACACTTTAACATTTGAAATCAAAATGATGCCCCGAGATGTAAAATCATGAATTCTACTCTATTTACCTTGACCATTAATAGACTTTGATTGAGAACTAGTTTGAAGAGCAGAGACTACGATTTTCTCACCTTCTTTAAATGGATGGATAGAGATCTCTTCTGACGACGGTTTCATTTTCTAAGAATCCTCCTTAGTATATCGACCCTTAGGTAGTGAATGTTTTTTAGTATGCTCTAATTGACCTCCCTCTTGTAATTTTGGCCCATCTAAGCATGAATTTGATACATTTGATCCATGGAGACTAATTGGTCATGACGAGGGGACGCTGATTCTGGGTTCTCATTGGTTACGTTAATAGGAAATGGTATTCGAACTGCAAATCCTGAAGTTTGATCAAGATTGGGAATTGTATTGTGTCCCAGATATAAAGCACCCCCTGCCTGTTCTATTTTCACACCATCAAACCCATTCATGTCTAAGAATGTATGTTGGGTTTGACCTGGAACCGAGTCAAATGAAACTTAACTAAAATTCGAATAAGGCCAAAATGGTACAAAACCTTATTAGAGTCTTTAAAAATTTTATGATACTGGAATTCCATGGCCTTAAGGATCAACAATAAAAAACGGGGTAAATTCAATTGAAACCCCAATGTGGCCACGAAGAGCCTAATATGATACATTAAGACGGTTCTATATCGGCCCTCACAGGTGATGAAAAAACAAATTGGTTTAAGCATGTTTCTCCACTTTGATTTAAAAAAGGTTACAGGGATACCTTTTGTATATTTCTCAAGGTCGACTAGTTTGACTAATAACTGCTTCCATGGGACGTCCTTAAGAGGCATGTGTTTGACCCATCTCTCACCATCCATAGACAGACCTATATTGGTCGCGATAAATTTCTCATCAAATTGTAATTCAAGGTCCCCAAGCACAACTCTATTACCGTCAAACGACCTAGCAAAGGTCACTGTGACCTCTTTGTTATGTCCATGAAATTTCCTCACAAAGGAGAGCCATATAGCCTTTTCAAAACCCTTGCAGATTTGGGGGTCAGACTCAACAATAATGGGATTATCAGGTTCGATTCTGCAAATTTTACCGATGGTCTCATTGGATAATGATGGATGGCATAACTCAGAAGCAAAACAATGAGCAGCGCGGAACTAGGATTTAAGCCAAAGTATCAGTCAATCTGAGTATGGATAAACCCTCACAATAAATGTATGGACTCGAGAGGTAAAATGAATGGGCATCATCGCCCTTGGCTTATTCTCCTTTCGAGTTCATTTATGACTGAACGTATTGGGCCATAATTGCAGGGTAACTTGTACATTTTGTGCTTTAAATAACTTGTACTGTGACGAGATAGGTGTCATAAAGAGGAAGGATGAGCCTACAGGTCTAAACTATCCTCATGTAGATCGGACGCCAATGGGGTTACCACGTCAACTCATCATAATGATAGCATGTCTTAGGTGGTGATAAGGCCCGATTTCAATCAACTATGTGGGATGTCAGTCATCAAGCAAAAGGAACATACCTCCTAAAACAATGATTCGAGGTTGGCTCTACCAATTTAATACATGACCCTATCGTGGATTTCAAAGGTAGTGAGTCCAAGTTATATCGATAAAAAATTATGTGATGAGATCAACAAGCCAGAGCCTGTCCGAAACAATGATTAAATCGAATGACCAATTAATTTATGTTTTATAACCAATGTCAAGTTAGCAAAGGAGAAAATTCCACCATTGCAACTTTAATACACAGATTAGAGGTAAAATTATCAATGCCTCGGGTCAAAGTGAATTTAAAATAGTAATCTTGTAATGCAATTTACCGAGTTAACTGATTTCATTCATACCCTTGGTAACACAATAATACTAAAATATAATAAATTAAAAATACATGAAATAATATTTATTCAATGATGCCAACGTGTGATTAAGCATAAATCAATCTTTGTCCTAGGCCATATATTTTCTCATATAGCCTTGATAGATTACAAAAATTCCATGCATGTATTTCTATCTCATGATTTTATCAATGTTAACTTTCACCAATTAAATGTAAACATAACTTAGATAATAATCAAAAGTCAATACCATAAAATATATAAAAACTTAGGAGGTGAAAGACATAGTAATTTAATCATGTGTATGGCATATGTTAAATGGAAATTGGGGGTAATTATCTGAGAGGGGGAATCAACATGATACTATCTTACCATTTAATTAATGAAGTAAATAGAGCTACTCAAAACAAGCTACAGAATTCCATCAAAGAGATGCAGAATGAATAATAATTAAGATAATCAAGATATTGTTCATCTTTCGAATTCCATGCTTTCAGTCATGGAATTAAAAAATGAATAACGATAATAATAAGAAATATTGATTTCGGTATCTTGATCGCATATACCCTTCTTCCAAATAAAACAGAGTGAGTGATTAATGTGAATTGAAATATAAACACAGTCGTGAAGAAACTGAAAAACTTAAGCAACAACAACACCTCGAAACCTGAAAATATTACCTAGTGTCCTTCTAATAAAGTGCAGAAGTGTTAAGTTAGTAAAGGATAGGGACCCATTACTTTTCAAATGAACGTGGAATGGTTGTTGGTTACAGGTGCCAACAGATTTCTATCTTTATTTTTCACAAAC
This sequence comes from Larix kaempferi, assembly GCA_027924585.1. Classification (NCBI taxonomy): domain Eukaryota; kingdom Viridiplantae; phylum Streptophyta; class Pinopsida; order Pinales; family Pinaceae; genus Larix; species Larix kaempferi. The sequence continues at coordinate 1,533,517 of BSBM01000286.1, forward strand.
AAGAATTATGCTTTGCATGGTGACACACTTAGCATATGTATCCCTTGTCTAACAATGCTTGTACTAATTACATGTGTAGCTCTATTAATTATGGACCACTCATCATATAATGTATGGTAGACACATGCACAAATCCAAGCACAAGGCCAATGGATAATTCATCGTTCCTCTTTGGAGGTAGTCCAAGTACCTCATATAGAAACACATTTCCAAACTCTTGAAAGACTGAAAAAACAATAAGGTTTTGTATGTTGTCATCATTTCAACATGAGTTGCATCAAATTAGTATTTTTTCAACTACAAAGATGAAATTTTCCTTATGGAATCCTATATGAGATATCTTTTACTTTCCTTCGGTTCCCTTCCTCATTAATACAATCATTGTGGTAGTCAATATTGGTACAATGTGACTCCAACCAAGTCATTCTAATGAGTACATTATATGAGCCAATTAGCAAGATATTCAAATATGTTAATCAAGAGAGCTTGTTTCATCTATAATGGAAATTATATACCTCATATTGACCTTCCTAATGTTTTTGGTTGCTAAATGGACAAATAAAGGCTTGGTATGTTTACTCTATTTAAGAAGAAAACTATCAACAAATAACTATGACTTTTCTAAGGACGGATTAAAATTGAAATATATTACTTTGCAATTCACTTTTAATTTCAACCATGGTTTATTGGTGATAGATATGGTTATCTTCTAATGAAAAACAAATCATTAAATTCTTTACACCACATCAATCATGGTAGTTTCCTCTTGAATGTCGTAAACACCTTGTTTGTACCCTTTTGATGTAGACAATACTTGTACGTTTGGTCATTTCCACAACCTGACACTTAATTGGTTTCCTTGTCTTGTTTCCCAAAGACTTAGCTAAATTTGTTCCACTTTGAGCTCATTTATTTTCTTGAAAATAATTTGAACTGTTTTTAAAAAAGAAGGTTTGAAACCTTTCTTCCTTTTGTCCAGCTTTTTTCTTTTTGTGCCTTTATATGTCTTTTGAAATTTTTTATTTGTCTATTGTCTATGTTTTACAATATTTTGCATTTAGGACTACTTCTACAAGTGTTTGAGATTCCATAATTTCAATGTGGTCTTTATATGCATATCACAATGCACTCGAGTGTTGTATTTTCACCTGACACTTAATTGGTTTCCTTGTCTTGTTTCCCAAAGAATTAGCTAAATTTGTCCCACTTTGACCTCATTTATTTTCTTGAAAAGAATTTGAACTGTTTTTAAAAAAGAAGGTTTGAAACCTTTCTTCTTTTTGTCCAGCTTCTTTCTTTTTGTGCCTTTATATGTCTTTTGAAATTTTTTTATTTGTCTATTGTCTATGTTTTAGAATATTTTTCATTTAGGACTACTTCTACAAGTGTTTGAGATTCCATCATTTCAATTTGGTCTTTATATGCATATCACAATGCACTCAAGGAGTGTTGTATTTTCACCTCCATGTCTTTTATGTGCTTGATGTAATGTAGCGATGTCATTACCTTCACTTTGCATTCAAAAAAAATATGTGTCCATGTTTTATATCATTTAATTCATTTACTTTCTCTCTTCATTATAATCATTATAATGATTGTAAATGTGCTTCTTCTAAACATGTTTCTTAAATTACCTCGAAACAACCTTCCTATCGTTGATGACTTTATTTTTCAATGAAGTTCCCACCAAATAAAAAACTTGTCTATTACATTTGGAAGCTCTAGCATTCATGTTCCTTAAGTAGTCGTGGATTTGAAAATATTTTATGATCCCTCGGAACCATTTATTGATGCCTTGCCAAGAGTTGACTTCAAAATCAAAGGGGGACTCCCCTTATGGGTAATCCCAATGGTGTCTCTTTCTTTAATGATTACTTGAAGAAGATATTTCATTGGTAAATGGTTCCTTGATTGTAACTTATCGGCATATGATTTTGATTGATATGGATGATTTGTCGTATCACATGAGGAAGATTATTGAAACATTGGATCTTCTACAAGAATCCCTTCTTGAGATACTTCTGCCTCAAACTAACAATATTAGAACTATTCCTTTGCTGCAATTTCCTCTTTACTTGTGTTAGGGTCCGTAGAAGTTGGGAATTTAATATTTAATTATGGTCCTCTTAAGCCTTACCTAAAATGTCATTATCTACTCAACAAAACCAAAAAAAATTGAATTTCCCCTTAATTTATATTTGTTGGGACCTATTTCAATATAACCATAATTAATTTTGCACCCATTACATTTATTCATAATCAAAGAGGTCCTTTAAGACACCCATGTTGGAAAAATCCTTGGAATTCTCTCAAATTCTACTTAGAGTATTAGTGATAACCCTTACTATCCTTGTTGTCCCCCTCATTGGATCCTTAATGTCCTTTTTGATATATCACCGTGGTCATTATTTTAAATTTGATTTGCAAAAGTGCTCACAAAAAAATTTGTTAAACAAATTTACTATAGACATTCATTTGTAATTCAGAGCAATCTCAATTTGTCACTCTTACTGATGAAAATGACACATTTTCTTCATTTTTTGTCCCCCTTTTACTTTGGGTACTACAACCTCTAATAGAAATTGCAAGGATTAATGTGACAACATCCCCTTTATGGCCTCCCTACGCTACTATGAGGTAGATATCAAGTGGTTCCATTACAAGGTGCAAGAGGCAATGGTCTAGTGCGGATCAAGGATCAACACCCCTCAAATCCAACGAGTTTTCTTATTATGTCCCAACCTATTTTATGTTGTTTACTTTTGTTGATCAACTGTCAAGTCATTGAATTTGTCCACTTGGAAATTTCAATAGATACATCTCAATTTCAATTTATTTATCCTTTTGAAATCACCCTTCAAATGACCCTCATTTTGTCTCACAACAAATTTTGGCAAATGATATATTTATGTCAAGTATCTTGATGATTAGTTTGACCCCCATGATTATCAAGTCTTCAAAGCACCCCAATTTTATCTTTGTAAAAAACATTCATGTTCACACAAGGTCGAACACCTTATGAGGAACCTCACAAAACACATCAAGAAGATAAGACTATGATATTTTTTTTTTAAACCAAGAGGAAAACATTAATGGGAAAAAAATATTTGTATTTTGTGTGAATCCTCTTTACCTAGTTGTCTTAATCTATCTCATGAGACAATGGTAGAAGACCCATTAATAGGGACTAGGTATAACCAACTCCTTAATTCCACTAACCATCATGATTGATTAAAAGATAACGATAGTTACAATGTCTACATTAAATATTCACTAACTTGAGATTAACTAACAAGGTGGACTATTCCTGCCAATAAGCCCCACCCCCAACCCACCTAATTTGACTTAGGGTACAAGTGTGGAATAAAAGTAGACTCGCATATTTGACCAAGTTAATATTGTCCCAACAACCTCCATGCTCTCACACACTGAACCATAACACCACCAACTCCCTCAAACCCCCATAATATGCACTTTGGCAAGATGTAGGGGATAATATGAAAAAAGAATGCCATCAATGAGACAAAATAAGAAGTAATTCATGATCGTTGGTAAAACACCATGCATTCGAACTATTGGAAGAAACATGTGTGTAAGTGCATGCAAGAACTATTTAAGGGGATGCAAATATTGATCATCAATTCAACCATAAGAAAAATGGTCGTTGGGAGTCTAACCAAAATTTTGCCACTTCTTCTTTTTCGCAAACTATTTATAGTAAGTCTCTTACAATTCCAAGAACAATAGTGAGAAGGATTGGATATATATTTCCATAAATATTGGATAAGCAGGGGAGACGCAATGCTTAGAATATATAAAACCCAATAAAAATGGTCAAAAAATAGGATCATTGGTGGTTTACAATCCCTTGGCCATGTTTTCCAAGTCCTACACCTTTATAAGACATTTATGGAGTAGCTTAGAACCATTTCTAAATGTATGTTGCTCAAAATGGGAAGCATATGTTCATGAGAAGTAGAAGAAGATAAAGCAATATCACTCTCCTAGAGTTCATCCAATGGGTATGTATATGACTCAGAAGATCTCGCATATCATTGTGGATCTTTAGAAACCAAATTAGATTCCACATGTAAAGAAGGGTACGTCAAAGTTTGACTTGAGTGTGCAATGTTTGGATCATTGTAAAGATTATCTTTTTATCTAAGGAAGTGAGCAATTTCAATCTTTAAAACCTTAATTTATCTACAAAGGATACAATATCTAGCTAAAGTGAGGACATTTCAGCATACAATATATCAAACTAGAAAAATATAAGAATCCATATGGTAAAACTAGAAGAATTTGTAGTAAAACTAAGATGTCAAAACACAATATTGGGTCCAAAGTATAATTATATGAAAACAATTACATGTCAATTTCAAGTCTATATTGTGATGATGCCAATGTGTAGTTTTCAAAAGAATACATAACTCAAAAAATATGGTGATAAAAAATTATTATTAAAAAAAAAACAAGTAGGACCCTTGAAAGGTTTCCAAAATAAGGATTGCGACAGGTGTTGTCTAAAACATAAAATACCACAGTGCATATGGTAGCAAAAACATAAACAGGTTGTACCCCATTGTAAAACGTGAAAAATCAGTATAATATGTATGTATGTATATACTTGAAAAAATCTTCTAGATGATTGAGTTATAAATGTTTCGAGTCAAGTTCCAAATTCTAAATGCTCAATGGGCATGGATCAAAACAAGGAGGTTTACATGTAAATCCATTCATTGGTATCGAATGTGTTAGAAAAACAAGATCGCGGAGCAATAACAATAAACAAGATGAAAATATAAACACAATACAATAGAGACACCAATATAATGTGGTTCACCCAAGATGTGTTATGTCCACACAGAAATTTCCAGTCCTTATTATTATACCATCCAACAAATGAAGGGATACAACCTACAGCACATCCACTGCAACTTCCTCTTCACTCTTTCACAGTCTCTCTTACACAATTACAGAGATATTTCCAATACTACAATACACAGTCGTATTGCAATGCCTTCCTTTTAAAGAGGGATTACCATGGGAAAATACTATGGAACACCCAATACCTTGGGCCTGTAAATCACCCATTATTGACCAAGTCATGACTATGAAATTACAACATTTTACAAAGCATTTTTTCTGAAATTTTCGCTACGAGGGCGCTGCCCCCGAACCCCCGCCAGGGGGCTCCTAAAATGTAGTATATGCCCCCCATGGTGACTATATTTGGGGTGGGAATCCCCCCAACCCCCCCCCCCCCGTCATGAGCTGGGATCCAGAAACATCTGAATTACGACCTCTGAATAAGGAAGATCAAGCTCCACAACCAACAAAATGCTCATTGTGCACTAGTGTTAACATGGTATAGCTTACTATGTATTGGTAGGTGACATGGCATTGCCCAATAGGTCGATAATGTGGCAATCTTGTTGACATGATTGGTCCACATAACAATGTGCATTTCAAACTTACATGGTAGTATGGTTAATCTATACATGACAGGGTCACATGGTAATCTAGTCCAAGATGGCACAGCAAGAGGCTATGCATCACACTTCTACATGACCACATGTCTCTTATCAAAGGGGCATCCTTCCAAAAATTTCAAAGGGTTATGTGTTGCCACAAAAGAACTCCACATCAAACTGGAGTGCATGGTTCAAGGTAAGAAAAGGGATGACACCCACCAAAAATGGTCATGTGGAGGGTTCAAGTACAAAGGAGTGTGGCTCCATGTGAAAGGGGTTAGTGCCCTCTCCAAGGAAATCGATGCCTAATTATAAAAACATTGGTTAGTCCCGAGAAGGAGGGAAACCACATGTTGTTGAAGAGATTATTCAGTAAATACCAAATCACAATAAAAACAAAAAAAAGAGATGCAAAAAATCCCAATATTACAACAAGGAGAAAAGGGATCTACAAACTATATGATCTCGTGTTGAAAAGCCATCTAAGAAATAAAAAAACCCACAAAATTTCCAATAGTAAAAGGGTTCCTATAAACCCAACATCTGTAGCAAAAAGAAATTTTAAACAAAACTTTAGAAATCAAAATTTCAATATGCCTTTTCAAAATGGACGGAATTAAACTAGTAGAGAGAAATATTCATATACGAGGTAAAATAAATCCTTTTTCAATAAATGAAAAGTTGGAATCAAATAAAAGGGCCACTCCATACGCAATGGAATGGTTAGAGAAATATTCATATACGAGGTAAAATAAATCCTTTTTCAATAAATGAAAAGTTGGAATCAAATAAAAGGGCCACTCCATACGCAATGGAATGGTTAGAGTTTCTCTAGGACAAACCCATTTTTTAAAAAACAAGGGGCTACGAGTAACAAAATCCTTTGCCTTCAAAAAATAATAAAATCAAAATTTGGAAGAAAATTGGAAGCATAAATAATCAATTTTTAGTTTTGTATGTCTTTGATTGATGTTAGTTGAAAAAATATATATTATTTAACATAAAAATTTATAAATATTAAAAAACTACAACTTCATTACATTTTTCTAACAAGCAAGAGACACAAGGTGGCAATGTCCCTAAATTTTGGTAAATTGAGATTTTGTAAATAGATATTGATCTTGAAGGCATGTGAGTTAGCACAAGAGGTCAATTAGTAGAGATTCAAATATGAACAACCAATTTCATTGTTCCAGATCATACATGGAGTGAGAATGGGAGCATTCCATGAGTTAGACAACTTTGATAACTATATCTAAAACCCTTTTTGTACATGTATAAATATGTTTTATTGATGTTTAATAAGCTATAAACCCTTCACATTCATCGGGAAAAAATAGGATATCCTTGACATTGTCATTTTAATGTTTTTTAGGTGTATCAAATCAAAATAAATATCACATGTTCTTTATTAGAATATAGAATTTTAAGAATAATGAATGGTTTTGTAAAAATGGTTTTTGAACTAGTACATTTTTAATAATAAAAAAATCAAAATAATTTTGGTATAGATGTCAGGTATCTAACCTTGTCACTTTAATGTTTGTTTTATTAAATAACATAACATCAATTATGGAGATATATAATTTTAAACATCCCAAACAGTTTTGTCAAAATGGTCATTTGAAGTAATACCATTTTAATAAGAAATATCAAAATAAATATTTGTAATTTAATTTGGTATTGGACCATTTTATCATGCTACTTGTACTTGCATGAAAATAATAGAAAAATGCGAAAAGAGATTAACAATAATCTATGCCTATGACAAGGACTAATAAATGTGAATAAAGAAAATAAGGACAAACAATCTCACCTAAAAATAATATTAAAAAAATTATAAGAATGAACAAATGCATGGAGTGATGAATAATAATAAAAAAAATATGATAGGTCAAACAACCTTGTTCACTCAGTAAAGTTAAGTTGCACTGACTAATTAATTTCCATGTTGTGTGTATTTATATTATATTAGTAATACAATTTAATGGAGTAGTCTATTTATTCTACGTTTTCGACTTTACGATGGGCTTTTGGTCGAAATCCGGTAATTTTTTTTTGGTAAAATCCAAATTTTGAAGTTCTTAAAATGTGTTTTTGAATCCATAAATAGATCCAACACCCTCGAATACCCCCATGGCACCCAAATTATGCAATTTTCATAACTAATATATGTGATTCTAAGATTTTTTAAAGATTTCCAACCAAACACGAGACAAAATAAGACGGAAAACATGCTCAGAAAAGGTTGAAAATGTAGAATATTTAGACTACACCCAATTTAATTCTAAAAATTTAAATTAATATTTAAAGATATTAAATACTTAAATTTAAACTTATTATGTTGTAAAATATGAAATTGACATATGAAATGTTTTGAAGAAAAATTTCATTTCCAAACCCTAACTCTAGTACTAAATGAAGACCAACCTAGAGATGAAAATTACTAAATTTATGTGAAAAGAAAAAATAAGCGGATCGATATATAGGATAAGGATAAAGTAATTGTCAATGGCATCACAAAATGTAGAGTGAAACTAGTAGAGAAGTCTAGTAAATAACACTTGCAAAATTTTATTAACTTTGAAAGTTGCATCAAATTAAACCTGCCCGTTTTTTGTTAGGTCTGTAAATTTGTATGAGAGTTTTTTTAGTAATTGGTTTCTCTGCTTCTTAATAGGTGCCTCATATTTTTACATATCATCAATCATTTAAATCTAAGCATAGCAAATTTTAATACAACAACACTAATCGTGCTATCTATTTTAAATATGCCAATTTAATTGAGTTACCATTGGCAGCATAGATTTGAACATATTGTCCAAAACGAAGGTAACTCTGATACTTGTTGCTTTATTTATCCATCAATCCCCAAGGACCTTAAAATCCCATACAACCAGTGTATTTTTCAAGAGAAAAAAGGGAACACTCTGCTCTAGATTAAAGATTATATCATCAAGGCTTGAATAGATGATGGTCGCACTTGCACATCCACGCCATGGGATTTTAATTTGAATCCATCAACTGGCTTATTCTTGTTGTTCTTGCTTTTTTTGTTATTGTTATGGAGGGAGTTGGCTTGTGTTGTTATTGTTCAAAACTTCAGATACTTTTGGGTATAAAATTTTATATTACATCATATGGAATAACAGATATATTATCCCCGTAATTTAGTTTCTAACCCAAGGTCGAAAACAAAAATGACTCCCTGATACAAATATCCTACAAAGGCCCATCCTTGAGGTGGCTGAGACAACATGAGCATGCGCCCATAACTTTATCGTCAATGGGACCAAGGAGGTATACCCAGATATATTTGTAGTTATTTGTGGCTATTTCCAGAGCAAGAGACCATGTTGGATTCATTGATCCTCTGGATATTGGCCTGCGAGGAAGAGAGGTGGTGGATACATGTAGGTAATTTGCATAGGGAAATATGTTATTAGGATATATATATATATATATATATATATCGTCAATGGGACCAAGGAGGTATACCCAGATATATTTGTAGTTATTTGTGGCTATTTCCAGAGCAAGAGACCATGTTGGATTCATTGATCCTCTGGATATTGGCCTGCGAGGAAGAGAGGTGGTGGATACATGTAGGTAATTTGCATAGGGAAATATGTTATTAGGAGATATATATATATATATATATATATATGCTAAGTATATTAAGTACATTTTAAAGGCCTTAGGGGTAATCATATTTATACAAGTTTTAATATAAGAGCACATCCCTCTATGGAGGCTAAATTACTCAATTTCTTTCGTCTTGTGAAAATTAGATTAGATGTACTTCATATTAACATTGAAACAAAGACCAACACAACGCATCTCACCCCGCAAAGATAGAGATTATCATTACCACAGAGCCAACTTCTATCATTGCAACATCTCCTATCTGCATAGGTTGCAATCCAATAGTGGCACCATCACTATTGAGCGCCTAATTGTCAACTCTGGATATAATAGTGCTCTCAAATGAATTCAAAACTTTTAATCAAGGCAATTACCATTTCCTAAAAAAACTTTAAGATCCCATGTTGGTTATATTACACTAAAACATATTAAATGCATGCATATGACAATATTTTAAAATTTCACCGTCCCTAGCTTTATTATTTTGAAGACAACTACCATAGGTTACTATAGAGGGTTATAATAAAGCATTTTTCACCAAAATATATGAAATGCATACATATTACAAACTTCCAACAATGGGCGGCTCTGATTTTCTCAGAATATTAAGAAGACAATGATGTGATGATTGCGAGATACATACACATAAAATCATATCAAACATATGGATAAATATTTGAATGATTTCTATTTATTTCCAAAGAAATCAAACTTTTAATAATGGAATCAGCAAAAAAGAAAAAAGCAAATTAGCAAAAAGATTGAACTTTCTATTTTGAGTTTTAGGAAATTGTTTTTATTTTTTATTATTTATTCAATTTCCATGCTTTAATAATGGAACCAACAAAAAAGAAGAAAGGTAAATTATAAAAAAGATGGAAGTTTCTATGATAAGTTTCAGGAAACTATAAATCAAACTTTTAATAATGAAATCAACCAAAAAAAAAGTAAATTGGCAAAAAGACGGAAGTTTCATGATGAATTTTAGGAAACTCTTTTTTATTTTGTTTACTGTTTATTTAATTTTCAATTTCCATTTTTAATAATGGAATCAATAAACAAGAAGAACGGTAAATTAGCAAAAAGATGGAAGTTTCTATGATGAGTTTTAGGAAACTATTTTTATTTATTTATTTACTATTTATTTAATCTTCAATTTCCATGGTATGGAACCAATCAGATTTGGAAAAAAATCCTTTACAAATTAAAATAAATATAAAAAAAAAATAGTTAAAACTTGAGTTCCACTTTACACTTTAAGAAGTATTAAATGTACTTGCATAAAATTAATGAAATAAAGCGAAAGCAATAATCTTTTCCAATGGCAAGGACAAATAAGCAAATACTTTTGATATTCAAGAGTATATCTAGAGAGCTTTAGAGGTCCATCCTCATAACCAAAAGAACATACGACCTACAAATAAGAAATTATAATGCTAGGCTTGATTAGTGAATTGAAATGAAAAATGTACATAATATTCAAAAGTGTCTTCTTAATCTTGAAACAAAGCTAGTCATATGCATGTTCTAACACCATGTAAAAATTCAACATGGTCACACAAGTTCAAACACCTTAAAATTTAACCCACAAAACACATTAAAAACCCCAAGAGAGAAACATCCATAAAGACAACTCATTTGTATTGTGTATGCGTCCTCCTCACTCAAATCTCAAAAACTCTCGTAAGACAATGATACAAAACCCTCTATATAAGTATTAAGTATTAGGCATAACTAATTCATTAATTAATGTCACTAACCACCTCATAGATGAGATCCCCTTACCATCATGATCAAAGGCCAAGGCCAGATAAATTTGATTACACTATCTACAAAGTATATTATCCACACCAACAATGTTACAACAAATTATACCCATTAACATTTTGTACCAATTATCCTCATAATTAGTTTTTTTTTATCAAATTTAATCTCAAAATATTTAATTAAAAAATCTTAATTTCTCCTATAATGTATTATATCCTTATAATTCTTCTCGACCACTTCCCTAACCACTTATTTTAATAAATAATTTTTATATACCACTTATTTTAATAAAACAAAATTATAATTCTTCTCAATCACTTCTCTAACCACTTATTTTAATAAATAATTTTTATATACCACTTATTTTAATAAAAAAAATTATAAAACAATAACATATTGTTATTTATCTTTATTTTAACCAATGCATTTACATAATTTTATTTAATCTCGAATTCAATGAAATTGGTGGATTTTAATTTTAAAAATGAATACACCTATGGTATTTTTTAATTAAGCCAAAATTTAATAATAATGGATGGTTTTGAATTGATATTGCCTCAGTTAAAGAAGCATACATGGCATGAGCTGGATGGATGACTATGAAGCAAAATGTCCCATTCAAAGTATATGAATAAAGCATGAACTATCACATCCTGTCAATACAATCTCATGATATAGACTTCTTGGCAAATACACCCTCTCAAACTCATGATATAGACATCTTGTCAAATACACCCTCAAGTGTTTATTAACTTTTTAAAAAGTAAATTGCAATAGTTTTTTTTCCTTTATTGATTGAAAAGGAGACTAAAGCTTCATTAAATTTAAAGAGTGTTTTTTTCCTTTATTGATTGAAAAGGAGACTAAAGCTTGCATTGCGTGTATTGCCTTTTAATATTCTCCAACAATAAGATTGCAAGGCATTGATTTCTATGGTACTCTTATCTTTATAAAGGAAAGAAAACCACTTCAATCTTTCTCAAAAATAGTATATAGCATTAAGAAAACCATTGGTGGCAAATTTTGTTTTGTGAAAAGCAGATAATTCTCCCTATGAAATAATGGCAACCTTCTTTTCTAGAAGACGGGGGTAAATGATGAAGGGGAGGAGCGTTGTCATTAGAAAATGTTATATAAGTTTTTAAAAAATATTTATTAATAAGTTGAATATGTTTAATATTTGTGTATGGAAATTATTTGTACAATATGAATATTTTTATTCATTTTATATTTTTTATAAATGTATAAATGTATAAAGTTTTGTATGTTCAATTTGCTTTTTATATACTTATAGTGCATTTAATGAGATTGATCATTTTAATTTGGTTTGCGTATAAATGTTGCATTGTATCTAATAAGTGTTGTATTTTCAACTTTTTTCCTTGTATGTATTTAATATGCTTCCACTCGAGTCATAAACTACTTTTTTTTATTAATTTATATATGTATTTGTTTTAATTCATGGATTTTATTTATTTTCTTCCATCCATGAACTACTTTTTTTTATTAATTCATATATCTATTTGTTTTAATTCATGGATTTTATTTATTTTCTTCCATACTAATATTTTGAAATGTGTTTTTCCTTAAAATATTTTTTAAATTATTTCCAAACAATTTTTCTATCATTTTTATCTAGTAATGATGTTCTTGATAAAAAGAATCCTTATCTATGAAGTTATAGATGTAGCCACGGCCTTCATATTGTTGGAGTAGTCATGGATATGAAAATACTTTCTCATGTCTTAGAGCTATGCTTTTCCTTCTGGTATAGACTTTATTTAATCATTAGAAGTGAGTGGTTTCACTTTGCAAAACACTCCCTACAAGTCATTTTGGCAATCTCTATTTCTTTGATGACTACTCATAGAGTAACTTTTGTGATGCCCAGTGTCTCCTTAAATATATGAGACTTGCTAAGAGAATATTTCGATGGAAATAATCAATATATCATCACATGGCATCCTTCTTGACACCTAGGATACTCTACGAAATCTGCCATCAAGTAGCATCATCTCCCATCTTCATTATTAGCAATGATAGTGTTTTGTGTCTTTGTATTTATTTTAAGGTTTGGTGTACTAGGGGATTTAATTGGCTCTAGTATGCAATGCAATTAACTTTTCATTGTTTTCTTGACATTGTTAAACTTCAACTCTTGGGATCTTCATAGTTTGTACAATGTTTTAAAGTTCATCTTAATTTCTCTCTCCATTGGATTTTTTTTCAATGTTCACAAAATTCATTATACTTTCTAGATAAGTGCCTTAGTTAATGACTTGCATATGACATGTTTATTAATGAAAATTGAACCAATATTGATTTCAAATATGTTTAATAAAATGAAACTATTTTGCAAATGCATCTTAGTATATTTTCAATAATAATTGTATATTTTATTAGTCAAATAGATCCAAACGAAGAATAAACCCCATAACAAAAACGTTAAAAAAGCTACAATGATAATTCAGGCTTTTCTCATACAAGACTCAAAAAGTTTAATGTAATTTATTCAAATATGATTTGATATGACAAAAAACATATATTATATTCAAACCTATGAAACAAACTAAACCAAACATTCCAATGTGCTAAAAAAAAAGTAACCAATATATAAGCTTCTCACTAGCCTTTCTAAACATTCATTTTTGTTAATGTACAACAAGACTCCATATAAGCTTTTAATCCATACAAGATCATGTGTAGTATACACAACACAGTGTTATTAATGGATTAATGGGCTTGAGGGAGTTTTTAATTGTGGTTAGGGGTTTGAAAGTTAAAAAAAATCTTCAAAATTATGGCAATTTTAGATATAGGCTAAGATCACATTAAAAAAAATTTGAGTATGTTGTTTTAAGTCCTCTAAAATATTCTTTATAACAATTGTTTTTAAAATCTTAAGATTATGCAATTTTGTTTCCTCTAATAATCTTTACCCAAAATTATAAGGACTCTAGTCGGTAAAACTCAAATATTAAATAAATAATAAAAATATATATTTGATGATGAAGAAGATTCAGTTATCCCAAATTGTGAATACATATAATTGTTATGCCAGATTCTGTTATGACAAATTTATTTTTAAAGTATTATTCATCTAAAATAACTGCGTGTCCATACATACTCCCAACACGAATGAATAACTTATATTACTCTATAATTGAGTTAGCTTTCTTAGGATTTTATGTATTCCATGTGAATTTCATGGATATGATTTTTACTATTTATTATTTATATGATTTTTACTATTTATTGTTATATAATCAGTATGTTTAAAAAATAGATTTATTATTATATTTTTTTTTTTTGAGTTTGATGATAGTGGCCACAGATAGAAACGTTATAGTGTTTTTATTTTTGAAAATAAATTATGTTTTTTTAAACCTTTTAATTATTTAAATACCAATTATATAAATATATTTTAGTTTGTAATTGTTTTCACTCTTTCATGATGTCTTATCCATTGATTTATTTTATCTTATCATTATATTGATTTCCATTATTGACATACCAAACTTATCATTATATTGATTTCTATCATAGACAACCCAAACTTAAGTAATAATATAAGATATGTAAGTATTTCTCATATTTAAAGTGAAACCTAAAAAGACACTTGATTAATGCAACATATTCATAACTCTTGCCACTGTGAAAACACCAATTAACATATTCATAACTCTTACAACTATGAAAACACCAATGATGTATCACTTAGACTTTTCTATACTTAGTATATGTCTTTAAGTTGAGGGTCATGGTTATTATATAATATTTTTTTCATGTGTTTAAGTTGAGGGTTAATGTGTTTTGGATGAGTGTTATAATTATTTTATAACATTTTATAATTAAAGGATTCAATGCCTTAAGTAGTAGAGGCCCTTGAAGGGGGTTTTAAATGAAGGTTCTTTTGATAAACATTCGTGGTCTGTGAAGGTAAGTCAAAATTTTCTCTTTCAAGTAGTTGGTTAGTTTGGAAGTTCTAGATGTTATTTTGATTCAGAAAACTATGATAATTAGTGATGGGGCAATTTCGTTGTTGGAGAAAGCATTTAGGGAGTGGTTTTTTTTTTCCCCTGGATGTAATTGGTCTTTCAAGTGGATCTGTTTCGGGTGTTAATTATTCTTTGACAGTTGAAGGTTCTTTTACTAGTTCTTCAATCCTTTGTTTGGAGGTTTTTTCGAAAGAATTGGATCTACGATTTTCTATTCTGAATTGGCATGGTCCTTATGAGAATAGGTGAGAGTTTTGGGAGATATTAGAGGAAATTTCAATTTAAGATGGTCCTCCTAAAGTAAAAACAATAAAATGATAAAATAATGCCGTGTAGGCAACTTTTTATATTATTTCACTTTTTATCAAAATTACCTATGGACGAAGTTTGATGTAGTGTTTTCACCCAAAATAAAGAAATAAAATTAAATACACAGTATAGTATTATTATAATATATTAATTATAATATAACATTATTATATATTAGTTATACTATTAGTTATATATTAGTTACTATTATATATTTTAGTATATATTAGTTATTAGTTACATGATATTAGTTAAAAGTTATTGGACACAACTTTCCACGATGTATAACATTGTTATAATATATTAATTATTATATAATAGTATTATATATTAATTATTATATAATAGTATTATATATCAGTTATAATATTAATCAATTAATTATATTAGTTATATACTAGTTATAATATTAATTAATTCCTATTTTTAAAAGCGGTGATAAAAATAATCCCTCTAATTACCAGACCATTATGATTAGCTCTCTCTTAGCAAAGCTCTATGGTATTATTATGGAAAAGAAGATTAGCATATGGCAAGAAAGTGAGGGAAAATGAGCTATAGGAAAAGTGGGTTTCAAAAGACACCACTCAACCACAAACCACCTCATTACACTCAGGATCATCGTAGAGGAGTGTCGTAATAATAAATCCAATCTCTTATTCTGCTTTGTGTACTTTAGGAAAGCTTTTGATACGGTTCCTAGAAACAACCTATGGAAGAGGTTAGAAGAGCTAAAGGTTCCTCTTGAGTTGAGAGCTGTCGCGATAAGACTCTATGAGACTGTCATAGCCAAATTCAAGAACAGTGAAGGGTGGTGAAAAGACATTAATTGTAATATTGGAGTTAAGCAAGGTTTCCCCATCTCTCCTACCCTTTTCGGCATTTACATCAATAAGCTAGAAGGATTTTTAGAGGAAATGGGTTGCATCGGCATGACCTTAGCTGGAATTGTCATCATCCTTATTATTTATGCTGATGATATTGTTCTTATGGAAAGATGTTCCTCTGACCTTAATAAACAATTGAGAAATCTTAAGGATTTATGCTCTAGCATGGGTATTACTATTAACATTGACAAAACAAAAGTAACGATTATCAAGTCCAAGAAGGTCAGTTATGATAAAAAAAAATATAAAAATAACAACTTTGAGGAACATAGTTTCCTCCTATAAATATCTTGGAATTGATATTCATCACAAGCTCAATTGGAACTATAGCATTGAAAAAAGGATTAATGGAGGATAGAAATCTTATTTTGGTCTTGAAAACAATTGTAAATCAGCAAACCTTGTGATGTGGGACAAAAATAAGTTCCTCTTCGAAACTTGTGTCACTCCCCTTATCTTATATGGCTATGAAGTTTGGGGTTGTAGCATCTCTAAGGAATCCTGGAGAAATATCGAGCAAATCCAAAAGCGTTTTATAACTTATAACCTATGAATTAAAAGAAATACACCTTATCATATTCTTCTTATAGAAGTTGGTCTTCCCCCCATTGAGAGCATTTCTATGACAAGGTACTTTATGTACAAGTACAAGATAAATGGCATGGGGGACTAGAGACTCCCTAATATTGCTTTAAAATCTATCCAAGACCACTTGTGGCTAAAGAGAGGTTGGCATAAAGATAGTATAGCTTGGTTAAGCTATTGGGGTATAGACAAAAAATGCAACTTTACAAGATATTAGTAGAATCAAAAGTACTATTAAAAATAAGTTTAAAGAGAAAATGTGGAGTGAAAAGGATTTAGAGGTCAAAAGGAAGTTAAGATACTACAAAGAGGTCATTAACACTAATCTAGAAGACCAAATTATCTCTGTATTTTAACTAGCTCAAAGAAGAAAACTAACATAGCCAAAATAAGAACGAAATCTCATGAGCTTCGTAGTGAAACAAGGTGCTAGACAATTCCTAAAACACCATGGGAGGAAAGGATTTGCCATCTCTATGAATCTAAGAGCGTTGAGGATGAAAGTCACTTTATCTTAGAGTGCCCCCCCAACCTAGAACCATATTAGATCGGAGTTTCACAATCTTCATTATAATACTAACCTCGTGAACCTTTTAATTTGTCAAAACTATGGTGACCTCGGTACGCTTCTTTCTAAGTTGTTTGAGCATAGGAATAATTTGTTACAACAAATCAAGTAATTTCTTAGGGTCCAATAGACCAAAGTTGGTCTCAATGGTCGTTAACCAATATCATCATCATCATCATCATCATTACTATTATATATTATGTATGGGTCACGTATTACTTAAAAGATGGTGGGTATATTAATT
This sequence comes from Larix kaempferi, assembly GCA_027924585.1. Lineage (NCBI taxonomy): Eukaryota > Viridiplantae > Streptophyta > Pinopsida > Pinales > Pinaceae > Larix > Larix kaempferi. The sequence continues at coordinate 1,550,994 of BSBM01000286.1, forward strand.
ATGATATTAGTTACTATTATATATTAATTATATATTGTATATTAGTTATGATATGAGTTAAAATTTATTGGACCGAAATTTTCACGTGTATAATATATTAATTAGAATAAAATAGTATTATATATTAGTTATAATTTTAATTACTATCACTATTATATAATACATATGGATCACACACTATTTAAGAGATAGATGGGTATATTAGTAATTTAGTTATGATATTTGTTAAAAGTTATTAATGGACCCGAGCGTGTATAGTATTATAATAATATATTAATTATTATATAATATTATTATATATTTGTTATAATATTAATTAGTATTACTATTATATATTATATATGGGCCATGTACTACCTAAAATCGGTTAGCAAATCATCACTCTCAATATCCAAGACAATTTTGGGCATCTTGGGAAATGGGTAGATAAATTATACTATTAAAAAATTCCACCTATCGCAAAATTATATAATAAAAAACTTCCTCTCATATGCACCTCTTTTAATTTTTTTAATATTTTGATTGGTTTCTAATACATGATGACATGGAATTTGAATTACTAGGGTTAGGTGGACCATTTTTCAACCAAATTTCCCCTAATGAGTTCGTTTGACGCGGGTCTATTCAAGGCCGACATTGTATTGCAGGTGGGGATTTCAATTTTGTTATTTATAATAAGGAAATCTGGGGCAGCACGTGAGTGAGGTCCATCTCGCAGAATTCCTTCAGAATCTGCTTGAATCAAATGGATGGATAGATGTCAGACCTGAGATTACTTCCCCTACATGGTTTAACAAAAGAGTGGGGGAAGTAGGGGTGGTGAAATGGTTGGATTGTTTCTTCTTGCATGAGGCTTTCTGTGAAGAGTTAGGAATTTTTAAATCTGGGGTCAACGAGTCATGTATATCGGACCATTATCTTGTTCTGTTGGAGCTCGGGATGAATATTGATAAACTCAAAATTCCCTTTAAGTACAATTCAAATTGGGTAGAAGATGCATAATTCCATAAGCTGGTGCAGGAATCTTGGTCCCATATTAAGGCTAATGATTAAAGATCCATTAAGAGAAAATTTGCAAACGAGCCTCAGTCCTTGAAAAAGAAAGTGGTGATTTGGAACAGGGAGAAAAGGAGGGCTAGGGAAGCTAAACTTCTGGAAATTGAAGAGCAGTTAGGTCAACATTAAAAAAATCTCAATTCAGTGCTCTTCTTAGCAAAAGAGAGGATGAGGATTTTGTCCTTAGTGTAAGAGAAGGAGAAGATCCTCTGGGACAAAGAGATGGAGTGGAGATTAAAGAGCATGGCTCTCTGGTTGGAGGTAGGAGATCAAAATACCAAATACTTTCAAAATTTTGCAAGGCATTGATGTAACATCAATTCTATCTGGGAATTTCAGGATAACGAGGGGCGGGAAATATATGGTTTCATTCCATTAGTTAATTTGGATTCGGGTTATTTCTCTTCATTATATTCATATCTAGGAAGAACACTCATCGACAATATGCTCAAGGTGCTCGTGTTCTTTCCTAGATCGGTGGAGGATGGAGATAATGGGGTATGTTTTCACCCTATAGATAAGGATGAAATTTTTTCAGTTCTGTAACTCCTAAAGAAGGATGAGAGCCCTGGTAGGGACGGATGGGCTACAAATTTTTTCTTGTATTTTTTTTTAATTGTTGGGTAATGATATTCTCCAAGTATTGGAGGAGGTTCTGACCTATGGTATTGTTCCTGGTGCTATGAATGCAACCTTTCTAGCCTTGATTTCCAAGAAGGATAATCCTATGGCACGCGATGAGTTTAGACCCATCTCGTTGTGTAGTGGGATTTATAAGCTAATTGCAAAAATCCTCACTCTCTAAATTATGCCCATTCTATCCATGACTATTTCTAGGCGACAGTTCAGGTTCCTTCAGGGTCAATCGATTCATGAACCTATAGGATTTTCTCATGAAATTCTACATTCTATTAAATTACAGAACAAGCAAGTTGGGATTATCAAGTTGGACCTCTCTAAGGCCTATGACAAAGCATCATGGCTTTTCATACATCTCATTTTATATCAAATTGGGTTTAGTTTGGAGATCACCTCATGGATAATGGGATGCATTGAGTATGCATCTTTCATAGTCCCAATTAAAGGAATTGGGTATCCCTTCTTTAAATCCTAAAGGGGGGTGAAATAGGGGTGTCTCCTTTCCCCCTCTCTCTTCTTGTTAATAACAGATGGATTGAGCATACTAAACCAAGAAGAAAGAAGGAATCGAAGGATTATAGGGGTGTCTTTCAATCAATAGGAATTTCTCACACACTCTCTCTTCATGGACGACATTATCCTACTGTGTGCTCAGTGTGAAGGGGAGTGTGTTAAATTTAAAGATATTTTGGACATTTTTTGTTAAGTGACTAGAATGGAAACCAGTGTCTCTAAATATTCAATCTTTCTTATCCAGAAGAATATGGATAATAAGCCTTTTTGGCAAAGGTTTTTTTCCTTTTGAGGTTGAATGTGCAGAAGAAGGGGTTAAGTATTTGGGTTTCCTCTTAAACCAATGAATTTTTCCAAGCAGGATTGGAGGTGGCTTATCGGTAAAATTGAGAACAAAAGCAACATTTCGTATAATAGATGGATCTCTCAGGGAGGCATGCTTGTCACTGTTAAATATGTACTAGAAGCAATTCTGATGTATTGGCACCTTTTGGCCTTTATTCCAAACGGAGTTTTCCCTTGCATAAGAAATATTTGCTTCAATTTTCTATGGAGAGGGAAAAGTGAATTTCATGGTTTTCACCTGGTCAAGTGGTCTTGGTTGGAAGCTCCCAAGTCTCATGGAGGATGGGGTCTTAAAAATATTTTTCATTTCAATAAAGCATTGGCAGCAAAATTGTTGTGGAACTTTCTCACCAAAGATAGTTTATGGAGGTCGATTTTAATAGTGAAGTACATTTCTCATGGGTTTTGTAATGGATCAAGTAGAGGAAAAAACCAATAGGTCAAGCTTCTAATCATTGGAAAGATCTTTCAAGAGCCTTCCCTGTCATTGATAGATTCCTTACTTCGAAACTAGGGAATGATAAATATATCAGAGTGGGAGGAGATACAATTATGGGAAAGAAAGTTCAGTCTGTTTTTCCAAGATATCTTATTACATTCCTACAAGATTTAGGTCGAGCTACATTGGATAAAGTAGCCAATCCAGTTTTAACACTTATATGGCAGCAAGCTTGGTTATCAGCATTGGACCTTGGCATTGCAAGAGATTGGGGTCAAGCTTGAGACGATTATGTGTTGTCTCTTTCTCAAATGCATATTTGTTTAAAGGATGAGGAGGATTCATTAGTGTGGATTTTTAAAGGTGCAAGGTAGTAGTACTCGGCCAAAAGTGGCTATGAATCTTTGTTTGAGACAAAGGAACCTCCTATGCAAATTTGGTGGTATAAGATATGTAAGGTAGTGTTTCCTCCAAAATATTCCCAGTTGATGTGGTTGGCCCTTGCAAATAAAGTTATGACTTGGGATTGATTGCAAAAAATGAATTGGTTAGGCCTGGGTATATGTATGCTCTATAGGAAGGCTCAAGAATCGGCTCAACATCTTTCTCTAGAATGTTCTTTTTCTTAGGAAGTTTGGAGGATGGAAAAAGTCAATTTTCAGAAACAGGATCTTTGGGTTGGTACTTCCTTATGCTTGAGTTTTTAAGATTCTTTTTAATTTTGGATCTCAAAAAATATTATTCCTTACCTTCTCTAATTTGTTGGGGGATATGATTTTCAAGAAATAATGCAATTTTCTCAGATAGAGCCCCACAGGTTGAAATCCTAAAGGACCAAGTTAGAGCTTTGTTTAATTTCTATAAAAAGTTTTTTAAGATGGGAAATCATATACAAATCATTCCTTACTCCCCACCTTCGTCACATCCGTGGGCATGTTTCAACGGGGCTTCTCATGATAATCGGGTTAGAAGTGGAATCGATTTTGTGATCTATCTTTCAAAGAGGTATTCCGTATAGGAAAAAGGATGTATTGGTCTAGGGACTAATAATTGGGTCGAGGTTCAAGCACTCTTTCAACTACTAAAATGTGTTGCTAATCAAAGTTTGAATTACATCGCGATAATGGGAGACTCGCAGTTTGCAATTTCTTGTATTAACAATGAAATTGATGTGCAAGATACTCATCTCAGGCCTCTGGTAGATCACCTTAAAGAGATAGATTCCTCCGTTCAGAATATCATGTTTCAACATTTTTAGAGGGAGTTCAATGGGTCTGCTTACACGCTTTAAAAATCAAGACATCTCCTTCCTCTAGGTTTCTTTATTGTAGAAGAAATTGAGGAGGACTTGCTATCCAGAAGGCATGAATTAAGACTTTATTTTGTACTTTTGTCTTTTTTATGAAAGAATACTCTGGTAGAAATTTGGGACTCTTGTAATGAATAATCTTAGCTGAGTCTCCTAAAAGACCTTATATTGCAGATATTTCTGAAAAAATGTATTTTCTTTCCTTAATCAATAAAAATATGATTTTTTTCTCTTGGAAAAAAAATTAAAGGGTTCAATGCCTTGATTAGTCATTTAATATCGTTATCTTACTTTATAATATTTCTCCATCAATAAGTTTCAAGACCAAACCACTTCTTGACCTAACAAAACTACCATGAAGTTGTGTATTCTTGTTAAGAGCAAGTTACTTCTCCAATTCATTATATGAACGGATTTGGTAGTAAGGGGTTAGTAATTTATGCATTAATGTGAGTATAATATCTTTATAAATTATTCACATTTTTTAATTATTATAGTTAATAATTTAATAAAATGATGGAAACTTTCCATAAAAAAAGAAATAAAAAAATATTAAATTTTATTACAAATGGAAATGGTTAATGCTCATCATTACGGAGGAAAAAACCATTGTAAACAAAAGCAATTTATTCAACAACAATTAATAATCAACATTATAAAAACTTTGAAACTTCATCTCAAGTATATGGAGACAATTATTCACCTTCTCCCTTAATAATGATAAACACTTTGTGACAATCTATCACTAACTTTCACTATTAAATCTTTAAGAATGCAAAGCCTTGGCAAGGATTGCTAATAATCGTTCCCCTTAATAAGAATAAACACATTTTGTGACCATCATTGTGTGTCACCACAAACAAGATTGTGCAACTATTGTTTTGGAAACGATCTATTTTCTTAAGTGAGACCCTTTCAATGTCGCTATTAAAACTATGATAACCATTTTTTCCCATCACCAATAACCATAACTGTTATCATGGGCTCTATTATTAGTAGAGGTGCACAAACATGTAATTAGTATAGAGAATATAAACAAATTCATGTGGGAAAATTCGTGGAAGAGAATCTCCTCATGAGCATGAATATTGTTCTCATCATTATTATTCTATTTAACAAGTTTTATGATTACATTTTCCCAACATTTATATATCTTCCTTCAATTACCATTTCAAGTTCAAATTCCTTATCATTTTCCTTTTAATTTAATAATCTTAAAAATACATTTGCACCCTTTCCAAAATCACTTTAAAAACTTATATATATAAACTTCACAAAAAAATAACTTGATCTTACGGAACTTTTATCCTTCCTCAAACACTTTCCCTAAATCATAAACAGATTGCTTTTCATTTAAAAATGCATATTCACACTTTCCGAAATCACTTTAAAAAACTATATATATAAACTTCACAAAAATAACTCAATCTTACAGAACTTTTCTCCTTCCTCAAACACTTTCCCTAAATCATAAACAAATTGCTTTTCATTCATTTCAAATTTGCATGGAATTAAGCTTTGAATCTTTCAATTTTAATACTATATTGGAAAAATGAACACATAAAATCCACATGAGGTATGAAATATTATTTTCCTCAAAGATAATTTGGTCAATTGATTCAACAAAGTTAATTTTTTTTATTTACCATTTAGACAGTTATAATATCTAATTCTTTTTAATTAATGATTTATTAAAATTCTATAGGGTGATAGGTGCAAGGGGATTCTTTAAAGATATTGATGGACAAACAGTTGAAACTTATCAATGGGGCATGGGATTGGCCACTAACAACCAAGCTGAAAGCCACACTCTTCTTATGGGCCTTCAGATTATAGTCTCTCTGGGTATACAAAATGTTATCATTCTAGGAGATTTGTTGATTGTCATTCGCAAGAGAGGAAGAAAGTTTTCAATCCAAACACGATTAGAGGGAAATTGCATACTTGAATTGTAAATCTACTAAGACAAATTTGACTCCAAAAAATATTGCATATTAAACGGCTCAACAACACCATGGCCGAAAGATTAGCCAATCAAGCTACTTACCTGGATCGTGGCAACTTGGTTAAAAATGGGGGCCACCAACACCATCGATGGCTCGCCTTGGAATTAATTTGAATATCACTTCGTATCATTATCAAATTGCATTGTATGTGTTCCAACTACCAAAGAAATCCCATCCTCGATACAAGAACCATCTTGCATTTTCTCTCTCACATGAGTGAGGTCTCTCAAGGGTTCTCTTCCTACACAGTAAGTATGGCTCCGCTCTTTTGTTATATGGCACCTTCTAGAGTACTGCCTACTCATTGTGGGATATTGTTGGAGATCATCTACTGATTTGTGGTTTATGCTAAGTGTGGGGCAATTGCACGAGGAGATTGGGTGGGGGGAAAAGATACGTCTCCCATAGATAGGCTTGGAATTTATTATGAGGGGAATTTGTTTTTGGATATTTGCAAGAGGAGCAAGATGGGAGTTTCTTGTGGTGTGGCCTATTGCCTTGATGATGAAAACCATGGAAGGAGTAGTTTTGGAGGACTCCTAATGGAGTGCAAGCCTAGGTGAAGTTAAGTTGATAACATGAACTTGAAATTCATATTGTAAAGGGTTACTTCGTAGCTTGAGGGAGTTGTGTCATCAATTGAGCAAATCACCATCCATTTTTCTCATTTGGATGCTCGTTTTAATGACTTAGAAGGAAAAGTGCAAGTTCAAGGTGCATCACTGGAGCAGCTCACCATCATTGTGGACTTGCATCAGGACATGTTGAAGTGGAACAGTCCAGGGACACTCGAAATGCAGGATCCAAAGCCATGAATGAAGATTATGTGCAGCAACCATCCAATGCATTGGTGGACATTTCTAGGACCCATAGACAAGAAGTCGGAAACCAGGGATTTTCAGGAAATATAGAGTGGGCATAGCTCCCCTTGAATTTCCTTTGTTTTATGGTTTACTTCTGTGTTTTTTTTTAGGTCAATATGTTAGAATTTACATCTTTCAAGATGTTGGCATATATGATGTAATAGTTTATAAGTTTTTGGTATTATTTAGACTATAGTATATTGTTTTGACAACCATCAGACAATATGGTTTTTTTGGACAAATTTTGTAAATTATGGGTTGGTCTTTTCAGTTGTTTAGTATCAAAGCTCTAATCACTTTTATTTTTAAATGATTTATTGAAGTTCTAATAAATTTATTTCATTATAATTTAAGGTTTTACGCGATTGACTTATATTTAAATATTATATTTCATTCAATAATTATGTTACCCAAATCTCAAAGGGTTGATATAATTGGTTGTCACGAATGTTATTGGGTGTTCTGGCTAGTTTTGTGTCAACATGTATCCAGTTCATATCTCCTTGTGTTAAATATACTAATTTATATTGACAACTTTATTAAAAATGTCATTCACAATGTGAAAAATCATCCATTAATTTTTTTATTAAAAAATCTTAAAAATTTAATTTATACTACCTAATTAACCTAACTCATTTTTATATTTATTTCATTATCACTTAATACCCTTTAAGATATCATTCTAGAATACCAAGACGAATTAAGAAAGGAGGTTCAAAAGGTAAAAGAAGCTAGGAAGGAAGGAAAATAGACATTAATTAGAAATAGAAAAGTTGTCATTCGAGATAGAGACCAAAAAGATACTAATAAAGGAAAATTTGGCACTCTCTAGATCCTCTCTAGGAACTATCGTGGCTTTCCAAAGGCCCCAAGTTAAGTTGGATCCCGAGTGAACTTGATATTATATTGCTTGTTGAAACTTGGGAGCACGAAGAATCTAAGGTCCCTAACATAAAAGGATTTGTCTTATGGTCAAATTGGAACAAGCTACGACCCTATTGTAGAGCATTGGTGGTATAGCTTGCTACATTAGGAATAACATATCCTCCCAATACTCCCATGTCAAACTTTATAAGAAATACCCTTTCAACCATTACATTTCGATAGATACACATACATTAATGCTAAGAAAACCTACATGGCAATTTGTTATTTTGCCCCTATTAATTCTAACTTTGATAAGAAATGCAATTTAGATAAAAATTGCACCTATAATGGCTCAGAGAATGATATTTCTAGCCTAAGGAAGGTAGGCAATATCCTCTTATTCGGGGACTTTAACGCTTGAACTTCAAATAACCAAGCTATTCTTTTAAGCAATTATTACAACCCTAATCCCGTTTGGTTAGACAAAGAGCTTGATTCAGCAAGTAGGTACACAAGAAGTTCTAAAGATATAGGTGAAAATGTGTACGACTCCGAACTAATCAAGCTCTGTAGTGCTAAATATCTTATAATTTGCAATGGTATAATGAAGTGGCCAAATTCTAGCCAGATAACTTGTTTTCATGGTCTTGGAAGTTGTGTGGTAGACTATGTTATATCTGATATCTCGTTATACAACAAAATAATAAACTTTGACATCTTGAGTGACCACGAGCATGACTTGGATCATAGACCTTTAATTGTAACTCTTAGTTTTGTCATGCATAGCAATCCCATAGAAGAAAATTCTCAAAGACAAAAGCACTTGATCTTCGACAGAAATAAAAATTATCTCTTTCTAAATGAATTTAAAAAGGATTTGTTTCCTTTATCAAGTAAGGTCAATATAGAATCCCTCTATCATAATTTTACTATAGCTCTCTCATCTTTCATTAACAAGTTCTCCATTGAAGTTTCAAGTAAAAAGGGAAATAGAAGAACCAACCCTTGGTATGATAAAGAGTGGTAAAATGCGCGAAGATAAATTAAAGAAGCTATTGATGGGTCTCTAAAAGTTGACAAGATAAATACATACAAAGCCCAAATTAAAAGAAAAAATGTGTTTTATATAAATAAAAGACAAGAAAATATTTTACACTTATCTAAGATGACTCTTAAGAAATTATAGATACAAATTCTAACTTACAAAAGAAAAGAAAATAATAGGATTGATTGTAAGGACTACAACTCCTATCTTAAAAAACTCTATGAATCCTTAGATGACGTGGATAACATTCAAGCCCTCCTTACAACAGAGCAAGTTTTTTCTTTAGAAGACATAGATTTTGGGGCTAAGCACCTAGCATTGGAAAATATAAGGACATCAAAGAATACCAAGCAGAAATATTAAAATTTGGAGGGCCCGCCCTCATCCCTTACATCCACAAACTCTTCAATCTAGTAGTCAAGCAAGGTTTCCCTAAGCCTTGGACTCGTAGCCTCGTTGTCCCTTTTTTTAAAAGTGGTGATAAAATAACCCCCCTAATCATCGCACCATTATGATGATCCCTCTCTTAGCTAAGTTATACGGTATTATTTTGGAAAAGAAGTTTAGCATGTGGCTAGAAATTGAAGGGAAACGAGCTAAAGGGAAGGCAGATTTGAAAAGGAAACATCAACCATGGACTACCTCATTATGCTTAGTATCATTCACGAGGAATGTCATAATAATAAATCCAATCTCTTTTGTTGCTTCGTGGACTTTCGAAAAGATTTTGATATGGTGCCTAGAAACAACCTGTGAAATAGATTAGAAGAGTGAAAGATTACTTCCGAGTTGAGAGTTGTCACAATAAGGGTATATGGGAATGCCATTGCCAAGTTCAATAACAATGAGGGGCGGTCAAAAGATATTAATTGTAATATTGGATTTTAAAAAGGTTGCCTCAAGTCTCCCCTACCCTTTTCGGCATTTAAATTTATAAGCTGGAAAGTTGTTTAGAGGAAGCAAGTTGTGATGGCATGACATTAGCAGGTATAGTCATCATTCTTCTTCTCTATGCTAATGTTATTGTTTTTATGATAAGGTGCCCCTTTGATCTTGATAAGGAATTAAGAATTCTCAAGTATTTTTTCTCTAATATGGGCATGATTGTTAACATTGACAAAACAAAAGTAATAATCTCATTAACTTGATTTCAGGTAACTATAATATATTGTGTTGAAAAATCAACTCTCGAATTAACTTAATCTCATGTATCTAGATTATTATGTTTTCACTTAATCCTTCAACAAGAATAAAATATGGAGGGTCCAATTATAACTTAACAGAATGAGTTAAGAATAGATAAAATTATTTTTCTTTGCTAGTTTATTTTTTATGAGATAAAGTTCTCTACAAATGTATTTATGATGAGGGTGATGAATATTAACATCCACTAAGACCCATTTGGTTTATCAGACCTTAAGAAAGGATAAAATAATTATTTGGATTTCTGTAAAAATTTGATTCCTATGATTAAAAAGTTGAGAAAGAAGCGTTCCTAGGTCACCATAGTTTATACAAGTTGGAAGATCATGGAGAATAGAATTGTAGCAAAGACTGGGAAACTGCGATCGAATGTGGGTGTACGTAGGGAATTCTAAAAGAAAGTGAGATTCGTCCTCAATGCTCATAGACTCACAGAGCTGACAAATCTTTTCCTCCCATGGAGTTTTAAGAATTGCCCAACGCCCTATTTTGTTGTGAAGCTCATGGAAGTTCATTCTTATCTTGGCTATATTAATATTCTTCTTTGAACCAGTTAAGACAGAGAGATACTCTAGATGTTCCAGATTAGGATTAATGACCTCCTTGTAATATCTTAATTTTCTTTTAACCTCTAAATCTTTCTCATCCCACATTCTCGCTTTGAACTTAGATGTGATAGTATTTTTGAGATTGTTGATATTTTGCAACGTGCTATTTTCATCAATCCCCCGATGATTTAACCAAGCCATGGCATCCTTATACCATCCCCTCTTGAGCTGAAAATGGTCTTGCCTATAAATTAAAGCAATTTTAGGGATTCTTTGGTCTTCCATGTTATTTATCTTATTCTTGCACATCGGGTACCTAGTCATAGCGATGCTTTCGATGGGGGGAAGACCCGCTTCTATAAGAAAGAATAGGATAGGGAATATTGCTCTTAATTTTGAGGTTATACGTGATAAAACATTTTTGAATTTGTTCGATCTTTCTCCAAGATTATCGAGATATGTTGCGACCCCTAACTTCACAACCGTACAAGGTAACGAGAGTGACGAGAGTTTTGAAAAGAAACATATTTTTATCCCACATCACCAGATTTGCAGATTTACAATTGTTTTCTAGGCCAAAATAAGCTTTGGCACCCTCCATTAATCATTTTCTCAATGCTATAGTTCCACTTGAGTTTGTGATGGATATCAATTCTGAAATATTTGTAAGAGAACACTTCCTCCAAATTATTATTGTCATAAACAAAATTAACATAAATATCTTTCTTGAATATGATAATCTAATTTATTCAAGAACAAATTTAATTCATTTTAAAACAAAATTTTATACTCAAATAAAAAACTCAATTAATCTTTCCATATATTATTGTATTTAAATAATTATTTTTTATTATATTTTTACATTTATTAGTGTGTTGGGTTTGATGATATTTATGAAATCTGATAAATGTAAATTCTTTTATCAATATTTGCTTAACACGGCATGGTAATCTGAAAAGTGGATTAATATTCCCAATTTTGCTTTTGTGGAAGTCTACAAAAGTACTTTTAAGGTTGTAAATATTGGTTCTGGTTAATTTTCAATTTGTGGAAGTCTACAAAAGTACTTTTAAGGGTATAAATATTGGTTCTGGTAAATTTTGCTTTTGTGGAAGTCTACAAAAGTACTTTTATGTAGTACTTTTATGGTTCTGAGATTGTTAGAGGAAAATGTTTTTGATATCCTTATTTTTTAAAATAATGCATGATATTATGGTTATTGATATTTTTATGTTTTTGAAGGGGATCATATATATAGATGGGTCAGTTCCTATTAATTTGGGCCTATACCCTATAATTTTTGGTGTGACTATAGTTTTGCTATAGTTTGAAATATTTATTATATTAAATCAATTTATTAAAAATGATTTTTTGCAAATCTTATTGGTGCAACAAGGTGACGTAGTCTTCGTTTTTTGGTTCCCAGGAGGGGACTGCAGGATGATGTAAGCTGCAGGACCTAGAAAGTGTACAGGCACGGTGCAAGCTCCAAGGCACTCAGTTCTTAGAACATCATGTCCTTCCATGCGCAACTCAGAGGACTTCCTCAAGCATGGTGCATGCTCCAAGGAACTTACTTCTTCGAGATGTACTGTGAGCCGGATTTTCATGATGTTGTGGTTTGGAAGGAGCGTGGCGAAGATTACACATTGAATTATTGTGATTATTTTGTATGGGTATTGCCGCCCATCTAGCCTGTAGCTCAAAATTACACCATGGCATCTGAATTTGTGTCAAAGGTCGCGTCATATTCTGAATTTGTGTAAAAGGTCGCGTCATATTCTGAATTTGTGTAAAAGGTCGTGTCATATTTGACATTTCATATGATGGACGAGCGAGCAAGGATGACAGGCCATTGCAGAGAGCGAGCTAGGAAAATTTTTATAGAAGGGATGTTGCAGAGGTTGTGTTCTTGGTGTTATTATTCTATTTTGTTTATGTGCTGCAAATTCAGCAATGGCCAGTACAATCCCGATCTGATAGAAGCAAATGAGGCCATGGTAGCAACTAGCATCGATGTAGTTTTGGATGAAAAAACATAATCGAAAAAAAATTCACATCATTTCAACCACTACAAATAAGAAAATCGACATGGTTTGAAATTTCACATGTAATGATTGTTAGTTGATGATCCCAACGTCCTCTAATCACGATAATCGTTACAATCCTTGTTAATTGGCATTAGATTAACAAGTGCAGGTATCATTACTGTACTTAGAATCTTGAGCATAACTATTTAAATTTTAGGTAGCGCCCTGTACTTAGTGGCTCCATTGGGAATTGAAAGCTCAAACACCTATGATTGCACCGAGTGAAATGAGGTGCTCTACAACCCAGTATGGGGGAGATGTTCTAATGTGTATGTATCGTTACATGTAGCGTTACATCTAATAAAACGTAAAAAGTAATTTTTTAATTAAAAAATAATTTAAAAAATTCATGTTGGCTAAAATATTATGAAAAGTAATTAAAAAATAGATGTTCGTTTATAAAATAAAAACTTAAAAATTAAACTCGGATCTATAAATCAAGAGAGATCAAATTTCTTGAGTTTAAATTTACAAAAAGAAATACACCTCAAGAAATTGGATCCCTCTCGGTGCTTGATAGATACGGGTTTAAGATGGATCTATGCTGGTATTGAACCATGGAAACGCTATATAATTTCTCTGAGTAGAGTTTACTGAGCTGCAAATTCTTGTATGTGATTGTGATCAAATGCACCAAGCTGCAACAAAATTTTCCTTCTCATAGAAAACAATTTCCTTTGTTTGGCTTAAAAATTCGTTTTCTCTATAAAGGAAATTGGATTTGCTGGAAAAATGAGATTGCTTTTCTCAGTAAAAAGATTTTGCATTGCTTAACAACTTTCCTTGCAAATGAATTTTTCTCTACTCGGCGGAGGTTTTTTTTAAGAAACAATTTCTTGGGATAGATAAAGGAATTTCTTTTGTTTTATTATAATGGAATGCTTGGGCGTCAAAATCTGGTCGAGCTTTCCTCCTGGGCGTTTGACATTTTTTCAGCTATTTCGACTTCTCTAGAACACAAAAAGGCCTGATTAGGTTTTGGGAGTTTGAAAATTTGAAGTTGCCAATAAAATTCAAAAACCGAGGAGGAGGATACAACCAAGATTTTGGCGCACGAGATTTGCAAATTACCACAAAAAATCAGTAAAAGTTCCAGAACTATATCAGATTACGAATTCATAAAATTATGCAAATGATTCTGTTGATTTTTTCTATATTCTGTTGATTTTTTCTGTATGATTTTGTTAATTTTTTCTGTATGGTTTGTACTGTTTTCCATTCATCTAAATACTAAATCCCATTTTCACAGACTCTTCTACTGCTCCCATTAAAGTCTAAAAGCTACCTCCAGTGATTGAAATTTATTTATGTTTTCATGCACACTGTTATTGTTGCTACAATGACATGAATCTTTTATAATAATTGTTTTGCAAAATAATTATAAGAACACAGTGTAGTATATTTTTATTTTGTGATTAATAAGAGTTTTGACTAATAAAAAGAATTTAAAATATATTTATGATTTATGTTATTTTTAAATTTTTTTATTTTATAAATAGATATGTTGTCAAGGTATGGACGTATTTTAAAAGTCTAGCTTGTTTTAATCGATCTTAGCACTTAACAGATAGTATCCTAGCACGTAATAAACTTAGTGCAAGCGAAACAAAATGAATTCAAGAGAAACAACCAGAACATTGATTGTCATTTGTAATTTAAAGGATAAATGAAGCAAACATTAAGTTACATATACCTATAATAACTAAGATTAACGTATACCTTTTATTAGTTAATATGAAGTAAAGACTAGCCACCGAGCGACTCCCTCTTGGTATATTTAGGTTTCTAGATATTCTTAATTAATTATTATATATCGATTGACAAATCATATTGAAGAGTGAAATATTTTTATGATAGATTTAAATTTTGGTAGAATAATATCAATGTCTAACATAACTATTACACATAACCATGGTAAGAATTTCTAAAAAAAATTACCTTTTATTTTTTTTATGGTTTTTATATTATAATTTTTTTTTAATGCCTTTTGTAATTGGAAGTTTAAAATATAAGTTTTGATGAACAAAATGGTATATGATGAACATTTTACCTGTCTAATTCCAACCATGCACATCACTATTAAATTAATGTTTGAATATCAAATTAAAAATGCAATGATAAAAGGTATTGAATATCAGTAACACATAACTATTAAATTAATATTTAAATATCAAATTAAAATTAATGTTTGAATATCAAATTACAAATGCAATATTATACATAACATTTATAAAAAGTATTGAATAGCAGTAACACATAACTATTAAACTAATATTTAAATATCAAATTAAAAATACAATATCATGCATAACATTTTTATAGTAAGTGTTGAATATCACTATTGTCCATAAAACCCATTTTTTTCCTTTTCTTCCTGGCCATAACCCCGACATTGCAATTGCTACATACTATTGGGATATGGGAAGTGTGGTAGTGAGAGTAAGAAGATCTTGTCATGTTCCATTGTTGACAGGATAATGGGAAACCATGTCATTAATAATATTTTCACGCGGGAGAATTAACCAAACATATATAAATTATCCTAGAAAAGAATTGTATATTTGTCTTCCCTGATATATCTAGACAGGAAATGATAGAATCTTATGCATGTCTGAATGCATGGCATTAAATGTCTCACTAGACCATGCATGAAACACCATGAGTTGGGCATCAACTTTTACTCGAAAGTCTTATCTCACAGCCTTGTCATTACTTATGACAGAGATCGGCTTGAGCAATTGAGTGAGAGAGAGACCTTTCGTATGCATTTCAATCTTTCCAATTGCCATTATAAAACCCCATTACCATTGGTGTTGCATTAAAACCTTCACTTGGTACAAGCTGTGTGGTGGATGTAACTTGGTGGTACCGTAAGGTGCATATGAACAACCATTACTAATGGATGACGCATGCTCTGTCGTCGATACGAGAAGGTATTCTCGAGGTAGAAGTTTCCAACTCAGGTCCAATCAAAACGTAACAAATTTGCATTAATTAAAAAATTTATATAAATAATTTTTTTTAACTATGTAAAGACCATTCAAACTATAGAATGGAGAAAAAAATTATAGACTCTACAATAAAGATGAATAGTCTTTGGCCCAGAGAAAACATATATAAAATTATTTTTTAGGATAATTTATGTATGTTGGTTAATTCTCCACTAAGGAAGGCTTATTAATGACTTTGTTTCTCATTATTTTGTCAATAATAGAACATGACAAGATTTTCTTACTCCTGCTACAACATTTATCATCTCCCAATAGTATGTGGCAATGACAATGTCGGGGACATTGCCACCACGTGGATCTTGTTAATAATATATTTTTATAATAAATTAAAATTTTAATATTATTATATTGTTTTATATCTTTTATATTTTTATAAAATAGTTTGATGATTTTGAAATTAATAATATCATAAAAATCAAATTTAATTAAATAATAATCTGATCAATAAAGTCAAGATTATCTTCATTGTAGCCAACAAGAGTAATCTAGTAATCTACTAAGAAGATGTAAAGATAAGCATCACTAAAACCTCTCATTGTCATCTATTTATCTTCCTTATGTGATCTTTAGGAAGATATTACGACCACATGTAAAGATATGTATCATCGAAATCTCTCGTTATGATTTATTATATTGTCATTTTCCCTTTGTGATATCTTACGAACATGATAACATGAAATAATGTAGTGACAAGAGAAATAATGTTATTTAGAAAGCTCGTGTCCTTTTATCCTTTAAAGCAAACATGTTTAGGGACAATATGGAATGATCGGCTTTCCTCTTACTCGTTTTTACTTCCTCTACAATGGCCCCTAAGAGTTGGGATATTATATGTAGTTTAGTGGTTTTGTCTAAATTAACCATCATAACCCTTTACACAAAATATATTTGTCTTTGCAACTTTTGAAATGTATTCAACCAAATTGGTAGAGAACAACTTAGCAAGAACATTTCCAATGATAAGTCCTTATAAGTATCAGGATTAATGTGTGTGATCCTTGGCTTTGAAAATGGGATGAATAGTTTTGAAATACTAAGATAGGGATAATGATAAGAGACAATGTAATTAGAAATATCATTAATATGGACAACTAACATGATAGGGTTGTGTTTAAGAAACTTTTTTTTGAGGTGTTTAACATGGAGAATTAACCAATATTAATTTAAAAAATAAGTTGTGAATCATATTATCAATAAAAAATTAACGCATAAGACATGGATGGATAGAAATATAAATTTGTTGGGGTTTATCAAAGGTGGAATGAGGCATAGTCAATCTAAACATGGGACTACATAAGAAGAAAGAGTTATTCTTAAGGAATAAATAATTCTAAAAGGATTTAGACGTAAATTTAAGCACATTACTATTATTTTTTCTTGGATATAATTGGAATTGTTGTTCATCATTCATAGGAAGATGATGATGAATGTTTTGCACGACCACAACTTGTTGGTGGTGGGAAATAATGGTAGAGTAGAAGTTAGTCTATAAAGGCTTTTGCAATCATCATTGATTTTAGTGTTATGGAGATACGACCTACAAGAGGAATTGGAGGGAGAAGAATGGACACGATGATGATAAGTTTTCAATTATGTTGTCCATATTTATGTACATACACTACAAGTTCTGTCAATAAGGTATACAATAATATAAATTTCTAAGAGATTGACTTTTAATAAATAAATTTCATTCAAATTATGGTTAAAAAACTATGAAGGGAGGAGATGACAAATAGTTGGGAGGATAAATGGATGCAATATTGTAAGTGAGACTATGTTTGAAAGAAAGAGGAACATGATCAAGGGACAAATAGAAGAGACCACAAAATTATAAATATTATGAATAAATGAGTGATGGATAACAATGTAATCCATAACATTGGAGGTGATTGCACAAGGGAAACCAGTGAAACCAAAGTACTATAAGGATCTAGAGACACCATTTAAAATTGCCATGGTGTAGGATTTATCCAAATTAATCATATGCTTGTTGTAGGTTGTGACAATTAAACCATTGATGATGAAAAACCTAAGTTGATCAAGGTAATCACAAACTTGAAATTATAAGATGTTAGTCCTAGAATTAAAATATATCATTAAAATAGTGTCAAATGTTGCTTAAAACTTATTGGTATAAGGATAAGCATCCATATAAGTCAAGTATAGATTTGACAACCAGATTCCAAATGTTGATATAAGGATAAGCATCCATATAAGTCAAGCATAGATTTGACAACAAGATTCCAAATGTTGATATAAGGATAAGCATCCATATAAGTGAAGCATAGATTTGACAATAAGATTCCAAATGAGTATATATAAGTAGGGATAAAATGAAAATTTCTTTGAAATAAGGAAATCCATAAGAATTTATTATGGGGTCACATTCTTCTAATTTTCAAATAATCCTTGAAGAGTTTAGTATGGGTCACATTCTCCTAAGTGAATAATAGTTTTCAAATAATCTTCGAGTAAGTAGGAAATGCTCCTTGAATAAGTAGGAAATTCCACAAGATCCTTTACTATATGTCAAATATCTAATTTGGATGCCAAAAATTAATTACCAATGAGTTTTAAAGTTTGATCGAAGCTTATGTTCTATCTCATGAGTTTCTATGAATAAAATAATATTATTTTATTTAATATAAAAATATTAAAAAAAACTTTCATTATTATTATAGAAACTTATAGACGGGTTCAAAATTTTGACTCCTTATGTGAAAAAGACATTGGCTATGGCTTAAAGCAACCTAAGGGGAGTCATTATGACTCTCAGCTCTCTAAATTTCAATGAAAACCAACTTCCCCTATCTCATATTCGTTAACCATCCTTGTTATTTTTAACTCTTCATATTGAATTATAGTGATTAACCATCCTTGTTATTTTAAACTCTTCATATTGAATTATAGTGATTACTGTATTAATGTAAATCCTTTCAAGAATGATAAAAATATATTTTTAATAAAATGAAGCTTATTTCAAAGGTTCTTAAACTTGATATTGAATTCGGTTTGAACCCAGTTGGGCCCTCCCAAAAAAATGTCTCTTCTGAGACATCTGATAAAATTGGAATGATACAAATAATATTAGCATGGCCCATGCGCAAGGATGACACGCACAAATCGATAAATGGTCCAAATTTTTGGTGGGTTCTAGGTTTTTCATGGGTTTCTCGGTGTCACTTTCGACTGGCTCAGCGGCTTAAAGATTTGTTGTTTGTTTTGGGGGTTTTTTCTGGTTTCCTAGGGTTTTTCCCTGACGGTTTTGGGCTTTTGTCTTTCTTTGGGGTTTTTTGAGATGTCTGGGCCACGAATTTCATGGATGATAAAGGGGGTGTGTATTGGGAAGATGATTACATGATGTGGGAAAACGAGGGTATTATCAAATGGAATGGCATGCATAAACAGCTATATGATGAGGCACATGCTCAGAATCGTCATATTGTGTGCCCGAGTGTTTTGGTGGACAAGAACGTGCATAAGACGGACATGTCTAAAAATATTCTTTTTGGCTCTTTTAGGGAAAATTTGTCCCAGTCGGTCATATCCGGGTCACATGATCCTGGCTCAGGGCAGGTGAATTGGGCTTCCTCACAGTCTCTTTCTACATATATGGTTTCTCGTTGATTCCCTAAGGTCTTTGGCGAGGCGATAAACAAAAAGTGCATGTCAAAATATTTATTGGCCAACTCAGAGAAGGTTCCTATGACCCTAGGTAAGGAGGTAAACATTGACAGGTTGGAGGGTATGGTGGAGAGTGCCCTTATCGAGCATCTTATGTATATGTCCGTGAATAGAATCGATATGATTGTCCGGATTACACAAATCTGGAAACCTATCATTGAATATTGTCTAAGGCTGAATATTATAACGAATAATTTGTTTTGTTTCCATTTTTTGGAGGAAGAGCATCTTCTACGGATTCTAGGCTGCTCCTGGGTGAAAGATAAGGGATTCATTTTGCTAAAGAGATGGACGAAAAATTTTAATCCATATAAAGAAAGATTTCTTGGGAATCAGGTTTGGGTACTTTTCCAAGGCCTCCCACTAGAACTCTGGTCTCAACAGGTGATGATAAACTTGGCTAATTTTGTGGGTTACTTCATCTTTTTTTATGGTGCCTCTCTTCATCAAGTGGAAAAATGTGTGGCCTAGGTTTTGGTTTACGTGGACCTTTCCAAACCTTTGTCGAAAGAAGTGGTTATTTCGTGGGGCGACCGTGTTAACCCTCAACTGGTTTATTACTGGCATCTTTCGTTCAGGTGTCACAGGTGTCATGAAACAAGCCATTTTCAAAAAGATTGTAAAGGTGGTCTAGCACAAGCTCACCCTTGCTCCCCGGATCAAGGTGATTTGAATCTCTTAGACACCTCTCTCTTGGAAAATGAAGGAGTTACCCAGGACCACAATACTTTGGATTCCCCCACCTTTATTGGACCAAATTTGTTCATGTGTATGTTGAAATATTCGTTACCTTCATTCTACAATTCTCTTAAAAAGGAGGAACTTTCTTTCTCAGAATTTGTAGATTTCAAGTTGTCACATTTTGCGGAGGCAGGTAGGCCAATGGGTGGTGATGTTGTTGAGGGTGTATCTTTAAAGGGTCGGGGTTTGGATGGGGATGTTTCTATTTACTTCCCTCCTTTTTTGGTTTCTGGGTCGGTGTTGTAGTCGAGGGGGTTACATTGTTACCAGTGATAGATATTATATATAAGGAAGCAACACAAAGATACATATACAATAGACAAGAGATGGACAAGAAGCACAAGCATTTTATTACTCGGCAAGATATGCAGAATAGTACATATATGAATGGATCCAATTATCTCTATGAATCGTCTCACCAACCTGTATATATGCTTTACAGACATTTATATAACTACTTATCGGTTCAATCGACCGGCCTGACATGTACTGGTCGACACAACTGTCAACATGTTTTACAAGAGGTTGGGCGGAGGACCTAGTCAACAGGCCGACTTAGGCTCCTCAAATATCTCCCCCACCACAAAATATTTCTTCGTCCCAAATAAATGAGGAGATG
Source organism: Larix kaempferi (assembly GCA_027924585.1). Taxonomy (NCBI): domain Eukaryota; kingdom Viridiplantae; phylum Streptophyta; class Pinopsida; order Pinales; family Pinaceae; genus Larix; species Larix kaempferi. The sequence goes on from BSBM01000286.1 coordinate 1,571,972, forward strand.
CAATGTAACTGAGCATAATAAATCGGGCGGTTACTGTTGTGGATGACTGGAGTTGGCAGCTGCTTGCTGTTGGACACAGACTTCGACGATGCCCTCGGTAAAGACAGAGAGCTGATGCTGAAAATCCTCCCACGTGCGTAGCATGTTCTGGATGTCTATGGTCAATGTGGTTAGGCTCGATAGTTTTTCTATTTTGTCTTGTGTAGACTTGTTTTTTAGGTGGATCTGTTAGTTTTTCATCATTTAATTCAATATGATCTAGGATCTTAACTGAGAGAACAACATGTACAACATATCAAACACAAGAGACAAGAGACACAAAGCATTTCACCAGGGAAAACCAAGAAGGTGAAAAACCCCGCAACTTTTTCAGAGATAGAATGAGCACCAATACAAAAACCCCAAGACAAGAGATAGTCTCCTAGCATCTTCTCCTCCTCCACTTGTGCACACTCCTCCTCTCTCTCACTAATGCGAAGTGAGTGAGTATGTGAATGGATAAATAGAGAGGTGCTCATCTATATTTATACTTTACCTTTACTTTCCTTTTACTCTAACTGGGCTAACCTCCCTTAGGAGAGTCTAATAACCCATTACCACTTATCACTGGGCCGACCCCATTAGGGTGGTCTAATAACCCTTTAACTCATACAAGGCCAACCCCACCAAGGTGGTCTGATAACCCATCAAGTATAAGTTACGACACTTACAATGTAACTTGCGACACTTGCAAATACAAATGACGACACTTCCAATCGGAGGAATAATACATCTCTGTTGGGGATACAATAAAGTACATATGTAATACATACAATATACAAGTGAATATCTTCTGAAGTTACAAATACATCAACACTCCCTCTTAACTAGGAAGGTATTCTCTTGACACAAGTCATCAATACATATAGGCACAAGTCTTCAATATTGGAGTTGGATCATCATCACTGGATCACTGGAGCATCATCGTCACTGTTGTTGTAGTCGTCATCTCGATCACTGGTGATATCTCTCAATTCTTCTCTTCATAGGAAGTTCTACAGAGCCAGCCCTTTTTCATGTTGGATGTAGACCTAGCCTCCTATAGGTCTTCATCATCTCTGCGAGCAGACCATCCTGTGGAATTCTCAGGGATGATTATGTGCGTCAACAAAACCTTGAAAGAGCATCCCAAGACTTATTACGAGCTTACTGCTCAACCTATAGGATCTCCCAGGGAGCTATAATATGTGACCTACAGAAAACCTTAAAAGAGCATCTTGCGACCTACAAGATCTCTAAAGAGCATCCCAGGACTTTTACATGCCCAGCACAACCTATGGGATCTCCAGGACTGATTACATGTGAACTCCACAAAACCTTAAAAGAGCATCTTGCAATCTGCAAGATCTCTAAAGAGCATCCCAGGACTTTTACGTGCCCATCACAACCTATGGGATCTCCAGGACTGATTACATGTGAACTCGCAAAACCTCGAAGAGCATCAGAGGGCTGATTACAAGCTTACTGCTCAACCTATAAGATCTCCCACGGTTGATTACATGCTTTTGTACAACCTGTCCATGGACACGAAGTATCATCCTGATACTCATGATCACACTGATCATATTCGCATGGAGTATCATCCTGATGCTCATAATCATATTGATCATCATCATACAATGCATCATCCTAATGCACATCATCATCACATGATCATCCTGATCATCATCATAGAATAGCATTGTCCTGATACATATCATCATCATATGATCATCCTGATCATCATCTGGAGCATCGTCCCAATGCTCATCACACAGCACTTACATCCACAGCCATGGGAAGGATCCTCCTACCACCATGCTTGAAATGGCTCTTGCAAATGTGTCCCATAACTTCCTCCTTGAAGTATCTTCTATTTGAAGAACACCAAGCCTCTCTCTGAAGTACTCGAACTTCACTCTAGCTAGTGGTTTGGTCAACACATCAGCTATCTGCTCATCTATCACAACATACAAGAGCTTCACTGCTCCTCTCTGCACCATATCCCTGATATAGTGATATTCGATCTCGATATGCTTCGACTTTTCATGGAACACCAGGTTCTCTGACAACTTCACACAACTCTGGTTGTCACAAAAGATACAAGTAGCATCCAACTGGAGATCAAATAAATATCACAGTGGCTTTCTTATCCATACTATCTCGCAACTGGTCAAACAAGCTACAATATACTCTGCTTCGGCTGTACTCAGTGCTACGTAGGATTGCCTCCTGCTAAACCAAGAGATCACACCTGATCCCATATTGAAGTAGCACCCTGAAGTGCTCTTCCTATCTGCAGCACTTCCTGCCCAATCTGAATCAACATAACCATCCAGGTTAAACTTTTGATTCGCATCATACTTGAGCCCATAATCAATCGTACCCTTCAGGTACCTCAGAATATGATTTACAGCAATCAGGTGAACATGTCTACGATCCATCAGGAACTGGCTCAAGGTGTTCACAGCAAAGCAAATATCTGGTCTTGTGTTCTTCAGGTACATCAAGGACCCAATCATCTGACAATACATTGTGGCATCAACCGACTTTGATGAATCATCACTCAATAGCTTCAGTTTCGATGCCATAGGTGTGGCCATGGCCTTGCATTCCATCATCCCGAACCGCTTCAGGATCTCTACTGCATACTTCCCTTGTCCAAGGAAGATTCCATCTGCACTCTGCCCAACCTCCATACCTATAAATTAATGCATCATACCCAAGTCCTTCATCTCAATCTTGGCAGCAAGCTTCCTCTTCATGTCGGCAATCAACCTATCCTCACCTGTCACAAACAGGTCATCCACATACAATAGGAGTATCACTGGATTGCCTTCCTCAACCTTGTAGTAAAGGTTGGAATCCGCTTTACTCTTAGTAAAGCCCAAACTGGTCAGGAAGCTATCTATCCTTCCGTACCATGTCCTGGGTGCTTGTTTCAAGCCATACAAGGCTTTCTTAAATTTGCAAACATATGACTCCATGTCATGTGTCTCAAAACCAAGTGGCTGCTCCACATACACTTCCTTTTCGACTACACCATTCATGAAAGTTGTCTTGACATCCATCTGGTGTATCTTCCACTCCATTACTGTAGCCAGAGCAAGTACTGTTCTGATGGAAGTGTATCTGGCTACAGGAGCAAAAGTATCTTCATAATCTATCCCTTCTTTCTGGGAGAATCCATGAGCCACAAACCTTGCCTTGTATTTCTCTATGATACCATCTGCAGTATGCTTGATCTTGTAGATCCACTTGGAAGTCACAACAAACTTCCCTTCTGTTCTTGGGACCACATACCAAACATCATTCTTCATGATTGACCAGTATTCTTTGATCATGGCATCCTTCCATTACTGTATCCCTGATCCTGGGAACTTCAGATTCTTCAATATCTGCAATAGGTAGTTTTCTTGAACTTCTTCGCTGGAACAAATGTTGTTGTTCTTCTTTTGTAGGTGATTGTACACGATTTTTCCTACAAGTCAAATTCAATTGCATGATTAGAAACTTCTCATAGTTTTCAGAACAAAATCTTACACATAAGGAAATATGTAATACAGTCATGCAATTATCTTAGCCAATGCTTCAATACACCATTCATCCATATCCCGTATTCATACGGTAGCTTTCTAGATGCGTTCCATCTCTACCAGAACATTGTTAAGAGTGTGCACTACTCCCAACATACCAGCAAAGAGGTTTCATTATAAATAAGTAGCAATGGAATGTTGTACAGTACCATAGGCCACTTACCCATTACTTGTATATTAGTAGTATCTTGTTCATTAATGCAACTTTTCTAAAATGCATAATATACATCCTAAATATAGTAACATAAGTATGTACATGACTTAACAACATCATTTAAGTAATCATATATACAAGAAATGACAATTCAAATACTTATCTCTATTTGGTTGTTGGGTGGACTCCCTCTCAATCTTTGCTTCCTTGCAGGAACTACTGGAGTGTGCTCCCTCTTGATCTTTACTTCCTGGATTATCTGTCCTTAAACTTATATCTATCGTGGACCACTATGCATGCCTAAGTGTGCACTAGTGTCATCATTGTGTCATCCTCAAGATCTCATACATAATCATACATTCATTAGTATAATCTCAATACTATCAAAACATTATGATTCTAAATACTCTTAAACATGTATGGTCATGGTCATTTCATACACAGGTAATTTATCACAAGCGTTAGTATTTCAAGGTTTCAGGGAGGACTTCTTTTACTCATGCATATTCTTATTTGACCATAGGACTCTTTTGGTTTTTCATATCATCAATCAAAGTAAGAAGCATAATATGCATAAACCCATGATTACTTAAACTTATAACTTCATGAATAATCATTATCAATCATACAAAAAATATACTTATATGCAATCCTAACACAAGGTAGGATTCTAACTTGATATAGGAAAAACATACATGGATTATCATGTTTGCTAGCTATGTCTAATATACCCAAACAATGTCTTCTTTTGTTCTCTTCAATGATCTAGAGGCCTTGTGCTAGTAACCTACATATCTCATAAGTTAAGCATTGTAGAACCAAATTATACATACCTCGTAAGTAGAGCTTCTATGTGATTAATGGCTATGGATGAGTCTTTGTCTTCCTGTCACCATGGTCATATGTTCTTGATCTAGAACTTGATTTGTATTTCTTGATGTACCTTTCATATTAGCGGACAACATCATCCTCATACAACGCCACAGTGCATTAGTACAATCATAAGTGTCATAACCCTAATCAATTAATGTCTTCTATCATTCACATGCATTCATACTTTTACTAAGGTGATAAGACTAGTCTAAAATTAATCAATATTGTACTAACCTCAATAATATGAAGACAAACATATCATAAACTTAATCATGAATAGATTTCAAAACATACCTATATCTCCTCAAGTGATACCTGTCGAGATTGCTTGTAGTCTTTTAAGTAAGGCCTTAGCCTCATATCCCTCTGGAACTGGAACTTCTTCACTTATGTAGGTGTCCAAATCATTATCTTCTAGGATTAACCCAATCCACTTTGATTTGCTGAAATTGGATCTGGAGCTGGCTAGGGTTTGGCAGAGAAACCCTAAAAATCCAAACTTGGAATTTAAAACTTCTATCTAGACAAGGAGATGCAGCTGGCTGAGGCAAGAAAGCTAGTGTGCTCAAATTTTGAAAAATCCAAAAATTTACCCTCCAAAAATGACTTGCGAATTTCGGATCTGCAACTTCTGTCAAATTCTGGTTTTCTGGTTTTCTGGTCCAAAACCCGAACTAGGGTTTGATGAAACCCGGGGTTCTACCCAACCAAAAACTTTGATCTGGTCTCTAAATTTTGATTTTTCTTAGGAGAGAAATCCTATGCTGAGAGCACTCCAAAATTCCACTTCTGTCAAAAGCCCTAATTTCCCACAGCAACGACGAGCCAAAAATGAAAGTGCTTAGAATCCAATTTTGTATGGATAGAAATATATGCCGTATTGTTTCTGGTGTATCTCTGAAATTTTGAATCCTCGAGGTCTTAGACTTCGGTCTGTGGTAGAATGACATGTCATCTTTCCAACCCCACAGATCTAAGCTTCAGTGGATTCTCCATGAGAGATATATGCTAAGTGTCGCAACATGACATGTTTATGGGATGAAACAACATAGTGAACTTGTACAGAGTGCCACGTGTCACTGTTTCAACTTCGGCCTCTAAAAATCAAACCTGTGAAACTACAGTCCATTCCCTAACTTTCCATTTTTACGGAATTTCATTTGGAGCTTCCTATCCCGAGATATGACCTTTGTGCCTAGGTCACCTGTTTAGGGTTGCATTTTGGAAGAGGAAGAAACCCTAACGTGTACGAATCATATCTCACAAAGTACAACGAATATGAGGCTGATCTTCGGACACAAGGTACATGAACATTTCATCTTCATCCTATAAAAATTTCAGATCCTAAACCTTCTCCGAAACGGATTTATAGCGAAAGTTCCACAATGACTAGTTTTTACTATACCAAGCCCTAGCTTCCAATTTTTCGCAAGTGCAACAAGTGTCGTAAATGCCATACAATGCCTTCCTTCAGGCTATCTCTAATACCATGTTAGTTTTTCATCATTTAATTCAATATGATCTAGGATATTAACTGAGAGAACAACATGAACAACATATCAAACACAAGAGACAAGAGACACAAAGCATTTCACAGGAGAAAATCAAGAAGGTGAAAAACCCCGCAACTTCCTCGGAGATAGAATGAGCACCAATACAAAAACTCCAAGACAAGAGATAGTCTCCTAGAATATTTTCCTCCTCCACTTGTGTGCACTCCTCCTCTCTCTCACTAATGCGAAGTGAGTGAGTGTGTGTGTGAATGGATAAATAGAGAGGTGCTCCTCTCTATTTATACTTTACCTTTAGTTGCCTTTTACTCTAACTGGGTCAACCTCCCTTAGGAGAGTCTAATAACCCATTACCAATTTTCACTGCGCCGACCCCACCAAGGTTGTCTAATAACTCATCAAGTATAAGTTACGACACTTACAATGTAACTTGCGACACTTGCAAATACAAATGACAACACTTCCAATCAGAGGAATAATACATCTTCGTTGGGGATACAATAAAGTACAAATGTAATACATACAATATACAGGTGAATATCTTCCGAAGTTACAAATACATCAATAGGATCAAGTCATGGCAAAAGAGGTTCATTTTCTCGTCGGCAATGGAAATCAGTCTGTTGAGGTATGCTCGGATCTTTTCAAGTTTGAAGAGGCTAATGCGAGCTTGGATCATCCACTGCTCTTCTTGTTTCTCCAATTTTTCAAGTTTTCTGTTTTCCAGAATGATTTGTTCATCGATGGTTTGAGTGAGTGTTTCGTCGACGGTTTGTCGTTGTTGATGCAGTGTGCTAAGTAACTCATGCGTCCTTTGTATTTCTTTAAATACAGTTCCATAGTGAGTGTACCGGTTACTCAAGACTTTGGCTACTGTGGATTCCTGTTGGGTATACTGTGTTAGTAGGATGTGAGTTGTTGTGAACGTTGTATATTGACTTTCCATTAAGGTTGATGTTTATGCGGCCTGATCTCGTTGGTTCTTGGCCAATTCATCTTTCAAAGTTGACACGATACTCTCAAATATTTTATATGCCTTGTCAAGCAGACCTGTCGTGTCGGAACTCGACGGTAGAGGGACAACTTGTTGTGCTAGGTACTCACACTTAGCCAAAAATTTTGTTTGTTCCTCAGATTTTGAAAAAGCTCACTTTTCTAAAGAGATGTCATGTGATGGGTTTGATGTCGGGGTGGCGAGTGTTCCTTCTGTCCATTCAGAAAGAGATTTGGGATTGGAGGGCCCGATTTATTCATGGAGTATTTTTTCTCCTTCTCTCAGTCTTAAGGACATTAAATATTTGACTCCATTGAAGATTTATTTTTTTGATTTGGTGGAGGGCAGGGACCTAGCAAAGATCTCACCTTCTTTCCTCTCAAACATGACTATACAGAGAAAAATATTAAATCCATTAAGGGGCTCATAGAGGGGGTTTGGCGATTCATGGTTCATCCCTCAATGATTCTTTGGTGTCTGATTTGTGTTGTGAGTTGTTTGTTTATTCATACGTGTCTCAATGTTCTCCCTATAGGGCCCTTAGAGCATCAGTGCCCTCATTTTCCTTTCCTTAATGAATATTATCTCCTTTAAAATCAAGGGGGTGGGTGGAAAGTAGTAATCGCTTACTCTTGGAATATTTTTTAACTTAGAAAAGCTTGATATTATTTTGATCCAAGAAACCATGGTTTTGGGATCAAAATACAGAGACATCATTTTGAAAAAAATTCCTAGATGGGAATGCACTTCAACAAATGCTAGAGGCATTTTGAAAGGGTCCTTTTAGGCTTGGAACCCTTGTGTTTTTTTGTGTAGGATTTTTTTTACTTGTGTGGGTATCCTGCTTGTGGGATCTAGTGGTGATCTCTCTTATAATTTCTGATACTTAATGTTTATGGCCCCTACACGGATCGGAAGCATTTTTGGCAAGATGATATGAACTGTGGATTGTTGAGGACTCCTTATTTGATTTTATCTAGTGACCTTAACCTTGTCTTGAGTGTTAGAGAATTGTGGGGCCAATCGCCACAGCTAGATCCTCTTTCTTTTTAGTTTCATAACTTGTTTAATCATGCTAATTTAATTAATATTGAGCCTTTTCCATTCTCACAAACCTAGAGGAATCGAAGGTGTTATGCAAGGGGAGTCTCTGAGAGACTAGGCCACTTCTTGCTTGTTGATTGTCTCCTACCATAGTTGGGCCTCTACGGGACTTATTTAGCAGGGGTTAAATTTTTAGATCATGTTCCAATTATTCTTCAATTTGAGGGCTCGTCTAGAGGATTAGGTATCTTTTTATGTATAATCATACTCGGGTTGCAGTGAATGGATTTAGTACTATGATTCGGGAGAAATGGAGATATTTTTCTTGTGGAGAGGGCCTTTCGGTTATGCATAAATTTTCAAACAAATTATTGGCGCTCCGATGGGAAGTTATCAATTGGGAAAGTAAAATGAAAGCAGAGATGGAAGCGAAATTAAGGGATATTGAGAGACAAATCCTTTATGTTTATGATGGGAATACTTCAGGTATTTTATCTGTGCGGGATAGAGACCTCCTGTTAGATCTTGAATACAGAAAGACTAAAATCCTGATATTGGAGGAGGAAAGATGGAGATTAAAGAGTCAGGTTGTATGGTGTACACTTGGTGACAAAATACAATGTTTTTCACAAATTTGCTAACAGTCATCCTATACAAAACACTATTTGGGGGATTTATATTGAGGCGGGTGTGTTTGTTATTGGTTTGGAAGACCTCAAATCAGAATTTTTCAATCATTTTAAAGATTATCTTACTAGTTCTGGGACATCCTTCATTTCAAACCAGCTTAAGGCTATTAACACTTTCCCTAGTTTTTTTTAGCAAGGGGATGTTGATGCCATCGGTGCACAGGTTACCTTACTTGAGATTGAAATAGTCCTAAAGTCGTTTTCCAAGGAAAAGAGTCATGATCCGGATGGTTGGATCATCAAATTTTTCCTGCAGATTTTTTTATCTTGTTAGACAGGAGCTCCTTCAGGTCGTAGAAGAAGCTTGGACTATGGGTCATAACACTAGGGGGTTAACTACTACTTATATAGATTTGATTACGAATACCAATACACTTGTGCCCTTCTATGATTTTCACCTAATTTCCTTGCGCAATTTACTATACAAATTAATTGCTAAAGTCATTATTTGTAAACTAAAACCCTTTCTTGAAAAGGTTATTTCAGATGAGCAATTTGGTTTTCTTCGAAACATGTTAATTTTCAATGCTATTAGGGTAGCTAAAGAATCTTTGCATTCTTTAAAAACGAAAAAGATGTCAACTTTTGTCCTAAAAATTGACCTTAATTTTCAAAGCATATGATAGAGTTGACTGGTCATTCCTGAGATTGATACTTTTGCAGGTGGGCTTATCTATTGAGAAAATACTGAGTGGATCATGGGGTGTGTTATGTTTGCAAATTTTGTCGCCAACGTAAATGGATCACGAACTGATTTCTTTAGTGGTTCCTGGGGATTGAGACAATGGTGTCCATTATCCCCTCTACTCTTGTTGTTGGTCATTGAAGGATTGAGTAGACTTATACGCTGGAAAAGTTGGAACTGAAGATTGCAGGCATCAACATTCCAAAAAATCTGGCCATCTCTCATCTTCTTTTTGTGGATGACGTGCTTCTTTTTTGTATGGTGACTTTGGTGGAATGGTTTCATTACAGGGACATTATTCATATTTTCTGTAATGATAGTGGTATGGAAACCAATGTTCAAAAATATTCCTTTTTTTCCAATGAGGTGAATGAATACCTTATCCAGAACATGGCTATCGTACTTCCATATAATTTTGAAGCTTTGGATAGGGGTTTTAAGTATTTAGGATACTTGTTGAAGCCAAATAAATATTCTTCAGAGGACTAGCTTTGGATCGTAGGCAAAGTGGAAAAGAGGAATGGACACTGGACAAATAGGTGGCTCTCTTTGGGGGGAGTATATTTGTATACATTATGTCCTTCAAAATATGTATGTCTATTGGATTTCTCTGGACAAATTTCCAAAGGGTATAATCCATAAATTATGGCAGAATATTTTTGGTTTCCTTTGGAAAGGTGCCAAGAAGAAAAAGGGATACCATTTGGTCAGCTCGACCGAATTTTTTTTGCAAAAGGATTTAAGGGGATGGGGTCTGTGAAACCTATTCTAGTTCGCGAAGGCCCTAGATTGCAAGAGATTGTTGAGAGATTTGTTTGGCAGGGGTTTGTGGTCACCAGTCATCCAAAGAAAATATCTAAAAAAAAACTCAATGGTGGATTGGTTGAGAATGCATAGTCTTTCTTACTCTTCAACGTCCAATATCTAGTGACAAATTTTTAGTGCTCTTCCCATTATTAAGGATTGGATTGTTTGGTGTGTTGGTAACGATAGTCTAGAAAGTATTAGTGTGGATCTGACAGTGGGGTTTCTTGTTCATCAATACTTGTCACCAGCCATCATTGAGCATCTAAATATTTATGGTTTTTATGTTTTAGCACATATTCAAAATCCTTCTATTAGCCAGTTATGTGATTATTGGTATAAGGCAGAGGATTTGGGCTTGGACGGAATTTATGATTTGGAATGGAATCGGTATATTGATGGTCTTGAACAAAGTGGGTTGAGTCTAAAGGAGACAGATGATCAAATTATTTGGTCCTGGAACACTTCTTCTAGACAGGTTTCTGTTGCTCATGCTTATGAATCCATTGCACTTTGTTTTGGTGATGCTACTGAAAAATGGCGGCACTATGTTTTGTGGAAGTGGAAGGCTCCATTAAAACTTCATCTCTTATGTTGGATGGATCTAGAAGATAAAATCATGGCGGGGGATAATTTATAGAAGGGGTTTTATTGGGTCATTTCGGTGTGCTCTATGCAGTACTAGGGAGGATTCAGTTGACATATTTTTGAAAGATTATCTTTCTCTCATAGCATTTGGCTTGAAGTCTGCGGGGGTTTAAATTTTTTCTATTTGCGGTAGGGTCACACTTTGGACCATTGCTTAAAGAATTGGAACTCTTCGGTGGGTCATCTGAGTAATTTGTCATTTTTTCATGTGGTTTGTCTAGTATGCGAGAGATGTAATCATTTTTTAAATAAACATTTAACCCTGGTTTTCATTATAGAAAACGTTATTGGGGAGTTTCGGGAACACACCATGGTTCCCTCAATCCCAAAGAATCGGTGTATAACAATGCCAATGATACCTTCAGGATGTCATGTAGATTTTTTCAATGGTTCGGAACAAGGTGGTTTCCATGGGGATGGATTTCTTATAAATATGAATGCAAATCATTTTTTTCATGGCTGGTTGCCTTGTGGCACCGGTACGAACATGAGGGTTGAATTGATTCCCCTTTGGGAATTTTATTTTTTGTTGTCGCATTGATTCAAATGTTATTCACACCCTTGGGGACTCTCAGTTTGTTTTCAACTGGGTTTTGGGATCATCTTGTTTGCATATTTGTGCTTTGGAAGATTGGAAAACTAGGATTCGGGGATTACATGCCTCCTTTCATAACTTTTCAATTAAAGACATTTACAGGCAACTAAACATTCATGTTGATCGGATGTCCATTATCTAAGATGGATCTAGGGAAGCCTAAGGGGATTTTTTCTTTTGAAGAGTATAAAGAGTCCTCCATGTGCACTGATGGATATTTTAGGGCATATGGTTCAAATTAACCATGCCTATTACATTGTGGTGATCTATTTTTTTTATCTGAACTTATTTTATGACGAATTGTTTTTCCATAATTCACTCTATTCTCCGGTAAACTCATCTGAATCTCTTTTCTGGAATGCACTATTTGTGCAGATTTTAGTGGACGAAAAAGTTTCATTTTTAACAGTACTTAGGAACGAAGTAATATGTTTCTTTCTATATGTGACAGTTTGTTAAAATCATATCATGTGTTATGGAAAAAATTGCGATACGACAAGTTGGGAGTTGAGGTGTACTTGTAAATGGTGAATGTGTAGGTGTATGACATCGCTTAAGAGGACTATTACGACATCGTAATTTTCTTGGTTGTTTGTTAGTACCCCCAAGCATACTCTACAGGTGTGGTGAAGTGTATGGGAGGGGGAATATATAACCCAGGCAGCGTATGCAAGATGTTTGCACCAACGACTGACACCGTATGCATAGGCGATGTAGATTTTCGTTGGTGAGGCCATCTTCATTTGAAGAAGAGAGGTGTTTTACTTTCTTAATTCGAGATAGTGTGAAACGAAATTAAAGTTGTTGGCACAAAATAAGAATATCAACGATTGGTGTCGGGTGTCTTGTTCGTTCCTAGGGGGATACAAACCCCTTGTTTTGGTTGTTAATTTTTTGGGAATGTTTGCAGGTGATCTATGTCTTCGTCGGAAGACGAGGAATCACTACAAGTGAGGACACCAGCTAAAGTATATCCAGTATCGATGGTGTCTAGGAAGGTCGGTACTACCTCCTCGGTTGGTGATGCTTGTGGGGTTGCATAAGGTGCCTGTAATTGATCTTGCATTCTCATCAATTCAAGACGATTTTGTCATTCAACACGCAAAATGGGGCACTGAAAGGAATAATGGGTGGTTTCTCCACAAGATCGGAAAGGTCTTGGTACCTGGGGATTGAAGCGTTCTTGGTCTTCTTGGGTGTTTATTTGCTCCATTATGCATGTGATAGCGCTAGGATGGAGCATATGGGTAGAGTGCCCACATGACGAGCATTCATTGTGTGATGGTGTCTTCATAAGTTTAGATGGGTCTTGTGACATTACAGGATCTACCACGTTGTCTATAGTTGGCACAAATTCTGTGGGAGGGGTAACTGATGGTGTCGTCGATGTGGTGATAAAATTAATGGATGCTACTTCCTGTTTTAAGAAGGGGGTTTCATAAATTGTTACTTGAGTGAGATGGATTGTTTCCGACGCCTCTCGATATTGAAGGAGTTCGGGGAAATGGTGAATATAGTGCCCATGTTGAGTGCAAATGGAACATGCATGATTCGTATGCAATGTCTTGGGCTTAGATGTGGGCGAGGGATGAGTTCCCCCTTTCACCGTTGGTGGAGCGTGGGTAATGCTAACGAGAGTGTTAAGCAGATTCTGTAGCTCTGGTAGAGTGGGACATAGATTGGTTGTGTGGCCTTGCTTCCTACAAAGAGAACACGACGGTGTGACCCTTTGGATGGGAGTGTTGAACATAAATAGGCATTTTAACTACTGATGGTTGATGCCCCGTGCTTTAGGCTTCGCGATTTCTACTAAATTATATCTGGGTTTAGGTAATAGGGGACCTTTCAAGTTTGGTTGTTTGGTGGCCCCATTAACGGTCTTAGCGATGACCGATTGTGGGGTAGTTCCATATGTCATAGGTTGGGCTGCCATAATTGTTCTTGTTACTGGCCTTGCATCCGTACTATATGACACGGGGACAAACTCTTAATAGGAGACTTGTTTGGAAGCCATCTATAGAAAGGGTGTTGTAAGGTACCACACTAAGATTCCCAATGTTATCCCAGGTAGAGTTAACTGATCCATAACCAGCGTCCCTTGTACACCAGCTTCCCTTGTACACCGATGGACTCAACGTTTGTTCAATGCCATGACTCAACGGTGGTGCTAATGATTGTGTTGAGGGGGAGGTTGCTCCATTTTCAGTGGTGAAAATTGCGCACATTAGGCCATCGATAGATGTAGGGACCTTTGGTGGTGGTACCGAATACGCTCCTAACAAATTGGAGTCCTTGTACATACCAGGGGAAATGTCAACATACAGTTGATCGTCGCCCATTATAGTTGGTATGACATTGTCGAGATTTCTTGTTGTATTAGGGTCATAATAGTTAAGTTGTTCGAGGGTAACTATCTTCCCATTTAAGGGAAACATCATGATATGAAAGACTAGGGAGGCTACCGCCTTCATGGCGTACATGTAACTACGCCCCAAGAAGATGTTGCAGTCGAGATCAACATCAATTACTTCGATATCGATCATAACCATCTTTCCCCCCATCTCTATGGGGACATTTTGGTACAATCCTCTTGGCTTGGATGGTCTCCCATCATACGCGCGAAGAGCGATAGATGAGGGGACTAGCTCGGGGGATCTTAATAATTTTTGGACTTTTACGAACATAACGCAAGTGTTTGCGCCTTTGTCGATGATACAGCGATGGATCATGACGTTTTTAACCGTGGCTGGAACTTGAAATGTGATTGATGATTGTTGTCGCATATCACCTTTGTCAACATCAAAGGTCATGAGGTGTGAGTCGGGTGGATCGATCGCACCAAGTACGTTGAGTAATTCCTTCCTTTGTGTTGGGAGGGACTGTAGCACTTCTAACGTGGACATAGCCACGAGGGACTGCGCCAAGTCAACCACAATATTGTAATTGTGGGTGGCTTTCCTGTGAGGGTTATTAGGGGTACGTTGAAGCGGAACTTTTGGAATTTGTGGGATTTGTTTTGTATTCAGGTGTGGTATTTGCAGAGGGTCCCCCAAGGGGGATAGATACGTCTTCAACTTGGGGGGTGGAAGTCCCATCATAACCCTTGGCTCGTGTTTGAAGGTTTATATCCATGATATAGATATTTTGGAAAGAGTCGTCGCCAGATGGGCAAGGATCATGTTCTTGTGTAACTGGGGCCCTTGATTGGAAAAGGGTTGTTGTAACAGTGTTGTTTGTGGTTGGGGAGGATTCAGTGCCTTAGGAGGGTTCACCACCATCTTCGTTTTAGCTTCCACGAACGGTTGACAGTCAGGGATAAGAGGACAATGATGTGTGTAATGACCATAATTACCGCAAATGGAGCAACAATAATTGGTTCTTAGGGTAGTATTATTCCTTTATTTGGGGGGATTGTTAGTCCCTGCATTTGGATCACCTGTGTTCTGGTTTTGCTGGGGGGAATTTCCCCCTTTCCCTGGTTGTTGGTTCTGCTTGTTCTTACCTTTCTTCTTCCCCTAATTCTATGGATTCTGGGGATTTGCGGTGTTCAATTGCTCAAATTGTTGAGCTTGTTGAACATAAGTAGGTTGAACTAGGTTAACCCCCATGTGGGGGGAAGGTTCCTGACCAGTTGGGAATGGGAAAGAGTAATACAGGTTACATCCTGGTAGTGGGATAAATGTCATTTGCACTCCATAAGAGGTGGATGTAGGATCGACTAGCACTAATGGAGGTGTAGGAACCGTCATTGTTTGGCTAACGTTTGGGTATGTAGGACTATATGGTCCGTATTGTAATTGGCCAAATGATGGTGTTGGTACCAGTGTAGGGGGTACCGACGTAGGTGGCATTGTTGGGTAATATGGAACCATGTTGAATGGTACCGATGTGGTGGGAGGAACCTTTCCTAATTGGGAAATGTACCCAATAATCCCATCCGTCGAATGTGACGAGACCTAAGGTGTAGGATCCAATGACCAATGTCATGGGGTATCAGGAAGGATTGTATAAAGCTATTTAGACTGTGCATTTATGAGTTTGAAATGTTGTGCTTTCATAATAGCCTCTTCCTATCTTTGTAGCAAGGAGGTGGTGACATATTTAGATATGGCAAGTTGGAGAGATTTGATAAACCAATCCAATAAAAAGGGAGGTTGTATTTTGATCTTACATAGTGTGCGGCGTCTACACCACTCATGGATGTGGTCTGCGATGTGGGTGGAAGTATTTTGAAGAAACTCAGTGAGAATTTAGAGGCCTAGGTCATGTCGGATTGGCAGTTGAAAGTACGTGCGATAAGTGAGTGATATGTGCAATATGGTGCGATAAGTGAGTGATATATGCATTATTGGTTTTTGTGCATGAGTTCCCACATGTAGGTTCTTTTTATTACGAGCTAGTGAACTTGTAGTTAAAAAGAAAATAAATGTAAATTCCCTAGAATACCTAACATCCTTCCTCTCAAATGTAACTAGGCCTCCCAAAAGCACAATTGATGGTTATAATGGTATCCACGCACCAATCGACTAGTGGAGGTAACAAATAGCTATTTCTATCGACGATGGGGCCAATGATCTAATCAACAAGACTTGGAAACACCTCCCAACGGCAATAGCTAAATTTGGGAGTCAATTGCACTCACAATTGCTCCTTGGTGATATCCTAAGTTGGGCCACTAAGTTACCTTGCGTCAATTGTGGATCAGTGGTTCGACCTGCATGGTATAGTGTCATCTCCCTACAACAAGCTGAGTGCTTGTAGGGGAGAGCGGGGCATTTATACCAGGACGTTCACTTCCTTTGTCACGACGCACTTCTGATCTAAGTTCTCTTTTAACACTTGCTTATAGAAAGATTTTGTAAGTACCCTAAAGGACAACAATTCTATGTTTCAAAATATTCTTAATGAAACTAGATTGGTAGGAATTAATGGATGCTTAGCCCAATCAATCCTACCAAACTAAAATTTTATTTTGTGACCTCCTATGGAGGATTTTAGTTGGTTAAAACCATTACAATGTTGATTTTAAAGGGCTTGTATGTTTCACTTATGGAGTGTAAGAGGGGTATTTCACAATCCCTACCTTTCTGATTCACCAAGATCACATGAAGTTCGAGGTGAAGAGCATACTTGGATTGGGAGAGTTTTTAGGCCTCTTATTGTGTGCTAATGGAGCAAACACATGTGATCAAAGCAAAAACAAATGATTTCATTGGAAAAATAACTAAAAGAGTATGTTAAGCAATATGTACTTTTAACTCTAAGAGATGCTCATGGCGCTTTGCAAAATCGAATTATTCTAACTAAATAGACAAGTGTGCAATGGAGGTATTTCACACTTCTCGCCCTTTTTTTAATTCACCAAGCTCACATGAAGTGTGAGGTGAAGAGCATACTTCGGGCGACAAGTGTCTTTAGGTACTTGCTTAAGTGCAAAAAGTGTTTTCTACACTAGCAATACTACTAAAAACAACATGACAATCGATGCATAAACAAGAAATGGTCTTGAAAACTAGTGACAACAATGGGGCTCGTTGAAAGTCTCAAAGTTGGTCACCTAGGTAAGTTTCAAGAGAGATGTACTCTTTACTTCCTAATATTGGTCTAGGTGCACTAATTACTAAAAATTTAAGTAATGGGGTGAATTAGACTTAATTTAAGTTCACTAGTAAGCAACACTTGGGATGCCAAACTAAGCTATGCAGATAAAAAGCAAATAATCAACAGTAGTGCCGCTAAATCACACTCTATCGCATGCACGATGTGGGTAAATACAAAACAGATGTGCGGGTAGCACGGGTAATGCACTGACATTCCGCGGGATCACAATGAGCGGTGTAGCGCGGGTTGAGAACTAATAAACTGCGCGTACGCATGACTGTCAAATTCGATTCCATCCTATCAGCACGACAGAGACATCAAGAACTGCATGGCCGCAGGAAAAAATGTCCTATGGCCGTGATGGAGCCAAATTCTAGAAGCAATAGGTGGAATACCTGCTCTCCTGCAAGTGACAAACACCCGGAATTAGATACTTAGCATAAAACAACCTAGTTAAAAAATAAATGGACGAAAATAAGTATGGTCGTCATTATAAATGTTATGGAAAAAATTGCACAAGTGCACTCTTCCACTTGGTGAGGGGATAATCCTTGTAGGTTGCTGCAATGCCTCAGTCCTTGAATACCCTTTTGATGGTGGTTGGTATTCCTCCAAGTGATCCTACAAGAGATTGTTAGTGTAGTTCACATCCAAACATGAAAATATTGATGAAAATAAAATGAAAGAGATGGGGGAAAGATGCAAACTCCAACAACAACCAAACATATGCTAAACCACTCTTGTATTTCCCAATGGAATAGATATACAACACCTAGGAGGTGAAGGCTTCAAGGGAATCCAACAATATCCCTTAGGGAGGCCTTTCTTGTCCAAAATAAATCCTAAGTAGATGGAAGAACAATGGAGAGAGACACTTGCCCCTTTATGGTAGGTGGCAAGCAAGATTGGGAATGCTCACAATGGTAGGAAATGGTGGGATATGAGGAAGCTCCAACTCAAATCCAGTAGCATAAACTTGATCTAATTTCTCTCTACCAAAAGCATGGTAATGGATTCCTTTTATAGGCCAAGAGGTGGCCAACAAACAACTAGATCCAAATGTGAACTCTCCTCCTTCATGAACCATTTCCAAGTAACATAAAGGGGCTGATTAATGCCACCAAGTGTGTGAGGAGCCGAATTTTGATCCTTGGGGAGGATTGATATTTTAATTTTCCGTTAGGCGTGAGTGGTCTCGCCATTTTGACAGTAGCATGGATATCGAAGGAAAAGCCGTGTGGGTGTAGTGCGGGAATTGTTCAGGTAACCTATGCTATAGCGCGGGTCAACTGTGCAATACCCGCGCTACCCTTTATTTTGACTGTTTCTTAGAACTTGTAGACTCATGCTGTGTTTTGGATCTGTTGAGGATGCATTTGGTGAGATGCATTCTTTATGTTGATGACGCTTTACTGGATGAATTGTTGAAATGTTGCATGTGTGCGATATTTAGGCGTTAACATCATGTATATGTGTGGGGAGGTATTTTCCATTGACACAACTATAACCATGTGACACTAGGAGGTTTTGAATTACTTTACACGAAGTATATCTATCATCTCTATGGTTTTTGTAATTGTTTTCTTTGATTCAAAGCTCATGTATCAAGCATTAAAGTTTTTCCATGTTGAAAAATAACTTGATATTATAAAATTTATCGTAGGTGAACCCTTCTTTCTCTAAAATTATTTAACTTATTCTCAATTCCTATGTGGTATACTCACCCTTTCCCTCCATACTTGGCAATGGATTCCCACTTCATTGTTTCATGAAAATTATCCAACTTGGGTCAAAATTTCCCAAGTGCATTTCACATCAAACCATCTAAAAACACTCATCAACCTATTAAAATACAAAATGTTTCAATTTGTAAATATATAAGAAGATTGCATTAATTTACCCTCCATAATTAATAAGTGTGCACATTAATAAAATTTGCATCCGTCGATTACAAGAAATTTCAAAGAAGATATAAAATATTAAAATATTAAAAACAAAAATAAAAAATAAAAACATACTTCACATATGATACAAAATGCAAGAAGTTGAATGACAAAAATAAAAATAAAAATAAAACATAAGAAAATAGTGAAACATAAATAAATACTTATATTTATATTTTAAAAAAATTTAAAGAAAATACAAAATGCAAAAAATTGAATAACAAAAATACAAAATAAAAACATAACAAATAATGATACATAAATAAATACTTATCTTTTATCCATAAAACTAGTTAAAAAGGAGTGATTCACATCTCAAACATAAGCATGTGTTGTAGATTCCATCTCCAAACTAAAGCTATGATACAACGAGGGAGAAGAATATCCAATCAAGCTCTAATCTACTATTAACCTAACCTAGAGTGCTCAAGTCTCAACTAGAACCAAACACATACCATGAATTCTCTCAGTGCATATAATACTCCAATCACCTCAACCGACCTTTAATCAATCATGAACCTCTTCTCTCATATGCAATGCTTCCATTGTACTTTTACTTATATAATAAATCAATTTTATAATTCATGTGAAGGATTCATAGTGGTTTTGTTTATAAGTCTCTTTTTAATTCCATGTGGATCAAATCTCAAGTAATTGTTAGGATATTAAGAAACTTAGGAGTTAGTTAATATTAACTATATACAATGTGTCTTTAAGTAAAGTGTGTTTTTTTAGTATGCATTTGTACTTATGTAATCCAATGGTCACTATTCGTTCTAGACATAGAGTGATCTAATGATTCATTTTCACATCAATCTTAATGGCTATCAATTCATGGATTAACACCTTATTGGTCCATGATCTCTATTTAAAGAGCATGGAGGATCATTTTCTTGATGATCGATTGTGAGAAATTCATATGTGATTTTTTTTTCTATTGCATAATATATTGCCTCAAGTAGTTGTTTGGCTAAGGTTGTGGATTGTTTCCCTCTTTGAGATTTTTATACACCTAAAACATCGATGTGCTTATCTGTGATTTGTTCGTGTGAGAAGTTGCTAAAGGTGTTCAATCTTATGGAAATATCTAATGTTTTTCAAACATGGTATCAAAGCACTTATGAAGTTTCACTTCTGTTGTTGATCGAAATCTTGAATTGGTGTTGTTGTATGCATCAAAGAACTTTTGGTTTCTAATATTGCATTCCTGGGATAAGGGAGGTGTTCCATTGTGTTCAAAGAACTTATTTTAGTAAGAAACACTTTTTTTTCACTCGAAAATGCTTTTGTTTGCCCAAGATACAACCATTTTACCAGATCCAGAGGTATACTATTTACAGTTACGAATATTTTTTTAAATTGTTTTCTCATATTCTTTCATATTTTAGCCTGGTTTTCTATTTTATTCTCGGTTGCTACCTTTTTTGGTTTGTGTATCCTCTTTTCCATGCGCTCTATGTGAACTCAACAAATCATAAACAAAGTGAAAAGGGTTTTCTTGACTGTGTATGCTCTTTGTCATGCACCTTGTGTAAGCTCGGTAAACCAAAAACAGTGAGAAAACTTACATTTTCTAGGTAAGCTAACCAGGGACTAACCTCAAATTCGAGAAATTTGGGTTCTGGATTTTTTATTTTTGTGTGGTTGTGTAAAGTGTCTTGTAGGCCAAAAAACAAGGGTTTTGGACATTAGGGAAATTTTGCGGTAAAAAATGGCCTAAAAACAAAAAATTGTACCATCAAAATCAACTTTACAAGAACCAATCATATTCTAGTGAATGGCATCATCACTTATAATTTAGATGACATTGCTTGAGTTAAAGTTGCTTACTTGTCATATTCTAAATGATGGATGAAAATCCATAGTTAATCAAATGAAAAATGTACTCATATATATTAGTTTTAAATATAATATTTATGTACTTAAATATCCTTAAAGTAATTTCACTTTTGAATATAAAGATTTAATAGTAATTAAAAATCATACATAAATTAAAAAAATAAAATATTAATTTAGTATTTTTTTGTTAAATATAATATAATAAATATATTTTATTATATATATTATATTTTTAAAATTATTATAACATATATTAATAAAGTTATTATATTATATGTTATAACGTATATATTATACCACGTTATATATTATAACTTCTTACAACATTATATATTGGACGTATAAAATGTTATATAATATATTATATTATATTATAATATGTGTGATTATTATATTATAATAAATAATATATGTAATATTATATTTAATTAATGAATATTATATTATAATAAATAATATATGTAATATTATTAATGTGAATTTATTTTATATAAGTTAGAATTTGTTTACAAAAGTTTAATTTAGCTTTACAATTCAAATTAAAATATTTTACTATATTTTATTTTATTAAATTAAAATATTTTACTGTATTTTATTTTATTATTTTATTTTGATGAGTACTTTATTTTAGTGCATTTATATATTCAAAAGTATTCATGTTTCTAGTAATATCAAAAATGTTTTTTTTATTAATTTTAGTTGTGCACAATTTTTCACTTTAACTTAATCATAGTTACATGAATTGTAGTGCAAGAGGTGGGTTGTAAATATATCTTCTCCACAAATTGACAAACTCACAATATTTTATTATATCTCTTAAGAGACTCATTTTAAACCTCAAAATTCTCTTAATGGTAGGCACACTCTACTAACAACAATACCTTCATTCTCCTCGATACTAAATGTTTTGCTTAACTCACTTGGTTGAAAGTTACTTTAATAAGTAAGAGGTCTTGGGTTCAAGTCATTATTTTTCTACTTTTTACAAAAGTTCCTGTAACTTTAATTTATAAAGTTACATTGTAAAAGTGTTTCCCACTTGCTTTATAAAAGTGGGTTACTTATTGTAAAGCAATGTACTTGTAAAAGTGAGCTTATAGGCAAAGTTAGTAAGGGGGGATTCATTATTGAATTTTTTAATCCATCATCACATGGATTAACACTTGTATACCACATGGACCTTTAGTTCCTTTTTATGCCTTTCTTCAAAAGGGCATAACTTTGACATACATATAAGTCTGTTTTCAGTGTCGTTAGTCCATTTTCAATGCCATTTTTTAAACTGCCTATTTTTTGAGATATTTGCATTTAGACCATCAGTTTCTACTTTTGAAGCCATATTACTTGCATTTACAATATGGCCACTCCATGTGATACTTTGCTTACTAGTACCAACTACTTCTCATGGAAATCCCACATGGAGGATGCCCTACGAATAGGGAACTTTACCAAATTACCTTGGGAAAAGATGTTGCCCCCACTGTTGTCGATAAGAAAATAAAATGAGTCAAAAAATGTGATGAAGCTCGTGGATTAATTGGGATGTCAATTTCTAATAAGTTACGATTCCACCTTGGTAAGGAATTGTCGAACCAGATAAGGCTTGGGAAAAATTGGAAACTATGTTTGGTAAAGATATAGAGATTCAAGAAGATCGTCTTGAAAAGGAGTTTGTTTCTTTAAATCCATTGATTTTTCTTGCATTCAAGACTATCTATCTAAATTCAAAACCCTTAGAACCTCAATTGAAGAATGCAAAATAGCTAAGCCATAAAAGCAATGTATGTATGCCATTCTTTCCAAGCTTGGTCCTACCTATTCTATTTTTGTATCTTCCTTTTACTCCATGAAAGAATCTCTAGGGACTAACTTTGCATTACCCACTCTTGAATTTTTTGTGATGCCTTGATTAGACATCAAGATAAGCTCATACATCTTGGAGTAATCGGCACTGTCGATACATATAGCAAACCGTTAGTGGCACAATAGAAGAATAAAACCAAGAATCCCAAGTAGCAACACCCTCACAACAATAAGCAAAACAAGGGTCCATACCCTCTCATCCAACTCATCCTTCCAATGGTGACAAGGGAACCAAAAAGATAAGAAGATTGAGCACCATTGCAATTTCTGTAGGAAATATGGTCATGTGGAATCTTAATGTTTCAAAAAGATGGAAGCCTTGGAAGCAGCAATGAAGAACCACAACATCAACCTTGATTCGTCTTCTAAATCTACAACTCATGGACATGCACTTTCTGGTCCTGGTTTTTTCTTCAATGCATCTTCTTCCTCTTCTTCTAATGAGTGGCTCATTGATTTTGGAGCATCTTATCATATGGTCAAGGATAGAGCCATATTTTTTGCTCGAAGTGAATGTAACACCAAACAAATATTTGTTGGTGATGATAGATCTCTAAATGTTGTGGGATTTGGAACAACTCAACTAGATTATGGTGATTTCAATGATGTATTATGTGATCCAAAAATTTCCTGCAATTTGTTGTCATTCTATCAAACCATTCATTTTGGTGAAGGTCAGGGATAATTTTAAGGACCCATACTTATTTAAAAGTGTATAAACCTTGGCGAATCTTACCAATTCTTAAAATGTCAACTATAAAATATTTGGCGATATTTTTCTAAAATTATTTCAATTTCTAAGGATGTTATATACTTTATATAATAATTTGGCAATTTTTAGAGTGAAAAAATTTTACCACATCAAAATTGGGCGAAATGGGGCTTCAAAAAATGCAAATTGGTGAATATTTTTTTGGAAAGAAGCATGGAAAAATAGCCCATGGGCTAAATTTCGCCCATAAAATTATCCTTGGTGAAGGTAATATGGTAGAGTTTACACATCACCAAGTTGTAATCAAGGATTTCAAATATCCTAAGCATGTTCTAGTAACCAAAATTGTTGATGATATTACCAGGTTGTACAAATTCATCAAATTTGAAACGTCACATTTTCCCTCAATTTTTATTGCTCATAGAGATGACTCGAGCAAACTTTTGCATGAGCAATTTGGTCATTTAAACTATTGTTCATTGTAGTAACTATGTAATTAGAAAATGGTGACTGGAATTCCTCTCGTCTTTTGCAGAGAGAGTGTTTGTCCTAGGTGTGTTCTCCAAACATCATCGGGAGTGTTTTGAAAAACTTGACTCTTGACATGCCTCGACCCCCTTGCAACTTGTTCATAGTGATTTATGTGATCTTCTTCCGTCTACTCCTTTATTTGGCTTCAAGTATTTCTTAACTCTCATTGATGACTTGTTCATACGCACTTGGGTTTACTTCTTAAAACTTAAGAGTGAAGTTTTTGACAAGTTTTTAGCCTACAAGGCCCTTGTAGAGAAATAATATGGACATCAAATACACAAGTTAAGAACAGATAATGGAAGCAAATATGTGTAGTGTCCCACTTTGGCTAGTATGGTTTTGTGACATCGGAAGAGAGTGAGTTTTGATGGGTTATGTATGTTGTAGTTTTGGTTGGATCGCTTGATATATATATGTGTGTGTGTGTGTGTGTGTGTGCTTCTGACAAATGAAATAGGTGCAGGTCATGGATGATAATTTATGATTGAGACATATGTTGGTCATTGTTGTGTGGATCAGATAGTTGACTATGATCTTGTCGATGATACATTTGTTATCTGATTATGTATGCTTAACCTTGTAATCAAAAGGATGGCGGGGAGTTTAGTTACTTATAAACTAGGATGCTCAAATAAAAAATGACCAGGAAGGTCATGAATGTATTTGGGTAAAATGTGATTAAGATAAATTCATTATGAATTCTATTTGATTCTCTTAATCTATGAGGTTGTGATGTGTGCAAGTATGCAAAACAAGACCTTGCCAACGAACCATCAAATGGGTATGAGCTCACAATCCATACCTTGAGGTAAACTTGAAGTTTCGAGGAAGAATAGATGAGAAACCATGGATTTTAGGGTATGGGGTCCTGAATCCATGGAATATCAAGGCGTTGAGCCTTGGATCTATGGAATACATTAGGGCACGAAGACCTAAATCTACTAGGACGCGGATTCCTAGGTATAGGAAAAGGGCACATAATCCTAATAATTCTATGGGGCACACAATAAGGGTGCGGAATCCATATTCTCTAGTATAAAAACACCACTCAATGGCATCAATCAACTGAGTATGCTACTTTAGATTCATCCTTGAATTAATTTAATTACATATTACCCACTTTAGAGGGGATTTTAAAATAAATATTATTTTAATGAAAAAGGTTATTATCTATTTGTGAAAAATAAATAATAAATAATAATCTTAAAGGGACACATGAGGGTGATGAATATTAAATAATTTAAGTAATTTAATAATTAAAGAAAATTATGGGAGCCAGGGTGAGGGTGATGAATAATATGGGTTATTGAAATTAAAAATAAATGAATTTTGGATGAGAGGGGTGATGTGTCACCCCATAACTTAGAGGCTATAAATACAGAAAAACCCCCTATGTTTTTTTGTGGGGGAGACTTGGAAAGTACCCAGATGTTGTTGGAATGGATCTAGGTTTTCTGAATTAGATATCTAGTCTAACTTGCTTGGTTGAGTGAGATCTAAGAGGTGTTGGAAGGAAGAGAGAATTCTTCCTTAGTTTGCATGTATCACGTATATTGTTGCATCCAAGTATTGTTTGTGACCTCTTACAACTTGAGGGTTCCAGGGGCGAAAGTTCTCCCTATATAAGGTTGGGAAGTAAACTAGTTGGTTCTTTGATTTGGCAAAGTAAGTTACTAGAGTGAGAAATTCAACTTGAAAGAAACCAATTATGTTTAGGTAAAATTTTATTTTTGTTATGGTTAATTTTGAGGTATTGTGTTCATTTATTTAATAGATCATATTTCTATCATTGCTTGAGAAATTATTAAGCTATTGTTAGCTGAAATTATTAGAGACTTGTGGGTGTAAATTTGATTCAGGCTAACTTTGGTTGTAATTAGGCACATGACATGGGCTAAAATTTGTAGCTAATTTAGGGATTATTATTATTGGCATCAAGATAATTTGATATGGAGAATTTATGGTTTGATAATTATGAAAAGAGGGCCAATAATGGATATTTAGTAAACTAGTTTCTACCTAACCTTGTAGGCAACCTGGTAGTTTGCATGGCAACCTTGGAAGCAAATAACATGAATAGTAGTGGAACAATATTTTTTATACATGGACTCTAAGGAAAAAGAGCTTGATGCTAAAGTAAAAAAATACTACATCTTATTCCTCCAAATCTATACCTCATCCTACAATGTTGTATGAAATATTTAGTTCAACCAAGATGTTAGATTAGAAGGTATAACGGATTTCATTTCCTTTGTAAATTCTTGCTATGATGTGAAGTTTTTTGACATCCTTATAAATCTCCAATTTAATTAGATTTCATATGTACATAGTTGTAAGGAATTTCTGATTTGTATTTGGAGATGATTTGCTTGCCATATGTTAGGTTTAATGAATGCTTGTGATATGTTTGATTAAATGTGTCAAGCTGATTTTGGGGTAAAAATAGTTCAGGAAATGAATGAATCATTGCTAAGTGATTTTGGTGTCTATGGGAAAATAATTTAGGAATTAAGTAGGTTGTAGCTCTATCTCAAAGTGTTTTAGGTGGGGTTGTCTACAAAGTGTTTACATAAAAGGATGTATGCAATATGTTTGTAAAAACTATTGAATGAGAAATCATGGAAAAATTGGGGGGCATGTTTGAAATATAAATGAAACCTTATAGATGATGAAATTCCTATGGGAGTTGTTGATAAGTGTGGTTCCTTGTTCGATTATAAAGTTGGGTATGGATTTCATGAGTGAATAGAAATGAAATCAAATCTTATAGATTTCAATCTAGTTGAGTTTTAATAAATAGGGTTTTGGGACGGTTTTGTATTGAATCGGCTTAACTTCTGAGGGTATATGTGCCATTTGAGTCTGGAACCCTCATTTTGATTACAAAAAAATACATTTCCGAGCCAAATACATTGATTTGGGAAGTTTCCCAAAATTGCATACACTCCTATAAGGCTTGTTATGTGAATTGATTATGCAATTTTATTTCCAAGCCCTTACTTGTCTTGTGATTTGAGTTTGGTAACTATAGCTTAAATGTTTATAACTGCATAACTTAATTCCTTAATGAGTTGGAATTTTTTTTTGTTCAATGTGGTTCACGGCCGGAGAACTCACATCATACACGTATCCAAGCCAAGGGTCCCACCCGAATGGGCCTCGCCTTGAGAACATTCCATCAGTGCCTAACCCCGAAGGACCCAAAGAATTGAACCCCTGAGTTGGAAAGATTTACACACATACTATTTGAATAAAATCCTCAATGGTTGTGTTTTTTTTCTTATACACACAAAATGTTTGACAAAATGCCTCAATAGTTCTAGCTTTCGTGGCTACAAACTATTTTTCAAATGCCCAATGGCTATAGCTATTTGTAAATGTTTGTAACCAATGTTATATCATGCATACCGAAATAGATTGTGTATCACTTGTGAATTCAAATGGCCATAATGATGAGCATTTTGTGTGTATTATTTCACTTTCTTTCTTATCATTAAAAATCGAATTATGAGTTTGTCAATTAAGTGTTGGTATAAATGTTTCAATGAAGAGACTTTGCCTTTCTAGTTATGGGCTAAGTTATAGCTATGTTTATCTTCAACATTCTTGTTGGATGATTAGCTAGGAGGTTCCATATCAGTGTATCTTTTATTATTCATAGAATCTATATCTATGAACATGATTTCATGCTTATCAATGTAGCAAGTCATAATGGTTTGTAAATGAGTAAAATTGAAAAATTGATGCTTAGAGTGAGCATTGACCAAATGTTTTATGAATAAATTAAGGGATGTTGCAGGTTGTTGGATGATAAATTAGGAATTTTTTTTCCATTAAAAAATGTTACAACTATATGTCAAATGGTTTAGTTGATATAATATGTTTTAAGGATGAGGGTTTATAATAGCGGTGTAAAGTGTTTGACAAAATAATTAAACCAAAAATGTAGGTGTAGTAATGGATCATATGAATGCGTGATTTGATTTAAGTAAATGGTGTTCGGAATGGAGTGAGTCCTCTAACCATAGTAGTATAATTATCTCTAAGTCTTGTATGAATATGGTTTCATATGATGGTTGAGTATAGTCCTTAATGTTAATAGTTAAAAAATGGGTCATACTATTGGACTTCATTTCCGTGTGTTTTGTTCATATGTAAGGTGGGACCTTACATATGTATTCCTATTGGAGTTGTTGATAAGTGTGGTTCCTTGTTCAATTATAAATTTGGGCATGGATTTCATGAGTAAATAGAAACCCAGTCAGATCTTATATATGTCAATCTAGTTGAGTTTTAATAAAGTGGGTTTTAGGACAATTTTGTATCAAATCAACTTAAATTCTAAGGGTAACCATGCCATATGGTCTTGGGACCCCCAGTTTTATTCCAAAAAAACATGTTTTCTTAGACAAATTCATTGATTTGGGTAATTTCCAGAAATTGCATACGCTACTATAAGACTTGTCCTATGAATTGATTATGCAATTTTATTACCAGGCCCTTACTTGTCTTGTGATTTGGGTTTGGTGATTGTAGCTTAAATGTTTGTAAGTGCATGACTTAATTCCTTAATGAGATGGAAATGTTTTCACAATATGTAAACAACAAATTTACCAATTATTACATTGCATAGGGAATTCAAATGCAACATATTGTTCCATATACACCACAACAAAATGGTGTTATTGAGCGAAAGAATCACAAATTAAAAGAAATGGATAATTATATAATCCAAGCTAAGGGATTAATTCTTCAATTTTGGGTCAAATCCATTAATTGTGTCAATTACATAGTCAATCGTACTCCCACCCATGCTATGAAAGATATAACATTAAGGAAAACATGGAAATGGTAACATTAAACTAGTTGTAATCCATTTTCATGTGTTTGGTAGTGAAGCATGGGATCACACTCCAAATGAAAAACACAAAGCAATATATCCTAAGAGTGAGAAGTGCATATTTGATGGATAATCTAAAGATGTAAAATGTTATATACTTCTTCAAACAAGATCCAATTGACATAATTATTAGAAGAGATGTTAAATTTGATGAAAATATCTTGTCCTACAAACCTAATTTGGAATTTGAGCCATTTGTGGCATGCAATCCATATTTGGTGCTTGTGTCAACTTCTACTCCCAACTTCTTTTATAGTATTCCTACTCTAGCTTCTTCTAATGATGATGATAGTGAGGATGAAAATACAATTCTGCATGCTTATCTTCCTCTAGTTGCACTAGCACAACCACTTCCTCAATGGGTCTATACAACATGTGAAGTTTCTAGTGATCTTGCCAGTGATCCTAGAAATCAACGCTGAACACGTTCACAGTTCCAACATGCCTCTTCTCTTTTGGCTCAAGGTTGAGAGAATCGCGATCTAGAAACATTTGTAGAAGCTTCAGGCCATCTAGATTGGGACGCAACCATGGATGAAGAATATATTTCCTTTATGGCGAACGATACTTGGCATCTTGTACCTCTTTCAAAAGGAAGAAAACTTGGCATATGTAACTGGGCATATAGAACTAAGTATGCATCTAATGGAAGTGTTGAAAGACTTAAGGCCCAGGTTAGTTTCCAAAGGATTTTCCCAACTTACATAAATTGCCTACAATGAAACCTTTTCCCCTGTCGCCAAAATGAACTCCATCAGTTGTGTCTTTTCCCTTTTTGATTCACATAAATGGGAGTTCCATCAAATGGATGTCAAGTATGCCTTTATGCATGGGGATTGTAGGAATAAATTTATATGGAACAACATCCTGACTATGTTTAGAATGACTCCAACCTTGTTTGTCGCCTTAAGAAATTTCTCTATGGCCTTAAGCAAGCTCCTCGAGATTGGTATGCAAAAATGGATAGCTTTCTCTTTGACACTAGTTTTTCTAGATTCCATTATGACCTCAATGTCTATACCAAATAAGTAGGAAACCATCTCATCGTTCTTGTTCTTTATGTTGATGAAATTATTCTTACTTGATGTGACCATAACCTTGTAACCCATGTGAAATCCATCCATAAGAAGATATTTGAAATGACGGAATTAGGACATTTGCAATATTTTCTTAGCCTCCAAGTCCTACAAACCAAATAAGGATTTTTTCTTTCTCAAGCTAAGTATGCTTGTGACCTTCTTCATCTCTTTTCACATGGATGATTGTAAACCATCCCCATCACCCTTCTAGTGTGGAGTCAAATTTAGTGCCACTTGCACTACACTTGAAGTAGATGCTACCTTATATCGTCGATTAGTTGGAAGTATTTTCTATTTGACTCATACCCATCCTAATATTTCCTTTGATGTTGCTCTTGTTTTCCATTATATGCAAACGCCCCATGAAAGCTATTGGAAAGAAGGAAAAAAAGGATACTTTTTTATATCCAAGGTACTATTCAGTTTGGGATTCACTACAATTCAAAGGATATTCATTTATTGGTTGGTTTCACTGTTTCAAATTGGGCTAGCAACCCTAATGATCGGAAGCATACTATGGGTTATGTCTTCAATATTGATTCTAGACTTATCACTTTGGCTTGTAAGAAACAACAATATCTTTCTCTTTCTTCAGTAGAGGAAGAGTATCGAGATACAATTAATTCAAGTCAAGAATCCTTGTGGCTTCAACAGATTCTTTCATAGATTGGATTCGAGAAGAAGCATATACTACCCTTTAGTGTGAGAATCAAAGTGCCATCAAGCTCATCAAAGATCCAGTACAACATCAATGCAACAAACAAATTGAGATACAGATGCACTTCATCAAAAAGCTTGTCCAAGATTGTGTTCTCGAAATGCTCTTTTTCCCTACAAATGATCATGTTGCAAACATATTCACAAAGTCTCTTACATGAGCGAAGTTTTCTAAACTTCAATCTATGTTAGGAGTTCAAGAATTTGTCATTAAGGGACGATAGGATCTAATGCCTCCTTCATTCGCATGTTATGCCACCTTTGTAAATCCTTCAATCCTATCCCAAGTTGTTCTTAAGGGGATATGTTAGTACATTAAGACACTTAGGAGTTAGTTAAGATCAAGTTGGTACAATGTGTCTTTAGGTAAAGTGTGTTTCTTTAGTATGAATTAGTATGCATTTGTACTTATGTAATTCGATGGTCACAATATGTTCTAAACATCGAGTGATCTGACAATTAATATTCACCTCAATCTTAATGGCTATTTATATGTAGCTTAACACCTAATTGGTCCATGATCTGTATTTAAAGAGCATGTAGTGTCATTTGCTTAACAATCAATTTTGAGAAGTTCATAAGTCTTTTTTTCCTTTGCACAATATATTTCCTCGGGTAGCTATTTGGCTAGAGTTGTGGATTGTTTCCCTCTTTGAGGGTTTTAACCACGTAAAACATTGATGTGTTGATTTGTGATATATTCATGTGTGTAGTTGTTGAAGATATTCGACCTTCTGGAAATATTATGTGTTACTAGAACAAAGTGGTTAGGATTTTGTACATATTTCCAAAAGAAAAGGAAACATGAGTATAATGTGATCTATAATATTGCCATGAATTTTGTGTGCAAGAAATATTATATTATCCAGTACTTTGAGATCACTATATCTAATTAGTGATAGATTGGCACAATGTTTAAGTTTCAATGAGATCTTCCTTGGTCTCACTATGAATAAAACATGATCCCCAATTTGTAATACACTATGTGCTTTGTTCTTATTTGCATAATTTTCTATCTATTCTAGATTGTGTTTAACTCTTGTTTGATTCTGATAAATTTATCTTCCATTTACTAAATATGTTTTGGCCCAAGGATATCTATATCTATTGAATTGTTCCATTCATTGGAGTGTTGCAATTCATTCCATACAAGGATTCAAATGTATGCATTCCCAAGGATGCATAACTTCGATTATTGTATGCAAACTCCACATGTAGATATGTAGGCGAATATTCATTAAAAAACATATAATATATTATTAAAACATGTAAATTTTATCGATATTATCAATAATCATATTTTATGTAGAAAATAGACAATTTTTAAAGTGAGTAGTAAGTTGGTGCAAGTATTTAAAGAAAAAAAGGCCAAAAAATAAACAATTGGTGGAAAATAACCCTAAAAAATACCATGTTTGAAATTAACTATAAGGACCACTCTAGACATTGTGGAATGGTTAGAGTTTATATAGGACATACCCATTTTTAAAAGACTAAGATACTTTTGATATTCAATAGCATATTTAAAGAGCTTTAGAGGTTTGTCTCCATAACCAAAAGAAGAGATGTGTAGATATGCAAACAAGAAAAGATAATACTAGGCTTGATTGGTGATTTGAAATGAAAAAGTACAAAATGTTCAAAAGCCTTTTCTTGATATTCGAGCGAGGTTAGTCTTATACATGTAGATCTGACACCATGTATAAATTCAACATGGTTACATAGGGTCAAACACCTTAATAGATAACTCACGAAACACATCAAGAACTCTCAAGAGAGAAACATCCATAGATAAAACTCATTTGTATTATGCCTAGAACCTCCTCACTCAATCATCTCAAGGACTCTCGTGAGGCAATGGTAAGAAACCCTCTATATAAGTATTATACATAACTAACTCATTAATGCCACTAACCACCTCATAGATTAGATCCACTAACCATCATGCCTGAAAGCAAGATAAGTTTGACTACACTATCTATAAAGTGAACTATTCACACCAATATTGTCACAACAAACTATATCCATTGACATTTTTTAATCAATTATCTTAATAATTAATTTACTTTAACGAGTTTAATCTCAAAAATATTTTAATTTCCATATCACTATAATGTATTATATCCTTATAACGCTTTTCAGTAACTTCCATAACCACTTATTTTAATAAAGAATTTATACCTTTTAAATTTGTTTTAATTCATATTAAACTTGAAAATCTATATTTATTTATCTTTATTTTTATTAATACATCTATGTTGTTTTAAATTAATCCCAAATCAAATGATATTTGATGGTTTTGAATTGATATTAATGCATCTATGTGGTTTTGAATTAATCCCAAATTAAATGATAAATGATGTTTTTGATGGTTTTGAATTGATAGTAATGCATCTATATAGTTTTGAATTAATCCCAAATTAAATGAAAAATGATGATTTTGAATTGAGATTGGCCAAGTTTAAATGATGGTTTTGTATTGAGATTGACTGCATTAAAGAGGAATACATTGCCTGAGCTGGATGTATGAAGCAAAAATTCCAATTCAATGTATATAAATAAAGTATGAAGTAGCCTAATGTGCTAGCTTGAGTGGTTGAGTGATGTGAGTTGCAAGTAGGAGGTCATGGGGTCAAGTCCCCAGGTTGGATATCTATGTGAATGTCGAGGGCCTCACTTGATGTCCTCATTAGGTTAGTCTCTATAATCAGGGCCAATGGTTTACCTCTTTTACCATCCACAAATCACGAGGAAGTACTCGAAGGTTTTTCCACCAGGTTGTTCCCTAGGGAAAAAAATAAAGTATGAAGTATCACATTATGTCAATACACACTCTTGATATAAAAATCTTATGAAATACACCCTCATGTGTTTATTATCTATTTATTGGTCATTTGAAACCCCTTGGTTGTTGAATTCAAACCATATGTAACGTGTGTAGGTATTTTGTGGGAGGGAAGAGTTAAAGGCATTGATCAGAAGTTAAAAGTCTTAAACTGCTATGGTCCATATAAAGATAGAAGGTTGTTTTGGGATTTTGTGGGGTCCATTATGATTCTCAGAGATCCTAGCCTTATACTTGCTGGAGATCTAAATTTCACCTGGCCTGCTTCTGAAATTTGGGGGAATTGTCCCAGGATGGATCCTTTGTCAGAGTATTTTCAGCTCTTTTTTCATATATCACAATTACAAGATGTTTTACCTTCTAAAATTTGTCCAACCTGGAAAAATGGTAGGGTTGGTGGATTAGGGATTAGTAAAAGACTGGATAGATTTATGATTTAGGTTTAGATCATGGGTTATTAATTCCACAATTTCCGATGAGTCTCTTATTTGCGTGCAACTTGTTGGGGATTCTATGATCCATAAATATCCATATAAATTTTATCATGTGTGGACAACTGAGGAAGATTTATGTTCCTTAGTTAGAACTAAATGGAATTCTATTGAGGTCCTAGAGGAGGTGGGTGCAATGGAAAATTTGACTATCAAGCTTAACTCTTTGAAAATTTTGGTTGTCCTTTAGGAAAAGGAGAAGAAACATAAAGATGCACTAGATCTTAATAATAGAAATAGAGGAAAAAATGGAGAATGATATATGATGCAAATTTGTCAAGCTCTTTTACATGTGATGAAAAGGTGTATTTGATAGAATTGGAGTCTAGGAAAGCAAAATTGCTCAAGTTCAAGGAGGAGACATGTAGATTGAAGAGTAGGGAAATATGGATTTCCCAAGGGGATAATAATATGAAGTTTTTCCATAGATATTCCAACTATCAAAGGAATCTAAACAATATTTGGGACTTGAAGGATGATAATGAGAATTGGGTCTCATCACAAAATAACTTGGAAAAGAAGGTTGTTGAATATTGTTCCAAACATTTCAAGGATCCTAGAGGATATGGCATAGGTTCTCAACTCAAGGTTATTAGACATTATCATGCACTGTTTTCTAAGGAAGAACATATACTAGTTGGGATTGCAGTCACATTGGAGGAAGTTGAAAAAGTATTAAGACAATTTGCAAAAAATAAAAGTCCACGTCCAGATGGCCAGACAGTGGGATTTTTTATTACTTCTTTTATTTGTTGGGGAAATATTTGTTGGAGGTGGTGGAACAATCTCGTACTCAAGGCTGTCTCTGGAGCTCTTAATTCTACTTTTATCACTTTGATCCCAAAATACGATAAGCCTGCATCATTCTCTGATTTTAGACCTATATCACTATGTAACTTGGTCTATAAGATAATACGAAAATTATATCTAACAGAATCAAACCAAAATTGGCTTAGGTTTTATCTAAGGAACAATTTGGGTTCTTGGAAAATAGACAAATATTAGATGCCATTGGGATTACACATGAGTGTCTTCATTCGATTAAGACAAAACAATTGGATGATTTAATCCTTAAGATGGATCTTGTAAAAGCTTATGATAAGGTGAATTAGGTCTTTTTAAGACCGTTACTCCTCCAGATTGGTCTTCCATTGGAAGACACTGATTGGATCATGGCACGTGTCTCCTATGCATGCTTTGTTGTTCTATCTAATGGATCTTCAACAAATTTATTTATATTTTCAAGGCAAGGATTCCCTTTCTCCCCTTTACTCTTATTGTTGATCATTGAAGGACTCAGCAAATTGATTATTGCAGCTAAGAATGAAGGCAGATTGACTGGTATAAAATTTACATATTCTGAATTTATCACCCACTTACATTTTGTGGATGATGTGGTTTTATTTGGTAGAGGTATTGTGGAGGATTGGTTACTTTCTCAGAGATATTGTGTTTATTTTGCAATACTAGTGGTATGGAGGTGAGCTCAAACAAATCTTGCTTTCTTAAAAATGTTGTTTCTAAAGACTCTTTAATATAGATTACTACTCTTTTCCCCTTCATATTTGATGAGGTTGAGAGTGGTTTTAAATACCTATGTTATTATTTAAAACCTAACAACTACAAGATTTCAGATTGGATGTGGTTGGTTAAGAAAGTTGAGAAACGAATTGGGAATTGGTGCTATAGGCTGCTATATTTAGGAGGCAGACTTACTTTTGGTTCATTGTATCTTAGTTGGGATACATGTATACTAGTTTTCTTTAGCAAAGGCGCCTCATTCTATCCTGAAAATCATTAGACAAAAAAAAATAATTTTCTTTGGTTTGGATCTACTAAGGGTGACAAAATGCATTTGGTAAGATGGGATATGATATATTTACCAAAGTCCCGGGTGGGTTGGGATATAAAAAACTTGTACTGGTTCAACTTGTCTTTATGCCTAAAAATCCTTTGGCATGGTATTTTTGGCTTAGGTTTGTGGAGTGATGTACCCAGGGCTAAATATTTTAAAGGTAATACTATGGTACAATGGATTAGAAATCCCATCAAATCCATTATGGGGGTCTCAAACTCTTGGAATGGTTTTGTAAGGGCCTTTCCTTGGTTAAGCAAATGGTTATCTTGGACAATTGGTAATGGATCACAAGTGTTTATTGGAGTGGATCCTTTCATTGGTGGGGAGGAATATTATGTTCTTTCCTCCTCCCTTCGATAATATGTTGCTGAAATTGGTTTTTGTACATTAGATCATATCAAAAGACCAAATTGGTTGAGGTTTTCTAGTTCTTATTGGATGCTTGTTCAGGATCTGGATATTCAAGGACAATGGGAAATGGAATGGAATGCTTGCATATGTTCCCTAAATAGAGTAGGAGTCAAAGTAAATGATGAAGAAGATTCATTGGTATGGACCTAGAACGACTCATATATCCAGGGGAGTGCTAAATATGCATATAATGCTATTTCTCATATGCATTTTGATGGTGAGTCAAAGTGGTGGTTTAGTAAATTGTGAAAATGGAACGTAACTTTAAAACTGAAGTGTTTTTTCTGTCTCTATTTAGATAATGGTATTTTGACTTGGGGAAATCTTGTGAAAAGAGGATGGACTAGTCCAAACATTTGTATTATGTGCAAAATGATAGTGAATATGTCAATCATCTAATGACCCACTATAAATTGTACAAAAATATTTGGCAGGTAATAACAAAATAGTTACAAATTTCTTAGGTTTGGGGTACAAATACTATTAAAGACAATCTTAGATATTGGATGGAAAAAGCACACCATCACAAAGTTTTTCATGTATTTATTTGTTGGGGCATTTGGAGATAGAGAAACTCTACAAACTTTGAAAACAAAATTCCAAATTTTTATATTTGTAGTATGATGATCCTGGGATTGTATAGTGCATTTTATACAAAGGAAAAATATAAGAGGCCCAGACAAATATATGCTCCCACTATTTCTCTTCATACCGTGGTAGGATACTTTAATGGAGCAACACAAATGGGTGAATGTGGACGAGGAATGTTCTTAAAAATCAATGAATACCATAACTTTAAACTTTGGATGAGTTGTGGTTCTGGCACAAATTCTAGAGTTGAATTAATGGCTCTATGGGGACTGCTTCAGTTTGTCTCTATTAATGGTAATGTGTCTTTACATGTCTTCGGCA
Organism: Larix kaempferi; assembly: GCA_027924585.1. Classification (NCBI taxonomy): domain Eukaryota; kingdom Viridiplantae; phylum Streptophyta; class Pinopsida; order Pinales; family Pinaceae; genus Larix; species Larix kaempferi. Next base: position 1,609,288 of record BSBM01000286.1, read on the forward strand.
ATTCAAAAGTAATTTTTAATTGGGAAAATGGTTTATCTCAGTTGCAGGTATTATCCCTAGAGAAGTGGTGTCAGATAATCACCTCACTTTTATCCTCCGTTCTTGAATTATCCATAAGTCATATATACAGAGATTTTAATTATGTTGTTGGTGTGTTTTCTAAAAAATAAATTGGGGGACCTGAAGGAACTCTTCTTTTTAAGAATATGTGCAAGAGACCCTTATTTATGAGGGATCACGTGTCTTTTACTGTTAATTTTATCTGAGAAATTTATGGGATGACTATAATATCTGTTATGTTCCTAATCTTAGGTTGTTCGGTATTAGCTCTATCAGATTGAACCTTGGTGTGGTTTAATAGCTCTGAGTTGTTCTACTTTGTGGACATTTTTAAAGTCAATATGTAGTCTATGTTTGAACAGATTGGTATTTTTTAGTGGATCTTAGTTTTGAACATCTTTGACTCTAAAGATGTGTGGAGATTGTATGGACTCGGTTTTCTTTGATTCTATCGAATACCAAGAAAATGGGTTTTTTTCTATTGAAAAAAAAAGAGACTAAAGGTTGCATGGGTTGTATTACCTTGTTATGTAATGTCCCCAATATTTCACTATGGACCACTCTATTGGACTAGGAAATCCAATGGTCTAAAGTCACTTGGAAAAATTAAAGAAGAATTGTAAAGTGGTGATTTGGGTCATGAGGCACTATGGAAAAACCAAGGTCTAAGGGGAAATTTGATGAAGGATCATGAGGAGGTTGCGTTAGGGATATGGTGGGGCCATAATGACATGTGGGTCACTCCAAAACAAGACAAAAATATCTATAAGGTCACATTTGTGGGTGAGAACCCCAATGTTGGTGATAATCCCAAAGCTAGTGATAATTACGAGGAAGGTGATAATTACGAGGTGGTGAGAATCTCAATGTAACTCCAAAGTGATTAAAAATAGCTAAGGAGGGAGAATTTTGGAATGGAGGGACATTCCAGAGAGTGTAACTCCCACCAAACATGAAGAGAATCTCAAAGTAACTCCCCTCTAGGCCCACATACCAATTAGATGGAGTTGAGGTGTCATAAGGGATTATTCTCTCATAAACTTGAATTTTATTATTATTATCGAGAGAAAACTCTAGAATGAGGTGGAACTAGTCACAAGGAGTCATTCTATCCTAAAAATTATTTTTATTAATATTTTCAAGAGAGAATTCTAGAAGGAGGGAAAATGTAAAAGAAGAATTATAAAACAAGGGTGAGGGCACCTATTTGGGATATTTTGGAAAAAATATTTCTGATATTGGAGAGCTATTGTGGATTTCAATCTTGGGAGATGTGCCCCTTGCATTTGTGACTAGTTTTGGTGGTGAAATATTCCACCATAGCTAGTGTGAGAGGAGAGATCATCCAGATCTCTTCATTTGGGCTTCATTGCAGGTGTTGAGAGAGATCATACATACCTTTCCATTGAGCTTAATTTATTAGAGTATGTTGTGAGTTTCATTGCAGATCTGAAGATTTATCAGTGTTTTAATATTTTAATGTGTTGGTTTTCCAGTGCTCTCGATGTGGTTGGCACACCTGCTCTCATTCAGTGTTGGTTTGTTATTGTTTTCATAGTTGGATGGATCATTTATGGAATAGATCACACCATTTGGGATCTTCAAATCATATTATCAACTCTCTTTCCCATATTTATTGTGTTTGGGATCTTGTTGTGCGGTTGGAGTAGCTCTTCCATGAGAATCGGTGTTGGTGGGCCGAGATAAATCTCCGGGTATCTATATTTATCTACATCTATATACTATGAGACATATTCCATTGAGTTTATAGCATCATTTTCATTTGGAAACACTTTTTATTTTACCAAAAAAGGTTTCTGGATGCCCGAGATATAGTCATTTTATCAAATCGAGGAGTTTCAGCTGAGGAGAGCGCACCTATGCATTTATATCTATGTATTTCTTGGGTTTCGAGCTGCTGCAAGAGCCATCTATTATTGTAATCAGTATTATTACTATTTCCATCCATTCATAATAAATATTTACAATTCCTTTCTCCGTATTGTGTTCAATGTTCAAGTTTTTGGTAGATCTATGTGCAAATCTATTAGTATGGTTATGCAATCTTAATGCAATGTGTATTAAACTTTCATTAAAGGACCCTGAAGGATGTTAGTGAATTATTAGGGTTGATTTGGTAGTTTTTGATCTGATTTGGAATTGTTTGGGACAAATTCGAGTGTGTTAGGAAATGTTTGGGGAGAGTTGGAAACCAAGACCATCACTGTAGTGAATTTTGAGCTAGTTTTCCTAGATCCGAATTGATACTTGTGGGGGTTGTTCATGCTTGTTAAAATATGAAATATAATTCCATTACCATTGTTAAATTGGGCCAAGAAATATTCAAATCTAGTGATGTGAATTGTACTCTACATGCTTCAATTTTGATAATGGAGAGGTTGCTTACAAAGTGTTCGAAGAAAGTCATGAACCGGATTTAATAACCAGCTATCAAAACTTATATCAGATCTGATTTGGGCACGTTACAATGATTTCAAAGTATATTTAATGGGTTGCGCATCATTATCTAGATATTAAATTATAAACACATTCCTCTTTTAATGAACTAGAACATCCCATAAGCCTTCATAAGCCACTACTTGGATTAAGTTGGAGAACAATATTCTCTATATTGAAGAATTTGGAGTTAATGTGCCTAATTTCCACATTGGGTACATTACATGTTATCATTTTCCAACAATAGCCTTGTAATGCATTGATTTCTATGTTACTCTAATATTTATAAAGGAAAAAAAGGCACACCATCTTTCTCAACAATTTTATATAACATAGAAAAAAAACCACCATTAAGATCAATTGTGCTTTGTCTTGAAAAGAAGAGAATTTTTTTTTTTTTGTCTCTAGTAGAATCAATAACTATGTCGAGCTCGTACTCACGTGACATGGGATCAATTATGGTATGTTGCTACTATAACCTCTAGGAATACCCATGCTTCCCCACGCGTGACACACAAGGCTAATCAAAGTTTGAACCAACGATGTTGCAAGGAGTGACTTAACAATGCACCTTATCACCAATTGATCTACACCTCGAGGGTAAGAGAATTTTTATTTAAAATAAAAAGGGAAAAACATGATAGCTTTAATCTCTACAAGATAATTTACTTGATGAAAGGGAAGAGCTTTCATGGTTTTCCTAGGCAAGAATGAGTTAATTTAACCAACATCCTATAGAGCATGTGTTTTTATATCCAAATTTAGTCTTCAAAGGAGAAAAAAAAATAGTTTAAATAGATTGTGCCCCTATATAGAACATAAAAAATTAGTTAGAAAATTTAAACACAATCGAAACACGTTGATCGTGTTTAAACTCAGACACGGTGCAAATCCAGTAGACCAAACACAATGTTGATACACTGTGAAAACATTCATACTCAGAATTTAATACTTATCACCATTTGAATTTAAGGCCCTCAATGACATGGATAAAAACAAAGGGTTGACATAGAAATTAGTATGATGGCATGGAATGTTCATTATATACTGATGTTAACATCTTACCAATGACTACGCAATTGTGTTTATGTGGTAGGTAACATGGCATTACTCAGTGGGTTGATATTATGGAAATATTACCAGCGTGGTTGGTCCATTTAGCAATGTGCATTTCAAGATTACGTGGTAGTATGGTTAATCTTTGTTTGATAGGGCCACATGGTAATCTAGTCAAAGATGGCATGATAAGGGGCCACCCACCATACTTCTACACATCCATTATCTCTTATTTAAGTGGCCTCCTTCCAAAAAATTCAAAGGGCTATGTTTTTCCACGAAGGGATCCACATGAAAGTGAAGTGGGTGGTTAAAGGTAATGACTTCCACAAGAAAGTGTGTGATAACCACTAAAAAAGGGTCATGTGGAGGGTTCAAGTGCAAAGGAGGGTGAGTCCATGTGAAATGGGGTAGCGTCCTCTCCATGGAAATTGATCCCCAATCATGACAACATAGACCATATGCAAGAACCCTTTGTGTCAACATCATTTTTGATGAGAAAGGAGGGAGACCCCAAGCCATGAAGGAGACTAGTGGGAAAATGTAGGACCCCAACTAGGAAAACAAAGCATTTCCCAAAACAACAATACAATTGGGAGATAAGAGATCTACAAACTAAATGATATAGTGCAAAAAATATATCTAAGCCACCAAAAAATCCAAAAAATCACCCCAATATACAATAAGGGCACTTAGAAATCGAAAATATATTTGCAAAAAATAATTTTAACAAAACTTTATAAGTCAAAATTTCATACATTTTCAAATTGGATGGCCACAAACCAATAGAGATAAATCTTCATATCTGAAGTAAACAAAATCCTTTTTCAATAAACAAAAAAGATTAACTTAACTCAAAGGACGCTCTTGATGCAATGGATAGGTTAGAGTTTCTTTAAGACACACCCATTTTTCAAAAACTAATAATTACTTTTGATCTTCAAGAGCACAAATAGGGAGCTTTGGAGATCTAATTCCATAACCAAAAAAAAGAGATCTGAATATCTGCACATAAGAAAAGTTAATACTAAAGTTGATTGTTGATTTGAAATGATAAATGCACAAAATATTCAAAAGTGTCTTCTTGATTTTGGAGAGGGCTAGTCCTTTCCATACTCTAACCATATGTAGAAATTCAATATGGTCACATAAGTTCAAACACCTTAAGTGTTAACTCACAAAACACATCAAGAAAATAACACCATGGCAACATGGCAAAATCTTCAAGAGAGAAATAACCATAGAGAAAAGTCATTTATATTGTGTGCATCCTCCTCACTCAATCGTCTTAAGAACTCTCATGGGGAAATTTTACAAAACTCTATATAAGTATTAGGCGTAACTAACACATTAATGCCTCTAACCACCTCATAGATAAGATCCACTAGCCATCATGATGGAAGACAAGATAAGTTTAGTTACACTATCCACATTAAATGTCCACTACGTTCAAAAGTCATAGTGTAAATATTATATGAATTTGTCTTTTTCTTGCCGCTCAAAATCCAACAAGGACATTTGGATTGATGGAATGTCAATTATCAAATGGTAACAATGCACAATCAATTTTTAATAGGGATATTCAAGGACACTAAATCCACTTTTGCATTAAAAACAACAATTTTATTAAATCCAAAATTGCAATTTTGACCAAGATTGCATAACCTGACCTGGAAAATTATTCAAATTAGTAGAATGTTTAACCTTCTTTAGTTGAAAATAACTAACAATGTATACTATTCATATCAACAATACCACAACAAATTCTATCAATTGACTTTTTATCAAATGTGTTATATCCTCATCACTCTTCTCAATCACTTTCTTATTCACTAGTTATAATAAAGAATGTATATACTTTTTAAAGGAGTAGTCTATTTATTGTACGTTTTCAACTTTACGGTTGGTTTTGGTCGGAATCCGCTAAATTATTTTTTGGTAAAATCTAAATTTTTACTTGTTTAAATTGTGTTTTTGAATCCATAAATAAATTCAACACCCAAATACCCCTTGGCACCCAAATTATGCAATTTCCATAGCTAATATTTATGATTTTGATATTTTTTAAAGATTTCCACTAGGAATACAAACAAAATAAGACGGAAAATATAAAAAAGATTGAAAACATAGAATATTTAAACTGCACCCTTTTTAAATTTACTTTTTGTTGTGTAAAACTTAAAACTTTTATTTTTTTAATTAATACATTTATAGTGATTTTGAATTCAACACAAACTAAATTGTTAAGTTTATATATATATATATTAAATTATTCTTATTCCTCTTCTCAAACTACTTTTAAAAATATTTTTTAATAAACCAACTTATTAAAAAAAATCCTTATATTTTCGACCAAGCAAGGAGAGCTCCATGAAGAGAGATGAATTTTGCTACCCCAGGAATCGACGAGTAGAAATTATACTTTATATTTATTCATAAACATTGGATGGATGATTATCAAGCAACAATGTCAAATTTAATGGATTTAAATAAAGTACAAAGTTTAACATCATTTCCAATGCATTCATTATAGAGACATCAATGCCAAATACACCCATGTATTTATTAACTATTTAAAAATTAAATTTAAACCAAATTTTAAAGAGACCAAAAGCTTACATGGGGGTGTATTACCTTGCTATTATTAAATTTAAACAAAACTTTAAAGAGACCAAAAGCTTACATGGAGTGTGTTACCTTGTTAGTATTCTCTAACAATAGGATTTCAATGGGATGATTTCTATGGTACTCTAATCTTTATAAAGGAAAGAAAAGCACCCTCTATCTTTCTCAAAAGTGCTATATAGCATAGAAAAGAAACCCACCACTAAGATAAATCTTGCTTTTCCTTAAAAAGAGGAGAATTCTTCTTGTGAATACAAACAAGCACAACCTTTCTTTTGTAGAACACTACTCCTTGATGAAGGGGAGCTTTCATGTGGTTGTATGGGGAAGAATGAGTTAATGTAACCAACAATTAGCTCTTTATATTCAAAGAAGTTAGCTGGGAAAGTAACAACACATGGGCTATTAGCTTTATTTTAAGAAGGTCATTGTCACCTTTGATTGGGATGTGACACTCAATTTTAAGAGAAAAGATTACATGTCCAACACCAATCTCTAAGTATAATTTTATGGAAAGATGGACCAACAAACAAACATGTGGATTTTTAAAAGTTGGATAAACAATACAAACATGTGGATTTTTAAAAGTTGGATAAACAATACAAACATGTGGATTTTTAAAAGTTGTTTATGAAGAGGATAAATGTCTCGAGTATTAATAATGGTTTATGAAATTTCAAAATTAAAACTCATTGGTTGCACATGTAACGGTTAGGCTATTTAAAGTTGTTATATTAATGGTTTAATGGGCAATTGAATACATTTTATGGAGAAACATTATATTTATGATGTGTCTCGGAATTAATATATGTTTTTACTGATTTCTATTTTTTAAGTTAAATAAAGGAAGTGAAAATTTGAGTGTACGATATTTGGTTTTTGTATGTATGTTGTAGTGTACTTAATGAGATCCGATTAATTTAAGTTGGTTTGTGTATATATGTTGGTGTGCACTTGGTTTGAGAGCACTGGTTTAGGGTTTCACGGCGATGGCGGAAGGTTTCACGGCGATGGCGGAGAGTTACACGGCGAAGAAGATGGTAAAAACCACTGACCTGGGTTTCAAGAGACTGCGCGGTTAACCCCACAACGTGTTTGTCACGGGATACCTGTGAGGCCCGGGTTTCAAACAGGCCGCGTGTTAAACCACACAACGCTTTCAAGGGATCGTCGACCAACTCTGACGGGTATGATACATACAGGGCCGTTGATTAAGGGAACACAGTTTTAGAACCTGCTGGAATCCGAGAGGTCACACTCCGGCTGAATATCTGTGGGGCTTCATATACACGGTGGGGTGGTGCCGGTGGGGCTTTTCCGGGTCCGGCATGCGATAGGCCTTTCTGTGGTCCTGTTTTTTATCATTGCAATCCATTGTCAGTTGTTTTCGGGGAATCTCACCGATAAAGACTCGTTCTTGGCCCAGGATCCTGGGGGTTTTGTAACCGCATTGCTGCCCTTTTGGGAAACTCCCGGATGGCAACATTTCCTGGCCCGAAAAATGATATGTTGTTAACGGAATCTCAGCTTGAGGAAGCAGGGCTGCTGCAGCCGGATGCTTATTTCAAAAATCAACTGCAGGAGCTGCGGTCGACTAAGCCCATCGGCCGACAGGTGGCGTCTCAAGGGATGGCAAATAAAAGACACCTGGACGTTGGAACGACACTTGGGGATGCCTCGGGGTCAGACCCATCTGTCGGCAACACTCGAGCTCATCCGGGTCGGGGAGGTGGTGGAAAGTTTGGGTCGTCCTCCCGCGCAAATGGAAGGCGCATGGGCAAATACTTTTGCAGGCCTGGGGAAGCTTGGATGACGGTCGGCCGCGATATTGCCATCGAGGAGATAGTTGATTTCAACATGACAGTGCTCGTTGGTAAATTTTCCTACCACGCCATGAACCGGCGGAATGTCGTAAAATGGATAGAGGGGCTATGGAGACCCATTCTTAACTACATACCACAGGTATTTGCAATGCCATGTGGGTGGTATGGTTTTAAATTCCGAGAGGAGGCTCACTGCACACGCATTTTGGAGGGCTTATGGCTCTATGGCTCGGGAAGCTTGATGCTTCAAAAATGGCAGACGGATTTTAGTCCAGAAACGGCCACAGTGCGACTGCGACATCTTTGGGTCCTTCTGCCGGGCCTTCCTCTTGTCTTTTGGAACCGCGGGGCCTTCGAGGCCATTGGCAACCGGCTCGGGAGGTTCTTGCATGTGGAGGAGGCACACCTCAATGGCTTTGATAGAAGGATGGGGCGACTGTTGGTGGAAGTTGATATTTCCATTGGGCTTATTGATGTGCTACACATCAATTGGAGAGGGCGCCAGCTGACACAGATTGTAGACTACTGGGGCATACCATTTCGCTGCTCAAATTGTAAAGCCGTGGGACACCTTTGGCGCCAATGCACGGCTCCGGCATCCTCTGGCCGCAACACGGATGGGGGGGCAATGTGGTCATCAGACGATAGCAGCGACATCGAATTAGATGGTGTGGGTGCCCTCGACGGCTTCTCCAACAGGGTGCTCAACCCGATTGCTCCAGACTCGTCAATTATCCGTAAGTTGGAATTACAGGACCCTATGTTTTATCAGTCATTAAATGATTTGGATATATCTTTTATAAATTCTTTAGATTTGAACAATGGGAACAATGGCAATTATATGAGTCGTATCCATTACATAGAATCCAACTCATCTGGGTCGGGTCAGACATCAAATGAGACCTCAGAAAATGACGACCCGGAGTCTGAGACCGAGCTTTTGATCAAGTTAAACAACCTGAATCCGGAGAACAACTTACCAAACAGTCTGACTCCGGTTCCCACCAACCCTTCGGTCTCCCCGGACAAAAATGCCCTTATAGTCCCTACTCGGGATGAGGTGAAACTCTGTGATGACTCGGGCAACTGTGCTACAATAATCCCTGATGCCAATGTATTGGGGTTTTCGGCGTCCGGTGGTTTGTTGTCGGAGTCGTTGCCGGTAACGAATTGTGACAATGAGGATAACAATCTGCCTGTCGGGATGGGTGGGAGACAGCCAATCATACCATCATACTCAGACATGGTTAAAAAAACGGCCATACCTACATATTTCAAGAATCGTGTGGTGGATAATAATGAGTTTTCTGTTGGTGCGGTGAGAGAACCTTCTGTTTTGGCGACCCCCGTTTCAGATGGGGTAGAGGCAAACAATGAAACATCGGCAATTGGTATGCGGGAATCCAAAGATTTGGAGCCTCCTGTTGCTGAGGGGGGAGTACATAACTTGGAATCTACAACCCTGGCCGAAACTTCTGGAGACGTAATCACACATAAAGGGGCACATAGGGGTGGACTCGCCCAGGAACTCTCACCTTTGAAAACAAGAAGTGCCAGAAAAAACAAAAAGGTCATGCTGGAGGGGATGGAGAATGACCTGAACACGTTGCACACCCCCAAAACTTCTGACTCCCGGGCTCTTAGAGGAATGAAAGCCCTTGCGAGGGTTAGAAAATGATCTTCCTCTCTTTAAATATTAGAGGGGTGGGGGGCCTACCCAAACAACTGGCCCTCAAACGTGTGCTTGAAATTGTCAAACCTGATGTGATACTGCTACAGGAAACGATGGTTAGTGGTGAAAAAGCCCGTATTTTCTTGAACAAAGTAAAGCCGAGTTGGATGTGCTGCTCAGTGGACGCAGCTGGACTCTCTGGTGGTCTTTTAGCGGCTTGGAATCCACTTGTTTTGAAGTTAATTCCTTCTCATGTCTCACTAGTCATTCTGCTTTCTGGGAACATAAGGGGGCTCGAGAAAAACATTAACATTATTAACTGTTATGGCCCGTATTGTGACAGGGAGACCTTCTGGAACCTGGCTAGAACGGAAAACCTATTAAACCTTGAAAATTTGATAATTGCTGGTGACTTAAATTTTACCTGGGCCGACGGGGAGATATGGGGGGGTCTGGCAAGGAGGGACCCTCTGGGACCTTTTTTCACAAACCTTTTCAAGGATTTTTCCTTGGTTGATGTGGCTCCTAGGCCGCTGGCACCAACATGGACTAATGGTAGAACAGGGGACCAGCTGATCCAGAAGCGTATAGACCGATTTCTAATATCGGATACGTTACTATCAAGCCTTCAGAATTATAGATCTTGGATGCATCAAATAAAAATCAGTGATCATCTCCCTATTGTTCTACAAATTGATGATGACCCCTGGCACAAAGCCTTCCCCTTCAAATTTAATTCTACGTGGCTTTCTGAGGAAGAATACTGTTCGGGTGTGAGAAATATGTGGATGCAAACAGATGTATCAGGGGAAAGATCGGCCATGGATAAGATGGCGGTGAAACTCAAGGTTTTAAAAGATTTCACAATAAAGTGGGAAAGGAACAAAAAAGCTATGATGGGAAAGGAACTATCACAGATTGAACAAGAAGTGGAATACCTGATGAACCGTGGAGTTGATTTTGAACTAAATAAAAGTGAGCTCACCAAACTCTCTACTTTGGAAAATCAGAAAATGAAAATTCTTCTGATGCAAGAAGAAGCTTGGCGATTAAAAAGCAGAGCAACCTGGCTCAAGGCGGGAGACCTGAATACAAAATTTTTTCATCAGTTCGCTGACTCCCGTCGAATGCAAAACTCAATCTGGGATTTGAATGACCATATGGGTCGGAGGATCTGGGGGGAGGAGAACCTGATGAATGAAGCTTCTTTTCATTTCCAGGAGTATTACCGTGATCCAAAAAATACTAATCTGGCTGAACAATTCAAACTAATCAAGGAATACCCTCGTATGTTCAATGAGGAAGAGGGTGACAATATTTACCTGGATGTCACCCTGGAAGAAGTGGAGAAAACTTTGAGGAGGATTGCAAAAGACAAATCTCCGGGTCCGGATGGATGGACGGTGGAGATCTTCATTCACAATTTTGATATCATGGGCGAGGATCTTCGAATGGTAGTGGAAGAATCCAGGAAGCTTGGCATGGTCTCGGGTGCAATAAACTCTACATACTTGGCCCTCATACCTAAGACTTCCCATCCGAACAGTTATGATGACTTTAGACCAATTGCGCTATGCAATCTGGTATATAAGATTATTGCCAAAATTATTGCTGAAAGAATCAAACCGGTGCTATCTAGGCACATATCTAAGGAACAGTATGGCTTCCTTACTGGGAGACAGATCCATGACGTCGTGGGGGTGACACAGGAAATTTTCCACACTATCAAACAGAGACGGATGGATGCTCTTGTTTTACAATTGGACCTGGTGAAAGCATATGATAAGGTGGACTGGAATTTCCTGAGACTTATCCTTATCCAGATTGGCCTTCCATGGAAAGTTATGAAATGGATTATGGCATGTATTAACTCTGTCAACTATGTAATCCTTATCAATGGCATTCCTACTGAATACTTCAAGGCATCTCGGGGCCTCCGACAAGGATGCCCACTTTCTCCTCTACTGTTCCTCCTGGTCATTGAGGGGCTAAGTCTGTCCATCATTAAAGCTCGCCTGGAAGGTAGGATTGTTGGCATTAAAGTAACCAGGGATATATCTGTCACTCACTCCTTGTTTGTGGACGACGTATTGCTATTTGGCATGGGAATTCTGGTCGAATGGGTGACATATAAACAGATTCTTGATTTGTTCTGCAGGGTAACAGGCATGGTCATCAGCTATTTAAAATCTTTCTTCCTGAAACACTCCCTGGCTGAGGACGTACAGCGGTCGATAGGCAATTTTCTGCCACTTAAATTCAAAGATATCAAGGCTGGTACTAAATATTTGGGTTTTTTCATCAAACCTACAAATTACTTGATCAATGATTGGTCCTGGCTCATTAAAATATTTGAATTGAGGCTTGGACACTGGAGCTATCGGTGTCTTTCTTTGGGTGGCAGGCTTACCCTGGTTAAAGCTGTTTTGCAGAATTTAGGCGTTTATTGGTTCTCCCTATGCAAAATCCCTCGAACCATTCTGAATCTTATAAGAAGAAAGATTTTTAGTTTCCTTTGGTCGGGTGGAGGAAACCTGGAAAAAATGCATCTAATGAAATGGAAGGCATTGGCTCGTCCCTGGCATCTGGGTGGCTGGAACATAAAGGATATTGAAATGTTTGTTATGGCCCTCCATGCAAAAAGCCTCTGGCGTGTTCTCTTTGATCAATCGACCTGGGGAAGGGTTATTCGTGCTAAGTATCTGCGTAATATTTCGGTCTCAAGATGGTTTCGGTGTAATCGCCCTGCAACAGTGGGCGTCTCAAACATCTGGAACGGATTGCTGGGTGCTTACAGAGTGGTTATGCACTGGATTGCGTGGTTGCCTGGAAATGGGCATGATATTAAACTGGGTCTTGATCCTTTCATAGGGGGGCCATTGAGGCACTCTCTCTCGACGGATCTCCGAACTTTCCTCTTTACTAATGGTTATTACACCTTAGCACATGCTGCTGGTTGGAGTGTAGACGGTCGCCCTCGATGGATATCGGCTACCCAGCTGGGCCTTGTGGGTTCTTTGAGGCTCGAATGGGAGGAATATATTAAGTCTTTGTATCAGTCCAATCTGCGGCTCTCTGATGGCGCAGACAGGCTTGTATGGTCATGGGATGTGGCTGGTGGCAGGGTCTCTGCGGCAATGGCTTATGATGCTTTATTTGCAGAATCACAGATCCTGGTAAGCTGGTGGGATAAAACAATTTGGAAAATGGTATTGCCTCTCAAGATTAAATGTTTCATTTGGCTTACGCTCCATAACCGGATACTTACATGGGACAACCTTTGCCGGCAAGGTTTTTGTGGCCCGGGATGGTGTATCTTATGCTGCTCTGAGGGGGAGACGGTTGATCATCTTTTCTCCTCTTGTCCTTTTATAAAAGAGCTCTGGTCTTTTATTGCGAACATTTCTGGCATTTCATTTCTTTGGAACTATTGCTCCCTCAGTGACTGTCTTGCCGATTGGGCCCAGCATGATTGCGGTTTTAGGGAGCTTCCTTATTTTATGATATGGGAGGTATGGAAGGCTCGGAACCTACATATTTTTGAGGACCATGCCCCTTTCTTAGCAGGGATTGGCTTTAAAACTATTGCAGCACATCAAGAATTTCTCTCTATCCATGGTCGGGCCCGGGTTCGTGATAAACTGGACAGACATCGTCGTTCTGCCCCTCCGGTTCTGACATACCCGTGTGGATTCTTTGATGGTGCTGCTGTTAGTGTTGATGGGAGGGGAGGTGCTGGGGCTGTTATACACCTTTCAAATTCTATCTCCATCCACCTTTTGCTTAATCTGGGCGGTGGATCCAATACCAGAAGCGAGCTATGTGCTCTTTGGTTACTACTCTTCTGGGCCCATCGGCGGAATATTTCCCAACTTATGGTTTTTGGCGACTCCCTTTCCATCATCTCCTGGGTGAATGGCAAATCCTCCTTAAATATTTTGCTACTCAAACACTGGATGGATGCGGTTCAGATATTATTGAAGGATTTTCTTCACATTCACTTCGACCATGTGTACCGGGAGGCTAACGAGGTGGCGGACATGCTCTCTAAAAAGGCACTTTCCTCGGCACTTGGGGTCATTATGTGGCAGGATTGGCGGGATGACTCTCTATTTGCTCAGGGCTCTCATCACCTTCATTGGTCTTGATTTTATTAGCTCATTACTTTATGTTGTTATTTGATGCTGCTGCTTTGTTTTCCTTTTTTGAGATGTTATACTTATGTTCCTTGTTAGTTTCTATGTGCAGATATCACATAGGGGCTGCTTCCAACTCCTTGTTGGACCTTTTGTATACTCCTATGTGCGGCTATATAGTTTGGGCTTTTTATTCATATTTAGTTCCTTAGCATTCTGGACTTTTTTCTTTTTGGTATGACAGCTTTGGCTGTTGGTTACTTTTGAGAACATTGTTTTTTGATGGGACTCTTGGCTGGCACTTGGGGGCCGATGAACCTGTTTCTCCTACGGGAGGGGTTCTCGTTTTTATGTATGAGCATATGGTACTTTTTATGGTTTTCCATGTGGCTGTTGGCACTGTGGCCAGATGCTTTCTATTGACACATGTACTGCTCGGCAGTGATGAGATGTTATGGTTTTATTCTGACAGTTGGCAACATTTACTATTTCGTATATTAATAGTAAGTTATATTTTTCAGTGAAAAAAAAATGTTGGTGTGCACTTGAGAAGTGTTGTGTTTTGACTTCTTGTTTTTAAGGTATTTAATATATTTTTAATCATTTCATGATCTTTATTGTATTAATTCATGTATATCTGTCTTTGTTTTAATTCATAAAATATATTTATTCTTCTTTCATAGTATATTGGAAATGTGTTTTTCTTTAAAATGTTTTTAAATTATTGATCATTTTTTATCTACCAATTATGTTCTTAAAAACCTTATCTATAAAGCAATAAATGTAACCATGACCTTGATATTGCTCAAGTGGTCATGGATATGAATTACTTTCTCATGTCTTAGAGTCATACTTCACCTTCTTGTTTGAACTTCATTTCATCATTAAAAGTGGGTGGTTTTACTTTGCAAAATTATCCCCGTGGGTTATTTTGACAATCCCTCTTTCTTCGATGACTACTCGTAGAATAAACTTTGTTCTTATATGTGACTCACTGGGAAAATATTTTGATGAAGACGATCGATTTGTCAGCACATGACACCCTTCTTAACACCTAGGATCCTCTCCAAGAATCCCTCTCCAAGTTATATCATCTCCCATCAACATTATAAACAATGCATTTGTTGTCTTCGTCTTTGTATTTGTGTCAATATTTGGTGCACTAGGGGCTTTATTGTCTATGTTCTTCGACATAATTAACCTTTTATTATTTGCTTAACATCATCTAACTACAACCTTTGTGCTATTCATGTTTTGTACAATGTTTTGAGGCTCCTCTTGATCTCTAGAATTCAAATTTGTACTTGTGGCATTTTCTTTCTTTATAGTCAAAGAGGCCATCTTAGTTGTCCATGTTAACAACTTTCTTGGGATTCTTTCATCAATTGCAACCCTTAAAATTTCATCCTTGTCCCCTTCAATTGATTTTGATTGCCCCTTATCATATATCAATTCGGTCACTAATTGTCTCTAATTTTACACTAGATATATATATAAATATATATATATATATATATATATGTGTCCACAAAAGCATTTTTTTATAAATTTTTATGGGCATTCCTCTGCCCATAAAATCTGAGTTTGTTATCTCTTTAATTTATGGCAAGGAACAAATCTTCTTCATTTTTTTGTCCTCTGTCCTTAGAGAACTATGACCCTCCAAGAACACTCAAGGATCAAAAGGGTAAGGGCATCCTTGAAGTGTCCATGTGATGTTGAAGGGAAAGGAGAGAGTCAGAAGGCACAAACGGAAGCACTTCAATTGGGATCAAGAGGTAAAACCTTGAAGCTGATTAGTTTTGTTACCATGTCCTAGCCAATTTTTTGTTGCTTTCTTATGTTAATCGACTACTAGGTCATTGGATTCTTTCGCTTGGAAATTTCTATGAATCTACATTCATTTCAAAATTATGATGCATTTTGACATGTCCCCTTCCAAGATAACTTGTCCCACATGATGGCCATCAAGTGCTCTAGGCAACCCCATTTCCTCTCTCAACAAATTCTATCAAAATTATGAGGAATTTCTAATTATTTCCTTAATGGCTAGCTTATTCTTTTGATTGTCAAGTGTTTTGGGTACCCCCATTTCATCACACAACAATTTTATTCAATTGGTGCAATTCTATCTACCGTCCCAAATAGTTGACTTTGATAATTGTCAAGTGTTTTAGGCATCCCCTTTTTATCTCAAAATAAACTTTATTTGCTAGCACATATCTATTCACTAACCTAACAATTAATTTACTTTTTAAAGTTCACTCAAAACCTTTCATCAAGGATTTTTATCCATCACTGTATATATTCCATCCCAATGACTCTTCTTAATGAATGTATCAAGTTCTTATAACTCTTTTTGTTAACAATTTTCTACCCTTTGACATTGTTTTAACATCTTGTAATAACTTATTGACAAATCAAGTGTATCCCCATGTTTCTTCACCCTTTTGAGTTTAGTTAAACTCATATAATTGTTTCATGGTTTCCTCTCTTGATTTTTATTTTGATTGATGCATGTGGTTTAATCCCACCCATCATCATTTCAACCTTGGTATAGTTATTTCTTTCCTCAAAAAATTGTAGAGGTTCTTTTGTTTTAAGGATTAAGGAGGTTCTTATGCAAGACAAGGTCTCCCTATGGCGTTCCTTACTTCAAGCTCGTCACATCTCCGTCTATAATCCCTCAAATTGAGAAAATATCTACAATGATGAGCTTTGCATGGTATCCATATCATGGCATATACTATGTTCTATTTGTTTCTTTGGTGACAAGTACCCAAGTTTTTACTTCATCGGTATTGGTTCACAAAAACAACACAAAGTATTTTTGGCATTGCAAAGCACCTTTTAGTTTAATTGACATAGGATTTAAAGGAGTGGTCTTGTGGAAAAGAACCTATGAAAAGATGGCCTCTCCTCATAGCCATTCCAATAGATGCACCCACTGTGAATATTCAAAAATGAGAAAGGAAATCTGCAAATGTGAAAGGCATTGTGATCATTGTCGAGAATATAGCAATGGCCATGAGAAGATGGGAAGCATGGCGAAAAGATTGGAAGCTAAATAATGCAAGAGAATAAAAACAAGGAGACAATTAATTCTAACAAAAGCAAAACTAGAAAAACACAAGGGAAAATTGTTTTATTATAAGTAGGAGAAGAATGTCAAAAGGATAATCTTGAAGAGAACGCTCCAAAAGTTAAAGCACTAAAAGACAAAGTCCTCCATCCAATGTTGGAACAAAGGTTGTAGTTTGAAGAAATCATAAACTATGTCTCATGAGGCTTCAATGGGCTCACCTCGATTGGGTACTATAGAAGAGGAGATTGTGGAGTATAAGCTAAAGAAAAATAGAATACAATGTTAGGATAATTAATACTCCATCCTTGTCCTACGTAGCATTATTTACCTTTTCCTAGTAGTTGATGATGTTATTTTCCCCCTAGTGGTGTGCAGATGTCATCTAAAACCCATTAGCCACTTAATGATCCCTGCATGCATGATTTTAGGCCCACTAGAGTCAGTTCCCTACATTTTAGGAGCTAACTCTATGTTCTAGTTTAGTCCACCTAAGTACCTGAACTCTACTAGGGGTTTTAGCTCTGATCACCACTGATTGTGATCTAATGCGCCCTTTTTCACTTACTTTGCATGTAGAAATCACTAATGTTCCCTCCTTGGTCAATTAAATGACAGTAGCTTCAATTAACTAAGTTTTGGTTGAGTTGAGTTGAGTTTGGGACTTCCGGAGCACTTTAGTGGTGACAATTCATATGTTAGACTGACATGGATTCGAATTATCCTAGGATAATCGAATTCTCTCCATTGTAACATATTTGTTGACTATACTTATTAATGGATCATAACACACATTTATGTTTCCATCCGAGTTCCAATGCATGATTAATTTTACTGTTCTTTTCACTCCAATTTTCACTGTAATTCATCTTTTCTGCTCATTCTTTTCACAATGAGGTATTCTCATCTCTATGATCTGTTGTGTTCTAGAATTTCACACGGTACCAGAGCTCAGAGAGTGTAGGTTGATCAACTGCTTTTAGTAGTGCACTAGAAGCCTTTGGATTTACACAGCAAATCCCGGTGCCATTGCATTGAATTCATTGAAGAAATCCTCTAAGGTCTAACTAGGTGTGAAGGATCCGGATAAAAGTTCTTATTGTCCTAAAGCAGTGCTTAGTAGTAGTTTATCTCCAAAATTGAGAGTTTTTTGCAAGATTTTGAAGGTTTTTCAGTGCAGCAGTAGCAACAGTTTCAATTTGTATTCGCTCCAATAGTTTCACATGGAGAATTCGAATGTTCCTTTGTCTCCAAGGATCCTAGCACCCTTCAATTATCTTGATTTGAGGGCTGATATGCAGATGGTGTTGCACAACAAGAGTATGCAAAGGGTCACAATGGGCAAGGAAGTCGAACCTCAGGCAGTTTTTTAGAAGGCCAAGTACCTGAACATATTAGATGAAGCGTTTGGTTTCATGTATATTCATATTTCTAGAAATTTGCTCTTCCACCTTGATGGATTGAAGACTCCAAGAGAGGTTTGGTTGAAGCTTGAGACTCTCTTCTGCAAGCAAGATGAGCTCAGAGGCCAAATTCTGGAGAATGAATAAATTGCTCTTCAACCCAGCAGTTTCGAAACCATACATCAGTTCTTTTCTAAATTCAAATCCTTCGTTATGTAGTGAAAACAATGTGGCATTGAGAAGAAGGATGAATAGCTGGTTCTATCCATCCTAAGCAAGTTTGGTCCAAAATTTTAAATATTTGTTTATACTTTCCATTCAGAGAGATTGTCAATTCCCAATTGTAAAATTCCTTCTTTAGATGCATTCACTGAATCTTCTCTCATCCAAGAACAAGACAAACTAATTCAAATGGGCGCCCTATAGGCCTACAAAAAACAAGCTCTTATGGTTGGGGAGTCAAAAAGTGTGAATGCTAAAGGGAAACAAAAAGGAACGGACAAGAAGCAAGTTGAATCCAAACCATATGAGAAGCCTAACCCATCAGAAGGAGCCACCAGCTCCAAAAAGGATAAGCAAAAGGGGTTTGAGAAGACCAAGTGTTCCTATTGCAAGAAAGGAAACCATCCAGAGAGATCTTGCATGAAGAAGAATATAGATCAAATGACCAAACTTCTTGAACAACACAACATTGCCCTCCCAAAAAGTGCAAGGGAGACTGATTCTGGAAGTGAGACAGATGATCATGAGAGATGCCATGCACTGAATGATGGATTGATTACAATCACAAGCCTTCCTTATAGATTATGGAGCCTCCAACCACATAGTTGCCTCCAAATAATCATTTTCTTCTCTAGATCCCAATGATGGTCCTAGTATTCACATGGGAGATAATTCAAAGATCTCTGTTGAAGGGAAAGGCACAATACAATTGGAGCATGGAAAGTTCAAAAAAATTATGTATGTGCCTTCCTTGACAACAAACTTGTTATCTGTTTATTAGATGACACACACAGGTTCATCAAAGAAAATTATTTTTGGACCTGACACAGTTGAGATTGCAGAAATCTCATCTGGGAAGCTAATAGCGAAAAGTGTTGCAAACCATGCCTCCAAGGCATATGAATTATCTCACTTTTTCCATACTCTCTGCCTACTCCATTTACATCTGATGAAGATCAAAATGATGTCTCTTCTGATGATCCAGTTTCAGATTCTGAAGATGAGGACCAAGATCTTGATGTTGAGTATGAAGTTCAAGCAGATCCAGATCCAACATCTACTCCCAATCCATGGCCAAGGCCAATATGGGCTCACAAAGTCCTTGAAGCTGTTGGGAACATAGTTGGGGATCCATGTGACCATAGAATAACTAAATCTCAGTGTCAAGATGCAAACCTTGCACTATGTCATACTGAGATCCACTTGTCTCAGAGAGGTGCTACATGATGGTGGGGTCTAATACACAATCCTTCTAAGAGACTTGCGATGATGGATCTACAACCAAGTGCAAATCTCGGTTGGTTGACAAATGGTACTCAAAGGTTCATGGTTTGGACTACAATGAGTCATTCACCCCAGTAGCAAGAATAGATTATGAAAGACTTGTTTTGGCAAATGCAACTTCGAAACAATGGGAAGTACATCAAAGGAGCAGATCCAAATCCAACACCTGCATTACTATCCTACATAGGAGCAGATTGCCTACATTTTTACAAATTCTTTCACTCATAAGATATTTTCCTTCTCTGCTTGGTGTAAAGGCTGTTTGAGTTTCTTGTCGTTCATTTTGTAGGGGGGGTATTTTTCCCATGAGGTTTTCCCCATTTCCTTAGTTTCATGAACAGTTCTTTTTTATCATTTATTTGATTGTGTAGGTGACCTTTGGTCTCAGTAACCAGGGCCCAGGATGTCCAAGTTTTGATTAAGGAGGAGTGTTAGGATAATTCATACTCCATCATTATCCTACTTAGCATTATTTACCTTTTCCTAGTAGTTTATGATGTTATTTGCCCCCTAGTGGTGTGCATATGTCATCTAGGACCCATTAGCCACCTAATGTGCCCCGCATGCATGATTTTATTCCCACTGGAGTCAGTTCCTTACATTTTAGGAGCTAACTCTGTGTTCTAGTTCAATTCACTTGAGTCCCTGAACTCTACTGGGGTTTTTAGCTCAGATAACCACTGATTGTGATCCAATGCGCTCTTTTTCACCTACTTTGCATGCATAACTCACTAATGCGCCCTACTTGGTCAGTTGACTGACAGTAGCTTCAGTTAACTAAGTTTTGGTTGAGTTGAGTTGAGTTTGGGACTTCCGGAGTACTCCAGTGGTGACAATTCCTATTCTAGACTGACATGGATTTGAATCTCGTAGGATAATCAAATTCTCCTGGGGTAATCAAATTCTCTCCATTGTAACATATCTGTTGACTATACTGATTAATGGATCATAACACACATTTCTGCTTCCATCTGAGTTCCAATGCATGATTAATTTTAGTTTTATTTGTGGCAGGATAAGAATGTTTAAATAGAAAACTTGAAGAAAGCTACATAAGAGTGCTACAAGACAAAGTCCCCAATTTGGAGTTGGGGCAAAGGTTAAGATTCAAGGAGCTTAAGAGTTCTATCTATGAGAAGGGCTTGTCTAAATTTATTTATTATTATTTCTATTATAAATTTGTTTTATTACCCGGTTAATATGTTATTTAAATTTGTTTTATGATAAGATCACGTTTTGTTTTTCATACTAATAAGATCATGTTTTATAAATTTGTTTTATTTAGATTAATATGTTTTGTAAATTTATTAGTCCCTGCCAAGGCAGGGATTATAGCAATCAGTTTGCATTTAATTTTTAATTTGTTTACAAATTTTTAATCTAAATTTTTATATAGTTATCCAATGTTCTATAAATTTTAATTATTAAATTGATTTTTTAAACAAATAAAATTACAATTTAAATTTTTAATATTGCATTATTTATATTTTTTATTGGTTTATAACATATTTTCTATTTTTTTATTGGTTTTAAGATCTGATGTGACAAAATTGCCCTGCTTAGATGTGACTTATATTAAATTAAAAATTAAATAAAAAACAAAATTTTAAAAAATTAAATATATTGCAAGTTTCATTTCCACGTTTCAGTCCAATTCGCAGGCATGAAATAAGTCAGGCACGCTTTGACAAGCGCGTCTCTCTAGGCATCAATACAGACCTGGTGGATAATGATGGTAGGATGGCTATCACATAACAACATTTTCAAGGCGTACCGTAGGTTGTCAGGACCGTCAGAGCATTAAAAACCTATGGGCCGTGGCCGTGTCATCTAAATCCTGGGAGATCAGAATTTAATTTGCACGGTATATGTTTTATTGTTTACCCAGTTTACCCATTACCAAAATGACAGCGTATTTTAGAACGTAGACTAATACTTTCATTTATATAATGGAAGTGGTACTAATACGACGTATTTTTTTATTTATGGGTGAAAAAATGAAGATGGGTGTCTATTTGGGGGGGTCTCGTGAGAAAATAATTCTGGTTTTTTCATGTTTTTCAACTTCGGGCGAACAAAAGTGATATTTTTGTTTAAAATTTCACTTTGCCGTAAAAAGAAAACTTTTGTAGAATTATGTTAGCTTTCTACTCATAATTTTTTCAATTTTTTTTATTAAGATTTGATATGTCGATTTCGCAAATGTTTGACAGTGTGTTCTTATAAAATGAAAAGACTACAAAAGAGTTATGATTTGTTGCACCACTAAAATCGTTGTTAGACTTGTGTTTTGCAAAAACTGAAAATGCTACGACAATCTACACACAATATACTAGTGCCTGACTATAAGTTTGCATCCAATGGACCTCTATACTAATTATTATATTTTTTTAAAGTCGATCAATGGGGAAACTCAGTCGATTTTCAACAACCTTTTTGTTGCACCACTTTTCTCTCAATCCGCTATAAAATCAAAAAATCTACGAACACCTTTTTGAAGTAGACACGTCAATGAAGAGTCCCACATTTTCTTCGATTTTTTTGGTGTTGTATTTTCAAAGTTATGGATTTTTCTTTTCGCTGTTTTTTTAAAGAGCTGAATCATAACTCGACACATGTTACGAAGATAAAACTTAAAAAATATCAGTTATTATCTATATACAACAAAATTTATACCCTCGTAAAGTAGATTCAATGATGAATCTACTGGTATGAAGTCCGACATTCGTTTTGTTGTGTAAGAGGTGGTTTTCTCCTTCCGAAAATGGAGAAACCTGAAAATTTTGCAGAGATCTGAATCTTTCATGTTTCAGAGATTATTCGGCCGAAATAATTATTCGGCCGAATAATTATTCGGCCGAAATAATTATTCGACCGAATAACTGTTTTCCGTAACGGCGCCGTAACTTATGGCGAAGGTTATTCGGACGAATAACTAAACGGAAAAAAATACGTCGGCCGGAAAAAAAAAAAAAAAAAACAAATATATTTTTTATACTCATATAAATAAACGTAAAGTTAATTCATTATTTTCGCATATTTGAACTTCGCATTTTTTTGTCAAACTAATTTCGGAAGGAGGAGATAATTTTTGCAAAATGAGCTTTTTACAAGGTATGTTTCTTCTTCTTCTTTACAAAAGGCACATTGAAGGAGTTTTTTTTTTCTAAGGCATATTTGCAAGGAGTTTTTCCAAAATATCTCTTTTCTTATTGCATTTTTACAAAGAAGACATTTTTTGCAAAATGAGGTTTTTACAAGGTATGTTTCTTCTTCTTTTTTACAAAAGGCCATTGAAGGAGTTTTTTTTTCTAAGGCATATTTGCAAGGAGTTTTTCCAAAATATCTCTTTTCTTATTGCATTTTTACAAAGAAGACATTTTTTGCAAAAGGAGGTTTTTACAAAGTATGTTTCTTCTTTTTTCCAAAGGCACATTGAAGGTGATTTTTTTCTAAGGCATATTTGCAAGAAGTTTTTTCCAAATATTTATTTTCTTATTGTATATTTGCAAAGAAGACATTTTTTTGAAAAAAAGATTTTTACAAAGTATGTTTCTTCTTCTTCTTTCCAAAAGACACATTGAAAGTGTTTTTTTTAAGGGATATTTGCAAGGAGTTTTTTCAAAATATTTCTTTTCTTAGACATGTTTGCAAGGAGGTTCTTTGCAAGGATGTTTTTTTTTCAAAGTAGCTTTGCACTTTTTATTTAATTGAAAGAGGTTTTTTCAAATAGTTGTTTTGCTAAGGTATTTTGCAAATGATTTTTTTCCAAAGTAGTTTTGCACTTCTTATTTATTTGAAAGGAGTTTTTTCAAATAGTTATCTTGCTAAAGTATTTTGCAAAGGATTTTTTGCAAGGTAATTTTGTACTTCTTATTTCTTTGAAATGGGTTTTTTTTCAAAGAGTTATTTCTTTACAATGATTTTTTCCCAGATATATTTATAAATAAGTTTTTATTCAAAGTACTTTTTTCTAGTGGTTTTTTTCGTATATATTTTTTCAAAAAAATATTTTTGCAATGAATTTTACAACAAAGATTTATTTACAAGGTGTTTTATTTTCTTCCTTGGCACAAGGTGTTTTTATTATTTTCCAAAGAAGATTTTTGTTCAGAGAGTTTTTTCAAAGGAAAGTTAATTCCAAAGAAATCTTCTTCAAAAGACTCTTACAAAATTTTTAAAAGGTAAAGTAAATTTCAGTTCATGTTTTTATAAATTCCGTAAATGTTTTTAAATCTTAATTTATTTATTTTTACTATAAAGTAACATGATTCTTTAATTTATCGTCTATAGATTAAACAACCATGGGCAATAAGAGAAAACGTCAAAGAAAAGCTGATCATAAACATGATGATGATGATAATAGAGAGAAACAAAAACTCAGATATATTGCCAAAAAACAAAGGGTTGCCGAAACGGAAGAGAGAACTATTGAAGATATAAATACAGATTTACATGATAATGTTGAAGAAATGGAAATTGAAAATAGAGTACAAGAAGAACAAATTGAAGTTGAAAAGAACATTGTAGAAGATGTAAATAGTGATTTACATGCTAATGTCGATGAAATCAATATTGAAGATCAAGTTCAAAATCCAGAAATTGAACCTGGTATGTATATATCATATATTTTTCAAATTCATTTTTTTATAATGAATTTTATTTTTTGATATATGTTAAATTAAATTTAACTTGATGTATAGGTACTTTTAATATTGATGATGAAATGTTAGAAGACATTGATTGCGACAAATATGGAGAAAAACTACTAATACATGTTGCACGATATCGTGCTACAAAAATTTATGATGAAGTTCTCAAGGATTACTCAATAGCAGGACAAGCACAAATTTTGAGATGTTTATTAGTGTCCAAGAAGTTAGAAGGTGCTACATCATTATTGGGTATTCACAAAGTAACAAAAGAGTCGAAATTGAAACAAAATGTGATGGAAAATATAGGCGATGCAATAAAAAAATTTGGAAAATCCAGGAAGAAAGATATCAGTGCTGCACGTAAAGTAATTCATACAGCAATTCTTTCAGCTAGTACTAAACAAAAGCGTTTGACAACAGAACTAGCAAAAGCAGTTGGAACATCAAGAAAAACATTATACAAACATAGCAAATTCAAAATGCAAATAGATGAAAATAATGAACTTGCTTGTTGGGCAATTATTTGTAGACAACCTTACAAAGATAGATTAGGAGCAGGTGTTAAAGATATTGTACGAGAATATTGGTTGGAACATGCTCGAGTTTCACCAAATTCAAGAGATGTGATACGCAAAAGAATATCACGAAATGTATATGAAATCCAACCAAAACATATAATGGACATGACACAAGTACAATTGTTCAATAAATTCAAGGAATATCATCGTGGAATTAATATATCAATCACTACATTTGTGCAACAAAAACCATGGTATGTTCGGCCTATAACTATACGTGATACATGTTGTTGCCGTTATCATGTGCAATTTCAGTTATATTATGACACGTTTCTTGAATTTGGTAAAATGTTTTGGACAAATTCACCACCTCTGCCGACGATACGTGAATTCATATCTCAAATTTTATGTGAGAGAAATCACGATGAAGTATTTTATTCAAAGAAATGTGTCAATGGAAAACATTGTCATCATTGTGGAAATTTGGTGTTATTCCACAATAAATACCCTATCGATAATGATCAATCGTTGTCAAATGTAAATGTTGATTGGAAGAGATACGAATACATCAACTATAATACAAGTTCTAGTGATTCACATTCCAAAAGAATTGATTTGCTAGAAGACAAGATATGCGTCACAGATTTTCTCAAAAAATTTGAAAGCGAAATTTATAAATACACCCAGCATTCACATAGAGCACGATGGCAAGATCTTCAATTCAAACAGTCTCGTGAAATTTTTCCACCCGAAACAATTTTGTCGGTGGTTGATTTTGCTGAAAACTATACATTTGCTGCACAAAAAGAAATACAGAGTGAATACTATCACTCTGACCACGTTTCGATATTTGTCCATGTTGTATATAGACATTCTCAACAGGATGTCGATGGCATTGAAAGCACATGTGACAATCGAGATGTGATTAAAGAATATCACTTCTATATCAGCGATGATCGTACACACGACACACATTTTGTCCAACATTGTATAGAAAATATTTTCTATGACTCACTGAAAAAACGTGAAGTCAAATTCAAAGAGCATTGGATATGGTCTGATGGATGTGCGGGTCAATTTAAATCTTCACGATCATTTTTTTTGTTATGTCGACTTCATACAGCGCTGAACATTAAACATCGCTGGAATTTCTTTGAAACTGGGCATGGAAAAGGTGAGCATGATGGTGCAGGAGAATGCGTGAAAAGAGCACTTCAAAGATGGAAAATGAACTATTCTTCAGCACGGTTTCATTCAGCTGCAGAGGTTGTCCAATGGTGTCAATTAAATCTAAGCCATGATTATAATCAACAATCAAAAGACGTGCGCAGGTATGTCCACTATTTTTTTAATTTATATTATTTCTTAAAATTTAAAAAAATGTATATACTAACATTTAAGTACACATGTACACTATTTATTGTGTAGGTTTTTTTGGCTTGTTGGGGTCCAAGATATAAATAGATCAATACCATATGACGCTAGCACCATACATGGAACTAGAGATCTTCACTCTATTCAAACAAAATCATTTCACAACGTGTTTGCATTTGACAGTAGAAAGCAATCATGCTTTTGTCATATTTGCATTGAAAATGTTGAGTCTACAGAAGTTTGTGAAAACATAACAAACAACTACGTAAAAGCTTGGAGACACACAGAGATTAATCCAAAAGGAAAAATGCCACTGGAAAGTGTTGAAGAATTAGAATCAGAAGAAATAGCAATATCGTCTGATGGCGATAGAATTTCAGATCTCGTAAGAGAAGGTAATAAACTTGTTTTTGACTTTTTAATCAATTGTTCATTCTAATCCATCGCCATAAGTAGTCAATTTAATTCATTTAAATACGCTAACACCAATCATAACTTGCACAGGAGATGTTTTCGCTGTGATTGCACCTGTAGACAACAACGAAAATGTCAAATATTATTTGATGCGATGCACTGAAGGAAAAATGAAGTTATTGGAGGACTACAACGAAAACGGATTTACATACGAAAGAGGCTCCATCATTTTAAAAGGCTACTTTTTTCAGCAGACGCATATGACTAAAAATTATGTCTACTTTCAAGATTATGAGCCCGATGTTATATGTTGTCAATATAGTCATTTAGTATGTGCATCTCAAATAAAATTGATACAAGTTCCATCAAAAAAAAGTTAAAAACCAAAAAATGGAAACTATTCATATGTGACCATGAACGGATAGTTGAAGATGGTATTCCATTGCGATGTTTTTAACTACATATCAAAAATAAATTGATCTATATTTTTGTCCATGTCAATTGTTGTGTGCAATATATTTTTTGTCCAATTATCAAAATTGTTGTGCACAGTATATTTTTTCATTGAGATTTTATTAATATTTTCTTGAATGACAACTAACATAAGAGCTTAAATGGTTGTACTTTAACATGCTTAAAAATGAATTCAAATATAATTTGAAAATTCAAAAGTACTTTATTCGGGTCCCCATATGTCTATTAGACCACTAAGGGATGAGATAACGGATGTGGCTATCCCCACTCCGCCCCGAATTTTTACTTTTGGTTGATTGATACTAACGAAAAATCACAAAAAGACCTATTAAATTTTGTATTCTTTTAATCCATCGAACATGTTTCTTTAATACGTACTTCACCATAAATATGATCTTAAATAGATGTCTGTAAATTGTCACCAAGTTCTCCGTCCCAAATCTTTAATTTAAAATATCGCTTGTGCAAATTCACATAACTGAAATCATAGCAAATGGAGACAACGATCATTTGATTTTTAATCACAAGCAAGGATTCCAGGATTGTGAAGCTTATGCTAAATTAGAGAAATGATTATTTACAACAAATCAATGAAAATTCATCAAATTGTTGTTTAAAATCATTGCTCTAATTTAACACAAACTTCACAATCCTGGAATCTTCGCTTATGATTAAAAAACAAAAAAACCGTTACCCCCATTTGCCATGATTTCAGCCGCATCAAATGTATCTGAACATTGAAAATAAAAATTAAATTAATTAAAAATCCATTATATCAAAATTTGAACTTAACATATATTTGCTTTTAAACTTCCTAATTCATCCATATTTCTATCAAAAATTTTAACATTCATAAACTTCTGCCCAACATTAATTCTTACCATAACATTCATTTTCAATATTGAATATTTCCTAACTTAGATTATCATTTTAAACATTCCCAACACCTCCCATTCATTCTTTCCCAACAGTCATTCTTCCATAACATTCATTCTCATCATTCAACATTTCCTACCCTTGAGTTGCACCTATCAAGACATTTTAAACATTCATGCAAAACATATTATAATAACATTTATTCTCAACATAACAAATTGAAAACATTCCTTCTTCCATAACACCTCCCATTCATTCTTTCCCAACATTCCTTTTTCTCTAACACCTCCCATTCATTTTTTCCCAACATTGATTCTTACCATAACATTCATTCTCAACATTGAACATTTCCCAACTTGGAATAACATTTTAAACATTCCTAACACTTCCCATTCATTCTTTCCCAACATTCATTCTTTCCCAACATTCATTCTTCCATAACATTCGAAACATTCAACATTCATTCTCATCATTCAACATTTTCTAACTTCATAACATTCATTCTCATCATTCAACATTTCATAACCTTGGATTTCACCTATCAAAACATTTTAAACATTCATGCGAAACATATTATAAATATTATCAAAACATTTTAAACATTCATACAAAACATATTCTAAACATTTACCAAATGAGAAATAATGGACATGTACTCATGTATATAATCCAAAAAAAAGTTGATGAACATGTGAATTCAATGTACATATATATATAATCAAAAAATAAATACCCTCCATGTTCAAAACAACTACAATATATATATATATCAACAAAAACAATAAAGTCTGAACCACTATCCATCTAGACCAATATCTTTCCACTATTTTCCACTAGGACCTTCCCTGGGACTCAACTCAACCTACAATACACAAAAAAACAAATTATAAATTGAGATCATAAATTATTTAAACAATTTTAAACTAAATTCAAAATATTAAGATATTAAACTCATCTACAAAACAATTCAATTATTAAAAAAATCGTACATCAAATTCTTTGAATGCATGTCCACCACTTTTTTCCCCTGGAGACTTTCCTTTGGCTCCAAAGGATCTCAAAGAGCCAAGCTGCAACATGTACAAAAACAATTTTCAAATTAATCAAAAAAATATAAAACATTAAACTTATATCAAAGATCATTTCTAGTTCAACAAAATTACCTCAGTGCCAATATCTGCATTCATTAAAGACCCCACATCTTCGCCCCCAATTTCCAAATGGTCTCTTCCCTAAAATTTAAATTTTGTTAATAAATAAAACATAGTAGATACAAATAATAAATTAAGCAATTAACTTAAAACCAAAACAAAAAAATTAAAATCATTAGCTCACAAGAGATGGTAAATCATCTAAAAAGTTGGAATCTAATGAAACCTGCATAGATAAGTCAAATTAACAATAAGATACATTGATATTTATTAAAATTCAAACAAACAAAAAAAATATCATGTTCAATCATAAATATTATAATTAAAATACCTCTCCTAAGCGCTCTTCATTTTGACTAAGATGCTCTTGGTTTTGACTACTGGAAACTCAAAAATTATTTGCATTTAACATTCTCGTAAACTGCAAACAAAATACATTTGTTTAATATATTTATTCCCATGTAGCAAAAAATTCAATTCAAAATGATTAATAAAAAATCAAATAGATTGTCATAGCATAATCAACAAACCTCTCCCATGCTCGATGTGTCATTGGATAACACATCTGAAGCTATATCTCGACAAGACTTAGCATAAGCCCTGAGATCATCAATGCTCAATGCATCTACCTCGTCATTCGTCTTGTAAACAAAACTTTGACGAAGAATAGCGCGAGCCCTCTCTCGCCCCAAACCAACTTCTACTCCAGCAAGAGCTGAAGCTAAACCATCACCTACCGATTCCCTTCCAACTGTCCCTATTTGAGATGTTGTCTCCATCTCTGATCTTAAAGCCACAACCCTTGGTGGACGAGGTATCTCAGGTGGAGGTTGTATAGTGGTAGGGTCTCTGAGAGCGCCTTTTCAATTATATATTCTACCCTTTCCAACTCCATAAAAGTCAGAGGGAACATCAGTATAGTTAGGCTTCATACCTAAAAAAAACTCCGCATAAAAAAATCTAGCAAAATAATTAGGAACCTCATCGTTCCAAGGCAATCGACCATAAGCTGCAAAAAATCGATCATATATTAAATGTGCAATTTGAGGATGCTTGAAATATTGCACTTTCAACATTTTTCGCTTAAGGCCTTCTTTGAAATTGAACATTGAATTGGCTTGTTCTCTGGTGACTCTCTCCTTCACAACCTCCCACTTGTCTGGACCCATAACTTGGTCCCTTTGCATCCGCATCAAATGAACAAAACCATTTGTAGTTGGTCCAAGTTCCTCGTATGCATCAATGAATTTTTGCAAAGACGCCAAAACAATCTCTAGACTTTGTCGACTCTCTGGAGGGAGATCCAAAGAACAAAGATCATTGTTCAACCTGTCATAGTGGGATCTACAACTTTCAAGAATAGTTTGTTGCACAACACCTTGCCATGGAAGCTCATCAGGTAAATCAGATGGATAAGTTGATATGGGTGTACACCCCTCGGCTAGTGGAACATATGTCGTCCTAGCTCTAGGAGGATCTTCAGGACCCTGCTCTCCACCCACACATATTCCATCATCTACAATCCTATCTTGATCTTCCCCTCGCTCCATCGAATTACGCACATCTTCTGAACGTCGCTCTGCTTCAAATATAGCCGTAGTCAAGAATTAACCTTTTCCATAAATTCGAAACACAAAAAAATACAAATTATACATTATTAAACATTAATGTTCATACCAACAGAAGGTTGAGATCGACGCTCTCCCACAGAAGATGAAGGAGAATCATTTGTACCCCTTCGAACTTGTTGGTGATCAAATGACTAGGACCCATGCAATAAACTTGAACCCCGCAGTGAATTCGACAACCTTCGACTACCAATTGGAACACCAATTCCTGAGGATTGTGATGACCTCCTACGCTTTCCCTTCGAAGACTCTCTTTCCATTTGATATAACTTCTAAATTTACACAAACGTTAACATATTGAAATTGTACATGACTATTCTACAAGCATCAAGCCAATATTTGATTAAAAACTACAACAAAATTTAAGTCCCCCTCCTAACTCTAATTAATTAACTAAAATTCCTTACCATCCCTAATATTGCAACATAAAGATATATCTAATAATCATTTCATTATAAAATATAAGTTATAACACGATTAATTGAAGTAGTATAGTAACCTTAAAAACTTTTAATCCAACAAATATGGTTGAATTATATATGTCAATGAACGAACGTCTCACTAAACATATATATATATTCTTAATAAAAGAATTCTAACTTATATTTATGATAATACAGTTTACACACATTGAAGTTGTACATGTTAACTCTACAAACTTAAAAACATATCTATTAAAGATCTGCATACAAAATGTAGAGCTGCCTAAAATAGTATAACATATATATACCCTTATTAAGAGATTTCTAGTTTATATTTATGATAAAACAATTTACACACATTGAAGTTGCACATGTTCATTCTACAAACTCAAAAACATATCTCTTAAAGATCTGCATAGAAAATGTAGAGCCACCTAAAATATTATAACTTATTTTATTTTGTAAGTTCCTCTCCTATCTCTAAGAACACTATTGCAGCATAAACATGACATCTATAATCATCTCATAATCATTTAATTGTAATAGTTCAATGACCTTCCTAATTTTTCAATGATCACTTATGTTTTCATTCTATATCTCAATAAACAAACATTCCTTAATTTTTATAAAAAAAATACCTAAGAACTTACAACATTGAATTTTTAAGTGACTTTCTACATGAACTCTGTTCATGAAAAGGTTCTGCTCATGAACATGTTCTGTTCATGAACAGAGTTCATGAACTCATATCACATTCTTGTACCTCACTTAACATATTAAAACCACAGGTTGATCATTTATAAAGTTGTGTAGTATACCCTTTATTATCCCTTCATTGAGAATTAGGGAAACTTAATATGAAACTCGTTCAGGATTAGGGTTTAAATATCCATACATATAAAGAAGCCATGGAGTTACATTTCATAAGAATAAGACAGAAACATGTTATGATGTTTGATTTTCATTTTATATATTTCAAAGCCTTACTTGCTTTATACTTGCTCTTACCATTTTTATATAAAAAAAAGGAGTAACCGCTACCACCTATAATTTGAGAGCATAACATGAACAGAACTCTGTTCATGAACAGAGTACATGAACAGAACTTTGTTCATGAACAGAGTTCATGAACAGAGTTCATGAACTGTGTTCATGAACTGTGTTCTTGAACAGAGTTCATGCACAGAGTTCATGTACCCTGTTCAAGGACATACAACTGACATCTCTAAAATAAAAATTGAATTTTAAAAAGTTAAACCTTCTGATTTTAACACCCATTACAGATATTTTTTTTAATTTTCTCCTACTGCCAACAACTCAAGAGCAGAGTTTGTGTAACGACACATACCTGTATCCAAAAGAACAGTGAAGAGATTGTCGATCCACGACGCCGCGTCTATACAATCCACCAACGCTCCAAACACCAACTAGTTCCTTCACCAAGCAACGAATAATGTCATCAAGTAAGACCTATAACATACACAAACAGAATCATAACGTCACACCTGAAAGAAAAACGCACCTTAAAATAACAACTTTCAACCCTGCACACAAAACCGCAACACCGTCGACGCAGCAACACAACCGAACACACCTGCCAACCAAAACGTAACGGCCGACGAGCAACATCCAACGAGCAACAGCAAGAAACAGATGACGAGCCTATGAACTGTCCAACTTAACCGCCGACGAGCAGCAGCAGGTCGTGGAGCAGCAGCGGGTCGTGGAGCAGAAGCGGGTCGTGGAGCAGCAGCGGGGTGGCGAACGTAACAGCAGCCGATCGTGGAGCGTCAACAGGTCGTGGAGCAGCAGCGAGTTGTGGGGCAGCAGCGGGGTGGCAAACAATCTATTGCGGGCCCATGCGGGGTCCAAATATTTCCAGCAAGGAATGCCAAATGGCAGCCGATGCTGGCTTTTTATGCAGAAACATAGTTCGGCCGAACAATCATTCGGCCGAATAATGCTTCGGCCGAATAATTATTCGGTCGAAGAGTTTTTCGGCCGAATAATTGTTCGGCCGACGAATTATTCGGCCGAATAATTGTTCGGCCGAAAAACTGTTCGGCCGAATAAACTATTGCCCGAAAAAAATTTTCCCGTCCGGCAACTGTTTGCACACATTTCAAGGATCTCCGTTAAACGGGACGGAGAACTGTTTGTGGTTATTCGGCCGAATAACCTCTACATTATTCGGCCGAAGAATGTAAATTATTCGACCGAACAATGTTTATTACTCGGCCGAATAATATTTATTATTCGGCCGAATAACGTCCGCTAAGACGATTTTGCACTGGTTTCTCACGAAAGTGTTACCCACCTTCACGTTTCCACCCTTATTAAAATATTCAACCATTTATTTATTTTATTAATCTCTGCTTAATGAATCCACAATAGTTTACGTATTTGAAAACTAAAACTATAGATTGCTTATAATATCTCCCATAAGAATGTGCGTGGTTACTTTCGTGATAAGGATAAAGGTATAGGGCCATGCAAGTTGATTGCTACCAAAATGAAATGTTTCACGTTTTGAAGTTATTTTTTTCGCTCGTCTTTAATAATTTTCTTGTCATTGTTTTAATAAAACAATTTCAGGCTTTCATATTTTTGGAAATATATGTTTATATTTAAATTATTTTATTATTTAGAATAACAATAATTAAAAAATAAAAAAGATTAAATATTTAATATTTAAAGTTTTTAAAATATTTTATAAAATATTAAATTATAGAGTTGAATATTTAAACCAATTTTTAATATATTTATTTGATAATTACATTTTAGTTCCAATACAATAATATTTATTTAAAATTTTGTTTTCCTATTGCAATAATTTTTTATTAAAATGATGAATGTAGAATCATTATTTAATCTTCTATAAGTTTAAATAACATTGTATCTACAACTTTAATTAATATTACCAAATTTTACTTAATAATATATAGCATATATTTAGTAAATTCTATAATTTTGATCACTATACTAAAACCTTATTATTTATTGTTCGAATCTTAATTAGGGATATTGTTGTTAAAATGATGAATGTAAAATCATTATTTAATCTTCTATAAGTTTAAATAACATTGTATCTACAACTTTAATTAATATTACCAAATTTTATTTAATAATATATAACATATATTTACACATATCAATAAAATAATATTTTTTATAATTATCATTTAATTTATCTTTATCAACTAAATAAATCCACATTTTATTTTATAAACATTTAATAATATTTATAGATAAAAAAAAACAAAAAAACATAATCCCAAAGCAGGGACTAGCTTTGCAGCTATTGTGCTTGTTTTATTATAAAACCAATTTTATAGAAAAAAAATTATTTTATTAAAAAAACAAACAAACATTTTTGGAAACCCATTTTTGAGAACCATCAAGTTGTTCCATAAAAATGCACCCCCTTTTATCTTAAGTTAAATGGCTTTAATTTATTTTAACCTTCCTGTAATCAAGTTAAGAGCCTTTAATTGTTCGTCTTTTTTCTAATCAACATTGTTCTAATCAAGAAATATGTAGAGTTTCGAAGCCTTTAATTGTTCGTCTTTTTTCTAATCAATATTGTTCTAATCAAGAAATATGTAGAGTTTCTTTAAGGTCTTTAGTTATTTTTATCTTTCTTATAATCACTTGATATATCTAGTTTTAGATTTTCTAAAGTTTTCAAAAGCCTTCCTTTTAATTAAAATATATATGAAAAACGATTTGAGATTGAAATTTATTTAAATAAATAATAAAATTACTTTAAGAACATTTCTACAAATTATTACAAAAGATTAGTTGCTATTTTCTTTTGTATTTAAAAAAATTATTATTATTATAATTATAATGTTTTTCAATAGAGTTTTCCATGGGGTAGATTATGTTATTTTTTATATCCTTTTATACAACAAGTTAGTGGATTTGGACATCTTAGAAGAAAATTATCATTTTGCTAAAAGTATATGATCTTCGATAAAATTAAAATCGACATTTTTCTTCATGATTTACAAAACAATTTGTTTCCTTTATCTAGTATGGAGAATATAGAAAATCGCTACCATAATTTTACCACAGCGCTCTCGTCGTCCATTGACAAGTTCTCTATTGAAGGCTTGGTTAAAAAAAGAGATAGTATAACCCTTGGCATGATCAAGAGTGTAAAAATGTGAGAAAAGAAATTAAGCAAGCTAGTGCAGAATCGATAAAAATGGACAAGATAAATCACTACAAAACCCTAATTAAAAGAAGAAGAAAAAACACACTGACTTAGTAAACGAAAGGAAAATCTCTTACACCTCTCTAAAGTGGCTCCGAAGAAATTCTGGAGACAAATTCTAACTCGCAAAACAAAAAAAGATAATAAGATTGCTTTAAAAGATTGGAATTCCTACCTTAAAAAGCTTTACGAATCCTCGGATATCAAAGATAACATTCAAACCCTCCTTACAACGAAAACAGTTTTCTCATTTGAAGACATAGATTTCGGGGTTAAGCACTTAGCAAATGAAAAAGCCAAAAGCATTGAAGGCTACCACGCAGAAATCTTAAAAATTGGGAGGTATGTCTTCATCCCACACATCCACAAACTCTTTAATTTAGCAGTGAAGCAAGGGTTCCCTGCACCTTGGACTTAGAGCCTCATTATTCATATTTTCAAAAATGGCGATAATAACCCCTCTAATTATCATACCATTATGATTAGCGCTCTCCTAACCAAGTTATACGGTATTATCTTAGAAAAGAACAACAACGAATCGCTAGACATGGAAGGTAAGAGCACTAAAGGCCAAGCAAGTTCTAGAAGGAATCATTCAACCACAGACCACCTCGTTACCCATAGGATCATTGCAAAGGATTGTCGTAATAATAAGTCAGATTTTTTTTGTTGCTTTGTGGACTTCATGAAAGCTTTTGATACAGTGCCTAGAAATAACCTGTGGAATAGACTAGAGGAGCTTAATGTTCCTTTTGAATTGAGAGTTGTCACCATAAGGTTATACAAAAAGGTCATTGCCAACTTTAAGAATAACGAGGGCTGGTCAACCGATATACACTATAATAATGGAGTTGAGCAAGGTTGCCCCCTCTCCCCTACCATTTTTGGCATTTACATCGATAAACTAGAGAGGTGTTTAAAAGAAGCAGGTTGTGTTGGCACGATCTTCGCTCGGATAGTTATCCTTCTACTTTATGATGATGATGTTGTTCTTATGGCATGGTGCCTCTTTGATCTCAATAAACAATTAAGAATTCTCAACGATTTCTTCTCTAACACAAGTATGACTATTAACACCGACAAAACAAAAGTTATGATTATAAAATTTAAGAAAAACACCTACGTAAATTTAAATTGGAGTAAGTGACTTCTTACAAGTATCTTGGAATTGATATTTATCACAAATTCAATTGGAACCACAGCAATGAGAACAAAGATTAATGAAAGATTGAAAGCTTATTTTAGTCTCGAAAATAATTGTAAATCAACCAACCTAGTCATGTGAGATAAAAAGAAGTTCCTCTTTGAACTCTTTGAAACTCTTGTTGTCCCCGTTATCTTATACGGTTGTGAAGTATGGGAGTTCAGAGAATCTTGGAAAAAATTTGAGCAAATCCAAAAGTAGGGAAAACAAGAGACTTTTGTAAAATTGCTTTAAATTCAAGTTGTCAGAACCAATTACACCTCAAGGGCTTGGTTAGACCATTTGAAAATGACACTTTGAAAAATATCGACTCATATTTAATTAAAAGATTAGTTATTACTTTTATTTTACTTTAAATATAGGAAGACAAGCTTTACAAATATTAAATCAGTAAATAATAGTGATAAATTTAACAAAAATATTTATTTTAAATATTTTTGTTAAAATAGTAACATCTATCACACAACCAATAACAAAGATAAAAATCATTTCATATTTATTTACTATTTACATTAATAATAATTCAAAGTTAATTATTAATTTACAAAAATATATATAATATGTTAATATGTTAATTAGGTTTATATTTGAAAAATGAAAAATCTATTATAACTGCTGTCAATCAGCAATGACAACAATCTAAATTCTTGCAAGTCCATTTAAATTTTTCTTATTTACCGTAAAGAAAGAATAAAAATTATGTTATTCAAATCTCATTTCATAAAGAAAGAATAAAAATTATATTATTCAAATCTTATTTCTGAATGTATAAATAGATTTTTTTTTAATTTTAAAATTTTCTTAAAACTTTTGTAAACTCATTTAAATTTTTCTGATCTTTTTTCTTATTCGCCACAAAGAAAGAATAAAAATTAAATTATGTTATTCAAATCTTGCTTCTAAATGTATAAATAATTTTTTTTAAATTTCAAAAATTTCTTAAAATTCTAATTAATTGTGAATCGTGCCAAAAAAGAAAGTAAAGTGTTCCTGATCATGTCCACCATCCAATGGGATTTAGAAAAATATAAAACCACCCAAATTAACCTGAGAGACAATTATTTGATACACAATAATGGTAATTAAAAACAAATTAGATTACATTATTATACATTTATCTATCTATATATGAAAGAACCCATTAAAACTAAAAAATATTCCCTAATCAACAATTCGGAGACAAACTTGTCAAACAAACATAAATAAACGACATTAACTTCCCCAAAATTCCCCATTACGCTTTCAAATTGTTGATTTGTATGGTTCTCTGATCCTAATAATGGAAAGAAAAGCAGGCCCTCCATCCTTCCCAACACTAGTATAAATCCTGCGTCGTGAAAAGAACGGAGAGAAATAATGGCACCTTTCTCCCTATATCAATGTATTGGATTCTATGTTCTCTCATCTATATAATGTAAAGAAAGGCACCCTCCATCTTTTCCAGCAAATAATAACCCCCACCATTTATGGTAAATCTTGCTCTGTCGTGAAAGGAACGAGTTCCCTGGAAAGCAATAATGGCGCCCTTCAAAGACATGCGTGCCAGGCTATAGCATCAAACAAAACAAATAAGCAGACCTTAAAGCGCTTAAAGGTCCAAATATATTTGCACAGGACTCATATTTCCACACGGGAACGTTGAGATGTTTAACGGGTAAAACGAAGTGGCTGAATGATGGCTTGCATCTGACAAGTTTGACAACTGACAATTCAACAAAACATTCTGCAAAAGCACTTAGTTTTCTTAAAACAATACTTACATTTCTCAGTATTCTTGAAAAAGAAATTGCAGTAACAAATACCATAAGAAAATCATTTAAAAAATGACACCTGTAATTAAGGAAAACTCTGGAAGAGTTTAATGATATTTCTGCATATATGATCTGACATGACAAGACATGTATTGATATTCAAACACATGAAACAAACAAAACCAAAGATTCGGATGCGCGCTCAGGAGAGCAGGCTGCAGGCAGCATATAAGGCTTAGCCTTTAGCATTTTCAAACATTCATTCCTTTCTGTTAGTGTACAACAAGACTCCGCGGAAGCCTTTAATCCATACGAGATCATGTACAATATACACAACACACGACGTTACCATTGTACAAGATCCGCTAAATTCAAAACTTGATACAAAAGTTTTTCCAGAGATTCAAAGATAGGGTCCCTCAAACAGCCCGCCATTCATGGCTGGTCTCACCATCCAATCTTGACAGCCGGCGTCGGTAAACAACTCGAAAGCGTCCTGTTCTTCTGCGTCTCCATACCAACAAAGCTCCAATAGCTGCTGCTCATCCATCGCTTCGGGGTAATTCTCGAAGATATTGGTAGCGGGGCTATCGAAAATGTCGCTGTCGACTAGCTGTAGCGTATTCGGGCTTGGAGGAATACCTAGTTCATCATCTGTGGCTTCAAGAAGATACTCAATGTTTATATCCTGACAGCCATTTACAGAATCGTCTACATAAGCGCTGCCGGCAACGCTAGACGCACTGTCGGACAAGGAGAGCCCGCTGCCACAGTTTTCGTCGGCATTGTCACTGCAAATTGGACCGCTGTTTTCCTTAGAACAGCCTAGTCGGTCTGCAAAAATACAAGGGTTTACACATTGGATTTCTTGCTCAAGACTCTTCATCACGTCGGAAATCATGTCGTCCTCGAAATTCTCACCGGTGAAACCAGCTTCGGTGTCCGGGTTCTGGTGAAGGAAGTCGTATAAACCCCACACATCGCAACTGCGCTCACAGCTATCATCGTTCTCGACGGGGAAAGACTCGAACCGGGGATCTGCGTCTTCGTTGCCCTCAGCGTCTCGGTATCGCTTGCGGGAGACGTTGAGAAAGCCAACGGGCGGCAGCTCCACATCCATTGGAAAAAAGAAAATCAAGAAAATCAAGAACGAGAAGAAGAAACTAAATTTGGAGAGGAAAAGATATGGGAAATGGATTGGAGGGCTGGCAATTTATGAGGACGGGGAGGTCACGGGAGTCGAGAAAAAGGCAAGCATGGTCAGACCCGTTTTAAAGAAGGTAACGAGGTTCAGACTGTAACTGATTGCTGCAGCAGACTTACTGTCCCACAGGATTTTTATTCGGTTTACCTGTCTCATGCCCATGCTATGACCATACCATGCCATGATGCCATAATATATGAAACTATTTTTTTAGTAATATTTTCTTGGAAAGCACCACCGTACCATCCAATGAAAGGAACCAAGACCGACAGCAGGCCAAAATATTGTTTACGGAAAAGCGGGCATTGTCATACCCATATTAATTTCCAAGGCGGGATAGCCGAGGGCGGGATTCGAACCGGCGTCATTCGAGACGCAATCTACATATGCAAAGCGCTTTCGCTATAACCCCACCCATCTTTTTCTTTAATTCGTTCTACACGATGACAACGACGCCCTAGCTTTTTCTGTCGACCGAACGAACGGCTATTTTTGCCTGCTTTTCATACGTGTCACATAATCCGAATGCCACGTCTACTAAAGTTATCGAAAACTAGCGGTTTCTGGTGGCAGACAACGACTGAATCCAATCGTCTTTGTCACGGCGGAAAATATCTACCCGAGATGACCGTTTGAAACGGTGCATTTCTACCGATCTTCCGGTGAAAACTGCGGTGCCTATCAGCGATATTGCCGGTATTAGAGGGCCGGCAGGGATTAGATAGCGACGTATGGCGATAGGATTCTTGAAACCGCCGGCTTTAACGGAAATTCTTAAAATCGACTTTGGCTGTTTCAAGTTCAACCCGGCGTCAACGGCCGTTTACGGGGAGAACCTTCTTTCGAAACGCCGTTAACGGGAAAAAGCCATTTAAAAGAGCCGGCGAATATAGAGTACTAACTTGACATAAATAACGCCGTTAACCGGTGGGGAAATTGAAAAAATCGACAAATAAGACGGTGGGATTGGAACTGCGAAACTTTTTCTTAAATTAGCTTTTATTTCTAATCCCTTTTGTCCGCGTAATCAGCCGATCTCTGAACGGGAAATATCAACAAGTCGCCGCAAACTGGAGCCGTTTAATGGAATGAATTGGAAATTTGGAACCGTTTTTGACTTGTCAGAATTGCGCGAGACAAAACGCAGAAAGGTCTAGAATTTCGATCCCTTTTTGGAGGATTAGTCAGTTTAAAATTAAATAATTTTTAAAAAAATATTATTTAAATCAATTTAATTTAGATGTTAGGTGGGTACCGTGGGTAACACCATTTCCATCTTAATTTATTTTTTTCTTTAATTTATATTAAATTAAATATGATTAAATTTTTACTTAAATTGTTAAATTAATAACCGACAAGAAAATCTTTAAAGATGATAATGACCCTCTATACTATTCGTGAGAGGTGTTGATGTGACGTGAAGCGAGCGGTGGAAACAAAATCCGACGCATACTCCAATTTAGAATCACCGTTAGTGAGATATACAGGTGGATGCCACGTGGTTGGTGGTGATGATATGGCATGAGGTTTTCATAAAAAGTAAATGAAGATGTTCCCCATGATGCATGAATGGCATGGGCATGGGTATACATGGGTAGTAATTAATGAAAAATGAATAAATGTGGAGTAGTTTCAATCTTCCTTGGAAAACGGAGGGCACAAGTGGAGCGTGAAGACAATGACAAAAGTACAGATGTAAGGAGGGAATCAATCCCATGATAAATGCGTGGCCCATCCTTTTCATTCAATACCCATTCCATCGTTATTACTATTATTATTATTTATTTATTTCAATGGACGTGCCTTCCAAAGTAATTTTAATTTATAAATTTACCATTCCATCGTTATAATTATTATTTATTTATTTCAATGGACGTGCCTTCCAAAGTAATTTTAATTTAGAAATTTACCGCAGCGCAGGTGAGTAAAAGAAAAAAAGAAACTCTTACGGTGTTATGAGTAAATAGTCTGGGTGTCGCATTCACCGCTGATATGACTGGCACAAGGCCGTAAATGGAGATACGAGTAAATCCGTCGATTTAGACTGCAGTTTAGTGGGTGGTTACAGTTGGCAGAGATTGGACAAAGCGACCCGATTTAGCAGGTGAAAGGTGGAGGGAGTCTATCGAAGCGTACTACTGCTAGTGGAATTGGTGGTGGTGTTTATTTTTGGGTGAGTGGAAGTCGCTATCGAAAGCTGACACCGCCAAGTCTGGTCAAAATGCATGCATTGTGGCATCTTTATTATAACTAACTAACGTTGTCCAACTTTTACTCCAAGTAAAGTTTGAACCCTTCTGAACATCCAAATGGGAGGGCTATATTTAACCTTTCCAGTTCCACTGTCTTGTCTTTGTTTTTAAAATAAATAAATTAAATGGGTCTATTATTACACATGACTTGGCACGTGACTCTTTTTTGCTTCGATTGAATCGTATCAGATATGGTATTAATGAATCCCAGGAACGACGTACAGAGGACACGTATACATCGAATAAAAACATAGGGAAGACAAGGTGCATAGATTATATTTACAAGGGAGCCAATCACAAATAGTTTGGCCAAATCAATCCACACGTATTCTTCTAGTACGAAGCAATAATAGATCTATAAAAACGCAAATAACATCCTAAGATCCCTTGTATGTTTTCACTACCTAAAGGTCGTTGCACTCAATAATTAACCATCATTGTTATTACACGGCAACCTTCCTAATGTAAGTTGTGGCACATTATTCCACAACCTAAAGTCTATCGTGTTAGACTAGGGAATATAGAATGAACCTATTGCATAAATGATGAGCAAAGAGATGCACCGTGATGGGGGATTAGCTTGTAGTACCCCTTGGGATACTACAAATGGTGTAGATGGTATTGTTGTTGTCATCCATTATTGATTGGGTTTATGGTATTGATGTTGTACTTTGTCATGCATTATTGATTAGGGTTATGTACCCTTATAAAAGCCATCCACCAATGGTGGAGCACCATTGGGAATAAGTATGAAGGACATAGAAAATTGTGTATCAAATTCATCTTTAATTTATAACAATTTGTTTGGTTGTTAAATGGATGTAGTTATATTTGAATATGAGGTAAAATTGTAATCAGATATATAGTATTTTGGCTTCGGCGCTTTATATATGAAGATAAATTTTGGTGGATACTTGATATTACATTACTTTTATTTAGCCTTAATAATTATGGACAAGGGATATTGGGTATCTTAGAGATATACTATAATAGGTTGAAATTGCCTTTTTGGAACTAGAGTAAGACCTAAAACTACTTTTGATTGGCTACGAGTTCATCTTTCTTGAATATAAGGACATAGGTTAACAGCCCAAAACCCAGAGACATTTTGGAAGGAGTGGAAGTATGCACCCCTACAAACCACCAACATGTTATTTTAGGTGGCATGGTTTTCCTTGAATAATAGTGATAAGTCAACTTG
This sequence comes from Larix kaempferi, assembly GCA_027924585.1. NCBI lineage: Eukaryota > Viridiplantae > Streptophyta > Pinopsida > Pinales > Pinaceae > Larix > Larix kaempferi. The sequence continues at coordinate 1,652,451 of BSBM01000286.1, forward strand.
TATTTACGGAGTGATAATTGTCGTCACTACCACTAAGTTATGATAGGTTTTGCCATCTTTGAAAATAAAAGGAAAAATGGATGTAATTTGAGTGGTTGCAAATAAAAATTATTACCTTCTCCATTTGGGTTTAAATTCCATTTTATGATATGCTTGCTTTTAGTGAGTCAATAGCTAATAAAATGCATATAATATTTTTTTTCACTCTGTTAAAATAGCTATACTTTATCTGTAAAGTATATGAAAGTTTACAAAAAAACACAATAATAATATTTTCATCCACAAATACTACCAAATGACCAACATACAACCATGGCGAGAGCCCCAAACGGGACAAAAATAAAAAATAAAAAAATGTTAAGGTAACAAAAAATGCATATAATCTATTTATGAGTTGTTGACTTAGTTTTATGGTATAAAGAATTTAGGATTTATGTTACATATAATCCTCATGATGAGGGGAAGTGAATAAATGGTTTCTCTTAACACATATTACTTGGAAATATTAGCATCTTTAGTTAAAAGTTAAGTTCGAGGTCATGTTATGTTGTTGATAGAGTATTCATTTAGATAATGAAGTTATATTGATAATTTGCTAACATTATAGGAGTGTATAATGATGAGACATTAGCATCTATAATTGAAAGTTAAGTTGTATTTTTGTGTAGTGATAAGTAGAGTGGCGACAACATATCTATCTATCGATATAGACTATTTGAATCGAGTTGTGTAATTAAGTTCATCTTAATTTTGGATGTATCAAATGTTAAAAAGAATCAAATCTTTTTAGATGTAAACTTTTTAATAATATAAAATTTAAATGAAGATTTATATTTAGAGGTATTTGATCTTGATTTCCTTATAAATTAAGAGTTATATATATTTCATTAACACTTTAAATGGTAGACTTGAAATTAATATTGCAATTATGTTATTTTTTATATATAAGAAGTTGGCATAATGTTACACTTACTTATTTCAGATACATTTGTCATTGGTTGAATTGTAGAATACACTTGTAAGACCCTTTCTTTGGAGTTGGCTATGGGCAGCCCTACCTTTCCATTAAGATGGTCAATGGCAAGTACAATTGGTTATGACAACAAGGTGTGGGGCTAGACAAGCATGCCTTGGGTGGTCTTGCATGATGGCAAGGCACACCTGAGTGCCAAAGATCTTAGTAAAGCAATTTGGCTAAGTATGGAAGCAAGAATATTGTTTTTCATTTAGGGTTTCTTATAAAAGCCACATGATGGCTTAGATGATAGATGCGACATTCCTTGGTTCATGGGCACACTAGGAAATAGTGCCTTGGTTTGTGGGCATAACTCCTTAGCCTGTGAACATTAGTGCCTAGTTTGGTTCGATGTCGATTATAAGTCAAACAAATCTTTGCTTAAAATGATGTGAAGCATAAGGAATGGCAATGAGTGCCTAAGACATTGTTCATGTGGGATGGCTGTAGACATCAAGCGCATGAGACTTGGGACACGTTGGGCTTGCGCGATTAAGTTGGAATGTGTGGAACCAACTGGCTTAGCATTCCAAGACTTGTCAGGCAGCCGTTGATGGAGTGTATTGCACGTTTAGGTCCACTTGAGCATCGAGCATGGTGAAAGGAATCTTAGAATAAGGAAACAACAAGGCACCTGCCTTTTATAAAAAGAGGATGTAGGCATTGTGGAAAAGCATTCATTCAAGGATGGAGACCAAGTAGTGATCATTCATTAAGTGGGAAAGGTGTTCTAAGATGTTAAGTCTGGATTTTCGCATAGTGAACAACTTGGATGTTGACAGAGTTTTAGGTAGTCTACACAATGGACTTAGACAACATAACAAGTGTTTATAACATGGCACATATAGACTAATATTGTTGCATGTGAGGAAAGGGATCTTCATGAGACAGACCCATATATGCAATAGTAGTTAGACTATACAAGTATTGTAGCATTAGGCAGTTGTGCCTTGGATTATTTGTACATCTGTAAAATAATTGTTATTAATGGTTAGACTCCCTTGTTGTATGCTTGTAACATTCTTCATATTGATAAGTTGAGGCATCTACCTTAGGTTCCACCCATACTTCTATGTTGTGGTCTCTTTGCTTAGATGAATGGTATTATTTTTTGCATTGTTCTTGATGGTTAAGTACGAATGAATATTGGCTTAGTGTTAAAATGTTGTCAGGATGTTTGAAGGCCACAGTTGGACGTGTACCCAGTGTTAGATAACTTGGTTGTAGAACTTAAATGCAAATCTAACAAGTTGTAGTTTAAAATGTAGTTATTGACAAGACCCTAAGTGAAGAAGCATACTATGATTCTCGTAGGCACATGTTGATCAAACCCTTATTGCCCAAGAAAAATAATCACACAACCCAAAATGCCAAAAAGTAAAAAAATTGGACAAGACCAACATATTTGTGACAACGTCTCTAAACATAACCAATGCTATACTTAGACTCTTGATGATTAACCTTAACCTATAATGGATTACCACCTTGCTAAAAGGATGAAGATTCATGGTTCCTTAATTTCCAAAATCCAATTCATATTCCCATAAAAGGTTACCCAATGCAAAGTTGTCAAAGTGTGTAACACTTGCTAGATTCACACACACACACATATTGCACTACCTTATTATTCCCCCTGGGAATCATGGGTAGCCTAGGCCCCCCATAATGGACCCTGGGACTTATTGCCCCCCATCATAGGTGTCGTTGCACCATTCCATCGGACCTAACATATCTCTAATCTAACGATTACATATCTCTAATCGTTAGAATATCAACCAAGTTTGTAAACTTTTGTGAAAGTGAGCTTTCACCATTTTCAACATTAAACCTAAGATAATTTGGTTTGGAATTGAATTATGGAAGAGATTTAACCTATGGAAGGTATGACAATGTTAAAAGTTAGAGGTATAGTGGAGACTTTTAGCTACTCAAAATCAAACAAAGTAAATGTAAATCTGATAACCATTTTATTATTATTATTATTATTATTTTACTGAGAGTTTATTTTTCATACTCATTATTTTCCCTTTCTTACATATTAATTATATCACAAATATTAATTATTATTATTATTTTATTGAGAATTTATTATTTATACACATTATTTTCCCCTTTCTTACTTATTAATTATATCACAAATAATTATTAGGATAAATGACAATAATTTGAAAAGATGTATGAATACCAACTATGTTAATTATAATGATAAATCACAATAATTTGAAAAGATGTATGAATGCCAACTATGTCACTGGACATAGTTGATGTTGCATGAGAGGCCCTAAATAAAGAAGTGCAAGAAACGGTCACGAGTGAAATGGGATAAGAAGGGTGATAAGGACGTGGAAGGCTTCCAAATAATAATTTAATTTTTTTCTTTAATAGCTTTAAAAAATCAATATCGTATTATTTAAAAAAAAGTCGTTACTTTATTTATTCAATTTATGGTGTGACATGTCTATATTTATAATCTATTTATATGTTATTTAGTCTTTATATTTTAAAAATTATATATAATTTATTTATTTTATTTATGAGTTAATGTTGATATAATTTTATATTCTTACAAATGATGATGATGATTAAAGTTTATTGAGACTAACTTTGGTTTATAGAAACTTAAGTAGGTTATTCCTTGATTTGCTTTAAAATTTTGTTCATGTGCTCAAAAAACTTGACGAGAAGCTTTCAAAGCTCACTATATATACTTGTTATATAAAAAAATCATTAGTGTGTTTGCTTTATGATTTATTATATAAAATAAGTTTTATAAATTAATATAATGTTCTTTTTAAAACTAGGCTACATCCATAGAAAGAATAAATACTTGATTTTCACGAAGAATCAAGATATCCCCAATGTCCATCATAACATGTCACGAACTAGATTTGAAATTAAGCAGGGAGTATCACAACCAATGCTCCCAACCACCCAATCTAGGCTTTATTTACATAAAACTAATATAAGGTTATTCAAAGAAAATTGCAAATTTTAATAAATTTCTAAGTGATTTTATAAAATAGCTTTAGATAAAGCATCGTCATTGTTATTGTTGAAAAATAATTGTAAATAGGTTGTGTTTTATTAGGGGAAGATGATTTATCTAAGACAAATAATATTTTTTCAATTCTTGTTAGCTCATTCGGTTAAGGTGTGGGTTTTGTCAGCAAGGCGACCCAGGTTCAATTCTCCTTGGGGGTAAACTAGTTGGGGAGAGACACTCCAAAATCCATCCAAGTTGACGGCTGATGTGGTCCAAATCGGGTGCGATCCCCGGATAATTTTGACGGAATAGATACCATGGATCATGGTTTCTCAGACCAAATACCACTCCAACTAAGTGAAAAAGTTTTGTGAAAAAGTTTTGAGAAAACAAAAAAAAGACAAATAATATTTCCTTAAGGTAAATAAACATATAATATTTCAAGAGGTAAAATAGGAGGACAACATTGTAATAGTTAAAAGGACATCATTGTAATAGTTAAAGGTTTAACTTTTGTCAATAGGTGAAACCAACCTTAGAGGTTGGAAATGATGGAAAACCTTCGAGTAAGCATAATGGGATGGGATGGGATTTCTTGTTTGTTCTCTTAGGTTGAAGACCAATCATAATAGTCATAAAGAGAACATAATCCAAGAAGATGCGATTTTTATTATAAGTATAATTGTACTTTATGATATGTAATATATTGCAAAATATCCAAGTGATTGATAAAAATGGGCTTAAAATAGTGGTGTGTGTGGATATAATCCACAATCCTAGATTGAATATGCATTAATAATAGTCAACATACTAAGATGTTCATCTATGTAAATCTATCTTACATAGGGCAAAAAATGATTTAGGTGGTTATTTAAATTTGTGACTCAAAAAAATTCCAATTTATCTTGTAAGTTTTAAAGGAAATGAACTTTTGATGTATTTTTTGGTTATTCTTTGGCGATTTAATATAGATTTTTATGAAGGCTTGGACCTACCAAACTTGTATAGGTCGAAATAAGTTTTGTATGTTGAATATGTGTACAAAAAATTGTGGCCTCATAAATGTTAACGTTCCAATTAGGCTTCTTGGACTTGCCTTCTTACTGTACATTGGGTTAGGGTTATTGGATCTTAGGGATTTTTGGCGTTATGATAAAATGTAATTTATGATTTTTGTCCTAGCTTTTTTGTGAATATGTGTAGTAGACAAATCTCTACTTAAAAATAGCTACCAATAATAGAACCATTATGTTTGTAGAATGTTTTTCACCATTCTTTTAATAATAGAATTTGGATTTCGTTGGAATATGTAATGATGACTAGTGTGGTGTCGTTGGTTGTATATATCAAGGAAGACACAATACTCTTCATAACTCTCTAGTTATAAAAAGGAGTTATCCAACATTTATGATGAAGTATAATTCTCTGATTACCATTCCTTATATCAGAGAAGTGGAAACATATTTATCTCACATGTATTATGGAATGTGATCTATCCATACCTCTAGCTATATCATAGAGGTGAAAGAGACTCATTTGTACACATGAAATAATGCACATTATTCTGTGTCATTGTGACATGAAGTGGAGATGGAATGTGATGTATGGGTGCTCAAGATTGTAAGAGTGGAAGTTTCTTGAAGAATAAGAAGATCAAGCATGCATGTGGATGTTTCCCCATTTGGGGTTTTACCACGTAAATCCGGTGTACTATTGTTTCTTCCCTTTCCTCTCTTGCACTTATTATTGATTATTGATGCTTGTGTTGATGTGAGATTAGACTAGTAAAGATTATGATTATTGATTTTTTTCAAGCATCAAATTTCTTTAGTAGTTTTTGTTGGGCCCTCCTTCTCTAGTAGATTTTCCATAAGATTTGGACAACCATTGAGGTTTTTCTTTAGATCTGGGCATTTTTCTACATGTATGAGATTATTTTCTCAAAATCCTAATCTCGCCATTTATTTTTCAGAAAATTTTCAATTTTTACTTGATATTTGAAGTTGAATCCAAAGTATCCTAACTTGTGATCAAGGATCTACCTCTATTGTAGTAAATTTGGTTGATTGTTTGTGTCTTGATGTGTTTTTCGTAGGTTTTCGTCCAAACATTTTGACATGCACAAGTTTTTTTCTAGTTTCAAGAACCCACACTCTTTCCCTTCTTTAGGGGAGCGTACACACACACTTATCCTTCACAGAAGGGACATACACACACAGGTTTATCTCTTGGAAAGTCTGTGGGCCCAGTTTCAAAGAGAAAACTTCGATGTAAGTCGATTATTTTCATTGTTTTTTTGCTGAGGGTTTACATATATGTCGATAAGGTGCTGCAAGGTTTCTTCACTGGTGAGAATTCCATTTATTATACACTCATTCTTGTCATTAGCTTCATGCCTTTTCTACATTAGTTTATAGATTATTAGTTTTACTCATCATGTTTGCAGAGGTTGCCTCTTGTTCCTATTTTACTTGTGCCTGAATTTCTTGTGTGGAAGATGTTTGACATTTTTAGGAGCATGTATCTCTTGCATTTTGTCATGGTGACAACACGAAACCAATAGATTACAAAGACCTAGTTGCTTGGTGGCAATATTTTCCAATCGATAAGTGATATCCATTTGACATCCATATTTTGCTCAATATTTATATGTTGTTGTTGGCCCTTGTTTGTGTAAAATTTCTATCATATTTCATGTATCATACCATGGTTTTTCCTTGTCATTATGGGCTTATCACGATGATTATATGCTTTACTCTTGGAAGTTATTTTGTGCAGATTAACTCTCTGTTTATTTCACTTTCTCCATGGGGGTATTTGTGAAGTCTTGTGGGATAGCTTGGTTCTGCCATTCCTTCATATAGTAAGCATATTGATGTTGTTATATATAGTCATCCAGCATTGTTCCTCTCTGTAGCTTCTCCTTGACGGGAGTAAAGTTGAAACCTTTTTCCACTTTATTTAGGATGGTTGAGCTTGTGATTAAGAAGGAATGCAATATAATAAAATACCATAAATGTCACCTCCTCCCAGTTAATGCAATGCAATGAAGGCCATCTTCTTCCTGTAAAGTCATGATTATATGCAGGACACATTTTCGATGTATAAGATCATTTGGGGTTCTTGTATTTGCTATGAGGTCTACCTGAGGATGCATCTTTCAACTTGGCTGTGAAGATTGCACGTGCGACACATTTCCAGTGTATTGGTCATTTGGGTTCCATGTATCCATAATGAGGTATACTACATAGTTCTTTCAACTATCAGTTGGAAACATTTTCCAATGTATAGGCCATCTAAGGGTCTTGTATTTTCAATGTATCTTCAACCTATTGTTTTCATCGTTTAGATTGGTTCATGTGTAATTTCATGATTTAGTAAGAAGTAGCTAGTGTTGGGCATGTGTTATATTCTCTACATTACTACCCACCTTCTGGCGGGGGTTCAAGGGTTGGCCCTTGAATGAAGGGGGTCTAGGGGGGGACCTCCCTATTTGGGGGGCATGGGGACTAGCGGGCCCCCATTTAGGGGTTCGAGGACGAAGCCCCTAAGGAAAATTTGTTGTGTTGTTTTTTTGCCCCTTTTTTTCTATTTTGGCCAATGGTTTTCAACCCATTGTAATCTGATTCCAGTTTGGGAATTAAGGTTTCATAGGTTGGTGAATACGTATATATTGTATTATAAACAATTGAGTTAATACAATGAAAAAAGGAAACGAAGAGAGTGGTGAATCTCTAAGTTAAGTTGGTTTTTTCCTTTCAAAGTTTCCAAGGTAAATCTATGTGTATTGTGTGTGAATGCATGTTTACTTTCTATGTGTGATAATTTGCAGGGATGTAGCAACTGTACAAACTCACAATCAAACTCTCAAGAATATTTTCAAGAAGAAGAGAAACATGCACTCAATAATCACTCATAAACATAGAATAATGAACAATGATAGTATCATACAATGAATAATGAATGTAAGGAATGTGATACAATAATCAAGGATGAGGCATCATATAGGATTCAAATTAGCCAAGTAGGGCATTCGAATCTGAGCTCAAAGTCTAGCTTGAATAACTATGGAGACATAATCCAATCTGCAGTATCAGACATAAATGGTATGAGTCAGTCAAGTGTGTCCAACTGAGTCTAACAGAACCATCTAGCCACAAATCAGGGAATGGAAACTCCAAGGGGGGGCGCATGAGGCTGTCTAACTCAATAGTCTAACTTGGATAACAATGGAGACATCATCCAATCAATAGTATCAGTCATAAATGGTAATAGTGAGTCAAGTGTGTCTAACTGAGTCTAACAGAACCATCTAGGCATAAATCAGGGAATGGAGACACCAAGGGGGCCGCATGAGGCTGTCCAATAGTCAAGTGGAACTCCAGAACTAGCTAACTATAAGCTACAAGCAGTCAGCATGAGAAATCAGTGGAATAACTCCTCAATCAATGCACTAACTGAATGATAATTGTTGGTAGGTGAGATAAAGCACCCTAATTGAGTGATAATTGATGGTAGGTGAGTAAAGGCGCACTAACTGAGTGTGGTAGGTGAGAAAGGCGCACTTGTCAAAGCATAACAGTCAATAAGGGTGCATCAGGTAGGTAGGAAGCCAAATGGGGGCTATAGACAGGCTCTGGAGAGCTAGAAGCAAGCTCTAGGTACTGGGGAGACCACCATGATGATGATTGGATTCATGCAGTGGCATGCAAAATATAAAAATGATGGTGTGAATATTCCAACACTATGTTGCTGAAGAATTGTATGCATTGTTAGACTTAAACATGTTTAGAACTTTCAAGTAGTACCTCTTTCAGCTTGGTTGTGATGACTGTCTACTGGAAACGTTTTTCGTTGTATATTCCATTTAAGGTTGTGTACACTAAATGCAATCTTCAACGAAGTTATTTCATCATCCAACTTGGTTCAGGTGCTATCTTCATCAAATCCATAAGGCAAAGTGTGTTCATATTCACATCTTATTAGGAATAATGAAAGTTGTCATCAAGGGGGATGTTAGTGCAGTGACATCTTCCTCCATTTTTTATTCTTTCTCCCTAGTCATCATTAAGGGGGTATATTGGAATATGTAATGATGACTAGTGTGGTGTTGTTGGTTGTATCCATAAAAGAAGGCATAATACTCTTCATAACTCTCTAATTATAGAAAGGAGTTATCCCACATGCATCATGAAGTAGAATTATTTTATTACCATTACTTATATAAGAGAAGTGGAAACATATTTATCCCACATATATTATGGGATGTCATATATCTGTATCTCTAGATATATAATAGAGGTGAAGGAGACTCATTTGTACACATCAGGGACACACATTATTGTGTGTCATTGTGACATGAGGTGAATATGGAATGTGATGTGTGGGTGCTCAAGACTGTAAGAGTAGAAGTTTCTTGAAGAATAAGAAGATCAATCCTTCCCATGGATATTTACCCGTTTGGGGTTTTACCATGTAAATATGGTGTACTATTTTCTCTACGCTTTCCTCTCTTTCACTTATCATTGATTATTGATGCTCGTGTTGATAGGAGATTATACTAGTAAAGATTCTGATTATTGATCTACATGTTAGTAATTTATTGTTGTATGTTTATGCATATGTAGCAATAATCTAACATATTTCACTATATCTATGTGTTATGTTATATGTTAATTCAATCTTTCACTTCATTATGAACATAATCCATATCAATGGTATCTAAGGAATTTGTTCTCTATTTGTGTTTCTTGCATGTCCCCCATGAGGTCATAGTACAAGGAGTCGGACCTTGGGTTAATAAAGCATGGTGAAGATATTCCTCGCTAGCCCAAGTGAAGGAAACACCCATGGTCAGCTATAAATAACTTTATTACTCTCAAAAACTTGTTTAAAATAAGCCTCCTTAAGCATCAAGCTCATAATGACACACTATAATATATTATATATTAACAAATGAATAAAGAACTCGTGAGGTTAACCTCGATATAGAATCTTAAATAATGAGAATGCATCTCCACATAATGAATGTGGGATGTATAAACTCACCTAACAAAACCATATTAAGGTACACCGAGCAACATAGTAATCCATTTTAAATATTAAGAGCCATATAAGTGCTCCTAATAAGTTTATTGATTCCCTATTACATGTATATTAATTCCTTTCCAATGATAACATTAAATATTACACAAACCATGATAATGACACTAAGTACATCCACAAATGTGGCTCTTAGAAAACATTGTAACACTATAAAGTCGTTGCTCTAGGAATCCCTTGAGTGACAGAAGAATGAAATGATGGATCATTTCACCCATATCCATTAGTAACTCCCAACAATGACATGGGTACCTTCAATAAGCATTCATTTTGGAGGAAAGTCGTGCTTCAAGTTACAAGTTAATTTTGACATCCCTTTATTTGAAGGAAATATAGATGTAGAAGCTTTAAAGAGATGGTTATACAAGACAAAGGGTTATTTCCATGTTCATAACTTTTCCAAGTGAGAGAAATACCCTTGCATTGTTAATTTCACTTCATGTGTCAAGAATGGTTGAGATACTTACTATATGCAACATTCTAGATATGATTATGGAGTGTATGAGATGGATCCCACTTAGATAGATTTTGTTGATGCCCTCAAGGATGAGTCTTTACTTGTTGAGAATTATGAAGACTATTCCACAAGACAAACAATCTTGAGCCTGGGAAAATACTAGATTGTGCTAGAGTACACAAATGTATTCCATACCTCGGGTGTAAAATCGTGTATCAAGGACTCTAAGTATCAATTGGTTCAAATTCCGTAATGACCTACACATATACATCTGTATAGAAATGTTGTTTCTTGCTATCTTTTTGGTGGGATCAACTAATCATTGTGTCAAAAAGATCATTTTTTCTTTTTTTTTGTTGAATGGTAAGAAAGACTTTGGGGTTGAAGATAAACCATGATAGAGGAAGGGTAAAGGTGTCCTAACTCTCAAAAAAAGAAAAAAGAAAAGATAATTGTTGTAATCTAAATGATTACGCTGAAAGTAGTTACCAAGATAACACAAAACCAAGCCTAATATACAACAAGGTTATATAAATGCACACACATAGAAGGAGAGAACAAGAGAAATTAGTAATGGGACCAACAACTAGTCTATTATATTACATGATCAATTAGCTTCTCTTTACATTGTAGATTCATATCTTTATATATAAAGGATTGCAATCATGAAGGTAGTTATAAATTATTTAACTAATTTAGTCGGTCAACCTGACCAAGCAGTCAATTGAACCAACTAAGTAGTCGGTTAGGTCAACTAGCCTCCTCCATCTCCCCTACCCTCAAACTCTTCTTCTTCCCAAAGAAGGGGCCAAGATGGACAAAATGTATACAATTTCAAAATTTCAAAATTTGGTGAGTTCTTCTAGAATTTTGATATGTTGATTTGAATGTTGTTGGTCTCACTGACGGATTGTTGCTCAGCCATTAACTAGTTGGTTGATCTACTTGGATTAAAGAGATTGAATCTAGGCCGTGGTGGAGAATCTCTAGGAACAGGTGGTGGCGGCATGTCTTTTACAAATTTAGCGCAACTTTGATATATATGCAAAGCATTTTATTTTATCCAATACTTGAAGTCGGTCCATTCATCTAGTGCTTGCCTTCTTGTGATGTTTGTCTTCCTCGTCTCTGACAAGTAGTTCATTTTGTCTTCAATGGGTGCATCCTATATAATTTCCAAGTTGGGGTTGTAGTCTTCCTACATTTTGATCACTTGTTGATGCACATCCCATAGTTGTTTAATTTCTTTGTTGGACTCATGATAGCCATTTATTCCTTCATGAAACCATTGATGTTCATGTGCTTGTAGTTCCATTTGTTTTAGCTCTACTTCTTTCATATGAATTCCTAAGGCATCCCATTTTTGACAGATGATGTAGATTGTCATTTGGTATGCAAATCTACTGTAAGTGATTTAGTTACTTTAAGTTGGCTACATATATTTTCAAAATAAGTTGGCTAACTATTCAAAGCATTGCCAAACAATTGAGCTTCCTTCCCCATTTCTTCCAATTTCCTTTTGTTGGCCTCAAATTTATCATGCTTCATTTTCATGATAGCCTCAATCTAGTCAATTTTGAGCTTCATATTTTCTTCTCTCAAGTGATTTTGTTTATGTAATAAATTTATCAGTGAGATCCTCATACAGTCAACTGGGTCATTAGGAGGAGCATCGAATAAAAATCTCAAATCTTGTTTTGCATGTTTTTTGCAAGTCTCCCACGCTTTTTCTTCATTTTCTCTCTAATGCTTTAGTTTCTTTAAGGAGTTGCTCCATCATCAGTTTCATTCTTTACTTCTTTATTTGTATAATTCATGAAATTCTTTGTTAGAGGCATCTTCCGGAGAAAATTTGACTATTTCTTTGTCCTGCTATCCTTCATGTAGTCGAAAACTGGAGAATGTTTTCTTTGCTTTTCTTTTTTATTTGACTTTTTATACCTCTCTATGATTCTTTTATTTGTGATACTCATAAATGCTAGTTCTTTGACCAAAAAATTAGGCTAGAGCTGGTGCTTGGGTAAACTTGTTGCTTGTCTTTTCTTTTTGGTCACATTGAGTGGTTGTTGTTATAGGGTCAATTGTTCTGATTTCACCCACCCTGTCAGCTATTGTGCTTATCTTGACTATGTTTGTAGATTATATTCTTGATGTTCTATCATTGATTGAGGATCCTATATTGGTAATTGTTGATCTAGTGATGGGTGGTGGTTGGTTGGTGGTGGTTTAGTTGGTGCATGTTGGTCGGTCGACACTTGTTTGATGGTCAACAGTTCAATTAGAGGTGTATTGGTGAGGATTTCAACTCTTATTGTATGGTATTGTTTCCTTTGTGGACTAGCCTCCTTCTCCTACACACTTAATGTAGTTATTAGTGGAGACGATGGTTTTTTTAGGTCAATTTGAGTTTTGGGAAGAACCTTATCCTTTTGTCCTTGGTTGATTCAATACTTTTATTATAAAATTTATGCCCTTTGACTTCTTCTTTTTATGTTGTTGAACCTCTTGTTCTATTTTTCTTATTTTATGTTGTCGCACTAATTCTAGATTTGTATGTCATTGCTTTTTTACGGTGATATTATTCTTAAGTGCTTATATCATTTGTTGATTTTTCTTAGCAGTTAGATGTTGTTGAATTTTTATAACTTATCTAGCACATAAACATAATCTGCATGCATATAAAGGATCATTGAAAGAAACACATTGACAGTAGACACAATTTTACCCAGGGAAAACCCAACAAACTTATCTAAATAAGATTCTTCAGCAAGATACAATGCCAACTCTAGTGCCCAACACTAGTTACATAATAATGATATGAGAAAGATATAGAATAACCTTTGAGCCCGAAGAAGAGAGAGAGAAAGTTAAAACCCCAAAATATTGTCTTCTTGATGCCTCTTGAACTTTGACTAGTCTTCCTTGAATCTGCGCACTTCTTCACTTGGTTGGGTGAATTGGTGTGTTTCAAATGAGGCAACTCCACTTCTATTTATACTAGAAAAAATCACTTTTCTTACTGGGCCGACTTGTGTTCTTGACTGGATCATTCCCCCCTTTAACTGGGCCGACTTGACCATTTTATTGGGTCAATTTAGCTGGGAAGACTTGTTTTAGGGATGGTTGTTATTCTTTCTTGTGGAATATCTTATGTTGTTACTCAAAACATCAACACTCCCTCTTAGTGAGGAAGGTATTCATCTGGTCACGATCTTCAACACTGGATTTCTTCTTGTTGACAGCTTCTAGAATCTTCTATGATCTAGAGAATTTCTCTGCTAACCACATACAAGGTGGTTTCACTGTCTCACTAGTCAATCCTATGGCTATCTAACCTCTCCAAGAGGTTTGACTGTCCTTGACAGTCCTGACTATTACTCCCAGAGTATCTGATAGTCACTGATAGTCTCAGAGACCTTGACTATTATCTGATAGTCTTATGATATATTGACTATGCTCATGTGGGTGCACTCCATAAGAGATACTACATCCCCTGGCTGTATAATGTAGCCCCTGACTAAATACTATATCCCCTGGTTGACCGACTTACCGGTTTCTCAGTCTGGAATTACTGCATGACTTATATGGGTCATGTTCCACTGCATGACTAATTTGAGTCATGTATCACTACATGACTAATATGATTCATACTATAACCCTTCGCTGTCTGAATCATACTGCAGTTCTTGGCTGTCAAAGTCATACTACAAACCCTGACTATTTGAGTCATACTACAGCCCCTGGATGTTTGATTCATGTACCTTAACTAACCGGCATTTGATTAAGGTATTCCTACATGACTATTCTAAGCTATGAACTACTGAGTGGCTTATCTGCTACATGGCTTATCTGATCCATGTACCACTGCATAGCTAATTTGATCCATATACCACTGTATGGATAATATGAGCCATATACCACTGTATGGCTAACCTGAGTCATGTATCATTGCACGACTAACCGATGTCTGAGCCATGTATCACTGCATGAATTATTGGTCGAGAGAACACCTGAGTCACATCCCACACGACTAACTAGGGGAAATTTTCTACTCGCTATTGCCCATGGAGAAACATCCATACTCCCTCTTAACAAGAGGATTCATTCCATACTACACCAAGCTTGTCACGGAATTACTCAAACTTTACTTTAGATAAATGCCTAGTAAGTATATTAACAAGGTGCTCATCTATGGATATGAACTGGAGTTGCACTTCTCCTTTCTACACTATGTATCAGATATAACTGATTAGGAACCTTATGAAGCCTTACTGCTTTTTATCTTATGATACTGGTTGCAACATGTTCTTCCTATGTTGTACTGAGTCTCCTTGATGACTGCTTTCCTGCTAAAACATGATATCATTTCTGATCTCAAACTAGAGCAACATCCCTGATGTGCTCTTTCTCATCCACTGCACTAGTCAAAGTCCATATATCCTTGCAACTTCATTTCTCTATCCGAGACATATCCGAGTCCATATCCAATTGTACCATGTATGTACCTTAGTGCATGATTTGTTGTACATGTCTAAACTCTACCATGAATTGACTGTAAAGCATGTATTTGGTTTGATGTTAACTAGATACATCAAGGATCCAATCATCTATCTATACATCGTGGGATCCACCAAATCTGAAGAAGATTCACTCAATAGTTTAAGATTTGTCACCATTGGTGTGGCCATGTACTTACAGTCCAGCATCTTGAATCCCTTTAGGGTCTCTAATGCGTATTTTCCTTGACCAAGGAAAATCCAATCTGGTTTCTACCACACCTCTAATCCCAAGAATCATGCCAAGATTCTTGAATTTTGTGATTTGCTTCCTCTTGTATCTGAGCACCATGCTCCCTCTGCATCTCGACATTTCACATTCTCTGCCTATGAATGTCTTGTACTAGAGTGAATTACAACCTTCTATATTGTTGATCTTTTGTGTATCCATCTGTGTCATCTCCCATCAAATGGTTCTACTGATATGAGCCTCTTGCTCTCGAGATCACTGGATACCACTCCATTCTCCCTTTGGAACTTGTGTTGCAAAACTCTTCATGATTATCGGAAAAATGAAAATATGTAGTAGAAAGACCAATCATTCCTTGGAACCTCCTGATCCCAACCAACAATATACATATGAGATTCTATGGACTTGTGGGTCATGGGTCTACATATGACTATTGTCTCTACTGAATAATCATCACATCCACTGTAGTTGATCCCTCTGTCATGGAATCCATCCTACTATCTTGATCAGGAACATGACCTGAGAGTCATGCTCTTAGAATCCTCCTGCTTCTGAGCATCCTGCTCCCTTTCAAACAATGAATATCAATGGAATCTATATCTTGGATGACTTCACATCCATCTCTTGTTATTCAAAACAAGTCTCATCATCCTTCTATTGTAGGCCATAGAATATGGTCTTTCCTACAAGTCAAATTTAGTCAGATAGTCAGCAACATTGCATACTAATCAATCAATTCAATGTAATGACAATTTCTTATGCATAATGAACACAATCATGTAACCAATGCATCGTATCCAATGCTTCAACACAACACCCATCCATTTCCCAAACACACATGGTAACTATCTAGGTTCCTTCCATATTCACTAGGACATACTATCCAAAGCCTGCACTGCTCTCAGTATGATAGAAAAGAGGTTTCGTCCTAGACTAGCTTCATCAAGGGATCATGGGATGCTATGCAGCACTATAGGCTACTTACCCAACATAACATGCACCACATGAGCCTACTGTTAGTCAATCTTAGTAATATATAAATGCATAAAATAAAACTGTATCACAAATCTACATATAGTTGTTATGAACAATATCTTTCAAAATACTCAGGAATTTAAGGAAAAACTCAAATGACAATAAATACTTATCTTTCATGTGTTTTGTATCCCCCCCCTTGATTTCTACTCTTTGTAGAAATTACTAGAGTTTATGGAACAATACTCTGCTTCATCGTTTGATTCTAAAGACCTTGATCTTATTCTTCGTCAAGTCTGGAACTTGTTAAAGTATTCATCCTTGGTCCTCATGTCTTCTAGAAGCACTAGATCCACATTGTTAAAGGGAAAGATCCCTTGGCATTCTATCCTAGAGTATATTATCTACTTCATCTGAATCTAGCTAGTAGGAGGAATATCCTACTCTTTAACTGTATGCTTGAAATTGTTTCCAATTCCTTCTGAAGAATTTCTGTAACAAGTCGAGTGCTTAGAAACACCACTCCCTTAAATGACATTTTATTCATCTGATGCTTCCCTTGAATTCTTGTGTGAATTAGGTTCATCATCATCCACCATATGAGCATGATGTTTCCATTTCCCCTTTTTGTTCCTTTGAGTGCAATTTCTTGCATAGTGTCCTAACTTGTTACAGTTGTAGCACCCGATCTTGGACATATCCTTCTTTTTCTCTGATACTAGTCTTTTATCAATATTCTTGGTAATATTTCTTCCTTTTCCTATTCTTTCATGAGCTATAAGTGCTTTATTTTCTTCTTCATTTGTATTCTACATTTTTGAGATCAACCTTGCCTCTTCTTGAGTTAAATATGTCCATAGCTTATCAAACTTGGGTAGCTTTTTCCTTGCACAGATACCTTGAACAAATACATCCCAAGAAGAGGGAAAGCCATTCAATGTTGTCAACACAAGTTTTTTCTCTTCTACAATATCTCCAATAGCTGCTAGTTGATCCTTGATATGAGAACCCTTGTAAAGTAGGAGGACATTGTTTTTGACTTGTCCATCGTTACATTCCTTAGTCGATGCCTTAACAATAGATTTCTGCTAATATTCTTGCTTTCATATAATCTTGTCAAGGCCTCAAACATTTCCTTGGGAGTCTTCAATTCCGACACATGAGGGATCAACTGGTCCTTGATTGAATCATATAGAATTCTTTTTGCTTTGACTATATTCTTCTTGTACTTTGCTTTGGCCTCCTCTTTCTCTGGTTTCAGGATAACTTCTTTGACATAATTTAAGATATCATTCTCTTCTAGGATGAGAAGCATTCTATGCTTCCAGGATTTGAAGTTATCTGCTCCATCCAGTCTATCTTCAACCCTTAGATTGGTTGGCATTTTTTCAACGCTGATATTTGACCTAGAAACCCTAGCGGAGGGTAGGTCAAAATGAAGTTTATCAAATGAAAAATATGACTCCATAGATAGATGTGAACTCCTAGGGAAATTTGGGAAACACTCCTTTTCATTCAGTTATGTGGACAAAACAACTCAAAACTACAAGCCCTAGATTCTCAGCTTCGACAATAAATAGGTCAAAACTGAAACTTCTCGGATTTGAGATATGTTTCCATAGATAGGTGCACCTTCCTAGGACGATTTCAAAGATGATAATATTGAACCTGATCTATGGATCGAAGGGCTTAAAACTAGAATCCCTAGTCCTTTACCACCAACAAAAAATAGGTCAAAAACTAAAAATTATTCAAACTGAAAAATGATTCCACAGATAAGTGTTTCTTCCTGAGGAGATTTTCAAAATACTATTTACAAGTCCAATCTATGGATATAAGTGTTTGGAACTAGAAACCCCACTTTCCAACTTACGGTTGTTACGACTGTTGAAATG
The DNA here is from genome assembly GCA_027924585.1 of Larix kaempferi. NCBI lineage: Eukaryota > Viridiplantae > Streptophyta > Pinopsida > Pinales > Pinaceae > Larix > Larix kaempferi. The sequence continues at coordinate 1,670,624 of BSBM01000286.1, forward strand.
TCTTCTTTCAGCACTGCTATGATACCATGTTGATTTTTCTTAGCAGTTAGATGTTGTTGATTTTTTATAAATTATCTATCACATAAACATAATCTGCATGCATATAAAGGATCACTAAAAAAACACATTCACAGTAGACACAATTTTACCCCGGGAAAACCCTCTCACGGTAAAAACCCAATAAAATTCTCTATATAAGATTCTTCAACAAGATACAATGTCAATTCTAGTGCCCAACACTAGTTACATAATATTGATACAAGAAATATATAGAATAACCTCTAATCCCGAAGAAGAGAGAGAGAGAAAGATAAAACCCCAAAATATTGTCTTATTGATGCCTCTTGAACTTTGACTAGTATTCCTTGGATTTGCGCACTTCTTCACTTGGTTGGTCGAATAGGTGTGTTGCAAATGAGCCAACTTCACTTCTATTTATACTAGAAAAAGTCACTTTTATCACTGGGTCGACTTGTCTTCTTGACTGGGTCATTTTCCCCTTTAACTGGGTCGACTTGATAATTTTACTGGGTCAATTTAACTAGGCCGACTTGTTCTAGGAGTGGTTGTTTTTATTTCTTGTGGAATAACTTCTGATGCTACTCAAATATGAACATCATTATCTATGTATCCATGTAAGGGTTTCACTATATTTTGGCCCAACATTGGATTCCAGAATCTACTTCCTTTTCTTGGTTTGTTCTCTTGTAAATTTCCCCTTCTCCTATTCTCTGGTTGATAGTACTTTAAATGCAACCTCTTTGAGTTTATTTTTTAGTCAAGGGTTTTCAAAGTCAATTTCATAGGCTCCTTGTACTATCATTTCCAAGTCTTCCTTGGTGGACGATGTTGGTGAGTCGGGTCGTGTTTGTTCTATCTATGTCATTTATTTCTTCTTGTTTTCTTTCTTTGTTGTTGGGCTTGTCAATACTCCTAGTTGTTGAACAAAAGGAATTGTAAATATCACAACTTTAGTTTCTTCTTCTATTTCTCCATTCATTAAAGGAGTAATTATTTGTGTAGTCGGTTGTATTTCTAAGGGAGGGATCAGGTACAGAGTATTCAATTGCCTTAACATTTCTTCAAATACCTCCTTAATTATTGGGTAGTATTCCAAATCATTTGGTTCTCCTCCTTTTCCTTTTGCGATACCACTCCTTTATGAAATCTAAACCAAGTTGAATATGTACAAGTGGTGGGATCCTCCATCTATTGCAAGCAGACTTCATCAACTTGACCCATTCTTCGAACATACACTGTGGTGTGAGGATTTCCGTTCAACCTTTCCACTTCAAGGAGAAACATTGGAAGTTCCACATAGTCGGTGTGTTTGGAAGAGTAAATGTCATTTCTCCAACTAACCAGACTTGTGACACTATTGTCCAAATTAGTTGTGATGGGTATTTGATGGATCTTCCCTACTCCTGGAATTCTTCACAGTTGGTTTTCAATATATCAACTACCTTTTTTGGCCAACTGTATACTTTTCCTTCTTCGACTATATGCCCAATAGCCTCCATCATATTAAGCTTTACATTTGATGCTCGACTAGATTTAGTTAGGCATAGGTAAACTATAATGCAAGTCCATTTGATGTGTTCCTATTTTACTTGACTTATGACAAATCCCTTTGAGTTCTTTGTAGTTGTGGTCCCTATAAACTTCTCTATCCATTCGACTATGTCGATTTTTTTGGGGATACGGTCTTTGATATTTCAAGCCAATTATTTGACAAATTAATGTTGGTGTAATCACAACTGGTTCATTGAGACAAACCTTTCCTCCATGGTACCAACTGATTAAAAATTTAGCTACCTCTTCCTTCCATCCTTCAAATCCTTTGAATTTTGGGGCACTTAAGTATGATCTAATTTTGGATTTCTCAAGCATAAGGGTTTCATCTCTCCATCTACCCCTGACTACTGCCCATATCTTGTAATTCTACTAATGTTTATCCTAGTCGATCTCCTCCATATTTGTTTGGTGAATTATGTCCATTCTAGCTTCCAACTTTTTATTCAGTTCCCTATCACACCTCTTTTTTTATAGGTTTGACAATCTTCTATTTGGGTTTAGAGCTAGGTGAAATGGACCCTCTCATTTTTGGTGCCATCTTTTCTACAGATTTGATTTTGTTACTGAGTCAACTATGGGATCATTAAAGTCATGTATTAATTGAAGGTTTTGATTGGTTATTTGACTTGCTGGATTCTCATCGACCAACTTTCCGGGAGTGGTCGATTTCTTTCTGAATTCAACTAATTTTCTTGCTTCGACCCATTACTCTATTATACTTCATCCTCCATTGGTTTCTTTTTTCTGTGATTCATATTGTTGTGTTATGTCCATTTATTTATCCTTTGTTATGATCCTTCCCTTGATAATTATCCAATCAATAAAGTTTAGAGTGTGTGTCCATTTTTTTCATTCGTCAAATTGGTTATGAATTCTTTCTTGCTTGTTAATACGCCATTAATTGCTTGAAGACTCATCTTTCCATTCAATTTTCATGATCATTGTATAATAGTTTCTGCATTGGTTCAAAGTGATTAGTATTTTTATTATTTATACTTTAACATCTATTTGACCGTTTTTCCATAACTGACTACTTTATTATTATTATTATTATTACACATGTGGTGCCTCTTGAAATATTTTCCTTGTAGTGTTCTCAATTGCATAACCCAACTAGGTTTTATATCTTCTATTACAAATGGTCCTAGCCATGTTGTTTCCAGTTTTTTTGGTTTCCCTTTTGTTTTACTATCATATAAGATGATAAGGTTCCCTATTTCAAATTCTTTATGTTTAAGGTTTCTTTCATGCCATGCCTTCTTTTGTTGTTATTGTACTTCTTGATGATGGGGGGCTATTGTTCTTTCTTCTTTTAGCTTATTGAGTTGGTATAGTCTATCCTCCTTAACTTTCTAATAGTCAAATTTTAACAGACTAGCTATTTTATCTACATTTTCTATGAAGTGTAGTGGGATCACTTCCTCTTGCCAATACACCAATTTAAAAGTTGTTTTTCCAATCGATCTTTTATAAGCAATCCTATATGCCCAAATGATAGCAAATACCTTGTCATCCCAATCATCCATGTCAATGTTTCATATTGTGGTAAGTACTTAATACAAGGTTTGATTGAAAGCTTCAACTTCCCCATTTGCTTGAGGATGGTATGGTGAACTCTTACGATGGATGATAAAAAAATATTTCATTAATACCTCAATTATGCTATTCATGAAATATGTTCCTTGGTCCCTTATTAGTGTAAAGGGAATCCAAATATTGTAATTATATTTTCATAGATGAACTTTGTTGCTACCTCTCTGGTACAACTATTGACCGATTCTGCTTCTACCCATTTTGTCAAGTATTCAACTAGTGTGATGATTTATTTTTCTCTTGTTCGTTTTCCTCTCTTAGGAAAGGGACCTACAAAATCAATTGCCCAAATTTCAAAGGGGAGGCTAGGGTTTAATAGTGCCAAAGGAATCTCATCCCTTTTTACAAGTTGACCCAGTCTTTGACATTTATCACATTGGCTTATCTTCTATCCACAGTCTTTGTATAATGTGGGCCACCATATCTCTAGTTGTAAGATTTTTCTAGTTATGGTATTCAAGTGAAAATGTCCTCCAGTGGGTCCAACATGTGTTTCTTGGATAATAATCTCCCTATCATCTTCTAATGCACACCTCCTTAATACATTGTCAAGTCCAATCGTATGTAAACATACATTAATCAATGTATAAGGATCAACCTTCATTACAAGGATTTTCTTTTTCTTTCTATGAGACCTTATGGAGCCTCCCCTTCTTGTAAAAAATGTACAATTCTAGATAACTCTTGAGGTGCAACTTTGACTTTTAACAAATGTGCATATGGGAGGTCATCATCAATCCCAGTTGGTTCTTCCCCTGTTTCGACTCTAGAGAGGTGGTTGGGACCAACGTTTTCTTTTCCTGGTTGAACTATAATTTCAAACTCAAATTCTTGAAATAATAGGATCCATCTACATACTCTTCCCTTATGGACTGGTTTACTGACCAAATATTTCAATTATGAGTGATCTATATAAAATATGATCCGATTTCCCAATAAGCAATGTCGAAATTTATGCAGAGCGACAAATTTGCCAACAATTAATGTTACTTGAAAACACTAGCACCCGAGTTAAGTTGGAAGTTGTGTTAAGTTATTGATATGAGTATTCATTTGGATAATTGAGTTTAACTCACATGCATTATAGAAGTGTACAATGATGTGACATTAGTATCTAGAATTGAAAGTTAAGTTGTATTTTGTGTAGTGATAAGGTGAGTGGGAAGAACATGTCTATTTATTGATATAGACAATTTGAGTTCAATTATGTAATATAATAATCTTAATTTTGGATTTATCGACAAAAATCAAGAAGGATCAAATATTTTAAGATGTAAACCTTTTAATGGTATAAAATTTAAATAAAGATTTCCATTTAAAGGTATTTTATCTTGATTCCCTTATAAATTAAGAGTTATATTTATTTTATTAACACTTTAAATGATAGGCTTAATATTATTATTGTAATTATGTTATTTTTTATTTATTTATAAGAAGTCAACATAGTGTTACACTCATTTGTGATACATCTCTTATATGACGAGCAATAGAATATACATATAATACCCTTGCTTTGGAGTTGGCAATGGGAAACCCTACCTTTCCATTAAGATAGTCATTGGCAATTACAATTGGTTGTCGCAGTAAGTTACAAGGTTGGATGAGTATGCCTTGGGTGGTCTTGCATGATGGCAAGGCACACCTGAGTTCCAAAGAGCTTGCAAATCAATTTGGCTAAGATGAATGTTGTCATTTAGGGTTTCTTATAGAAGCCACACATTGGATTAGACAATGGATGCAGCATTCCTTGGTTCATGGGGGCACTAGGAAATAGTGCCTTGGTTTGTGGGCATAACACCTTAGCCCGTGAGAAACAATGCCTAATTCAGTTGGATTCCCATCATAAGTCAAATGAACGTTTGATTGTAATTATGTGAAGCATAAGAAATGACAAGGAATGCCTAATACGTTGTTTAAGTGGGAAGACTATAGCTATCAAGCACATGATACTTAGGACACCTTGGGTAGTAGTGCATGATTTGATTTGAATGTGTGGACCTAAGGGGCTTAATGTTCCAAGACTTGGCAGATGGACGTAGATGAAATGCATTGCATGTTTAGGTCCACTTGAGCACCGAGGATGGTGAAAGGAACCTTGGAATAAGGAAACAACAAGGCATCTTCGTTTTATATAAAGAGGATGCATGCATTGTGCAAAAGCTTTCATTCAAGGATGGAGATCGAGGAGTAATGATTAATTAAGTGGACAAGGAGTTCCGAGATGTTAAGTATGGATTTTGGCATAGTGAACAACTTGGATGTTGGTAGAATATTAGGTAGTATGCATGAAGGACTTAGATAACTTAACACGTGTCTATAGCATTGAAAAGCTAGAAGTCTAAAATTGTTGCATGTGAGGAAAGGGATCTACATGAGGCATATCACATATGCACCAGCAGTTAGACTATGCAAGTATTGTGGCAATAGGCAGTTGTGCCTTGGTTTATTTGTACATATGTAAAGTGAGTCGTTAGTAGCACCCATACTCCTTTTTTATATTCTTGTAACAATCTTCATATTAATAAGTTGAGGCATATTCCTTAAAATTTCCACCCATACTTCTATGTTTTCGTATCTTCACTTGCATTGTTCTTGATGGTAAAGTATTGATGAATATTAGCTAAGTGTTAAAATATTCTTGGGATGCTTTAAGGCCAGGGTTGGACATGTGCCTAGTGTTAGATAACTTGGTTGTGGAAATTAAGTACAAACCTAACAAGTTGTAGCTTAGGACGTAGTTATGGGAAAGACCTTAAGTGAAGAGGCATAAGATGGTTCTCATAGGCATAGGTTGGTCAAGGCCTTATGGCCCAAGCAAAACAATGTCGCATGACCCAAAGTGCCAAAAGTGAAAAAATTGGGCAAGAGAAAGAGATACATGAAAACATCCCAAGAGATACATGACAACATCTCTAAACATAATGAATGCTATTTTTAGACTCTTGATGATTAATCTCAACCTGTAATGGATTACCACCCTTTTCTTTCACTTGAAAAAAGATATTCTACTTGATATTCATAAGACTAAATCAAAGTATACATAAGTCTTCATATACATACTTTTTCAAATTGATCTGTCTACAATCTGTCACCATAGCTTCCAGAGAAAGAAACTAACATCACTACCTGAACTTCAAAAAGACAAAATTCAGACCCCCCATGCTAGACTCAACAAGACCATCTAAACCCATACATATCTATGCACCAGAGGAAAATATAGTGTTCCAACAAAAAATCAACTACCAAAACTGACCAAATAAATTATATAGTCTTCCTCATAAATGGATGAACCAAAAAATAGAAAGTAACAACTAGATTCCATAAGCCTGCAAAGAGCCATGAGAAACCACAACATTATTCGGGTTTTAATATTTCTATGTTGTTGATTGTTGTGAGTAGAGTCTTCTAGATTAGCCACAGTGTCCATGATTTTGTCGACGTTTTTGCTCCATATCAGGAACCATAATCAGGACAACATGACAAAATCATGGACACTGTGGCTAATCTAGAAGACTCTACTCACCACAACATTATTATTGAATTCCTAAAAAACAATAGACCTTCTCCAACCCCAAATTCTCTCTTTGACAAATTATTTGCTTCTTCATTGAATTCCCTGTATACATAAAATAAATGTATACTTTGGAACATTTCCTGAAGCTCTCGAACCCTTTTCATCCAATGCTCCAACATGGACACCTGCAAATTTTCATTATAATTTTCCCAGTCAATAGTGACTTTAGAATCCCCTACAACTTGAAGAGAAATGAGTCCTTTTGCAAGAGCAAAAAACCACAAACCCCAAAGTGCCAACAATTCTGCCCTTGTATTTGAACCAATCCCACACCCAATCCACAACTTATAAAAGTGAGCTCCTTGTAAGCTTAACATCATACTAGCTCCACACTCACCCTCATGTGAAACCCCATCAAAAAACCCAATAGGGAAATATTCAGTGAAACAAGGGGCCTCAACAATCATAGAAGCCTTTTCTACACGTTCTTTATTTACTTCTTCGAAACCTCCAATTATTGTTGAGCTAACTATGATAACATTTACCTTGGTAAAAGGGTTAAGATTCATTATTCCCTAATTGCCAAAATCCAATTCATAAACCATGAAGGGTTAGCCCAAGCAAGGTTATCAAAGTGAGAAAACACTTGCTAGATTCACAGATCTGAAATCGGGTTGGAATATCAACCAAGTTTGTACACTAATGCAAAAGTGAATTTACATCATTTTTAGAATTGAACCGAAGTTAATTTGGTTCCGGATTGAATTATCAATAAGAGATTTAAAAGTGAATTTACATCATTTTTAGAATTGAACCGAAGTTAATTTAGTTCCGGATTGAATTATCAATAAGAGATTTAACTTATAGAAAGTGTGACAATATCTAAAACTTGGAGGTATAGTGGAAACTTTAGCTACTTAAAGTCAAACGAAGTGAATGCAAATCCAACATAGTGACAACCATTTTATTGCTTTTTATTATTTAGATTGAGGACATATTTTTTGTGTGCATTATTTTCCCCTTTATTACATGTTAATTGTAATGATAAATCACAATAATTTGAAAAGATGGATGAATACCACCTTCAACTTTATTACATGTTAATTATGACGATAAATCACAATAATTTGAAAAGATGCATGACATCGGACATAGTTGATGTTACATGAGAGGCCCTAAATAAAGAAGTGCAAGAAACGTTTACAAGCGAAATGGGATAAGAAGGGTGACAAGGACGTGGAACGCTTCCAAGTATGTAAATAATATATTTTTTCTTTAATAGTTTTATGAATCCAAGTATGTAAATAATATATTTTTAGTCCCGGCTCCGCAGGGAATATAGCGATCGGTTGGTCGCCATATTTCTTTGACTTTCTTTTTTTAATTTATTAGCCTCATGTTTAACTAAAGTTTGAAAAAAAATTAATATTAAAATGATTTTTTAACAATTAATTTTATTTTTTTTAATTTTCTAAATTAGATTATCTAATTTTGTGATTGGTGCCGTACAAAGAATAGACTATTTTCTCTTGCTGTGCAAAATAATTTTTATAATTATAAAAATATTAAAAATTGAAAAATTAAAAAAATAACAAGAAAACGCCACGTAAACAATCATTTATTAATGAAATTGGTTTAAATGTGGTACATTAGTGGTTGATTTGACGTGGACCATCTTTGCCGTTATTGTTTTACACTCATTATCCCAACTCTTCACTCAATCATTATTATTTTGCATTAATTATCCCTGACTCTAGTTGATGGCTCGAGAGTGGCGCATTTACTTCACCTTCAATGGCTCGAGCGTAGGCGCATTCACATTCATCATGTTATTGCTCACCGAGCTTCCTAGTATAACTAAGAAGCAATGATTATACCTGACTCTAGTTGATTGTGTTTTGCAAGCGAACGCAATCGAGTGTGTTGATCAAGGAGTGGGATCCATATTTTGGACCAAATATTGAGAGGTGAGAATCTGAATGAGCTTTCTCAAGATCAACCTCACCTATATTTTTCATATTACCACATACTGTAGTAGACAAATGAAATTTTGTATAGGGTGTACAAGCTGCTTAATCTATTGGAATTCAACAACACACACAAATGTATGTCTGTCATTGTGCATGATGAAGATGGGCGGATATTTCTACTAATCAAAATTGCAGATAGGTCGGTGGTTTTATACTGATCCTAGATATTGCTTATTATCATGGAATAGCTTGGTCCATCGATTATAGGGCAAGTGCGTGGAGATCGAACATCAGATGGGATGATTGACTCCCCTAATCTTCCCGTTGAAATCACTTGAGATTGCTTACTCATAGTGCCTTACAAATCACACGAGAAGCTCAAAGTTGTGTGCAGAAATTGGGAGGCCTGTATATGATCCCATGAAGGTTTCTTGGGAAAGGCTTTCTCCAATTCCATTCTTTCCCCAACGACTTCCACTATTCTCTCAATGCTTTTTTGTGAATCAGAATTTGCTTTTCATTGATGGATGGCACCCATCCCTTTGAATCGGCACAGGGGACAAGTTTCTCAGTATATCTCTGTTAATCAATCAATGCTTTCAGTAATGACAGCAGCACAATCGCGGATTTGAATGGCAATAGCCTTGAAATTTCGACATGGCCTGGAAACTGCAGCTCTACATTACCATGTTGCGACACAGATTAACAACGCCAGATACTTAATGGTGTTGTGTGCAGAATAATAAAAAGCTTTGTTCAGTTGAGTGTGCTTATCCATTGACAAATGTGTAAGACCAGAATAGGATTCCCATAATTTGGATTTCAAAACCAGATTCTAACAATTGAACGGAATGTAAGCGGTTCTTGGTCAAAATTGATATGACCGTCGTTTAGCACATAATGATTTGTTATACAGAATGAAATGCAGTCGTTGATTTCTAATAAATTTCAGAGCTATTCATTTAATACAAGATTTTTTTCACCGTGCCGATATTTTCTAGCTCTTTATGTATTAAATGAATAAAATGGAAATCACCAGGAAAAAGAATACGATAACATACCCTCATTCGCAAGTCCAAAGTGGAAAGCAACAGAATGGCTAAAGAAAATCAAGTCCGCCACCCCTTAACCTCCAGCCTACTGATCTCACCCTTATGGAAGAGAGCACGATTTTTGCCATCTTATTATGTTGTGCACAAACTAGTAGTACAGACAACCGCTGTAATCCTGCAGCCTTGCTTTTTTCTTTGATTAACACCCTTTCTTGCACAAGGGATAACGCAGAACGTGCAGTCTCCACATAAACAACTTCTTTGTGGCCGCTTACAGCTAATTATGGAAGAATCAAAAGCCCTATATAATACTAAGCAATACAAATGAAGCGTGTTTGCTGAAAGAAGTTAGAAAATTTTACAAATCATGAAACCGTATTTGGAGACTGAAACTTGTCCTGCGAACAACATGCAACTTGTCAAGTTGCATATACCTCGTGTCCTCTTCTCCTTATTTATTTGACATTTTCTCGCTTCCCCGCTAAATCTAGAGGCCGCGTCCCCGATCCAAACTTGGAGGAGCTAAATTGAAAACGAAAAGCCATGTAGTGATAATTCCAAATTCCAATTTGCAACAGAGGAATGGTGCGAGGAATGTGTCGCGATTCGTCATCGGCATGCATGCCCTGCTTCCACGTCTCGGTAATTCACTAAGGCCCCACAACTCATATTTAAATACAAGATTACCCAGGCTTCTCGCGATCTATTGGAATGTGCGTGAAGGAGACTCCACGTCACCATGTGAGATTGGGAGAGAGGTTTCACCACAAAATGTTTGTATAATAACTAAGTTTGATTTTAGAATTTATTAGTAAAAGTTAACCCTCGCCATCATTTTCAATACGAATCTTATCTATAAGATCACTTGGGAAACCTTATGAGTAGTTGATGTGCAAACTTCTATCAATCCACTTTCTCTAAAATAACCAATAATCTTCTTGAAGTTCCACAAAGCATGAATTTCTACTTCAGCTTTAGTCTTAAATCACGACTCTCGAAGTTTACATGATGGTCAATGCATATACATACCATATTGGATTTATACACTTTTGACAAGAAGAGAGAAAACTATATTTCCAAACGTACACCTCTAGCCAGGGTAGAGGAGGTGCTTAAATTAGACAATAAAGGGACAGTTTTACCTTCATACATGGTTGAAAATGTAATGCCTTATTATATTTTAAGTGACTTCTAAATTGAATGCCTTAATTATACGTACAAGTAACTTTTCATATTCCAAGAATGCTTTATAGAAAACTTGTTTTTGAATATATGTTTTGTTTTAAATAAAGATATAATAAATGCATAATTTTATATCTAATTGGTATGATACATGTAAACATAATATTGTTTAATTGGTAAATATATGATAGATATATTATTTTATAATTAATGGAGAGAAGTGTGTAAGATTTAAAAGGAGCACAACTTGAGTGTATACAGTGTGTTAAGAATAGAATATTACATGCTTGAGGTGAATGCATCATCATGTAAGAAATATATTGTCTTATTTCTTAATATTCTCATATTTTTTTGAAGCCAAATTTTTGTGTAGTTTTGATTATATGCTTGGTAGTGTAGGATGCATTTTTTTTTCCGGTACAAGGAAATTGTTATGTATCATAAACATATTTTTAATAAACAATATTCATTAATCACTAAATTTTAACAATTTTTTAAATGCAATTGTTTTTTAGCAAAATCTTGATAGATCTTATTTATCAATTTTTAATTTAAAAAAAACAATTAAACATAATTGTTGTCGAGAAAAATCTAATTTCTTATTTCATGAATATAAATTTTACTATATTATTAAAGAAATTTTATAAATCTATTAAAGGCTTATTAAATACTTTTATACATAACAAATAACAAATAAGAAATATTGGCAATCTTTCAAACATATATATGTATATACATTACCATTTTTTATTATTAAAAATTGCTTTTAAAAATAAGTATATAGAGTAATCTTATAAGTGTTTGGTTTGTCTAGTGATAAAGAAATGTTGATTTCTTTAATTTTAATTAAAATAAATATAATGGATTTTTTAATAATTAATACAATTATTATTATTCAAATAAGTTTGATTTTTTAATAATTAAAACAAATTGCTATAATTTTTTAAAGGTTTCTAAAAATAATATATTAAACTAAATATTGTAAATATTAAAAAAATATTTTTTTAATTTTTAAAAAATATATTTTTAATTTTTGATTGGACAATAACTATGATGTTACAAATTGTGAAAGTTGACGTTTAGAATCTTAATCAGGGTTCATCATCGGGATAATGAGTCAAGGTAAAGGATAGCATTTCCACAACATTAATATTCATTTGTGTTTTGTTTGTTGAGAGAATGGCGAATCCAAGATGTCGACCAGAAACCTAATCCTAAGTGTAGTTTGTTTGTTTAATGTTTCAATACTTAATTGATTTTCTAATTATTTATCCTCTACATATTTACTTTTAAAAATAATTATTTTGTTTTAATAACACAATTGTGTAATTTTTATTTTTTATTTCGTTCAATTCATAAAAATACTTGTTATTTTTTATGCCATATCTAATTTATTATTAATTATTTAATTAACAATTCTACTATATTTTTCTTTTATGCAATCATTAATTTATCTAATAATTTTTTTTTATATCAAACGTTATTTCCACCATATTTTCCTTTTATGCAATAATTAATTATTAATTTTTTTAAATGAAAATAATATTATGTTTTGGTTTGTTAAATTGTTACAATACTATCAATCCATGCAATGCAAAGTATTCATTAAAATAATACCATTTGTAAATCATTCAAAGTATTCATTAAAATAATATCATTTGCAAATCATTCAATAAAATGATATCATTTATTGGGAATTAGGTTTTTTTATTGTTTAAAAAAATGATGTCTCATGTAATCAGCCATAAATCCCACTCCATAAGTCTCTATGCTCAAATACAATTCTATTACAATTAGCCCACACACAAACATACTCATTATTTAAATGAATGTAAAATTTGTTTATTTAATTTCTTGAAGACTTCATAAATATAACAAGTCAGGGACTTGACAAAACACATAAAAGCAAATGTCAAAATCTTGATTAAGTAGTCAAACATGTAAAGTTCACATCTAAGTAAATCATAAATTGCTGAAAAACATTCATATTCTAGCTAGCACTCTGAGACAAAAAAACATTCATTGCTTAAATGAAGAAAGACAAAAGTCAAAATCACGTGTACGGTAGAGCGTATACATGGCCTGTGGTTCATGCATGCTTCATCCATCAGGCGGTGGAAGGAAGAGACAACTGTATGTTTCTTAATGCTATGGATCACATCGCAATTGTATTAGATTCACAACATGTCACAATGCTATGGATCGTAACTAATAGAATTTGTCACGTGTCATAATGTTATGGACTTAGTCATATCGGATTCATCACGTGTTATAATGTGATGGATTGTCACATGTCATAAGGCATAGATCAAATCATTAATCATCACAAATTTTAATAGTAGCCTCAACTTTTGATGTTTAGATAGTAGAATTTGCTATATCACAATGCACAATGCTAATTGATATAGTATATATTTTATGAGTACTAATCATATATGATTGGAGATATTAAACCCAAAATGGTGATACCATATGGGTTGTACGTGATGTCTATTAACTAACTTTGTTTCAAAATTATTATGCAACTTATGAGGTAACTTTGAACATCTAACATGTTGGCAACGTGGTTGGGATGAGCATGGAATCTGAATACCAGACTCCATTATTGAAACTCTGAACAACTAACATGTTGGCAACGTGGTTGGGATGATCATGTTCATGGATGACGAAAATCCAATGGAAAGTTTATGAGCTAGTTGTGTAGTACGTCGGTCGATGTTTGGTTTGGGGAAGGGAGGAGGATGGCCACAACCCTAAGTGCATGGCGACAGCAACGCACATGGCCACAAGTGTTATTCTTGATAGGTGCATATCGTGTTCTTGACAATTGTTGAGGTGCATATCGATATCACATTGAATTGACACAAGGAAAAGCTAGCATTCACCCAAGAATATATCGCCATTCCCTTTTTGTCTTTGGAGACTTGTGCCATCAAAACGCGTTCCATACCTTTACTTTATTTTTAACATTTAATGGGTACTTCTTCAAGAACGTCAATGAATCTATAATAGAAAGTTAAATTATATCAATAATTTTACATGATACTGAAAACCCAACGGAGTGCTGCCTACCTTAAGAACCAGTTGCAGAATGAATGCTCAAGGGGTACGGTACTTAGAACTTATGACATTATATTCAAAATTTAAATATTAATTAATTTTAAATATTAATTGTAACATCTTAAAATAGTTAATGATTATAATTTTTAAAACATTTTAATAAAACAAGTATACTCTTATGTTTATTGTAACTTTATAACTGATTTTTCAGGCTGAGTATGAATTAAGTATAGGTATTTTTTATATAATTTAACTTATTCTTAATGATCTTTGCTTACAAACCAATTATATGGCCAGCTTATTGCCATAAAACTCTACATTTCTTGAATGAGTTGTGTGCCTGTGTGTTTGACGGGTGTATAAAGTTTGTTTTGCATATATATATATATATATATAACCTTTTAATCGTCGATTCAAAGAATTCCGATTGGATTCCTTTTCAAACGCGGTTGTGCAAACTTTTTTGGACAATAAATACATTTGTAATCTTGATCCTGCTTACACCAACAATTTGAATGTTTATCTTCATCTAATTGAGGGTAAAATGCCATATCGTCTTGGTTGAGGGACACTACTCCAGTGTATTGACTTTTAATGTTTGATGTTGCTAAAATTTCCTTTTAGGGTAGCAAATGTTAAACTATAACAACAACTAGCGTCAACTATGCAGATATCCATTGTCATACAATTCATCAAGTACGGTAGGGAATTAATTAGAAGAACATGTATGGCAAAGCTATGTATGGGAAAGCTATATTTGTATATGTAAACAATAATTTATTATATAATGCTAAAACAGTCTTACCATTTGGTATATTGGTAATTCTTATATCATTAAATTCAAACAACTACTACTTTTACCAAATAGTTTATTAACTTATTATGTAGAATTAATTAATGCACAATCCCAAAATCTTTCACAGCAGCCCAATATGAACAAAATTGAGCAAAGCAACTTTATCTTCTTAGATCAATATAGGCATGGACATATTATTTGCTAATCGGCAGGGACATCGCCAGAGCACACTTTTTATAAACTTTTTGTCTATACTTTGCATTAATGCAGTAAAACGAATAATGGAACAATTCAAATGTTCTATTTTACATTTGAAGCAATTATGAACACCAAACTAAATTTTCCGAATAATTTTTTAAAATTTTTGTAAACAATTAAACAAATTGTAAACTTTATTTTAGAGCAGGGACTAGCTGCTTTGCAGCTATTTCTCTTGTTTCTTTAATAGTTTTATGAAATCAATATATTATTATTTGAAAAGTTGTTACTTATTTAAAGTTCAAAGTTTATGGTGTGACACATTTAATTTTAAAGAGGGAAAGTATATATAATCTATTTTTTCGTTCTTATATGTATAGGGGAGGGATGCCAGTAGTTGAGCATTTTTTTTACCCCTTTTTATGTAACTTAATTCTTTATGTTCCCGAGCTTGTTTTTCCTCCAATTTTTTATGACATATACTTTGACGTGTTCTCTATCTAACCATATCAGTCTTGAGGTGTGACGAATCCAAATGGATACCATGTCAGCGACAAAGTTCCAAGTTGTCTAGTCCTAATGTCATCATAGTGTATTTTTGCTTGGGACCAATAGGTGAACATTGATGTGACTTAAAGTGGATGTGACTTAAAATGAAATTTCTAATTTCAAATATTCATTTTATTTCAAAATGTAGAAGAAAGTTTTTTCTTGAGTAATTTTAAAAACATGAAAATATTGACATTTACTTGTACATAAAGTACTTTTATAAACAATAAATGGTACCAAGTATTTTCAAAATTGACTTCAACCAACACCACTTCTATCTCCACTACTGGTACCCCGTTCAACTACTGGCATCCCTCCCCTATATGTGTGCATGTTTTGTTTAAAAATATAACACTTTGTATTTCTTTGGTTGAAATCCGTTAACTTAAAGAAGGCAAAGTTATGATTGATCTAGAAGTTTTATCAATTTTTTGAGTATCTGGGTTAGTTTAAAATAGGGAAAATCTTTAAAGGCAAAGTTCCATAGAGGAATTCTGCCACTATACCTTTGAAACTCTGCACTTACCTGGAATTTTTGTTGGATACATAGAAGAACTCTACCGAAAAAGCCATCAGAAAAGATGCAAAGTTGTGATTTTGGACTGCTTCTATATATATAAAAGCGGACATTGATGATTTTATATATTTAAAAATTATATATATAATCTGTATTTATGAGTTATTATAAAAAATATAAATATATATTTTATAGTTTATTATACAAAATACGTTTTGTAAAAATAATTCAAATTTTAATAAGTTTCTAAGTGATTTTATAAAGTAGCTTTGGATAAATCACCGTCGTAATTATTGTTGAAAGAAAATTGTAAATAGGTTGTATTTTACTAGGGAAAGATGATTTCTCAAAGACAAATAACATTTCTCTAAGGTAAATAAATATAGGAGAACATCATTGTAATAGTTAAAGGTTTAACTTTTGTCAATAGGTGAAACCAACCTTAGAGGTTGGAAATGAAGAAAAATCTAAGTAAGCATAATGGGATGGGATTTCTTGTTTGTTCTCTTAGGTTTAAGACCAATCATAATACATATAGAGAACACAATCCAAGAAGATGCGATTTATACAAGTACAAGTGTACTTTTATGATATGTAATATATTGCAAAATATCAAAGTGATTGATACAAAATGGGCTTAAAATAGTTGTTGGGTGTGGATATAGTCCTAGGTTGAATATGCATTAATAACAGTCAACATAGTTGTTAGGTGTGGATATAATCCTAGGTTGAATATGCATTAATAACATACAAAGATGCTCATCTATCCTACCTAGGGCACAAAATGATTTAGGTGGTCATTCAATTTTGTGAATATCTTAAAAAGAGTCTCCAACCTTAAAGGTCATAAAATTTAGTTTTGTTTTTTCGGGGTGGGGTTTGTTGTTGAT
Organism: Larix kaempferi; assembly: GCA_027924585.1. Lineage (NCBI taxonomy): Eukaryota > Viridiplantae > Streptophyta > Pinopsida > Pinales > Pinaceae > Larix > Larix kaempferi. The sequence continues at coordinate 1,687,520 of BSBM01000286.1, forward strand.
GATTTCACTACTCGCGATCCATTTGAAGGCATTGACTTACCAAACTTGTAGAGGTTAGAATTAACTTTGTTATAATACAAAGTAGAGTATGTATGTAAAAAATGGTGGCCCCATAAAGTTAACATTCCAACTAGGTTTCTTGGGATTGCCTTCCTTTTGTGACATTAGTACTTTGGGTTAGGGTTATTGGATCTTAAGCTTTTGTTTATTAGGTTATGATAAAATGTAATTTACGTTTCTGGTTATGGGCATTTTGTGAAAGTGTGTACTAGACACATCTCTACTTAGAGATAGCTATCTCCATTTTATCTATTGTATTTGTATAATTTTTTCACCATTCTTTCAATAATAGAATTTGGATTTCACTATATTTTTGTGCTAATTTATATGCTAATTCAATATTTTGTTTCATTATAAACATAATCCATATCAATGGTATCTAAGCAATTTGGTCTCTAATGTTTTTTTCATGCATGTCCCCACCCATGAGGTAATAGTACAAGGAGTTGGGCCTTGGGCTAATAAAACATGGTGTTAGGGTTCTACCCTAACACCCCTACTTTACGCTACATAGGAGTTAGTCAACTAATGCATGCAACTATATCCCTTGAATAAGACCATCTATATAGTAGTGAATAATTAATTAATGTAATCGGGATCTCTTTGTTAATTACGGCTCATTAGGTAGTTGCTACCCATTAATTATGGAACCACAAGTAGTTAGGGTTTTGGCTATAAGAACCCTATTTAAAGAGCTAGGAGGTCATGGATTGTTTTGTCGTGTATTGTTTTATTTGGAGTTCATCTCAAGTGAAAGGTTTCCAACCTAAAGAGGCAAGTGAACATTGCTTTCATAATACAAGGGTTTATTATGTAACATCTCTTTTCTCTATTATCTCGTGTTTGGTTTCTACACTATAATTTATGGTTTCTTGCATCATAAATCTTTGCATATCCTATAGTTGTTCTAATTTTAAGGGATAAGAACACTACAAGTGGTATCAGAAAACTTTCTTGAGCCAAACACACCTCCACAATTTTTGTAGATTTTTTAAGGCTAGAGACGTGTTCTTGCTTCTTTAATTAACACAAAGATCTGTTGTTAAGTGTGTAAACCAATGGTTGGGGAAGCATACACATAGAAAATACAAGTGGTACTAAGTTACATTATTGGACACCCTTGTAACCTCTATTGGTACCTCATCGAGTAGTACCACATCAAACAACACTTGTACACATAATGCCACTTCTATGTACCCTAGCCTTACATCATAAGCCCCTTAGGAAACTTGAAACTAACTTTACAAAAATCGATCGACCGTCTTGCTTCTATATTGGCACCAAGTACAACACTCAAGAATATTATTCTTTAGTACCTAGGTAGTCAGGTAGTACGTCTAAGGGCACAAATGAGCCTCCTCAGTTAGTGACATGAGATATTGGGTGAGTACTACTATTGCACCCTACAAGTATATTAGAGAGTTATAGCACCTAATAATACCTCGTCCTCAGGACCCTGGAAACCCTATCCTTTGTGACCAACCAACAAAATTCCCACATCTTTGCATCCAAAAGGAATTTAGTAGATTATGTTAGTGCAGTAGTACTCAACAAGGACAATTCTCCCCTCATCATAAAGAAAAAAAAATTTGGGACCCACCGACACCATTGTGGGATACTTATCCCAAAAGGATCATTGAATCATGTTGATCATGTTGGTATACATCTCTAACAACACCTTTTGCGTGGACCTGGAAATACCACAATTGGTGGTGCACCTCAAATGGATCCTCTTTTGTCATTGGTCATTTTGACATAAGCTCATGTTAATACTTTTCAAATCATAAGTGATTCCATGGTCAACACCCACAACCAATAAAAAATGGAGGACTTGAATAAGGATTTTCCCAAGGACACTATGGATCTTGAATTAATGGTCATGACATTGATCCAAAAAGTTGACTAGATCAACATGAATATGGCTAAACAACAACACATGTTGGATGCCATCACTCAACATGTGGGGCTAGCACCCAAAAAAGGGGATCCAAACACCGAAGCATTTGTAAACGAAGTTCATGGATCTCACACTCTCTTTCCAGAAACCCAACCTTCCTCCTTTCAGAATAACAATTCATGGAACCATTTCCCAAAGGTCGACATGCACAAATTTGTTGGCTTAGATCCCCCAGGTTGGGTTACCCAAATGGAACACTATTTTTCTCTCCATCACTTTAAGGATGATCTCCAAAAGTTAAAAAACCAGGGTCTTATATTTAGACAAAACATTAGTAATGGTACTAGAAACCTTATCATGGTTATGTCCCTTGGAGCTAATTTGTGAAGATCCTCCATGATCATTTTGAACGCGACACTCACTACCTAGGAAGGTTGACCAAATTATGATAGTGAGGTACAATTATGGACTATATTACAACCTTTGAGCAATTGGAAATCCACATAGATGGCCTCTTTGATTTTTTTTTAGGGAATGTTTGATCAGTGACCTGAAAGAGGCAATTCGAGCACATGTCATAATGCAAAGAGCCACAACATGGTTAGAACATTGTGATAGATCCAGAGAAGCCAAGATGGTGATAAACACTCAAACCAAAAGACCTTCCTTTCCTACTCGCACCATGTATCCAATGGCTCCTACTCCCACCACCTCCAACATGCCACCATTAAGAAACCAAAACTTGTCTCTAGAAGTGATAATCGAACATCAACACCTCCGACTTTTCTATAACTATGATGAAAAATATTTCAGAGGGCATAAGTGAAAATATTTTTTTATTCCAAAGAGATTTATCCCCACATGATCACACATAAGAAATAATAATTGAAGGAACTCAAGAACCAGAAGTGGAGGATACTACTCCACCCATGGAAGATGACAACACAATGCAAGCTCCTGGGGAGGAAGACCAAATTTCGCTCCATGCTTTATTAGGATTCTCAACACCCGAAACATTGAAGCTCACAGGATACATTAAGCACCACAAAGTAATTGTATTAATTGTTAGTGGCAGCACCCACAATTTATTCATAGGCAAGTGGTAGAAGAAATCCATTGTTATGTCTGGCCTATACCAAATTTCTAAATTATGATAGAAAATGGCAGTGTGGCGAAATGTGGGGATCATGAAAATGTGAAACTCCAAATGGGTGATTACCATCTCAAAACCCACATGTTTTCTATTGACATGGGTGGTCATGATGTAGTTTTGGGGGCATAATGTCTAAGGAATTTCAGATTGGTCACCTTGGATTTCAAGGATTTAGATATAATCTTCACTAAGGAATGGCACAAACATCATCCCAAAGGGATCACTTTAGGTTCATTGGAAATTATCACCTCCCACTGTATGGAGAAGTTATTGACGAAAGGCCACTCATGTATTATTGCAAAACTCAGTGCCATCCAAGTCATGGACACACCACCACAATACATTCACCTTGACGTGCAATTGGTTCTCTCTAAACATCAATAGTTTTTTGAAACACCCAAGGGTTTACCACCAATTTGTGGGAAGCATGACTATGGTATGTGTGATGAACTTGCAATAATTTATTAATGCAAATACACTAGATATCAGAAATAACAGAACTCAGAATCACTTTTATATTGATCGCAGGCCACTTCGAGGGGGCAACCTCCTTTGAGCAAGTTCAATACAATTAACTTCACCATGCCTTCATAGGCCTCAACACACACTTACATACTAAGTCTGGGCGTCAATACTATGGGTCAAAACCATGGGCCAATACAAACTATGGATCAACAATACTATGGGCGACTTACAAAGCATATGCGCCAAACAACAATAACACAACTATGGATCAACAAATACTACGGGATGACTTACAAAGCATATGCGTCCAACAACAATATACTAACAAAGTAAATAGAAGGGTTGACATGGGTTCCTAACATCCCCTATCTCTTAGAAACAAATTTGTCCTCAAAGCTTTAGATGTGGAAATTGATGCAGAATTGGACGGAGTGGTTCCCTTGTAGCATCTTCGGGTTGCATTCCGGGCCACTGACGCCTTTTGAGTTTCAAGAGGATTGCTTGGAATGCTGAAGAAGAACCATATCAGCTGCGTGAAAAGTGCACTATGAACGGTGCTGAGCGGCTTGTTGTTTCAGTCGAATTCTTGCCATGTGAAGACTGTCCTGCAGAATGAGAAGAATCTGATCGCGGTTTTAAAGAACTGAGTCAATTTCCTGAACTGGGGAGCTGCTGAGGGTGTATGGAAGAAGAACTAGCGGTGCCTGTCCATAGACTGCTTCATATGGTGTCCTTGTAGACGTGGTATTATACCACTGGAGAGCTTCTAGGAAATCCATAGAAATAGTTGTCCAAATATGTGTAGGGATGGGAAAGGGTCCGAGCAGTGCCGAAAAGAGTGTCGTTTCACCCTTGTTGACCTAGAAAGTATCACAGTCAACCACCATCTGTTGAATTGGTAGTTTTAGTCCCTGCCAAAAGAAGTTACATTGTTCCCGGTCATACTTTTGGAGGAACCCAGAGTGCCCCGCCGATGAAGAAGCATGGAGTTCATAGAAGAGATAGCCCTATTGAACATATTGCAACCAATTTGGAACAAACAGAGAAATAGATGTAAGAGAAATTGGGTCATCAAATGTGCGAGAAGGAGCATTTGCCACCATGTTGTCCTTACCCTTCTTGTAAGTGATCGCATAGTCATAACCCATGAGGTGGATAACCCATTTCAGGTGTGCTTAGGAGGCGAGCCATTGTTCCAGGAAATTTTTCAGACTCTGGAGACCAGTCTTGATGCAGAAATAATTCCCTAATAGGGATGGCTGCCACGCCGGTACTGCATGCAAAATAGCCATCATTTCCAGCTGAGATGTAGACACGGCTAAATGCTTACCGGAAAGGTATCTTGAAGGCAGAAAGCCCACTGGTGCATAAAAGACACCTGCATATCTATCCAAGGAAGTAGTGGAGACCGTTGATGGGTGCATCTGAATGGAATGGAGTTGAGCGATGACACCATGTGAATTTTTCTTAAGGATATTTTCTAAACGATGTGAACTGATGATGCAGAGAGACCGTGGTTGTAAGCCTGTAAATTTGTGTTGTGTCCCATTGACTGAAAACTACATCCAAAGTTTAGCAAAATCCCATAAGATGGGTCCAAGTGTGCGTAACCATTGAACGCCCAAAACCACATCACATCCACCTAAGGACAAGGAAAACATGTCAGAGTGCATGTGATAATCTTCCAGAGAGATATGCACATTGTGACACTTTCCCTTGCAAGGAAAGGTGCCTCCATTAGCAACCATGACTTCAAAGTTGGAGAAGGGATGGACAAAACAATCAGCCTGTTTGGCGATCCGTGGGTCAATGAAGTTATGAGTGCTACTAGAATCAATGAGTATTGTAAGAGGAAGCTTCTTGAAATAACCCCTGACCCGCATTGTTTGGGGGGTGGTGACACCAGATAAAGCATGGAGAGATATCTCTGGTTGTTCATCCTAAGATGGGGGGTCAATAGGAGGCTCCTGAATGTCGACCTGAGCATCCATTGGATCTGGAGCTTCTTCACCAATTTTAGAGGCAGGCGGAGAACCCATATCCAAGAGATAGAGCTTTTGTTGAACACATCTATGTCCCCGAGTGAATTTCTCATCACAATTATAACAAAGCCCTTTTTCTCTGCGTGCCTGCATCTCTGTTTCAGAGAAATGCTTAATAGGAGTTGGTCGAGTTGCTTGTGGAATGGGAGGTCGTTGAGAACCCATATTTTGGAAGGGAACAAAAGTGAGTTTGGAGCGTTGTTGGGATGCAATCTTGTCTTCTGCCAACTTAGCTAACCCTAGGACTTCCATCATTGTGTTGGGACAGAACATTTTAACCTCTGACCGGATTTCATCCTTAAGACCACTGATAAAACAACTTATGTAGAATTCATCAGACAAGCCTTCTGTGTGATTGGCTAGTTTCTCAAATTTGGTCTAATACTCTCTCACAGTGCCACTTTGACGGAGTTTAGTAAGTGCTCCGGTGAAGTCATCAAAAGCACTGGGACCAAATCATTGCAAAAGGAGTTGGCAAAAATCTGTCCATTTTGGTTCATCATGAGCCTTGATGTACCAACAGTACCATTGAAGGGCTTCCTTTTCCAAATGAAAGGATGCAAGTGGAACTTTTTGGACATCAAAAGTATTATGTAGACTAAAATACTGTTATGCACGATAGACCCATCCAGTCGGACCAGTACCATTGAAGTGAGGAAATTCAAGCTTCGGACCACGGAAATGGCTGGAAGAAGAGAACCCAGTGGCTGCAGAAGACTCTTGCTGTCGGTTATTGTTCATGGCTGAATGCTGAAGATGGAGGCTAAGAAATTTTTCATCCAGATCTTGGATTTTGGTTTGGATGGCTGTAAGTGCTTCCTCCATGGTTTTTGCTCCGACGCGGGTGACAACCATAACTAGGATTTTTTTTTTTTTGGAATGGAAAGAAAAACAAAAACAAAAGCTTATTTAGTAAAGGGAAATTTGGATTTGGGAAAAACTTGGAGGGGTAATTGGGGTTTGACTAGGTTTTGGACACTTTCTGATGGATAGGGAAACAAACAATGGGGATTTTAGAAGCGGGGTGAAAGAATGAGAAAATTTGGCAGAGAGGGACAAAGAAGCAGAATTAAGAAAGGAAATCGGTGGAAAAATTTGAAGGCAATTGGGTAAAATCCGAAGAAGTTATGGCAAACCCTAAAAATAGACAATGTGGGATTTCAGGCTTTGGAAAGTGGAATTTGGGATAGGGTCCTCAGGAATGAAATATGCAGAATGGGATTGCAGGGGTGTCAGTGAAGTTTCAGGATCTCAAACAGATAGATCTGCAATGGCGCGGAAGTGATCGGAAACAAAGGGATCTGAAACAACGTCGAATGGATCGAAAACGGCTGGATCTGAAATAGATCTGAAACGGCTGGATCTGGAACGACTTTCAGAATGGATCTGAAATGACACGACAATAGTTCAGCTGAAAATAGATATGGACCCCAGGTATGTGCAGCTTCCTAACAGTTCATGGGTTTCACTTGGCCACCAATGCTGTCTGACGGCTTACGTATTGGGGCAGTACCCCTCACTCCATGGCTCAGGTAAAACTGATAACCACTTTTCCACAAACGACAGCTATTGGTTTACCTCACGGGTGGGAACTAGTCAATCGGGTAGGGGTCATTGCCCTTTTCGCTGGTAGGTCCTCTCAATGGGATAGCTACTTTGGGGTTCCTGTGGTACTCCTCACAATGAGTTTTAGGGCTTATGCCCAAGTACTTCCCACAGTTAAGCGGATAGGGATTATTCCCAGATCCAAAGCTGCAACAGATGCGAAATTTTTTTTTGGCAGAAATTTCACCCAGCGAGCCCAAGAAAGTGCTCTGATACTAGATGTGATGAACCTGTAATAATTAATTAATGCAAATACACAAGATATCAGAAATAACATAACTCATAATCACTTTTATATTGATCGTAGGCCACTTCGAGGGGGCAACCTCCTTTCAGTAAGCTCAATACAATTAACTTCACCGTGCCTTCATAGGCCTCAACACACACTTATATACTAAGTCTGGGCGTCAATACTATGGGTCAAAACCATGGGCCAATACAAACTATGGATCAACAATATTATGGGCGACTTACAAAGCATATGCGCCAAACAACAATAACACAACTATGGATCAACAAATACTACGGGATGACTTACAAAGCATATGCGTCCAACATCAATATACTAACAAAGTAAATAGAAGGGTTGACATGGGTTCCTAACAGTATGCCACTAATTACAGGTAGTCAATTCCCCATTATTCTCCCATATCGACACCCTTCTGCACAAAATAATGAAATATAAAATATTATCTCATAGTTATTGGAGGTAGGAAATAATGGCATCATTCGTCTCAGTACCAAACTTTATTCCTCGTTAGTGCTTATGGTATTGAAAAAGGAGGGAACTTGGCACATGTGTCCATATTTTTAGGTTGTCAATAAGTTGATTATTAAGGATAAATTTCTTATTTCAGTAATTTCTAATCTTTTGGATGAGCTTCATGGCCGAGTTCTTCACTAAACTGGACTTACACTCGGGATACTAAAAAATTAGGATGAAACAAGTAGACATCCCTAAGACAACGTTTTGCACACATGAAGGCCATTATGAGTTTTTAGTCACACCTTTTATCCTTTGCAATTTCCCATCCACTTTTCAGAGACTCATGAACAAGGTCTTCCGACCTTTCCTCTGAATTTGTGTTGGTCTTCTTTGATGATATCTCGATATACAACACAAGATGGGAATTCCACCTAGAGCATGTCGATCATCCCTTGCAATTATTAAGGGATCACTAATTATTTGTGAAATGCTCCAAATGTGCTTTTGGGGTTACTGAGGTTGAATACTCAGGTCATATCATGATTTAGGATGGAGTAAACATGGATCCAAAGAAAGTGGTGGCTGTGTAAGAGTGGAAATATATGCCCCAAGGTCCTCAAGAGATTGCATGAGTTCCTAGGACTTATTGGTTACTACAAAAAGTTAGATAAAAATTATGGAAAATTTGTAGCTCCTCTAACATCCTTGCTAGAAAAGAATGCCTTTGTTTGGAGTGAAGAAACTGAGCATGCATTCTTCGACTTAAATGATGCCATGTGCACTACCCCTGTATTAGTAATGTTGGATTTCACTAAGACTTTTGTATTAGAATGTGATGCCTCAGGAGGAGGGGTTGGAGTAGTATTGATGCAAGAATGATGCCCTTTATACTTCATCAGTAATCAGTTATGTGATTGGAATTTGGGAAAATACACCTATGAAAAAGACATGATGGCCATCCTTCACGTAGTTGAGATATAACACCCATATTTAATCAGTAGGAATTTCCAAATCAAGGCTAACAAGCATAGTTTAAAATATTTCTTGGAACAATGGTTGTCATCACCGAAGCAAAAAAAGTGGCTTAATAAGATGTTGGGTTATGATTACAAGATTGTATATAAGAAGGGTAGAGAAAATGTGGTGGTTGATGCATTGTATAGGCAATTTGAGGAGGGATACCTCCTTGCATTATCCTTACTAGTGCCAGGGTGGCTCAAGGAAGCATGTCAAGAATGGAGGGAGAATGAACCCATAAGGAAAATCATTCAAAGGCTTCATGAAGACTTGGACCCTCCAAGCAGGTATACATGGAACCATGATACATTGAGGTATAAGGATCACATTTTTTAGCACCAAATTTTCCCTCAAAACACCAAATTTTGGAGGAGTTACATTCATCACCCACAATAGGGCACTCATGATTTCATAAAACCTATGAAATAATTAAGCAGTCATTATTTTGGGAAGGCATGAAAATAGACATCCAAAAATTTGTCACGACCTGTGACACTTGTCAACAACATAAGGGAGAGATAGTGATGTCACCAAGAGCCTTGTAGCTACTTCCCATTCCAACCCATATATGAGCTGATATGTCTAGTATGGATTTTATAATGGGACTTCCTAGAGTTGGCAATAAATTAGTGATTATGGTGGTAGTCGATTTCCTTTCCAAATGTACTCACTTTTGTTCCTTATCACACCCTTTTACACCATTACTTGTGGTACAAGTATTCATGGATCAGATTTTTATGTTACATGGCATGCCAACTTCCGTTATTTCCGATCCGAATCCTACATTCACAAGAAAATTTTTCCAAGACCTATTTAAACTTCAGGGTACCCATATGAAACTCAACATGACCTATTATCCCCAAATAAATGGTCAAATAGAAGTAGTTCATAAGTGCTTGGAAACCTATTTGAGATGCTTCATGTTGCAAAGTACACACTAATGGGTACAATGGATTCCTCTTGTTGAATGGTGGTATAATACTACAAGTTTTAAACCTATGAAGTGAAATAATGCATATATATTCTTAATCAAAATAGAGATTACAAAATGGCACACACAGTACACATAGATTTACCCTAGAAACCCTTAACAAGAAAAACCAACAAAACTTAGGGGCCCTCCTCTATATTTTGCATTGTGTTTCTTAACCATTTACAATACAATATTTAGGTATTACATAGCATCCAAAACCCTAATACGTTAACCTATATTAGATTTAGACCCCAATTTTTATAAAATAACAATCCACATGCAAAGAATATAACACATACCCAACAAATACCACTTATCATAGAGCTACCAAAATGACACCATATGAAGCAGTATATGGCCAAAATCCATTGTCAATTGTTTCCTAATCATCATGCACTTCCAAGGTTCATGCATTAATGGACAACATGCTTCGCACTAGAGAAGCTATTCTACACACACTTAAGGAAAATTTGGTCATGGCTCAAAATATAATGAAACAATAGGTGGATTAACTTCACTTAGAGCATTCATTTATAGAAGGGGATCATATGTTTCTTCGACTTCAACCTTATAAAAGAACATCCTTTAAAAAAACCTCCACTAGAAACTAGCCTCGAACTTGTATGGGCCCTATAAGATCCTACAATGCATTAGACAGGTGGCCTACAAGCTAGTTTTTCCAAATCATTCCAAGATTAATTTGGTCTTTCATTTTTCCTACCTTGAAAAGGTTGTGGGATCAAATTGTAAAATGCAAACCTAGTTATTAGAACTTGATGAGGAAGGCTCCATTTGCATCTGTCCCTAAGCAATATTGGGTACCAAAGAATGCTAAGTGTGTAGGTGCACGATAAAAAAGTTATGATCTACTGGAAATATATGTAATCAGAAATAGAATATGCCACATGGGAAACAATAGAGATGTTACAAAAATTTCTTCACCTTCATCCTTGAGGACAACCTTGCTCTTAAAGGGGGAGGGTGTCAAGGGAATAGACTTGTTTTCCCTCTCTAGCATCCCATACCATCCGAAAGCTTAGTTGACGTGTGGCACCAACATGATCTTGCTAGTTGGGCATGACCATCAACCGCAAGTATCACCCAGACTACGCCTCACCGAAACCTCCTGACTGAACCCAAGCCAAGTACCTTAGATATTGTGCAGAATTTCAAGTGCTTATTTCACCATAGGTGATGCTACACCATCACCACCCAAATTTAGACAATGTTATGCCATTGCCTCCCCCGAGCCAACAACACTTGAATGACTGATTTCCCAACGTATGACAATGGTATCGCACATCTAGTCATAATCCCAGATGGTGGTCGAAGGTCCTGTCCCAGCTCCACCCGACCACATTCCTTCACCGCATCCATCCATGCTATTACCCTAGCATGGTTGACACACCGCAATCACATTGCTAATCGCGTCATTCTCCACCGACCCTGCTATGTAGTGCCTCACCAGTTTGTCTCGTCCTACTCGACTCAACATCCCTTGGTCCTTCTAGCCTACTTGCCAGTACACTGTCTTGTCCATCTCATGGCCAACAACCATGAGCCAACCACGAAGGATACCAAAACGTATGGACTCATCATGCAACCTTAAGTCATGTCTGTGTGGCACACCCTCTGTCACGCAATTTCCAATGGTGCTCAATGTAGGGTTGTTACAATATCCCCCACTTAAAGATGTTGATGTCCTCGTCAATGTGTCCCTATCAGCACATTCGATGAAAGGGGCATTGGTGGTGAAGAGACACTTCCACGTATGGCATAACCGAACGTAGGATTTGATACCATATGTCATGGGGATATACATGTTTTCCCTCTAGATCTCCCCATACTATTCGAAAGCCTATTTTTTGCATGGCACCGACATGATCTTGCTAGTTGGGCATGACCATCAACCAAAAATATCACCAGTACTACGCCTCATTGAAACCTCCTGACCGAACCCAATCTAGAAACCTTAGATATTGTGCATAATTCCAAGTACTCGTTTCACCGTAGACGATGATACACCATTGCCACCCAACCTTAGACAATGCTACTCCATTTCCTCCCCCATGCCAACAACACTTGAATGAATGACTTCCCAACATATGACGATGGTATCGCCCATCTAGTCACAATCCCAGATGGTGCCTGAAGGTACCATCCTAGCTCCAACTGGCCACATTTATTCTCCTCATCAATCCAAGCTATTGTCCTAGCATGGTTGGCACACCAAAATCACATTTCCAATCGCGTCATCCTTCGTCGATCCTGCTACGAAATTCCTCACTAGTTTGTCTCGTCCTACTCGACTCAACGTCCCTTGGTCCTCCCATCCTACTCGCAAGTACACCGCCTTGTTCGTCTCATGGCCAACAACCATGAGTCAAACAACAAGGCTACCAAAACATATGGACTCACCATACAACCTTAAGTCGTGTCTTCCTGGCGCTCCCTCCTTCATGCAATTGACAATGGTGCTCAACGTAGGGTTGCTACAATAGAGTGAGGTTGAGATTACAGAGGCTCTTCACCACTACTTTGGACAAAGTAGGTGGTTAATAGAGTGGTTGTGGATGGATTCATCACCATGATGAGACTGTAAAAGGTTGAAGCCGAGTCGAGACTCAGGAGAATCCTGTGAAACTAAGTTGTGCGTTTGGAAAGAGGCAGGCTACCAATAGAGTTGGTAGATGACAAAGGCATGCTTGGAAAAGGTCACGGTTGAATGAAGAGCACCCAACAACAGTGAATCGATGGATAGATATTTGTGTTGTAGATAGCTTGAGTGTTTGTGAATGCCTAAGTAAGATGGAAGGTGGGACAAGTTGTGTGCCCATACTCAATGCATGTAAGATGGAAGGTGGGTTCACTAGACAGGTAGTGTGCCCACACTCAACGTATGTAAGACGAGAGGTGGGTTTAGGTAGTGTGCCAATACTCAACGCAGGTGCAGGGAAACCAATCAAGATGGGGAAAGGGGCACCTAGCCCAACCATGGGGAAGCAAAGCACACAGGTCGTTAGGAAGTTGCAGAGTGTTGGAAGTCTAGTTGGAATGTTTGATGGTGACGATATGAAGCACTTGGTGGGTGTTAGAATGTGTTGTTTGGTTCCAACAGGACGAGTACACTTGAGAAGAACTGCACCCAACACTAAGTGAAGCTTGGATGGATGCTTGTGAAGAGCCTCAGAATCAAATTGAGTGCCTAATGCTTGGTGAATTGGCATACTTGGGAACTTTTCCTTTAGTGGTGAAGCAGGAGGCTTCGTAGTTCCTAGATGAAGGAAGTGCATCATGGTGAAACTTGGTGTGGTGGAATCAAGTACAATATGATAAGTTTGTAGGCAAGGTGCATGTGCTTGAATGAGGCATACCCGAGACTTAGTACACCAAATAGTTGCGGAAGAGGAAAGTTGAGGAGGACTTTCTCAAACCTTTGGAAGCGCTTGAAGTCCAAGTCTATTGTGATAGAAGTGGCTTGGAAGTTAAACCATTGTTGGACGTTGGAAGTTGTAGATAGAGAAACTCACTAGTACAAAATGAGAAATTAGTGACTAAAAAAATGACTAAAATTCACATACAAACGACTATTTTTTAGTCGACGACTAATAGTATCTAATTTCCACTATCTTATAGCTCGACTAACTTAGTCGTATTTATTTTAGTCATTAATAGTTTCCTTAGTTAGTAGTATATTTGGTCATTGATTTAGTCATTAATTGTGACAATTAATGACTAAATCAATGACCAAATATACTACTAACTAAGGAAACTATTAATGACTAAAATAAATACGACTAAGTTAGTCGAGCTATAAGATAGTGGAAATTAGCTACTAACAGTCGTTTATATGCAAATTTTAGTCATTTTTTTAGTTGCAAATTTATCATTTGTAGTAGTCATTTATCTCTATTTAGTAGTTTCATATTCATTGTATAAATGACTAATTTAGTAGTTTTATATTATTTTATTTTCTTTCATTATTAATCAATATAAATGGCTAATTTAGTCATTTATTCTTTTTATTTATGTTCATTATAATATTCATACTAATAAAATCGGAATACACATGTGAATCATACAAAATCGCATTAGTTATTTACAACACTAAATAATATCAAGTACACACATATATAATTTCAACCATGTAAATTTTATTATGCGAAAAATGTCAAGTATTACAATATATTGAATTTCCAACCGAATATCCACTGATGGACTAATACTAGTCCATGAAAAAAAACGTCTCCATACTTTACATGAAAATCATATACATTGATGACTTTTCAAAATATTACAATGGCCACTAAGTGAAACCTTAGCAATGCCCATAGAAATCCAATAATTCTCTTATTGTCATTTAACCAACACCCACTACGATCTTGCGCACATATTGCTATCCAACATGTGTCCTTTGCTTGAATATTCCTATGTAGAATCCATCTTCTGACTTCGTGATTTGAGACTTGAGATTTTCCATGGCCAAATGGGTTGGGGCCTCCCCCCTGCCTACAGTTCCTCCACGACCATGGAACATTGTCAACTTGACACCAAATTATTTAGCAACTTTTATAATGTCTTCCTGGGATTTGTACAAAGCCCAAGCTGCACTTAACCTACCAACATCCTTTATAGAATCAAAGTAACCAATCATGACTTCTTGATTTCCATTAATTCTATTTCTGTACCAGTTTATTGAAAACAATCTAGCCAAAGCAACATGAGCAACCTGTAGATCTGCAAGTTTCTCAAATAATGGTACAACACGTAAGGGTTATTTCACATGGCATTCCCATTGTAATAAATCAACCACTAAAACATATGATGTTGCAGTTTCCATTGAAATAATATAAGCTCCAAAATTATCAGCGGGAATCTCAAATATCACATGCAATGTTGTCTTGAACATATCGAACCTTATCTGTCTTTGGGAGGTCATGCCAAAACAAGGGTCGTTTCCCTTACAATTCTGACAAGAGCCACGATTGTCATTGTTCCTCAGACCACTCTTTGTAGGATCCAATGCCTAAATGCCTTGTAATTGCATCAACAACATCAGTGTGTCTGTCAGATTCCTGTCTAATATCCATCCTGACAAGCGACAAACCGAATGTTGAAACTTGACACATGAAATCAAGAAGACTGCCATCTGCAGTTGGCTAGTCCCTAGTAGAAGACAATGATAGGTAACAAAGTTCAAGTGGCTCCAAAAAATGAAAGCAAAAGCAACACAGTGTCAGACAAACTAACAATACATGTATGCCAACAACAAATACAAAGTATACATAACTTGGGAATCTATTTGTACCTCATCAACATTTGCAAAGGTTACTTTGTCTGGTATGTCAGAAATTCGATTAGAAAGTAATTGCGAGTAAGTTCACGAGTATTGTACAATTTGTCTCATACATCTCTTAATATCACCCTAGAAGGTTCAATTAGGGGGATCTATTTCCAAAATTATGCACCAAAGTCCAAAGCTTATTAAGAAACACCTTAAGAAAAATAAAAAAAGGTAAAATATTAATGAAACTAAAGTTGGAGTCTGACAACCTGTGTAATGACTATATAGAATGATTCATTGAAAATTTGTAAATCTATGCTATTTTGATGTTTCCAAAATACTAATCTAGATAAGACAACACTTCCGATACCTATGTAATGCTTTACATCTTTCTTTGGTTCACTATGGAGTTGCAATGCTCATTCTCTCAGCTCATCCCTACAATGCCACATGGACAACTGCAAGATAAAAATATCACAGTAAATAGATAGAATTAGTCATAATAGGAAGTGTTCTAACCCATAAGAACGAAGGGGCATATATAGTCAACCAAAACAAGAAAAATGTAAATATCTAAACAAAAATGATGAACAAACTGTGCGAGCTTAATTCCTCATCTCAAACATAAGATCCTCTATCTGGGAATAATATAAATTTGCCGCCATCATTCTTGCAATTAAGCATAGATCTCTTGTTACTTCTGGAGTTACCCTAGGATTTCCTGTAATAGAGTTTAAAGCATCAATTATCATTTGCATTTTTATCAGATCCTACAAAATCCTATAAAATTGTCAAATAGGTAATTAGGACAAAACAAGTACCAACCAAAGTTTCTTACGAAAGTAAGCACAGAGGATTACACCTAAGACCATGATGGTCTTCAAAATATATACTAACCATATCGATCACCTCCCATCCATGAATAAAACTGTATAAGAGGTGCATTATATGGCACTCTTTCATTGATCCCAATCGACTTCAGGGAAGTATCAATACGACGCAAAAAATTAGGGACACCCTTCCAAATTGTTTCATGAAAATAGCTCACTCCTGCTCGCATCTCATCTTGTGGAGTATGAGGAGTACGCCGAATTTCATCTGTCCGGAAGCTAGATTGAATCTGAAAGAACAAATGGAAAAATATGAACAAAAATTACCATCTTAAACTGTAAAATAAGATACCTGGAAATTCACATTTAATAGTCACATTGGAATAAAGATTATGACTTATCAGATACAACAAAATGTATCAAATTATAAATTTCCCAAAGGTCTCTATTCCACATATTTTTCAAATGCCTCGATTGCTATAGATGTGAAATAGATACTATTAATGTGGGAAAGAACAACATATATCAGATGAGCTGTCAGTAAATGTCACAAAAGGCTGCCAGCATCATTTTTATTTAGTAATTCCAAGTTTCACGAGGCACTTCTGCAGAAGTCAGGGAATGGAAACATAGATGAGTTCAATATAAATGCACATAAAATTTTAAATGTGTTTCTAGTAGAAGACTACTATATCCCTTATTGAAAATATGGTAAGAAGCTTGCAGAGTCACATAGACATTTAGCACATTAAATAATTTTGAAATTGTAACACAAACGCACATATTTCCATTGAGATGATGGTTTCACAAAGCTATGAAAATGATGATATTTTCACATATCTTCATTGATGTGATGGTTTCACATAAGAAAATTCTTAATAAGAAAATAACACTAAGGAAAAACTTGAATAGATTTCACACAAATAGTTGTACAAAAAAACAGTGTATGTGTGCAGTGAATAATAGATTTGATGCAGTTATAACCAGTTAACTTGAGCCTCAATGTTAAGAGTATTTTTTCAAGAGTAAAATCTTAATGAATGAAAACAGTGACTGTGGATCAAAATCATCAAGAAAATCCTCCAAATGAAACTACAAAAGGAACTCCACTTCCAAAAAATAAGATGCTTACACATGCATCCACATGATCACTGTTTGGTTAAAAGTTAGGGAAACCATGTCATTTGCTTGGTTTGTAGAATATCAGGGTCTTCCCACAAAAGATAGGCTGGATAAGTAAAACTTTGCAGAACTCTACTTGTGGACTTTGTGGGAAATAAGAGATAGTAAAGCACCTTTTTTGGAGACTGTAAAGTTGAGAGGACAGGATGAGACATGGTGCAGTTCAGATTTCAGTGTATGTGGTTCATCCTTTGCATTGGATAACTTCCATCCTTAGTGATTATAAAACTCTGGTTCAAAACCATTTATTAGGAGTCTGGCATTGAGTGAAGGTGGTCTGTCTGAATGTGCTCCAGAAACTGATGCAATAACATATTTTAGGGATCCCAGTTTTGTATTTTAAGTCTGTTGTTTTCTGCATCCATTTGCCTGAAAGCAAATTCCCAACCACTAAGACTCTGATACATGTAGATGAGTGTGGCAAGCAGGTACTCTTGTTTGTCTAGGGTATGCTTCTCGTGTACTTGTCCTCCTACATAGAAAAATAAACAAACAATAAAATGGGAAACATTCATTGTATCCCATGTAACGAAATTTCAAGTCATCTACCATATTAGGACCAATCTTACCTGGATGTCTCAAAATGTTGCATCATTTGGAAGTAATAAAGACAATAGAAACAAGGAGCACGATTTTATAAAAACTTGAGTCTAATTTTGCAGAATTGATTTACTCGGAAATTACAAATTAAATTTGTTTTACATACCAATTATCAATAGAAAGAGATGTGATGGAAAAAATCCATAGCAAGTTCCAAACTTCTAATGCCTTTACATGCAACCAACAGTTGCTTACCTCTGTGTAGATAGAATATATAACACATTATCCCAAGCATACTTTTACCCTATGCCTATTTTACTATATGCAGGACAATAAGGTCAAGCAACTTTGATGGTTTACTAAATGATGAACTTCAAATGGCTCAGAACAACTTTGCAAGTAATGTTAATCCTACTCCATATCAATGTTCTAAGAATGATTTATGTGCTACATTGGCGACAATATATTTGCAAATATATTGAAGTACAACTTAAACAATGTTAATACCTCTTTTTCTCCCAACTACAAACTTCCATAAAAAATTAGGAAATGAAACTTCAAATTGTAGGGAAAATAGTTGCACAACTCTTATTTTTACTGACCAATGCTGGGACAAATCACAATCATATTCCAAACTCAACATTTGCAAGCACACATTGCACCCCTTCCAGAAGCTTAATGGAGTTATGTTATCAATAACTCAGAAAATAAAATTCACATCATATCCTATAATATATGAGCAAGATCATAATTATAGAGTGAGAGAGTCCAAGCTTTGTTGCAAAATTAACAAAATGAGAAAATGGCCACTTACAATATCAAATAGACCTGAATTGTGGTCCCTTGAACAAAAAAACCTGAAATATTATACATGCAATTAATAAACCCCTTATTACTAAACCATACTATTACAAACTCTGCACAGTACAAATGGAGAGAGAAACGCAGGCCCAACCAGACCTATCATATCTCAACTCTTAAAATGTGAGGCATGTCCATAGACAGGTCACCTTCCTGTTGAAATTTGTTGAAATGGAGGTGCCTTAAGACAACAATTAAATCAATCCTAGGAAAACATCAAATGATGGAAAATATTATCTATAATATGATCGTGAAGACCAACTATAGCAAAACATGTTCAACCAAACACAAATTAGAAATTTAAAGCAAAGAAAACAACTTGATGACCTTAAGAATGTCTAAAAGTTAAAAGAAACCAATACTATATAATCCAAACCAGAAGTCATTCTTTGTTTTCTAAAATATGCACTCTTTAGTCAATAAGAAGTCATAACATAAAAGGAAAAAAAACAACACATTTCCACCAGGAAGAGAAACAATCAGGTAAGGATTATTACATTGAAAGCTTTAAACTACCATAAACAATTTCCAAAAGTAAATGTCTACATAAGATGGTCATGAGTGTGCTTTTAATGCCAATATATGTTGTTTTCATTGGATATACCACTTCCTCTCTCCAAGATATCCTATTTTCATTTAGGGTTACTACTTTCTCTCTCCAACTATGAATTGAAGATATCATTATTTCCATTTAAAGTTACCACTTTTTCTTTCCATCCGACATGCATGTACCACTTGCAGTGATTGTCTAAGAAAAAGTTGCTGGATGTTTCACATAACTCCAACTTTAGAAATCACCAAATTTGATAAGTATTGTTAATGGCATAATTTCGCAAAAAGTAGTAAAGAGAACATAGCCAGAGTCATATGTTCTACAATGACCAATGGAGGCATTAATTGGTTGGGTGCGTTGAACTATGGAACAAATTGAAGGTGTGTTGATTTCTAAATGGTGTGGAAGTAGTGTGTCATTTTTCATATTTATGGTTTAAGCTCACTGATATAATACCAAATTTAAACATCTAAGTCCAGATCCATTCATGAATGCAGAGCATATACCATGTATAAGGATGAAGGGCATATACCAATTTAGAATTCTAATTGTGTTGCAATCTATGGAACATAATAACAAGTGCGCTTTGCCCCCAAGGAATTGCATACAATCTTTAATTGATTGCATCTAGCGTCCAAGAAAATGTGCTAACTAGTACCAGGCATTGTAACTTCCCAAATCTATAAAATGTAAACATGATTGTGTCAGAATTAGATTTAAAGTTCAAATATTTTACAAAGATTTAAAAGAATGATACCTGTAGCAGCTCATGAAAAGACTGGAATAATGGTTTCAAGCAATGAAGAGGTTCTAGATATGATGTGGATTGTCAAGAGGTCAGTCTTGTGATTGGGGAAAGCAAAGAGTAAAATGAAATATTCAGAGCTAAATTGTATGAGTGGCAACATTTACTTATATTTGACATCAAATATGCCTTTTGGTGTTGCTAGCCATGTATTTGTATATTTAACACCATCAGGATCATCTGGAACTGGATCTCCCTTTATAAAGACAAAAACTAGATCACAATCATCATAAGGAACAAAATCAAGAGTAGAATTAGGTGGATCATTAACTTGATCAAGATCATAATCATAATCAACTACTTAAACTACATATGCAATTGGAACACTAGGTAACTTCCCTTATTTAAAAAGTCTATAATCATGGCAAGTTGCAATTGAAAGTGAATTTTGTGAATGTATATTATTTTTCTAACTGTGATACTCATTAGTGTTTCCAAGTCTATAATCGGAGTTGGGAACTAGGATACTCATTAGTGTTTCCAACTCTGAAATCAGGGGACTTCTTGTGGTCATTAGCAGTATGGAAACTAAAGATGCCTCTAAAGTTTCAAATCTTCTTATGGTTGGCCCTATCAAGTAGAATTCTAACCAAGGATAACCTCCAAAAGAGATCGTGACAATGTCCAGGCATTCAATTTTTGTGCAAGGAGAATCGTGAAGGAGTGAATCACCTGATCTTACTGGTTTCTATTGTTTGTAAGTCTTTTTTAGATCATCAAACTTGGATCCAACCTCTTCTCTACTCAAACCTCCTTTTACTTTGCTTGTTGTTGTTAAATTTTGAGCATTAATTCACAATACTCTAGGATCTTTACTGAGAGAAGAACATGTACAGTATATCAATTCATATCAATCATAACAAGCATGTCAATCATCACAAGAAGCAAAAGCATGAGAGACAAGAGACATAGAGTTTCCGTGGGGAAAACCCTAAGGTGAAAAACCCCACAACTTCCTCAGAGATAGAGAGAGCAATGGATCAACCAAAGTACAACCAAAATACACAGAGATAGTCTCCTAGTAGCAGATGATCCTCCTCCTCACATGTGTGCCACTTTTCAAGTGAAGGAAGAATGAGTTTCTAAGTGATCCAAATAGAGATCTCCCGATCTCTATTTATACTTGTTCTGTTTTCCCAGTGACCTTATGGGGTCGACTTGTCTAGCTAGGTGCATCAACCATATATTACATAAAATAAGGGTCGACCCCACACATGGTGGTCTAATAACCGATCGGAAAGTTCACACACTTGCGACACTTGTCAATACACATGACGACACTTCCGTATAGAGGAATGACACATCTCTATAGGAGTACAATAATATATAAATTAAATACATGGATGAAATACATTCCGAAGTTACATATACATCAACACTCCCTCTTAACTAGGAAGGTATTTCTCGACACAGATCTGCTAGCACAAGTCTTCTTCTCTGGATCATCGTCATCGTCACTGCTGCTGCTATCTCAACCAATCTATGACTCTACTCGTCATAGGAAGTTCTACAGAGCCAGTCCTTTTTCATACTGGATGTAGGCCCACCACCTGCAGGTCTTCATCACTGGCCATACTGTGGAATCCTCAGGACTTATTACGTGCGTCACAAAACCTGGCGTTAGCATCCCAGGCTGTTACGAGCACACAGCTCTACCTGTCGGACCTCCCAGGAGCACATTACATGTGACCCATCACAAAACCTGGCTGAAGCATCCCAGGCTATTACGAGCACACAGCTCTACCTGTCGAATCTCCCAGGAGCACATTACATGTGATATCACCACAAAACTTGGCTGAAGCATCCCAGGCTGTTACGAGCACACAGCTCTACCTGTCGGAGCTCCCAAGAGCACATTACATGTGGTCCACCACAAAACTTGGCTGAAGCATCTGAGGCCCTTTTCATCCTATCCAGATCTCCCAGGAGAAAATTACATGTGGTCATGGAAAAACCTGGTTGAAGCATCTGAGGCCTTTTTCATCCTGTCCATATCTCCCAGGAGTAAATTACATGCCATAGGACAAAACCTCGCAAGAGCATCTCAGGATGTTACGGGTACACAACTCCGACCTGAAATCTCCCAGAGCACAAATTACATGTCCTCCCAGAGCAATGTCTCCAAAGAGAATCCCAGGCTGTTATGGGTACACAACTCCTACCTATAGGATCTCCCAGACATGCTCATCTGCACAACCTGATCCATGGCCACAAAGTATCATCCTGATACTCACCATACATCATCCTGATGTACACATGATCATCCTGATCATCATCAATGCATCGTCCTGATGCATGTCATCTGGAGAAGCTCGTCATCAATGATCATCATGATCATACAATGCATCTACCTGATGCATACCAAGTATCTACTTGATACATTTCACCATACACAGTGTATCCACCTGATACATACATAGATACATGATCCACACAATGTATCTACCTGATACATATCAACATACATGATCTACCTGATCATACAACGTATCCACCTGATACATATACAGATACATGGTCCAAGCATCCAACATGATGCATACATACATAAATGATGCAATTGATCATATCCAACATTCAACATGATGCGTACATATATAAATGATCCAACTGATCATATCCAGCATCCAACATGATGCGTACATACATAAATGATCCAACTGATCATATCCAACATCCAACATGATGCATACACATACATACAAATGTAAATGATCCAACTGATAATACATAGCAGAAACTAGAACATCATCCTAATGCTCATCATCCAGTGCTTACATCCACAGCCATGTAAAGGATCCCCCTTCCACCATGCTAGGAATGGCTACAGAAAATGTCTCCATTACTTCTTCCTCGAAGTGTCATCGATCTGAAGAACACCAAGCCTCTCTCTGAAGTACTCGAACTTCACTCTGGTTAGTGGCTTCGTCAACACATCTGCATTCTACTCATCTATTGCAACATACAGGAGCTTCACTGCTCCCATCTGCTACATATCCCTGATATAGTGATATTTGATCTTTATGTGTTTCGACCTGTCGTGGAACACCAGGTTCTTAGATAGCTTCACACAACTCTGGTTGTCACAGAAGATACCAGTAGCCTCCAATGGTAGATCAAATAGCTCAGACAGTAGCTTCCTCAGCCATAGTGCCTCACAACTAGCCAAACAAGCTGCAACATACTCTGCCTCGGCTGTACTCAGTGCTACGCAGGACTGCTTCCTGCTAAACCAAGAGATCACACCTGATCCCATACTGAAGCAACACCCATAAGTGCTCTTCCTATCTGTAGCATTGCCTTCCCAATCTGAATCAGCATAACCCTGTAGATCATACTTGATCCCATAATCAACTGTACCATTCAGGTACCTCAGAATATGCTTTACATCAACCAGGTGAACACTCCTCAGATCCGTCAAGAACTCGCTCAATGTGTTCACCGCAAAGCAAATATCTGGTCTCATGTTCGTCAGGTACATCAAGGACCCAATCATATGACGATACATAGTGACATTAACTGGCCCAGATGAAGCATCACACAGAAGCTTCAGGTTCGATGCTATAGGTGTGGCCATGGCCTTGCGATCCATCATCCCGAACCTCAAGGAAGATCCCATCTGCACTCTACCACACCTCCATACCTAGAAAATAGTGCATCATCCCCAAGTCCTTCATATCGAACTCGGTAACAAGCTTCCTCTTTGTATTGGAAATCAATCTGTCATCTCCTGTTACAAATAGGTCATCCACATACACGAGTAGAATCACAGGATTCCCTTCCTCAACCTTGTAGTAAAGGTTGGAATCCACTTTACTCTTGGTAAAGCCCAAACTAGATAGGAAACTGTCCATCCTACCATATCAAGTTCTGGGAGCTTGCTTCAAGCCATACAAGGATTTCTTCAATCTGCACACATATGAATCCCTGTCATGTGTTTCAAAACCGAGTGTCTGCTCCACATACACTTCCTCTTCAACTACACCATTCAAGTAATCAGGCTTGACATCCATCTGGTGTATCTTCCATTTCATCACTGCAGCCAGAGCAAGTATTGATCTGATGGAAGTGTACCTGGCTATAGGAGCAAAGGTTTCTTCATAATCTATTCCGTCTTTCTGAGAGAAGACACAAGCTACAAATATTGCCTTGTATTTCTCTATGCTGCCATCTGCAGCATGCTTGATCTTGTAGATCCATTTGGAAGTCACAACAGACTTCCCTTCAGGTCTTGGGACCGCATCCCAAACATCGTTCTTCATGATCGACGGAGCATGGCATTCTTCCCGTATCCTAGGAACTTCAACATCTTCAATATCTTCAATAGATAATTTTGTTGCTTGAACAAATGTTGTAGTCCTTCTTTTGTAGGTGAAGGTGTACGATCTTTCCTACAAAACAAGTTAAATTGCATGATTAGAAACATCTCATAATTTTCAGAACAAATTCTTTCACATAAAGAAATATGTCATATAGTCATGCAATTTTTTAAGCCAATGCTTCAATACAACATTTATCCATATCCCGTAACTTTCTATATGCCTTCCAATCTCTACCAGAACATTGTTAAGAGCGTGCACAACTCCCAACATGTTAGCAAAGAGGTTTCATTCTAGATAAGTAGCAATGGAATGTGGTACAGTGCCATAGGCCACTTACCCATCATATGCATATTAGTAGTATACTGTTCATTAATGCAAATATGCAAAATACACAAGCTAAGTCTAGGAACATAAGTATATACATCATTGAACAGTATTATTAAACAATCAAATATACAAGAAATGACAATTCAAATACTTATCTTTGTTTGTTTGTTGTCAGGTGGACTCCCTCTCAATATTTGCTTCCTTGCATGAATTGCTGGAGTGTGCTCCCTCTTGATCTTTGCTTCCTGGATTACCTGTCCTAGCTGCTTCTGCTCATAGATGCATAAGCAGATTCTGGTCATGCAACATTGTCCGTGTTGCCTCCATGATTGTTCTTATTCTTTCTTTCTGCAACTCCATTTTGTTGTGGATTGTAGGGAGCAGTCGACTCCCTCTTAATCCTTGAATCACTGCATAAATTCTTGAAGTCACCTGAAGTGAATTCTCCACCATTGTCAGATCTGAATGTTTTGATCTTCTTATCAGTTTGGTTCTCCATCAAGGTTTTGAATTCCTTGGACTTATCAAACACTTCATCTTTGTTCTTCAAGAAGTAAACCCAAGTCTTCCTGGAAAAGTCATCAATGAAAGAGACATAGTAACCATACCCACTCAGAGAATTGGATGACATCGGACCACATACATCAGAGTGGATAATTTCCAAGACATCTATTGCCTTGCTTTCACTGCTTGGAAATGCCTTCTTTATGTTCTTTCCTTTTGCACATCCTTTGCAAAAAACTTCGTGTTTGGTCTTGATTTCAGGAAGACCCTCTATAGCCTTTCTTGCAATTGGTAATGCTTTGTAGTGCATATGTGCAAGTCTTCTATGCCAAAGTTCACTTGGATCCATGGATTCATGCACCATGGCATGTTCAGGTTGTCCCTTTAGTTTATACAATCCTCCCTCTTGCTCTCCAATCACTACTGCATCATCTATGGTCTTTATCTTTGGCCACATTAGAACTTGACCGTCCACAAATGCAACCCTCATACCTTTTGCATCCAATGCGGATATGGAGAGTAGATTCTTCTTGATCCCAGGTACATACAAAACATCTTTCATCTTCAAAGACTTCCCAGAGTCTAGATGGTAGGAGGCCTCACCACTTCCTTTGATAGGGTATTGGTAGTCATCCCCAAGTTTCACCTTCTGGGTGACTCATGTTCAGATAGATTAGCAAAGGATTCTTTAAACCCAGTCATGTGTTTTGAAGCCCCACTGTCAATAAGCCAATCATTACAACCATGAGAGATAGTACCTGTGAGAGCAGAGATTATAACATACTCTTTTTCGTTTGATGAGTCATCATCATCACTTTGTGCTCTAGCCTTCTTCTTTGGGAGGTTCATCATCCTCGTCAGCATGAGCATGGTACCTTCTTTTGCTGCCCTTCTTCTTCTTGTTGAAGTTGTTGTTGTCCTTCTTGTTCTTGGGACAATTTATGGAAATATGTCCCTTTTCATTACAGGTGAAGCATATTCTCCTTTCTTTATGGTGATGTGAAGATTTCTTGAAGTGAGATGGCTCTTAGACTTCCCTTTCTTGGTGTGAGATGTGAGAGCTTGATCTTCATTCCCCATCTTTTCTTCTCGTGCCACAAGCCTTGCTTCTTCTTGTGAGCATTCTTCCCGTAGTCTGCTGAAGGATACCAACTTCTTTCTTGCACAGATTCCTTGGCTAAAGGAGTCCCATGACCTGGGTAGGCCATTCAGAGTGGTCATGACAACTTCACCATTCTCCACCATTTCATCCACTACTTCTAGTTGTTCCTTGATCTGAGAGACCCTAGAAAAGTAAGATTGAATGGATTCTCCATTTTGAAGTTTTAATCCTTTCAATTGGTTCCGCAGAGTCATCTTCTGATTTATGTTCTTCCCTTCAAATAGCTTGGATAGGGAGTCAAACATCTCTTTGGGTGTCTTCAGAGATGACACATGGGGGATGAGATGGTCATTGATAGAATCAGCAATGATTCTCTTTTCCTTGACCAAGTTCTTCTTGTGGAGGGCTTTAGCCTCTTCTCCCTCTGGGACAGGGACCTCTTCCCTTATATACGAGTCCAACTCATTCTCTTCCAGGATTAACCCAATCCTATACTTCCAGGCTCGGAAGTTATTAGCCCCTTCAAGCTTGTCCTCAAGCTTGGTGTGGTGAGACATCTTTAAAGAGTACTTAAAATGGAAATAGAAAAGATTTAGGTCTTACCACTTGATTTGCTGAAAACTGGTTCTGGTCCTGGATTAGGGTTTGTTAGAGAAACCCTAAAAATTCAAAATGTGAATTTCAACTTTCTGAAAGGATAGAAAGATGCGCCTTAATGAGCTGATCAGCCTGGTGTATTCAGAATTTGAGATATGCAAAGCTTCACCCTTCAGAAATGCCTTTTTGTCTTCTCGGGTTCACTAAGGAGGACCCTGAATTAGGGTTTGAGTTTCCCAGAGATCTACCCAGCCAAAAATCTCGATCCAAAGCTCTAAACTTCGATTTTTGCAAGGAGCTTCCAGCTATGTCTTCAGATTCTAGAAATTCCTATTTTTGTGGAAACCCTAATTGTTAAGGCCAAATCTGAAAATGCTCAGAATTGAATTCTGATTGGACAGATAGATTCTCCTTGATGAGTAGAGTCAATCTACTATACTGCTTTTCCAAAATCTATGGAGAGAAACCCAATAAACAAGAAACCCTTGGTTTCCATCACTACACAATGTCTTCTTCTCAGGTTAGCTCTGATACCATGTTAAATTTTGAGCATTAATTCACAATACTCTAGTATCTTTACTGAGAGAATAACATGTACAATATATCAATGCATATCAATCATAACAAGCATGTCAATCATCACAAGAAGCAAAAGCATGAGAGACAAGAGACACAGAGTTTTCGTGGGGAAAACCCTAAGGTGAAAAACCCCACAACTTCCTCAGAGATAGAGAGAGCAATGTCTCAA
Source organism: Larix kaempferi (assembly GCA_027924585.1). Lineage (NCBI taxonomy): Eukaryota > Viridiplantae > Streptophyta > Pinopsida > Pinales > Pinaceae > Larix > Larix kaempferi. The sequence goes on from BSBM01000286.1 coordinate 1,715,093, forward strand.
CCAAAGTACAACCAAAATACACAGAGATAGTCTCCTAGTAGCAGATGATCCTCCTCCTCACATGTGCGCGACTTTCTAAGTGAAGGAAGAATGAGTTTCTGAGTGATCCAAATAGAGATCTCCCGATCTCTATTTATACTTATTCTATTTTCCCAGTGACCTTATGGGGCCGACTTGTCTAGCTAGGTACATCAACCATATATTACATAAAATAAGGGCCAACCCCACACATGGTGGTCTAATAACCCATCGAAAAATTCACACACTTGCGACTCTTGTCAATACACATGACGACACTTCCGTATAGAGGAATGACACATCTCTATATGAGTACAATAATATATAAACTAAATACATGGATGAAATACATTCCGAAGTTACATATATATCAACAATTGTATCAGAACAAGGAAATGATTGGTTGACATCATAAGGGTGAACATAGTATATAATGGTGATTATGCCTGGGAAGAATATCACCACCTTCATGCTGCTAAGGCTCCTCAGTTCACCCTTGATGTTTGTATTATTGAGTCAACTTATGGTGTGCAACTTCATCAACCCAGAGTTGTTTGAGAGATGAGATTTATTGATGTTGTACACAGAGTTGTGTCTCAAGGTGGAAGGGTTATAATTCCTACATTTCCACTGGGATATGCACAGGAAATTCTGTTGATTCTTGGTGAATATTGGGAAGCACATCTAGAGCTTCATAATGTTCCTATCTACTGCGCATCTCCTTTGGCAAAGAGATGCATAGATATACATCAATGCAATGGATGGGAAAATTTGCACACAATTTGAATGTTCAAATCCATTTGATTTTAAGCATATATTTCCTCCCAAAAGCATATAGAACTTTGAGGATGATCTTCCTTCAATAGTATTGGCTAGCCCAAGTGGCTTGCAGAATGGTTTGTCAAGGCAGCTCTTTGATATTTGGTGTTAAGATAATAAGAATGCTTGTGTGCTTCTTGGATATGTAGTTGAGGGTATAGTAGAAAATAAAATTATAAATGATCCAAAATAGATGACCCTAATAAATGGATTGCAAGCTCCTCTGAAGATGTAGGTTCATTATATTTCATTTTCAGCTCATGTTGATTTCAGCCATACAAGTGCATTTTTAAATGAACCGCAACCACCAAATATTATTCTTGTGCATGGAGAAGCAAATGAGATGGAACACCTTAAACATAATTTGTTGACTCAATTTGTAGAACAAAATATAAGGGTCTTACCACCAAAGAATTTTTAGACAATAGAGATGCATCTCAATGTTGAGAAGACAACAAAGGCAATAGGTAGTTAGTGGAAAAGACACATGTTGTAGGTAGTCAAGTGAGTGGTTTATTGGTAAGAAAAGGTTTCACATACCTATCCCATGGGAAATAATGGAAGATGGAAAGGAAATATATGGAGAAGAAGATACCCCTACAAGAAGATGTAAAGATCAAGAAGATGTAAAGATCAAGAAGATGTAAAGATCAACAATCATGAATCAATCCAGGAAGTTGCAACCAAGAAGCATACTGCTATCAGTGAATTCTTCTATGAAATTTGTTCACTTCAGATATCTTTGAACAAAGCTAGGATAAAGGAAATAAAATAATAAAATAAAAATGTCAAAGTAGCTCAACCAATGAAACAAAAAGTGAATAACAAGATAGCGCACACATGTCCATATGCAATAACTGTAGCATTGTAGCCATGAAATAAACCATCAACAAGTGGAGAAACACATTCTTCAAAAATGGATGATGAAGGAGACCCTGTACTACCATATACATGATCAAATATAAATGAATGAGAACCAATTTGTACCTGAAAAATTCAAGCAACAACTGATAAATATTACGGATATATATTCCACTCCATTAAAGTTAAGAAGCACATGATATAATATTTATATTAAGAGAAGACATGGAATTCTAGCTGTTCAAGCTAAATACGTGAAATAATAATTGAAGAGGAAGAAACATGCATCAGATAACCTTTAACTTTAAGAAATTTCACAAAGGTATTTCCTTTGAGCAAAATATATTTAGCATGGGATCAATTGTCTGAAAATGAAGACTCCGGGAATCATTTTCAGTACACTGTAGACAACACACCAAGGGAGTTCCATAAGTAGCTTGAATACAAAACACAGAAGTCCCATGCCTAACAATAATGAAAAAGATTCACTGTGCTAATGTATGAGGCATTCATCCCGATAAATTAAAGCAACACAAGATAGAAATGGTTTCCATAATTTAGGAAAACTAGAAAACATGTCTAAAATATATAATAATTGAGAGGATGGGTTTAAGCCTTGTTGTATGTCTACTAAGTTTGTCTTTCATCATCATTTTGATAAATTGTGGACCATGTGTAAATACTAAAAAATATACTCATAATATTTAGCATCGGTCAAAGGCAAGTGATCTAAAGGAAAGATAGGGCAGTTCTTACAACCCAGCCTTGACTATCTAATTCATGAAGTACAGATAAAGTCGTTCAACCTAGGATTCAATTATCCTTTTTGGAGCCTTTTTTCTTTGCGTAATAGGACACAACATACAAAGTTCCTATTAGATGGTCACAGAGTTTTAGACAACTACTTGATAGTGAAAGATGTGGGGAAATAGGTTCTAGTGCAATGTGGGTATAGGGTAGATAGCCAAGGTACCCCTAAAATATCCAATGGGAACCAAATAATTTGATGGAAGAATCATGAGTATCTAACAGAGAAACAAGATTCAAGATAACCGCTTCCCTGATATAAAAAAAATCGAAATATCATAAAAAAATAGAGCTTGAACCCACAACAACTCACACAACCAAAAGGAAGACGTAGAAAGATAAAGAGGATATAGGTGAAAGGAATGACAATGAGAAAGACAAAAAAAGATATTAAATAAAATACAATTAAACAGACATCGAAGAAAAAGGAAGTGATAGAGGCAGTTAAAAAGATGATACGATGAATCCACCACGATAATAAAATATATTATGTGCTAGAGTGTTTCATTTTGTGCTGATTTCGTATTACAGTACATTTGTAGATTATTTCATCTTAGGAATAATTCCATCTCTAGTGGATTCCATCCTTATGTGTCCACATAAGAATGTAACTCCCACCTAGTCATCACTTTTGTAATTTCCACTCCCAAAGGATATTGTAATCATGATCCTCTACAGGTAACTCCCATGAGATAGGAGGATTAGTGTCAAGGAAGTTACATAAGGTGTCAATGAGACATGCGTGTCCTCTATCTGTATAGAAGCCCATCCATCCTTCATGTATTTTCAATTTTTCGATCCCGAGTAAATATAAAATTGTATTCATATTTTAGTGTCAAAGGAACACGTTCTTATGTTAACGGGGGTTCCACTCATTTTGCAAGATTTTTGCATTGAAAGTAGTGAGTTTCTCTAAAACCTAGTATGGGGTAGATGTTGTCACGAACATAATGTATGTGACAAAAAAAAAATTAGATAAATCTTGGGAGTATATGTCAGCTCGATTTTAAATTTTACAACAAAAGCTAAAAACATTAAAACCACCTCTGCACTCATCAGTTGGTATTAAAGCTTGATTCAGAACATAAAAATTGATTTTGTTGCTGGAATTCTCCATACTGTTGGTTTCTCTGTGCATTTTGTAATTTGTTGTATAAGCTGTAATAAATTTTGCTTATGATGTATGCTCTGCTAAGCATTCTTTCTTGCCATTTACATAGTTGCACCCTGTTACATCCAAATTCTTTAGGCTTATTTCAACTCTCAAGCACACTGCCTGCTACAATCCCCTATTATCATAGTGTTTGGTTTTATGCCCACCATAACTATGGACCATCCAACATTTTTTCGGTTTGAATTAAATTTTGAGTGGGATTTGTTTTCTTGTTTTATTGTCTTTTGTGCTAATGCATCTTTCTCCAATTATCCCCTGGATATCCCAGGCTGCAGAAATGTGCCTTCTCGGCACAACAACCAAAATAACCAAAATAGGACTAGTATATTTTATACAAGAAAGCAATGGTAAGAACCTTTTTAAGGAAAACAAGAAGCTTGTAATCTTAAGGCAAAGGATCAGGATCATTGACCTTAAAGATAAGTATGCACAACCTAAGTATTCGTGATACTGCATAATATCATGTCTAAATATTTAATATAGGGTTCATCTAAGATGATTAAAAACTCAGAAAGCATTCAATATGACCTCTCTTTAATTTCAAGAAAAAGCCACAGGACAGGATAAAGGCCAACATTAGCAACCTTGTATTGTTCTGTCAAGCAACACTATCGAGATGATATCAAACTAAATTTTGTTAAAATCTACTTATATGGATTCACACAATAAATCTTATCTACTCCATAAGAACATAAGGTATCTCATTTAAGTGTAAATATAAGATATTAAAAAGAAGCTCTGAAGCACCAAATAGATGGAGTCATAAAGCATGGAAGTAAAAGCAAAGTGAAAAGACTAAAAATTCAAGTTAAAGAAGTCAGAAAAATAATCACCTAACAATTCATAACATCATCCAACTAATCTAATGCATATCAACTACAAGTATAAAAAATCATTATGAATACATAATACACACCTCAGTGGCAATAGTTGTGGGGGTAAGAGAAGAAACATCCTCAATTCCAAGTTCTTATGCAATCTTTGCATTTGTAATAGAATAACAAACTTGTTCATCATATTCTTTGAAAATGACTAGCAATAAAGAAAGCTGGTTACATAAAATTGAGCCCCAATGTGATTTTGAGCACATCAATGAATAAGAGGTGTGTTTGACTTCAGAATGACAGAATAAGGCAGCATAGGAATATAGTTTGCAGTGATACTTTCACATTTGAATTGGTGTATGCTTCACCTCTTCACTCAATAAGTTCAATGATCCTTGCAAAAGCCTGCAAAATGCCATAAAAACATAATATAGATGAGATTCCTGAATGCACACAATGTTAAAGGTTATATGCAATTTACCAAAGATATGACTGATGATGCATGGAATTCAAACCAATGCCCAGGTATAACCAAACGACCTCGGTATTATTTTAAGGCTTTCATGCTGATATGTGCTTCTTTGTTTCAAGAAAGGTCTAGTTTTTGTTTGTTTTTATTTAGTTTCAAGTTCTAGGTTTAGCATGAGGCTAAATATGGTTGATGGAGGTCTCGATACAAAGTGGGAAAGGACATTAGCTAATGGATGTTAAGTTAAAAGTTTAGAAGAAGCAACAACTTCCTTGAATATATCTACCTTTGACTTATTTGAAGGTTGATTTAAGTGCACCTATTGTGCTGCTGATTGGTGATTGACATAGACAAGTTTGACCTTTCTCATGATGAGAATGTTGTTGTTGCTGAACAGACATAGGAATCACTATAAAGTAGGAATCAGGAGCCCACTAGTGAGGATGTTTACAGTTGGCCTATTCAGGGTGGAAATAAGGAATGCATGAGACAAGCATTAATTTTTAAAGGTATGTTAGAATGTTAGAGATTCAGTAGAGAGAGCAACAACACAAAAAAAAAAATTTCAGCAGTTTAAGCATAAATTTAGCTAGTGGAATAAGGAAACAACATTCAACTCTCTTACAAAGACTTCAGTATCTTCACATTCATCCAATATAGAGTCTTAAAATGAGTCTCAGTATATTTATATATATAGGGGAACAAACTTGACATTTTGCGCCTAGATGAAACAATTACTTTTACCTTTTCATTGGAGGCTTCAGTGAAGAGGCTAAGTAATTTGTTTAATAGAAAAGATGGTAAGACAATGAACCAAGTTCCCTCATATGTAAATTCTGTTACATGAATAGGAACTCTTGTCAAATAGACACAAATCTCACTTATTTTATTCATGTCAGCTCATACTTTATTTAGGGTTGTTGATCAGATTTGAAATTTTTGTCCAACACTTACAGCCACTGGGAAATGGACTTGCCTCAGAAATAAGCTGAACTTTGTATATCTGTGCTCGCTTTGTACATTAAACCTTAGTTAATCACGATAAATTATTTTGAAGGTCACTGATATTCTTTTGAAGTTCCTAACTTTAAAGTAAAAACAATGGGTACGTCAGTATTAAACAAGCTCCTGTGAGGACGTTAGAATTGGTTGGCCTTGGTAATTTAAGTTTAACTGACACTCCAAAGTGTCCCTTAGACTATGAATTCAATGATGTTTTTTGCATAATCAATTGTTATGATTGAAAGTCATGGATGCACCCAATTTATGTAACTCTATCTTAACCCATCCCAAACATAATACATGAATTAATGTTATTCAGTTATCCCTAATCCATGCATAGAATCAACATCGACCTCTAAACTTTGAACTGCAAAGCATCTCTACTCTTGCTATACAATATTTTAAGCTATATAAAGTTATCCTATAAGATTAAAGGAATGAGCACATATGAAGCAAGATTAAAAAAAACTAATTATGCAATAAGTCAATATAAACAACTAAACCCTAAAGGAAAGAAAAACGCTTAAACATGTATACATGTAACTTCCACAATGCTTGGAGACAGGGCATTCTATATATGGTTTATGGAATATAGAGGAAGAAATTGAACCTGAGTAGGGATCAACTGAAGCTTGGCCTAGAAGTGGTCATGACTCAGTCCCCACTGCTATCACACATTTTGCAAGAGCCTCTAGAGGCACATCCAGCCAAATCGTGACTCCTTGATTCAAATACCTCCTTTATATTTGAAACACAAATGAGAATAACAATTAGTCACTTGTAGAACTGATCACTAGTAAAACTGTAAACATTGAATAATTAAACAAATTCTCACTTATTACAGATTCCTCACCAATTTTGAAGTCGAACAACATCACCACCTCTAGTGGCACTACTAGGTGATGCATGGAAGACAACTCGCTTAGAACTTTGCTCTGCCAAATATGTTATCCAGGATATCATTAGTCCATTTGCCACATACTCACAATAAAGAATCAATATTAAGGATGGTAGACATTTTTTAACATTCACAATGGAGGATGATAACCAATATTAACATGCAACAACTAAATTTTCACATAAAACCAACCTGCAATTCTGGAAGGGAAGTTTGGGATTTTGAATCTAAAGCTGCAGAATTCATCGTCCGCCTCTTCAAAAGCCTCCAATTTCTCTCCAATGCTCTTCTATCCATGGCAACACTGGAAAATAACTACCCAAATTCTAAACCCTCAACAAACCCTCCACAATGGTTCATAGGCATCACAATTTACTCAACATGCATAATTGGTGGCCTAATAAATGCCCAAAAATGCCAAAAATGCCTCTCATACCCAATTCACAACTATTTTACTCTCACAACCTACCAAAACCTCCTCGCTTTCCGCCAATGGAAAATATTTGGTGCCAACAGTCTCTTATTCGGGTAATTCGAGAAGGGAACCTCCATGAATTCAATATAATGCTTCATATTTGGGTAATTCAGGGAGGAAATATCCATGAATTCAGATAATCCTCCATGAATGTACTCAAGAAGAGGTCGGTCATATGTTTGGGTTCGATTTGGAGTTGTTATGGTCATATTTCAATGATCATTTTATTAGTTTACATATTTGTGCATTATGATTGTATTATGGTTATTGTATACAATATGGTATGTTTATTTTATATTGTTGTGTGATATTGTTATTGGTGCAGTATGATTGTATTATGGTTATTGTATATGATATGGTATATTTATTTTGTTTGTTTTATATTGTTGTATGATATTGTATTATATGTTTGATTGTATATATATGTTTTATAATTTATATATGGTATGTTTTGTAACTATATAATATGTAATATATTCATATGTTTTGGTGGATTTGTGAATAGAGTATTCCAAGTAAGTGCTATTTACCTCTAGAGATTTGTGGATGTGGTCCGGTATAGTAGAGGTTTTCTATTTATGTCGATCCTCATTCCTAATTGATTAGTCTAGTATTGATATGTTATTAAACATATCCATAGCCTCCCCGAAGTATGCATTATACTATAGTACTAGGTCTAACTTGGGTGGTATATGTCCCGCTTTCTTAATCTTATAAGCGACACAAAATGGCCAGGGATATTGGACGTAGCAATATGGCCAACATGTTCTTGTACTTATCCTGCACAAATTAACTTATGGGTTATGTTAATTAGGATTAATTCATCAGATACCCTCTGTGACATGAATCCATCTACAATGTTACAATTTACTAAATTTTAACATTGCAAATGGATTTAGAGAAAATACATCTGCAACGTCAAAATTTAGTAAATTGTAACACTTCATTGTCAAAATTGAAATTTTCCATTGTCGGAGTGACACAATTAAAAATGAATAACATAAACGACTAATTCATATTCTTGTATCTAGTCATTTTTTTTATTTCGTGACTAAATTGGTTGTTTATGTTAGTCATTTTTAATTATGTCACTTATTATCTACTCATTTTTTTTTAACCCTTGACTAAATTGGTCATTTAATTTAGTCGTTATAGTTGGGTCACTCAAAATTGCTCATATTTAGTAATAATTCACTTGAAAAAAATGTGGTGACTAAATTTTTTAGTCACGTAGTCACTAATTTCTCATTTTGTACTAGTGACTGTTTCAGTCAAAGCCAGTTGTGGAAGGCATTGTGGTGGAAGCTTTACCAAGAGAATTTGGGTGTTGTTGATGATCTAGTGGAGAGTTGCAGAAGAAGAAACATGCACTTGGAAGCGACTGGATGATGGGCTTGAGATAGTAAGTCATCCAGTTGAAATGCAATTGAGTGGAATTGGGAGGTGCTTTCCTTTGAGCTAGAGATGCCCAAGGAGGCAATGCATGGACCGAGTGGTTGCGGTAAAGACGAGAAGTGGGCAGTTAGTAGTGTCGAAGGACTAAGTCTTCCATTTATTTGCAAAGAGGTAGTGGAGATGACGGATCACAATAGCGAGTTGATGGAACTCTAGTGTGTGGATTGTAGTCGCGGTTAGTGTTGGGGACGTGGGGTGCAGTAGGCACTCAACCCAACCATTTTCTTAGTTGCACGGTAGCGATGTGGTAGAAGTGTAAGATGTAGGACCTTCTCTAGTCATGCGCTCTTCTACTTTGCATGGGCATGACAAATTTAGAGGAGCTGTAGCATACCTTGCAAGATTGAGAAGCAATTCGAAGGGAGATGCAGAAGACAGAAGTGACAGATGTACTTTTGTGGTGTTTGAGGCTAGAAAGGATGTCTTGCCTTTGGACCAAGAAGAGTGTGTAGAAAAAAGGAAAACGTGAGGGAAAGAGGATCGGTTGCGGATGTCAAGGAGATTGAGTACTAGAATGGAAGTATTCCTCGAAGCCACAAAACTTGGGTGGTTTGGCTTGGCGTTGAGTATTGTGCCTTAGACAATTTTGAGGCAAGGTTGAGGGATTTTCCTTGGTTCGATGGAGTTTCATGGAGGACAGAAGTGTGGATGGAGTTGGATAACTTAGGTATGTGATAGTTCATTTCTCATGAAGTTGAGCGTGATGGTTGGGAGTCATGACCCAAGTATTTCAACTCATAAGTGCTGGCATGGATAGAGGCATGATGGGGTAGCAACATACCAAAGTAGCAGTAGGTAGGATTGATGTGATGATTGAGCAGTTTGAGAGCCTTCCGTGGAAGACTCAATTGTGGATGTAGGTGGAAATATTGACATTGGCTTCATGAACAATTGAGTGTTGTTGGAGATGTTGTCGAGACAAAAACAGGTTGAGTGGGGGAGGATGTAATGTCCTTATAAAGTTGGAAAAAACTTGGGGTTACCCCTTACTCATGTTGGATTACCGTTGGTTGGAGTGGAAACAAGTTGTAGATGCACGTATGGGTGCATCACTTGTCGAGAAGCTTAGAGATAGTTGAGTCATGTGGATGGGTGGGATGCTTGCCAAAAATTGGCTAAGTGTGCCTGTACCTATAGGCTCTTCCGACAAGGAAGAGTTGTGCAGAGTAGTGGGAAAGGAGTCCAAAAATTTGAGATTGGCAGTTGGAAATGGTTAGAAGCCCGGATGGTGTGGGGGACAAAACCCACACTTAGGAATTTTGGTGGCCAAATGGATTCTGCGTGGTGAAGCTCTCCGAATTGGCACGTCAGCTTGGCCTTGCATGCAGAAGATTGGTGAGAAGACACACTAGCATATAAAGGAAAGTTTGACACTTATAAGAGTTCAGAGAGAAGTGACACTTGGTGTATCCACACTTAGAGTTAGTCTGACTCCTGTGGGAGGTGCTCCGCAGGAGGGATTACTGGGGAATGAGAGTGCACAGGAGCAAGAGCTCACAATTTGAGTTGGAATTTGGAACTCCCAAGATGAGTTGGTCTAGAGATCTCCAAATATGAGTTGGGAAAGCAAGTTTCCTAGGCGAGCTCCCAAGTCGTGTTGGGTTGTAAACTTGGAGGGGAGAGTTCTCAAAGTGCATTGGGTGGCCGAGCTCCTGAAGTGTGTTGGGAAGGAGGGCTCCTGAAGTGCACTGGGCAGGAAAGCTCCTGAAATGAGATGTGTAAGAAAGTTCCCGAAATACACTGTGTAGATGAGGTCTTGATGCAAGTTGGGAAGATGAGATTCCAAGCTGAGTTGGTAGGACAACTCCCAAGTCATGCGGTGCTACAGACTTGGTTCATAATATTTGCAAGGCATGTTGGAGAACTATAGGTTCCCATGTTGGTTTGAGGAGCTTCCAAGTGGTAATGATTGTTGCAGATGGTCATGTCTTTGTGCATAAGACTATCCTTGCAAATGGGGAAATGGATGAAGATGTGAGTAGAGGCTTGTTGGATTCCGCAAGAAGCATGATTCATATGAAGGAATGCGTATTGGTACACATGCTTGGGTGAAGAGGTGCACATGAGTCTGGGTAGGGTGACAGACTCTTGGAGTAGCCAAAGAGAGACGTATTCGGTAGACTGCGGTGGCATGGTCTAGTAGACCCAATGAGGTGTGTAGTCATGCGATGAGCTTCCAAGAGAGGTGTTGGATATGCAGAAGATGATCCATATATTTCATTCCTTAGAGCTATTCGATGCACTAGGCAAGGCGATGGACTTAGGATGCGAGTAGGAAACATGCCGCAGGGGCAAGACGATGGCTACAAGCAGGAAAATTTAGATAGACCAAGCAAGGAGATTGTCATGATGGAGGTTGTGAGTAGGTAGGATTTAGTAGATTCGACAAGGATGTGGTGGATAGTATCTTGTTGAGATATTTGGAATGGGCGTTGCGAGTCGGTAGGCATGCATATGTGACAAAGAGAAGTCAATGTTGTGGCTTGATTGTATCTTGAGTGTTTCCGGTGAGGGAACACTCTCAGATTAGTTACCAGGATGTGGCATCCTCTGTTGTATGTAAACATTTCATTGTATATTTATACTTGGGTATTAGGCATGCCCAGATTGGGGTGCCGACCACATGAACATTTGTCTATTGTACTGTATTTAGCTAAGTGCTGGATGTATTGTTGGATGTGCATGCAATGTAAAAATGGCTAACTATAGAATTGGTTAGAGATAAGAGTTAGGAGTTATGTGGGTTAGGTGTAGTCTATTAGAAACCTACCAACTTGGTCTCACCCTCAAAAAGAATCTGGGCAGTGCTGCATGGCCCACTGGAAGGAGAAGAATTGGGTCACACTGGTGAGTTCGTGACAAAGGGAATATTAGGGTCCTACCCTAACACCCCTACTTTAGGCTACATAGGAGTTAGTCAACTAATGTATGTGGCCATATCCCATGATTAAGGCCTACTCGATAATAGTGAATAATTAATTAATGTAAATAGGGTCTCTTTGTTATTTAAGGCCCACTAGGTAGTTGGTACCCATTAATTATGGGACCACAAGTAGTTAGGGTTTTGGATATAGGAATCTTATTTAAAGAGCTAGGAGGTTATGGATCGTTTTGTCGAGTATTATCGTATTTGGAGTTCAACTACTGTGAAAGGTCGCCCAACATAATGATGAAAGTCAACATTTCTTTATGCTTGATTATCATAATACAAGGGTCTATTTTGCAACATCTTTCTTCTCTATTGTCTTGTATTTTGTTATTTTGCACTAGTATAATTTTTGGTTTCTTGCATCATAAATCTCTATATATCTTGTTGTTTTTATAAGTTTAAAGGTTAAGAACACTACACATGGTGAAGATATTCCTCACTAAACGTAGTGACCTCCCATGTAAGAGGAAAACGAAGACAATGGAGAGGGAGATCCTATTTGTTACAAAATAAGAAGCACAAACCTTGATAATCAATCATCTAATATCCTACAAACATGCACCATAAGAATATAAAACAAATCAAGAGAAAAATGCACTAAGATTTATAATGTTAAAACCCTTCCAATGTGTAGACGAAACATTCATTATTGAAGACAAATCACTTTATTAGTCTCCCAAGGTAGAGCCTCTATAATGTGTATAGGAAACACCCATTTTCAAATATGAATCACTTTATTACTCTCCAAAACCTGGTTACAATAAGTCTCCAAGACTCCTTAAGCATCAAGCCCATAATGACACACTATAATAGATGATCCACCAACAGATGAATAAAGACCTCATGAGCCTGACCTCAATATATAAGCTTAAATAATGAGAATGCATCTCCACATAATGAATAAGGGATGTATAAACTAACCTATCAAACCCATATTAAGGCACACAGAGCAACAATATAGTCATCAATTTAACCATTTTAATAATAAGAGCCATATAAGTGCTCCCAATAATTCCAATGATTCTCTATTACATGTATATTAATGCCCCTCCAATGATAACCTTAAATATTACATAGACCATGGTAATGACACTATGTAAATCCATAAATGTTTCCACTAGAAAAACTTGCCACACATTCAAATTTTTTTCTCTAGGAATCCCTCAAGTGATAGATGAACAAAATGATGGACCATTTCACCCATATCCATTGGTAACTCCTCTATTACATGTATATTAATGCCCCTCCAATGATAACCTTAAATATTACATAGACCATGGTAATGACACTATGTAAATCCATAAATGTTTCCACTAGAAAAAATTGCCACACATTCAAATTTTTTTCTCTAGGAATCCCTCAAGTGATAGATGAACAAAATGATGGACCATTTCACCCATATCCATTGGTAACTCCCAACAATGACATCGACACCTTCAACAAGCATTCATTTTGGAGGAAATCCATGCTCCAAGGTATAAGTTAATTTTGATATCCATTTATTTGAAGGAAATATAGATATAGAATCTTTGAAGAGATGGTTAGATAAGATAGAGGGTTATTTCCATGGTCATAACTTTTCCAAGTAAGATAATTACCTTTTCACTCTTAAAGTCCCTTCACGTGTCAAGAATTGTTGTGATACCTACTACATGAAACATTATATATATGATTATGGAGTGTATGAGACAAATCCCAATTAGAAATATTTTGTTGATACCCTCAAGGAGGAGTATTTACTTTTTGATAATTATGAAGACCAAGCCACAAGATGGACAATATTGAACTAGGGAAAATACCGGATTGTGTTAGAGTACCAATGTATTCCATACCCCATGTATACAATTGTGTATCAAGGATTCCGAGTATCGGTTGGTTCAAATTCCGTAATTACCTACATGGATACATCCATATAGAAATTGTGGTTTCTTGACATCTCTTTGTTGGGAGCATCTTACTATTATGTCATAAATATCGAAGAATTTGTTTTTCTAGTAAGAAAAAGTTTGGGGTTGGAGGTAAGTCACAGTAGAAGAATGGTAAAGGTGTCCTAACACTAAAAAAATAAGAAATAAAAGGATAATCAACCTTAAGAAAACTAATGAAAGAAGCATGCAAAGAAGAAGAACAAGAAGTCCATAGACACATGAAAATGGTGTCACACCCATAAAATCCCTTGGCACAACATTCACGAGTTCAATGCCCAAAAATCGTTATTGGTCAATCTTAAATCCTTAGTATATAATTCAAATTCGACACCACCAAAACCCATGATAGGAAAAACTAAATCCTAAATGGACCCAATGTTATTATTTTCATCACAAAGGTTCAACTAGAGGAAAAAAAAGGGGCCCGAGGAAGGTGAGTGTCTCTTCCATTCACAGATGTGGGAAAAGGGAACATTGTTACATTTAATTATTAATATTCATAGCCAAAAGAAGCTAATATTAATGGAGATCATCAAGATGAGGAGTTCCAATGGTGTCATGTCCACATCAATACATTGCCGATTGATAAGCTAAGTAAACGACATACACGCCAATCAACAATGACTCTTGGAATATGAAATCAAGCCCTTCATGGTCCATGTGGTACATGAGACCACATGGACCATCAATCTATCAACCTGACCAGATCCAAACCATTTTCATTTCTTCCCTCTTATTTTTCTTTTACCCAAAATTTCTTGCGCAATGAAGTCTCAGTTATTGATTTGAAAGACCTAACAAAATCTAGTTCATTCATGCTACGCTCCTTTTCATTTCCTCCTGACCAAACCATCTAATGCAATAAGATATCATCCATTGATATGAAAGACTCGATAAAATATGGGTCATTCATGTTTCCTTCAATTTTTTGGGATCCTAATCAAGTGTTCGGTGCGATAAGATCTTGATTGTTGATCTAAACGTCCTAATTAAATCTAAGTAATTTGTGTTGCATTCCTTTATATATCCTCCTAATCAAAATATATAACGCAATGAAATCCAATTCATTTATATAAAAGGCCTGACAAAATATGGGCCATTAATGTTGTCTTCATCAAGAAAGAGCCCTACCTTTGATTATATTTAGGAAAAGATGATGGCCCTTTGATTGAGGTTTACCAAAGGGACAACATTGACTCCTTTTGTAGGATGATTACCTCTTGTGAGATACCAATCCCATTGGATATCACGGTGAGTAGGCTAGTGCCTTATCCATTTGGTTATGGAGTCAAAATGGAGTGACTAATTCAAAATGCTAGATGCGGTCTTTGATGGGAAATATCAATAGAGTTGGGAGGAGGTTAGATTTACAGAGGAATAAAATGAATAAATAGAATAGAATACAAAGGGTGAGGAAATATAATATATATATATAGAGCACCTTCTCTTTTTTTTTATGATGGGAAGAAGTGCTTGAGATTCCTTTCATTGATAGAGAAATCAATCCATTGACATTCCAAGTTTTCCAAATGGAAAGTATTTCACAATTTGCTGCATTTTTCATTAATAACATAGGGGTCAATCCATAGATTATCGAAATTTACATGTTTTCTTGGTTCTTCATGTCTATTCTCTCATAGTAGTACCGAGTCTCCTTATTCAAATTCACTATTTCTAACCTTTTTATCAAATAAATTCTATATTATGTTAATAGTCTTTAAACTTGTCATACAATTGATTTCTCTACTCATGGACCTCCACCAACTGATTTATCCTCCTCTTTATCTTGTAAGTCGTTGCAACTAGATATTGCAATAACTTCACTATTGGCATCTCCAACTAAATAGGTAACGACACCTCTAAACCATAAACAAGATGAAATGGGGATTTTATTGTGGCTCTCTTTGTTGTGATCATATATGGACATAATGCGTATCTGACTTGTGATATACAATAATTTTTTATTATTTTCCAAAGTTTTGTTAAATATTTTCATCAAGTTTTTGTTTGAGGACTCAACTTGTCTATTTCCTTGAGGATAGTAGGTTGAGGAATATCGTCTTAGCATGATGTCATGTTGTTGGTAGAAGGGAACCATTCTAAGGTAGTTGAAGGCGTTGAAATTATCAATCATTTTCTTCTTAGGGTAGCCAAATTGAGATCATTTTATCAAGAAACCTAACGACAACAAGGTCTATGCCATACTTAGTATGGATAGCTTCCACCCACTTGGTAAAGTAATAAGTAGCTTGCAAGATTCATTCGTGTTGACAACTAGAGGGTGGGTGTATTTCCCCAGTGAAGTCCATACCCCATTGTTAGAAAGGGGATTAAACATGGATAGGTTTTAGGGGTAATGAAAAGATATTTTTTCTTCCAACAAAGGTATGACATTCTATACAAGCCCTCACAAACTTTTGAACATCTAAAAGAATACTAGGCTAGTAATATCCAAACCTAAGCATTTTATGGGTTGTGGTTCTGGCTCAAAAGTGACCTCCACATGTTCCTTATTGCAAGTATTGAATCAAAACTTTGGATTCATCTTCCAATATAATTTTTAGTAATATTCCCTTGGGATTTCTCCAATGTAGCTATGTTCCCACAATGAAATATTTTGTAGCCTTAAATTTCAAAGCTCTTTTTTGTGATTTTTCAAACCCTTGGGGACAAAGGCCAGTGTTCAACAAATATACTATATTTGATACCAAGTTGAGTTTTGGTAATAATCCTTAACATATACTTATTCCTTTGTTCCTAGTTCATTCTCCTCACTGCCTTGCACTACATTGATCCTTATTGCTTGCATGCGAGATTCAACCATCAACTTTGCCGATCCTTGTTCTTTAATCAACTTGGTAAGTTTTAGTATCATTCCATATACTTGGATCTAGTACTCCATTTACCTCATTTTCCATCTACTTCTAACTGGCATAACATATATTTTATTGAGGTACGAGGCACAAAAACAATGATTTGGGCCTGTAAAATAGACTCTCTAGAAAATTTCAAGGCTTTAATCAAGGCATATCCTTGTTTTGCAATTATATTATATCTGATGTTTTCATCTTTGAGGGATTTTCTAAAAAATCGTAATGGGTTGTTCTTGACCTTTAGCGTTATTTTGTGGTAAGAAAACAACTATGGGCACTCTAAGGAAAATGGGGATATCATAAAATATATACCATAGTCGGGGATAATTAGGAATGGAGCTTCTCCCAAGCACTTATATATCCCTACAAATGACTCTTTGGTATCATCATTCCATAATATTTCAACATCCTTTTTTAACATATTGGTCATATGTTTGGTTAATTCAACAAAATTGGGAATAAATATTTAAAGAAAATTGATTTTCCCAAAGAAGGATTGTAAATCCTTTTTGTGCTTGGGGTAAAATATAGTATTTATTTATTTAAATATCTCTAGGTCAATCATTAATCCATGTGTTGAGACAATATGAACCAATAGCTCAATTCCCTCTTCCATCCCAAATAAATATTTTGTAGGATTTAATGATATACTAAATCTTCTGCATCTTCCTAAGTTGATTAGTTATTTGAAATTACATTTTGATTTAAGTTTGTATAAAGTACTGGAAGGGTGAACACCATGGATAATTATTAATGGTGTGATTATAAATATGTTACCTTTATTTTAAATTATCTTTCATAAAAATCAGAATGGGTAGCACAGAAGTATGAGAGGCCATAATATCACTAGAGGATAAGTTTGACTTAGGAATTAACATAATCTAGATATTATACTTCGCGTCCTAGATAAAAAAAACTATAGTATTAAACCATTCCATAACCCTAGCAGTTGGTGTGAAGTGTCTCACTAACACTGCATATAGGAAAGACAATCTAAAAATAGAAACATTTTCAATACAAAATAGAGAACAAATCAATAAATTAATACATTTTTTCCTTTAGGTGAAGAGATAAAGAGAGAGACATACAAAAAACTGCAAGGAACAACATGTCTGATAATGAATCTTAATGAGTACTCAGAAATAATAATCTAAACTCTTACATTTCTTACTCATAAACAATCTTAGGAAATTTCCTTATACTTCTTCAAATAAAATCACTTAATCATTCTTAGCTTCTTCCACATTCTAATATTAGGTACTGAAATAAGATACAAATATTGAATCAATCTTTTTTTTATTCAAAGAAATAAAAAGAGTTAGGTAGAATATCTATTCTTTTAGATAGATATTCCAACAAGCCAAATGGGCAGTCCCAAACCACCCAACCATAGACCAACAAGGACACTTTCTAGTCACCCCTGAGCCATGCCATCATCCCGATAGGGTTAAGCTACTAAGGTAGTTTTTAGTTAATGTCTCAGTCTCAATCTGACAAGGACTAACACAATCCTCAATAACAAGTAGACATGCCTTATGGTTCCACACCTCTCACTTTTTCTAGTGCTCATAACAACGGGAAAGTTGAAAGGATTAATTTCTAAGTTACTACAACAATCCACGTTTTTCTTTTACCAGTCCTTCGAGGTTAATCCATAGGAAACACCTATGGTCTCATAAAACCTCTAGTGTTTCACTCTATGACCATAGATATTTCTTTTCTTGAACATGAATGAATTTGAACTCAGGTCATTTGCTCATACAGATACCCAACCATTATATTTATCATCATTTGTCTCATGTCCCTTTGATTTTTCTGGAGTGTTGTCACTAGTACAAAATGGATAATTTGTTACTAAAAAACAACTAAAATTCCAGTATCTTGTAACGCAACTGATTTTTAGCTGTAGTTTGCTTAGTCATTAATTGGTTTCCTTGATTTATCATCTATCAGTATATTTAGTCGTGCATTTGGTCATTAATTTAGTCCATAATTGTCACAATTAATGACCAAATACACTATTAAATATACTGCTACATGATGAAAACAATTAATGACTAAGAAAATACGACTAAATGTTGGTCGCGTTATAAGATACTGTAAATGAGCTATTATTAGTGGCCACCTCGAAAACAATAGTCGCGTATATGCAAAGTTTAGTTGTTTTTTAGTTACAAATTAATCATTTGTAATAGTGGTTTATGTCGTTTTAGTAATTTCATACATACATACATATATATATTAAAATAAACAACTACTTTTTGGTATAATCATAAAAAAGGTCTCGGCCAAACCAAAAGACCTATAGTTACAAAACTACTCCATATATACTGAGAAATATAGGTCATATAGTTCTAGATGCTGTATACAAAACAAACGACAAGAAAATTACATTCTTCCATGTTCCAATTATTACTACATGCCTAACTGGTATAGACTCGAATAATTTGTCTTAAAATAAAATACATTTAAACTTTATATAACATCATTGATAGATGGGTGGATCATGAGCTTATGCAAACATTTAGGTCTAATCCACATTCGAGGGAGAATGAGGAGGAGAGGAATCCTCAACTTCAGTGTTCTCATTATCAACAGTATCTCCATAATTTACCAAACTTGCTAAATTCATTTCCATTGAAGAGATGGTAGTCTGATCCTTGCCAAATTCCTGAATTGTGTTCTATAACACTTTGATAGTTTGTTCTCGTGCCTTGTATTTATGTTTCTAATAATCAATTTTAGCTTCAACATTTATCAATTCTAGTCTCATATGTTTAATTTGGGATTCTAGATAGTCATGGTGCTTAAAGTTAGCAATAAACTAATCCCTTTCACATTTATCTTCCCAAACTTTTTTCCTTTTAACTAACTATTGAATTTCACTGACTTTGTTATCCTTTGAATCATCCTAAATATTCCCATCCATTTTCTCAATTATGTCCTTGTTGCCTTTTTCTTGTTCCATTACAAGGAAGCTATAGACACACCAAAAACCTCCCACAAAACAAATACTGGTTGCTAAAGATATCTAAGTGAAATGAACTAGGAGCTAATTCCAAAATTATAAACTATCTCAAGGTTTTTGAATACAATCAAAGGAAAACCAAAATTTATAATATTATGCAAATCACTAACCCATAATAGAACCTCAAACTGACTTAGGAAATCAATTATATAACTCTCCATTAAAGAAAACCGGTTATATAACACTTCATTAAAGAAAACCAGTTTACACCCATAGCTTGGAAGCTAAAATCATCGAGATAAAAGTATGACATACCTTCCAATTCTTGGCGACCCTCTTCCAGTTGAGAACACACAACGTCAACCCATTCACAAGAAGTTTCACATAACAAAGTAATAGAAATACGTTCAAATATTAACCAAACAAAAAAAAAAAATTATACACTTGAAAGCATAGACCACCTACCTTGTGATCTTCAACCCCAAACTGCGATGTATTGTTCCTCCAAGACCAAAAAATTCCAACTTTATCACCATAACTCATGATGGAATGAAAGACATAGTCACGGACTTGGCACCTGAAATAACTTTCACTTTTCCCAGCTGCAAAAAATAATTTTCAATCAACCTCTGTAGAAAATACGAGTTCAAATCTAGAACCTTCCAAACAATGAATTCATCCAGAAATACAAGTATGATAGAACATCTAGAATCATCCCTACTTTCCTCGACAATCTGAGAGATATTTCCTCGTACCAAGTTACTCATCATGTCTATCGAATTCGCAAAAGTGATAATATGACCCTGCTTGTTCCCATGCTCAATCCCTCTAGCGAAATAAAATACAATAATGCTAATTAAATATGAGGGTCTCGTTGCTTGAATTGCATTCAAGTACATGATTTGAGATTTCCACCTGGAGTCCGATCCTCGATTTCCAATAGCTACACTTATGAACATTTACTTTGAGTATTTTACCATAGTGATTAATGGATATTTCTACCAGCAACTATAAGGTTAAGGGATGTTACAAAAGCCTACTTCTTCCCCACATATCATATGATTACCTTGATCTAAATTGCATGCCAAATTTTAATAGCTATTATCTAGGGTGTTTAATGTTCTAAGGACACGAAAAAACTTTGTGTCTTCAAATTCTGAGATAAATTGCAACATTCTCCACATTATTCTAGTTAGAGGACCATCTAGTGGCGTCCTTTTGGAAATTACTTACCAGATGACTATCAATGAGTCTCCCACTATGACGATTTGCCTTATATTATTCTACATTGCTTGGATTAATCCTTTCCAAGGAGCCATGAATTCTTCTTGTTTGTTTGAGCTCTATCCCAATCCCCATGAATAGTATTACTTCCTTTTTCCTCCGTGGTCAAAAGGCATCCCTCGCACCTAGCAAACCTACATATTCAAGATATTTATTACTAATGTAGTAGTTTTATATTCATTTCATTTTCGTTCATCATCATTATTCAATATAAAATACTAATTTAATAGTTTTATATTCATTTTGTTTGTGCTCATTATTAATTAATATAAATTAATTAGTATGATATTGTGAATAAATTAAAAAAATGTCATATAATATTCATGCTCACATAATATGAATACACATGTGAATCATGCAAAGTCGCATTAGTTAATTACAACACCAAATAATATCAAGTACAAACATATATAATTTGAATAACGTAAATCATATTATATGAAAAGTCAAGTATTACAATATATTTGAGTTTACAACTGAATATCCAGTAATGGATTAGTACAAGTTCATGACACAAACTATCTCCACACTTTAAATGAAAATTATCTATATTGATGAATTTTCCAATTATTACAATGGCCACTGAGTGAAACTTTCTTCTCCTTCAAATGGATACATATTTCTAGTTTATCTTCATATAGAAGGTGGATGCTACTTGTGACCTAAAACAATCCAATAATGAGTTGTTAAAACTAAAACAACTTAATAATGAATCATTATAACTTATCACCATCACTAGAAATCCATACTAGAAGCTAACATCTTGTCAAGTTGAGATATTATCTACAACAGTAGTACAATGTATAGTACTTACACATCTTATCCCAACAAAGAGATGATAAGAGAGTTTGTGAACCCCAAGGGGCCATACCTACTGAAAAATACAACATGCAAAACATTGAATGTGTCAACTTCAAGGAAGTGACCTCAATAATCAATCTTGCAAAAGAACATCAAAGAATAGGTGGTATGACTTGAAAATCAATAGATAACATAAACATGTTAGCAACGAGTTTCATGCTTGCTGTTGAATATCTAGTTGTTGGTATTTTAGAGGATTTGACGTGTTTTCTAGCCATAGATTCACTTGTCTCCTCCTTCCAACTAATTTTTTCAACAACTGGACATTTAAAGCGATAAAAATGGTCAAAAGATAGGCT
Organism: Larix kaempferi; assembly: GCA_027924585.1. Lineage (NCBI taxonomy): Eukaryota > Viridiplantae > Streptophyta > Pinopsida > Pinales > Pinaceae > Larix > Larix kaempferi. Next base: position 1,737,037 of record BSBM01000286.1, read on the forward strand.
TCACAAATCAAAGTGCATGAGAATGAAATTTCCCCACTGTCAGCAATTGAAAACAATCATACATTGTGGTATCCCATTGAATAAATTGACATTCACATGCACATAACACCTATGCTCCTAAGTTGTGTCACATAAGGGTATTATTGTATTCCATATCTAAAACCTAGTGTATTATATTTTTCAAAACAATACATCCATAGTAAGCATGCCACAAGTTAGCATATAAACATGGAATTAATGAAATTAACATTAAACCCAATAGAGAGTCATCCAATTAACTAAAACAATTCAACTTCTTCCATCATCCACAATCTGACAAGGATTGCAATTTTCTTAAACTCTACCTAAGAATAGCATCAGATAGACATTCTACTATGGGTTAAAGAGGAATTTTTGGAATACAACGGTCCTGTTTCTAGTTTTTTTTGTCATTTGGAAATTTATCATGAGATAATAAAATTGTATAGAGCGATCAAATCCTTTAGAATATCTTTTCTCTTGTACCTAACTAGAGAACTCAAGTTTCAACACATTAACAGTTATCATTCACAATTACATTTTCCAATCACATTTAAAGGATGCCTTGTTGAAATGAAAGATGTTGAAGAAAAATAAAGAATAACCATACAAAGCAGAAGGAAAAGAGAAAAGACATCAATGCCTCCTTATGTTGGCATCAAAACAAAACTTTCTATCCCGTCTGCCACTTATATTTGGATAAAAAATGGTATTTCCATTCTATTGGATACATCCTTCAACATAAGTGTACCAATTGTATTAGAGGTCCCGAGATAAGCATGCTTGTGGAAGAAATCTAGATAAGTTGCAAGTTGGTAAATTAGGTATAGATCCATCAAAATGACGCTGAATAGTTGTAAAGAAAACATTATACTCTTGCCAAATAAAGGAAAGTTGTACATTGATCACATGCCCATTTCGCTAATATATCAGTTCATAAATGCAATACTAGAGGAATAACATTAAACAAGAAAATGAATGATTATAGAATATTAACATTGTAATTTCAATCAAGTGATTAGTAACATGTTTCGATAAATATTGCAGTATTTGCTCAAAATTGTAATGCTTGTCCTAAAAGTTTTCAAGATATTAAAAATTACCTGTATAATGGAAGGGTAAAGGTTGTTGAAGTCTCTAAGTAAAACATATTTGTCATAAATACCTTTCTTCGGTTCTAGCACCAAACCCCTTGAATAAGCTGGACCTTTCTTGTACTTGCTATGACTTGGGGGCTCAACTTGATCCTCAACAGTACCATCAGTAACTAGGTCCTTTACATACCCAACCCCACTTTTTGAAATGTATTTTCTTTATGATGCTTTAAGTTATTTCTCTTGAGCTGACATCTTGTCTAGTAAAATATACTTTCTTCCATAGAACTCATGCAATAGAAGATACTCAACTCTTTGGGCCTTGGCCCCCTGTAATAAAGCACCTTTAGAAAACTATTTATCCTTAAAAAATGAATTTTGAATATAGCGCAAAAGCCAACATAGTGCACATTTACCTGTAGAGTTTTACTCCAGTTAAGATTTCCACAGATGTTTGTAAGTTGGCGTTTCAATGGGAGCACACTCAAGTGAAATATCAACCCCAATGATAACCAAGCATATGTTTATGCACAATCAACCTAGTTAAGAGAAAAACCAACAAAGACTTGGTTTAACTGTTGTCTCCATAAAATAAAGATAAAAATCGATCTAGTTTCTATTTTACAGTATTCAAATCAAACAACTGGCTTGTTCTACTAACAAGTAAATATATAAGTATATAATGCTAGACACCCACCAATTCAATTAGAGAGGACGATGTTTGGTACATTGTAGGTATATCAACATGAGCAATCTCTCTTCTGTCTCTACCTAGTTAATCCTTGGCGATATGTTTCAAATTATAGCTCACCTACAATTGAAGTTAAGAGAGTACTAAATAAGTTGTTCTAAGTAATTCTTATGCAAATTTTTTTTCGTAGGATTCAATAACAAGAAAACAGTTGGCTTGACATATGCCAGAAGTACCTCTTTCAAGAGCTCATGGGAAGACAAATAGGTATCACATAGTAGCCGACCTAAAATACATGACATTATTCCCGGGCTTTCTCCAGTCCCAAAGTTAACACTTACTTTGCTAAGATTAGGCATCACAAAGTGCTTTAGCTGACTAATCTTGGACCACATGTTGCTAGGCACCTTGCAAGCTTGTCGCGGTGAATGACGTACATTGTAAACATTTATCTACAAAAATAAGTTAAAGTCCCTTAAAAAAAGTGGTTGCATAGTTGATGGAAAATGGACCAATCTCTAGGTATCCCTTTAGACATGTTGCCCCCTAGACATGATTGGTATTAACAAAACTATATTCCAAACCCTAGTATGATAGTATGCAAAAGTAAGTTGGCATAAATTACAACAAGAATGTGGCATTGTAAAGTATATAAAATAGAACAAGAATGTAGTATTGTAGACTGTAATATAAGACAATTTTATTAATGTCCAACAAAAGAATACAAAATAGGTCAAAGGGAATAAAAAAGTACGTCCAATGTGAGTACAAAGTGAGAGTGCCAAAGGAATCTCCTAGAACAAAGGAAACATTGAAATTCGAAATAATTATATAGGGAAAAAATCAAGGAAATGAAGAATTGAAGTTAATACTAATATGATCGTGGACATTGAAAACATTTGAACTTGTAAAAAATTGGACATGCTTCCTTGTAGTCAATAGTTTGACAAAGTACTAATATGTTGTATTAATTTTGGACCAAGAAAAAATATGGAAAATTAGTATTTTTTGAAAATTCAGTACTTCGTGATTCTGTTTGAAACAAAACAAAGCCGCTTATAGAAAGTTTAGATGTCTCCAATACAAGCCCACTTACATGAAAAATTTCACCTATCTCTAGATCATAGTTTCCTAGCTCACAAATGCACAAAATATATATTTACTTGTGTTCAATGCAGAAGAACATCAAGGTCAAACCCTTAAATATTGTGGCCAACTAGCACATCTGAATTCCTTACATCAGGATCTAGCTGCTGAAGTTTGATCATCAGGCAATTCAACAAATATCTTTCCTTGTTTGTAAAGTAAATGGTCACTTTATTCAACCACGTATATAAAAATATACAATTGTAATTTAATATGTAGTACCCTATCGATTCAATAAATGGGCATTTACAACCTTCTGATCCATCTTTCAGTCAAGCAAAAACAATATTTGAACAATAAGTCCTTTAAGATAAATGAACATTTAGAAATGGACTTGCTCTCTGTTACACCTAAATATTCCCATCATAATACTTAGTGTAAACATCCCTGAAGTTCCTTTGACTAAGTTATCAACTTGGAAGATATAGTGACCTATTTCTATTGGGTTTAGTGAGGTCATCGCAGGTCACCTTTGTGCAACCTGCGACGTCACAGGTTGTCCTATTGCATCATGTGGCGATGTTAGTTAAATGGGTAAAAGAGCATATTTGAGCCCATTCTAAAAGGTGTGTGATGTGGATCTCTATCCCTAACCTATAAGGGAGTTGGCATTCGGTTCCTTAGCCCTTTGGGAGGATCCCTTAACCCTCTCCCACTATATCTCAACCTACCCTATCCTCTTAGTCCTATGTATATGAAGCTCATTCCCATTCCAAAGGGAGGAAGTCTATAGCACTTGCATTCTGGTGAAATTAGCTTAGGAGATCTCTACTCATCTCTTGGGAGACCTATACTTCCTTTGGAGGCTTTGGCATTGGATTGTTGGAGGAGGATTGCGACGTTAAGCTTTGGTTATAATCATCACTCTTTTGTACTTCCCTCTTTTAATACAATAATATAAACTCTTTCCACCAAATATTGTTGTGTTAATGATTTTTTGTGTAGTTTACTTGCTTAACTGTTTACTTAGATCTGTTACTGTTTAGATGCATTTTACTTGCTTGTATTGTTCTGTATGTCTTGACAAGTCTTGCAGCTGAGATCCGACGACCGTGGAGCTTGGAACAACATCAAGGAGAAAGATCTCTAAGCTAGAGGTGAGACATCTAATCATTCGATCTTTAACTAGATCTAGGAAAACAGTTTCATATTCTGTCTCACTTGTTCTAGACTTACGTTGAGCTAGGGAGATCACGCCTTAAGTCCGCTTTCGATAGATTTTCCGGTAACAAGTTTGGCGACCATACTGGGGAATTACAATGCATTGTTTTAAGTTTTCATTTTGAAAGTCGTTTTCTCTGATTTCTTTGTGAGGCATTTCATTTGCCTCCTTAGCCATTTCACCACCATATCTTCTCTTTGAAGAGTCTGTTAACTTCCTTTGAGTCTATATGTTTGATTGTCAAGCCTTTTGGTTGCTCATGTTTGGATATATTTTTTTCCTTGCATAGGGATCTCGCCCGTCGCACCTAGGTAGTATATCCAGAGCGACATTCCCCTGTCAGGCGTAGCCTGTTGCCCTACAACCTGCTACGTTGTCGCTCCTCTCAGTTTGACATCATGCGCCATCGGCGCAGTTCATCTGTTTTCTACCTGCGACGGGCGCTCTGAGCCTGACCAGAGACTGCGCCGAGCAGTCTAGACTTTTGTTTGGGTCATCTCCTCTCCAACTTTTGAGTTTGTTTGATTTGTAGATCTTCTCTGTGCTTCACTTTCCAGCCAGAGATCTTTTGATGTTGCATTGGTAGTGTTTGATTTTATTTGGATTGGTTTTGGTTCCATTATTGGACAAGTTTGAGACTTGGTAGTGGTGGACACTTTGGTCTCCCCCACCTTCATCCACTTGACCTTACTTTCCCTCCTCTCCTCGCCTGATATAGTTTTTGCATTGGATCAGATCCCAAACCTCTTTTGCACATGTTATTAAGTTTTGCTTGCATTTTTAAGCGAAATGGATTCTATTTTTTTTTTTAAATTCCCCCTCATGCCCGGGGGGGGGGAGGGCATGAATTGTGTATCCTACCGCCGTTTTGACCCATATTAAGGTTTTGAGATCATTTTTGGTTTGGTGTGATTAGATTGTTTTAAAGACTTGAAAAGTGTGGGATATCCATGTCTTTTTGAGCCTCTCTTTCTTGGGTTGTGCATCTTATTTCCTTTACATCCTATCTAATGATTGTTTGAAAAGATTGATTATTTGTATCCACTTTAGTTCAAAGAGAAGCTTGATTATGTCACTCTTTTGATATATTCATGAAATTGGAAAACATAAGTATTCTTCTTGCTTTAATTTGATAATTTGAAATTCTTGGTCTCACATTCATAAGAAGAAGAAAGGCTTGTTTCAGATTTGTGTGCATTTGAGTTCGATAAGACTGTTAAGTGCTTTGCTTTGTCTTGCATTTGATTAAAAACGTTTGTGGAGTTTTTCTTTCCGTAGATTAGGTGTGTCTTTTTCAAGTTCAAAAAGATATGAAATGGATTAGAATTATTGCATTTGGCTTGCTTTGAATGATCTTTGAGTGTCATAAAGTTTGTGGGTGCTCTCATTTTTTCTTTGGGAATTTTTGGGTGATTAGAGTGCTATTAGATATTTTCTTATTTTATACTTGTTGATCTGAAAAGTACTTAGTTATCAAATTTCATCTTGATACATGCATATGAAAATCAAAGTTCTTCATTAGTTTGTTTTCAAGGACAATATTTTGTTGCATATAAAGGTTTTGTCGCATCTTTGATTTCCTTGCCCTTTTAGCCCATTATAGCTGAAAGTTAGAGTTTATGCATTCTAGATAGGAATTATTAATTTCATTACTACTTAAGGTCATTTTGATTATAAAAAGAGAAAAAGATATCTCCTTACCTTAAGTAGGTTTCATCAAAAGACAAAGGAAAATGTGCATCGTCATGTAGTTAGGATTTGCATTATTTTTACATTTCCTTTCTACACCTCATGCATCCACCTAACCACACAAGATAAAATTAACGCTAGCTTAGGTTAAAATCATTTAGTAACTGTGTGTAAGTTAGTGACGTGTTCCAGCGTCGTAAAATGTGGTAGCTGTCGTTATTTTCCTGCGCTGCATTCCGAGGGTATTGTAGTCTTCCACGTACCAACCGATATATCGAAGCTCTTTCACGTACCAACCAGTATATCGAAGGATATTTCACGTACCTTAGGGTATATCGAAAGGAAATTCATGTACTTGGCATATATCAAAAGGTGTTTCACGTACTCGGTAGTATATCGGAAGGTCTCGTGCCGTACGGTTGTGCATTAGACAACACCACTACGGATTTGAGCTCCCACGTACCTTGAGTATATCAGGAGACACCATTAGGATTCCTGAGACCAACTGAGTTAACCATTTGGCCGTCTTGGCATCGCAATACACCAAGAACAACACTCGGGGAGATTACCACGCACGTGCCATCCAGGTATTCGGGTATTCAGGAAAGGGTACGGTCCCAATCCTCCTTGTCGCGTTTTACTATTGGACCCTATGGTATATAGCGTGTTGTGGCACCTTGACAATCCTGTGAGGATCTTGACTGCTTATCCACTCCTATTCACACAGTTTGCTTGTTGCTTTTAGACTTGAATAGTGTTTTATTTGTGTGGTACTTCAAAGACTCTTAGGAAGTTTAGATATGGAAGATTCTTCCAAGACTACCAACCAAGAGACCCCTTTCTAGGGTATACCTTTTGATATTCCCCCTTGTGGAACTGTTGGTCCTCCCTTTATGGCTACGTTGAGTCTTCCTGGATTGACAATAGGATTACCAGTATGGTTATTCTCCAATCCAGTTACACCAAGTGCACCAATTGTGTCGAACCTAGGCCCCTCACCACATGAGCATCAATCTCATGGTGACCGTTATCCTTCTTCATCGAAGGTAGAATTGGTTTCCCTCTCTTCCTCTTATCTTACTGAAAACTCTAATGTTAGTAAGAATGCGGGTGAGAAGAAGAAGAAAGGGAAGACTAAGAAGAAGAATACTAAGTAGAAGGTCACAACCCCATCCAATGATAATCATGCTGGGGGCACCGATACACCTGTTTCGAATTCGCATAAACCGAAATTCCCTTGCAAACTTTGTAAATGGTACCATTTTCTTAAGAAATGCCCTGGTATCTCCTAGGTATTCCAAATATGGTCGCGTTCTGAACAACCCATGTCATCAGTCTTTGAACATCATATTGATGATACCCCATCAACTAGTGACACTATAATTAAGGGTCGGAAGGGTAGAGATGTAGACCCTTGTTGATTATGTAATGGCATGCATCGTACTTACCTTTGTCCTCGTATGGATGAAGCTTCACAATTGTTGGAACACATGGACATATCCCGTAAGCACCTTTCAACTGAATCTTGTAGGTTGTCCCTTGATCCTACATTGGTTGATAGGATGGTCAATCAAACCCCACCCTCGGTTGACCCCACTCTTTCATCACAGAGTGAAAACGAAGCGGTTGATTCAACAACATCCTTGATCGACCCCATTCCTCCCTTGAGGGATGATACCCAAGCGGTTAATCAAGTCTCATTATCGATTAACCCCACTTCTCCTTTGAAGAGTGAAATGCAAACGATTAATCGAGCATCACCCTCGGTTGATCCCACTCTCCCTTTGAAAAGTGAAACACTAGCGGTAGATCTAGTTTTATCCTCGGTCCACCCGACACTTTCATTGGAAAATGCACAAATTGAAGCAGTCACCATTACAAAATCTTCATCGTATCTTGCTTTTCCAATAGAAAGTGAATAGAAACCGCTGATGTCTTTCTGGTCGATTCAAACAGTTCTAGGAAAGGAGAAGTCTCGTCCATGGGACCTCCTCCAAGTACCGAGGTTATTTCATTTGATTGGAATAGTCTAGCAGAGTCTTGTCTCCCCTCAGATGTTCCTTTTCAGATATCTGTAGGTGTTGCCCATAAGGAAATATTTCACACTATAGTTGAAGAGGGAGCTTCTGTTAGTATTTTATCCTCAACTGCTTGGCAAGCTATAGGGTCTCCTTAGCTTCTGCCAGTTACTGGCCAGATTTTGGCTTTTAATAAAAGGCCTACTGGACCTTTAGGGATTCTTCCGCAGTTACTTGTCACCTTTGGAGGTAAAATTGTTTATGTTGATGTCATGGTTGTCCAAGGTCCTTTAGATTTCAATCTGCTCCTTGGACGTGATTATGTATATGCTATGAAATCCGTAGTGTGTACGCTCTTTCGAGTGATGTATTTTCCCTATGATGGGAGGATTGTGACCATTGATCAACTTCCTTCGTGACACCTAATCATCACATGACTGCCATTCAACAAAATTCCATAAACGTTCCAGACGTATTAGTGGTTTCTTCCCCTTAAGCATGAGGGGTATATCTCCATCCTCTGGACATCATGTTGGGGGGCACACTACTAATCTCTGGACATCATGTTGGATAAGTGCCTTTAGTTGGGAGCACAGTTTATTTCTGTTTTAAGCTCGTTAAAAATGAAATAGTACCTCGTGAGCATGGTTCTATTCCTATGTCAAGCTCGTTAAAAAATGAAATTGTATCCTTGGAGCATAGTTCCCTTTCTGTGTCAAGCTTGCTAAAAAATGAAACAGATCCTTTTCCTTTGAGTCGAGTCTTCTTGTAGAATTAGTACCTGAACCTTCTTTTCATCTTCCTAGGCCTTAGGCAAATGAAATGAATCTTGGTGGCATGTCTTCAACCTCTGAACACTATGTTGAAATCAACTCGATCGCCTCTCCACACCATGTTGGAGCTAAGTCACTTACTTCTAGCAATCATGCTGGGGGCATGTACCAACCTCTGGATACCATGTTGGGAAAGAGTCCACCAATGGGAATATTTTCGAGCATACTTTCTTTTTGGTTTTGAGCTCGTTAAACCATGAAAATAATCCCAAGCATAGTTCATTTTCTGTTATAGGCTCGTTAAAAAATGAAGCAGACATCATGAGCATTCTTCCAACCTATCTTCGAGCTCGTTAAAAACAATAAGATGGTATTTGAGCTTACTTTTCACTTTTTTCGTGCTCTGGTTAAAACATAAAAAACAGTTTGAGCTTAGTTTTTACTTTTTCGTGCTCTGGTTCAAATATGAAAAAGATTCCGAGTGCTTTTGATACCATTATTGTGCTCGTTAAAACTTTAAGTAAAAAGGTGTGTCTAACGAGTATAGGTTTATCACTTTATCCGACCTTGCTAGACTATTTACGGTGCTGAGTTTACTTTTTCCTTTGTCGTACTCAGTTATCAACCATGACAAAGTTGTTCAAGGAGTCCTTTTTAAGCTCTTTTCAGACTCCTAAAATAGGAAAAGATGGCCAAGTGAACTTGTCTCGTTCACGCTTGTTAAAGTATTTGAATGGTTGTCTTCCTGGTGATAGTTTACCCCTTTTTCGGACCAGGGGGCACTACTTACGAAAAATGAATACTCTAGCCAATCATGAATGGAAGAATCCTCTCTCGCGTTGTTTTACCCTTTTCCAGGAGAAGGGGCTAACTTTATGAAAAAGGACCTTTGGAGTCTTCTTTAGTTCTTTTCAGACTCTCTAAACATGAAATGACATCGAGTTTTCCTTCTATGGACTCGTTAAAACTCAACATTGAAGGGCCCATCATGGGACGAACCCCTCATTTCCCAGGTTCGAAAAATATTTGGGATTGGACTCATCTATGAGATGAGTTATACCGAGCATCTGGTTACCCTCATCAAGCTCGTCAAAAACACATGAGGCACTCACCAGTCATGATGGGGAAAAAGGAAAGTTTTTGTGTTTCACCTTTACCAGTGGCAGTACTTAGTCATTCTTGAACATGGCACTCATTTGCATTTGCATATAGTGCTTGGGTCATCCATTTTCCCTTGATTTTTTCCTACTTCCTGAGTCTTGCTACTCCTTTGGGTCATTCAAATAATACATCCCTCATCAGTTGCATTAGGAGATTGGCGTCATTCTCGTTATGTCAATATTGCCAAGTCATGTCATGCCCATGTTCAAGAATACATTTAATACTCATCATTTGCAGTCAGTACACCTTCTACCATGTCGGTCCACTCTGAGTTTGTCTTGCATGTTACTGTACCGTCCGATCTACTCCAAACATCTGTTATCGAGTTTCGTGTTGATGATGGGGGATTCATCATGGCCCTCCTTTGATGGGTTCATCCTCGTCGACTTCAAATCATCATCCGAGTATTGAACTTAGAAAGCAATCGAGTACCTTGGGCCTGCATGCCTCAATGGCAGGTTACCTTGCTTTCAACATGAGTTTACATCATTGACTCTTGATTGAAAGATTTTGTTGAGCGTTCGACTTCAACTCATTCATTCGCGCTTGATGATATGTACTGTGATACCTTGGGGATCATTGACATTAATGGTGATTTCCCTCGCGCTTGTTAACAGTATACATCAATAACCGGTAATCAAGTGGTTTCTACCATGTTCGACGTCAAGAAATTTGTAATCACATGGATAGATTCGTATCATTGCGGGTTCAGCTTGAAGACCCTAAGGAGTCATGTTTTTCCCAAGTTGCGATGGAGATTGTTTTAAGTCATATTACATGGATACACTTTTATATTGGTCATGGCTGTGTTATCATCTCATCATGGATCTACGCCTGTGTCTAGTAGCCATGATTGTGTTCAGTCGGTCATTACAACCATGGATCTGCAATGTATTGGTCGGCAACCATGTTGTGAGTCATACGAGACTGTGTTCTCAGAGTCAGTTGTACTGGAGCAGCATCCTCTGTCTGACAAGTCCTTGCCAATCCTTCTGTCAAAGCATTTCACTGTCAAGTTCCAACAGCTTCATGCTTTGGGGGGAATTCTGTTACACCTAAATATTCCCATCATAATACTCAATGTAAACATCCCTGAAGTTCCTTTGACTAAGTTATCAACTTGGAAGAGATACTGACCTATTTATATTGGGTTTAGTGAGGTCATCGTAGGTCACCTTTGTGCAACCTGTGCCGTCGCAGGTTGTCCTACTGCAGCCCACGACGATGTAAGTTAAATGGGTAAAAGAGCATCTTCGAGCCCATTCTTGAAGGTGTGTGATGTGGATCTCTATCCCTAACCTATAGGGGAGCTGGAATTCGGTTCCCTATCCCTTTGGGAGGATCCTTTAACCCTCTCCCACTATATGTCAACCTACCCTATCCTCTTAGTCATATATATATGAAGATCATTCCCATTCCAAAGGGAGGAATTCTATAGCACTTGCATGCTGGTGAAATTAGCTCAGGAGATCTCTACTCATCTCTTGGGAGACCTATACTTCCTTTGGAGGATTTGGCATTGGCTTGTTGGAGGAGGATTGCGATGTTAAGCTTTGGTTGTAATCATCACTCTTTTGTACTTCCCTCTTTTAATACAGTAATATAAACTCTTTCCACCAAATATTGTTGTGTTATTAATGTTTTGTGTAGTTTACTTGCTTAACCATTTACTTAGATATGTTACTGTTTAGATGCATTTTACTTGCTTGTATTGTTCTGTATGTCTTGACAAGTCTTGCAGCTGAGATCTGACGACTGTGGAGCTTGGAACAACATCAAGGAGAAAGATCTACAAGCTAGAGGTAAGACATATAATCACACGATCTTTAACTAGATCTAGGAAAGTAGTTTCATATTCTGTCTCACTTGTTCTAGACTTACGTTGAGCTAGGGAGATCACGCCTTAAGTCCTCTTTCGGTAGATTGTCCGGTAACACTCTCATTGATAAAATATGTGTTGGCGTTGATGTCAATATGCTTGCAAAATTTTAATTAATTAATTATTTAAAAATCAGTAATAAACAGAGATTTAAATTAGAATTTAATAAACAAAGATTTGGAAAGGTACGAATTGGAAAGACACAGAATGGAGAGGTGCGACCTGAAATATAAGAGGTATTTAAATGAAGTTTTTGAATTAGAATAAAGTGTCTCAAAAGTGCATATTGCAGCAGCAGTAAGAAAAGAAGAGACCAAGAAGCATGAAGAATTTCCAGAGGCAGAATAAAAGAATTAATAAAAGATTGTGAAGTTATAAATATCAGGGAGGCAAGGTGGTGTTGGGCCAAGTTGAATCCTGTCAAGGAGATTGTAGCCTCCTTCCAGTAGTAGCTAGAAAACATGGGTGTTGTATCATCCTTATCTGTTGGTGCAGATAGAAAACTGGGATGTTGATGCATCCTTTCTATTGTAGCATAAAAACAATTATGTAGAAATCATTTTATTAATGGGTTTGATTTTGTGGTTTTCTCTTTGAGGTTTCCACAATAAAATTCTCTGTCATTGCTTGTTTGATTCATAGCATATTTTGTTTTAAATACTCATTGTTTTAATAATAGAAAAAGAAGACAATACTGATTCAGCCCCCCTCCTCTCAGTATTGTTCGATAAACCAACAATTGGTATAAGTGCAGGATCCTTCACTATAGTTTATTCGTTGGAAGGAAGATCCTATTAAAACACTATGGATCAACAAGAAGGTTTTGCTGCTAACAGACCTCCATTATTCACAGGAGAAAATTATGCATATTGGAGTGTAAGAATGAGATGCAATCTAATGTCTCTTGGATGCAAAGTTTGGAATGTTGTTGAAAAGGGTTATAAAATACCAGAGAGTCCACCTACAGATAAATATGAACAAGGTAAATAGGAAGCCAATGCAAAAGCATTGAATGCAATTTTGAATGGATTGTCAAATTCAGTGTTTGTCAAAGTCATGCAATGTAAGACAACCAAAAATGCTTGGGAAAAATTAAAAAATGTGTATGAAGGAGCTACCAAAGTAAAAAATCCAAACTCCAAACATTCAAAGGACAATTCAAAAGTTTAAAAATGAAAGAGGAGGAAAAAATTGCAGAATATCTTCTAAGAGTAGATGAAATTGTCAATTCTATCAGAGGCCTGTGAGGAGAAATACAAACACTACCAATGAAGTATGACTCAAAAGTGTCTACTGTAGAAGATCGAGATGATATTGACTTTCTAACAATGGATGATTCACATGGAATCTTCACTGCCTATGAGATGAGAACATAACATAATAGACCATCAAGAAAAGAGGCAGCATTTAAAGCCACAAAAGAGTCAAAGAAATCTGAAGAATTACCCAAAAACCACTACGAGAACTCATTTGATGAAGAAGCTCTTTTCATAAGGAAACTTGAGAAAGGTACTGGAAAGTACGAAGGAAAGCTACCCTTGAAGTGCTTTAACTATGGAAGAATTGGGCATTTTTCCTCAAAATGTCCCCATCCCAAACAAGATGATAGTGATGATAGAGAATACTCTAAGAAAGTTGTAACACCCCTGGCCCATATTAGAGTTGTTATTGTAACTTGAAAATTTTGGCTATGAGTATGTACATAGCATGATAATATTTTAATACAAATACCAGCTGGTAGCATGAGGAGCAATACACTGATGAGGAGATCCAGATATTAACTGAGGGTTGTGAGGGGGTAAGGTTGGCCTATGTACCTTGTTCTATAAACCTTATGATAAAACCAAAAGCCACATTCCTAGGCCATAAAATTAAATGGGGAATATTTAATAATTAAATATTATTAAATATTAATTATTGTTGAGATTAAGTGATTAATCTTGCTTAAGGATGAAGAGGTAACGTGTGCCTTTGGGGACAACCACTTGGGGGCCCAAAGGGGAGATGGGGGTTACCTCGGTGAGCCATGTGGTAGTGGGGGGGGGGAGGGGTCAAGAGATGCACGACCGGGCGGTTGAACTGGAGTCGGAGGATGCATGCAGAGGGCACAGATGTACGGGGGAAGAACCAGTATAGTCTTCGCAGAACGAATGAGATGTGTGTAAAACCTGGGAAGGAATCCCTGTGATGAACTTGAACCCGAGTTGCTGAGTTAAAATGTCTTGGTCATGAATTCCTTGGTTGTTTACACCAGTTGATTAGAAATTATGCATGAGACCCAGAGGGAATCCCGACGGTTGTAGTGAAGTGTATCACTGTGCGTTTTGGGAAGGAACTCATGTGGGTCAATTGTGGAATTGACAAGGAATTGGTTACCAAAATGCTATTTGTTGAACCCTGTATCCCTGTTACTTCTACCTTTGAATATGTGAGTGAGTTAAGGGGGTTTGTGAGACACCTTGGGTTAATGTCTGGATCTCGGCTCGGGGGTGAAATTGGGAGCTGAAATAGTACAGGCTGGACAAGTTCTAAGGTTGGGTGGATCGTGGCTTACATGCAATCAGTTGCCACATTCTTGTGAATTTCAGCTAAGTGTATCTGTGTATGAATTATAATGTTCATATATGCTTGATAGGTTCAATCTGTGGAATGAATGTGTAATTAAATGAAAGCCATGAATACGCTATGTTTAAGCCTGTATAGAATGATGTGCTATGAATGAAGTATTTTCCATTGCATAGGCTATCTGCAACATGAATTTTATATGTGAATGATGAATGACTAAACTTCATTTGTGTAATACATGTTTCTTATGCTGTCCCAACCTCATTGATGGATGGATGACTCCTGTATGTTCTTAGAATGATAGGCATAAACCTGGTTATGAAGTTTGAATGCCTGATTGAGAGTCTTTTGTATGAATAAGGAAGAGTTGTGTTGTGTTGTTTAACACTGCAAGTTATGATATGTCTATTCCAGGCACAGATGGCATGCTTTTGGCTACCTGTGTATGAATTATGCTTATGGGAAAATAATGAAGCTGTTAATTAGATGCTTAATGAAAATTTTTAATTGCATGGTTTTACACTATAAATATGTGTATGTGTAACGTGGGTATGTTACAGATTGATATCATAGCGCCGGTTTTAGCTCTCCGGCCTCTGGAATTGAATTTATTTTCTTAAAAAGAGATATATACATGTATTAGAATATATGTTGTAATTAATTTTTGGACTAATAATCATTGGGAATTTCATATTGCTAGCATTATACAGGAATAATCAGTCATTTGAATTTCAAACTGTTAGTAAAGATAAGCGAACGGAATTAAAGAGATGGCAGAGGATCCTGTATTTTCTAATTTTGTTGAAGAAGTTGGTGAAGAAGAACAAGGTAATGAATCCAATGGTCACCAAAGCGGGTTAGGGACCCTGGATGTTGTGCAAACTTTGAGGAATTTGCAATTTGGAAACAATGTAATTTTGCAAAGTTTGGAACAACAGAACCAAATCAATCAACAATTAGTGCAAAATTTGGTCCAACTGCAAAATCAAATACATTGAGTGACTTCTAATGTGGAAAAATGTGAAGAGTCCATGAACGGAGACATCCCTGACAGATATCACTATTCTCCAGAAATAGATGACAATAGAAGGAAATTATATTTCCACCATAAGACCAATAAAAGTTCTCATGGAAATAAGAATAATCAGCAAGATAACTACCCTCGAAAGCAGCGGAAGAGAAAGCATGATGCGATGTTAGAAGGTGATCTTAGGAAATTAAAATCTCCAACCTTCAATGGAGAGAAGCCTGGTGACGCTACAAAGCTATGGCTTATGGAAATGAACAAGTATTTGCATTTACATGGCTACTTAGAAAACCAAGAAGCACAGATTGCAATATATAATTTGCAAGGAAGGGCTTATAAATGGTGGAAGCATCTCAAACAAGTGGAAGAATTGGATGAGAAGCAGATTTATTGGAGGAAATTCCAAAGACTCTTCAAGAAAGAATATCTATCACAACAATACTATGATAAAAAGACACAAGAATTATTTGAGCATAAATTGGGAAACATTTCCATGGAAGACTATGAAAAGAAATTCTTGGAGCTACTTGGAGATGTGGATTTTATCAAGGATGAAAAGGTGAAGGTACAATGTTTTATCAATGGATTTCCTACGTATTATAAGGATAGATTGACTTATGATGAACCTCGCACCTTGAAGGATTTCTTCTGAAAGGCCAGGTGCTTGTATGAGTAAGGCCAGAATAGGCAGGAAGTGAGAAAGGTTTGGAAAGGTAAGCTAGAAGAGAAGCAAGATCAGAGAAGAAAGGGGTTTAAGCCTTTGGATACAAAGAAGGAAACCTACTCTTCTTTTAAACCACTGATAAATAAAGAAGAATCTAGGATGGTTAATTCTCCAAGACAAAAGAAATCAACCCAAGGTAAATGTTGGGGATGTGGTGGTGACCATTTCTTAAGCAAATGTCCTGAAAGAAGAAATAAGGGAACCAGTGTATATAATATGCAAGAAGCTTCTACTGTTGGTGATGTTGCTAGAAGTGTTCCTCGCATCTATGCAACATTGTATAATCGCCAAGTTGATCATCAATATTCTATGACCGAGATTGAAGGTAAATTAAGTGATGTGCCTATTTCAATTTGAATTGATTCCGGAGCTTCTTATAGATATATTAATACTAACTTGGTTGAAAGGTGTAAATTGATGACTCATAAGTTGTCTAAGTCTAGAATGGTTCAATTGGAAACTGGTATGAAGAGGAAGATCACAGCTATGGTCAAAATTTGTTGTTTTGAAATGAATGGAAACCAAACCTGTACAGATGTGAACATCATTCCTCTTGGATCACATGATTTTCTAATCGGTATGGGCTGGATTGAGAAACACTTTGTTTTGTTGGACTGCCACAATAAATTTATTACATGTTTGAATGATGAGGGCAACCTTAATTTACAAATAAGAGGTATTCAAAGACCTATATCCTTAAGACAGATTTCAGTCTTGCAAATGAAGAAGTGCACCAGGAAAAGGTGTCAGTTGTATGCTATTCAGGTAGAATATTTGGTTAATGAAAACAAATCAAGCTTGGATGAATATCCAGTATTGAAAGAATTTGCTAATGTATTTCAGGAAGTTCCCGGGTTACCACCCAAGAGGGAGATCGATTTGGTCCCTGGATCTGTTCCAGCTTCAAAAGCACCATACAGTCTGGGTACTCCACAGTTACAAGAATTGTAGATGCAACTTGAGGAGTTATTGAAGAAAGGTTATATACGGCCTAGTGTATCACCTTGGGGTGCTCCAGTTATTTTTGTAAGAAAGAAGGATGGCACACTTAGATTATGTGTGGACTATAGGTAGTTAAACAGAGCCACAATTAATAACAGGTACCCTCTACCTAGAATTGATGATCTTTTTGATCAGTTAAGAGGTGCAAGAATATTGTCTAAGATAGATTTGAGATCTAGATATCACCAGATACATATTAAGGATGAAGACATATGTAAAATAACATTCAGAACCAGATATGGGCATTATGAATTTATAATACTTCCTTTTTTTTTATAAAAATGCTCTCGCTACATTCATGTGTTTGATGAATGGTATATTCACAGAGTTTCTGGATAAGTTTATAATTGTATTTTTGGATTATATACTTATATATTCCAAAACCAAGCAAGAGCATGACGAACATCTCAGGATTACTTTGCAAATCTTGAGAGAAAATCAATCGTATGCCAAGATCAACAAGTGCACGTTCTATCAGAAACAATTGTTATATTTGGGCCATATCATCTCTGAGGAAGGTGTGGCTATGGACCCAGCTAAAGTCAAGGCTATTTTGGAATGGCCTACTCCTCGTAATGTATTTGAGGTAAGATCATTCATGGGATTGGATGGTTATTACCGAAAGTTATAAAAGACTTTTCGAGGATAACCAATTCAATTACATCTTTGCAAAAGAAAGGTGTAATTTTCATATGGAGTCAGAAATGTGAAGATAGTTTTAGAAATCTAAAGGAATTTCTTACCTGTGTGCCTGTATTGAAGATTTCTGATCTGGATAAAGAATTTTTGGTATGTACTGATGAATCACTTGAAGGATTGGGTGGAGTTCTAATGCAAGAAGGACATGCGATTTGCTATGAATCACGGAAGTTGAAGGAGCCTGAGAAGAACTATGCTACTCATGACTTGGAACTAGAAACCATTGTTCATGCACTTCGCATGTGGAGACACTATCTTCTGGGAAATAAGTTAGAGTTAAGAACTTATCACAACAGTTTAAAGTATTTATTTGATCATCCTCAACTTAATGCCCGACAAGCTAGGTGGGTTGAATTCTTAAGTGAGTTAAATTTTAAGATCAAGTACTTGAAATGTAAAGAAAATTGTGTTGTAGATGCACTCAGTAGAAGGGGACAGCTGATGCATGTTTCATCCATCAACACTTGGAATTATGAATTACAAATCAGAATGCTTGGAGCTCTGAAAAAGTGACTAGATTTATGTCCAGGTGACAACATTGCAAGAAGGAAGTAAAGTATTAAAGTTCTGCAATTTTGCAGTAGCTAAGAATGGTATCCTTCATTTTAAGGATAGGATGTATGTACCGAATAATGATGAATTGAAGAGAATAATATTGAGGGAAATGCACAATGTACCTTATGCAGGACATCCCAGATATCATAAAACTCTTACAGCTGTAAAGAAGAATTTTTATTGGCCAAATATGAAAAAGGAAGTGGCCAATTACATTGATTGTTGTTTAGAATGTCAAAGGGTCAAAGCAGAGCATCAATATCCAACTGTTTTACTTCAACCATTGCCTATTCCTAAATGGAAATGGGACACTGTAACCATTGAATTTATTACAGGTTTGACTAGAACCATAAAGCAACATGATTCTATTATGGTAGTAGTCGTTAAGTTGACGAAATCAACTCATTTCATTCCTATTCAATCAACTTTCAAGGCAGCTAAAATTGATGAGGTCTATATGAAGGAGATTGCTAGGTTGCATGGTATTCCGAAAGCCATTGTGTTAGATCGTGATATGAAATTTACATCTAACTTTTGGAAAGGTTTGTTTAAAGAGTTTGGGATTAAGCTTAATTTAAGCACAACTTATCATCCCCAAACTGATGGGTAGACTGATCATGTAAAAAAATTCATCGAAGACATGCTCATGATGTATGTCATGGACAAACCAGGAAAATGGGAAGAGTACTTGTACTTGGTGGAATTCGCTTATAATAATGGTTATCAAGTATCTTTGAAAATGATTCCATTTGAATCCTTATACGGTAGGAAGTGTAATGTTCCAATCAATTGCGATAAACCAATAGACATGTTAATCAATAGGCCTAAACTGCTTCAGGATATTGAAAATCAAGTGGTAAAGATAAAACAAAATTTTAAAATGGCACAAGTTCGTCAAAAGAGCTACGCAGATAAAAGAAGGATGCATAAAGAATTCCAGGTTGGGGACATGGCGTTCCTAAAGGTCAGAGGCAAGAAAAGTTCCTTGCGGTTGGGAAACTGCAAGAAATTGGCCGCTAGATTTTGTGGACCATTCGAAATATTGAGCAGAGTGGGATCAGTAGCTTACACACTAGCACTACCTCCCACCATCAAAATACATAATGTGTTTCATATTTCATTTATGAAAAAGTATGTTTATGATATTAATCATGTGCTTGATTGGTCTGTTCTTTAGGTGGAACCAAAAGGGGAAATGCAGGTTCAACTAATCTGCATATTGGATCGCAGAAGCAAGATACTCAAGAATAGAGTCATAGGACAGGTAAAGGTCCAATAGACCCATTACAGTCGTGAGGAATCTACTTGGGAACCAAAATATATAATGCGGGAAGAGTATCCACATTTATTTTGAAAATGTGTATATAATAAAACACTACGGAAACGAAATTTTGTATATGTTTTGATATAATGTTAATCATCAAGAACGATCAAGACTCTAAGGGGAGGGGAAATGTAACACCTCTGGCCAAGATTAGAGCTGTTATTGTAACTTGAACATTTTGGCTATGAGTATGTACATAGCATGATAATATTTTAATACAAATACTAGTTGGTTGCATGAGGAGAAATATGATGAAGAGGAGATCCAGATATTAATAGAGGTTTGTGAGGGTGTAAGGTTGACCTACGTACCTTGTTCCCTAAACCCTTTTTCTATAAACCTTATGATAAACCCAAAAGCCACATTCCTAAGCCATAAAATTAAATGGGGAATATTTAATAATTAAATATTAATTGTTGTTGAGATTAAGTGATTAATCTTGATTAAGGATGAAGAGGTAACGTGTTCAGGGAAAACCACATGGGGGCCCAAAGGGGACACAGGGGTTACCTCGTTGAGCCATGTGGTGGTGGGGGGGGTCAGGAGATGCATGGCCGGGTGGTTGAACGGGAGTCAGAGGATGCACGCAGAGGATGTGAATGTATGGGGGGAGAACCGATACAGTGTATGTGGAATGAATGAGATGTGTGGAAAACCTGGAAAGGAATCCCTGTGATGAACCTAAACCCGAGTTGCTGAGTTAAACTGTATTGGCCATGAATTCCTTGGTTTCTTACGCCAATTGATTGGAAATTATGCATGAGACCCAGAGGAAATCCTGACACTTGCAGTGAAGTGTATCGTTGTGTGTTTTGGGAAGGAACTAAGGTGGGTCAATTGTGGAATTGACAAGGAATTGGTTACCAAAATGCTATTTGTTGAACCCTGTATCCCTGTTACTTCTACCTTTGAATATGTGAGTGAGTTGAGGGGGTTGGTGAGACACCTTGGGTTAATGTATGGATCTCGGCTTGGGGGTGAAATTGGAAGCTGAAATAAGACAGGTTGGACAAGTTCTAAAGCTGGGTGTAGCGTGGCTCACATGCATTAAGTTGCCACATTCTTGTGAATTTCAGATAAGTGTATATGTGTATGAATTATAATGTTCATGTATGCTTGATAGGTTCAATCTGTGGAATGAATGTGTAATTAAATGAAAGCCATGAATACGCTATGTTTAATCTTGTATAGAATGATGTGCTATGAATGAGGTATTTTCCATTGCATAAGCTATCTGCAACATGAATTTTATATGTGAATGATGAATGGCTAAACTTCATTTGTGTAAGACATGTTTGCTTATGCTGTCACAACCTCATTGATGGATGGATGACTCCTGTATTTTCTTAGAATGATAGGCATAAACTTGGTTATGAAGTTTGAATGCTTGATTGAGAGTCTTTTGCATGAATAAGGAAGAGTTGTGTTGTGTTGTTTAACACTGCAAGCTATGATATGTCTATTCCAAGCACATATGGCATGCTTCTGGTTGCCTGTGTATGAATTATGCTTATGGGAAAATAATGAGAATAATGAAGCTGTTAATTAGATGCATAATGGAAATTTTTAATTGCATGGATTTACACTGTAAATATGTGTATGTGTAACGTGGGTATGTTACAAAAGTCAAGAAGAACACCGCAGCAAACAAGAAGAAGTTTAATGGGAAGAAGAATATCTTCTAAACTACGAAAGATAGTGAAGATGATGAAGAAGAAGACGAGGAAACATAAATTCTATTCATGGGAATAGAAACTCAAGCTCGAGATGATGGATCAGATATGGAAGGAGAGGTGGACCTAAAGGCCGAACTCATAAGTGCTCTTGAAGAATTGAGAAAAAGTAAAAGGAAGAATAAATATTTAAGTACACAAATAGCTGATTATGAAGAAGGGAAAAAGGAAAAGAGATAAAGAGTCAATCCAAATCATTGTAGATCTGAATATCCACCTCCAAGAGGCTAAGAAGATTGAAGAGAACCTAGAATTGCAGCTCAAAGAAAGAATGCAAGAATCTGAAAGACTTGAAGCATAAATTATTTAGCTTAAAAGGAAACTTTATGAGAAATCTATTAAAACAAAATTTGAGAAGAGTTTGAAGACTCTAGATGACATCCTAAGTGCCCAAAGACCATCAAGTGACAAAACTGGGTTAGGATATAACAAAAAGAGTTATGCTGCTGCACTTATGAATCCAACCAAAACAGGGGATAGTCAAAAATCTAATCCTCGCTTACATGAGACAAATATGGTTCCTAGAATATCAATGACAAGTAGGTATCAACAGATCTTTTTGGGTCACTGCTACTCATGTAATAATTTTGGACATAAAGCCATGAATTGCAAAGCATATGGAAAGGTTTATTTTCATAAGAAGAATACATCTAACAATTATCCAAAATAAAGAAGAGGAAACCATAACTCCTTCGAACCTCTACAAATCTATGATATAGAATGTTACAAATGCAATAACCATGGACATATAGCTAGAGAATGAAAACTGATGACTCCTACCGAAAAGAATAATGCAAAAAGGTTTCAAAACAAAGAGCAGAGAAAGGTATGGAAGAAAAAGGAAATATTAGAGAGGATAGAATCCATGATAGCTCTATGTGCAACAGAAAATCAAAATATATGGCATGTTGATAGTGGATTTACAAAACACATGACATGATATCCAAACAAGTTCATAAGCCTAAGAAGAGATCAAAAGGGAAAAGTAACCTTTGGAGACAATATGTCTTCTAAGATAATTGGAAAAGGTACAGTTGCTATAAGAAATAAAATCAGAGCTGAAAATGTGTTGCTAGTAGAAGATTTAAAGCCACATCTGCATATTTGATTTCGAGAAATGTGAAATTAGAAAGAAAAAAATCAGGAAAACTTATTGGGATTGCTGTAAGGAATTCAAGTAATGTATACATCCTAGAAAATGAAGAGCAATGCTACATGTGTCAGATTGATAAAAGTTGGCTATGGCATAGAAGGATGGGGCACTTGAATTTTGACAATCTTATAAAGGTGAGTAAGAAGGAAGCTATAAGAGACTTGCCAAATATTGTGAAGCCTCAAGATTTAGTCTATAAACATTGTTAACATGGGAAACAAACTAAATCCAGCTTCAGAATCAAGGAATATACATCCTCACAACCATTGAAAATAGTTCACACTGATATTTTTGGACCAACAAGAACTAAAAGCTTGCAAGGAGAATCTTATTTCATGTTGTTCATTGATGATTATACAAGGATGACTTGGGTGACAGTCTTCAAAGAAAAATCAGAAGATTTTGAGAAGTTTAAATTTTTTAAAGCAATGGTTGAGAATGAGAAAAATCTAAAAATCAAATGTTTAAGGTCAGATAATGGAGGAGAGTTTACCTCAAACAAATTCAATGAGTTTTGTGAAACCCATGGGATTAAAAGACAATTTTCATCTCCAAGAACTCCTCAGCAAAATGGCGTTGTGGAAAGAAACAATAGGACAGTCCAAGAAGTAGCCAGAACTATGCTTAATGAAGCAAAAATTTCAGATGCATATTGGAGAGAAGCAGTATATACAACTTTTTATATACTCAATAGAGGAAAACTCCGAGTAAATTATGACAAGACTCCTTATGAGCTATGGTATGGAATACCTGCTTCTGTCAAATATTTCAGAGTGTTTGGTAGTAAGTGCTACATAAAGAGGAAAGGGGATGACGTTGGTAAGTTTGACTCCAGAATTGATGAGGGAATATTTCTAGGATATTCATCCACCAAGAAAGCATACAGATGTTACAATCAAAGACTACACAAGATCATAAAAAGTGTAGATGTAAGAATATATGACATGAAGCCAAGAAGAACTAGAACACAAGATGATGAGATCGAAAATAATGATAAGGATGAAAAAGACTCACAAAGGAAAGAGGATTCACAAGATGAAGAAGAAATTGAACACGAAGAAAAGGAAGATGAGGTATCTCAAGAAAATGACGAAAAATATTCTCCAATACCTGATACAAGAGAACCATCAAGAATAATTCAAAGAGATCATCGTAACAGTCAAGTTATTTGTGACGTAAATACTGAAGTTCAAACAAGAAGAAGGTTAATATCTGATCAAGAACAAGCACTAATTTCGCTAGTAGATCCTAAAACATTTGTAGAAGCTAGAAAAAGTGATGATTGGATCAAAGCTATGAATGAGGAGCTAGACCAAATAGAGAAGAACCAAACCTAGGAAATTGTACCAAGACCTAAAGACAAGAATGTGATTGGGACCAAGTGGATCTTCAAGAACAAGTTAAATGAATATGGTAAAGTAATAAGAAACAAGGCCAGAATAGTATGCAAGGGATATGCTCAAGTGGAACGTATTGAATTTGAAGAAATGTTTTCCCCTGTAGAAAGACTTGAAGCAATCAGGATGTTCTTAGCTTTTGCATGTTACACGAATTTCAAAGTATATCAAATGGATGTTAAATCTGCATTTTTGAATGGAAATCTTGAAGAAGAAGTCTATATTAAACAACTTGAAGGTTTTCTCTTATCAGAAAATTGGGATTATGTTTGCAAACTAAAAAGGGCACTCTATGGTATCAAACAAGATCCAAGGGCATGGTTCTTAAGACTTGACAACTACTTGAAGCAACATGGATACATATGAGGGTCCACTGACAATAATATCTACATAAAATTTGAAAATGAGAATATGATTATTGTTGTTATCTATGTTGATGACATCATATTTGGAAGTGATCTACAAGTCCCGAGTGTAAACTTTGCTTCAGATATGAATAAAGAATTTGAAATGTCGTTGTTGGGAGAACTAACATTCTTCTTAGGATTACAAGTCACTCAATCAGACAAAGGGATCTTCATTTATCAAACTAAGTACATTAAAGAGATGCTAAAAAAATTTAAGATGGAAGACTCCAATCTTGTTAGTACCCCCATGGTCATTGGATGCAAGTTAAGAAAAAGATGATGAATCTTTGGAAGTGGATCATGCTATGTATAGATCTATGATAGGTAGTCTGCTATGTGACAGCTACAAGACTAGATGTGATGCAAGATGTAGGATTGGTTTCTAGATTCCAATCAACCCCCAAAGAAAAACATGTAACGACAATAAAAAGAATTCTTAAATTTTTGAAAGGTATTATGGAGTATGGTTTATGGTACCCAAAAGGCCAAGACTTCACTTTAAAAGCCTTCACTGATGTAGATTGGGCAGGAAGTGTTGATGACCGAAAGAGTACCAATGAAGCAACATTCTACTTGGGAGACTGTTTGGTATCATGGATAAGCAAGAAACAACCCTCCATTGCACTATCTACAACAAAAGCTGAATATATTGTTGCTGCATTATGTTGTACTCAAGTCATTTGGATGAAGCAGACATTGGAATGTTGATGTATTTGTAACTTCGAAATGTATTTCATATATGCATATTGTATTCCTATAGAGATGTTATTATTCCTCTATATGGAAGTTTCGTCATTTATATTGTAACTATCGTAACTTATACTTGATGGGTTATCAGACCACCTTGATGGGGTTGGCCCTGTATAAGTCATGTAGGTTAAAGGGTTATTAGACCACCCTATTGGGGGTCGGCCCTATCAGCATTATGTTAAGTGGTTAAGTTGAGGCCAACCTAGTAAAGGTTATTAGGCAAGTCAAGTCGAGTATAAATAGCGTGCGGGAGGCACTTTATTTGATCATTCACTTTCTCACATATACACTCATTGTAGAGTGGCGCACTAGTGGAGGAGGAGAAGCTGATGCTAGGAGACTATCTCTTATGCTTGGGTTTTGTATCATTGCTCTATCTATCTCTGAGGAAGTTATTGGGGTTTTTTCACCTTTATGGTTTTCCCCAAGGAAACTCTATGTGTCTATTGTCTCTTGTGATTGATATGCTTGATATGCTGTACATGTTATTATCTTAGTAAAGATCCTAGAGTATGTTGAATTAATGCTAAAAAATTAACATGGTATCAGAGCTAAATTGAGAAGAAGACACTGTGTAGTTGCGGAAGCTAGGGATTCTTGGTTTTTGGGTTTCTCTCCACAGACCTTGAAAGGAAGGAGGCTAGATTGACTCTCCTTAGCAAAACGCATCTTTTCGTTGAAACATAATTCAATTCCGAGCATTTTCAATTTTGGCCCTAAAAATTAGGGTTTCGGAGAAAATTGGAATTTTTGAAATCTGAGTCCATGGCTGGATGCTCCTCAGAAAAATCAAAGTTTAGAGCTTTGGATCAAACTTTTTGGGGTGAAGCTCCGCGAAAATCAAACCCTAGTTTGGGTCCTCTCTAGTGAAGCCAGAAATTAGGGCTTTGCAAAAATTAGAATTTATGAAATTTGAGACCATGGCTGGAAGATCCTCTAAAAAATTGAAGTTAGAGACCAAGATCGAACTTTTTGGATGGATGAAGCTCCGAGAAAATCAAACCCTAATTCAGGGTCCTCCTAAGTGAATTCAGAAGTTTGAAAAACAAATTTGAGGGGTGAAACTTTGCAGTTTTCAAATTCCAAGTATACCATCTTGATCAGCTCATCAAGGTGCATCTTTCTATCCTTTCAAAAGTTTGAAATTCAAAGTTTAAATTTTTAGGGTTTCTCTAACAAACCGTAATCCAGCTCCAAATCAAGATTTCTGCAAATCAAGTGGTAAGACCTAAATCTTTTCTATTTCATTTGAAGTACTCTTTAAGATGTCTCACCACACCAAGCTTGAGGATAAGCTTGAAGGGGCTGATAAATTCCGAGCATGGAAGTATAGGATTGGGTTAATTATAGAAGAGAGTGAGTTGGACACCTACATAAGTGAAGGGGTTCCTGTCCCAGAGGGAGAAGAGACTAAGGCCTTACACAAGAGGAAATTAGTTATGGCTAAAAGGATCATTGTTGATTCTATCAAAAACCATCTCATGCCACATGTGTCATCTATGAAGACACCTAAGGATATGTTTGATTCCTTGACCAAGCTATTTGAAGGGAAGATTATAAATCGGAAGATGACCTTGAGGAATCAATTGAAGAATATCAAGTTCCAGAATGCGGAGACCATGCAGTCTTATTACTCAAGGGTCTCCCAGATAAAAGAACAACTTGAAGCTGTGGGAGAAGTTATAGAGAATTGAGAAGTGGTAATGACCACTCTTAATGGCCTTCCTAGGTCATGGGATTCCTTCATCCAAGGAATTTGTGCTAAGAAGAAACTTATCACATTCAATAGGTTGTGGGAAGAATGCTCACAGGAAGAAGCTCAGATTGTAGCTCGAGAAGAAAAGATGGGGAATGAAGATCAAGCTCTCACAACACATACCAAGAAGAGGACACTTTTCCTCAGATTGTCCTAAGAAAAAAAGGAACAACAACAACAACTACTACAAGCAATCTGACAGGTATGACTTACATGTATGTTTTGAAATCTGTTCATGATTAAGTTTATAATATGATTGTCCTCATGTTATTGAGTTTAGTAACAATCTTGTTTAATTTTAGACTTGTCTTGTCACCCTAGTAAAAGTATGAATGCATGATAGAAGACATTCATTGATTAGGGCTATGACACTTATGATTGTATTATGTTTGTACTAATGCACTGTGGTGTTGTATGAGGAGAATGTTATCCGCTAACATGAAAGGTACAAATCAAGCTCTAGATCAAGACCACGATGACATGAAGACAACGAATCATCCTTAGTCATGGATTACATAGAGGTATGTATAATTTGGTTCTACAATGGTTAAATTATGAGTTATGCAGGTCATTGAAGAGAACAAGAAAACATTGCTAGAAATAAATAGCAAATATGATGACCAGGTTTGTTTTTCCTATACCAAGTTAGAATCCTACCCTATGTAAGGATATTATACTTTTGTATGATTGATAATGATTACTCATGAAGTTACAAGTTTGAGTAATCTACGGTTTATGCATATTATGTTCCTTACTTTGATTAATGATATGACTAACAAGAAAATTCCTATATAAACCTTGAATACTAATGCTTATTATCTGTGTTTGAAATGATCATGACTATACATGTTTAAGATTATTTGTTTTGATAGTATTAAGATTATACTAATGAATGTATGATTATGTATGAGATCTCGAGGATAACACAATGATGATACTAGTAAGCATGCATAGTGATCTAGGCTAAATATAAGTTCAAGGATAGGTAATCCAAGAAGCAAATATCAAGAGGGAGCACACTACAGTAGTTCCTGCAAGGAAGCAAAGATTGAGAGGGAGTCCACCCAACAAACAAACAAAGATAAGTATTTGAATTAGCATTGTTTAAATTGTTCAATGATGTATGTACTTATGTTCCTAGACTTAGGTTGTGTATTTTGCATATTAGAATAATTGCATTAATGAACAGTATACTACTAATACGCATGTGATGGGTAAGTGGCCTATGGCACTGTACAACATTCCATTGCTACTTATCTAGAATGAAACCTATTTGATGACATATTGGGAGTTGTGCACACTCTTAACAATGTTCTGGTAGAGATTGGAAGGCATCTAGAAAGTTACAGATATGGATAAATGTTGCATTGAAGCATTGGCTAAGATAATTGCATGACTATGTGACATATTTCTTTATGTGTAAGAATTTGTTCTGAAAACTATGAGATGTTTCTAATCATGAAATTTAACTTGTTTTGTAGGAAAGATCGTATACCATCACCTACAAAAGGACTACAACATTTGTTCCACCAACAAAGCTATATATTGAAGATATTGAAAAATCTGAAGTTCCCAGGATTCGGGATGAAGTAATAGAAGAATGCCATGATCGAGGAATACCATTCGATCATGAAGAATGATGCTTGGGATGTTATCCCAAGACCAGATGGGAAGTCTGTTGTGACTTCCAAGTGGATCTATAAGATCAATCATGCTGCAGATGGCACATAGAGAAATACAAGGTGAGGTTTGTAGCTCATGGCTTCTCACAGAAAGAGGGAATAGATTATGAAGAGACTTTTGCTCCTATAGCCAGATACACTTCCACCAGATCTGTACTTTTTCTGGCTGCAGTGATGAAGTGGAAGATACACCATATGGATGTCAAGACAACTTTCTTGAATGGTGTAGTCGAAGAGGGAGTGTATGTGGAGCATCCATTCAGTGTTGAGACACATGACAGGGAGTCATATGTGTGCAAGTTGAAGAAATCCTTGTACAGTCTTGGTATGGTAGGATAGACAACTTTCTATCTAGTTTGGGGTTTACCAAGAGTAAAGCAGATTCCAAACCTTTACTACAAGGTTGAGGAAGGCAATCCAATGTTACTACTATTGTATGTGGATGACCTATTTGTAACAGTTGAGGATAGGTTGATTGCTGACACAAAGAGGAAGCTTGCTTCCGAGTTCAAGATGAAGGACTTGGGGATGATGCATTACTTTCTAGGCGTGGAGGTGTGGCAGAGTGCAGATGGAATCTTCCTTGCACAAGGGAAGTATGCAGTAAGAGATCTTGAAGCGTTCGGGATGATGGATTGCAAGTCCATGGCCACACCTATGCTATCGAACCTGAAGCTATTTGTGATGCTTCATCTGAGTTGGTTGATGTCACGGTGTATCGTCAGATGATTGGGTCCTTGATGTACCTGACGAACACGAGACCAGATACTTGCTTTGTTGTAAACATATTGAGCCAGTTCCTGATGGATCCGAGAAGTGTTCACATGGTTGTTGTAAAGCATATTCTGAGGTACCTGAAGGGTACGGTTGATTATGGGCTCAAGTATGATGTGAATCAGAAGTTTAACCTGGAAGGTTATGTTGATTCAGATTGGGTAGGCAGTGCCATTGATCGGAAGATCACTTCGGGGTGTTGCTTCAGTATGGGATCCAGTATGATCTCTTGGTTTAGCAGGAAGAAATCCTGTGTGGTGCTGAGTACAGCCGAAGCAGAGTATGTCACATCTTGTTCAGCTAGTTGTGAGGAAGTATGGCTTAGGAAGCTACTCTCTGATTTGTTTGATCTCTAGCTGAGTGCTACTTGTATATATTGCGACAACCAGAGTTGTGTGAAGTTGTCAGAGAACCCAGTGTTCCATGACAAGTTGAAGCACATTGAGATCAAGTTCCACTATATCGGGGATATGGTGCAGAGAGGAGCAGTGAAGCTTTTGTATGTTGTGATGGACAAGCATATAGCCGATGTGTTGACCAAGCCACTAGCGAGAGTGAAGTTTGAGTACTTCAAAGAGAGGCTTGGTGTTCTTCAGATTGACGACACTTCGAGGAAGAAGTGATGGACAAATTTGCAGTAGCCATTCCAAGCATGGTGAGAGGAGGATCCTTCCCATGGATATGGATGTAAGCACTGTGTGATGAGCATCGGGACAATGCTCTAGTTACTGCTGAGTGTGATCAGTTGGATCATGTATATATGCATTGGTTGGATGCTTAGTATGATCAGTTGGATCATGTATATATGCATCGGTTGGATGCTTGGTATGATCAGTTGGATCATGTATACGTATATGTATTGGTTGGATGCTTGGTATGATCAGTTGGATCATGTATTCATGTATCAGGTAGATACTTGGCATGCATCAGGTGGATGCATTGTATGATCAGGATGATCATGGATGACGAGCTTCAGGATGTTGCTCCATATGATATGCATCAGGACGATGCAGTGACGATGATCAGGACGATCATGTGTGATGAGTATTAGGATGATACTCTGGATGATATGCATCAGGATGATGCTATGATGATGATCAACATGATCATATGTTATGATATGTATCAGGTGGATAAATTACATAATCAGTTGGATTATGTGTGATGAGTTTCGAAGACACAGATGCACAGAGCCTTTCCGACATGGTGGTAGATGTGCTCTCCCATATGCGTTGATGTAAGTGCAGAGCCTTTTCGACATGGTGGTATATATGTTCTCTCATGTGCGTTGATGTAAGTGCAGAGGCTTTCCGACATGGTGGTAAATGTGTTCTCCCATGTGTGTTGATGTAAGTGCAGAGCTTTTCCGACATGGTGGTAGATGTGTTCTCCCATGTGCGTTGATGTAAGTGCAGAGCCTTTCCGACGTGGTGGTAGATGTGTTCTCCCATGTGCATTGATGTAAGTGCAGAGCCGTTCTGACATGGTGGTAGATGTGTTCTCCCAAGTGCGTTGATGTGAGTGCTAAGCCCTTCCCGGATGGTTAGAGGAAAGTCCTTCCATGCATGTGAGTGTAAGTGTTGTATTGTGTGCATCTGGACTGTGCTTCGTGAATGATGTTATGATCAGTATGATCATGAGTATCAGGATGATACAATGTGGCCATGGACAGGTTTTGCAGTGGCATGTAAAAGATACTAGGAGATCCGATAGGTTGAGCTATGTGCTCGTAAAAGTCTTGGGATGCTCTTTCGAGGTTTTGTTGACTCACGTAATCAGTCTTGAGGATTCCATAGTATGGCCAGTGATGATGAAGACCTACAGGTGGTGGGTCTACATCCATAATGAAAAAGGGTTGGCTCTGTAGAACTTCCTATGAAAAGTAGTTCAGTGATTGATTGAGATAGAAGCAACTGTGACGATGACAATGATCCAATGACAATGACGATGATCTAGTGATGATGATCCAGAGAAGAAGACTTGTGCTAGAAGATCTGTGTCAAGAAATACCTTCCTAGTTAAGAGGGAGTGCTGATGTATTTGTAACTTCGGAATGTATTTCATATATGTATATTGTATTCCTATAGAGATGTTATTATTCCTCTTAACAGAAGTTTTGTCATTTATATTGTAAGCGTCGTAACTTATACTTGATAGGTTATTAGACCACCTTGATGGGGTCATCCCTGTATAAGTCATGTGGGTTAAAGGGTTATTAGACCACCCTATTGGGGGTTGGACCTGTCAACATTATGTTAAGTGGTTAAGTTGAGGCCGACCTTGTAAAGGTTATTAGGCAAGTCAAGTCAAGTATAAATAGAGTGCGGGAGGCACTCTATTTGATCATTCACTTTCTCACATATACACTCATTGTAGAGTGGCACACTAGTGGAGGAGGAGAAGTTGCTGCTAGGAGACTATATCTTATGCTTGGGTTTTGTATCATTGCTCTATCTATCTCTGAGGAAGTTATTGGGGTTTTTCACCTTTATGGTTTTCCCCAAGGAAAATCTGTGTGTCTATTGTCTCTTGTGATTGCTTGTTGTGATTGATATGCTTGATATACTGTACATGGTATTCTCTCAGTAAAGATCCTAGAGTATGTTGAATTAATGCTGAAAAATTAACATGGAAGACATACTTATGAAGTGTGAGCATCCCATAGTGATAAATTGTGACAATACCAATGTCATAAACATATTAAAAAATCCCGTCATGCACTCTAAGACTAAGCACATTCCAATAAAATATCACTTTCTAAGAGATCAAGTGTCACAAAAGGTTTTCAAAATGGAATATATTGATACAAAGGAACATATATTTGATATCTTCACTAAGCCATTAACCAAAGAAGCCTTTGAGTATATTAGACAAAAATTGGGAGTAATCTTCTTACAGTAGATAAAAAGAAGAAAATACCTTGTTAGGGGGAGACATGTTGATAGGGGGAGTTGTCAAAAGGGGGCCCTTGTAATTTTTGTCAAAGGGGGAGACTATATTTGGTGTTGCCATCAATGCCAAAGGGGGAGAATGTTGAAATATGTGTTGGCATTGATGTCAATATGCCCGCAAATTTTTAATTAATTAATTAATTAAAAATCAGTAATAAACATAGATTTAAATTAGAAGTTCATAAACAAAGATTTGGAAAGGCACGAATTTGAAAGACATAGAATGGAGAGGTGCGACCTGAAATATAAGAGGTATTTAAATGAAGCTTTTGAATTAGAATAAAGCGTCTCAAATGTGCATATTGCAGTAGCAGTAAGAAAAGAAGAGACCGAGAAGCATGAAGAATTTCCATAGGAAGAATTGATGAATTAAGAAAAGATTGTGAAATTATAAATATCAGGGAGCCAGGGTGGTGTTGGGGAAAGTTGAAGCCTCCTTCCAGTAGTAGCTAGAAAACAGGGGTGTTGTAGCATCCTTATCTGTTGGTGCAGATAGAAAACTGGGATGTTGATGCATCCTTTCTGTTGTAGCAGAAAAACAATTTTGTAGAAATCATTTTATTAATGAGTTTGATTTTGTGGTTTGCTCTTTGATGTTTCCACGATAAAATTCTCTGTCGTTGATTGTTTGATTCGTAACATATTTTGTTTTAAATACTAATTGTTTTAATAAAAGAAAAAGAATACAATATTGATTCACCCCCCCCCTCTTAGTATTGTTGGATAAACCAACACTCATAGTTAAAGATAGTGAACCCAACTTTAGTATTTGTGTTGGAAACCTCCTTAATGAAGCCCATCATAAATATATCTCCATCAAGTTTACATAAAATTGAAAAGCGACCAAGTATGACAGGCTTGTTCCATTCATAAATTGGCATTGGATAGGATATATGCACAGAGGAATAAATGACATCTAATCTAATAAGATAGACTTGCTTCACCTTTGAAAAATAAATTCGACATTACACATATGCTACAATTATAAGAAATCCCGAGGTGGTAGAACTCTACCCCTTTTCAATGGAATACAAATACAACCAAAAAATGAGAACTAAGAAACCTTTATGCTAAAGCCTTAACCATGAGAATATTATCCCAAAATAAGATTCATCTGGTTTAAACAATATACATTAAGAACCAAATAAATAGCTAATTACAAAACATGAATATAGCCTTTGTTTTGTGACAATAGACAACAGACACAGATGCAATTTCATTCACATTGTGTTTCTCATTAATTATGGTTTTATGATTGATGGGACCAACTACTAGCGAAGGAATCTCTTAAGGAATATTCACAGACCCTGCCACTTTTAAATACTTTGGAGACCTTGCAATAGCTTCAAACTTGCACCAACTTATATGGTTTCAACATAGTTTTTTTTAATCAAATTGAAAAAATAATTGGATGACAACGTAAAATATCCAAAGTTCTCAAAAACATAAATAATCAAAATTCACTGATACTCCTCAATCCATATCAAATGAAGCAAATTATTTTCAATTGCATATCTTACTTGAGATGAACTTGGGCAGTAGACAAATTTGGATGTCCATGGCTTGTTGTTGAAAAAATTTAATGTTGAGAACAATGACTAATGTCCATGGATTGTTGATGAGAGTGCTCACTATGCCATCTGTAACCAATGCAGACTAGATATTTTTCTCCCTCTAGCACTATTTTGGTTTGCATATAAGAAGTTTCAATGTCATCATGTTATGCCATACTTTGGAGCTCACATATATTTTTAGATGGATTTAAGGGCATGCTACATTGATTAAAAAACAAACAAAAGCAATGAATACTTATATTTGAGGCATGAAAGTTTGGCTATGCATCCATAGTATAACTGAAGTTTTTAGGGAATAATTCATGCCATTAGGATTGGAAATATCTTGAGTGTGGTGCCAATTTGGCTTGTCCCTATCTCCCGAACTAGTGCTAGAATGTGGGAAACCATTTAGCGTGCATTTGAGCTCTCAGTGTTAGAAAGTATGTATTCATAACTAATAATAACAATAAAAAATGCTCACTTCAAATTTAGTGCCCCACTTTCAGATAAAGCCCCTCTTGAGTAAAAAATTCATAACGATGCTTCATTATTTATAGGAAGAATTAATGCTTCAACATGTTTCATTTTCCACTCAACCACCCACAAAATGCCAACTTCTAGAAAAGGGTCAATCTTACTTTTCTAGGATTCCATGATAGGGAAATCATCCCACCAAAGTCACCTAGAACATACACCTGGTACCAGCTGTCAAGAGTGGGGGAAATATTTTGCACATTCCATACAAATGCTTGGTTGCAATCACCATTGTGTGGAACCTCAAAGTTCAATTCAATAACCCCAAAAGATGCTTTACGTGCTAGAAATGGGTAGAACCAAAGTTAAAAAAAAGCCCCAAAGGTTGTCTCTTGGGATGATACACAATGGATCCCACCAACCTGATAACGGTTCAAATCCCTTGTCTAAAGATTTAAACCTTCCTCAACATAGAAGACAATGCAAACTTAGTAGAAATATTAGATATTGAAATAACTCAAAATAGAAAACTAAATATAGCAGACATTTTTTTATTCCATCTATCCAATCCATACCAGTTACTTGCAACTATACTCTATATTTAGGGTGTCACAGATCTAAAACATAACCCAAATTACTGGTAATGACTGCAAAAGTGTATATTTAAAGGGTATACAACTGACTATTGTTCAAGGGTAGATTTCACATAATTTTCTTTCTTTTATAAAAAATTGTTAGAGAAAAATGACACTCTGATACTTATCAAAAAGCAGAGGCAAGGCCAATTCACTAGGAAGAATGTCTTTAGGTAACAAAAAATCTAAAGAAAATATACATTTTAGAGAATTTAATATAGAAAAATTGGATAAAGCATCACTATAAGGATAAACAATAATCTTTTGGGGGAGAGTTTGTAAAATAATGGGTTAAGAACAATTTCATTTGAAAAACACCACATTCATATGGAGTGCCCGCTGCAGGGAAAAGCATAAACAAATGCATATACAACTCATGCAACAAAAAACTAGTAATAACTATGTAAATAATAATGAATTCAGATCCTTCAGTAAATGTGATATGAACAAATGATCTCTTTCTGAAGCAAAGAACATCCAAAATATGTTGCATTGTTTTGGATCACTCTTTTGAAATGTATCTGGTCCTTCAATGTATCCAAATATAGTTGAAAAATTCTCATTATTCACCACCACTTTTATGCCTCCATGAGGTGATTCATCGAGAGTCTTAAGCTTCTTTGCAATTTCTTTTATCACCTTGGGTGGGAGGTTCTCATTTTATCCTGTCACACATAAAATATGTATATATGTCTGAATATTTATTTCAAAATGCAGAGCATCACAAAAATCTATGCCATAAAACAAGCATATTAGCTAATTATGAGAATCTCAAAGAAGAACAACCTACATGTAGTATTCACCACATTTAAAAGTAACTTTCCAGGATGTTGGGGTTTTATATTTTTCTAAATTGCATAATAATATGAACTATGCAACTTTAAGCGTTAAGATGACAGGAAAATGGACATTCTTGCACTACAAAAGAAACAAAATATACCAACAGTAAAGAAGAAACAAAAACATTTAGAATACACCAATTTAATTGCAAGTGATCAATGCTAATGGAAAGTACAACATGATTCACAAGTGATCATTTTATATAACACGCTAAAGGACCCAATTATTCACTAATGCCCACATCCATGTGATGGGTTAGGCTCTATGCAGTGTGCCACTGATAAAATTGCTTGGAATTCAACTTGTTGCAATGGCTAAAAACTTTTAGCAGTTCTTGTTAAAGGAAATTGTCCAAGATGTAGGGTTTCTACATGTTTGTTAATTGCAAGCTAATATGAACTTTGTACCTTTAATTTATGCATTAAGGAATATGAAAGGAAATGGGAGACTCTTGTAGTGCAGAAGAGGGAAATTTATGCCAAAAAACAATGTATCATTAAAGAAGAAACATAAATAAAATGGTAATAGGAAGAACAATAGGATCCAATAGAAATAATTGAGTAGCCATAATGAGATAGATGGCCCCTTAATATACCAACTAGGTCAGGATTTCTTCCTTGTGACACAGATACAATCATCGAGAACTTCCACTTGCTGATTTGGTAGAGGGAACCGCCATATCTTGCATGTAAGATGGATTATCATAACTCTTTGTTAACCTTGAATGATTTAGCATTACAACTTCTTGAGTAAGGAATGTGGAAAGGGCCCATATATTCATTTCTGTCCATATTGATAAGGCTGCATAATATGTACAACTCTAACAAAATTGCCTGTAATCTGAATTGTCACAATGGTTTGAAACTTCAACCTACTGATCTTAGTAGAAGAAAAGTAAAACCCCTAATATTGAAGGTAAAATCAAATACATATTCAACATCTTTTTTAACTTCAAGGTTTCAAAATGCCAAATTCTTTACTAAGGAATATGGAACTAGGAAGCAACAAGAAGAACATACAACACAATTAAATGCAACTACATTATAATAATAGAATTTTCAACTGTAAAAATAGAATACATACTTTAATTACCATGAGCTCAAAGGAAAAATATTTTATTATAGCTCATATAATGCTTTCCAAAATTTCTGAAAAATCCCCAAATTGGTTTCCCACACCTTTGGTTGTCTTTTTAACACAATTAAAGAGTTACTTTTCAGCCCATCTCTGCCTTCAGTTGCCTGTACCAGTATGATGATAAAAAATATCCAAGACCATGTCAACATTCTCATACATGATCTCTTTCCAACATTTGATCTTCTAGTCATGCTTGATCTTCTATGGATGATAATATCTACAAATTTCAGAATCCGTAGTATAATCTTAAATTTAGAGTTCAATCACGAGCTTCCCCAAAATAATAACAATCAGAAACCCATCTTATTTATTCATTTCTCCTTTTTTGTTAAAACAAAAATCCCACCATCTGTTTTTCTAGAAGAGCCATTGACTTAAAGACAACATTATCAGGATAGCCTAAAATACCGGTTTCCTCATAGGGTCAGTTTCAGGGTCACAGGGCTCTACATTGTCTTTTGAAGGAATCAATCCAGAAAAGTTGAACTCGTGAGTAAAAGTTAACAAAGTGGGTGAAAGGAATAATTTGCAAAAGAGTTGATCCCATGACCACCAAACTGATGCAAGTGGTGATTCCACAAGCATCAATCCCATGACCTTATGGAGAACCCCAAAACAAAACCAAATAAAGTTTAAAACAAAAATAAGAAGTTGTGCATTTTTCTGTTCGTAAGAAATCTAAAGAAAGATAAATTGATTTTATACAAGAACAAGTTGTCTTGCTCAAATTTGACCATAAATATAACTTTACATTTGTGCATATGAATAATCGATAATTCTAGTAATTTACAACCCAAAAATCAATATAAAGATTGCAAATTTCATCGCAAATATTTACAATTCCCTTAAAATTACCACCCCCAAAAGAAATCAGGAACAAATATCTCTTGCAGACAAATCTCCACTAGACCAAATTTTACACCAAGGCACCTACCCAAAAATACCCCTCATCTACTAAATTAAAAGTTCAATGCCTCAATATACTAAATTAGTGGAAATAACCTAGCCCACATGTAACTAGGGTCAAAATAACAAAATTAAATATGATTCAAAGCGTGGTAGAAGAATCCAACCCCATACCCGAACCCCATATTAATTGTTTACCATTTATGTCAGTCATTAATCATTCATTCACTTTGATAATAACATTTAGGTCGGTCACAAATTGTTCGTGCAATTCAATAATGGGTATAGGGCATTGTACTTATTATATTTAATTGTTAAAGATTCGGTGTATAGTCCATGTAGGGTGTAACGTACTAGGTTATAATTCATGTAAACTACTCTATATTGTATAAGAATATTATGTGTTTATTATATGTTTTTAATATATATTTTAATGCTCAACAGATGGATACAAAATGGCCATGGGGATGGTAGCATGGTTAACATATTCTTGTTAGCCACAAACTTATGGGTTATGCTAGGATTGATTTGTGAATTGATTCCATTTTGAGTGCATATGGTGACAGTGTATCACCCCCATCTATGATTTATTCTAAGGACAAGATGACGAAATGAAGGGAAACATGGAGTCATTACTGCACGATTAAAGGATACTAGAGGCTAGACACGCCATCAATTTGGTGTCTCACTAGGACGCCATGATCAATGGAACTAAATTGATTCTATATATATTGAGACCTCCTTATTTATTTGACGGTACAATTCCTCTTGGTAAAAGTGGGTGTTATTTTTATACATGCTAACTAGTGGGCCTCTACTCCACTAACCTCTTATATTAACCTCACATTAATTAGTAATATCTTTAAACCACAATCCCCCATTCTTCCCTTTCTAGTAAGTTATTTGATGAAATATGGCAAGACCTATGAATCCATATGCAGTGTTGAAATTTAGTAAATTTTAAAAATTCATTGTCAAAATTGCAATTTTCCATTGCCGAATGACACAGGGGGTCTCTGAATCCATCTACAGTGTTAAAATTTACTAAATTTTAACACTACAGATAGATTCAGAGACCCCCTTTCAATTTACTAAATTTTAACACTACAGATGGATTCATAGACCCCCTTTCAATTTACTAAATTTTAACACTACAGATGGATTCAGAGATCCCTTTCAATTTACTAAATTTTAACACTGCAGATGGATTCAAAGACCCCTAGAAAGGGTGTCTTTGAATCTATCTGCAGTGTTAAAAGTTAGTAAATTATAACATTTCATTTTCAAAATTGCAATTTTCCATTGCTAGAGTGACACAATTAAAATGACTAATTCATATTCTTGTAGTTGTTAGCTATTCATATTTTTATTCCTGGAATAATTTAGTCATTTTCGTTAGCCATTTTTAATTGTGTCACTTATTATCTAGTTGTATATTTTATCACTGGACTAAATTAGTTGTTTAAGTTAGTCGTTTTTAGTTGGGTCACTTAAAATTGCTCAAATTTGGTTGTATTTCACTGGAAAATACTATGGTGACTAACATTTTTAGTCACACAGTCACTAATCTCTCATTTTGTACTAGTGGATTGCTTACTTTATGAATAAAATATTATATATTGTTTTATGCAAATAGATAGGAGTATGAAAACGAAAGGAATCTATGGTGTAGAACAAGTTTTCAAATATAACCAAAATCTATAGTTCAATGTCTACAAAGATTAATTTTAGATGCAAAGTTAAAAATGCAATAAGAGAAATCACTAGATTCATATCATGAACATTAGAAATACATTATTTACAAACATTGAGCACAATATAAATCTAAGAACACAACCTTTTTAGGGATAATGGATTTCTGAGTTTATTTTACTTTACCCTAAACCATTAAAATAATAATGGTGAGCTTGTTGTAGGTACAACGGATCCCATGTTTTAATGAAAACATGGGCGCCCCAAATTTTTTGTATGCAAAGGTAATGATTAAATTCCATGGTCATTTTGGGGTTTTTCATCATGCTTTTATTGCTTTTCTATGATTGGACTTTCCAGTTAGTAATTTTCCGTTTGAAAATTCTTTCATTTTTGTGTGCTTTTCTGAGTTGTAGAAATCAATAATTTTCCCAAAATTTGTTCTTTCCACAATGCA
The DNA here is from genome assembly GCA_027924585.1 of Larix kaempferi. Classification (NCBI taxonomy): domain Eukaryota; kingdom Viridiplantae; phylum Streptophyta; class Pinopsida; order Pinales; family Pinaceae; genus Larix; species Larix kaempferi. Next base: position 1,776,864 of record BSBM01000286.1, read on the forward strand.
TATTGCGGAAGCTTGGTTTTTCTTTTGGAATGTTTTCTTTCTGCAACCCGCAATCCGTATTACCGATTGCAGATGTGAAAATATTTGTCAATAATTGCGGTTTGACGCGCCTAAAATCCATAATTGTGGATTGCGGGAAGTTTGTCAAAAATAAATTGCGCTTTGCATTTCTGCAACCCACAACCCGCAATGCGGATTGCGGAAAGTGTTTAAAGAATAAGTTTGTGTTTTATTTTTCCGCAACCCGCAACCCACAAATTGCGGATTGCGGATTGCGAAAAAGTTCTTATTTTGATTTTCGTTGTTTGCGTTTTTGCAACCCGCAATTGCGGATTGTGGATTGCAGAAAATTTTGGTTTGTTATATTTAGAGTTTCCTTCCCGCAACCCACAACCTGTAATTGCGGATTGCAGAAAGAATGTACATATTTGCAAAATAAACACCCGCAACTCTTCTTCCGCATCCTTCATGTTTAATCTCAACCATTGATTTGTCTTGATCCCGCAGATGATGTTACGTTGTTTGATTTGAATAACTATTTGTATTTTTCGTTTTTTCTTCACCAATTTTCAAATTACAATAAGGTTCTTAACTATGATTTTCACCCTCGGCCAAACATGAAATTGTAATCATTGATATGACTAATTCATAATGATCGAATGTTTATATTTCACATCAAATCATACGTTAAATAATTAAAATCTTATCTCATCTTAATCCAAATTTTGTCGGCACATGCTGTGTTATTTCATTCCAGACGTGATAATTTCAATTTCCAGACCGTAAGATTTTAATCATGGCAATTCATTACACTCAGTCATTTTGGAATCTTTATTCATCTTATTAACTACAAATATCAATATGAGCAATTCGTTGGTTGTCCTATTGCATAGAAAAGTCTTGTTGTCAATTTTCAGAGATTTCCTTCTAACTGTTGCACACTATGAGCAAGATGCAGAAAAGTCACAAATCTCTAGTTAGAGTTTGTGAAGAGAAAGAACTTCAGCCTCTTCAATACCATGATCCTGTGTCGCTGCCTTTTATAGAAGATGTTTTGGATGACAACACTAGTAGTGAAAAAGAAGACTCTGAAATTCATCCATGTACATACGGCTCCCTCAAAGGAAGAGAAGGAAGGTCACTGAAAAACATGCTGATCGAGACGATATGATTATCCGGGATTTTATAATCAATGTAGCACCTGTCATTCCGCCAATCCCCTTGAAGGAAGGACAAGTGGACGACTTTTTAGTTTTTGAGGAAATTACCGATCATGATGAATCTTCTAAGAAGGATCTTTCAGTTCCCTTGTCATCTATCGCAGGAAACTAGTAGATTGTTGTTATCTTTCACAGCTCACTACGGGATATTTCCCGAATGTACGTGATGAAATCTTTTGGGAATTTTGTGAAATGCTTAGTATTAATCACTCTTGGAGACGATTTAGCAATGGAAGTGGAATTTGATTTTGTAATCCCTGTTTTATGGGAGGTCTATCCTTTGTAACTATTTTTGTAATTATTATTTAAAGGGTAGAGGTCTCATAGGTGAGGGGGGGGGGGAGAAAATCGCCAAAGAAGGACTGGAGAAACGTTGTTTCACTTGAGATCTTGTAATTTATTGCATACCTGATGAATCAAAGTTAGTTTCGTTTAGCATCTTCTTTGTCTATGTTGTCAAATTTCTTTGATGATATCTGATTTCTTCACCTTAATCATTGAATGAACATTGTTTGATTTTGCAATTACTATTTATACATTGATCACTAGTTTAGATTTTTCTTAACTCATGGTCTGTGTATTATATGTTTTAACTAAATTTATTTAATTAAAAAATTTATCTATTTCTGCAAATGATTAACATAGATTATTAAGTTAATGTTAATTTTTCAATTGACATTCCAGATACAGGATAAGCTTGCATGTGCATAATCCTTACGCTACTATCATTTGATTTTTATATTTTGGTTCTATCTTAAGTTAATGAGTAAAAGATCCAATTTTACATTTCTGTCAAACTGGTTGAAGGACTTATTAAAACTCAAACCAAGTTATCCTGCACATAAACATAATACATTCTTTAGATTAGATCTAACTTAGATTAGATTTCTTTTAAGATAGATTCCTTTCTAGAGTTAGAACACTTTGATGTTCCCTCACAGGAAGATAGATCCTTTTAGGATCAAACCCCATAAGTTCCAACAGAGGCCTTTATATCCGTGGGAGTTAACTACACCAAACAGTCTGGGGATAGAAATGCTCTTGCGTAAAGCTTTTTGAAGCCTTTCAAGCTGGGTATTCACTCTCTGTTGTTAGCCTTGGAACCCATTCCAACAACCTACATACTCGAGGCTTCAAATAAAGCACGCTTTGCATACCTGCAACCCGCAATGTGGATTGTGGATTGTAGAAAGTGTTTAAAGAATAAGTTTGCGTTTTATTTTTTTGCAACCCGCAACCTGCAAATTGCGGAAAGTTCTTATTTTGATTTTTGTCGTTTGCGTTTCCGCAACCCGCAACCCGCAATTACGGATTGGGGATTGCAGAAACTTTTGGTTTGTTATATTTAGAGTTTTCTTCCTGCAACCCACAACCCGCAATTGCGGATTGCAGAAAGAATGTACATATTTGCAAAATAAACACCCACAACTCTTCTTCCGAATCCTACATGTTTAATCTCAACCATTGATTTGTCTTGATCCCACGGATGATGTTATGTTGTTTGATTTGAATAACTATTTGGATTTTTCGTTTTTTCTTCACCAATTTTCAAATTACAATAAGGTTCTTAACTGCGATTTTCACCCTCGGCCAAACATGAAATTGTAATCATTGATCCGACTACTTCATAATGATCGAATGTCTAGATTTCACATCAAATTATACGTGAAATATTTAAAATCTTATCTCATCTTAATCCAAATTTCATCGGCACATGCTATGTTATTTCATTGCAGATGTGATAATTTCAATTTCCAGACCGTAATATTTTAATCATGGCAATTCATTACACTCAGTCATTTTGGAATCTTTATTCATCTTATTAAATACAAATATCAATATGAGCAATTCGTTGGTTGTCGTATTGCATAGAAAAGTATTGTTAGTCAATTTTCATAGATTTCCTTCTAATAGTTGCACACTGTGAGCAAGATGCAGAAAAGTCACAAATCGCCGGTCAGAGTTTGTGAAGAGAAAGAACTTCAGCCTCTTCAATACCATGATCTTGTGTCGCTGCCTTTATAGAAGATGTTTTGGATGACAACACTAGTAGTGAAAAAGAAGACTCTGAAATTCATCCATGTACATACGGCTCCCTCAGAGGAAGAGAAGGAAGGTCACTGAAAAACATGTTGATCGAGATGATATGATTATCCAGGATTTTATAATCAATGTAGCACTTGTCATTCCGCCAATCCCCTTGAAGGAAGGACAAGTGGCCGACTTTTTAGTTTTTGACGACATTACCGATCATGATGAATCTTCTAAGAAAGATCTTTCAGTTCCCTTGTCATCCGTTGCATGCAACTAGTATATTGTTGTTATCTTTCACAATTCACTACGGAATATTTCCCGAATGTACGTGATGAAATCTTTTGGGAATTTTGTGAAATGCTTAGTATTAATCACTCATGGAGATGATTTAGTAGTGGAATTTGATTTTGTAATCCCTGTTTTATGGGAGGTCTATCATTTGTAGCTATTTTTGTAATTATTATTTAAAGGGTAGGTCTCATAGGTGAGGGGGGGGAGAAAATCGCCAGAGAAGGATTGGAGAAATGCTGTTTCACTTGAGATCTTGTAATTTATTGCAGACCTGATGAATCGCAGTTAGTTTCTTTTAGCATCTTCTTTGTCTATGTTGTCAAATTTCTTTGATGATATCTAATTTATTCACCTTAATCATTGAATGGACACTGTTTGATTTTGAAATTACTATTTATACATTGATCACTAGTTTAGATTTTTCTTAACTCATGGTGTGTGTATTATATGTTTTAACTGAATTTATTTAATTGAAACAATTATCTATTTCTGCAAATGATTAACATAGATTATTAAGTTAATGTTAATTTTTCAATTGACATTCCAGATACAGGATAAGATTGCATGTGCATAATCCTTAAGATACTATCATTTGATTTTTATCTTTTGGTTCTAGCTTAAGTTAATGAGTAAAAGATCCAATTTTACATTTCTGTAAAACTAGTGAAAGGACTTATTAAAACTGAAACCAAGTTATCCTGCACATAAACATAACACTTTCTTTAGATTAGATCTGACTTAGATTAGATTTCTTTTAAGATAGATTCCTTTCTAGAGTTAGAACACTTTGATCTTCCCGCACAGGAAGACAAATACTTTTAGGCTCAAACCCCATAAGTTCCAGTAGATGTCTTTATATCCGTGGGAGTTAACTACACCAAACAGTCTGGGGATAGAACTGCTCTTGCACAGAGCTTTTTGAAGCCTTTAAGGTTGGGTTTGCACCCTCTGTTGTTAGCCTTGGAACCCATTCCAACAACCTACATACCCGAGGCTTCATCAAATGGCGCTATAAGGAGGTCCTGAAGTAAGATATGCCTAAACAGAATACCAATAGACCTTCTCGAGCAAGAATACCGATTGTCACTTGTAGTCACACGCAGTAATCAACCTCTGTAGAACAAATGGTGCAAGATCCAACCGCCATTCCTGCTACCCTTGTGATAGAGCATGAAAATAGGAGGGCCGATATTGTTTTTATCTCACCCACTAGGGGACCCCTCACACTCGAACAATTACTGAAAGGTTCTTCTGATATTGTTGCTATGTTACAACAAAGGATCGCAGAAGAGCGTAATATTAGACTAGCAACAATTCAACATCACCAGAACACCGATCCGCAAGCTAATAATTCAGATAATCAAAATTCAGGTGACCAAAATCCTGAACAACATAATTCACCTCGTCACAGTCTGCTCCCCGATTTCAAGCTTGATACATTATTCAGGGAAACAGAACCAGGCCAACCAAATGTTTCCACAAGTGCACTACCACCCACACCTCCTTAATATTCCTCATCCTTATCTGAGGAGTCATCACATAGTGAGTCAGGCTCCAATTATTCCTCAGAAGATATACCCATGGCAGGAAATGGAAAAAGACCCTGGCTAGTCCATGATGCGGTGTTTGTAGTTGGAGAACAACACAGACTCCCTAAGAACCCTGAAAATTGGCTCCATAAGTTTGATCCTGATGAGAAATCACCCGCCCTTGATCATATTAAAACTTTTATGTAGACCATCATACTTAGGAATGTCATTCATGAAGATGTGGTTTGTAGATTGTTCCCTTACACTTTCCAGGGAAAAGCATCCACTTGGTATTTTGCCTTGGAGGCCATATCCATCTCTTCTTGGGATGACTTTGAAAAAATGTTCATTAAAAAATTTGGAGATGACAAGACTTTAGAAGACTTGGTCCTAGACTTGTCCTCAATAAAAATTAGAGGCAAGGAAAGAGTGAAATATTACAATCAAAGGTTTTCATCCTTAAAAAATGGAATCCCTACCATTGTTCTTCCTACAGAAGAACTTCTGGTTTCTTATTATGTTAAAGGTTTACCTGTTCCCATTGTTACATGGGTAAAAAGAGCTCGAAAATATAACTTGCAGGAGGCCTTTGCTGAGTCTATCCAGGTTGAAAAGGATATATTCCATTTGAAAGATAACCCTGATGTTACATCAGATCAGCCTTCAACCTCCAAAAGAAAGCAAGAAAATACTCCAAGACCCATAGTGCAATACAAGGACCCATTTGAGATGAATGACATGAAAAAGTTCCTCCAAAAGATCTCAAATGAAATGGTAGACCTGAAATATACTAACACAGAAAACCAAAATAATAACAGGGGATTCAATAGACAACCTTTCAGAAGACCTTATCAACCCCCACAAAACCAAGTCCCACCTAATCCTGATGAAGGATTGAACTCTGAAGAAATTATTTCTATATTTAAGGCTTTGGTTTCAGAATCACATAATTCTCCTGATCATCCACATGAAAACCCACAAGAGAATCAAGATCCTGAACCACCAGATGAAGTATAGGACCAACAGATAAACACTATCAGCTTCTTTTTAGAACTTCCCATGGCTGAGGAGGAAGATGAGTCTGAGGCTGTCTGCAATGTACAACATCCCTATAATACAAGGAGTAAAGGACAAACCACACAAGAACCTTCCACTTCAACACCCACACCAAATAGAGGCAAAGCACCAGCACATAAGGACACTGTAATTCCTGAAATAGAATACAGTCTAATTGATGACTTAAAAAGCATAAAAGCCAACATTTCTCTTTTTGAACTTCTGAAAATCCCTACAATGAGAGACAGTCTTCGAAAAAGCATGATTGTTAACAAACCCAGGGAGGTTCAGAACAACAATCTAGAGACATACTCTATACTTGGAAATCAGAAACCAGGTAGCAAGAAAACACCTCCTTTCTTGCTTACTTTTGAAGTCTTCAATAGAAATGTTCACAATTGTATGATAGATTCAGGGGCTTCATCAAATGTGATGCCTCTATCTGTTTGTAAAAAGTTGAATGCCCTTGGGAGCCCTACCCTACTCAAATTGTACAACTTGATAGATCCAAAGTTAGGGTAGTGTAAAAACTAAAGAATGTCTTGTTAACACTATCTGCTGACCCTATAATCCACCAGACTGTGGATATTATTGTGGCTGACATCCCAGAAATGTATGGAATGTGGCTGAGCAGGGATTGGTAAGAGAAGCTGAAAGGCTACTTTGTTACTGACTGGTCCCACTTATGGCTTCCCTACAAGGGAAGACCAAACATAATCAAAATTAGAAGGGAACCTTACATGAAACAAATTGTTACAGACTTAAATGATCCTAGTGAGCCTGCTGCATACTTCATCTCACATGTGGAACATTACACTTTTGATACACTCTTTGGGGATCTACCTGCCGATTTCTCACCAGCTAAGAATGCACAAAATCAGTCCCAAATTGTCAATCTTACTTATGTTCCATTCTCAGGCATTGTTGTACATAATGTATACAATGTAAATACTAATTTTAGGATAGATTTGAATGTAGGGACTCTATTTTTTGATGTCTCTATATCTAAAGATGGAGTTGGTGCAGGTTGTGTCTTAATTGATCCAAAAGGGACCAAAACTATGATTTCTTGCAGACTTGAGTTTGAGTGCACCAACAACATAGCTGAATATGAGAACTTGGTCTAGGGACTCAGGAAGGCGATTGATATGGGTGCCCAGGTAATTGAATGCTATGGAGTTTCTGAAATCATAGTCAAACAGGTCAGAAAAAAAAATACATTGTTTATCTCCTCATTTGATTAACTATCAGAAACTAGTAAGAGATCTCACTAACTCTTTTTCTGCATTTAACATCAAGTCAGTCACCAGATCACATAATTTTGATGCATATTTACTGGCTAATACTGCATCTAGGTTGATCCCACTAGAAGGTTTGTCCCCTAACACTTTCTCGATTGAACTTATGTACAGACCTTCTATTCCTGATAATGTGACTAATTGGAAGGTGTTTGATGATGACCAACAAATATTAGACTTTCTCATAGCCCAGGACACTTTTCAAGATGTGGCAATAGATGAGGTTGAGCATGAGAAGTATCTGTTTGATTCCACTCATCCTTCCAATATTATCCCTAAATCAGTCATCAACCTGGAGAAATACTACGATCAGCAAGATAAATTCAAGCAAAAGACCAACTGTAAAACCCAAAGTTCATCCCTCAACTATGATCCTGTCAACTTAGGAACTGAACAAAACCCTCATTTCATCAATCTAGGAGTTGACTGCTCTCCTGAGGAAAATAGAGATTTTATCAAACTGTGCAAGGAGTTCAAGGATATCTTTGCATGCACATATAATGAACTCAAAACTTTTGACACCGCTATCATGCATCATAAGATACCAATGAAACCTAAAGTAAAACCTTATCAGCAAAAGTTAAGGAAGATGCATCCTGGTCTGGAACCCTCTGTCAAGAAGGAGCTTGAAAAATTATTGGAAGCACGAATTGTGTTCCCTGTCACACATACATAGTGGATTTCTAACCTGGTACCTATTCGGAAGAAGAATGGGGAGATCAGGCTCTGTGTTGATTTCAGGAACTTAAACAGAGCTACTGAAAAGGATAATTACCCTGTTCCTCCTATGGAGCAGATTCTACAGAAAGTAGCAGGGTTTGAGATGTTTTCTCTCCTTGATGGCTTCTCAGGATATAACCAAGTCCTAGTTGCCCCTAATGATAAACTAAAAATAACTTCCAGGACCCCTTGGGGAACCTTTACCTGCAGGTGAATGCCTTTTGGGCTGATAAACGCTGGTGCTACCTTTCCGAGAGCTATGGACATGGATTTTAGGGTATTGATGCAAAATTTTGTCGTTGTGTATTTAGATGATATTACCATTTATTCTAAAAAACGATATGAACATTTGTCTGCTCTGAAACAGGTGTTCGAGCGCTGTAGAAGATATGGAATCTCATTGAACCCGAAAAAATCTATATTTGTAGTCACCGAAGGTAATTTGTTGGGTTTTATTGTTTCGAAATAAGGCATGATTATCGATCCAGAGTGCACATAATCCATTTCGAAGATCGTCCTACCCAGTTCACGTAAAGCCATGCAATATTTTCTTGGTAAGATTAATTTCATTCATATATTTGTTCTGAATTTTGCCCAAATTGTCAAGCTGTTGCAACAATTGGTTAAAAAGGATGTCCAGTTCAAGTGGTCCGAGGAATAGATAAACACCTTTGTTGAAATCGGGAGAGCCATTGCAGAAGCCCCCACTCTGATGTCCCCGGACTTCGGCAAAGATTTCATTATGTACACGTTTGCTACTAACTTCTCCTACGCAACTGTCCTTACATAGAAACATGAGAATAATGCTAAAATCGCTATTTCATTTATGAGCTCCATGTTCAAAGGAGCAAAACTCAACTACTCCCATATTGATAAACAAGCTTACATGGTCTATAAATAGGTAAAACATTTTAGATCATATTTATTGAAATCTCAAACTAAAGTCATTGTTCCTTATGCAACTATCAGAAATGTTCTGGTTTAGAAATAAATGGGTGAAAAGAGAGCTCACTGGATGACAGCTTTGCAAGAATATGATTTGGAGATCAGACCAACAAAGATTGTGAAATGCCAAGGCTTGTGTCTGCTCACCGCTCAATCCAATGATCCCGTACAACAACAGATTGAGTGGGAACAAGAGCAAAGCACAACAACAGGTTCAATTAATGTTATCACAACTCAAACATCTGAATAGTATGATGACATTAAGTTCTTCCTTACCCATGGGTTTGCTCTTGAAACCCTTGACTTTAAAAAATGTATAGATTTAAGGTTAAAAGATACACCCTATCAATTCATAGATGAGGTTTTGATTAGAAAGAATTATGATGGTGTTTTTCTTGGATGTTTACAGAAAGAAGAAACTGATAATATTCTTTTGCAATTTCATGCAGGACCTGCGGGAGGGCATTTCTCAGGAGAAACCACTGCACATAAGATCCCGAGGGCATGATACTACTGGACTACTTTGTTCAAAGATGCATACTCTTATGCCATAATATGTGAAGCATGCCAAACGTGTGTTGGGAAACGGAAAAAACCTGCCTTTCCTTTACAGCCAGTAATAGTTTAGTTTCCATTTCAATAGTGGGGACTAGATTTTGTTGGACCAATCAACCCTGCTTCCTCCCTACAGCACAATTACATCTTGACAACCACAGACTACTTTACCAGATTGGTAGAGGCAATCCCTCTCATACAATGCAATACAAACCAAGTGATATCCTTCCTTGAGTGTTAGGATATTTAGACACTTAGGAGTTAGTTAAGATCAACTTGTGTAATACATCTGTTAGGGATAGTGTGTTTCTTTATTGTGCATTAGTATGCATTTGTAAATACTTAATCCGACGGTCACGATATGTTCCCGACATAGAGTGATCCGACGGCTCAACTTCTCTTAGATCAAACTTAACCTTGATCCGTGGCTTAACACCCGATTGGTCCATGATCTCTATTTAAAGAGCATGGAGGGTGATTGTTTAGTTGATCGATTATGAGAAGCTCATTTATAACTTTCTTTCTTTGCATAATAAATTGTCCCGTAGAAGCTATTTGGCCGGGGCCGTGGAGTGTTTCCCTCAAGAGAGTTTAAACCACGTCAAAACATCGGTGTGTTGATCTGTGATCTGTTTGTGTGAAGTGGTTACTCTTGGTTTTCAGTCCTTTGGTAGTACCCTGTGTACCCGAACATGGTATCAGAGCTTTTATGAAGTGCCGCTTCCGGTTATGATCTAGATCTTGAACTGTTGTTGCCGAAACTCGAAAGAGTTTCTAGTTTTGGTATTTATGTGCATTTTTGGGCTATGGGAGGTGTTCCATTGCATCCGGAGCATCGTTTCCATTGAGAAATAGTTTTCGTTTGATAAAAAACGGTTCTCGGTTGCTCTAGAAACACGTATTTCATCAGATCTGAAGGTATAATGTTACGATGACGCATTTTTTTATTTTCTTTTTTTAAAAGGAAAAAATATCATATTTCATCATTTTTTACTGTTAGATTTTTTTTTGGGTTCGGATTGTTGCTTTCTCGTCTGCGTATGCTCTTTTCCGTGCACCTTGAGCGATTTTGACAAATCAGAAACAAAAAGGGAAAGGGTTTTTCTCGGTTGCGTATGCTCTTTGTCATGCACCTTGCGCGATCTCGACTAATCAGAAACAGATAGAAAATGTAGACTTTCCGGGCAAGCTAATGAGATCTAACTCCACAAGTGTGGAAAAGTTTTTTTGTTTCGATTTGTGGTGTGTTTTGCAGGAAAAAGGGCAAGCACGCAAACCGAGCAAGAAGAGTAAATAAATAAATAAAATCCCCCTTCCTCATTCCCATATTTTACAGACCTTTTAATCTAGCTCAAAGTTGCTTTATTCCTTAATAGATCTTGAGTTCAAGTCTTAGGAAGTTACTTTTAAAAGAAAAAGTGCATGCAATTTCTATTTTCAAGTTATTTTATTGTAAAAGTGCATCTCACTTAAATAAATAAAAAATAAAAATACAAGTGAGTCACTTAAGTTTTTATTATTATTGTTGCACTATTTAAAAGTAATATCATTGTAAAAGTGAAATCACTTATTTTACAAAAGTGGTTCACTTAAAGCAACTTTCTTGTAAAGTGATTGTCAAAAGGTTCATCTTGGGAAGAGGGGGGTTCTTTTTTTGCTGGACATTCTCTAGCTGCCACATCACTATTGGGGACTTCTTCAATAGTTTCTTTGTTCAAGCATAACTTCATCATACAGAGTCAGTTTTAAGTGCTGTTTTTTTTTAAACCACCTATTTTTTTGAGCTCCACATTCAGACTATTTTTTTTTATAACAGTAACAGAGAAATATGTTGTATTTATAAAAGCTATGCACAGCTATTCATTACATGCATTCAAAAAGATTTATAACAGAGGAGGAAATGTCTGAAAAGATTGTAACTATGATTTCTAACAGCATGGCTTTGCAAGCTCTGAGCTTTGTCTTTCTATAAATGTTCGGGATGGAGCTGGGATAAACCTTGATAAATTGTCTGTTGAGTATTATGCAGAAATACATTGACAAAATAGATACAAAATTTTGAAACCTGAGCTACGCTGGAAATTATCCATAATTCTTGAACTGGGTAGAAGCTGCGTCCACCATTTCTTGGTTTATTTCCTGATTGACCGTGGGGGTTTCCTGCACATAACTTCCCTGAGTTTTCCCTGTAAGGACTGCCATGTCTTCCTGCAGCATGTCCACTTTTCCCATCAGCTCGAACACATTCTTCTCCAAGTCATCTATCTTCGAATCCTGGCAAGAAAGCTGGGAGACCATGTGATTAATATCCATGGCCATATCCTCCTTTTGCTTCACGCTGGTACAGACGGCGTCGTAAGTGCTTTGAACAGAGAGTTTAATGTCCACCACAGTGCGGCTCAGGGTGGCTATGGCCGCCATAACACTCTGCATTGTTCCAATGTTAAACGATGGCAGCAGCAGGGGACAGGAAGGAGGGGAGTCTAAGCCGCAGAGGGAGAGGCGACTCAGGGCATAGGAGAAATGGGGAGGGCGAGCCATCGCGGTGAAAGAAGGAGAAGGAGCGGATGGGGGAGTTAATAATGGCTCGTGGGAGCTGACAGCGCAGCTGGGAACCATGTGACAAGTGTGGGGATGACCGGGGAGGCGTGTGGTCGAAGCTATGGAGGAGGAGGTAGGCACATAACCAGAGTTTGGATGAGGAAAGAAGTGGACCCTCGAGACATAGGACCCAACCTTGAGTTTTGCAATGGAATTATTAATCCTTGGCATTTAACTTAGGGAATGAAATGATACCCCATGGCACCATTGAGGTCCTTGACGTGCCCGATTTCTAACAAGATTCCTTTATTAGCCGCTAAGTCCGCAAGCCTGTTGTTATCTCGGCGAATGTGAAAAAAAGAGGCCTTTGAGAGATGAACATTGTCTTTAAGTCTTTGCATGTATCTGTGGGATTTTGAGCCATGTGGAGCAGACCCCCTTCTCATAATTTGAATGACGTGTCTGGAGTCTCCATAGATTTTGAGATTGTCAATGCTGAAGTTGGAGGCCAAGTCTAAAGAGAAAATGAGAGCTAGCCATTCTGCCTCATTATTTGTCCTGCTACCTAGTCCCCAAGAGAAGGCTGCAACTTTATTTCCTCCGGGATCAAAGAGTATCCCACCCGCACCTGCCACCCCAGCTTCACATCCAGACTATTGGTTTCTACTTTTACAGCCATTAATTTACAAATATGGCCGCTCCTTGTGATATTCTACTTAACAGTTCCAACTATTTCTCATGGAAATCTCGTATGGAGGATGTTCTATGAAGTAGGGGACTTTTCAGAATTACCTCAGGGAAAGAAACAAAACCCACTAATGATGATAAGAAAATAAAATGGGCAAATAGATGTGATGAAGCTTGTGGATTGATTGGGATGTCAATCTCTACTGATTTGCGATTCCACATATCTGGAATTGATGAATCTAATGCTGCTTGGGACAAGTTGGAATCTGTGTTTGGTAAACACAATGAAATTCGAGGTCACCAACTCGAAAATGAGTTGATTTATTTAAATCCAAGTGACTTTTCATGCATTCAAGATTATTTATCTAAGTACAAAACTATTAAACTCTTATGTGCAGAATGTAAGATTGAGAGGGAAGACAAACAATCCATTTATCATATTCTCTCCAAACTTGGACCTGCATATTCTGTTTTTATATCTACATTTTACTCCATGAAAGTATCGTTGAATGCAGCTAGCTATCAAGAGCCTAGTATTGAATCCTTTTGTGATTCCTTGATTAGATAACAAGGTAAACTCATTCATCTTGGAATAATCAACAATACAGATACATCTGGGAAAGCCTTATTGTCCCAACAGAAAGAAAAGTCCAAGCCTCCCAAGAAACAAAATTTTCGCAATAATAAGTCAAACAAGGGTCTCAACCCTCTCAGTCAGCTCCTTCTTTAAAAAATGACAAAGGATCCAAGCCAAAAGGCAAGAATACGGAGCGTCATTGCAACTGTTGCGGGAAAGATAATCATGATGAATCTAAGTGTTTCAAGAAGATGGCAGCCTTGGAAGCAGCAATGAAGAAGCACCACATCAGCCTAGATTTGTCTTTAGAATCTGCCTCTCATGGACATGCACTTTGTACTTTTGGTTATTCTTATAATGCATCTTCTTCTTCTACTTCAAATGAATGGCTCATTGATTATAGAGAATCTTATCATATGACTAAGGATCAAGCCATCTTTTCTACTATGCATGAATGTAACATCAAACAAATATTTGTTGGTGATGATAGATCTCTAAGTGTTGTAGGAGCTGGAACAGTTCCAGTATATAATGGTCATTTTAGTGATGTACTATGTGTTCCAAGAATTTCCTACAATTTGTTATCAGTCTATCAGATCACTCATTCTGGTGAAGGTAAAACTGTGGCCTTTACACCTCACCAAGTTGTAATCAAGGATTTTAAAGATCCTCAACAGGTCCTAGCTACCGGAATTGTTGATGATATTACCAGGTTGTACAAGTTTAACAACTTTGGGTCATCACCTTTCCCTTCAGTTTTTGTTGCTCATAGTGATAACTTGAGCAAACTTTGGCATGAGCGATTTGGTCACTTAAATTATCACTCATTGCAACAACTATGTAAAGAAAATATGGTGACAGGTCTTCCGATGGTATCTTGCAGGGATGGTGTTTGCTCCGGTTGTGTACTTGGAAAACATCATCGGGACAGTTTTGACAACCGTGCCTCTTGCCACGCTTCGGTTCCCTTGGAGCTTGTGCATAGTGACTTGTGTGGTCCTCTTCCATCTGCTTCCTTTTCTGGTTTCAAATATTTCTTAACTTTCATGGATGATTACACCAGACGCACTTAGGTTTATTTCCTAAAACTTAAGAGCGAAGTATTTAACACGTTCTTGGCCTACAAGGCCCTTATTGAAAAAAAATCTGGTCATCAAATTATTAAGTTAAGATCTGACAATGGAGGAGAATATGTTAACAAAAAGTTCACTACTTTCTGCACTGAACAAGGCATCCAACAACAACACACTGTTCCATATACACCATAACAAAATGGTGTAGTTGAGCGGAAGAACAACACTTTAAAAGAAATGGCTAATTGTATGATCCAATCTAAGGGACTAAGTCTTCAATTTTGGGCTGAAGCCATAAATTGTGCAAATTACATTGTTAATCGCACCCCCACTAAAGCATTACAAGTTATAACACCGGAAGAAGCATGGAGTAAAACTAAACCTGATGTAAGTCACTTCCATGTGTTTGGTAGTGTAGCATGGGCTCACATTCCGGATGAAAAACGGAAAGCATTACAACCTAAAAGTGAAAAGTGCATATTTGTTGGATATTCTGAAGATGTAAAAGGTTATAGACTTGTTCAACCACATTCTCATGATATAATCATTAGAAGAGATGTTAAATTTGATGAAAATCTCTTGGCCTGTGATCCTAACTCGGCGATTGTGCCATCTTTGTCCTGCGAGCCTGATTCAGATTTTGTGCCTTCTTCTTCTTCTTCCAACTTCCTTGACAGGTTTCCAACTCCAGTTTCTGATGATGATAGTGAGGATGAAAATCCACCTCCGCCTGCTCATGTTCCTCCAGTTGCACCCGCACAAGTGCTTCCTTGATGGGTCCATTCAACATGTGAAGCAGCTGGTGATCTTGCCAGTGATCCTAGAGATCAACGTCGAACACGTTCTCAGTTTCAGCGAGCCTCTTCTCTTTTGGCTCAAGTTTCCAAGAATCATGATCCAGAAACTTTTGCAGAAGCTTCAGGGAATCCAGATTGGGATGCAGCCATGGATGAAGAATATCGTTCCTTAATGGAAAACGATACTTGGGATCTTGTACCTCTTCCAAAAGGAAGAAAACTTGTCAGATGTAAATCGGTCTATAGCACTAAGTATGCATCAGATGGAAGTGTTGAAAGAATTAAGGCAAGGTTAGTTTCCAAAGGTTTTTCCCAAGTTGAAGGGATTGACTAAAATGAAACCTTTGCTCCCGTTGCAAAAATTAACTCCATCCGCCTTGTTCTTTCCCTTGCAGCCTTACACAACTAGGAAGTCCATCAAATGGATGTCAAGTCTGCCTTCTTACATGGTGATTTACAGGAGGAAATTTACATGGAACAACCTCCTGGCTATGTTCAGAATAACTCTAGCCTTGTCTGCCGCCTTAAGAAATCCTTATATGGCCTTAAGCAAGCTCCTAGAGCTTGGTATTCCAAAATGGATAACTTTCTCCTTGACACTGGTTTTTCTAGATGTCATTCTGACCCCAATGTCTATACCAAGAAAGTAGGAAACCATCTCATCATACTTGTTCTATATGTTGATGACCTTATTCTTACTGGTAGTGACCCTAAGCTTATAACCCATGTGAAATCCAGTCTTAAACAAAATTTTGAAATGTCAGACTTAGGACATTTGCATTATTTTCTTGGTCTCCAAGTCCTGCAAACCAAAGAAGGAATCTTTCTTTCTCAGTCTAAGTATGCTTGTGACCTTCTTCGTCGCTTTCACATGGAAGATTGTACACCAGCCCCTTCTCCCTTCCAGCCTGGAGTCAAACTTTTTGTCACTTGTACTTCACCTGAAGTCGATGCCACCTTGTATCGTCAGCTTGTTGGTAGTCTCTTATACTTGACCCATTCCCGTCCTGACCTTTCCTTTTCCATTGGTCGTGTTGCCCGTTATATGCAGACATCTCATGAAAGTCATTGGAAAGCAGCTAAAAGAATACTTCGATATATTCAAGGTACAATTCATTTTGGGATTCATTACAGTACAGGGGGGAAACCTTTGTTGGTTGGTTTAACTGATTCAGATTGGGCTGGTGATCCTGATGATCGAAAGTCTACTGCAGGTTATGTTTTCAGTCTGGGATCTGGACCTATTACTTGGGCTTGTAAGAAACAATAAGCTCTTGCTCTTTCTTCAACAGAGGTAGAATATCGAGCAGCAGTTAATGCCAGTCATGAAGCTTTATGTCTTCGACAGATCCTTTCAGAGTTTGGATTCGAGCAGCAACAGCCTACTCCACTTTGGTGCGACAATCAAAGTGCCATCAAGCTTGCCAAAGATCCAGTTCTACATCAACACAGCAAACACATTGAGCTACATATGCGCTTCATCAGAAATCTTGTTCATGATCGTGTTCTTGAAGTTCTCTTTTGCCCTACAGATGATCAAGTGGTAGACATCTTCACCAAGTCTCTTACAGAAGCGAAGTTTTCTAAACTTCGATTTATGTTAGGAGTTCAGGAACTTGTCATTAAGGGGGGATATGCTCTAATGCCTCCTTCCTTCTCCTAATAGTGTCACTTTTGTAAATCCTTCAATCCTATCCCAAGTTGTTCTTAAGGGGGGATGTTAGGATATTTAGACACTTAGGAGTTAGTTAAGATCAACTTGTGTAATATATCCGTTAGGGATAGTGTGTTTCTTTATTGTGCATTAGTATGCATTTGTAAATATTTAATACGACATTCACGATATGTTCTTGACATAGAGTGATCCGACGACTCAACTTCTCTTAGATCAAACCTAACCTTGATCCATGGCTTAACACCCGATTGGTCCATGATCTCTATTTAAAGAGCATGGAGGGTCATTGTTTAGTTGATCGATTATGAGAAGCTCATTTGTAACTTTTTTTCTTTGCATAATAAATTGTCCCGTAGAAGCTATTTGGTCGGGGCTGTGGAGTGTTTCCCTCAAGAGGGTTTAAACCACGTCAAAACATCGGTGTGTTGATCTGTGATCTGTTTGTGTGAAGTGGTTGCTCTTGGTGTTTGGTCCTTTGGTAGTACCCTGTGTACCCGAACATTGAGAGCCAAATAGTCACTAGATTTGGTGCCCCTAAATTTCTAGTGTTTGACAATGCCTCTTATTTTTCTTCCATTGATCTTACACAGTATGCCCTAGAAAAAGGGATAAAGCTGAAGTTTTCTGCCAATTACTATCCACAAGGGAATGGACTAGCAGAGTCTTCCAACAAAATATTGATTAACATCTTAAAAAAGACAATTGCTACTCACCATAAATATTGGCACACCCAGCTATACAATGCTCTTTGGGAAGACCGGGTTACCCCAAAGGCAACCATAGGAAACTCCCCTTACTGTTTAGTTTATGGTAAGGAGGCCATCTTGCCATCCAACCTCATGATCCCTTCACTACAGTTGACACAGTACATACAAGAGGATGATTCTTCCTCACTCCAGCAAAGAATTGACATGTTACTCAAGCTGGAAGAAGATAGGGAGAAGTCCAAAAACAAGTTGTATCAACATCAATAGCTGGTAAAGAGGTGGTTTGATGAGAATTCCTCATCTGATAGGGATTTTACTGTGGGGGAATTGGTGTTAAAGTGGGATAAGCAACACAAAGAAAAGAATGATTACACGAAGTTCCAACGCTTATGGCTAGGACCATTCATTGTTACAGAAAAACTTGGTCCTAGTACTGTCCGATTGTAGACATTGGAAGGTATCTCAGACACCTACCCAGTGAATGTGGAGTTGCTCAAAAAGTACTTTGTTTAAATGAGCAGATTCATTTACTTGTACATAGAGTGTGGTTTGTTTTCTTTCCTTCTTTCTTTTCATTTGATTTTTCTTTTGTACATTGGATTCATTCAAAATAAGTCCACACATTTTTGCAAGGGATGTTGATCAGTATGTATTAGGTTAGCACAAGTCTGAAGTTTTGAGGTAATAGTGTTAGTTTTATTTCACTCATCCTGTAGGTGAAAATGTTTTTCATGAAATTAAATAGTCAATATTTGCAAAGCCTTGATTGATACCTTCCTGCTTTAATCAATATCTTTATGGATGTTTTATTTGGTTAATTGAAGTTGAGGAAGCAATTAGATTTTCCTGCCTTATGTTTCATTACTGAATGGCAACATATATTTATAACTTTGTTATCCTTACCTATTCTGGATCCCACTCTGATCACCTTGAAAATAATCCACTTTAATAATTTTAGTTTACGAGATGGGGGGTCTTATTACAAGCCAACCCATTATGTTCATAGATGTTTAAGTGGAATGACATCTCCACATTAGGCCACCAAACTTGGGAGGTGACTTTCAGCTACTGCTGGAAGGTGGAAGATCCTATCACAGGTCATTCCATTCATGATTTGCAAAACATTGGTGAGTAACACTACTGTCATGTGGTTACCAAGCAATGGTAGTGTCTTGTAATCTATGCACTAATAAATTTTGTTTTCCTTTGTAAGACCGTTTGTTGTATATGAGGATAAGGGGGGTCTTATTATGAGCCATCCCTACCATGATAATGGGTCTGATTTTGGACTGAAATTACCACTTATGATCACCAAGCCATGGTAATTGCTTTTAGTGTCAAAAGATGAAAGACAGGGAGTCTGCTTACCAAGATGGCTTGTTCAGTTTCCATATCAGGTCTGTGAATGGAATTTCCAACATCTGATCACCAAGTCAGGGCAATGGACTTGTATCAACAAAATTCTTGTTTGCATATTTTCATTTTGTTTTGAAAAGAAGAGAAAAAAGAGTATATAAAAAAAAGGAAAACGAAATGTATATATTGTGAGTAATGCGTTTGTACATAAATAAATAATTAATAAAGTCAAGGTGATTCAAGATTTGGTAACCCATAATGGCTCTAAGTTTTCTCTAAGGCTCATCATAAACTGCCTTCCTATGACCGCATAATGGTAAAGGATTCATGTTTACTTCTAAGACTGCCTTTCATATGAACATCATCATTAAATGGTTTTGGATGGGGATATATCAATCATATGAATGACTCTTCTATTTTGATTGTGTTTTTAGAAGAACATTTGTAAATTACAGGTTAAAACATCAAGTTTGCTGACATGTATTCCTTGTAACTATAGATTTCATTTACAGAGATAACTAGTTCGTTCCATCCAATCACCATTTGTTGTAGGTACATCAGATCCCATGTTTTAATGAAAACATGGGAGCCCCAAATTTTTGTATGCAAATGTAATGATTAAATTCCATGGTCATTTTGGGGTTTTTCATTATGCTTTTATTTCTTTGCCATGATTGGATTTTCCAGTTAGTAATTTTTCCTTTGAAAATTCTTTCATTTTTGTGTGTTTTTCTGAGTTGCGGAAATAAGCAATTTTCCCAAAATTTGTTCTTTCCGCAATCCGCAATGCAGATTGAGGAAGCTTGGATTTGGTTTTGGAATGTTTTCTTTTCGTAACCCGCAATCCACAATGCAGATTGCAGATGCGGAAATATTTGTCAATAATTGCACTTTGACGCGCCCACAACTGCGGATTGCGGGAAGTCTGTCAAAAATAAATCGCGCGTTGCATACCCATAACCCGCAATGCGGATTGCGGATTGCGGAAAGTGTTTAAAGAATAAGTTTAAGTTTTATTTTTTCGCAACCCACAACCCGAAAATTGCGAATTGTGGATTGCGGAAAGTTCTTATTTTCATTTTCGTTGTTTGCATTTCCACAACCCGCAACCCGCAATTGCGGATGGGGGATTGCGGAAACTTTTGGTTTGTTATATTTAGAGTTTCCTTCCCGCAACTCACAACCTGAAATTGCGGAATGCGTATTGCGGAAAGAATGTACATATTTTCAAAATAAAAACCTGCAACTCTTCTTCCGCATCCTGCATGTTTAATCTCAACCATTAATTTGTCTTGATCCTGCGGATGATGTTACATTGTTTGATTTGAATAACTATTTGGATTTTTCGTTTTTTCTTCACCAATTTTCAAATTACAATAAAGTTCTTAACTGCGATTTTCACCCTCGGCCAAACATGAAATTGTAATCATTGATCCGACTAATTCATAATGATCGAATGTTTAGATTTCACATCAAATCATACGTGAAATAATTAAAATCTTATCTAATCTTAATCCAAATTTCGTCGGCACATGATGTGTTATTTCATTGCAAACATGATAATTGCAATTTCTAGACTGTAAGATTTCAATCATGGCAATTCATTACACTCAGTCATTTTGGAATCTTTATTCATCTTATTAAATACAAATATCAATATGAGCAATTCATTGATCGTCGTTGTTAACACCCAAAAAGTGCTCACTAGCTCATTTCCCTATTCACATGACCCATTTGTCCACTTTTTCACCATCTGAGCCTCTGAAACCAACAAAAGGTCACCAAAAGACCTGAGTACACCCCTTTTTCCATTAAAAAAGATTATTTTTCCTAAAAAAGCATAAAAAACCCTAAAAAAGGGTCCAAATTCCCAAAAATATTAAAAAGGGAATAAAAATATTAATTTTATTCAAAAAAGGAAAAAGGAGGGAAAAGTACCTAAACCATGTTGGTCAATACCATTTGGTTTCCACAAAACCACAAATGGTATTCCCCACCACCAAAACCTATAAAAAGGTGGTAGGGGCTCCTCATTTCACATCCATCCATTATCTCATCCTCATGCTGCCGAAATCTTCCTTGAGCATTTTGGCCATTGTAAGCAACCTTGGAGAAGGAGACCTCTTGGAGCTTGGAGCTACTCATCTTGGGAGTTGCTCAACATCAGCCTTCACCATTGAGGGTATTATCGCAAGCACTTGCTTGCCCCCCATTTTTCAATACAAATTCATTCTTTAATATTTTCTTGTTCTTGTTTTTTAAATGTTTACACTATTTGCTTATATTCTTGCATAGATCCATGATTAGTTTTGTTTAGATTAGTTTATTGTTATTTGCTTTACATTGAAACTGCTGCTACTAGTTAGCAGGTGCCCATAGAACTAAGCCTGGTTGCAAAACCGGGCCAACAGTCGTATTGCATAGAAAAGTCTTGTTAGTCAATTTTCAGAGATTTCCTTCTAACAATTGCACACTGTGAGCAAAATGCAGAAAAGTCACAAATCTTCGGTCAGAGTTTGTGAAGAGAAAGAACTTTAGCCTCTTCAATACCATGATCCCGTGTCGCCGCCTTTTATAGTAGATGTTTTGGATGATAGCACTGGCAGTGAAAAAGAAGACTCTGAAATTCAATCCATGTACATATGGCTCCCTCAGAGGAAGAGAAGGAAGGTCACTGAAAAACATGTTGATCGAGACGATACGATTATCCAGGATTTTATAATCAATGTAGCACCTGTCATTCCACCAATCTCCTTGAAGGAAGGACAAGTGGCCGACTTTTCATGTTTTGAGGACATTATCGATCACGATGAATCTTCTAATAAAGATCGTTTAGTTCCCTTGTCATCCGTCGCAGGAAAGTAGTAGATTGTTGTTATCTTTCACAGTTCACTACGGGATATTTCCCGAATGTACGTGATGAAATCTTTTGGGAATTTTGTGAAATGCTTAGTATTAATCACTCTTGGAGACGATTTAGTAGTGGAAGTGGAATTTGATTTTGTAATCCCTGTTTTATGGGAGGTCTATCATTTGTAACTATTTTTGTAATTATTATTTAAAGGGTAGAGGTCTCATAGGTGGGGGGGGGGGGAGAGAAAATCGCCAAAGAAATATTGGAGAAACACTGTTTCACTTGAGATCTTGTAATTTATTGCAGACCTGATGAATCAAAGTTAGTTTCTTTTAGCATCTTCTTTGTCTATGTTGTCAAATTTCTTTGATGATATCTGATTTCTTCACCTTAATAATTGAATGAACACTGTATGATTTTGCAATTACTATTTATACATTGATCACTAGTTTAGATTTTTCTTAACTCATGGTCTGTGTATTATATGTTTTAACTGAATTTATCTAATTAAAACATTTATCTATTTCTGCAAATGATTAATAGAGATTATTAAGTTAATGTTAATTTTTCAATTGACATTCCAGATACAGGATAAGCTTGCATGTGCATAATCCTTAAGCTACTATCATTTGATTTTTATCTTTTGGTTCTATCTTAAGTTAATGAGTAAAATATTCAATTTTACATTTCTGTCAAACTGGTGAAAGGACTTATTAAAACTCAAACCAAGTTATCCTGCACATAAACATAACACTTTCTTTAGATTAGATCTAACTTAGATTATATTTCTTTTAAGATAGATTCCTTTCTAGATTTAGAACACTTTGATCTTCCCTCACAGGAAGACAAATCCTTTTAGGATCAAACCCCATAAGTGCCAGCGAAGGCCTTTATATCCATGGGAGTTAACTAAACCAAACAGTCTAGGGATAGAACTGCTCTTGCGCAGAGCTTTTTGAAGCCTTTCAGGCTGTGTTTTCACCCTCAGTTGTTAGGCTTGGAACCCATTCTAGCAACCTACATACCCGAGGCTTCAACAAAGCTATAAGATTTACTTCCTGGAATCAAAAGAAGAGTATTTATTATGAACAAAGACAACATACAATGTTTATTACAAGGGGAAATAGTATTCCCATTAATAAATAAATCTTATAACATCTTTAGGCAGGATGAAGGGTAAAACCCTTATACAACATTATCCAAATGACTATTGGAAGATGAGCTCATAGCTTGTATCTAGCATAAACAAATCTATAGTTAACTTACAAGGATTATGCAACCAAACCGAGGTAACACAAGTGTGAATTGGTGTGTAGGAACTTGAACGACCAACAAGAACCTAAGTCAAGAATTCCCCCATAAGGTGGGAAGTAATAACGTGGTAAGTAATAACACTCACCTGCACAGGACAATAAGGAGATTAAAACCATGATATGCTTAAACCAAATGAGACTCTAAAATAAAAAAAAGGATCTAGGAGAGTTTTAGAATTGACCTCAACTTGATGGGAATTCCTTGGCTCTATAAGAGCCTAGATAAGAACAATTGTTCCTTGAAACTCCATGCACAAAATACCATCAATCTCCCAATGTAACTGCAAAGTATCAAAATTAAGGTTAAACCTTGAGAAACAAGTTTAGGATTGTTGGGTCACTATGGACACATCCAAGAAGGAGTCTAATGCAACTTCTCTTAAAAACCCTAACGCTTTCATGCCTTTTTCTCAAATGATTTAATTGTATCATAGAGTTAAAAACTCAAAAAAATAACTTTGTACATGAAATAAACATAAACATCTCTATTCTTGATGGAAGAAAAGTCGCGCATAAATGCTATTGATTCTTGGAACTTTTAACAAATAAATTCAATAATAAATATGGAATGATTCTACTTACTTTATTAAGAGTCTTATCCTTTACAAAAATCGACCATGGATTAAAGGACTTGAAGAGTCCTTGAATGGAAACAATAAACCCTTAAGGAGTAAATATGGATATAATACTAGAACAATTGTTGATGTAAACTGAGATAATAAGACCATGGTTAGAATGTTACTTGACGCGGAGAGAATGCCATTCCCTTTATACAGTGTTACTAGGTTGGTTTCGATTCTTAGAGCCGAACATAGGAGTGGTAAACTTCATTTACCATAGTAAAATAACCAAAGGGTAAATAAAACTACGACTAATTTTGGTATACCACCCCAAACAAAACCATGACAGAATCTCCAAAACCATAAAAAAGATAGGAAACCGTGACCTCACAGTCTCACACCTGTCGCATTGTGGTCACTATCACATTAACTTGTGAAATCTCTAGGAGTCGAGTTATATGAATCACACATGTTAGAATTAAAAGACCAAGTTTAACGAGTAATGTTCCAAGTGTATTGAGGGTTGGAAAAGGTGCCAACCAGCGTTCAAATTTGAACCCTTCCCGGCCTTTCCAAAGGGTTCTAGCCCTTCCTAGAAGTGTAAAGTTAAGATTGCCCTTCAAAAAAAAATTAAAATCTGAATTTTACCCTTCCAATAGGAAGGACATAATTTATATCAACATTTCAAAAGAAGGGCAACATTTGAAATTACCCATCCATATAAATTTCAATTTCTATGTTGAAATTCCTATGCTATAAAATTCGACTCAACATTCAAAATATTGGAAATACCATAAATTATAATTATTCACTCACTCATGTCATGCACTCACTGCTTAGCTTTGCAAGTTGACGAGTGATGACTGATGACTACGAGGTACTAGCCACTGGGATTTTACTCTGACCCGAGTCACTTCGAGCTGAGATCTAAGGTGTAACAATGTGTCAATGACTATGGCTGTAACAATAGAGAACCACTGCTAGGCTCAAAACAAGGCCGAAACATTGTGCCTACTACCTATGTGAACCTGGCTACCAATGTCCACTCGTTTTTCATCAAAATGAAATTCAAATTGCCGCTTTGATGAGTCCACCTCTACAAGACTTCATTTCTTGCATGAATGTCATAGACTCATGACAACTCTAAACAACACTCAATGGCATGCAACTACAAATAATGACATGCAGCTAGAACCACAAACCAAGCAGAGATTGATTTATGCATTGATATAGAGAGGTGGCACTAGGCACACAATATGGAGAAACAATGAGTTAGAAAAAACATTTGGACCAAAGTACCACAATGGTTATTAATAATAATAAAAAATAAATTGGCTCAGGAATTGTCTTCAATTTGATGGGTGGCATGATCATGATCATGTAATCTCCCTTCGTCCTTCCAAACATATGTGGTTTCTCACCACGTTTGTCTTCAACACTCGCCGCCAAAATACGTATAAAAATTACATGTCTTTACATCCTCTTCCATTTAAATCCTCATCGCATAGTCATAACTAAGGATTATTATGCATGCACATCCTCACCTTATAATATCAATTGGGTCAAGGCGCAGAGACAACCATAAATTATCAAATGTGTCAAGACGCAAAGAGTAAGAGACAACTATAAGTAAGTCTTATATTAAATTTACCATATAAGTCTTTAATTGGCATTGTCATCTGAGATTTGACACATTGGATTGTTGTGATCTTCTTATCACTCCTTACCAATGTGATTGTAAGGCTTCTTTGATGGTGAAGTCCATAATTTTAAGTCTTCTTCCTCATTCTCATGCCTTTTGGTAAGACAATAAGGAGGGCAGTGGCCCGCATCAACATGGAAAACAGTTTCGACATAGAAGTATATACATTAATTATTTCATTAAATAACTTAAATTTCATGCTAGTGACTATGAATTCACTGAATTGTGGATTGGTAAAAAACACATCAAATTTTAGAGCCTCGAGCTCTTAATTACTCATGTATCTAGAATTTTCGCAAATCGAGCCATTAACAAACGTGTTTTGTTGTTCTAGTTCAATTTACAAGGTAGATTGTCGAGACTCAAACATGCAGCGAGTTGCAAGGCTCCAGTTGACTTAGGCTTGATTTCATTTCCCCTCCATCCCATAACTGTATGTTGTCGCAACAAGTGTTGAACAACAAAATTTGATGCCCAAGCCCCTATGATGCTAGCGTTGCTAACTTGCTTGGTATGGAGGATTTTTTTTAATGTTTTTTTGAGCTATTTATTATTTTTTCTTAGGCACCTAATGTCCATCATTCTTACATCTCTCAAGATTGGATGGTTTCCCTCTCTCCGGTTTGAATTAAGGTTTTGGTTGGTTTTATATGTATATGTTGGTTGTAGCTTTACTATATAGCCTTGTTTTGCTTAGTGGCTTCTTTTTGTACATGGTTGAAAGTAAGTAATTTTCTCATGGTTCTAGTTATATTTTAAGACTATATCTAGTTACAACGTCTTGCACTATGCATAAGATGATGCAGATGGCCCAATATGGTTATTGCATAGTCTAAGTAGTTTTTCTCTATAATGAAGTGTGGTCTAACCCAGAAAAATACAACAAAATAGTTGTTATTTTAATGAACTATAAAATTAATGTTACATATATGTCAAATTAATGTGTTCAAATTCGGTTTTGTTGAAAAGATACCATTTTATCATATAGATATTAAGGAGTGCTCAATTGTTTAAGAGTGTAAAAATTTGGATGGGCAATATTTGTTTTTTGGAGGAAAGGTTTAGTTAATTTATACTTTTCAATTGAAGTACAATTATTTAAATTGTCCTTCATCTTTGAAGGGCTCCAAGAACAAATTCCCTTTCAATAAAAATTAAGACCCACCCTTCAAATTTGATCACTGGTGCCAACGTATGTAAGGCATAGAGGTTGGAAAATGTGTCAACGTATATAATCCATGGAGGGTTGGAAAATGTGCCAACCTATATAATGTATGGAGGTCAATAGCTAAGTTTGATAAGGTGTTATACAACCATTTCCAACACCACAAAGTGTGAGGACATTAGGTCGTAGAATTTGTTCACCCTTGGGAAAATATTTATAAACCATAAAACATACGTATAATTTTTTAAAGTAATTCTAATTCAACAAAAGAAAAGTCCATATATTTGATTATGGTCAATTCAAGTTACTCACAACTTCTAAGATTTGGAAAGGTAATGCTTCATGTGATTAAACTTGGAAACAACCAAATAATATCATAGGAACACTTATAACAAGAGTCGCATTCGGCAATGTTCGTGACAGAATCGAGCATGAAAATACCAAACGAGATAGTGGTTAAACCATGAAAAATAGCAATGATATGTTGAGCTCGTCTTCTGCTATTTGTTTTCTTGCTAAGTGCATGTTTCATACTTATAATTTTGGAACTATGAACGTTATTGTAGAGACCACGTTGCTTGCATTGATGCTAAGAATAAAGCCTGGAGATGCATATATTGTTGTTGAAGTTGTCTCATGTACAATATGCAAGGTATGGATGGGATTTCCAAAATTTCAAAAGCAAGTCACTTGATTACTAGCCATACTAGTTGACAAGTGGTTTGTCTGTAGCATTGGCTTGCCTTTTGTTTGGAATAATGGTATTTACAGTGAGAATTCTTTCGGTTGAAAGAGACTAAGAAAATTCATTTTTTCTCATGTTGCACCGAAGGGAAAGCCATGCTCTCGATAAGTAGGAATTGTAATAGATTCAAGTAGAAATCTTGCATATAAATTGGTTTGGAAAATTGGGATTGTTTCTTCTAACTAAGAAAAGCAATGTAAGTTTACAAATAGCTTCAATATTTGAAGCGCATATCTAAAGAGAAAGTGTATGCATGGGCATAACATGCTTATAACTTACAATAAAAAAATTCGTAAACCATCAATGGAGTCTTGAAATCATCTCCATGAACCTCACAAACAATGGCCAATAAGGGAGATAGATTCGATCTACAGGGCGAACTAATACAATATCAACCAATGGAGCATAAAGCAAGGGAGATAAATCAATGCAGAGCATGGTAATTGAGAAAGAGTCGCTGACCTATTCTTAATGCACATGTCTATGTTGATATAGCTCCCTTATTATATAGATTTTTGAGTCCAACTAAGTAATTTCAAAGTGAGTAGGACACGCATTCCTCAAGAAATTGGTACAACATATTAATTGAAAATGGATGGCAAGCAAGTGGCATATTCTAGAGAAGGTGCAGCAAGCAAGGCAAGGTTGAGTGAAATTTCCCTCTCTTGTAACTCACGTGATCAAGAAGGCTTATATATATGGGGTTTTCACTTAATTGTTTTTTATATTGTTGCATGCCTGGATCTAGATGACTAACATTGGGTGTTAATTGTGTTATAGAGAGATTTTCATTATTTTTTATATTGTTGCATGCCTGGATATAGATGACTAATATTGGGTGTTAATTGTGTTATAGAGAGATTTTCATACTGCTTTGAACTTTGCAGCGACGATGGATGTGCCAATTATCTTCATTTTCCACAAGAATGGATGGGAAATCAATACACCAGCTTCCAAACAATTTTGAAGTACAATTTATGAGTTAACTTTGTATAATTTTCAGATAATGAAGTCTCATGTAATGCACTCACTCCATCAAGACTGGCTGGCAAATATTTCATGTTATTCATGTATTTTATTTGGGAGTTGAATACCGGGTGGTCGTAGGTGATGGATTGGCATTGAGAGGATCTTTTTATGGAATAAGAAGCATACGTGTAGATGGAAATGATGCGCTAGCAGTTTACAGTGACATTAAACTAGCTTGATCGATGGTATTCAAATAGAGCAAGCGTGCTTTCCATTTTTTTTTACATTTGATATTAATGATTTGGATTGCATTGTAGTGATATGAAACATGGGTTGGGTTGATAAAAAGAGGGTTTGCTACCACACACATCCAATATCTCATTAATAATCAATACCAAGAATCTACATTGCATTGCGTGACTATCCCTTCATAGTGTAAAAGATTGTGACGGAAAGCAATGAAGATATATTTGGTTATATCACTTTCAATGAATATGCGGTGAATACATCTGGCGTGCAATGCAATTCCCAGTGCCATTCAAGATGTTAACTTCTTTAAAGACAAATTTAAGTTAAGTTTTTAAACAATCTAGCATACATGTAAGAGTCAGAACGTCATTCAAACTGTCAACCTATCTACCATGAAAATGGCATGGAAACGTGTTCACCACTTCCCTTGTTGGCCACCCGACTGTTGATGCAGGAGCTTCCGATTAAGGCCAACAATGTGGCCATGCTATCACATGTTGTGGTTTGGAATTGAGGAAGTTCATATGTCGTGATAATGACAATTCCAAGTCTGCCTAAGGGTTAGAGATAGTTTCCAATTTGTTAAGTTTAATTATGTAACAGAATATTATAGATGTTAGTCTTTGAGTTAAAGTAGGAATAAATGGCTCCTTGTGTGGAAGCTAGGTTGTTATAGTTTTTTTTTTAGGAGCAGTTGGTTAAAATTATCAAGAAACTCTTCAGTTTGGGAAAGTAGACTCTTGCAAATGGCAGTCCAGGCATCATTTTTGTAACTCCCGGTCATGGAGGAAGTTGAAGAGATTTTCTAGCTGTCATACAAAAGAAAAAGAAGGAAACATGTAGCTAAGGGAGGGAGAATAGGCAATAGCCTGCCATGAATAAAAGCATGAATTTGAATTTTGAGGAAGGGACATCTTGAATCCTCTGTCTGTGTGAATTATTTAAGAATGAATGGATACTTTTTTTGTTTCTTCCTTCATTTCCTGAGTTCATGGTAGCTATGTTGTTTGTATGCATTGAGGCGTTTTTATTACCTGCCATCTAAACTATCCTACGAGTTACAGTCACACCAAGGTTTCATTTCAGCAGATTTTGGCTCAGAGTCTAACCATTACACCCGTAAAAGCCTTGAGGAAGGTCATGTGGAAAGATCACGTGAAGTAAAACTGTCCTTGGATTTGCAGCTTCGTTTACGGACAAACATAGACGAATTTCAAAATTCTGCGATCTGGGTTTTGTGCAGAAGGGAGTCTATTATGTGACTCAACAGTTTTTTCTCGGGAATCAACTTGGTTGAAGAGATTTGCAGATTTCTCTGAACTGCGCTTTGTGAAGTGCGTGAAGTAACATTGGAACGATTTTTACACTTGATATTTCTTTATTAACGTGATGAGAAGAGGTTAAGCAGGGATCCGCCTAATCCTGGCACCAATTTTGGTATCAGAGCAAGGAGATTGCTCAGTAAAATAAGGAAAATACATGGTTGTTCGTGTTGGTAGAACTCGGGGTCGTGGCAGAGGAAGACCAGCAGCAAATGCAGAGGTTATGGAGGAGTTGAGAGAACTAAGAGCACGTATGGCAGCTATGGAGCTGGGCAGACAGAGAGATCCAGTGGCAGGAGATGTGAGTGAGTCTAAAGAGGAAGAACGTGAAGAGGAGGCACCTCATATGGCAGAGACACCTGAAATGAGATGTCTTCGATCCATTTTAGGAACCACATCGAGACTAAAGCCTGAGCTGCCCACCTATGAGGGAAGCCTTACTATTGAACACCTCATTGACTGGCTCAGTGAGTTGGACAAATATTTTGAGTATGATGAGATCGAGGAGAATAGGAAAGTCATATTGGCAGTGACACGGTTGAAGGGGCATGCATCCCTCTGGTGGGACAGTGTGCATGCAGAGAGGATAAGGAAGTTGAAGGGGCATGCATCCCTCTGGTGGGACAGTGTGCATGCAGAGAGGATAAGGAAGAATAAGCCATTAATCAAGAGCTAGGATAGGATGGTGGCCAAGTTGAGGGAAAAATTATTGCCCAAGGATTACCAGCTGACTCTGTATAGGCAAATGCAGAATTTGAGGCAAAGAATGTTGATTGTGAGAGAGTATACTGAGGAGTTTTACAAAGTAAACTTGAGAGTTGGTTATGTGGAGGAATCAGCCGAGAAGACTGCCAGGTATGTAAATGGCTTGAGGATGGAGATCCAGGATGAAATCAGCATGATATCACCTAGGACAATGGAAGAGGCCTACCAATATGCCTTGATAGCAGAAGAGAAGCTATTGAGGAAACAAAAATTCAATAGAGGAAGAGGTTCAACCAAAGGGAGAGGACAACCAGCTGGAAGGGAGAAGTTTACAGCTCGAAAGGGAGAGTCCAACAATTCGAATCAGTAGGAGCAGCAAGACAGAAACAATGACCCCAGAGGA
This sequence comes from Larix kaempferi, assembly GCA_027924585.1. Taxonomy (NCBI): domain Eukaryota; kingdom Viridiplantae; phylum Streptophyta; class Pinopsida; order Pinales; family Pinaceae; genus Larix; species Larix kaempferi. The sequence goes on from BSBM01000286.1 coordinate 1,807,912, forward strand.
AGAAGACCCTACCAGGGAGGTAGAGGTAGAGGGAGAGGCAGAGAAATTGCCTTTAGATGTTACAAATGTAACAAGTTGGGTCATAGATCTTTTGAATGCCCGGAGAAGGAAATCATAGGACATAGAGGGGCCTATGTAGCTCAGAAGGAGCAGCAACAAGATAAATTACTAATGGCTTAAAATATACCTAAGACTAAAAATCTACCTAAGATTGGAGAAGCTTTGATGGTAAACAAAGTCTTGTTGAAACCTGAGAAGGAAAGTGCAGAACCTGCTAAGAGGAAAGCCTTGTTCAGGACTATGTGCAAGGTCAAAGGAAAGTGTTGTAAGATGGTGATTGACAGTGGGAGTACTGACAATCTGGTTTCCACAGAGATGGTGGAGAAACTGAGCTTGAAGAAGATCAAACATCCAATTCCCTACAAGGTATCCTGGTTGCACAAAGAACATCAAATCCTAGTAAGTGAGCAATGCGAGTTTGATTTACAAATAGGTACATATAAAGATAAAGTAATATGTGATGTTATGCCCATGGATGTCTGTCATGTTCTTTTGGGAAGACCTTGGCAGTTTGACAGGAAAGTAGTGTACGATGGTAGGAGGAACTGCTATAGTTTTGATAAGGATGGAATGGGACATGTCTTACTTCCTTTGCAAGAAGGTAGCACAGTAGATCAACAAGCAGCAAAAGTTTTAATGTTGACTGGCAAAAAGTATTTGCACCAGCTTGAGGAAGAGGAAGTGAACTACACTGTGATGTGCAAGCCCAAGGTAGTAATGATTAAGACTACTATTTCATATCTGCCTGAAGAGGTTCAGAGAATGTTGGCTGAGTTTGGAGACATTGTAGTGGATGATTTTCCTGATGAGTTGCCACCCAAGAGAGATATCAGCCATCACATTGACTTTATTACTAGAGCTAGCTTACCCAACAAGGCATCCTATAGGTTGACACCTCAGGAGAATGAAGAGATCAGAAAGCAAGTGCAAAGACTGTTGGATAAGGGGATGATTAAGAAAAGTCTGAGCCCATGTGCAGTGCCTGCAGTATTGAGCCCAAAGAAAGGTGGTGAATGGAGGATGTGCATGGACTCACGAGCCATTAACCAAATAACCATAAGGTATAGGCTCCCATTTCCCATAATGGATGAAATAATGGACTGTCTGAGTGGGGCAACATACTTTACTAAGAAAGATCTGAAAAGTGTGTATCATCAGAACAGAATTAGAGAGGGGGATGAATGGAAGACAACCTTCAAAACAAATGAAGGGCTATATGAGTGGTTGGTCATGCCATTCGGGTTATCCAATGCCCCAAGTACTTTTATGAGATTGATGAATGAAGTCTTGAGAGACTTCATAAGTAAATTTGTGATCATCTACTTGGATGATATACTAATTTTCAGTCAGTCAAAGGAGGAGCATCTAAGGCACCTGAGATATGTCTTGGAAAGGTTGCAAGTAGAGAAGTTATTGGTGAACATTAAAAAGTGTTCATTTCTAAAATTTGAGTTAGTGTATTTGGGCTTCGTGGTTTCGAAGGATGGTTTAAAGATGGATTCAAAGAAGGTGCAAGCAATCATGGATTGGCCTTCACCCCAAAGCATATTTGAGGTAACAAGCTTCCATGGCTTAGCAAGCTTTTACAGAAAGTTCATAAAGAATTTTAGTGGCATTTGTTCGCCCATTGTTGAGACTATTAGAAAGGACAAGCAACCATTCAATTGGACAACAGGAGCTGAAAATAACTTTCAGCTGTTAAAGAAAAAGATTACTAAGCAGCCCGTGTTGGGGTTACCAGACTTTAGAAAACCGTTCCAAGTTACGTGTGATGCTAGTGGGATAGCCATTGGGGTTGTGCTCAATCAAGAAGATAAACCAATGGCCTATTTTAGTGAGAAACTAAATGATGCAAAACAGAAATATTCCTCATATGATAAAGAATTCTATGCTATAGTCCAAGCCCTGAAACATTGGAGGCATTATTCGATGCCTCGGGAATTTGTATTGTATTCTGACAACCATGCTTTGCAGTACATAATGCAACAGCCTAGATTGAATCAGAAACATGACAAATGGGTAGAGTTTCTGCAAGAGTTTCACTTTTGTGTTGAAGCATATTAGTGGATAATCAAATCATGTAGATGATGCATTGAGCAGGAGAGCCTTAATCATACAGGAAACTCAGGTACAAGTTTTAGAATTTGAATATCTTAGAGATTTATATGAATTTGACAATGATTTCCAATGTGCATATAGAGCATGCAAGAACTCTGTGGAAGTGGACAGAGAGTTGTGGGGTGAATATATGTTGCGGGATGGTTTACTTTTCAAAAACAGTAAGTTGTGTATCCCAAGGTGCTCAATGAGGGAAGACTTGATTCAAGAGAAGCACAATGGTGGAATGGCTAGTCACTTTGGAAGTGATAAGACTTATGGACAACTTAGTCATTTTTACTTCTGGCCCAAGATGAGGTCTAAATTTGAGAAGTTTGTGAGAAAATGTCGAATTTGTCAGCATGCAAAAGGAAGAAGCCAAAACACAGGATTATATACACCATTGCCCGTTCCTACCAAACCCTGGGATTCTGTGAGTATGGACTTTATCTTAGGATTGCCAAAGACACATAAAGGAAATGATTCCATCTTCGTAGTAGTTGATAGGTTTACTAAAATGGCATATTTCATTCCATGTTTTAAGACAAGTGATGCCACTCACATAGCAAACTTGTTCTTTAATGAAGTGGTGAAGTTGCATGGGTTGCCTAGAAGTATTGTCTCCGATAGAGATACGAGATTCACAGGTCACTTCTGGAGAACATTGTGGAAGAAGCTGGGTACTAAGTTGAATTTCAGTTCATCTTATCATCCACAGTCTGATAGTCAGACTGAGGTAGTCAACAAGAGTCTCGGTAACATGCTGAGGAGCTTGGTTGGAGGAAATTCAAAACAATGGGATAGAGTGTTGGCACAAGCTGAGTTTGATTATAATGACTTGCCAAACAGAAGCACAGGTATGAGCCCATTTCAAATTTTGTATGGTATGCATCCTAGAGGAGTGTATGAATTGCGAGATTTGGGACAGTTGGAAAAGAGGAGTGTAGATGGAGAAGACTTTGTAGCTAGAATCAGAGAGCTACAGGAAGAAGTTAAGGAAAGGCTTCAGAGCAGTAATGCAAATTACAAAGCGAGAGCTGATTCCGAAAGAAGAGAAAAGAATTATGAGGTGGGAGACCTAGTGTTAGCCCATTTGAGAAAGGAAAAGTTTCCTAAGAGAGAGTACAACAAACTGAAAATGAAGAAGATTGCCAGGCCATGCAAAATCCTTACAAAGTTTTCTGCAAATGCTTATGAGCTGGAAATGCCAGTAGGAGTTGGCATATCTCCTATTTTCAATGTTGCTGATATATATCCCTTTACAATAGATGATGCAGGTCAGGTTGTAGGGGACAAAGATGCTGATGATGATTTGAAATGGCTGAAGCAGATGCCAGTAGCATAGAAATTGGAAGCTGAAGTGATCTTGGACACTAAGGTGGCAAAGAGTACCGGACATAAGGACTATCTGGAGTATTTGGTCAAGTGGAAGGCACATCCTCTAGAGGATGCCACTTGGGTGAGTGCAACAGAATTAGAAGCTAAAGGATTCTCTGCTGCTGATTTGATGAATAGGGGTTCGTTGCTTTTCGCCTCGAGAGTCTGATGCAGGAACATCCAATTAAGGCCAACAATGTGGCCATGCTGTCACATGTTGTGGTTTGGAATTGAGGAAGTTGATATGTCATGATAATGGCAATTCTAAGTGTGCCTAAGGGTTAGAGATAGTTTGCAATTTGTTAAGTTTAATTATGTAATAGAATAGTATAGATGTTAGTCTTTGAGTTAAAGTATGAATAAATGGCTCCTTGCGTGGAAGTTGGCCTTTTACAGTTTTTTTTTTAGGAGCAGTTGGTTAAAATTAGCAAGAAACTCTTCAGTTTTGGCAAGTAGACTCTTGCAAATGGTAGTCCAGGCATCATTTTTGTAACTCCTGGTCAGGGAGGAAGCTGAAGAGCTTTTTTAGCTGGCATACAAAAGAAAAAGAAGGAAACCTGTAGCTGAGGGAGGGAGAATAGGTAATAGCCTGCCATGAATAAAAGCATGAATTCGAATTTTGAGGAAGGGACATCTTGAATCCTCTGTTTGTGTGAATTATTTAAGAATGAAAGGATAATTTTTTTGTTTCTTCCTTCATTTCCTGAGTTCATGGTAGCTATGTTGTTTGTATGCATTGAGGCATTTTTATTACCTGCCATCTAAACTATCCTAGGAGTTACACTCACACCAGGGTTTCATTTCAGCAGATTTTGGCTCAGAGTCTAACCATTACACCCTTAAATGCCTTGAGGAAGGTCCTGTGGAAAGATCATGTGAAGTAAAACCGTCCTTGGATTTGCAGCTCCGTTTACGGACAAACAGAGACTAATTTCAAAATTCTGCGATCTGGGTTTTGTGCAGAAGGGAGTCTATTGTGTGACTCATGAATTTTTTTCTCGAGAATCAACTTAGTTGAAAATATTTGCAAAGTTCTCTGAATTGCGTTTTGTGAAGTGCGTGAAGTAACATTGGAACGATTTTTACATTTGATATTTATATTTCTTTATTAACGTGATGAGGTGAGGTTAAGCAGGGATCCACCTAATCCTGGCACCAACTGTGGTGTTTTACAATCTCAGAACGTCATTCAAACTGTCAACCTGTCTACCATGAAAATGGCATGGAAACATGTTCACCACTTCCCTTGTTGGCCACCCGACTGTGATGTTTTACAATATGGAAGGCAACCGCTTCTTGTTATCCAACGAGAACAAAATGGTTGTGAACTCATGGCCCAGTTCCATGGGAAATCTCTCCAGAAGTTCTATAATTACAACCATTGGAGAATACTGAAGACGTTCTTGAGGCCAGAAGCCCTTCATAAATTTGTGGGGCGAGTGGATTCAATGACCAAACATCACCTGGCTGAGCACTGGATCAGCAAAGATGAGGCCCAACGACATTCCCTCTGATTAAACGTTACACTTTCTCCCTGGCTTGTGACTTGTTTTCCAGCATAAACAACCAGGACGACCAAGCTAGGCTCCGGCTTCATTTTAGGGTTCTTGTGAAAGGAGTGATGCAGATTCCCATAGATCTACCCGGTACTCGATATAACAAAGCCAAACACGCATCTAATTCCATTTTCCAACTACTAGGCAACATTATTGATGAGAGGAAAAATGCATTGGAGGAGGAAAAGGCATCTCCAGAGCAAGATTTGTTGTCTTTCCTGCTCTCTAATGTTGACGAGCAGGGCGAGTCTCTCACGGTGAACAAGATTAAGGACAATACCCTTCTGCTACTATATGCACAATACCCTTGGAAAGTAGCAAGCACAAACATATTGTAACAATGGCTCCAACTGATATTTCCATCACGTATGTACTATTGATTTCCAAACTGTAAGGTCCATAGCTGGTCATCCTGATATCAAACAAATGTCCAAGGGCATCCAAGCTTTTTTGTCCAACGAGCAACAACCCGCTTATGTGTGCCTATTTATTCTTAAAGCCCTGCATCAATCCTTGGCCTTTGAATCTCCATGGTCAACAACTTCGATAAACTGAGAGCGATAGGAATAGAGAAGCAATCCCACTATTCATGCTTTCGGTAGCTGTTGGAACTTGTTATGTATCAATTTCAGTTTTCTACTTCCATTAGTATATTTGACCGTTGTAAACCATATTGCAACCGTGTCCATGTAGCCTAAACCCAATTGTATATGATTGTTAATGTAATGGTATGCAAAATGCCTATATAAAGCATGACCGATGCCCGAGGGAATAGCAGGGGAATGAAAAGTAGTCATTAGATTGCGGCAGCTGTAATTATATTTCATTCATACATTTTTAATTTTCCTGTACCTGACTGCAATACATATTGCATTTCTTTTTGTGTACAATTAATTAAGTAATGATGTCGTGGTTATTGCAGGTTGGCTCACATGTTTTTTCCCATGCGTTGCCTTTGGGCGGATTGCCGAGATAGTTGACGAGGGTACTTCCTGTAAGTAAACTAAATTAAGAAGACCAGCAGAAATTCCAGATTCCTCATGTTTTAGTTTCATGTTTTGTAATGTTTGTAGAAATTCCGGATATCGTTTTTTATATTGACAAGACGAGAACGATTCCCCGTGTTTTAGTTTCTTGTTTTGTATTAGTTTGCAACCTGCGCTACGAATGGAACGTTGTACTTTTCGTCGATGTGCATGACCGGGTTGAATCCCTGCTATTCCTGTACCTACCGAACGAAGCTCCGCGCCAAATTCAACATGGAGACGACCCAAAGTTTTGACTGACTTGTTCACTTATGTTGCGAGAGCTGTGCTCTATGTGCCAGGAATATCGAAAACTTAAGAATAGAGGCTTTGATCCTTCTCAGGGTAATGTATATTTTGATAAGGTTGTGCACTTTATGTAGAATCTGTTCGACTGAACGAGATTCTCATAAGTAGCCATATGATAATCTTGTTATGATAATCTGATAATATGATAATCTCGTTATGATAATCTGATAATCTTAGCCATATGATAATCTAACAATAAACGAGAGTTTGATAAGGATGCAGAGTAAACACGGGTGGATGCAGGAATGGTGAAGCATACATAGAATCCTTCAATGGGGTGATGAAAATTAACTATTCAAATTCATCCCATGCAGCGCCTATGGTCAAAAAGGTCTACATGGGATTGATCACATAGAAAGTGGAAACTCCTTTGTCCAACGGAGAGCTATATCTGGAAACAAATGACCCTCGCGACAATCCATAGTTAGCTTCAACTATTTTTCCAATCCCTTGGACTTGACAGTGTGCACCAGAGCTATGAGAACGATCGGCCTACTTCGACAGAGCAACTCCATCCACTCCATATACGTTGATGATCAAGACAAGAATGATGGCGTATATGGAAATGATTACTTCCCTGGCCACGCTGCCCGGAGGATGAAATCCTTGCTCAAAGGCTGGGAGCCTCTTCCTTGCCGATGTTGTTATACTGCAATGCCTTCAAAATACCGAGAGCCGTTCTCGTTTCCTAATAAAATTGACTCTAAGCTGCATTTCATAGCCGCCACATTTACAGCAAGATCTACGGAGCTGGTTGCATTCCATCAACGAGCGAAGATACAAATCGTTGGACCGTACCAACCTGACTGCCATAGATGACATTCTGTTTTCCCGCTACAAACTCTGAGGCTCTAGATTAAAACCTGACTTTGGAAAAAGCTTTAGATATTGAAAAATCAACCTCTACATATTGAAAAATCAACCTCTACAGACCATCTCATGCATACCACACCTGGCAGAAAAGAGAGTGAAGAAACGGGCGACGCATACCCAGTGTCACCGCAATTCAATGCACAATGCGGTGTTGTATGAAGAGAGCGAAGAAACGAGCGACGCATACCCAGTGTCACCGCAACTCAATGCACAAACAGGGATCGGGGAACATCAATGCACAATCAGGGACTAGCAGACAGACAGATGTCGCATGGTTTCCCCGCTCGAGGAACCAAGGCAAAAAGATTCGTTTAACCAAACTTAAACTTTGTAAATTAACAAATTAATTTTTGGAATCTTGTGCCATTTGAACTAATATGTCCAAAATGATGTCAAGATGTCATGGACATAATAATACCAATTTATTCATTTGAACTTAGTTAAAGGACTCAACATCTAAACAAATTATTGAAAATCTTTTATAATTCTAACTAAAATGCATATATAACCATCAACTTGTTCCGAGTGATTATTTCTAATATGATCTTATTCGGTAGTTGACATTCACATCTGATATTGTGAGGGTTTGATCGAACCAACAGCTTCCAAAGATGATTTCACCTTGAGGGGGCTCCTTCCCCTCCTCCCTGAATCGAAACAATGGGAGCTCGAGGAACTTTGCGGAGGGCCCATCCACTGGTAGGCTCGAAAACAATGTTGATGGAGGAACGCGAGGACAGTTGAGAAAGGATCACGGTCACTGGAAAGGAGGATGTCTGGCCAAATTCTCTGAGATCCCCTCTCTCTAGATCCAATATGAAAAACTGCGTGAGCAAATAGTATTCTGGAAGGACAAATACCTGATTGAGAAATTTATTGGGATTTGGCCCAAGGAGAGATATCTCATCAGATGGATCAATGCAACTTGGAATCCCAAAGGTCGTTACGACTTATAGTTGGGGTCAAAAAGGATTTTTCACTCTCATAATTTTCAATCAGGAATATCTGGATAGAATTCAGGATGGAGGACCTTATTTTTTCTTCTTAGTTGGTCTCTACTTCAGACCCTGGAAAGAGTGTTTCAATCCAGACAAAGAAGATATGCACATCTCTACAGTTTGGATCCGCCTCTACTCGCTCCCAAGAGAATATTGGGAACCAAAAATTCTACGAGAGAAATTTGTGAAAGTATCTAAACATACCAAATAGATCAGGTATACTTCTTATGCTTGTATATGTGTGTATATGGACATCTACTGTGATCTTCCAGAGGAATTCAACCTAACCTGGGATGACGAGGACTAGATCCAACCCCTTGACTATGAACATATCCCCTTTAGGTGCTGGAAATGTCATGTGTATGGCCATCTCATCAGAGACTTCCCCCAAAACAACCCCGCCCACCCCCATCTAATTCCTTAGAAAGAAAGGCCTGATGAGGGTTTTACACAGGTAAATAATAGACTATACATGCGGCATAAGTAGATGAGACATGCGAATAACAAAAAAATGACCATCACGAATAGATTTGAAACCCTAAAATAGGTGGAAGAATATGCGAGGGTCCTGATCCAGGAGAATTCATAGCAACATGAACAAAAAATGGATTAGATCCAAATACATGATTAGGCCCCTGAGGAAAATCGAGAAGAGTAACCTAAAAAAATGGAAGAATATCCACAAGAGGAGGGTGAGGACATGGATCTGGGGGAACTTAACCTCGATGAGATCAAGAGGGAGTGCAACAAGAAAGGGAAAGGTTATGTCCCAAGGCACCAAATATAAATCCTCCAGGTTTCTATTTTGAGGACAAAAGTGACCCCTCAACTAGGTATTGAGAAGGATAATAAGAAGGGGAACAAGAGGAAACTCCCAGAAGAGGGGGAAAAATTAGGCAAAAAGACCAACAAACAACGAATCACAGAAGTGGGGACCAAGCTTATTGAATCAGGCCAATACCCAACGATCAAAGCGGCCTTCTCTAAAGTCAACAATTTTTCTCAATGAAATTTATAACATGGAACATCCATGGGGTGAATCACCCCTTCAAAATTCAGACATTGTGGAATAAGTTGCAAAAGGAGAAACCAATGATCGGTTTCCTCTAGGAAACGAAATGCCAAGCATAATTTATTAAGAAAATAGGAAGTTGGATTTGGAAAGGAAGTGAGATAATGGAAATTGACACAAATAGGGATGCAGGAGGCCTTGCAATATTATGGTGCCTCGAAGAAGAAAGTTTATCTAACTCCTTTTCCAGAAGATTCTTCCTTTCTACTGACTTCCAAATCAACAGTAGATCAATCAAGGGTGTCATTACAAATGTATATGGCCTAAGTGCAATTCCACAAAAGGATGCATTCTTGGATTCTTTAACATGGTTGGCATAGTGTATAGGGGACAAGTCGTGGATCGTCGGAGGGGACTTCAACCTAATCACCTCCCTAGAGGAGAAAAAGGGTGGCAGAAGGATCTTGGGAGTAGCGAATGAAGCCTTCAGATATTTCATAGAAAAAGCAAGGTTGGTGGACGTGGAAACTAGAAACGGCTCATTCAACTGGAACAATAGGAGAGGGGGAGAAAATCACGTGGCCTATAGAATTGATAGATTCCTGCTTTCGGAAGCTGTTGTCAGTATTAGGGGGGATGTTGGGGCCAAGGTCTTAGCTATAGTAAAAGCTGCGAATTTTGGGAAAAAGCACGAGTATGGAAGGAAAGTGCTAATTTTGGGACAAGCACTAAGTTTTGGGTAAGAAGGAGACGGTGCGCAGTACGGTGCCAGATGGATGATCTCAGCGCAGATCACGGACCGGAAATTGCGGAGCCCGCGCGCACGTCATCGAAGAATGAAGGTGGCTCAGCTACCATAATAAATAAGGCGATGGAGTAGAGGGCTCAGCTACCCTCATTTAAAGGCTCAGTACAGAAGTTATGGTTGCTCGGATCAAGGAGGAGCAACGGACCAGAGCATTGAAGGCGAAGGACGATCGCCCATACACACAATCTGCGCCGGAATTCATGGAGCCTGCAGGAAGCGGCGACGTGACTGCAAGCGGCGCCTACAGTACACCTAGCCATGTGCGTGGTTAGGGTTTTTGGGAATCACTGTTGGGAAAGGCCCACAGTTTTGTAAAGGTGTGACTGTCATGGCCACCTATATATATGCATAATTGTAATGGGTAGACGGTTGGAGAGTTAGAGAGAGTTAGACAGTACTCAGTTAGAGAGTTAGATGTTAGACTGTTAGATAGCCAGTCTAAAGGATAGATCATGTGTTGATTATCCTTCACTGTATTTTCTACCCAGTGTGTAGAACTAGAGAGGAAATCGGATAGCCGAGGAGCTAATCCCTGAGTTGCCAGACAGTCTGAGTCGACGTCTGTGCCTTTGTAATCTCCATAGAGAGGAGACTAGATTGAGAGAAGGGCTCCCAGCTGTGTGCGTGGAGTTTCCTGGAAAGATCTAAGGCTGCAGCTGTGTGCGCAGCATATTGTATAACTCTATCATTTTCTGGTTAATATAAAACTCCCGTGGACGTGGTTTTCCTCGAGGAGATGAGCTTCACATATATCTTCTTGTTATAATGTTTGTGTGAATGATAACTGTTTAAGATCATTACCTGTGTGTACATCTTTTGCATCATCTTTGCGACTGTTTGAGTGAGTTTAGGAAGGTCCTTTATTGTTATAATCGCCAAGTATAGAAGTAGTGGTGGAACGCTGTCGCTGCAGCGACCGAGCTTCGCGTGACTGCGATGAGTGCGCAGGATGAGGAGGTATTTTAGCGCATCGACGCAAGGAATAGGCGCCTTCCGCGCCCGGAGGACGAGACTGCGCAGTGGGTCTGCAGGAAGGAAGGCATCCGCGCAGTGGCGTCGCGAGGCCTGCGGGAAAGTCCGACCGCCGATATTTGAGGAAGAAGGAGATATATAGAACAATCTCAGCGTCACCACGGTTAAGGAAAGCTGATTCCTTAACCCCCCATAGCCACTTCGGGTGAGACCTCGAGCTGCCGCGCAGCTCGTTGCCGAGAGGGCCAGTGCACCAAGGGGTTTTGTTGCTGCGCTTCATTAAAACCCGGGTCTGCCCAGAAAAGCAGCCAACAAATGGTTCCGTTGCCTTGCGACTTGCTGTTGTGAGACTTGTTATTTTGGCGACGCGCAAGATTGAGGAGCCAACAAATGGTTCCGTTGCCTTATGACTTTTTGATCACATTACTTCCATGGCTTTGAACCCTGTTGATTGAGCCAACAAATGATTCCTTTGCCTTGCGACTTGTTGCTGTAAGACTTACTAGTTACGCGACATCTGAGATTGTTGCTGAAGACAACATAAGGTTCTGTTACACTGAGACTTGCTCAGTTAACAAATGTGTTACTGGAATCCTACAGCTAAAGAAATTGGAGATTGGTTTGATTTAAAGGCTAAAGAGTTCGCTGAACAAGAAAATAGAAGCCTTACGTTTCAAACAGAAGACTGGTTACAGAAGTATATTTATGCTGACCTTTACGAAATTTTCTTTGTTACGTTTGCATTGGAGTTACACGCTTGGATAGCCAAGTTAGCAGATTCTAGACCTACGCTGCATGTTGATCGACCCATCACGTGGACGCCTGAGCTAGTCAGTATTGTGAAGCGGATCGACAATTCTGTTTCCCGCGCAGTAGACTTTTGGTTGAATAGTCTACTGGAAGGTTTCATTACCGAATTTGCAGTCGATACAAGAAAGAGTTTCAGTGAAGCTGAGAGGAGTTTCTTCCAAGTACACAGAGGTAAGTTCTTAAATTCTCTGAACTTATGGATTAAAATGCTTCTGTATGAAAAAGAAAAGCTATGTATTGCTTCTGATGAATAGCATAGACAAGTAATGTCCGTAGATTCTGATAGTGATCCTGAAGTTATTGGTTGCACTCGTAGTGGAAAACGATATAAAGTAGGCCTTGACCAATATTCTTTTGAGTCTAGCCCAGACGATAGCCAAGTCCCTAGAGCAAGCCATATAGAAAGACAAGGGAGTGCTCATATCCCTTATTACCCCTTTACACCGCAAAAACCAGACGGAGCTCAGTATAATCCTACAGTAACACCTTCTAGTAGCCCACACGGTACTTCTAGTACCTCTGTACCACCTTTGTTTAACCATCCCGGAGGCACTGCTACAGTACCTCCACCTCAAACCCGCGCAAGAAGGATGGGTGATGACATGAAGCTACCAACTTTTAGAGGAACAGGGATAGAAGACCCTGAGCAGCACTGGTTCTTATGTGAAGCCATTTGGACAATTAAGCAAATTAATGACGATGCTGTTAAACTGGTTCAGTAAGCAACCACACTAAGAGAAAGAGCCTTGACTTGGTTCATGAAATACTCAGCAGCACAGAATAGGACGCTTGCTGAGGTAAGAAATGCTATGATTCGGGAATTTAAGAAACCTAAATCAGAATCACAGTGTATAACAGAGCTCAAAGACATCAAACAGTTACCTACAGAATCAGTATGGGACTTTGACCAGAAGTTCAAAGCCTTGATAGATCAAGTAAGCTTCGAGTTTGCACCACAGCAACATAAAGAATGGTTCATTGCTGCGCTGCTCCCACACATTAGACTTCCTCTTATGCAACAGAATCTCAATACTCAGGAACAAGCTCTAGAAATGGCTATGAAACTAGAAGCTTCGCCAATTGCAGGAACAAGCAACGATGTTGCGCATTTACAGAACCAATTAGCAAACTTAACCTTGCAAGTGCATGATATTAAGAAAGGCAAGGAGATTAAGGAAGAAATTTGGTGTACAAAATGTAAAGCCCAAGGTCATTCAAAGGACCATTGTCCCGTTTTCATAGACTATATTGCAACTGGAGCACCTAATCCTTTACCACAGGCACAAGGGCCTTGGTGTGAAATCTGTAGAACTAGAGGTCATCGACCACAAGAATGTCACTTACTCTAGAAATATGTACAAACCCCAAAGAATCTATATTGTAATTTCTGTAAATCAGTAGGTCATGATGAGAACAATTGTAGAGCATATGATCTTATGATAGAAAGAAAGCATGATGTTTATAGGGTACAAGCAGAGACACAAGGACCCACAGCAGGTCCACCGTATGACCAAACTCGGGACGCCCGAGCAGCAAATTATAGAGGACGCGGACGCACAACAAATTTTGGTCGCGGAAGAGGACAGATCACTTGTTATAATTGCGGAACACAAGGTCATTTTGCTAGGGATTGCCAAAATCCTACAACCCTCTGCAGGTATTGTAAATCTTCCGACCATATCATTGAAGAATGCCCTCAGTTACAGGCTAAGATGCAAGCAAAGACACCACAGGTCAATCAGAATATTCAGTTGATTGGAGCAGAAAAAAGAGAACCAGACCCTACAGTTAATATCGTGACACGCAGTGGGGCAACCACTGGTGCGCAAGAGATGGGAACGGGAAAGCAAGCGACGCAATGGGTGCGCCGCGCTAACATTAAACCAGCCCCACTTAACCTGCAGAAGCAAAAAGAAGCATTTAAGCAAGCTCAAGAGTATTTCTCAGATCCGAGAGCTTCAAGTTCTGCCGCAATTCCGCAGAACATTAGTAGATCGCAAGTGCTAAGACAAGACAACCTGGTACAAGAACAGGACACTACAGCTGGAAGGCCTGATGATGATGAGGAGCATGCACTAGGCAGTGTTCAAGCATTCCTGCGACAATGTTTAAAACTGTTGCGCAATGAAAAAGCAACTCTAGAACTCCAACACCTGTTGGATCAGTGCCAACACTCTGCTTCGACGAACACACCGCAGCGTGCTGTTCACCAGATTAGGAGTCACATTAGAACTGGAAAAGAGATGAGGCTCACAGCATAGATTGGAACATTTGAAATGGATGAAGTCATGTTAGATTTGGGCTCAAAAGCCAATGTTCTCACTATGCAGACATGGGAACAGATGGGAAGCCCTCAGCTTACAAGATCCCCTATCCAGCTAAGACTCGCAAATCAGCAACGAGTCTCTCCATTGGGCAGATTACCCAATGTACCTATTGATATTGAAGGAGTAAGAAGCTCTGCAGATTTTGAAGTAATCAAAATTATGGATGATAGTAGACCATACCCAGCGCTGTTAGGAATAGACTGGGAATTTGATAATTTGGCTGTCATTAACCTGAAGAAAAGACAGATGACCTTTGAGGATGACCAGATCAGGGTCATCGCACCTCTTGATCCTATTCAAGGACCAAGATATATAGAACCCATTCGCGCAGAAGAGGAAGCGCGCCACATGGAAAGCTTGTACCAGATGACCACTAACCACAGTGACTATGTCAACCCCACGGCAGATGGCCATATCAGCTGGCGATGTGATAGCTCGTGCACATCAGACTCAGATGCAGGATTGGAAAACTGGCAGAATCGTCTACATGAGGTTTCTGCAAGACGTTGCGCCATGATGACTAAATCCATTCGATGGATTGGCACAGAATTAACTGACACTCCAACTTTTGATGGCTTAACTGAAGTAACTAAATTCATACAGGAATATGAACAAAACCTTCCAGAATAGCAGCGCATACAGGCACTGGATGTAGCATTGCGCGCTACACCCGCAAGATGGTGGATTGCGCATAAGGAGAATATTCATACATGGAAAGACTGTCGCAGATTGATACTGCGCAGATTTCAGGACACCACAGCCGAAGCGCTACGCAAATATGAAGGACAGAGTGACCCCAGGTCACACATTGAAGCATGTATTCAGCAATGGTCAGATATTCCGGAATATGAATGGGTTCACCAATTCATCCACACATTGGATACAATTCCAAGGAATTGGTATACTGAAACAGAATTGCGCAAAGGCACTCTTACTTGGGCTCTTATGATATAAAGCTTTCAACTTACCTTCAGCTTTGAGTCAGAACATCCAAGCATTGATCAGGCTTTGAAGTGTATTAGAAAGAAGGTATTTGAACACTATCCAGTAACAGAATATTCCCAACCAGATTGGGCTGTCCAGATAGAACATGCCCTGGAATGTTATAACTTCACCGCTGAAGATGAGGAGGACGATCCTCGCAACATCAATATCCCAGAATCAGAAGGGACGCGCAATATTGAAGGTCCTGAGCTTGATATTCCTGCCATCACAGAACACGTCAAGCTCAAGAAAGTTAACATTGGTACAGAAGCTGACCCAAAGTTTGCTTCTATAGGAGATTACTGGGATGATGAAACTGTTGCGCATGTTTCAGATTTATTACGTGACTACCAGGATATCTTTCCTACCAAGTTCACAGAAATGAAAGGCATCCTAGGAGACTTAGGAGTGATGTGCATACCTCTGAAACCAGATGCCAAGCCAGTAAAGCAGCGCCCATACAGGTTGAACCCGCGCTACAAAGAAAAAGTCAAAGAAGAAATTGATAAGATGCTTGCAGCAGGTATTATTGAACCAGTAGAGGAAAGCGATTGGATTAGTCCTATGGTGGTCCAAGAAAAGAAAACGAAAGGTGAAATAAGAATTTGTGTCGACTTGCGCAAACTCAATGATGCATCAGCGCACGATCCATTTCCCACTCCTTTCACAGATGAAGTACTTGATAATGTTGGAGGACAAGAAGCTTACTCTTTCACTGATGGATTTTCGGGATATCATCAGATTAGAATCCATCCGGACGACCGCCACAAGACTACTTTTGCAACTGAATGGGGCTCATTCCAGTATACGGTAATGCCCTTTGGTCTTAAAAACGCACCTGCTATCTTCTCTAGAGTTGTTGTTGCTGTTTTTAAAGAATTTATCCACAAGTTTTTAGAAGTCTATTTTGATGACTGGACTGTATTTGGTTTACTAAAGAACCATATTGCGAATCTGCGCATTATGCTAGAAAAATGTAGACAGCATCAGATTTCCCTTAACTTGAAAAAATGTATATTTTGTGCGCCCTTTGGTATTTTGTTGGGACATATTGTATGCAGACAAGGACTTCTGATGGATCCTGCGAAGGTTGCCATCATTGCTAATTTACCTGCGCCCAACTCAGTTAAGCAATTGCGCACTACATTGGGACATACAGGATACTACAGAAAATTCATCAAAGGATATGCAAGGATCACAGCGCCTATGGAAAGATTGCTGAAGAAGGATTCGAAGTTCCACTGGACAGAAGAATGCCAGCAAAGCTTGGACACACTTAAAGAAAAGATGATCACAGCGCCTATTCTAGTTTTCCCGGACTGGAGAAAACCTTTTCATGTTCATGTTGATGCTTCTTCCATAGCATTAGGAATCGTGCTTACACAGTCTGGAGAAGGAAGTATTGACCACCCAATTGCTTACTCCAGCAGAAAGCTATCTACAACTGAGAAGAATTACACCACTACAGAAAGGGAAGGACTAGCTATGGTGTATGCCCTACAGAAATTCAGACACTACCTGTTAGGAGCTCACTTTAAAATGTATACTGATCATTCTGCTTTGAAATATTTGGTCAATAAACCAGTATTAGGAGGAAGAATTTGCAGATGGCTACTGCTCTTTCAGGAATATGATTTTGAGGTTATTGTAAAACCAGGCAGATTGAATGCAGGCCCTGACCATCTATCCAGGATAGAGTCAGGAGAGGAACCTACAAGTCTCGAGGACAATCTGCCTGACGCACAGTTGTTTTCTATCCAAGCAGCAGACGAATATTATTCTGATATTCTTGAGTTTCTCACTACCGGACAAGCGCCGGCTGAGTTTACAATCCAGCAAAAGAAGCAACTTGTTGTCAGAGCCGCAGACTTCACTTTGATAGCAGGCCAACTTTATAAGTTGGGCCCTGACGAAATTTTGCGCAGATGTATCTTACCACATGAAAAGAGCTCTATCATCGCAGAAGCGCATTCAGGTACCGCAGGAGGCCATTTCGCAGGAAAGCCGACTGCGCAAAAGATATTAGCCGCAGGTCTTTGGTGGTCGACATTGCACAAGGATACTAAGGAATTCTGTAAATGTTGCGATGTGTGCCAGCGAACAGGAAAACCCTCAAGGAGAGATGAAATGCCGCTAAGACCCCAGATCACACTGCGTGCTTTTGATAAATGGGCCATTGACTTTGTAGGACCTATTAACCCACCAGGAAAAAGAACTGGCGCAAGATATATCATTACAGCTACTGAATACCTCACCAGATGGGCTGAGGCGAAGCCAGTTAAGAACTGCGACGCTACTACTGCCGCGCAGTTCATTTTCGAGAACATTATCACTAGGTTTGGATGCCCAGTGATCCTCATGAGTGATCAAGGTACACATTTCCTCAATGAGACTATAGAGGCCCTCACTGAAGAATTTCAAATGAATCACCATAAGAGTACACCCTACCATCCTCAAGCTAATGGTACAGTGGAAGCATTCAATAAGATCCTTGAGAATGCCCTGACGAAGATCTGTAATCAACAAAGAGATGATTGGGACCTTAGAGTCACAGCTGTATTATGGGCTTACAGAACCACTTGCAAGAAACTAACAGGTCACACACCTTTCAGCTTGGTGTATGGACAAGAAGCAGTTATGCCCATGGAATACATTGTTCCCAGTCTCCGAATTGCGCAAATTACAGAAATGGCAGATCCTGATACTATGAATGAAAGACTTTCGCAACTGCTTGCCTTAGAAGAAGACAGACTTTTGGCCGGATTTCATCAACAGGTACAGAAGGCAAGACAGAAAGCTTGGAACGACAGGCACATTAAGCATAAGCACTTTGAAGAAGGAGACTTGGTACTCCTTTATGATAGTAAATTCATCAAGTTTCCAGGCAAGTTTCGCGTGCATTGGTTAGGCCCTTTTCAGGTAATAAAAATAACAGACGGAGGCGCAGTTCAGCTTGCGAAGCTGGATGGAGAATTACTACCTACAATGATAAACGGGAGTCGGCTTAAGCTTTATTGCGACGGCCACTCCGCCCTGTCGACATAATATATTGCTCAAGAGTGCAGATGTCCGGTGTAGTTGAAAGAGACATCGCATTCAGTCTACACGGAAGCTGCGACACACCCTCAGTTTCCAGCTTCCTGCGCAGTTCCTTGAAATATCCGCGCATCCTGAATAAAAATTGCTTGAAGAGAGCTTATCGGTGCGCTTTGGCGAAGTTTTGTTTTTGGACCGTTGAACTATCGCTCTTGCGGAGTTCCCTTTGATAAATTGCCACTTTAAAAAGTTTTGTTGTGGACCCATAGAGGCACAGTTTCCTAAGTTGAAATGACCCGCCGGAAATTTTGAATTACAGCACTTATGTAGCCGCGTTTGAATAAATGAAGGATAAGGCCGCTATTTAAGTCTAGCCGTTCTGACGGATTCGGCTTAATCTCCGAAAGATTTGCATTTAACTCAGGCGCCGAAAGCACTAGCTTCTCCCGGAAGGCTGTCAGAGCCCGTCAATCACAATAAATGCACCGCTACGGCGAGAACGATAGCGTGTTGTCAACTCACGTATATCCGCCTACAGCTAAGTAACCCCACTTGGTCGCATTTACTATCCCCGCTGGCTATAAATACCTCACACTTGTATCATTTTCGGGTTACTGTCTCGAGTTGCATAGTTGTGTTTGAAGATCTAAATTATTGTTTTCAGAGCCGAGTGTGCAGAGTATTTTCCCTTGTTTTCAGCATCCATACCCTACGCAGGTCCGCCATTTGCTGTCCAGAGTTTTGTTATCTACATTGGTTCACGACGGAGAATTTATCGACTGAAGAAGTTGTTCGTCAATTTCTGCGCCGAGGCTTAGATTTCGGCATGGCCACTCCGGTGACGGCTTCGACCTATGTACACCCTGGTGCTACTGATCCCAGAACATCTCCAGGCACAAGAGCATCTCAGCAGCAGCCGGAGGAACCTGTTCCAGAGCCGCTCGCGTCTATGGTGAACTATATTCCGCCGCGTCCAGATGATGCGCCGGATGTACAGATTCCTAAGAATGCAAAGTATCCAATTCCGCTACCGCCACTACCGGCTAGTGTGCGGGTAGAAGGCCAACTATTGGGAAACATTCCATTGGTTAAATTCTCTGATTTTAACCTTGGAGACTATAAGACATATCCTCAGTTCCAGTTGGACCGATATCTGGATATAGTGCATAATCCCACCAGAAAAGTTGACGAGTTTATCCCGAAGGGATTTGCAGCAAATCTTGAGCGCCCTGGACTCTTGAATTTGTTGAAGCTACCGCACTTTGGGCGTAGCAATGAAGTGAACGCAGTCGTTAAAACAATGCTATCCTGCGTTCATGGAGGTTACCTTTGGATCGGGAGGCCAATTGATCTGAATGTTGATTTGATACACCGCATCACCAGTCTATCTAAGGTTGGTAAGGATCCCAATATCCATTTTGTGGGAAAGGACAAGGACCGAAAATTGGCTGCAAAGCTGGTCCAGAAATATAACTTGACAAGAGGAGGTCGGGCTTATGACCTCACGACAGTAGAAGATGAGGCACTTCGCTTCACAGGAAGTCTGCTTGCAGGAAGAATTCTCACAAAGTGCCGACCAAAAGAAGTTACTGGAGCTGTCGTGGAGCTCGCTATCGCAGCCGCGGAGGGAGAACAGTAGAACTGGTCTCTCTTCCTGCTGAATTCTTTTTTGGCTGATTGCCTGAATGTGCAGGACAATGCAGCCCAATCATTCCATTTTTCGTGGCTTCTAATTTTATGCGCTCTCGTCGGGTGGAAGGAGCCCCCGAATACTCAGTTCCTTCCGCGCCGCGCAGGAGAGGTTGCCGGCATGCGCTACATCAACCTCTGGGATTCCCCTAATCCCGCGAAGCGCAAGATGAATCGCGCTGTCTTTTGTGAGTACTACTATCTCCTCCGAGATACCATACAAGATATGCCAAGGCTGAGCGAGGAGACAGCCACATTGTATGAAGGGAAGTTGGCTTTTACTGCCGACATCCATCAACTTTACCTTCGGCCTTGCGACATTCCAGGTGACTG
Source organism: Larix kaempferi (assembly GCA_027924585.1). Lineage (NCBI taxonomy): Eukaryota > Viridiplantae > Streptophyta > Pinopsida > Pinales > Pinaceae > Larix > Larix kaempferi. The sequence goes on from BSBM01000286.1 coordinate 1,828,178, forward strand.
GGCGCTAGGTCTTTACAGGATGACCACAGAAGATGTCGAAGAAACCATTAAGTCATGGTCGGACGAATGGAGAGCAGCAGCCGACATCGCACCTGCGATGCCACCCGCCGCTGCGCAAGAGAAGGATAAGGGCAAGGAAGCCCCTGAGCAAAGAAGGGATGAAGGCTCAACAGAACCAGCCACCAAGAAGCAGAAAGTGTCGCATCCCACTGAGGCCATTCCCTCAGGGATCGACAAATACTTGAAAGAGCAATTTCGTGAGATGAGGAACACGCATGCTCACATCCGAAGTGCTCTAGACTTACAATTTGTAGAATTGAAAGGTCTCGCAGGAAGGATTGCGCAGACCCATGCGCCAGCATCTACTTCGCAGGCGCCACAAGAAATTCCAAGTGATGAGCGAGTTGAAGAACTCACAGAAAGGCACACTGTCGTGCATATTCCGCCTACCAGCATGACACTTCCAGATCCTCTAGCTGAACTACAGGTAAGCACAGTTGGACCTGTAGAAATAAATTTGTCTTTGATTCCTATAGAAACTCTACAGCTTGTACAGGAGAAAGTTTCTCTTGAGTTGAGAGCTAGAGAGCTCTCTACTTTCCAGGCAAACCAACGACTGCAATCGCAGGAGATAGAGCTGAAAGAAAGCCATAAGAATATCTCTGCGAAGCTTGCACTCTATGAGGCGCAAGACACCGGCATCAGAAACGCAATAGAAGAGATTGCCCAGGAACTGCCGGCTTGCGAGATTCAACCAGACCTCCCTCTGGTTGCAAAAGTTCAAATTATTGGAGGAAGGGTGAAAACCCTGGAGCAAGAAATTGTTGCTATGGCTGAGGACCATAGAACCCAGATTGCTGAGCTAGAAGCTCGTGTTGCCGCGCAGCTTACGGATGATGCGCAGGTACAATTTGAAGCACTGAGCAGAGCTTCCACACAGATGAAAGATCGAGAACAGGAAGCCAAGAATCTGATGAACCAGGCTATGGAAGCTTGGACGGAGCTTGTGAATCTCCCTTTTAAAGTGGGTCTGTCAGAACAGGTGCAAGCTGCAGAACAATCTCTCACTGTTCTGAATGAAGAAGCTAAGCCCTTAACAGGCTTGCCAAAGATGAAGAAAATGGGCGAAGTGCGCAAAATGCAGCAGCAACTGCACAAGCTCAGAACTGAAGATGAGAAGCTCACCAACAGCATTCAGCCATTCATGGATGAGTATGCTGAAATCGTCGCCCAGGTTGAGACAAAAATCAAAGAGATTGCTGAATCTCAGGAGATCATTGATACCCTCACTAAAGATGAAGCAACCGCAGAAACGGTGCAAACAGCTGATGAGTGTATTGAGGAATTGGACTCCGCTATTGCGAAGTGGAAGAAAACATTCGCGGAGACTCAAGCAAAAGCAGATGCGCAAATCAAGCCACCACGCGCTAGTGCGAGTGGCTCGAGGGCGAGCCACAAGTGAGTGTTGGGGGCCTGTTGGGGCCAAGGTCGCAGCTATAGTAAAAGCTGCGAATTTTGGGAAAAAGCACGAGTATGGAAGGAAAGTGCTAATTTTGGGACAAGCACTAAGTTTTGGGTAAGAAGGAGACGGTGCGCAGTACGGTGCCAGATGGATGATCTCAGCGCAGATCACGGACCGGAAATTGCAGAGCCCGCGCGCACGTCATCGAAGAATGAAGGTGGCTCAGCTACCATAATAAATAAGGCGATGGAGTAGAGGGCTCAGCTACCCTCATTTAAAGGCTCAGTACAGAATTTATGGTTGCTCGGATCAAGGAGGAGCAACGGACCAGAGCATTGAAGGCGAAGGACGATCGCCCATACCCACAATCTGCGCCGGAATTCATGGAGCCTGCAGGAAGCGGCGACGTGACTGCAAGCGGCGCCTACAGTACACCTAGCCATGTGCGTGGTTAGGGTTTTTGGGAATCACTGTTGGGAAAGGCCCACAGTTTTGTAAAGGTGTGACCGTCATGGCCACCTATATATATGAATAATTGTAATGGGTAGACGGTTGGAGAGTTAGAGAGAGTTAGACAGTACTCAGTTAGAGAGTTAGATGTTAGACTGTTAGATAGCCAGTCTAAAGGATAGATCATGTGTTGATTATCCTTCACTGTATTTTCTACCCAGTGTGTAGAACTAGAGAGGAAATCGGATAGCCGAGGAGCTAATCCCTGAGTTGCCAGACAGTCTGAGTCGACGTCTGTGCCTTTGTAATCTCCATAGAGAGGAGACTAGATTGAGAGAAGGGCTCCCAGCTGTGTGCGTGGAGTTTCCTGGAAAGATCTAAGGCTGCAGCTGTGTGCGCAGCATATTGTATAACTCTATCATTTTCTGGTTAATATAACACTCCCGTGGACGTGGTTTTCCTCGAGGAGATGAGCTTCACATATATCTTCTTGTTATAATGTTTGCGTGAATGATAACTGTTTAAGATCATTACCTGTGTGTACATCTTTTGCATCATCTTTGCGACTGTTTGAGTGAGTTTAGGAAGGTCCTTTATTGTTATAATCGCCAAGTATAGAAGTAGTGGTGGAACGCTGTCGCTACAGCGACCGAGCTTCGCGTGACTGCGATGAGTGCGCAGGACGAGGAGGTATTTTAGCGCATCGACGCAAGGAATAGGCGCCTTCCGCGCCCGGAGGACGAGACTGCGCAGTGGGTCTGCAGGAAGGAAGGCATCCGCGCAGTGGCGTCGCGAGGCCTGCGGGAAAGTCCGACCGCCGATATTTGAGGAAGAAGGAGATATATAGAACAATCTCAGCGTCACCACGGTTAAGGAAAGCTGATTCCTTAACCCCCCATAGCCACTTCGGGTGAGACCTCGAGCTGCCGCGCAGCTCGTTGCCGAGAGGGCCAGTGCGCCAAGGGGTTTTGTTGCTGCGCTTCATTAAAACCCGGGTCTGCCCAGAAAAGCATCCAACAGGGGACTTGATGGCCATAGTTATCCTAACTACAGGATCATACCACTGGTCGGTCTACCTCTGCAGGAACGCTGCTGGGTCTCACAGGGGCTTCACTCAATAAACCGCTATCATAGCACGTTCGATTGTGGCATATGAAACAATACCCCTAATTTCACTAAATATTGGAAAATACCTTCCAAAATCGTTTTCTTTAACCCCCTCCCAATATGCCTTCCCAATTTAAAAAAACCCCTATTTTCACTAGATATTGTATGTATCAATTTTTTCTTTAACATTTTTTATACCCCTTTATATTTCTACCTAGTATATTGATATGATACCCCTCTTATGACCCCACATACATTCTACAATGCACCTTGCTTTTTTCGATGTATATTGTGGATGCACATTACTTCATCCACAATGCAGTTACTCAATCACATATCATTATGATTTGAAACATCTAATGGTCTAATGAAGAGATAGGAGATCACTTCTTGTATGTCACTAGAGCCAATGCACATAGTACAACATTTAGATTGCATGTTGCAGTTCCCCAATCGCTGACTAAGCCTGTTGTGGGCTAGGTATCCAAGCCCCCAGGGCTTGTAACAAGCTATAGGAGGATGACTAAACCTCCCAAGGCCTGTAATAGGCACGAGTGGTTGGGTATTCAAGCCCCCAAGGCCTATCGAGGGCCTATAACAGGCCCTGGAGGCTTAGAGCCTCCCAAGGCTATTGGTAACAACTGGCTGAGTTCTATTGGTAACAATTGGCTGTCAATGACCATTGTCTCTCAATTATGATCGATTGGAAACCCACTTCACCATGAAACCCCTGGCCTCAAGCATGCCTCAAGACGCGATTTCCCTGCGTAAGCCCGAGCGTTTCCTCAACCCGATTTCTCATCTGGCCATGATCCCACCATCTCCATTTGGCGGATATTTGTCAGCCCGCCCATATAAAAAAGACCCCAAAGTATTTTTGTATTGTTACATTAAATAAAAAAAACCCTTTTCCCCTTAATATATAAGCAATATAATTTTTAGGTTTTCATGAATATTTAATACCACAATATGAATGAACATGGTATTATATTGCCTTCTAGTGAAGCCCCCGTGCTGGGTCTCCGAATATGAAATCTTTCAAATTCAAACAATTCTGACTTGAGCATAAAAATTTCAAAACAATGGTCCAACAAAGGTGGGAGGACCTGGAACCTACAAGGGTATTAAGGATGTACCAATTACAAGAAAAACTGAAAGCCTTGAAAGCAAAACTCCGTATATGGAGCAAGGAATAATTTAGGAACATCTTCCAAGACAAAAAAAATTGACCGAGTAGTTAGAATAAAATCAAAAGGGGGGTATATAAAATGGATACGATGAGGATTTTAAATTAGCTCAGGAGAATAGTACCTTGGAGCAGCTAAACTCAAGGGAAAACTAGGAGGAAATATAATGGAAATAGAAATATACTAACTAATGGCTTCAGGAGGGAGAATGTAATACTAAATTCTTCCATCAATCAGTCATCCAAAATAGACAAAGCAATAAGGTCAATAGACTAAAAAATGAAATAAGCCAGCACATGGAGAGTAGGGAAGAACTCGAGGAAGAACTGGTCAACTACTTCAGAAACATCATGGAGGAAGATATGATTGACTGGTTAGAGAACATAGCAAATATAACCCAACATATTCCAGTCCTTGTATCCCAATTCAAAATGAGCTTTTAAATAGCACAGTGGAGATGAGAGAAGTGGTGGACGTAGTTCATTAGATGGATGCAGGGAAATCCCCAAGACCTGACGGCTTGACTACGAGCTTCTTTCACCACTTTTGGGACCTTATCAAGGATGAGTTCTGGAATTGTGGAAGACTCTAGGAAGACTAAAGGCATGTTGAAATCTTTCAATGCCACATTCCCGAGTCTCATCCCCAAAATTGAAGGAGATGACTCTCCGGGTAAGTTCACACCTATAGCCCTTTTCAATGTTATTTATAAAACCATTACCAAGGTCATTGCCAACAGATTGAAACCGCTCCTCCCCAACCTAGTGTCCCTAGAACAATCTGGGTTTGTTGAGGGTTGGAAGATCCTCAATGGAGTTATATTGGTTCATGAGGGGATACACTCCTCAAAAATGACAAAGAATCCTAGAAGGCTCTTAAAGCTCAACATCTCAAAAGCCTATGACAAGCTCAGCTGGAAATTTATGAAAGATATGCTCAAGGCCTATGGTTTCATCCAAGAATGGATCAAATGGGTTTTGAAATTGACATCTTCAAATTTTTTCTCGATCCTTCTCAATGGGTCTCCCATGAAACTATTGAACAACGCATCAAGGGGCATAAGGCAGGGGGATCCCCTCTCCCCTTCCTTGTTTATCTTAATGGCAGAAGGACTCAGTAGGAAAATAAAATCCATGGTTGAAAGAAGTGAAATCAAAGGGTTGTGTCCTCAGATTAAGGAGCCGAGAGAAAAACCCACCAACAATTTGTTGACGATACTATGCTCATGGGACACTCTTTAGTTCAAGAAGCTAAGGATTTCAAAAAATGTTTGAACATCTTTTCCAAAGCCTTAGGTATGGATATCAATAAGAACAAGTCACAAATATTCTTTTTCAATTCTCATCGGATCACCCAAATAAATATAACTCTCATTCTGAGTTTCTTAGGGAGCTCCCTTCCATCCAAATAATTAGGCTCCCCACTAGCCGAAGGGGTGGTTAGAAAAGTCTCATGGTCTGATCTGCTTGACTAGATAAGAGGGAAATTTTTAAACTGGATCCTACGACCTCTCAACCTTGTGAGCAGGCTTAACCTCATCAAATATGAATCTATGCCCATTTACTTGTTCTCGGTCATGGAAACTCTTAATATTTTCCTAAAAGAAATCAGGAGTCTCCAATGCCAGTATTTGTGGGGAGGGACTTCATACAAAAGTAAATGGGCCTTGGTCTGTTGGGAGAATCTCTGCAAACCAAAATGTCAAGGACAACTAGGGCTAAGAGATACATAAAAGAATAGCAAAGTCCTGGGTGCCAAGATATTGTGGGGATGGGTCACCCACACATCCGAACTCTGGGTAAAACCCTAGCATGTCAAGTATTCCTAGAATCACTCGAAACATGAACTAATTTGATTTAATGAGGAGAAACCGAGATCACATATATGGTAGAAAACTCTTCACAATATAAGTATTGTTCAGGAGCACAACTTCTGGGAAATTAGGGATGGGGAAGAGGCTAAATTCTGGAAGGACTTGTGGCAACAACCCCCTAGTCTATCTCTCCATATTAATGCCATGATAAGCTAGGCCAAATGTCACGAGCTGGGACTCACAAAATTTAAGTAGCTTTGGCAAGTAGAGACGAGTGAGGTTGAATTTTGAGAATGGAATCCAACAGAATGGTGGAATCAAAGTTTCCTAGAAGAAGAGATGCACAAACTATGAGACACTATCCAAGAGAGATGCATTCGAATCCAAAGTGGTCCAAATAAACTAAGATGAGGATACATGACAAAAGGAATGTTCAATATCAAGGTGGCCTATGAGCTATGGATAGGACACCGTGATGCCCCAACACCAGAAGTCTAGAAGAAGATTTGGAAATCCAATCTTTGGACCAAATTTGCCACTTTCCTATGGCTAGTTGTACAATGACAAATTCTAATCGGGAAAAGCCTCAAGAAGAAAGGCTTGGTCTAACCAACCTAGTGTGCAATGTACGTCGTAGCAGAGGAAATAATGGACCACCTTCTCGATGAATTTTCCTTTGCCTCTACCCCCTGGGATAGAGGGGCAATGGTATTTCTACACTCCAACTGTATCATAGGTATCCCAGATCAATCCGCTAGGGAATGGGATTTGAATGCCTTCCAAAACTCCATTTCCAATCACATTTGGAAACTGTTCCCTAGGTTTCTGCTACGGGAGATATGGAAGGAACTCAATGGGCGCATCTTTGAGGACAAGAAATCCACCCAAAGCGACGTATAGACCAAGGTGTAACTCCATATTCAGGAATCGACAAGGACAACTAAATGGAACGAAAAGGACTGGGAAGCTGCTGGTTTGGACAAGCGAATTTTAGTTGAATGGGGAATATCTCCATTAGAGCAGAGCCTAACCTTAGAAAAATATAAAATAACATCCCCCACTAGTCCAGCTTTCTAGTCCCCCCCCTCCCCAATGGGATCTTTCAAGTTGAACATTGATGGAACTTCCAAAGGGAACCCCGGGTCAGCTGGTTTCAATGGGGTGTGAGAAAACACGAGGGTAACATTATGATGGTATTCTTTGGATACATCGGCAACGCCACAAAAAATGCCACAGAACTGGAAGGCCTACTCATTGGGCTCAATTTTATTTCCATGGCCGGTTGGGAGCCCACCATTGTGGAAGGCGACTTCAGGGTCATTATCCACATGGAAAAGAAGTTAACAGAATGGACAACAAATATCCAAGCTGGAAGACAACTAGAGGATAGAGTATAGATTGGAAAAGATTCCAGCCCTTCTCAACAGGCCCCATGCCTGGAATTTTTTCCACGTCAAATAGTTAGGTAATAAAGTTGTTGACCACCTGGAAAACATTGGATAAAGCGAGAAGAACCGAGGCAGAGAAGGGAAGCGGGCTTGCTTCGAAAACCATGTTTGGGCTTGATCCAGGAGGATCTACGAGATTGATAAAAATAAATTCTTCAAATTGTGAACAAAATATTTCATCTGCGTAGAGCTCGACGATATCTTTCCGGTGACATTAGTTTTGTGAAAAATAAACTCCGAACGTGGAATATATTATGTTCTGAACTTTCGGAAAAACAAGTAAAAAATGGCAAAAGGGAAGCTACGTGGCACCATTGTAAGGGTGAAACGTGTCCTGTATGGCACTGACGTGGAACCACCACAGATCACAACGTGGCATGTACATTTGGTAGGTACAATCAATAGAGTGGTGATGTGGCATCTCTACAGGAGGCCACGCGGAGGTGACATGAACGACGAGTGGTGACATGGTAGGTTGAAGTGGACCAGAGCCTGCCACGTGGAATCCCTGTTGGCAGATAGTTGGATTGTTTATTTACATGGACGACGAGTGGTGACATAGTAGGTTGAAGTGGACCAATCAGAGCCTACCACGTGGCAGCCCTATTGGAAGATAGTTGGATTAATTGGAGTTAGGGAGGATTGAACACTCGAACTCCTCGCCGCCTAAAGCTCCACCAAATTCACTTAGCCATCTCCTCGAGACCTATATATGTGAACTGAGAACCAACACTAGTCACATGACCAACCGTTGAGAGCCAACAAACCACAAACATATATTATATCGCATGCCAATAAAATCATGTAATGGGGAGAGGTCTGCGGGGTTGATCCCGTGACCTCCTCGCCCAATGCCAACTTTTTCAACCAACACGCCAAACGCACCTTTTGTTAAGGGCTATGCGCATATATTCTTTTATGTTTATTTGGGCGGATGTATTCCCCAAGAATGGGTGCGCCCCATGTCAAATGGTTAAAATAGTTACATTGTTTTTAATATATGGTTCTCATTTGCCATATATTTTGGGATTAGAATATTTGTTTTATCCATTAAAAAGTGGATCTTAATCCCATTTAAGGGGGGTCAAATCCCATGGAATGTGGTGATAGGTTATGTACCTTGGGCTATAAAAACAATGTAATTTGGCCATGGAAAGGCATTGGGAAAATGTATTGAAGTTGGGGTGATATGATGCCAAAGTGCCTTTGAAGGTTTTGTAAGCTTATGCTCATTTGTAAGAGGATTTTTAGCCACTCTTGGGAGATTTTGGAGAGTGAGAGGACTTCATTTTTGAAGCCTAAGTCTCTTTGTAGCAGTTTGAAGAAGGAATTTTGTACCTGTTCAAGAATTTGTTGAAGACTAATAAGATCGCTCTTCATTGAAGCTGAACCAAGAGACGTAGTCCATCAGGGAGGAACTCCATTATCATATGGTGTATTCACTTTTATGGTTTGCATATCTTGTGTTATTTATGTTTTTCAGTTCTTTAAGCCTTTCATAAACTTGTTATTTAAATCCTTTTTACAAGTTAACTAGTTTAAGAATTCACATGCAAATTCAAGTGCTAGTAGATCCTGTCAATTTCGGGTCATGTTTGGCATCAGAGCAGGATAACCAGGGAATTGAAGAGTGTGAATGATTACTAGAGGAAATCTTAAATTAGGTGAAGGAAAGCTTGTGCCTTTTGATCAAGAGATTGGACGTGCACATCGAAGAAAGAAAATGGAAGATGAAGACTATCGATAAGATTATGAGAAGGCTTTCCGCAAGGCTTTCTATCAGATGGAAAAAAGAGTAGAAATGCTTTTTTCATATTATCAAGAGAGATTGGAAAAGAATAAAACAAATAAGGAGAAAGCAAAGGACACTACAACAAATTTGTCTTTTAGAGGGGGTTGTCTTCCGCCCCCAAAAGTCACTTTTGGGGGCGGTTTTGGATTTGGAGGAGTTCTTTACAACCTCCCCCCCAATAGCACTGACGCTAAAAGTTTTGAGTTTTAGAGGCGGTTTTGATCTCGATTAAAACCGTCCCTAAAATTCACGTTTAGGGGCGATTCTACCCCCCCCCTAAAAGTGACTTTTGAGGGTGGTTCTAAGACCCCCTCGTAGACACCTATGGGGGTAGTTCCGAACCCCCCCTAAAATTCCTTATTACAAACCTTTGGGGGCGGTTACAAACCCACTATGATGAACCTGCAATAATTAATTAATGCAAATACACAAGATATCAGAAATAACATAACATAATCACTTTTATATTGATCACGGGCCACTTCGAGGGGGAAACCTCCTTTGAGCAAGCTCAATACAATTAACTTCACCGTGCCTTCAATGACCTCAACACACACTTATATACTAAGTCTATGCCCAATACTATGAGTCAAAACCATGGGACATATAATACTACAGGACGACTTACAAAGCATATGCGCCCAATACTATGGGTCAATACTATGGGCTAATATAAACTACGGATCAACAAATACTACGGGACGAATTACAAAGCATATGCGTCCAATAACAATATACTAACATAGTAAAGAGAAGGGTTGACATAGGTTCCTAACATCCCCTCTCCCTTAGAAAAAGCTTTGTTCTCAAAGCTTTGGTTGGAGAAATTGCTGCAGAATCTGAAGGAGTGGTTCCTCGGTAGCATCCTCGGTTTGCATTTTGTGCCATTGATGCCTTTGGAGTGTCAAGGAGGATTGCTTGGAAGGCTGTAGATGAAGAAGAACCCTGTCAGCTGCGTGGAAAATGCGCTCAGAACGGTGCTGATCGGCTTGTTGTTTCCGACGAATTCTGGCCATGTGAAGATTGTCCTGCAGAATGAGAAGAATCTGATCGCGGTTTCGAAGAACCGAGTCAATTTCCTGAACTGGGGAGCTGCTAAGGGTGTATGGAAGAAGAACTGGCAGTGTTTGTCCATAGACTACTTCATATGGTGTCCTTTGAGATGTGGTATTGTACCACCAGAGTGCTACTAGGAAATCCATAGAAATAGTTGGCCAAAGCTGTGTAGGGATGGGCAAGGGTTTGATCAATCCCGAAAGGAGTGTCGGTTCCCCCTTGTTGACTTGGAAAGTATCATCGTTAGCCACCATCTGTTGAAATGTCATTTTTAGTCCCGGCCAAAAGAAGTTACATTGTTCCTGGTCATACATTTTGCAGAACCCAGAGTGCCCTGTTGATGAAGAAGCATGGAGTTCATAGAAGAGATAGCCCTGTTGAACATATTGCAACCAATTTGGAACAAGCAGAGAAAGAGTTGTAAGAGAAACTGGGTCATCAATTGTGCGAGAAGGCGTATCTTCCACCATATTGTCCTTACCATTTTTGTAAGTGATCACATAGGGATAACCCATGAGTTGGATAACCCATTGCAGGTGTGTTGGGGAGGAGACCCATTGTTCCAGAAAAATTTTCAGACTCGGGAGATCAATCTTGATGCAGAAATAATTGCCTAATAGGTATGGCTGCCACTTCTGTACTGCATGCAAAATAGCCATCATTTCCTGCTGAGAGGTAGATGTGGCTACATTCTTACCGGAAAGGTCTCTTGAAGGCAGCAAGCTCATTGGTTCAACAAAGATACCTGCATATCTATCCAAGGGAGTAGTGGAGACTGTTGATGGGTGCATCTGAATGGAATTAAGCTGAGCGATGACACCATGTGAATTCTTCTTAAGGATTTTTTCCAGGCGATGTGAACTGATGATGCAGAGAGACCCTGGTTGTAAGCCCCTAAATTTGTGTTGTGCCCCATCGACTTTAAATTGCATCCAAAGTTCATCAAAATCCCATAAGATGGGGCCAAGTGTGCGTAACCATTGAATGCCCAAAACCACATCACATCTGCCTAAGGGCAAGGCAAACATGTCAGAGCGTAGGTTATAATCTTCCATAGAGATACGCACATTGTGACACTTCCCCTTGCAAGGTAAGGTGCCCCCATTGGCAACCATGACTTCAAAGTTGGAGCAAGGATGGACAAAACAATCAGCCTGTTTGGCAATTCGAGGGTCAATGAAGTTATGAGTGTTACCATAATCAATGAGTATGGTAAGAGGGAGCTTCTTGAAGTATCCCCTAACCCGCATTGTTTGTGGGGTGGTGACGTCGGTTACAGCATGGAGAGAGATCTCAGGTGGGTCATCCTGAGATAGGGTGTCAACAAGCGGGTGTTGCATGTCGATCGGATCATCTACTGTATTTGTAGCTTCTTCACCAAGTTCTAAGGCAGGCGGAGAATCCACATCCAAGAGATAGAGCTTTTGTTGAACACATCTATGTCCCCGAGTGAATTTCTCATCACAATTATAGCAAAGCCATTTTTCTCGGCATGCCTGCATTTCTATTTCAGACAAATGCTTGATAGGAGTTGGTTGAGGAGCAGGCGTGATGGGAAGTCGTTGGGAACCCATATTTCTGAAGGGAACAAAGGTGGGTTTGGAGCATTGTTGAGCTGCGATCTTGTCCTCGGCCAACTTAGCCAACCCTAGGACTTCCATCATTGTGTTGGGACAAAACATTTTGACCTCTGAGCGGATTTCATCCTTGAGACCACTGATAAAACAACTCCTGTAGAATTCATCAAACAATCCTTCTGTGTGATTGGCTAGTTTCTCAAATTCCATCTGATACTCTCTCACTGTGCCAGTTTGGTGAAGTTTAGTGAGTGCTCCTGTGAAGTCGTCAAAAGCAGTAGGACCAAATCGTGACAAAATGAGTTGGCAAAAATCTGTCCAGTTTGGCTCGGGATGAGCTTTGATGTACCAACGGTACCATTGAAGGGCTTCCTGTTCCAAATGAAAGGATGCAAGTGGAACTTTCTGAACATCAAAAGTATTATGCAGCCTGAAATATTGTTCTGCTCGGTATATCCATCTAGTCGGATCAGTACCATTGAAGCGAGGAAAATCAAGCTTCAGCTCACGAAAATTGCGAGAAGCAGAGAACCCGGTGGCTGCAAAATATTCTGGTTGTCTGGTATTGTTCATGGCTGAATGCTGCAGATGGAGGCTGAGAAATTTTTCATCCAGATCTTAGAGTTTGGTTTGGATGGCTGCCAGTGCTTCCTCCATGGTGTGTGCTCCTGCACAGGTGACAACCATAACTAGGTTTTTTTTTTTTTTTTTTTTCCAGACTGGAGCGGCTACGGTTCGGATTTTTTATTTTATTTTATTTATTTATTTTTATAGACTGGAGCAGCTACGGCTCGTATTTTTTTTTTTTTTTTACATATTGGAGTGGAAACGGCTCAGAAGGAATCTGGAACAACGCCGAACGGCTAGATCTGGAACGGCTTGCAAAATGGATCTGAAACGGCGCAGCAGTGATCGACAATAGTTCAGCTGAAAGTAGATATGGACCCCAGGTATGCGGCTTCCTAACAGTTCAGGGTTTTCACTCGGACACCAATGCTGTCTGACAGCTTGCGTATTGGGGCAGTACCCCTCACTCCACGGCTTAGGTAAAACTGATAACCGCTTTGCCACAAACGACAGCTCTTGGTTTACCTCACGGGTGGGAACTAGTCAATCAGGTAGGTTTCGTTGCCCTTTTCGCTGGCAGGTCCTCTCAATGGGCCAGCTACTTCGGGGTTCCTGTGGTACTCCTCACAATGAGTTTTAGGGCTTATGCCCAAGTACTTCCCACAGTTAAGCGGATAAGGATTATTCCCAAATCTGAACCTGCAACAAAAAAAATTTGGGCAGAAATTCCACCCAATGTTCAAAAACCGGATCAATATTGCTCAGAATTGCTATTATAGTATGTTTCCGGAACTGGAACAACCACTCTGCTTCTACTCGCGAAAGCGGAATAGAGATCTGGACACTCGGTCAAAAGATTTTCTCGCCGCAATTTCCGCGGCCGTCACTGAAATTCTGAAAAATTGCTGATTTTAAATCCGCGATATCTCCACTTTTAGAACTCCAAATGAGATGATTTTTTTTTTGAAATTGCGTATTTTTGAAAGACGAATTCAGATATGCAATTGGTTTCTTTTAATTTTGTGCAGAAAGTTTCAGAAATTGATCTGAAAGTCACCACCCAAAAAAAGAAAAAAAATTTCCCACTTGTGCCAAGGAAAGTGCTCTGATACCAGATGTGATGAACCTGCAATAATTAATTAATACAAATACACAAGATATCAGAAATAACAGAACAAAATCACTTTTATATTGATCACGGGCCACTTCGAGGGGGCAACCTCCTTTGAGCAAGCTTAATACAATTAACTTCACCGTGCCTTCAATGACCTCAACACACACTTATATACTAAGTCTATGCCCAATACTATGAGTCAAAACCATGGGACATATAATACTACAGGATGACTTACAAAGCATATGCGTCCAATACTATGGGTCAATACTATGGGCTAATATAAACTACGGATCAACAAATACTACGGGACGACTTACAAAGCATATGCGTCCAACAACAATATACTAACATAGTAAAAAGAAAGGTTGACATAGGTTCCTAACACCCACCTTGTAGGTGCCTATGGGGGCGGTTTTAATAAAACCGCCCCAATAGCACCGACGCTAAAATTTTGGACTTTTAAGGGAGGTTTTGGAAGATATCAAAATAGACTCTAAAAGTGACTTTTGCAGGCGTTCCCCCCCGACCCCCCAAAAAAGCGACTTTTATGGGAAGTTGTAAACCCCTCTCGTAGACACCTATGGGGGCGGTTCAAAACCACCCTTAAAATTCCTTATTACAAACCTTTGGGGGTGGTTACAAACCCCCCTCATAGGTACCTACAAGGGTGGTTCTAAAACCCCCTCGTTGTAACATACAAGGGAGATTTCGAACCCCCCTCGTAGTTCATATGAAGGTGGCTTAGAATCCTTCTCGTAGTGACATATGAAGGTGGTTTAGAAACCCCCTCGTAGAAACATACAAAGACGGTTTGAAACCCCCTCTATAGCCATAATAAATCATAATAAAATATATTTTATTAAAAATACCACTATTGCAATATCAATAGGGTATGGAGGAATCGAACCACCAACCTCATGCTTATAAGGCAAGCTCTCTACCATTGAGCTAGCACCCTTTAAGAATTAGGGAGATGAGCAATATTAACACCCATATTGCATTATTTTTAAGTCTAAGAAAAGACAATAAGAATGTTCAGGAGATGATTGTAACATGATATCCACATGTACCCAAATATCTACAGATTATCATTCATAAGCAACCTTCTCTTTGCAATCCTCACAAGGTATAAGAACTATAATTCCAAACTTTTCGATTACTTACTAAAACAACAAAAATGCTGAAAAAAATTGCATGCAATTTGCAGACACAAATTTCAATCATGTGATATGCATTTCATAACATAGTGCAGTGATTCTTATTGTAGACATGACATATTGATGCAGTTGAGGAGCTCAATAGTTTGTGCATGGAAGGCCAATATTCAAGAGGAATCATCTTCCTTGTTTATCTCTTCTACTATGGGAATTTATGTACTTTGTTCAATATAGACAATATGAATAAACTAGAAGATGAAACATGTGTATCCCTTAACTAGATGATAAATGCCATATCATAAGATTGTGAATACTTGAATAGTCGGTTGCTTGAATATTTTTCTCAACTTCAAGTGGTCCATACATTGTCATACATTTTCATAAACTTAATGAGAATCTGGAGTTGATTCATTGCTAATATAGACATGCTAATGTTTGTGTGAATGAATATATTCTTTTTTTTCTGGGTTCACTAATATTTAATTTGAACAAGATAGTGAATAAGCAATCTATTTTTGGGTGTATGTCGTGATCCATACTCATCGGTTGGCTCAACAAGAACAAATGGCTCATAAACTAGTCAATAAAAATACAGATGGCTTACCTCATGTATTAGTGTTGCAAAAAGTAATGTTTCAGCCTCAGTTGTTAGATGTCGAGGTGCTACATTTACGTGACCTGAACAAAGAATTTACTTTTACCTGTTAAATGAAATACTTTTGCCAAAAATAAGTTTTTGAAGAATGAAACTATGGTAGATAACAACTTTCAATTGAACATGTTTGAGATGATATATAAGCATGCAACTTACCTGCAATTGCATGGCCCCATTGATCATGCTCACATGCCATAGCCCAAGCCAGAGTATTCCCATTCATTGGCCTTGTTGTTACTAGGAGTACTAGATCAACATTAGCAACACCTTCTGCAGATGCATATATATTTAGTCAAGATAAGTAGTTTGTCATGGATTGGCAGAAACATAACAACAATAAATACAAACAGTAGTGTCATCGGTTGAAAAAAATACAAATAATTGAGCTTCAAAATACATATAATTCTAGGCACCTAAATTTCTAGAAAAGGGAAGGAAGGGTCCACAGCATATCCCACATCCTTACAAAAAAATTTCACCTTACAAGAAATATAATTCATGCATGGAATGTAATAAAATGACAAGGGAAGCCCATCTTCTTACCATCAACATACTACCAAACAGTAAGCTTAGGATATTTTCCATACACATGGTTTCATTCGTGCTAGTAAGGTTGTGCCAGTAAGTGAGGTAGGTAAATCGATTCGCAAAAAGCACCCATTCCAAGGAAGTTTCCAACTTGGAATTGGAATAATGGCACATGACTACTATGAATAATGTAAGTTTGCAAGTCACCATAGTAAAATTAAATATAGCAATTTGTAAATTAAAAGGATTTAATAATCAAATCATAAAATGCTTGTTGAAAAAGTTAGAACTGAATTATTTTTTGCATAACCAGGATAAAATTTCAATTTTGGGCTCATTGTTCAGTGTTGCCATGATATGGTGATTGAATTCCACATACTTTAATAATTATTTTCTATATTATTTTCTATATTATTTTCTATTAGCATGTAGTATCTAGTATGTACTAATTTTTAATCTACCTATTAGTATATAGAAATAATAAAATTATAACCTCAATATGACAAGGAAGTTGGGACGCTTTGTAATATTCCTCACTGCTTAATAGTCTTAGTTTTGTTCCTGAATATTTTGAGTTCTGAGTTCTCATGCTAATCTTATAAAAGTCTTGAGTTCAAAAATTGAAAATGCATTCATCGTTCAATTGTCGGTTTTTAATTAATGCTTGGAACAACCTTCAATTCATGCTTTGAAACATCCTTTAGGCTTTAATTCATGCTAATCCCATTACAATTTTGAGTTCACCAAGCGTGAGTGAAGTAAATTTCATGCTTATCCTATGAAGCCATGCTATTTGTGTTTAATTCACCAAGAATGAGTGATGATTATGTTTAAAATGTACACATACACTTTGAGTTGAAGGTTATTTCGATAACCAAGGATATTCTAGGTTTCTCAGGGCTACTGATCTAGACAGAGAAGGTCTAAAACAATTATGGGTCAGACAGAGGCTGTCCAAAAGTTACAACAATTCTCAGTTCTAGGTTCTCACTAGAACTTAAGACTTTAAAAGTTAACTGGGACTCATACATATATAACCCTATGGGAAATGATACATCTAAAACAATGAAATATCACAAGAATAGAATATGAAATCCAACAAGAGATTAACTGGTAATCTAAAATCTCTAGATAAGATTTTAATTACTAAATATTAAGTGATACTGATCACTAATTAATGAAGTATTCAACTAATGAAAATAAATACTCGATGTGAGTTTATTTCCCTTCCACACATCCTATATTAACCAACTTGTAGAAATTGTTTAAGTATAGGACAACTTCCAATGAAACCAAGTCAACATCATCATGATGGAATGAACTTGCTGCTTGTAGATGTATGAGGAAGGGTAGAAGAAATATAATAGCTGCAATAAAAATTTCATTTGTAGCTTGATCCTACAAACAAAAAATGTTAGTGGTTTAAAAATTGTGAAATTTGAGTTCCTTGAGAAAGTGGACTCCATGTAAGTTTCTACAGAATCCACGAGGATATGGTAGAAAATTTCTAGACTGGAAATGGGTCCCTCTTTTTTTTGTGCTTCAGTTGAGATATCATGAGACACCAAATAACTTTGAGGTTTGCAACCTTGACTTGAAACTTGTATATCAAACCTTGCTACAAATTTCTTTGAAGATAAATCTCTTTGTGATTGATACCCTATTACATGCTCATCCCATAGAAACTGATTACTATGTCCTTCTCATAGATCAGAATATGAAACCTTCTCAACATTTTATTTTAAGTGCTCATAATCTTGTAGGAATACAAGTAAATGAAGGAAGACCTTTTTATCTTGAGTGAGGGAAAGTTTGTCTACATACTCATCATAAACAAGATTTTTGTAGCCAATTTATGAAAATGACAAAATATTAAACCAGCATAGATCCATCTTAAACCGGTATCTATTAAGCACAGAGAGGGATCCAATTACTTGAGGTGTATTTCTTTTTTGAAATTTAAACTCAAGAAATTTGAGCTCTCTTGATTTATAGATCCGGCTTTAAGTTTTAAGTTTTTATTTTATAAATGAACATCTATTTTTAATTACTTTTCATAATATTTTATTTTATGAACCAACATGGATTTTTTTAAATACTTTCCATAATTTTTTATTTTATGAGTCGACATGAATTTTTTTAATTATTTTTTAATTAAAAAAATTACTTTTTATGTTTTATTAGATGTAACGCTACATGCAATGCTACATCATACACGTTACAACATATCCCCCATACTGGGCTGTAGAGCACCTCGTTTCACTCAATGCAATAACATTTTTTTTGTACACCTGAGCTTTGAACTATTTCCTTTGGAATTGGATTTTTAGAGATAACTTGTATAGCAACAAAATGTGTTTCACTATTCCATGTCATCCCGCTGATTTTCTATAGGTTCTGTAAGCATTTAAATTTGATTTTGATGGGTAGCTACAACCTCTAGAGAGTATTCTTCATGTACGTGACACTAGTACAAAATGAGAGATAAGTGACCAAAAAAACGACCAAAATCCACATATAAATGACCACTTTTGAGTTGGTGACCACTGGTAGCAAATTAGTGGCCATATATCACACGACCAAAAATGTGGTCATATTTAGCTTGGTCATTTATAGATTATCTTGTGGCCATATATTTGGTCATTAATTTGGTAATATATTTGGTCATTAATTGTCATAATTAATGACCACATTTTTTGTCACATGATACTGCTAATTTGCTACCAGCGATCGCCAAGTCAAAAGTGGTCATTTATATGCATATTTTGGTCATTTTTTTGTCACTTATCTCTCATGTTGCAGTGGTGGTCGTTTATATGCAAATTTTGGTCATTTTTTTAGTCATTTATCTCTTTTTAGTGGTTTCAGAATATAAATAGGGCAAGGTGGAATCGAACCACCAACCTCTTGCCTATAAGGCAGGTGCTCTACCATTGAGTTAGCACCCTTAAATAGAATTCCTTATGGATTGATATGGGAATAAAATTTTCAACAGTTAACACCAGCTTGCCAAATTTTGGAAAATGGTCACATACCTAGGTAGGAAAAAACGATTACCCAATAGTCACCAAAAAGGGTCATGTTAATGATAATCTTCTTTTTCCAAAATCTCTCAAAAATCAAGAATGCAGTTGTGTTAATTTTTTCTTGGAGTGGTACCAAATAAAAAATCACAATTGTCTTTTCCTGATCCTGGGCATCTGCATTTGCTCCCATTATCATTACTTGGTTTTGTTTCAAGAAATTTCTTGCTGCTATCTATGCAACCAACAAAGCCACATGGTGCACCAGGAGGAGTAGAATTCAATGGTTGAGTGCAAGCTATTGAACCGCAATCTGTACAAAGAATGCATCAAGTTAGTCACACATAATGTATCTTGATTCTTTATACATAGAAATAAGGTGAAATCTAAGGAGATTGATCTTATATGCATTGAGTAAATTTATTTGAAAATAAAATGATAGCAATTACAGAGAAATTCAACTCGTGATAACAGAATGAATGTTCAAAGAATAACAAAATGTATTATGTACTTTCCATACCTTTAGTAGATGGAGGGGGGAGGAAATACCAATGGCGATGGTGCCAAAGGTATCCTCTGTGTCATCTGAGGTGATTCCGAAGGGGCAATGATTATAGGAGAAGCAGAGGATCCTAACAATGCAATAAGTAGGTTGTGATTAGTAAATTTTACTCAGAATACATCTCTACTATTATACTCAGAATATATCTCAAAGATCTGTGAAAAGAAAGGAAGTATACCTTTCACATGTCGATGATTTGGAGGGGAAGGAAACATGATTGATGGTGAGACTGTTGGGGAACTCAAGTTTCCTAAGGGTGATACAAGGGGACAATTAGCTGGTGAATAAACATACCCTTTAAAAATAACCAACAATCCAATAACTTAAGAGTGTAACCTTCACCAAATATAAATTTTGAATATCAAAATAGAACAAAAAGAAAGGAGTATACCTTTCACGTGTCGATGATGTGGAGGTGAACGAAACCCAATTGATGTTGTGACTTATAAATACGTATCCAACACGCCCATCTGGAAGTATCATGGGTACCATTGTCATGCCTTCAAGTGTCGGGCCTCTTCCATAGATGATAGGATGAAATACCATATGAGAAAGTTTAAAAACAAGGTTATTTGAGATTATAACATGTGCACTTTCTCTACCATAGATGACAGGATGAAAGACCTCGTGAACAATTTCACAAGGAAGGTTATAAGGATAATCAATAAAATCTTGGAAAATACAACATAAATAGGAAGCAAAAGAATTAAGAATATCTTGTAGGTGTAGTCATGCAAAGAATCAAAACAGAAAAATATTGTGTTTTACCTGAGTATGGCCCATGGAACCAAAATTGTACATGTTTGGATTGTAACCATACCCAACTTGAGGCTGAAAATTTGAAAACAGAGACCTATGAAAATATGTAAGGTTTGCCATAGTTTGGGGATTCTTATCACTGAAAGGTCTTACTAAAGATACCGACAACTCCCAACCTAGAAATGAAAAAAACTTACAGATCTTAACATATTTTACCAACCAAAAGTATGAATAGCATAGTTTCAAGAAACAATTGTCCATGTTGCTTCATTTTCTTTTTACCTTCAATAACATATTTCTCTGTTTTTTCAATAGCTTTTATGGCACTGGAATGGTCAGCATAATGAACAAAGCCAAAATCATGCTTTGTCTGCCCAAGCTTTTGTTCTAATAGAATGACTTTAGTAACTTCACCATGTCGACCAAAAAGTTCTTTTAATTTCTCTTATGTCACATTCTTTGGCAAATTACGCACATAGACAGACTTGACCTGGTACTTCTCCAGGAGATGAACCTTTACTTGGTTTACCAAACTAGTTTGGTGTATCTGAATCATATTCAGATGGTGCAATCTCACAGTTCTGAACAACAGTATCATTTGGTCAATTGGGTTTAGAATTTCATATATCTCTACAAGATTGTTGTTCTAAATCATGATACTTGTAATCAGAATTTGCAGTCACAGATACATATGTGTACATTTTCTCTAAAGCAGTAAGCATATCCATATGATTACCTCTTTAAAGATTTGAAAATTACATTTACGTACTTGTGGACCTGCACAACCCAGAGGGCTTGCATGTAATCAACCTTGCAGACCCACAACTCTTAGTGATCAACCCAAGAATAGACAAACTCACAGGTTTTGGTGATCAACCCAAGAATAGGCAGATAACCTCAAATATATGATGACTTACATATATATTTGGTACTAGGTGGCTGCAGTTTTTTATTATGTATTTTAACTTTGAAGGGATTGTGGTCAACCTAAAGTTTTACCGATATTAAGTCCTCACTCCTGCTTTGTGAGAGGCTTGAAAACCAATGTGAGGATTTGCATGATGAAGTACTGCATTTAGAATGACCAATATTTCCCCAGAATTGGCTTTAGCCTTGTAGACCCACAATTCTTAGTGATCAACCCAAGAATAGACAAACTCACAGGTTTTGGTGATCAACCCAGTAATAGGCAGATAACCTCAAATATATGATGACTTACATATATATTTGGTACTAGGTTGCTGCAGTTTTGTAAATTATGTATTTGAACTTTGAAGGGATTGTAGTCAACCTAAAGTTTTACAGATATTAAGTCCTAACTCCTGATTTGTGAGAGGCTTGAAAACCAACGCGAGGATTTGTATGATGAAGTACTACATTTAGAATGACCAACATTGCCCCATAATTAAATTCAAGCATTTATAGAAGATTTCCCATTTTATGGTGCTTTCTTGTTTTTATTTACTTTTTTCTACTCCAGGGAGGAGATATCTAAGCACTCATTTGCTATTATTTTATACCATATCAATGAGTAATCTATATTGGTCATTACTACACAAAAATTTCTTTCTTTCTTTATGTACCATGTAGTGGGTGTAACGGTTCAGAACATGTGTTTTAAAACAAATAGTGTGTATGTGAGAAAGAGAGAATTATCTTTAAGATATCAACTATGATTACATGTAAGTTGTCGTCATGAGTTAATGTAACTTACCATATAAATGGTTAAAATGCTAAACAAATCCTGCACAAAGGATTCAAGTCATAATATCAATCATTATCTAATTAGTTACCATTCCATTGGATTCCTTTGTAGAATGTAAGCACGTTCACCTTTGGTTTGAATAATATTTCATGTTTCATGATTCTGATTTTGGTGAATATCTCATTTTCCTATTATGAATGAATTACATGTGGTATCTACATAAAATATCCAACCCATTTGGAAAGCCCTAAATGACATATGGTAGTGGCATGCGATTGAGTGGATGCTCACCAAGCCCACGCAACCGTAGAAGAACTATTAACTAAAATGGCATCAATAACAAAAGATCAAAAAATAAATTCATAAATACAAATTTATACTGCCATAGTCCCTACCGGTGATCATCATAAAATAATAATAAATGAAAATTTCTACTGACATAGTCCCTACCAGTGATCACCATAAAATTATAATAAATTCATAGAAATTTATTTTTATTGCCTTAACCCTAACAACTAAAAATTTGATAACATAAGAACCTATTTATCTCTATAGTCCTGCATGAGTCTCATCACCTTTTTTGCCATCACCAGTTCCTTGTTTGCATATGTTTCCTGCATCAGTGCATAAGTCATGATACCGATTGCTTCCTTATTTCTTTCATGAGATCAATTGTGAAGAGAAATATATCAAAGGAGTTGCGGCCTCGTGTTCCTGCCACTTAATTTGTTGATTAATTAAAAATGAAAAGACGCGTAGCTTTCTTTAGCTAATTGGAAAAATGAATTTTTAGGCCAGGTCGCAAAGTAGCACTAGTTGCATCATTGCACTTCCTGTTGAGTTGTTATCCACCTGACCATTGATCTTCTTGTTGATTCATTGGGGATCTTCTTTGCCTACAAGCAAAATGTAGTATGCCTCTCAAACGAACTGTGGTCGAAATACCTATGTTTTCTAGGGGAATGGATTTCTGGGCTAAATTGTGAAGTACCACCAACATAATTGTTACAATGCTCGATGAGTTACTATCATTAAGTTTTATAAGTTTTCTTGTGACCCAGTCAAATAGGTCTGTACAACCATCTATGCCAAGCTTGACGTCCTGAAAGGATGAAGCTATATATGGGACCTGCCACACACTATGCCAATACATATTATATGTGTTCACATGAATATACTCATAATATCTAAGCTAATATGAATATACTCATGACCTCGCGGAACCAATTGAAAGGAGTAAAGGTTCATAATGGAGAAACCATTCAATCTTATTTTTCAAGGGTCTCCTAGATCAAGAAACAACTAGAAGCAGTGGATGAAATGGTGGAGAATGGTGAAGTTGTCATGACCACTCTGAATGGCTTACCTAGGTCATGGGACTCTTTCATTCAAGGAATCTGTGCAAGAAAGAAGTTGATTTCCTTCAGCAGACTACGAGAAGAATGCTCACAAGAAGAAGCAAGGCTTGTGGCACGAGAGGAAAAGATGGGGAATGAAGATCAAGCTCTTGCAGCTCACACCAAAAGAAGCAAGCCCAAGAAGGAGCACTCTCACTATAAGATATCCTATCAAAAGAATAGGAAGGATCTAAGATACTTCACATGTAATGAGAAGGGTTACTTTGCTTCAGATTGTCCCAAGAACAAAAGGGATAATAACAACAACTCCAGTAAGAAGAAGAAGGGCAACAAAAGAAAGTTCCATGCTCATGCTGCCGAGGATGATGAACCTCCAAAGAAGAAGGCTAGGGCAAAAAGTGATGATAGTGATGATGACTCATCAAGTGAAAAAGAGTATGTTCTAATCTCTTCTCTCACAGGTACTATCTCCCATGGTTGTAATGATTGGTTGATTGACAATGGGGCTTCCAAACACATGACTGGGTTTAAGGAATCTTTTTTGAATCTATCTGAACATGAATCACCCCATAAGGTGAAACTTGGGGATGATTATCAATACCCAATCAAAGGAAGTGGTGAAGCCTCCTACAACCTAGATTCTCGAAAATCTTTGAAGATGAAAGAAGTCCTTTATGTACCTGGGATCAAGAAAAAATTACTCTCCATCTCTGCATTGGATTCAAAAGGTATGAGGGTTGCATTTGTGGATGGCCAAGTCCTAATGTGGCCAAAGGGTAAAACAATCAATGATGTAGTAGTGATTGGAGAGAAAGAAAGAGGATTGTATAAATTGAAGGGTCAACCTGAACATGCCATGATACATGAATCCATGGAGCCAAGTGAACTTTGGCATAGAAGACTTGCTCATATGCACTATAGGGCACTTCCAATTGCAAGCAAGGTTGTAGAGGGTCTTCCTAAAATCAAGACCAAACATGAAGGTGTTTGCAAAGGATGTGCAAAAGGTAAGAACATTAAGAAGGATTTCCCAAGCAGTGAAAGCAAGGCAAAAGATATCTTGGAAATCATCCACTCAGATGTATGTGGTCCTATGTCATCCAGTTATCTAAGTGGGTATGTTTACTATGTCTCATTTATTGATGAATTCTATAGGAAGACTTGGGTATACTTCTTGAAGAACAAAGATGAGGTGTTTGATAAGTTCAAGGAATTCAAAACCTTGATGGAGAATCAAACTGACAAGAAGATCAAAACATTCAAATCCGACAATGGTGGAGAATTCACCTCAGGTGACTTCAAGAAGCTTTGCAGTGATTCAGGGATTAAGAGGGAGTTGACTGCTCCTTATAATCCTCAACAGAATGGAGTAGAAGAAAGGAAGAATAGAACAATCATGGAAGCATCAAGGGAAATGCTGCATGACCAGGATCTACCTATGCACCTATGGGCAGAAGCAGCTAGAACAACTATGTATGTGCAGAACAGAACACCGCACAGGATATTGGACAACAAGACACCAGAAGAGGTCTTTTCTGGTAAGAAACCTGAAGTCAGCCATCTTAGAATATTTGGTTGTCCAGTATACACTCATGTTCCAAAGGAAAAGAGGACCAAACTAGATCCTTCAGGAAAGAAGGGTATCTTTGTGGGCTACAGTGAAAGCTCGAAGGATTACAAAATATACTTTCCAGGGTTCAAGAAGATTGATGTCAGCAGGGATGTAACATTTGAAGAAAACTCAACATTCATCAAATCAAGGAAGGTACCTATCGAAGTTTATGAAGAACCTAAAGAAACTAGATTTCAAGACACTACCATGACTGAAGCAATTCCAAAAGTTGTTCGTGAGTTTGAAGATCCGCAAGAACCTATAGATCCACCCCATGAGGATAACTCTCATAAGAGGAAACCTGCATGGGCTAGAGAGATCATTCAAGATGCAGAAAGATTTGGCACTGCAGGAGAAGAACACAGAGAAAAGAAGAGAACCAGATCACATACCAACTATGTTGCTTTTCTCTGTGACATCATGAACAAAGAACCTTCCAGTTATGAAGAATCAGCGGAAAAGAAAGAATGGAAGGATGCCATGGTTGAGGAATACCAATCAATAATGAAGAATGATGTTTGGGATGTTTTCCCAAGACCTAAAGAAAAGTCTGTTGTGACTTCCAAATGGATCTACAAAATCAAGCATGTTGCAGATGGCAGTGTAGAGAAATACAAGGCAAGATTTGTAGCTCGTGGCTTCTCTCAGAAAGAGGGAGTAGATTATGAAGAAAATTTTGCACCTGTAGCCAGGTATACTTCCATCAAAACAGTACTTTCCTTGGTTGTAGCAATGAAATGGAAAATACACCAGATGGATGTCAAGACTGCTTTCTTGAATGGTGTAGTTAAAGAGGAAGTATATGTGGAGAAGCCACTCAGTTTCGAAATACATGCCAGGGAGTCATATGTATGCAGATTGAAGAAAGCCTTGTATGGCTTGAAGCAAGCTCCCAGAACTTGGTATGGAAGGATGGACAGTTTCCTATCTAGTTTGGGCTTTACTAAGAGTAAAGCGGATTCCAACCTCTACTATAAGGTTTAGGAAGGGAATCCTGTGATTCTACTCCTGTATGTGGATGACTTATTTGTAATAGGAGATGACAGATTGATTGCAGATACTAAGAGGAAGCTTGCTGCCGAGTTCGATATGAAATATTTGGGAATGATGCATTATTTCCTAGGTATGGAGGTGTGGCAGAGTGCAGGTGGGATCTTCCTTGGGCAAGGGAAGTACACAGTAGATATCCTGAAGATATTCGGGATGATGGATTGCAAGGCCATGGCCACACCTATGGCATTGAATCTGAAGCTTCTATGTGATGCTTCATCTGAGCCGGTTGATGTCTCTATGTATCTTCAGATGATTGGGTCCTTGATGTACCCGACGAACACGAGACCAGATATTTGCTTTGCTATGAACACATTGAGTTAGTTCCTGACAGATCCAAGGAGTGTTCACCTGGTTGCTGTAAAGCATGTTTTGAGGTACTTGAAGGGTACAATGGATTATGGGCTCAAGTATGAAGTGAATCAAAAGTTTAACTTGCAGGGTTATGTTGATTCAGATTGGGATGGAAATGCTGCAGATAGGAAGAGCACATCTGGGTGATGCTTCAGTATGGGATCAGGTGTGATCTATTGGTTTAGCAGGAAGCAGTCTTGCGTAGCACTGAGTACAGCTGAGGCAGAGTATGTTGCATCCTGTTCAGCTAGTTGTGAGGCAGTATGGCTATGGAAGCTACTGTCTGAGTTATTTGATCTCCCATTGGATGCTACTGGTATCTTCTGTGATAACCAGAGTTGTGTGAAGCTATCCAAGAATCCAGTGTTTCATGAAAGGTCGAAACAGATAGAGATCAAATATCACTATATTAGGGATATGGCGCAGAGAGGAGATGTGAAGCTCCTGTATGTTGCGATGGACGAGCAGATTGCAGATGTGCTGACGAAGCCACTATCCAGGGTGAATTTTGGGTACTTCAGGGAGAGGCTTGGTGTTCTTCAGATCGAGGACACTTTGAGGAAGAAGTGATGGACACATTTGCTGAAGCCATTCCAAGCATTTTGGAAGGAGGATCCTTCACATGGCTGTGAATGTAAGCGCTGGATGATGAGCATCAGGATGATGTTCTGGTTTCTGCTTTGTATGATCAGTTGGATCATTTATATATGTATGTATGCATCATGTTGGATGTTGGATATGATTAATTGGATCATTTAAATGTATATGTATGTACGCATCATGTTGGATGCTGGATATGATCAGTTGGATCAATTATATGTATATGTATGTACGCATCATGTTGGATGCTAGATATGATCAGTTGGATCATTTATATGTATGTACGCATCATGTTGGATGCTGGATATGATCAGTAGGATCATTCGTATGTATTTTGTATATGCATCATGTTGGATGCTTGGACCATGTATCTATATATGTATCAGGTGGATACATTGTATGATCAGGTGGATCATGTATGGTGATATGTATCATGTATTTTGTATTTGTATCAGGTGGATACACTATATGATCAGGTGGATCATGTATGATGATATGTATCAGGTAGATACTTGGTATGCATCAGGTAGATGCACTGTATGATCATGATGATCATGGATGATGAGCTTCAAGATGTTGCTCCAGATGACATGTAGAAAGATGTTGCAGTGATGATGATCAGGATGATCATGTGTACATCAGGATGATGTATGGTGAGTATCAGGTTGATACTCTATGGCCGTGGATCAGGTTGTGCAGATGAGCATATAATTTGGCCCTGGGAGATTTGCAGATGGTCTTTCAAGGTTTTGCCTATGGCATGTAATTTGGCCCTGGGATATATGGCAAATGCTCTTTCGAGGTTTTGCTCTGGGAGGACATATAATTTGGCCCTGGGAGATCTACAAATAGTCTTTCGAGGTTTTTCCTATGGCATATAATCTGGCCCTGGGATATCTGGCAGATGCTCTTTCAAGGTTTTGTCCTATGGCATATAATATGTCCCTGGGAGATCCGATAGGTTGAGCTGTGTGCTCGTAATAAGTCCTGGGATGCTCTTGCCAGGTTTTGCCATGACCACATATAATCTGTCCCTGGGAGATCCTATAGGTAGAGTTGTGTGCACGTAACAGCCTGTGATGCTCTTGAAAGGTTTTGTGGTGACCACATATAATATGTCCCTGGGAAATCCTATAGGTAGAGTTGTGTTCTCGTAATAGCCTGGGATGCTCTTGTAAGGTTTTGTGGTGAGGTCACATATAATATGTCCCCGGAAGATCCTATAGGTAGAGCCGTGTGCTTGTAACAGCCTGGGATGCTCTTTTGAGGTTTTGTGACGCATGTAATAAGTCCCGAGGATTCCACAGTATGGCCAGTGATGACGAAGACCTGCAAGTGGTGGGGCTACATCCAGTATGAAAAAGGATTGGCTCTGTAGAACTTCCTATGACGAGTAGAGTCAGAGATTGGTTGAGATAGCAGCAGCAGTGACGATGATCTCGAGAAGAAGACTTGTCTAGCAGATCTGTGTTGAGAAATACCTTCATAGTTAAGAGGGAGTGTGGATGTATATGTAACTTCGGAATGTATTTCATCTATTTATTTCATATATATTTATTGTAACCTTATTAGAGATGTGTTATTCCTCTATAAGGAAGTGTCGTCATGTGGATTGACAAGTGTCGCAAGTGTGTGTACTTGCCAATGGGTTATTAGACCACCATGTGTGGGGTCAACCTTGAAATATATATTATATTATGGATGTATCTAGATAGACAAGTCAGCCCCATAGTGTAACTGGGTAAACAGGTTAAGTATAAATAGAGATCGGGATATCTCTATTTGGATCATTCAGAAAGTCACACTTCTCTCACTCAGAAAGTGGTGCACTAGTGAGGAGGAGGATCATCTGCTACTAGGAGGCTATCTTAGTGTATTTTGGTTGTACTTTGGTTGAGCCATTGCTCTCTCTATCTCTGAGGAAGTTGTGGGGTTTTTCACCTTAGGGTTTTCCCCATGGAAACTCTGTGTCTCTTGTCTCTCATGCTTTTGATTCTTGTGATGCTTGTCATGCTTATTGTGATTGTTATGCATTGATATACCGTACATGTTATTCTCTCATTAAAGATCCTAGAGTATTGTGAATTAATGCTCAAAATTTAATAGGAATCACAAATCCAACCTGACAGTAGCAGTTTTCTTAATTAACAAATTTTGAAGTATTAACAACATGAGAATCTTGATCTGAGTTTATAGAACTATATCCAACCACGATTGTTGTAGAATAATGGTTGGATTCCATAATAGATGTATCATATTCAGTGTTTGATAGATTCTAAGTAAATGAGGTGGAAACTTGGCAAGGATAACCCTAAACCTTGTACAGATAGACTGTAATCATGGTGACGAAGACAGTAACCCTGAATCGCTATGGAGAGAAAAGTAAATATTTTAGGGCACAACAAGTGAGCAGATAGTGATCTCATTTTATTCTGAATAATGATATCTTCAGTTAAATATATAGATCCGATGCATGAAAAAATAAGAGAGGGCACTCATTTGATCATTAATATTGCTCTGTTGTGGTTAAAAGTCCGGTATCAAACTCATTCATCCAATGCATCAACCAATGACATCTTTAGGGATACAAGGAATGCTTCTTCTGAGAGCTTAACTAGGTGATTCATCATGATATTATATCTCTCACAGAGGAACAATCAAAGGAATAGAAATTTGAGATGGCATCTGAGATTGATCCCTTTAGCTTTGTGAGGTGAGTAATACCCTTTGTCGAATCTCCCGGCAGGGGTTGTGCCTGTTTTCAATGGAGATGGGGCCACGATCCTGAAAAAGCATCCAGACCAATTCCTCGCCATATGTAATATTCACTTGATCACTCAGGATGACATCATGGTTAGGGTTTTCCTTCAAACATTGATTAGCCCTACATATGACTGGTATTTATCACTTCCCATTGGCTCTATCACATGTTTCAATGATATAGATTTCAATGTATGTTTCTTTCATATGCTTCAGAAAATTCTGAAAGAAGAATGCCCAAACGAACCAGTTGTGTTCAAGTTCCTCTAGATACTCTTGGGTCTGCTTATTTTCTAGGGATTCCTTAGGCTTCACAATGTTCCAAAATGAACTCGATCTAAGATGATATTCTGAATTGTTGTAGCAACTAAACGCTAATGTAGGACGAATTTATGATACTACTGTAACATACTTTTCAGTGGGACCCAAGCACCAAGGTATCTCCATTAGTATGTTGTCCCAACCAAGAGTCCTTGCCAATATTCTAGCTTCCACATTCTAGCAAACACGTCATGCTGAACGCTTAATGAGTATACTCTTGTATTGGCCTTATTTACCACATACATGTGGAGAATCAATGAACATTGTTCCTGGGCAAGAAGTGCCAATGTGTTAATTCAACATAAAAAAATAACACACCCACCTGATTGCATCACAATAAATTGCAGACATGTCATCACATATACTGCAAATATACAGAGATGTCTAGGGCACGATAGGTCCTTTTTTCAGATGGCAGAAACAAAGTTGAAAATGCTAATGACATTGTAGACCAAGGAAGTGATGTTGCAGCTAGTGTTACAATTTGTGCATAGCCCAGTACATTGCAATTTGCATACCCTATTGACAATGTAAAAGCCAAAAAATGATTGAGATCGAGATCCAGAAGCTACGAGATTTCAACTGTAAGGGGAGTTGGGGATATGGTTCTTTAAGTTACTGGGTAATTTGGTTCTTCAACAGATGAAACTCAAACAGGTGCCACTTCACCTGTCTTTGTCTCTTCCCCAACAACTTTTCCTTCACTTCTGCTCCTGCTCCCATCTCGACATGTCATAGGAGGGAACTATTGATTGGTTTATATTGGCGTTGGATCCAGAACCGTTAAACCTAGATATGTGAGTTGCAATTGGATAGGGACGAATACCACGAATATGTGCATGCGATGAGGCTATGTTAGTGATACCATTGCACCTATTGAAACCATTGGACCACCATAATAAACAGATAAAGCGGTGACGATACACAGAATGGAAAGCATAGGTATAGAGTTGCACAGAAGCGATGCTTCACCTTTGATTGAATGAGCGGATGATCATTCTATCTGCAGACAACTTGATTCCACAGGCCATTCAGTGAACCAGCCCATGATGAAGTAAAATTAAAAAGAACTCAAACCGAACATTTAAAATAGAATTTAACATACCATTGCTCCTTGATGTTTCATAATGCCAACTCCTTGCTAGGGCTCCAGTTAAGAGAAAACATCAGGGGAGGCATAAGCAAGGGTGAGATCAGCGGTTCCAGAACCAGGACCAACATCAACACCCACAGTAGTAGATCCAAGTCCATGGCCAGCACGAGTAGCACCAGTAGCATCAGGGAGTTGAAGCAGTCATTGAAGGACTTGTTTCAAAGCCTGCTCCAGGGCGGGCCAATTATTCCTGTTCCATACACATAGTCCATTGGAGAGAGAGAGAGAGCCATAGTAAGTTTAAGATAAATATCCATAAGCACACGTTGAAGAGGCAGCTGGTTCAATAGAGTCAGTTGTTTATGCTTTTTTTGATCTAGTTTATAACTTTCAAATTTACCATTTGCTAATGAAACAAGATCATCCATCCAGGACTTAAAGTTTCTATATATTCTTCCAATGCTCCTACTGGGAGGGCTCGTGGGTTATTTCTGGGTTATAATCCATTTAAAATGGGGTCATTTTTAATCTCCCGCCACCAATCCAGCAAGGCATGCTTTTATCTGCCCCTCATTGCAACCTCCATATCCCTAATCATCTGAAATTGACATAGATTTTCAACATGATGTGGAAGAAAATCAGGTCTTGGTAGGTGTCTTAGATCTGGGCATCTTGAATCAATTCAAATCTTCATATATTTGCAAATTTGTGGCCAATATTTTATCTGGGATTCTGATCTTAGAGCTTTGGCATTCAGGAAGACTTCATTCTACAACCAAGGAGAGTTGGATCTATGGCCAATATTTGAGTCTTCTCTTTAGAACGCCAAGATTTGAGGCATTTGAGAGCATCTTTGCATCTGGGCATCCATTCACATCTTCACATCTTGACAAGTGAGGCATCTCATTTGTGGCCAAGCTTCGATCTGGGATTTTGATGTTACATATCCACTTGGGAGGGTTTGCATCTGATCTTACAAAATATCCCCTTCTTTCTCTTCCTACATTAAATACCAACTTCAAAATTGGTGAAAAAAGCGGGAAATCAATGGCCACAGATTGTGTTTTCTCCATGATAATCCAGTAAAAATTGTAGATAGAAGAAGAATGTGTAAAATAGTCCATGTTTGGGTGGAGGTATGGAAGAAGAATGTGTAAAATGGTCCATGTTTGGGTGGAGGTATGGAAGAAGAATGTGTAAAATGGTCAATGTTTGGGTGGAGGTATGTGGCTTTTGATTTTATTTAATATTTTCGAACTTAAACCAATTTAGAGAAACAATTAAATTGGGACCACCATTTTGTTCTCTTGCTTTTTATATTTTACCATTATAAAATTCAAATAATTTAATTTAATTCAAATAATAATATTATATTAATATCACATAGTATTAATATATTAATTATATTCAATAACTATATTAACATATATATACTATATTATATAAAATTCAAATAATTTGATCTAATTCAAATAATAATATTATATTCAGATCACATAGTATTAATATAATAACTATATTAACATACTTATAGTTATTAAATATAATTTAATAAATATAATACAGTTAATATAGTTATTTAATATAGTTAACATATTCAATACTATGTGACATTAATATAATATTATTATTTTAGTTCAATTAAATTATTTAAATTTCAAAATGGTAAAATATAAATTAAAAAAAAACAAACAATTTTACCATAGAGAACAAAATGGTGTCCATGCTTTAATTTTTTTCCTAAATTATTATGGATTATATTTTCAAAAAATAGTATAGCATGGTGTCTTGAAAAGAATATTCTCTTGATTGAGTTTAATTGAGTTTATTTAGGACCTCGGTTGAGTTTGATTGAGTTTTTTTAGGACCCCGGTATGGGTATAAATGTTGGAATACATATAAAATATATGTATGATATGGAGTGTAAAAGCGTCTTTGAGTTATATAGTTGGGAAAGTGCATAATCCTCAAAGTTATTTGAATAATATTTGGTCAGAAAGAGAAGACATGGAAAACTTTACTAAGGAATGTTCTCAATGGACAAATCCATTCCTTGCTGAGTGGATGGCTTAGGCACAATTTGAGGCACAATTATTTGAAATAAGTCTACAAATTGCTTGGATCTTAAATCTTCGTAATAGATTTGAGGTGATTTATAAATAATAATCGACTAGATAACACTTGCACTAACGGTGGATGATTTCTACTAGCAGGCAATTGGCTAAAAGCGAATTGGTTTCGGGTTCAGGTAGGTAAGCTCTCGAAAGCTAGCCCCATATTACTAGTTTAGGGGATCCTTTACTTCATCCGGTGGGAATTTTTTTCCCATATATTCAATTACCTTTTTGCTCCATCCTTAGTTTGGGATGTCACGTTGAAATGGTTAATCGAGTGTGGGGAGGGTGTGTACTCATCAATCCTGACAAGATACATAATTTTATATATTGTCGAATTGAATTTAAATGTACTAACAATGTGGAAGGTCCACTAACTCATTGAACATGCCTAAGTAGCTTGAGTTGCTACATTTTTCTTCCAACCATCATTAAATGAAATTACCTCATCTTCATCGACCTAGTCTTTTAATTGGGTCTGATCATAACTAGTCATAAACTGGTTCAAACTTCGGATGCTTCCTAATCATGGCCTCAAAGAAATGATCCCTTAGAAGACATGTATTGAAAAATAATCCAAGTTGTATACTATTATTGTTACAATTTACTAAATTTTAACACTGCACATGGATTCAGAGACCATTTTAACATTGCATCCATCTGCAGTGTTAAAATTTCATAAATTGTACAAATTCATTATCAAAATTATCATTTTCCACTATTGGAATGACATAACTAAAAATGACCACATAAATGACTAATTGTTATGTGGTCATTTTTAGTTTCGTTCTTATCTCATGACCAAATTGGTCATTTATCTTGGTCATTTTTAGTTTAGTTCTTATCCTGTGACCAAATTGGTCGTTTATCTTAGTCATTTTTAGACAGTTCACTTAACATTTCTCAATTTTGGTCATTTATCCCTTGAAAAATCTATGGTGACCAATTTTTTTGGTCGCATGGTCACTTATCTGTCATTTTGTACTAGTGTGAACATCAAAACTATGTAAGATCATTAAGAATCTATTTTACTTTCCTGTTTTTATCTCCTTCATAAAACAATTTATAAACAACAAAATAATAGTCTAGAGTAGTAGATACCGCATCGATCTCAAAAAATATCAGCATACTCTATTATTTAAAAAAATTCAATCACATTCTTTTGACTCTCATGATTATCCTTAGGGAAAGTCAAATAGAAAATTGATCATAGTCACGCCCTTGATTATTTAAAAAAGTAACCATCATTGTATGTGCACCAAAATATTCTCCTAGTTTTTCCAATATTTTCGAGGTTTTTCAAATCGCTAAAATTTTCAAATCCAAGTTTATGCTTGCCAAACTTTGCCAATATTTTCTCAATTTTGGCAATTTCCTAGGTTGGTTAACCCAGTTGATTTTTTGCCAATTCCTAGCTTTGCAACACTAAATATTATAGCTATTATATCAACTAACCTCATGGGGATATTCACCAACTTTTGTAAAGTAGAACATGAAAGCAGATACAAGTTTAAAGAGCATTTGTTGGTCTGTCAATATGTGGTGTAGTCATAAGAAGGGGCAATTGCCACTATGATGACCCAGGTTCAAGTTAAAGTGGAAATAAGAATTTGTTTGTCAGAGCATGTATTTGTGTTTGTATAG
The DNA here is from genome assembly GCA_027924585.1 of Larix kaempferi. NCBI lineage: Eukaryota > Viridiplantae > Streptophyta > Pinopsida > Pinales > Pinaceae > Larix > Larix kaempferi. The sequence goes on from BSBM01000286.1 coordinate 1,863,049, forward strand.
ATACAAAAAATGTAACAATAACAAAAAACACAACCCATTACTATTATAGGAATAATTAAAGAAAACTCATCAATGAACTACAATGTCATTTGTACATGGTCTTAACTCAACAAAGAGGAGATCCACACACGTTAATCAACAAAGTCTACTTACCTTTGCAACATTGAACTGTGGTAGATTGGATTTGAAGCCCAAAATAAATGTGGGTTGTTGAATACCACTGGAATGGGGTTTTCAAGCAATGGACATCGTCAAACATGAACATTTTCTAAATCTCTCAATAGCATTACTTACGTTTTGAAATTCAACCTGTCATAAAAGTTGACACATAAAATAATCTTAGCTATCAATAAGTATTAAATAGCTCCCAAATGAGTAAAAAATTTCATGTTGAATATTGAAATTATACCAAGTTGAAAACTGAATAAAATTGCATATCACTCCAACGAGATCCCATTAATTCAAATTAATGATGAGACATGATCATCATAGAATAAAAGAAACACATAAAATTATGTAACCAATGGTTAAAATTTACCTGGAACCATTCGTGATATCAAGAAATGAGAGATAGATGCAAAGGATCACATCTACATTGGAAAGTTGATAGGGAGACCAGTATGGTTAGATTAAAAAAAGAAAACAAAGTGGAGCATCCTGGTGATGTTGTGTCATGTCCCAAATTTGTAATTCGGTCACAATGGCCTAATCACATTAGCCATATAAATTAGAGTTTGTAAAATTGATGTTAAGGGTCAAATAATTGCCAAGGAGAAAAATTACTAGTTTCCTAGGTTTGGGGTGGAAGCTTTGGGATTTGGAATAAGGGGGATAATAAATGATGTTTAGACATTATAAGGGTTCAAGTATTTAATAAATAGAGTAAATAAAGAAATTCAAGAGAAATCCTAGGTGAAAAATGGTTTTGGAGACATATGGAGGATGTGGGACCCACACTAGCTTGATTTTTCATAATACATGGTATCTCTCTTTTGCAAATTCGAATTAATGGGAATGTGAACACTCTTGGGTGAGTTGGTAAGTCATAACACATGTCATTGAGCATCTTAGGTCGAATTGGGAAGGATTGGTAACCTCCATGGAAGATAAAGAGTCAAAGTGGAAGTTTGTGGACACTTGGGCTAGATTCCCTAGCCCCTATGACACCAATGATGGAGAATCTATGACAACTATGACAAATTGCAGACCTGACCTCTGACATATGACCACTATGACATGTCAGCCCAAAAAATAGGCTCAAGGAAGGTGAATTTTGGATTTGGAGAAGCCAAAGAGACTCAAAATCGAATTTGGGAGAAGATGGAAGGTTGGAACTAGGAGACAAGTGGCAAATGTGGAATATTTCATAAATGGAAATATATTGAATCTATTGAGAGGATTTCGACCCTTAGAAGTATAATGTTTGTTATAAAATGTAGAAATGAAGTATGAGAATGGCTTTTGATCATTTGTAGAATTTGCAATTGCATTTGTGAAGAGGGAGAGCTAGTGGATGACTAGTTTCTTGCCTTAGCCAATTTCGAGGGTGAAAGATTCCCATCCAAGTTGGTAATTGGAAAGGCCATTCAGACCTTTCATTTGGAGCTTTAATGGAGTCTTTATTTGCAGGTTTAAGCTACAGGGCAGTTCATGGTTTCTTCTATTGCAGCTCACTCCTTCAACCATTTCCAGTTTTGATGGCATATTCTTGATCCTTGAGGGAGGGCGTTTTTGGTGAGCTATTGTACTCTTTGGGGAAACTTTTAATGCCCAATTTATTTTGTAATATGAATTAAATACTATGTTCTTCATCTCCAAAAATTTTCAGGTCGAAATTCCAAGTAGAAATGTATAAATCTCATTTTTAATGGAAGAACAATGCCATTTCCCCACTACCTTGTTGTGAGCCAATGTATTGATGATGATTTCGAATGAATGGATGATTCTCTGATATATTTGTGATCAATATACTGCCATGTATGTCTTCTACAAGTTTCTTTTACTGTACTTGAGCATTTGAAGCATTTTTACTTAGTTTAGTTGTATTGGGAGGTGAAATAGTGCCATTTCCCCAAGGGTCGAATTGGGGATTTTTGCAGTTGAATGGGAGAGGGTGAGAAAAGTTGTAATAATCCATTAATGGTGCATATGAGACTTTAATAAAATAATTAACACATTACATACCTCTGTTCATAAATTTGAGTGGGTTTGGAGGCATTTGGGAAGCCATTTTCGGTACTTACCCCAAGGGGATTTGAACCCCAAATTACTAGTAAAATTGCATAATTGGTCCAGAATCTTAAGAGAGTTTTCAGAGGTCTTTTTGTGGACATATTTCATCCATAACCATCATATTCAATTTCTAATATCATTCATACACCTTCCTTGAATATTTGAAGACATTTGGAGTCAATTTGAGACCTAGAGGCCAATACTAGTCAAAGGAAAATCACTAGTAAAGTTACCTACATTGATCAGAATTGAAAGAGGATTTGAAAAAGTATTTTAAAGGTACAAAGTAATCCCTGAAACACATATTTATGTTCTAATATCATTCATACACCTTCTCAGAATATTTGGGATCATTTGGGGCAAATTTGGGACCTAGAGATCAAAACTAGTCAAAGGTCGAACTAGGGAAAAAAAGTGGAAAATTGCAATTTTAATAAAATTCCTAATAAGGGACATTACAGTGGTATCAAAGCATGATCTTGGCACCTGATGTGGTCTAATATTCATGAGGACAAGAATTCAGGTACCACCATTAGATATTGAAACCAAAAGTGCTTTTGTTGAAGAGGAAAAAAAAAATAGGAGAAGAAGAGAACTTTTTTTGAGGAAACTATGACTAGGGATGAAAAGGGAACCTCATATGATGGTGAGGAGCATATAAAAATTATGAAAACAATATTTGAAGATATTACCAAGCAACTTAAGGAAGGATTCGAATTGTTTTCTATCGAACTTGTGGAAAAAATTATTGATTTTAAGAAAACCAAGGGGCAAAATGCATCAGCTTGCTTGAAGGAGCAAAAGAAAGAGACATCACAAGATCATAAAGAAGATTCTATTGAAAATATGGAAGATCATTTCGAGACACCTTCTAGCTTAGACATGAACTAAAGAGAATCTACTGATGGATGCTTAAACTATGAAGGAGTACCTACTGATGGGTGCTCACACCTCTATGTTGGTGACATAGAGATCACTTTTGAAAGTGTTGCTGCAAGCCCAAGTTCCATTAAGCATGATAATAAAGACCTTGTAGCAGTTGAAGAAGAACCAAGATCAACTTCCCCATCACCACTTGAGCTTCATGAAGTTGGTCCAAGCAAAATTGAAGAAGATGAGGAGGTTCATTTGCAAGAGCCTCATTTTCTTGAAGGGTCCTTAAAGATGAATGAAAATAAGATCCAAGAGTCTCTCATCATTCTCCATGACACTCAATCATTGGTGTCAAATTCTTGTTGGAGAGCTACTTCATTGGAGGAAATATCCTTCCTTGAAGACATGGAGAAGATTCAAAGAGCAATGTGCCACATCAAATGTAATTTCATGTCTTTGCTTTTTGATAGAAACCATTTGTTTGGGATTAATGAATTGTTACATGATGCATACTTGAAGAATAATGAGGATATTCATAAGCTCACAATTCAAAATGAGCAACTTCTTGAAAAGTTGCAAGATACTTGTTTTTCGTCCTATGTTTCAGATTGTCAAATGGTAGATTGTTTGGAGGATTCTCATGACATGGTGGATCATGAGAAATGTGGGAATTTGAATGTGCTTAATGTGTTTGAAGATGAACTTGAAGAGATCGAAACACTTGATGTGGTGGAAGATGAACTTGAATTGTCTCTTGATGAAGGTTATGCAATTTTTAAAGAAGAGCATGATTCCTCTACATTGGAACCAATCTATGACAAAGGTTTCCCACTTTTGAAGGAGTTTCATAATACTACCCACATGGATCCTTCCCATGATGAAACTTCTGCACTTTTTGATCATTTGGGTGAGTTAGTTCGTTCTCCTACATCCTACAATTCCATGTTTTGCAGTATTAGTCTCAATGAAGTATGGGTGAAAGGGTTCTTTTTTATGGTGCCACATGAGGAGTATGGAACTCCTAGATTTAACTTTTATGATGACATGGTTGGAGCACATTCTTATTCACATTTGCAGCAGCATAATTTTTCACTTTATGATGATTCACATCTACATGGATGCACCTATGATATGGATTTGAGTCACTTGAAGACTCAGGGTTTTTCTTGCTCAACACTGGGTTCATTTGATGTTAGAGGAACTTCATCCAACACTTGGGTGAATAGATTTATGATGGGAGAACATTTTTGTTGGCAGCCACATACTTTGTTACATCTTTATGATTCTCACATTCATGGATGTATGGGTGAGACTTCTTTGAATCATTTGAAGTCTCCTTGTTTTTTCTGCTCATTATTTGGTTCAAATTTTAGTGGAGATTCTTCATTCGCTTCTTGGATGAAAGAATACATGGTTGAATATTTTGATGCATATCACATCCTTTTGGAGCAGCATTATAGGACATGGGATCCTCACCTATGTCATTGGAGCAGATTTGATTGGTCACTTGAAGCTTGTATGCACTTGGAAAATCATGGTCTACTTGCTTGGAGGTACAAGCACTTTCATGATTCTTTGATGAAGCACCTCCTTGATGTACATTTTCATTATGTAGTTATGTACTTTGATGATATATATTTTGTACTCATGATGTTTGGAAGAATGCATACAAGAAAATGGGATCCAGGAATCATCTTATTTGATGGTATGGGTTGGAGAGCACTCTTCATTGTTGGGGTGCAATACAAGCAATGGGACCCTGGAATAATTTCTATCTCATTGGTTTCAATTTTTTTGGGGAAAAAAGAAGTATGGGAGATGGATTTCCCACTTAATAAAGTGATTTTTATCAGAGTAGTGCAGCAGCAAGCATGGTGGTTCCTCTCTAAAATCTTCATGGAAACTCAAAGACTCAAGGTTTGGCAATTCAATGGCAACTTCAAAGAATTATACAGAAAGCAGGTTCTTCAACACCCATGTTTGAAATTGATTGAGGACAAGCAATATTGGGAAGGGAGTATTTGTCATGTCCCAAATTTGGAATTGGGTCACAATGGCCTAATCACATTAGCCATATTCATTAGAGTTTGTAAAATTGATGTTAAGGGTCAAATAATTGCCAAGGAGGAAAATTACTAGTTTCCTAGGTTTGGGGTGGAAGCTTTGGGATTTGGAATAAGGGGGATAATAAATGATGTTTAGACATTAGAAGAGTTCAAGTATTTAATAAATAGAGTGAATAAAGAAATTCAAGAGAAATCCTAGGTGAAAAATGGTTTTGGAGACATATGGAGGATGTGGGACCCACACTAGCTTGATTTTTCATAATACATGGTATCTCTCTTTTGCAAATTCAAATTAATGGGAATGTGAACACTCTTGGGTGAGTTGGTAAGTCATAACACATGTCATTGAGCATCTTAGGTCGAATTGGGAAGGATTGGTAACCTCCATGGAAGATAAAGAGTCAAAGTGGAAGTTTGTGGACACTTGGGCTAGATTCCCTAGCCCCTATGACACCAATGATGGAGCATCTATGACAACTATGACAAATTGCAGACCTGACCTCTGACATATGACCACTATGACATGTTAGCCCAAAAAATAGGCTCAAGGAAGGCGAATTTTGGAGTTGGAGAATCCAAAGAGACTCAAAATCGAATTTGGGAGAAGATGGAAGGTTGGAACTAGGAGACAAGTGGCAAATGTGGAATATTTCCTAAATGGAAATCTATTGAATCTATTGAGAGGATTTCGACCCTTAGAAGGATAATGTTGGTTATAAAATGTATAAATGAAGTATGATAATGGATTTTGATCATTTGTAGAATTTGCAATTGCATTTGTGAAGAGGGAGAGCTAGTGGATGACTAGTTTCTTGCCTTAGCCAATTTCGAGGGTGAAAGATTCCCATCCAAGTTGGTAATTGAAAAGGCCATTCAGACCTTTCAATTGGAGCTTTAATGGAGTCTTTATTTGCAGGTGTAAGCTACAGGGCAGCTCATGGTTTCTTCTATTGCAGCTCACTCCTTCAACCATTTCCAGTTTTGATGGCATATTCTTGATCCTTGAGGGAGGGCATTTTTGGTGAGCTATTGTACTCTTTGGGGAAACTTTTAATGCCCCATTTCTTTTGTAATATGAATTAAATACTCTTTTATTCATCTCCAAAAAGTTTCAGTTCGAAATTCCAAGTAGAAATGTATAAATCTCATTTTTAATGGAAGAACAATGCCATTTCCCCACTACCTTGTTGTGAGCCAATGTATTGATGATGATTTCGAATGAATGGATGATTCTTTGATATATTTGTGATCAATATACTGAAATGTATGTATTCTACAAGTTTCTTGTACTGTACTTGAGCATGTGAAGCATTTTTACTCAGTTTAGTTGTATTGGGAGGTGAAATAGTGCCATTTCCCCGAGGGTCGAATTGGGGATTTTTGCAGTTGAATGGGAGAGGGTGAGAACAGTTGTAATAATCCATTAATGGTGCATATGAGACTTTAATAAAATACTTAACACATTACATACCTCTGTTCATAAATTTGAGTGGGTTTGGAGGCATTTGGGAAGCCATTTTCGGTACTTACCCCAGGGGGATTTGAACCCCAAATTACTCGTAAAATTGCATAATTGGTACATAATATTAAGAGAGTTTGCAGAGGTATTTTGGTGGAAATATTTCATCCATAACCATAATATTCAAGTTCTAATATCATTCATACACCTTCCTTGAAGATTTGAAGACATTTGGAGTCAATTTGAGACCTAGAGGCCAATACTAGTCAAAGGAAAATCACTAGTAAAGTTACCTACATTGATCAGAATTGAAAGAGGATTTGAAAAAGTATTTTAAAGGTCCAAAGGCATCCCTGAAACACATATTTATGTTCTAATATCATTCATACACCTTCTCAGAATATTTGGGATCATTTGGGGCAAATTTGGGACCTAGAGATCAAAACTAGTCAAAGGTCGAACTAGGGAAAAAAAGTGGAAAATTGCAATTTTAATAAAATTCCTAATAAGGGACATTACATGTTGTCATTGATGCACGTCTACATTTTATGAATTTTCTGGATAACTGTTAATCCATGCATTAAAGCATTAATGAACTGAGGAAGACATGAGGAAGCCCCAACATACTTAAGGAATTTGAAAATTTGGGTAAATTGTAGTTATGAGGTAAGAAGTCGTCATATGAGTTTCTATATAGCTCTAATTCTGGTTGACATAGATGCTCATAGTCTAATCTAGGCAGAGACATCCGAATTCATTGAGAAAAAGTCTGATCTTTGCATATAATCTTGTATGATCAATCTGTATGGTAATGTTTCGGTTCTGATATAGTTAAATCGAAGTGAATGCATTCATCTAAAGAATCTTAACTACAGTAGAAGGCTCATAATTCTAGTATAAAGGTAGTCAAAGATTATGATAAACATCTTGCAGTACACATATGCATATATACTTGGCTCATATGTATAAAGGCATAAATTAAGCAAGCACCCACTTATGAGAAAACATACTTTTGGTGAAACTATTAAAGTAAAGGAGTAATATAACTACAGTGAATACCCAGCAAGTTGTGGCGAAGAAGAATACCTGCTGTTGAGTTAGAAAAAATCACAAGACAATGGTTGATAAACATTTTGCGATGCATTAACATAGCTCTGGTCAGACAAAGCATTGGTTCAATAGTGTTGCACACTAAAACATTCATTAATGGAAATGCCCACAAATCGAAGGCAGTATCATAGAGTGGTTATCAAATTGTGGAGATAGCAAGTTTAATGCTAAAATGCCTCAAATAGACCCTTAAGTGCCTGCAAGGATTGGTGAGAATGCACACAAATCAGATAAAAATGCCCCCAATCCCTTAAAAAATGCCCACATGCATAGGTGAAAATGCCCGTAGGCATATGGGAAACCCTCCAGCAGTGATGAAATTCTCACAAGAAATGTCAAAAATGCCTACAGGAGTCACCAAATGCCCACCAATTTGAGTGACAAGTCAGGTATGGTAAGGTGTTTGAATTAAGGACAAATTTATGAAATATTTGCAATTCCCGCACAGTCCACAAAGATGCCCGCAAGATGTTCCTAAGCTATAATATGCTCGCACACTAATGGAGATAAGTGAATGCTCTCCTGGGAAGTTGAATTGACCGAAATGCCCGTTTGTCTGAAGGAAATGAACAAATGCCCGCCAGGCTATGTCTGCACAACACACTAGTTAAAATGTCAATACATAAGGAGAAAAATTCCCGCAGTAGAGAAATGCCCGCACTGATGGGTTAAGTGCCTGCAGGCATAAAGAAAAATGCTCACATTTCCAAATATGCTCGCAAGAGGCATTCAATTTGTAAAAACAGCCCGCATTTGGAAGAAAGAAAATACTTGCAGACATAAAGGAAGTCTGCAAGAGATGAAAAAAAATCCTCACACTACTAAAAAGCATGCTTGCACATCAGTAGAATATGCCCACATAGATCACTATTTCCTACACCAGAGAATGAATTGGTGATTACAAGCAATGAGGAATGCCCACAATACTATTGAATGCCAGTAGAGGTCTCTAAGTTTGTCTTACAGGGCATATTTGGCGGAGTTGAGAGTTGTCACATAGACAAATCTCCTTGGCATTATTTGAAAACTAAGTTCATGCGTTGAGGAAGAGACTTGTGTCTATTTTCACCTTGATTTAAAAGCAGATTTGGAGAATGTGTATCCATCTTGTGGATAGATATCAACCAATTTTTATGTTGGTTTCATGCACTATAACAAATTTTTGAAGGCTCTCTTAGAGAAACAGTTGAAGTGAACTTAAAATCATGATGTAGACAAATGGAGCATGAAGACTAGGAATGTTGTGATTTGACACATAACTTAGTTAGAAAATTTTATGTCTTTGAAGGCCATTTACACAACATATATATACAAAAATCATGTTCAGCAGTACCAAAAGGATGAATGCATGCACATTGTCCATCAAGTTAAACTAAAATAGATAGTGTAATGACACTAAATATTTGAGCAGGGTTTCCAGAACATATTTGGAGTAGTGTTTGAAAAAGTGACCCGAGAAGTCTCCTAACCCCCCCCTATGAGTGAGCCATTTTGTCCAACAGAATGTCCCCTATAAAATGGGATGGGAAGGCTGCAAGGAATCCTCTGATTCCAATATGGATACCCAAGTTTCCATGTTGCCTCATAATACAACTGTATAGGAAAATAGAAGTTCAAAAAAAGTCACAGAAATCAGACAAAGACATCAAAAGACACCGGTATTGGAAACTTATGCTATGTCTAGTATTCTAACAAAGAAATCAATGATGTTAGGATGCAGGGAAAACCCAACTAAATCGTTTGAGACAATGAAGAAGGTCAAATAAATGGGTATTGATGCAATACCATTTGTCAATACATGAACCCCACAAAGAGTCATATGGCTTCCTCATAATATGTAATGGCAGAGTCCTTTGAAAAATACTAATAGATGGTTATCGAGTCAATTTTTTATCAGGGAAAGCAGACAAATCTTATGGATGCTCCAAGTTTGTCCAGTTATCAAGTTACTGGGAGGAGATCAAACTGTAATTTCATAAATGTAGGAAGTCATGCTAGTGCTCATTGATCTTTTTTCAATGGTTGGGTCACTGGCAATGGAAGCAATTCTTATATTACAGTTGATCATGGATGCACTACTAAATATAAAATGGGTTATTCGCTAGAATCATGTTGAAAATGTGCATTCAACTTCAACATTTGATGAAAGGAAAGCAATGGACACACATTTTCTTCATTCTAAAGGTGTGAATGCAGATATCCTTAACAACTAGGCTACAGATGTTCGCCTACATCTCCATTCAAGTTTCAACTGTGCAACTAATTATGATGGTAATCCTTATAACCTCACTGTCAATGAGGCACTAGTTGCAAATGTAGGGAAATCACACATGGTTTTAAGTGACCTTTACCTCTAGTAGAGGGGTTGGATGTATGCTAGGGAATAACAATAGACATGGAAATCATCCTATGGAGGGTAGACAAGGATCCTATAAAAGAAATACCATGGAAATAATAATCATATTTAGATATATTCCCATGTTCTTCACTGTAGGATGATGGCCAAATCCACCTTACAGCTCCTAGATGACACACTATCAGTAGCAACTTAAGTATTTTTACTAATATTGTAACAATTCATATTATTAGGCCTATAGAGTAGCCAATCATACCCAAAAATACTGTAGGTGGTGTTGCTCCAAATTTAGGGGGCTATTTATGTCTGGGAAATCAAAATATCCCCAGCGAACTATTCAATAAAAATATAACCCTCCACATAAAAAAGAACCAACTTTGCCTCACATATGGCCATTCAAAAATGTTGGAAAGTATATGCCTGAATTGCAACCAAATTCTTCCAATTCTAGAAAATTAAGGATAGTTAGTGGACAATCTAATATCAGTGATTTTTTATAATGTGGTTTATGTAAAATGTCAGTGATACTATAGTGATGTCTGAAGATAGGTTTTTATGATCGAGTCTGTAATATGTTTGTTTTTGGACTATAGGTGACAACTCTCTGAGCGTTTTTGTTGAGTTACTACTAGTCTAAATGTATGGTCACTTATAGTCACTGTATCTGGGTCCAATATGGTCAGTGCTTGCAGCAACTTATGATTGTATTTTATAATCTACTTGAATTCGAAATACGCTTTTTTACTTGGCAAAAGAAATCAAACGACACCCCAAGTTCATACAAAGCATATTGTATTTGATAATGATGATGCTTGGTGCACAACATAGTACATCAATTAAAGTGGGGATGTTGTAAACACATTCTGTTGCAAGTATGTTGTTATAAATGACACTTTTAAAAAACACACCATTTGTAATAGAACCATAACACAACACCTTTATGTTCAATTACAACTGACGTTGAAAATATCAAGAAGGTTGATCATTGTTGTCTTTAAGTAAATCTATTTCTGTGTGTCATGACACTAAACTTGTTAACTCAAACTTGACATAATTATAACTGAAATATTTCTCATTTACCAGAACATCTTATTTAGATGAAAAATTACATAGTAATTAGCATTACCTTCCCCAAATAACATTGATTAAATTTATAGACGTATAGAAGAGTATGGAAAATGTCTTCTTTGTTAAATTTTCAACATTTACTTCAATCTGATCTAGGATCTTAACTGAGAGAACAACATGTACAACAAATCTACAACATATCATTCATGGAGACAATAATGCAAGCACACAAGAGACACAATTATTTACTTGGGGAAAACCATAAAGGTGAAAAACCCCAATAACTTCCTCAGAGATAGATAGAGCAATGATACAACCCAAACATGAGAGATAGACATAACCTAGCAGCATATCCTCCTCCTCCATAAGTGTGCCACTCCTCCTTGAGTGCATGCGTGAGAAGTGAGTGAACAAATAGAGTGCCTCCCGCACTCTATTTATACTTGACTTGACTTGCCTTTTACATAAATCATGTAGGCTCGAACTTAACCACATAACATAATGCTGACTGGGCCAACCCCCAATAGGGTGGTCTAATAACCCTTCGACCCACATGGCTGACCCCCAATAGGGTGGTCTAATAACCCTTTGACCCACATGACTTATACAGGGCCGACCCCAACAAGGTGGTCTAATAACCCATCAAGTATAAGTTATGACACTTACAATATAAATGACGACACTTCCGAATAGAGGAATAATAACATCTCTATAGGAATACAATATACATATATGAAATACATTTCGAAGTTACATATACATCAACACTCCCTCTTAACTAGGAAGGTATTTCTCAGCATAGGTCTTCTAGCACAAGTCTTCTTCTCTGGATCATCGTCACTGGATAATCGTCATCGAGACATCGTCATCGTCACTGTTGCTGCTATCTCAATCAATCTCTGAATCTACTCATCATAGGAAGTTCTATAGAGTCAGTCCTTTTTCATACTGGATGTAGGCCCACCAGCTGCAGGTCTTCATCATCACTGGCCATACTGTGGAATCCTCAGGACTGATTACGTGCACCACAAAACCTTAAAATAGTCTCTTGACTAGCAAGAACTCTAAAGAGCATTTGAGGCCTTTTTCATCATGTCCAGATCTCCAGGACTTATTACATGTGACCCCTACCACAAAACCTCGCAAAAGCATCCCAGGATGTTACGAGCACGCGGCTCTACCTATAGGATCTCCCAGGGCACCGAATTACATGTGGTTATGGAAAAACCTCGCAAGAGCATCCCAGGACTGATTACAGGCACGCAGCCCAACCTATCAGATCTCCCAGGGAACCGAATTACATGCCGTAGGACAAAACTTCAAAAGAGCATCTGCCAGATATCCCAGGGAACCGAATTACATGCCATAGGAAAAACCTCGAAAGACTATCTGTAGATCTCCCAGGGCACCGAATTATATGTCCTCCCAGAGCAAAACCTCGAAAGAGCATTTGCGAGATATCCCAAGGCACTGAATTACATGCCATAGGAAAAACCTCGAAAGACTATCTGCAAATCTCCCAGGGCACCGAATTACATGCTCATCTGCACAACCTGATCCATGGCCATAGAGTATCAACCTGATACTCACCATACATCATCCTGATGTACACATGATCATCCTTATCATCATCATTGCAACATCCTGCTGCATGTCATCTGGAGCAACATCTTGAAGCTCGTCATCCATGATCATCCTGATCATCATCACTGCAACATCCTGCTGCATGTCATCTGGAGCAACATCTTGAAGCTCATCATCCATGATCATCCTGATCATCATCACTGCAACATCCTGCTGCATGTCATCTGGAGCAACATCCTGAAGCTCGTCATCCATGATCATCCTAATCATATAATGCATCTACCTGATGCATACCAAGTATCTACCTGATACATATCATCATACATGATCGACCTGATCATACAATGTATCCACCTGATACAAATACAAATACATGATACATATCATCATACATGATCCATCTGATCATACAATGTATCCACATGATACATATACAGATACATGGTCCAAGCATCCAACATGATGCATATACAAAAATACATACACATGATCCAACTGATCATATCCAACATCCAACACGATGCGTACATACATATAAATGATCCAACTGATCATATCTAGCATCAACATGATGCATACATACATACATAAAAATGATCCAACTGATCATGTCCAAGCAGAAACTAGAACATCATCCTGATGTTCATCATCCAGCGCTTACATCCACAGCCATGTGAAGGATCCTCCTTCCAACATGCTTGGAATGGCTTCAGCAAATGTTTCCATCACTTCTTCCTCGAAGTGTCCTCGATCTGAAGAATGCCAAGCCTCTCTCTGAAGTACTCAAACTTCACTCTGGCTAGTGGCTTCGTCAGCACATCTGCAATCTGCTCATCCGTCACAACATACAGGAGCTTCACACAACTCTGGTTATCACAAAAAAATATCAGTAGAATCCAACGAGATATCAAATAACTCAGAGAGTAGCTTCCGTAGCCATACTGCCTCACAACTAGCTGAACAGGCTGCAACATACTCTGCCTCAGCTGTACTCAGTGCTACGCAGGACTGCTTCCTGCTAAACCAAGAGATCACACCTGATCCCATACTGAAGCAACACCCAGATGTGCTCGTTCTATCTCCAGCACTGCTAGCCCAATCTGAATCAACATAACCCTGCAGGTTAAACTTTTGATTCGTCTCATACTTGAGCCCATAATCCACTGTACCCTTCAGGTACCTCAGAACATGCTTTACAGCAACTAGGTGAACACTCCTCTGATTTGTTAGGAACTGAATCAATGTGTTCATAGCAAAGCAAATGTCTAGTCTCTTGTTCGTCAGGTACATCAAGGACCCAATCATGTGACGATACATAGAGACATCAACCGGCTCAAATGAAGCATCACATAGAAGCTTTAGATTCGATGCCATAGGTGTGGCCATGGCCTTGCAATCCATCATCCCGAACCTCTTCAGGATCTCTACTGCATACTTCCCTTGTCCAAGGAAGATTCCATCTGCACTCAGCTACACCTCTATGCCAAAAACAAATAGTGCATCATCCCCAAGTTCTTCATCTCGAACTCGGCAGTAAGCTTCCGCTGCATGTCGGAAATCAATCTATCTTCACCTGTAACAAACAGGTTATCCACATACAAAAGTAGTATCACTGGATTTCCTTCCTCAACCTTGTAGTAAAGGTTGGAATCCGCTTTACTCTTGGTAAAGCCCAAATTGGATAGAAAGTTGTCTATCCTACCATACCAAGTTCTGCACACATATATGACTACACCATGCTGTCTTGAAATCCATCTGGTGCATCTTCTATTTCATCACTTTTATATTTCTCAATGCTGCCATCTGCAACATGCTTGATCTGATAGTTCCATTTGGAAGTAACAACAGAATTCCCTTCAGCTCTTGGGACCGCATCCCAAACATCATTCTTCATGATCGACGGATCATGGCATTCTTCCCATATCCTGGGAACTTCAATATCTTCAATTTTGTTGCTGAACAAATGTTGTAGTTCTTCTTTTGTAGGAGATGGCATACGATCTTTCCTACACAACAAGTTAAATTGCATGATTAGAAAACATCTCATAGTTTTCATAACAAATTCTTACACATAAATAAATATGTCATACAGTCATGCAATTGTCTTAGCCAATGCTTCAATACAACATTTATCCATATCCCGTAACTTTCTAGATGCCTTCCAATCTCTACCAGAACATTGTTAAGAGTGTGCACAACTCCCAACATGTCAGGAAAGAGGTTTCATTCTAGATAAGTAGCAATGGAATGTTGTACAGTGCCATAGGCCACTTACCCATGCATATTAGTAGTATATTGTTCATCAATGCAATTATTCTAATATGCATAATACACAACCTAATTCTAGGAACATCAGTATATACATTATTGAACAATATTATTTAAGAAATGATAATTCAAATACTTATCTTTGTTTGTTCGTTGGGTGGACTCCCTCTGAGTCTTCGCTTCCTTGCAGGAGCTACTGGAGTCCTAATCTGAAGTAGCTTCTTTTACACCTTTTTGTTGTGGAATGTAGAGAGATGGTCAACTCCCTCTGAATATCTGCATCCTTGCAGAAACTACTGAAGTGTGTTCCTTTGCTTTCTTGCAGGAACAACTGGAGTGTGCTCCCTCTTGATCTTTGCTTCCTGGATTACCTGTTCTTGAACTCATATTCATCCTTGGTTCCTATGCATGCTTATCAGTATCATGATTGTGTTATCCTTGTGATCTCATATAAAATCATACATTCATTAGTATACTATTAAAACACAATAATCTCAAGCATGTATAGTCATGATCATTTCAAACAGAAATAATAAGCATTAGCATTCAAGGTTTATAAAGGATTCTTATGGTTAGTCAAATCATAAGAAACATAAGATTTCTAAACCTATAATTACTCAAACCTATGACTCTTCGGGTTAGTTGAATCATCAATCAAGATAAGATATATAATATGCATAAAACCATGATTATTCAAACCTATGACTTCATGAATAATCATTATCGACAACAGTATAAGATCCTAACACAAGGTAGGATTCTAGCTTGATATAGAAAAAAAACATACCTGGATTAGCATGCTAGCTATTTATGTCTAACATACCCGCATAATGTCTTCTGGTTCTCTTCAGTGACTTGTGCTAGTAACCTGTATATCTCATAGGTTAACCATTATAAAACCAAGTTATACATACCTCGTAAATGGATCTTCTATGAGATCCATGACAATGGATGAATCTTTGTCCTCATGTCATCATGATCATATGTTCTTGAACTATAACATGATTTTTCTTTCTTGGTGTACCTTTCATGTTAGTATACAACATAAACCTCATACAACACCATAATGCATTAGTACAATCATAAGTGTCAACACCCTAATCAATGAATATTTTCTATCGTGCATTCATAATTTTAGTAAGGTGATACGACAAGTCTAAAATCAAGATTGTACTAACCGTAATAACATGAAGACAAACATACCATAAACTTAATCATGAACAAATATCAAAACATACCTCGATGAGTCATACCTGTCGATATCGCTTGTAATATTCTTATGTAAGGCCTTAGCCTCATCTCCCTCTGAGACAGGAACTTCTTCACTTATGCAGGTGACCAATCCATCTTCTTCTAGGATTAACCCAATCCACTTGATTTGCAAGAACTGGACCTAGAGCTGGATATGGGTTTGTCAGAGAAACCCCAAAAATTCAAAATTTGAATTTCAAACTTCCGAAAGGATAGAAATATGCGCCTTGATGAGCTGATCAAGCTGGTATATTCATAATTTGAAAACTGCAAAGTTTCACTCCTCAATTTTGCCTTTGAAACATTCGGATTCACTGGATGTGACCCTGAACTAGGGTTTGATGAAGCCAACTCTTCTGCCCAATCAAAAGGTTTGATCCAAAGCTCTAAGATTCTATTTTTCTAAGGAGCTTCCAGCCGTGGTCACAGATTTCAAAAATTCCCATTTTTACAGAAGCCCTAATTTTCCACTTTTCTAATCAAGGTCCCGAACTAGGGTCTGATCAAGCCCGGCCTTCTACCCAACCAAAAATTCTGATCTTGGTCTCTAAATTTCTATTTTGATGAGTAGCATCCATCTGTGGTCTCCGATTACAAAAATTCCAACTTTCTCCGAAGCCCTAAATTCCGGAAGCCATGAATGAAGGTACTAAAAAATAATTATGTTTTGACAGAAATATGTAGTTGATTGTTTCTGGTGTAACTACAAAATTTTTGATCCACAGGGTCTGAAACATTTCCTGATATAGCTCGACCTGTGATCTTTCCATCCTGACAGGTTTGACCTCAATTGGATTCTCTGAGAGAGAGTTATGCCAAATGTCGCAACGTGACCTGTTTTGGGATAATACAGGAGAGCGAGCTTGTACGGCGTGCCATGTGTCACTGTTTCAACTTCGGCCTCTGAACAATTTTCTTGAGATAGCTCGGCCTGTTATATTTCCATCCTGATAGTTCTGACCTCAATTGGACTCTCTGAGAGAGAGTTATGCCAAGTGTCGTAACGTGACATGTTTATGGGATAATACAAGAGAGCGAACTTGTATGGCGTACCACGTGTCACTGGTTCAACTTCGGCTTCTGAAAAACTTTTATGAGATAGTAAAGTCTGTGTACTACCTGTCACTTTTTACGAAATTTCATTTGGAGCTTCCTAGCCCAAGTTATGACCTTTTTCCCAAGGTCACCTGATTTTGACTCATATCTGGAAGAGGCAGAAACCCTATATTGTACAGATCATAAATCACAAAGTACAACGAATTAGAGGTTTTCCTTTGGAAACAAGGTACATGGGGATTTAAAATTCGACCTATAAATATTTCAGATCCGAAACCTTCGCCAAAACGGATTTATAGCGAAAGTGCT
This sequence comes from Larix kaempferi, assembly GCA_027924585.1. Classification (NCBI taxonomy): domain Eukaryota; kingdom Viridiplantae; phylum Streptophyta; class Pinopsida; order Pinales; family Pinaceae; genus Larix; species Larix kaempferi. Next base: position 1,880,681 of record BSBM01000286.1, read on the forward strand.
TCGACGACTGGTTTTTGCTATATCAAGCCCTAGCATCGTAAGTGCAACAAGTGTCATACATGCCATATCATGCCTTATTTCAGGCTAGCTCTGATACCATGTTAAATTTTCAGAATTTACTTCAATATGATCTAGGATCTTAACTGAGAGAACAACATGTACAACAAATCTACAGCATATCATTCATGGAGACAATAATGCAAGCACACAAGAGACACAATGATTTACTTGGGGAAAACCATAAAGGTGAAAAACCCCAATAACTTCCTCAGAGATAGATAGAGCAATGATACAACCCAAACATGAGAGATAAACATAACCTAGCAGCAGATCATCCTCCTCCATAAGTGCGCCACTCCTCCTTGAGTGCATGAGTGAGAAGTGAGTGAACAAATAGAGTGCCTCCCGCACTCTATTTATACTTGACTTGACTTGCCTTTTACATAAATCATGTAGGCTCGAACTTAACCACATAACATAGTGCTGACCGGGCCGAACCCCAATAGGGTGGTCTAATAACCCTTCGACCCACATGGTCGACCCCCAATAGGGTGGTCTAATAACCCTTTGACCCACATGACTTATACAGGGCTGACCCCAACAAGGTGGTCTAATAACCCATCAAGTATAAGTTATGACACTTACAATATAAATGACGACACTTCCGAATAGAGGAATAATAACATCTCTATAGGAATACAATATACATATATGAAATACATTCCGAAGTTACATATACATCAAAATTCTTCGGGAGTGAAGGTTACTTACTGCAATAGTGTATTGTTGCTGAGATGGAAATTTCTTAGGGCTGGCCGCTGATAAATGAGATAATGGAGCCCAAAGGAGGGAAACACCATGACCTTGTTGTTGAACCTGATGAAGTTGTAAAAGAAATTTATCCCTTTGATCAGGTGCAATTTCATCCCTACACGTTATTGTCTTTGAGAAGACAAAAACTAATTGATCTAACTTAAAACCAAATTTGACATCCCCTACCAATCCAATATTATCTGTGATTTTTAAATGATAAAAAAATATCAATTTAGAAGGAATTCTGAAATCAGATGGAAGATATTTGGCAAGCACACTGCCCAAGAGCCTTAGGTAAATAAGGAACCTTTTTCAACTAAAACTAAAAGGAAAATCAGAAAGACTAAGCCCTGGTAAAATATGCACTTTAATTTTGGTCCTACATTAGTGCCTAAATTCTAATGCAGACTATGTTGTTACATTGGAGGATATAACAAAAGTTACCAAATTGCGTACAACTTTAATTTGTAGAAAACAGAAATAGTTACCATTTCAGTCGGATTTTGAAATGATTTTTCACTAGGAGGCCTCCACTGGCTACCAAGAACACTTGAAGGATTAAAAACTTGTGCACCTATTATACCTCCCTTTGATAAATTGTTTGAATAATTTGCAATAGTTCCATAAGACAAATTTACTCCCTATTGTAGATAAACTCTATATAACCTTACTGTCGGACATAGGGAGGATTGCATAAAACCTACAATAGATGGGGAATTAAGTTGAATTTTACTAACTCAAGTCTAAAGAGACTGCAATGCTGAGTTCTTTTTATTATATAATAAAAATGATATACCAACGTAGATTATAAAATTTCCCAGGAAGAACTTGATTTCCAAACATAAGAAAGGTTGAATTTAAAATTTTTAGAAATAATATCTTACATGGTATTTTATAAAGAAGAAAAGTTAGTAATATTGAACAAAAAGTGTTTAAATTTATGCATTCATACACACAACAGTTTCCAGTGTTTGAAGATTTAATATACGAGTAAATGAACTAGAATTTAGTCATTTACTTGGTATTCTCCTATAGCTAGGAACAATCATCATACAAAGAATATCCTTGATGGTGGAACAACTCCAGTAGATTCATGTTCTTAGTTTCTTGTGTATGGAAGAAGGAGAGTAGAGCGATGGTGCTGTAGCTTGCAACTCTTCTATAGTGGGAGGTGTGGTGATATAGAGTGTGAGGTGTAGCTTTAGTATTTTCCATTTAAGTCTATAAAAGAGAGAAATTAAGTCTATAAAAGAGAGCAAAATCGCTTTAATAATAGCTTGTTAAATGTTATCATAGATTCATCATTATATGATTGTAAACAATCTATATGAGCTGAGTTTTGTCTTCATTATTCAATACATTTATGCTACTTTCCATTCAATTCACTCGAATTTTAATATTGTGTAAATCATTCACAATTAAATAAAAATACCATGTTTCCAAGAGAACAAAGTTTGAATCCCTGGAACTGAATTTAGTAACTATAGGACTTACCTTGCAATTACACTTCAACCCACGATTTTGGAACTAGAAGGAACCGAATAAATTACAGCCATGATATCCATCAATAATTCATTAACAAGTGCACTCAGACTTGACAAATGAATCGTTCTTAAACGGGTATTCTCTTTAGCATTAAATTAATTCAAAATGAAATCACTTGGACGTCCATTTGTTCCACAGAAAACTTAAAAGAGAAACCAAGCTTTTAACATAATAACTCATGATTTATACATAGGTCAACTACAACATCATCAATTGAAGAGGAGCAGATCCATTAGCATATCTTGTAGGAAAATAAAAAACATAACAGACTGATATTCACAAGACTGTAAAGGATTGGCATTAAAATACCTAAATCCTATAAGTAAATGCAAAGGAATAAGTGCTCTAGGAAGTACCTCATTGCCACTGAAACCCCAACAATTCTTCATTCTCACATAGATGCAAATCGATGAAGCTCTATCTAGGTGAATTTTCTCTGAAGCCAAGGATCTGAAACTAGTATGCCCACAAGATGCATTTGATAAACCCTCACGTTTTACACAATACCGACTGTGATGGATTTTCTCGTCTTGGCGTTTGACAGTTGGTCTGGCTGGACTTATGGCTTGGACAAATTTTTGAACTAATTTCATGAGGCGCCACTAACTTGAAAAACAAAAAGGGATTGGACTCCTGGTGAGATCCAATATTTTTACCAACATTTTTAATTTCGTGCCTATACCAAACATAATCCCGCCCTACATATTGGGTCTACAAAAAGTTTTTTAGAAATCAATTTTTAATGTTTTTGATAAATTTTGTTATAAATTTAATAATTTGAAAATAAACAAAGTTTTTATAAAATAAATTTATGTAGTAATGATTATTATAAAAATATTAGTTTAAATATTTGAAAGTAGACATAGTTTTAAAAACCAAAACTTGTGTAAATTTTTTCATATTTGTGGATAAAGAAGGTTTTTGGCCTTTTCCTACTAATTTGTGATTGTGGTTCTAAAAGTGTATGATCGATCATGTCATACAGATGAGAATCTGGTGCGTGAAATATACATATACATTTAATGCATTATATATACATTTAACACCATATATTCCCCCCTTGGGGTCATATCACAATACGAGTGTTGTGAATCCTCTCAAAAAATATGCAACATAATTCAAATGCATAAGGGAAACCCACCCTCCCACTAGTGCGACAAAAACTGCAAAGGTTTAATGCATCATGATAACATTTCAACAATATTGCAATCTACCTATAAAGGGGTGTGATGCTCTATAATTTTATCAACATAGTGCAAGAGCCTCCCGACTATCTAGTTCCCATATGTACTAAGGGAATTGTTTAATGTAGTAAGGATATTGTTAACCACCCTTTCATCCTTGTACTCAATTTAAACCAATAACATATAGTTGTCCCATGAAAACCCTATGTTTCCCTGGCATGATTGTCTCCACACTTGAATCTGTTAGCCTCTGCATGCCTAAACCAATCAAGGCCAACATTACTCTTCATTAACTGAGTATCACCCCATTTGAGGGATCTTCTTTCCCATTTAATTTCACTTTCAAGAATCATTTAATTTAATTTTTGAAAACCCATGGTTGTGCATTGATTTATTAAATGGTCTATTAGAGGTATATAAAAGGAAATCTTTATGTAGATTGACTAAATATTGCAAGTAAATCTTGCTCATGACATGATGACACTTAAGTGACTTATGCTTATTGAAGCTTGACCTAGTAACATACTGGAATGGAAAAATGTCTAAATAAAGTCTAGATGGGAAATAAATTCAATAAATAATGAAGACTTGTGCTTAGACTATAAAATTGTGTGTTTTTTAATGGTTGAGATATAATTAAAATAAACAATGCATGAATGTAGGATGATATTCAATCAGGATCTAGAAGTGATATGACATGCATCATCATCGTGAAAATAGACATTATTGTCATTGTCATATTCAACATCACACGGCACATCATCATCATCATTGTCATCGTCATATTATATAATTATGATAGTAATTCATGTCATCAACATTGTGATGGAACAAGGAATACTACTACCTTACAAGAATTTTGTAAAGAAGGATTCCCCTTGCCTAACTAGATCAATGGGTATTTATAATTAGTAATTTTCATGAACCTCATCATCGTCGTTGCCGTCATCATCATTGTCATCATGATTAATTGTCATGATCGATGGGTCAACGTGATCATACAATACATAAAAATCATCATCATCGCCATATATCATCAATATAATCATTCATGTCATCATCATTGAAGTCATCATATATAATCATCATAGTCAATGTAGGCATCAATTGTGATCGATATCATCTTATAATTTTCAAATCATCATCAGGTCCACCATAATTGTCATAATGCATCATCATCGTGTTGTTAGGGTCAATCATATGCCATTAGGGTCTCTCAAATGTTGTTAGAGACAGTAGAATTTCATTAGACCCATTTAGGTGAGAATAGGGTCACTCAAACGCCATTATGGTCATTTAGGTGCCATTAGGATCAATTAAAATCCAGAAGTGCTATCACATGTATCATCAACATTGACATCGACATCAACATCATCATCATCATCCTAATCATCATCATCAACATCATACAACACGCCATCATCATCAGCATTGTCATCGCCATATATCATTGCCATCATAGTCATTCATGTCATCAACATTTTGATGATGAACAAGGCATCCTATTACCTTACAAGAATTTCACAAATGACATTTTCCCTCTACTAATTGGGTCAATGGGTCTTAATAATTAGTAATTACCATGATCCTCGTTGTCATCATCATTTTTGTCACCATTATCATTATCGCCATCATCCTAGACATCGACATTATCACCATATTCATCATCATTGTCATCATAGTCTATCACCATGGTCAATGTCATGATTATAATCGTCATGATCATTGCGATGATGAAAAAGGAATCCAACCACCTATTAATTAAATGGGTTTCTTAAAAGATATTTGTCGTACTGCTGGGAATGTAGGCATCAATTGTCATTGCTACCATCTTATAATCATATCATCATAAACTCCATCATCTTTGTCATCAAGCATCATCATTGTCGTCGTCATGATGTTAGGGACACTCATATGCCATTAGGGTCACTGAAATGTTGTTGGGGACACCTGGATGTCATTAGAATCATTTAGGTGACATTAGGGTCGATCAAACATCATTACAGTCATTTAGGTGCCATCAGGATCAATACATATCTTAGATATATGCTCATACAGAGCTCTATAGGGGTCTCACTCAGCTCTGATCATAGCTTTGGCTTCCAAAATACCTGCCCCACACAACACCCTTCTTGGCTTAGGCATCCCCTTCACCGATCCATGATTCTCTTGGGCGATCCATCTTACCTGGTGCTTCTAGTGTGTGCATAGAAGAAGTCCAATATGATATTGGATTCTATAGAACCACATGTAGCTTCAATTTGTGGCTTCTCATGCACCTATGAGCAACAAAAATCAATGGGTAAGGGTTACTAGCTTTCCCAACCTCTATGCTCAGCTAAAACAATCAATTTTAACTTCCAAATATGCAGCATGGTCTCCAAATTCGAATTTATGGGTTAAAAACAACATGGTAAGTTCATGGAAAGCAATGGAGAGCTCTGCCTACTGTAGATATGCATGCAAGAATGAGAGAATGAGGGTTGAATCCAAGGGATATGAGAGAATGGTGAAAATACAACTGACACAAATTCTGACAGTAGAAGGAAGGACTCTTGGAAGATGTAGACTAACTTCTGTCATGACAGAACTATCAAAAAAGTGTAGTCAGCCCCATTCTTCAGAAACTACATGAGGCGACTTTTCCCACCAACCTCACACATGCATTCAATGATTGGAGAACAGTAAAAAATGAGATAATTGCCTTATTCAAGGAACATGATAGAATTTGGGTGAGTTCTAAGGTTGGCACTTGGCAGGAAGGATTTAGTCTCCCATAGACCCCCTTTCCTCTTCCCCTTTGGTGGAATCATAGATCCTTTGGTGCTCTTAACACAGTCATTGGTGGACCATTTTATTATTTATGTACATAATATTTACATATATTCCAAATCTGCATGACAAGTCAACAAAATAGTTCGAATAAAAACATAGACATTATACATACATATCCATTCACTTGTCGGACCTTGGCCTTGAGCTCCGCACTAGGAATCTGCATTAGAATATTTACATCATTTACATAATTTTGGTTAAATAAATTCCATGTCAAGACTAGGGGTATTACACCATAACAAGATAAGGGAGTCTACAATGATGTAAATAATATAACAAAAAGGCATGTTGCAAAGATGTGGCAAATCATGCAATAACAAATACCTTACGGGAATTCCTTTAAGGTTTTTTTTCCTCGCCTAACTACTTTGATGGGTCTTAATAATTATTAATTGTCATTATCCTTGTCTTCATTTCCATCATCATCAATATCATCGTCGTCATCGTCGTAAAAATCAACATTAACACCATAATCACCATCATTGTGATCATCATATATGATCATCATAGTCAATATCATGATCATCATTGTGATAATGATAATGACATCAAACCAACTAGTCACATGAGTTTCATAAAATAGATTTGGGCTCTAACTAGGAATGTAGGCATGAATTTTAATAGATATCATCTTATAATTATCAAATCATCATCAGGTCCATCATAATTGTCACAATGCTTCATTTCCATGGTTTTAGGGTCTCTCAAATGTTGTTAGGGACACTCGAATGCCAATAGATCCGTTTCAATGACATCAGGGTCATTTAGATGCCATTAGGATGAATCAAGATCCATAAGTGCTATCGCATGCATCATGAACATTGGCATCAACATCATCATCGGCCTCCTCCTCCTAATCATCATCGTGAACATCATACATTAAATCAGTATCATCATCATCATCACTTTCATCGTTATATACCATTATGATCATAGTGATTCATGTCAACCACATTGTGATGATGAACAATAAAATTTTAATACCTTTCAAGAATTTCATAAAAGACATTTTCCCTCACCTAACTGGTTGATGGGTATTAATAATTAGTAATTGTCATGATCCTCACTATCATCATCATCACAATCGTTATCAGAATTTCCATTGTCTTGGACATCGAAATTATCACCATATTCATAACCAGTGTCATTGTCATATATCATCACAGTCAATGTCATAATTATAGTCATCATGATCATTGTAATGATGAAAAAGGAATCCAACCACCTATTAACAAAATGAGTTTCATAGAAGAGATTTTACCTATGATTGGGAATGTAGACATCAATTGTCATCGTTATCATCTTATAATCAAAACATCATAAACACCATCATATTTGTCACCATGCATCATCATCTTCATCATCGTCATGATGTTAGGGTCAATCAAATTCCATTAGGATCACTCAATTTTTTTTAGGGACACTTAGATGCATTAAGGGTCATTTAAGTGACATTAGGGTCACTCAAAATCCATTAGAGTCGTTTAGGTGCCATTAGGATCAATCATGATCCGATAATGCTATGACATGCATCGTCATCATTGACATCGACATCGTCATGATCCTCATTTTCATCACCATCATTTTCATTATCATAATTTCCATCATCATAGAGATCGACATTATCACCATAGTCATCATCATTGTCATTATCAATGTAGTGATCATAATTGTCATTGTTATCATCTTGTAATCAAACCATCCTCAATGCCATCATCATTGTCATCATGCATCATCAACATCATCCTCATGTTGTTAGGGTCACTCGAGTTCCATTAGGGTCACTCAAATATTGTTATGGACAATCATATGCCATTAGGGCCATTTAGGTTGTATTGGTTCAATCAGATGCCATTAGGTTCATTTAGGTTCCATTAGGATTAGTCGAGATCAAATAGTGCTATAATCTCCTACATATTCATTATTGACATTGACATCATTGTCATCATCAACATCCTAGTCAACATCATACAGATCATAAATGCTATATTTATCATTTTCAGGATGCAACAACATCATCATCATTATGCCGTTAGAGTCACTCAAATGTCATAGGGACACTTAGATGCCATTAGGGTCATTTAGGTATGTGTATATATATGGTATGCTTGAAGACAACTATTCTCTTATTTGAATACTTTAAAGTGAATACTTTTTAGTAAGGTATGATTGCTTCTATGGTTGTCCTAAAGTAGCGATATAAATTGGGAAAAAGGGAGTTTCATATTTACAGGTTAATCTTCAGCTGGAACAAAGAACAGATAGAATTGTTTCTTTGATAAAAAATTTCTCATAGATTCTTTCTCTTGTATATTTAAATAATTAAATAAAAATGCTGGTGAAATGGATGTCTATTTGAATGATGAGGAGGTCAATGATAACGGTGCCATTGATTATGTGTCAGTGATGTTATCTTAGGGGAGTGCAAACTCCATTTTTGGAACTATCTTCTCTATACTCAGTTTATAATATGCCCAACTTTTAAGGACTATGTTTTTATGTTTATAAAAGGTCAGCTGTCATCGAACTAATTAGATGGGGTTTTGATACATAGATTTCTCTGTGAAGAAGGATAACATTTGTAAAATCTGGAGGATAGTTTTTTAAGTAACTGGAGGAAGGCGTACTCTGAATTTGCTTGTTTTGGTTTGATAAAGGACTATGTACCTTTGATTATCTATTGAATTACAACTTGAGTGGCCATAACAATTAAGAGCATGTGTTTCCTCCTAGGAGGTCACAAGTTCAAATCTAGAGGGGGGTATGGTATTGTTGAAGCCCCAGGTATGTAAGTGCTGGAATGTTTTCCAAGGCTAGCAACAGAGGGTGACAACCCAATCTGAAATGCTTCAAACAACTCTGCGCAAGAGCAGTTCTATCCCTAGACTGTTTGGTATGGTTGACTCCCATGGATATTAGGACTCTGCTGGAACTTAAGTGGGTTGATCTTGATGGATCTGTCTTCCGATGAGGGAAGATCAAAAAATGTTCTATTTATAAAAGTGAGTAATGTTTTCTTTAAAGGAAACCTAAAATAAGTTAGATCTAAGTTAAAGGAATGTGTTTTAATGTGCAGGATAATTAGATATGGAATTTAATAATTGTTTTACCAATCAACAAACATGTGAATTGGATCTATACTTATTAGCTTAAGACATAGTTAGACAATGACAATTGAATGATTTTAGCTTAAGGATTGAAGCACATGCAAGATTATCCTGTTATAACATGCTAATTGAAAAAATGGCATTAATTTGATAATAGTTGTTTATCATTTGTAGAAATAGATAAATGAGTTAAATAAATAAATTCATTTAACACCTGAAACACATGGATCATAAGACAATACAAATCTAAACTACAGATCAATGTATTAATAATGGTTGCAAAACAAAACATAGTTCATTCTTGAGCTGAAGCAAAAATCAGAATTCATCCAAGAAATTTGATAAATCAAACAAAAGAGATAGCAAGAGAAAACTAACTGTATTTTGTTAAGCCTGCAAAAAATAACAATCTCTTAATGAAGCAGAGTATCTCCAGTCCTCTTTTGGTGATTTTCCTCTCCCTCTCCCTACAAGATCTATACCACTTTAATAGTAATTACATAATGATACAAAGGGTCGAATTCCCATAAAACAGGGATTACAAAATAAATCTAACGTAAGAATAACCAAGGGAAACTCGCCACTTGGCCCAAACCTCTAATAAATCGTCCACATCAGGATACTTATCCAATTCTAGTCCCAACTAGGCATCACACATGAAAGACTCAATCTCATTCTTTCTTAGTTTATGCCAACTACGCAGAAAAATGTGGATCTTACTCTCCAGACTGATAGGTTGCTTGATCAATTTCTCGACCTCTGAAATATTTATGTGCTCAAGCTGCTGAATTTGCTCTTTGGACTGCTCACACCTACTATCAACTTGCTCAATCATCAGCTTTGGTGTACAAGCCTTCTTAATAAGTTCCAGATTCGGAAATTCTAGCATGACCATGATATTGTCTACAGCATACCATCTTCTACTACAAGTTTCTTGTTCCTTCTTAATTATTTCTTCAACTAACTCACAAGCATTTTTCCAGGCATCCAAAGAGTTCTCATTCTCCTGAAATTGAAGCTGTATAAAACTAGGATATCCTCGGGTTTGTCCTTAATATACCTTTTCCAATTAACAATATCTTCAATGGCCTTGGAATCTTTTTGCCTTTTTTCAATGTGTTGCTCAAGGTTAATGGAAAGTCGCTCAAAATCATTATGAGTTTCCTAAATATCATTCAGGGAACTAAATAACTTGGCCAAGAATTTGTGATGCTCTTCATTAATTTTAAAGGCCAAATCCTTGAACTCTTCTTGAGAGAATCTAGAGAAAGAAGAAGTGGCTACATTGGCAGCTGCATCCTTCAGCTGCTACTCCAGTATTGCTATATTCTCAGCATTTCCAGTATTTTGGACTTGTGTATCCTGCATTTGAAGCCGAAGAGAAGTGTTCTATGCTTGTAGATCCTTGAGAGGAATTTCATACTCATTTATCAATTCATAAAGCTGAGATTCATGTTCTTCATTAATTTTGATCTGCTGCTCCTGGAGCTTCTTCAATTCTTCTTTCTTGGTGTCAATATCCTTATTCAGTGAAGTAACTGATTTTAATGTATTTGTAACTTTGGAATGTATTTCACCCATGTATTTCATCTATGAATATTTTACTCCTATAGAGATGTTATTATTCCTCTACACGGAAGTGTCGTCATTTGTATTGACAAGTGTCACAAGTGTTGTAACTTGCCGATGGGTTATTAGAGCACCTTAATGGGGTCGGCCCTATATGATTCATGTGGGTAAATGGGTTATTAGACCACCAAGTGTGGGGTCGGCCCGGATTAATGTAACCATGGGTTATTAGGCTAAGTTAGACAAGTCAGCCCCACTGGTTTATTGGGAAAGACAGGACAAGTATAAATAGAGATCGGGAGATATCTATTTGATCATCTCATTACTCACTCTTCCATCACTCGGAAAGTGGCGCACATATGAGGAGGAGGATCAGCTGCTAGGAGAAGACTATCTCTTGTACTTTGGTTGTATCATTTCTATTTCTATCTCTGAGGAAGTTGCGGGGTTTTTCACCTTCTTGGTTTTCCCTGGTTAAAATCTGTCTCTTGTGTGCTTGCATTATTGTGTCCATGATTGATATGTTGTAGATATGCCGTAGATATGCTGTACATGTTATTCTCTCAGTTAAGATATTAGATCAGATTGAAAATTCTGAAAAACTAACAACTGAATCATAATTGGATCCAACAAATTCCCCCATTGCTATAGCAGTGTCTAATGCCTCCTGCTAGATGTCAGCAGACTGTTTTGTCCAAATAATTTGATTGGGAACAGGCCCTTGCACCATAGTTGTTTCCCTACTTCTCTTATTACCTCTTTTAACCACTTATTTGGATGATCTACTGTAGAAGTATTCCCCAAGGGAAACCACAACATCATATCCACAATCATCTATCAAATCTGTTGAAGGTGTAGCCACATTACATGTTGCAACTAGTGGGGATGTTTGGGTGACAGTAGAATTTGGGATGGACATGGTGATTTGGGAGGTAGACATAGAAGAGGTGGCAATGGTAGAAGTTGATGGCACAGAACTAGGAGAAGTAGTCAAAGTGAAAACTTCAGGGAAAGAAGTAGAGGCAATGGTAACTGATGGTTGCAGAGAAAAAGTCGGGTCTTGCATCTAAGCAACTTGTGGCAGTAAGGTGACAGGTGGAGTTAACAAGGTTGATTGAGAAGTAATGGTGGAAGTAGAAAGTATTCCAGCTATGGTAGATGGTGGAAGGGTTACATCAATAGACGAGTTGAAAGGGAGCTCAATAGAAGTGAGTGGGGATGTAGGAGTTGATGTAGCTATAGTGATGGTGAATTCAATAAAATGAACCTCTGGAGTGGTATCATCCATCACAATGATGTCAAGCAAGTCAGCAATAACCAGAGAGACTTCAATGACCTCTTGTATAACATGCACAAGAGGAAAAAGAGATCTAAATGGAATCCTTTCATCTTATGTATCATTGTATTCAATTTTTAATGTGGGTATCTGAGGCACAGGGGCTTGAATCTTCTGCCTTTTTGCTGGGGTGCTTGCAGCAATAACCTGAGTATCAACCATTGAGGTCATGTCTACCAATTCCTTCTTCAACTCTACAGTTGATTGAATTAAAATATTCAGTTATGCAGTAGGCTTTGTTTGTTGAACATCCTCTAGAAGGCCTTTGCCTTTTCTTTCATCCTAGTAATTTAACATCAAGGGAGTGTTTTCCTTTTGTGCATCTTTCTCTTCCCTATCCCTTTTGGCCTGTTCTTCAAGTGATGGTTCCATTTTCCAGTAACTCAAAACCTTGGACTTGAGCTCCTATTGGTATTGGAGAATAAAACTTTGTTCTTCTTTAGTTTTAGCTCCAATCAGGACTTTAGAAAACAAATTTACTCCCTGGTAAATAGAATCATCAGGGGCAGTCTCATGAGCATAAGTAGTTTTCATATGTTCCTGGGAAAAGTGGTTAGCCAGGAATGCCTTGGGATCATGCATCCTTTTGGGAGATTTTCCCATCTTTAGGGAAAACAATTTCTTCACTAACACTGCAGCATGTGTTGAGTTCTGAATGAACAAAGGCCCAAGGTTCAATGGGAACTTGGGCCATCATTTTATTTTAGGTCCAGTTAACTTTAGGAACACTCCATCAGTAATAGTTTGGTAATAAATCTCTTCCAACAACAACTTATCTAGGACTATTATTGGCAACAAATGAATTATATTACTTCCTCGGACCCTAATATAGGAGAAGGATTCTCCTACATACCAATCACCAATAGTGGGGATAAGTGTTATGGCATGAGCAGAGAAGGAAGGTGAATCCTCTTTGAATATCTTGTGATAAATTGTTCCAAAGAAATGATCACAAATGTCATACATCAGAGGTATGAATTTATTTTCCCATAGTGCAGAATAATATATATAAACTGGAGGTGATGAAAGGTTCCATTTCCATCCCATGGAGGGGAACTGGAAAGCTGAACATAATACATCAATAACATAAGCCGAATAGAAAAAAGGAGGCTTCCTCGAGGCTCGTGTTTTCTGGTAATGTTCAATTGCTGATTTTAACTCGGTTGAAAGAATCTGAGCCCAATTAAAATACTCCCCCATCGTGAGAACATGATGAGCCACAGGAGCCCATTTAGCTTTAAACAAAAAACAGTTTGGTATGCCGTATAGCCTGCAAAGCATGGCTGCTAAGAGAGAAAAGGGTTCCTTGAACCATGAAATAGGGTAGGAATTATCAGTTTGGGTGTGAAGTTGGATGGGTTGTTCATCCAGGAATTTATCATCTCATCAAAGTTAAATCGGGTCTTTACAGAGTCTAGGAAAGCTGCGTTGAGAAATTGGGTGGCCTTCGTAAGGGCATATGCTCTAACAAAAACTTCTGAGCGGAAATAAACCAGTTGGGACCCTGCATTGTCGTTGAAAGAACAGTCTTTGGGGTCAACATGATCAATTATCCATTTTATGGCGTCTGTGTATGGGAGGAGGGATGGTCTTGATGCTATGGCATATAATTGAGAATCTCTGGTATTCTCATAACTAGACTGGTTATCCTGAATTTCCCACAGGTCGTCATTGTCAAAGATGGCATAAATTCGTGACCAATCCAGCTGATAGGTTTCAGACACTCTATCACTGTGTTGTAGGTACAACAGATCCCATGTTTTCAAGAAAACATGGGAGCCCCAATTTTGTATATCCAAAGGTAATGATTAAATTCCATGATTATTTTGGGGTTTTTCATCATGCTTGTATTGCTTTGCTTTGATTTGATTAAGTTAGCAATTTTCTTTTTGGAAAATTCCTTTGATTTTGTGTGTTTTTGTGAGTTGTGGAAGGCTTTGATTTTCCCAAAAATTAAGTCATTCCGCAACCTGCAATGCGGATTGCAGAGGCTTGGTTTTATATTTTGAAACATGTTTGTTCCGCAACCCACAATGCGGATTGCGGATACAGAGTTGTTTTTCCAATAATTGCGGTTGTTTGCACCCGCAACCTACAATCTGGATTGAGGGAACACCTTTTATTAGTTTTGCGCTTTGTAATTCCGTAACCCGCATTTGCGGATTGTGGATTGCGGAGGGTGTTTAAATAATAAGTTCGCATCTTGCATTTCCGCAACCCGCAATGGTGGATTGCGGATTGCGGAAACCTTCGGTTTGTTAATTTCTAGGGTTGTGATCCTGCAACCCGCAACCTGCAATTGCAGATTACGGATTGTGGGAAACATGTATATATTTTCAAAGTAAGTGCCTACAACTTCCTCCCGCATCCCGCTAAACTAGATCTTAGCAGTAGATCTGAATTAATTCTACGACCCTAATTTTACCGGCGGATTTAATAAATATGTGAGTTTTCCTATTTTCCTTTATCGTTTTTCGTTTTCAAAAATTACCCATTGCATGGATTTTACTGCGTATTATTACCAAGGGTCATTTTCTGCCATTTCTAAGTGAATATAGGTTGGTTTCATCTCATTTTTCGTTTTCAATTCTTTTCGATTTTGTCATTTTTGCATTATTTTTTATTCATTTTCATCTATTTATCAGAAACCTCCATTTTTTCAAACATGTCTCGCAACACTCACTCCAAAACGGTTTAGAAAGACTTGTTGACAAAGACCCAAATTTCGGTTTCTTTTCCGACACTAGTGACAAGGTTTCTGAAACTTACCAGATTGATTGGTCCAAAATTTACTCTATATTTGATAATGATGACCTATCTGATATCCAGAATGACCGCCATGCCTATGAAAAAATTAGGAATTCACAACTCCATGCCATAGCGTCCATACCTACTATTCTTCCTTATATGGACATTGTTAAGTGGATTATCACCCATGCCAATCCTAAGGACCGCTCTTTTAATGACATCGCAGGCGCTCAATTGACTACTTTCCATCCTGAAGTTTTCATTAGAGCCTATGCCCTGAAACCAGCTGTTCAACCCCTTAATGCTGCATTTCTGAATTCTTCCAATACTAGGTACAATTTTGATGAAATGGTAAAGTCTTGGATGAACAAAATGACAATTTTCATGCCCAGGGATGATAATTCATACTCGGTTTCATGGTTCAAGGAACCCTCCTCCCTTCTAGAAGCCATGGTGCAATTTACCAACAGATTTTCAGGGAAGATGCACCTTCCTTTTCCCCCGATGCCAAGAATCTTATCCCTACCCTTGGTGATTGGTATGTGGGGGAAGCGTTTTCTTACATCAGAGTTTGGGGAAGCAACATAGTGCATCTTCTTCCAATATTTGTCTCAAACAGACTGTTGTTGGAGGAGATATCTTTCCAGACTGTTACAAATGGTGTCTACCTTAAACTCATAGGACATAAAAGAAGGGTATGGCCTAAATTTACCCTGAACCTTGGGCCTTTGGTTATCCCAACTTCAACTTGGGCTACAGTGCTGGGAGACAAAATTGCTGCTTTGAAATAAGGATGTGCTCCCAAAAGAATGCATGACCCTAAAGCATTTATGGATGCTCATTTCAAACAGGAACACATGAAAATGAAGATAGGCTATACCCATCAAGATGTTCCTGATGAATCCATCTATCAGGGAGTTAATGTTTTTTCTGAAGTCCTTGTAAGGGAAAAGAGAAAATAAGAACAAAGCCATATTCTTCAGTATAACCAGCAGCTTAAAACCAAGGTTTTGAGCTATATAAAAATGCAACTCAGCCTTGACGAGCAAATAAGAAGAGACAGGGAAGAAAAGGAAGCACATAAAGCAAGTGCTACACTAATGTTGACCTATCCAGATGGAGACAAAGGCAAAGGCCCTATGGAGTATCCTTCGAAGTTGAAAATTGTTGCAGAGTTAAAAGTGTTAATGCAAACATCTCAACAATTGAAACATAGATTAGCATAGATGACTTAAGTATTAGTTACCCAAGCAGTTACTACAGTCAATCCAACCAATGGTACTCAAGTGATTGCTGTAAATGACCCATCCAACGGTGCTGAGATGGTAGTTGTAAGTAACCGAGCAAAGAGAAAGAAACTTCAAACTTATGCTTCTCAAATTCCTACTCTTCATATTGAAGATAGTGATGTTGAGGATGAAACGGTTCCTTCTGCTGTGCTTGTTGTACAGGAAGTTACACAAAATTCCCAGGCTGTTACAAATTTACTTAGCAGCATAAAAATGGATGACTCTATTGTTAGGATATTCCTATACTCCATGCTAGCCCTAGCAGCATTTTCATTATTTGCATTTTCAGTCATGCATGCACTTTTAGGGTTTGCATGCATTATTTAGGGTTTGCATACATCCCAGTCATCAGTCCCAACACCTAGCCCTCAGTTAGCTAGCCCTCGGAGCTTCCTTCCACTCATTTTTAGCCCTCCTAGAGCTTAGTGCACCCCCCTTTCACCTACTGCATGAGAAAGGCGCCCTTCCTTACCTGCCATTCAGTTATCTTCAGTTCTCTCCTTGATTTTAGGCTTGACTGAATCTTAACTGACTGTATCACTCCGATGGACCTCCAGTGAGACTTGACTTCCCATTGTGACTTCAGTTAGCTCCTCATGCACCCTCCACTGAGCCCCCTTCATTCATTTAGTTTCAGTTACACCTACCACACTTAGTTAGACTCAGTTTGACTGATGGTTGACAATTACTTGAGCATTGATGACTCCACTGATGATGAGATAGACTACTAGTTGTGCTCCGATGACACTCCAGTGATCTTTTGATCACTCCATGAAGGATAATTCGAATTTCCAACTTGGCATTCGAATCCTCATGCATTGTACTATTTATTTATCCATATTGTGATTAATTAATTAGTGTGTGTGAAGTATTTTTGCTTATATCCAAGTTCTACTGTATTATTATTATGTTGCTCATTACACTGCATTGACCACTCTTCTTCTATTTTATTGCTTAATCAATTACTTTCTTATGAGGTATACATCATCTCTTAGATCTGTTGTGAGGATTTTCACATGGTATCAGAGCATGTTAAGAGTATTGTTTATCTCCATTCCTGAGAGTTTTTTGCAGGTTATTACCAAGATTCTGAGTGCAGCAGTTGTAGTAGTTTCTGCATTTTTGCAGCAGTAGCAATTGCAGATATTCTCTATTGTTTTTGCAGGTCTTCTACAGCTTCAATGAATTCAGAATAAATCCCTCCTCTTTCTCCACTCAACTATAATGAATGGAAACCAAAAATATAGCATATTTGAAGAGCCATGATCTCTTTGACTGTTGTTTTGAAAGAGAGTTCGAATCTTCTGAAGAGGAGATTGCTTGGTTAAATAAAGGTGATGGAGCCTTTGGATCAATGATGCTTGCTATGTCTAAATACATGATATACCAATACCTTGATGTTGTTGAAACTCCAAAAGAGCTATGGGCCCATCTGGATGAAAGATATGGCAGACAGAATAAAGGGATTGGTCCAAACCCTTTCGAGAACAAGCAAAGTGATGCATTCGCCCTCCTTGATGATCTCATTGATCATGAACCAGTATCAAACACATCTCATATTGAATTTAGACACAAAAAAAAAACTTGCAGATTCTACACTCATGCTCCAAATTTCTTCTCTTTATGTGCCAGCTCACACTCTAGATATTGTAGAAGGTCCTAAATCCTCTCTTGCACCAGAGTTTGTTGGTCTTCATCATGATCTATTGAATGTTTCGGAGGTCAAACCAGCTATTGGAGGTAATGCATTCACTCTCCTCAAGCAATCACCTCTTACTTACTACTATATGATCATTATTCCATGCTTACAGAAGGTTATTGAAGAATATGGCCATTGCCACTCGCTTGGGATAATTTCTCATGCACATCATGGTTTTGATCTCACCCCTGTTGGTTCAAAGGATATCTCAAGAAACCATTGCCATTCGCTTGGGATAACTTCTCATGCATTTATTGGTTTTGATCTCACCTCTTATGGTTCAAAGGATATCTCAAGAAACCATGATTCAAGTCTTGGATCTAATTTGGATTCTAATCAATTACTACTTGGGATAATTTCTCATGCATATGATAGTTTTGATCGCACCCATGCTGGTTCAAAGGAGATCTCAAGAAACTATTCTTCAAGTCTTAAATCTGATTTGGATTTCAAGCAATCATGTGATGGTTCTTTTTGGCATAATCTCACCCATGATTGTTCAAAGGAGAAGACAAAATACTATCTACACATTCATAGATTTGATCCTACCTCAGCTGATTCGAATCACAGGTTCAAGGATCATCCTCATACTTTTGTATTTGTTTTCATCACATTCGATCTAAAGAGCAAGTACAAGCACATGCTTTCTGAGCATGATCCACTTCTTTCCAAGAAGAAGATACCTCCAAACATATGACCAAGCATCACACCTGCTTGAGTTTGGAGCATTTATTTTTGTATGTGCCTTACAGTCTATTTTGAGGGGGGGTATTTTTCCCATGAGGTTTTTCCCATTTCCTCCATTTATTGATTGTTATTATTCATTGTATTGGGTGACCTTTGGTCTTAGTTACCAGGGCCCAGGATGGATTAAGGGGGGTGTTAGGATATTCCTATACTCCATCCTAGTCCTAGCATCATTTTCATTATTTTCATTTTCAGTCATGCATGCACTTTTAGGGTTTGCATGCATTATTTAGGGTTTTCATGCATGCCAGTCATCAGTCCCAGCACCTAGCCCTCAGTTAGCTAGCCCCTGAAGCTTCCTTCCACTTAGTTTCAATCCTCCTAGATCTTAGTGCGCCCTCCTTTCACCTACTGCATGAGAAAGGCGCCCTTCCTTACCTACCATTCAGTTATCTTCAGTTCTCTCCTTGATTTTAGGCTTGACTGACTCTCAACTGACTGTATCACTCCGATGGACCTCCAGTGAGACTTGACTGCCCATTCTGACTTCAGTTAGCTCCTCATGCGCCCTCCACAGAGCCTCCTTCATTCAGTTAGTTCCAATTACACTCAATTACACCTACCACACTTAGTTAGACTTAGTTTGACTGATGGTTTATAGTTACTTGAGCATTGATGACTCCATTGATGATGAGATAGACTACTAGTTGTGCTCCGATGACACTCCAGTGATATTTCGATCACTCCATGAAGGCTAATTCGAATTTCCACCTTGGCATTAGAATCCTCATGCATTGTACTATTTATTTGTCCATATTGTGATTAATTAATTAGTGTGTGTGAAGTATTTTTGCTTCTATCCGAGTTCTACTGTATTATTATTATGTTGCTCATTATACTGCATTGACCACTCTTCTTCTATTTTCTTGCTTAATCAATTACTTTCTTGTGAGGTATGCATCATCTCTTAAATATGCTGTGAGTATTTTCACATGGTATCAGAGCATGTTGAGAGCTTTGTTTATCTCCATTCCTGAGAGTTTTTTGCAGGTTATTACCAAGATTTCAAGTGTAGCAGTTGCAGCAGTTTTTGCATTTTTGCAGCAGTAGCAGTTGCAGATATTCTCTATTGTTTTTGCAGGTCTTCTACAGCTTCAATGAATTCAGAAGAAATCCCTCCTCTTTCTCCACTCAACTATGACGAATGGAAACCAAAAATGATAGCATATTTGAAGAGCCATGATCTCTTTGATTGTTGTTTTGAAAGAGAGTTCGAATCTTCTGAAGAGGAGATTGATTGGTTAAATAAAGGGGACGGGGCCTTTGGATCAATGATGCTTGTTATGTCTGAATACATGATATACCAATACCTTGATGTTGTTGAAACTCCAAAAGAGATATGGTCCCATCTGGATGAAAGATATGGTAGAGAGAATAAAGGGATTGGTCCAAACCCTTTCGAGAACAAGCAAAGTGATGCATTCTCCCTCCTTGATGATCTCATTGATCATGAAACAGTATCAAACACATCTCATATTGAAGTTAGCCACAAAGTAGAATAAATTGCAGATTTTACACTCATGCTCCAAATTTCTTCTCTTTATGTGCCAGCTCACACTCTAGATATTGCAGAAGGTCCTAAATCCTCTCTTGCACCAGAGTCTGTTGGTCTACATCATGATCTATTGAATGTTTCGGAGGTCAAACCAGCTATTGGAGGTAATGCATTCTCTCTCTTAAAGAAATCACCTCTTATTTACTATGATATGATCATTATTCCATGCTTTCAGAAGGTTATTGAAGAATATGGCCATTGCCATTCGCTTGGGATAATTTCTCCTGCACATTATGGTTTTGATCTCACCCCTGCTGGTTCAAAGGAGATCTCAAGAAACCATTGCCATTCACTTGGGATAACTTCTCATGCATTTATTGGTTTTGATCTCACCTATTATGGTTCAAAGTAGATCTCAAGAAACCATGATTCAAGTCTTGGATCTAATTTGGATTCTAAGCAATTACTACTTGGGATAATTTCTCATGCATATGATAGTTTTGATCTCACCCATGCTGGTTCAAAGGAGATCTCAAGAAACTATTCTTCAAGTCCTAAATCTGATTTGGATTTCAAGCAATCATGTGATGGTTCTTTTTGGCATAATATCACCCATGATGGTTCGAGGGAGAAGACAAAAGACTATCTACACATTCATAGAGTTGATCCTACCTTAGCTAATTCAAATCACAGGTTCAAAGATCATCCTCATACTTTTGTATTTGTTCTCATCACATTCGATCTGAAGAGCAAGTACAAGAACATGCTTTCTGAGCATGATCCACTTCTTCCCAAGAAGAAGATACATCCATACATATGACCAAGCATCACACCTGCTTGATTTTGGAGCATTTATTTTTGTGTGTGCCTTACAGTCTATTTTGAGGGGGGGTATTTTTCCCATGAGGTTTTCCCCATTTCCTCGGTTTATTGATTGTTATTATTCATTGTATTGGGTGACCTTTGGTCTTAGTTACCAAGGCCCGGGATGGACTAAGGGGGGGTGTTAGGATATTCCTATACTCCATCCTAGTCCTAGCAGCATTTTCATTATTTGCATTTTCAGTCATGCATGCACTTTTACGGTTTGCATGCATTATTTAGGGTTAGCATGCATTTGCATGCATCCCAGTCATTAGTCCCAACACCTAGCCCTCAGTTAGCTAGCCCCCAGAGCTTCCTTCCACTCATTTTCATCCCTCCTAGAGCTTAGTGCGCCCTCCTTTCACCTATTGCATGAGAAAGGCTCCCTTCCTTACATACCATTTAGTTATCTTTAGTTATATTCAGTTCTCTCCTTGATTTTAGGCTTGAATGACTCTCAACTGACTGTATCACTCCGATGGACCTCCAATGAGACATGATTTCCCATTTTGACTTCAGTTAGCTCCTCATGCGCCCTCCATTGAGCCTGCTTCATTCAGTTAGTTCCAGTTACACTCAGTTTGATTGATGGTTGACAGTTACTTGAGCATTGATGACTCCATTGATGATGAGATAGACTACTAGTTGTGCTCCGATGACACTCCAGTGATCTTTTGATCACTCCATGAAGGATAATTCAAATTTCCACCTTGGCATTCGAATCCTCATGCATTGTACTACTTGTTTGTCCATATTGTGATTAATTAATTAGTGTGTGTGAAGTATTTTTGCTTCTATCCGAGTTCTACTGTATTATTATTCTATTGCTCATTATATTGCATTGACCACTCTTCTTCTATTTTTTTGCTTAATCAATTACTTTCTTGTGAGGTATACATAATCTCTTAGATATGCTGTGAGTATTTTCACATCTATCCCCGATGAACCTTTCATTTAAGTTACTGTTGCAGTTGACACAATGACCTCTGTACTCTCACTTGCTTTTGTTGAATCCCTTTCCATTGCACCTTCTGAAATTACACCACCATCTACCATATCCCCGTTATTTGATGCACTATATTCCATTATTGATCCATCTCCAACCATGTCAGTTGCACTTCCCATTTCACCATTAATTGTTGCAGAGATATAGTCTTCAATTGTCGCTCTGCAATCACCACCATCTACTTCATCACCGCATGCCACCGATGTCCAAAGTCTAGTTGATCCTTCTTCACCATCGATTGTTGATATCCTTGTTTTAATTTCTGAATTTTTCACTTCAATTCCTTCTCCAACCTCTATACCATCAGCTGCTGAAATCATTCCTTCATCCCCGACTGCTTCTCAAATCACTATGTCAATACCTAGCTCTACTGTTACACATACAACTCCACTAATTGAAACAACAGAAGTAGCTATATCTTTAACTGAGTTGGAAGCTTCCTGTGAGGAGGATATTGTAGTTCCCCTTGGGGATTATTTTTATGGTAAGACATCAAAAGTAGTGGTTAAAAGGGGAAGTAAGAGGAGCATGGGATCAGCTGTATTGCAAGCACCTGCTCCCAACCAGGTAATTTGGGCTAGACAGCATGATGACATCCAAAAGGAAGCAATATAGACTGCAACAACTATGGGGGCATATGCTAGAGCTAAATTTGATACAGTAATCTCTCTGAACATGGAAATTGATTTGGAGAAAGAAGAGTTGCAGAAACTTCAAGAGAAATTGGCTAAGACAAAGGAAGAACATGGATCTTGTATTCATGAATTGAAAGGGGCATTTGAGGATAAGCTCGAGGACCTACAGGATCATAATGCTTCCATTCAGGTCCAATTGCAAGATGTTAAAGTCTTGAATACTGCCAATCCTGAAAAGATAGATGTGTTGGAAAAGCAGCTTGAGGATGCAACTGCAAGTGAAACCTCCTCCTCTTTCTCTAAGTTTTCTCAGCAAGAGTTCAGATATTTGGCTGAGCAAGTAAATAAAGAGCATCATAAACTCTTAGCTGACTTGTATAGTTTCCTGAATGAGATTTAGGAAACTCATATCTCTTTTGAGCGGATGTCTGCTGCCCTTGAACAACGGGTAGATAAGAGCCAAGAAGCTTCCAAAGTTTATGATGATATTGTAGAATGGCAGAGGTATATTAAGGATAAACTAGCTGATATCCCAGTTTTGGATAGTTTCAAATGCAAGAGAATCAGAACAGCCTTGAATGCTTGGAAAAATACTATTGAAGTAGTTGAGGAAACAATAAGAAAAGAAAAATCCATTTGTGTTATAAGGTGGTATGCAGTAGACAGTATTATGGTTAGCCTGCAATATCCTATCATGGATCTCATTGAGAAGTCTTGTCCTCCCAAGTTAATGATTGAGCATGTTGAACGCAGATGTGATGAAAACAAAGAGAAGATCCAGCATCTTTAACACATCCAGATAACAGATGTGGATCAGTTAATCAAACAACCGATTAACTTGGAAGGAAAGATCCACATCTATCTGCGGACTTGGCATAAGTTGGCCAAAAATGAGATGGAAAAATTCACTTGTGATGCTTAGTTGGGGCTCGAATCAACTAACTACCCAGTTTTTGATGAGATGTTAGTAGTCAGGACCAAGTGGCAAGCTGCCCTCGGTCATTTTAGTTAATTAATCTTGTAAATCCCTATTTTCATGGGATGGCTATCCTTTGTAACCATTTTGTAATTATTATTTAAAGGGGTAGAGGTCTCATGGGGAAAGGTGGGGGGGGAGAATATCACAAGAGAAGGAATGGAGAAACGATGTTTCACTTGTGATATTGTAATGTTTTTCATACTAATGAATCAAAGTTAGTTTCTTTTGGAATCTTCTTTTTTTATGTTATCAAATTTATTTGATGATGTCTGAATTCTTCACCTTAATTATTGGATGAATACTGTTGATTTTGCATCCGATCATTAATGCATTGATCTATGATTTGGATTTGTCTTAATTCATGGTCTATGTGTATTTATGTTTTAATTGAATTTATTTAATCAAAATCTTTATCTATTTCTACAAATGATTCACATAAATTAATAATTCATGTTAATTTTTCAATTAGCATAAGAGCTAGAGGATAATCTTGTATGCACTCAATATTTGAACTGTTATTAGTAATGGTCATTACCTGATTATATTTTGAAGTAATAAGTAATGATCCAATTCTTCATTTTTGTTAAGCTGGTGAATTAACTTATTAAAAATCAAACCAAGTTATCCTGCACACAAACAATACACTTCCTTTAGATTAGATCTGACTTAGTTAGACTTCCTTCAAGGTAGATTTTCTCTAGGTTTAGATCAGTTAGAACACCTTAACATTCCCTCACAGGAAGACTGATCTCTTGGGATCAAACCCCAAAAGCGCTAGCAGAGGCCTTTGTATCCGTGGAAGTTAACTACACCAAACAGGCTGGGGATATAACTGCTCTTGCGCAAAGCCTTTTGAAGCCTTTCAGTCTGGGTTTTCACCCTCTATTGTTAGCCTTAGAACCCATTCCAGCAACCTACACATCTGAGGCTTCAACACATTGGTATCGGTGAGAATGAAAAAGTTAGGGCCTTTGTTTGTCAAGTCTTTTAGGGATGTCTTGGAACGGGTATTTCTCGACATGTTGGGAGACTGGTAAATTATGATAAATAAATAAAAACCAATCAATAAATAGTTTCACAATGATGAAAATCCATAAACAACCAATGGGAAAAGAAAGAAAACCAACCTGTGTTGTTGGAGCCTAGGACGCAGCTACGGTGAAAGCTGTGAATTTTGAGGAAAAAGCACAAGTGTGGAAGAGAAAGTGATAAATTTTGAGTAAGCGCCAATTTTGGGACAGAAGCAGACGGTGCGCAGTACGGTGCCAGATGGATAATCTCAGCCCAGATTACGGACCGGAAATCGGGGAGCTCGCGCGCATGTCAGAAGAGAATAAAGGTAGTTGAGTAGAAAGCCCAGCTACCATAATGAATGAAGCAATGGAGTAGAGGACTCAACTACCCTCATTAAGGCTAAGTACAGAAGTTATGGTTGCTCGGATCAAGGAGGAGCAATGGACCAGAGAATTGAAGGCAAAGGACAAGGTGCCCATACCCGCAATCTGCGCCGGAAGTCACGGAACCTGTAGGAAGCGGCGACGTAACTGCAAGCGGCGCCTATAGTACACCTAGCCATGTGCGTGGTTAGGGTTTTTGGGGATTACTGTTGGGAAAGGCCCACAGTTTTGTAAAGGTGTGACCGTCATGGCCACCTATATATATGTATAATTGATAAGGGAAAAGGTTAGTTAGTAAGCTAGCTAGTTAGTGGTTTCCAGTCAGTCAGCTAGTAAGCTAGCCATTCAGTCTTCTATTGTGTTGTAAGAAGAAAGAGTTAGATTCGGGATAGCCGTGGAGTTAATCCCTGAGTTGCAGACAGTCTGAGTCGATGTCTGAACTATTGTAATCTCTGTAGAGGAAGAGACTAGATCAAGAGAAGGGCTCCCAGCTGTGTGCGTGGAGTTTCCTGGAAAGATCTAAGGTTGCAGCTGTGTGCGCAGCATTATTGTATAAGTTTCCTTTGAGTTAATATATGAAACACTCCCGTGGACGTGGTTTCCCGTGGAGGTGAATTCTTTACGTCTCCTTGTTATGGTAATATTCGTATGAATGCATGTCTGAGTTATCTGCGTTTATATGAATGTTGTATGATCTTTATGAATATGTTGGGTACGTTCTCGAAGCTTCCGTGATAGCTATAATCGTTAAGTGTCGAAGGAGTTGTAGAACATTGTCGCCGCAGCGATCGAGGATTGCATTACTGCGCTGGGCGCGTGGAAGGAAGAGATACATAGAGCGCTGACGCAAGGGGGGATAGTCACCCCGTGCACTGGAACGGAGATGCCACGCTGCTAGGCTGTTAAGTGAGAGTTCCGCGTAGTTGCGAAGGAGGGCCTGCGGAAAAGACCGACAATCTGCTTTGAGGAGTCGCAAGAGAAGAAAGAGAGTAGTCTCCGCGTCGCCTAGGTTAAGGAAATCTGATTCCTTAGCCCCCCCATAGCCATTTCGGGTGAGACCTCGAGCTGCTGCGCAGCTCGTTGCCGAGAGGGCCAGTGCGCCAAGGGGTTTTGTTGCTGCGCTTCATTAAAACCTGGGTCTGACCCAAAATCAGCCAACAAATGGTTCCGTTGCCTTATGACTTCTTGATCACTTCACTTCCGTTGCTTTGAACCCTATTGTTGAGCCAACAAATGGTTTCATTGCCTTGCGACTTGTTACTGTGAGACTTGTTATTTCGGCGACGCGCGAGATTGCGGCGAAACCTAGAGAAAGAAGGAGCCAACAAATGGTTCCGTTGCCTTGCAACTTAGACTTGTTACTCCGACGACGCGAGGTTGTTGCCTTATGATTGGTCGAGCCAACAAATGTTTCCGTTGCCTTAAGACTTTCTGAGCACTTCATTTCCGTTGATCTGAACCCTGTTGTTGAGCCAACAAATGGTTCTGTTACCCTGAGAATTGCTCATCTAACAAATGTGTTACTGGAATCCTACAGCTAAAGAAATTGAAGACTGGTTTGATTTAAAGGCTAAAGAGTTCGCTGAACAAGAAAATAGAAGCTCTAGACTCCAGACAGAAGACTGGTTGCAGAAGTATATCTATACTGACCTTCACGAAATTTTCTTTGTCACGTTTGCACTTGAATTGCATGCTTGGATAGCCAAGTTAGCAGATACTAGACCCACTGTGCATGTTGATCGACCCGTCGCTTGGACGCTTGAGCTAGTAAGTATTTTGAAGCGGATAGACAATTCTATGTCCCGCGCAGTAGACTTTTGGTTGAATAGTCTACTGGAAGGTTTCATCACTGAGTTTGTAGTAGAAACAAGAAAGAGTTTCAGTGAAGCTGAGAGGAGTTTCTTCCAAGCACACAGAGGTAAGTTCTTAAATTCTTTGAACTTATGGATTAAAATGCTTATGTATGAAAAAGCAAAACTATGCATAGCTTCCGATGAATAGTATAGACAAGTAATGTCCGTAGATTCTGATAGTGATCCTGAACTTATTGGTTGCACTCGTAGCGGAAAAAGGTATAAAGTAGGCCTTGACCAGCATTCTTTTGAGTCTAGCCCAGAAGATAGCCAAGTTCCTAGAGCAAGCCATCTAGAAAGACAAGGGAGTGTTCGTATCCCATATCACCCGTTTACACCGCAAAAGCCAGACGGATCTCAGTATAACCCTGCAGTAACACCTTCTAGTAGCCCACACGGTACTTCTAGTACCTCAGCACCACCTTTATTTAACTAGTCCAGAAGCACTGCTACAGCACCTCCACCTCAACCTAGCACAAGAAGGATGGGTGATGACATGAAGCTACCAAATTTTAGAGGAACAGGGATAGAAGACCCTGAGCAGCACTGGTTCCTGTGTGAAGCCATTTGGACAATTAAGCAAATTAATGATGATGTTGTTAAACTGGTTCAGTTAGCAACCACATTAAGAGAAAGAGACTTAACTTGGTTCATGAAATACTCAGCAGCATAGAATAGGATGCTTGTTGATGTAAGAAATGCTATGATTAGAGAATTCAAGAAACCTAAATCAGAATCACAGTGTATAACAGAGCTCAAAGACATCAAACAATTACCTACAGAGTCAGTATGGGACTTTGACCAGAAGTTCAAAGCCCTGATAGATCAAGTAAGCTTTGAGTTTGCACCGCAGCAGCATAAGGAATGGTTCATTGCTGCGTTGCTCCCACATATTAGACTTCCTCTTATGCAACAGAATCTCAATACTCAGGAACAAGCTCTAGAGATGGCTATGAAACTAGAAGCTTCACCAATTGCTGGAACAAGCAATGATGTTGCGCAGTTCCAGAACCAATTAGCAAACTTAACCTTGCAAGTGCATGATATTAAGAAAGGCAAGGATGTTAAAGAAGAAATTTGGTGTACAAAATGTAAGGCGCAAGGTCATTCAAAAGACCATTGTCCCGTTTTCATAGATTATATTGCAACTGGAGCACCTAATCCTTTACCACAGGCACAGGGGCCTTGGTGCGAAATCTGTAGAACTAGAGGTCATAGACCACAAGAATGTCACTTACTTCAGAAATATGTACAAACTCCAAAGAATCTATATTGTAATTTCTGTAAATCAGTCGGCCATGATGAGATCAATTGTAGAGCATATGATCTTATGATAGAAAGAAAGCATGATGTTTATAGAGTAGAATTAGAGACACAAGGACCCACAACAGGTCCACAGTATAACCAAAATCGCGATGGCCGAGCAGGAAATTATAGGGGACGCGGACGCACAACAAATTTTGGTCGTGGAAGAGGACAGATCACTTGTTATAATTGTGGAGCGCAAGGTCATTTTGAAAGGGATTGCCAAAATCCTACAACCATCTGCAGATACTGTAAATCTTATGATCATGTTATTGAAGAATTCCCTCAGTTGATGGCTAAGATGCAAACAAAGACGTCACAGGTCAATCAGAATATTCAGTTGATTGGAGCAGAAAAAAGAGAACCAGCCTCTACAGTTAATATAGTGACGCGCAGTGGAGCAACCACTGGTGCGCCAGAGATGGGAACTGGAAAGCAAGCGACGCAATGGGTGCGCCACGCTAATATAAAACCAGCCCCACTTAACCTGCAGAAGCAAAAAGAAGCATTCAAGCAAGCTCGAGAGTATTTCTCAGATCCAAGAGCTTCAACTTCTGTCGCGAATCCGCATAATGATATTAGATCCCAAATGCTAAGACAGGACAACCTAGTACAAGAACAGGCCACTACATCCGGAGGGCCTGATGAAGAGGATGCCCTAGGTAGTGTCCATACTTTTCTGAAAAATTGCTTAAAGTTGTTGCACAGTGAAAAAGCAACGATGGAACTTCAACACCTGCTAGATAAATGTCAACAATCTGCTTCGACGAACACACCGCAGCGTGCTGTTCACCAGATTGGGAGTCACACTAGAACTGGAAAAGAGATGAGGCTCACAGCGCAGATTGGAGCATTTGAGATGGACGAAGTCATTTTAGATTTGGGCTTAGAAGTTAATGGCAGACATGGGAACAGATGGGAAGCCCTCAGCTTACAAGATCTCCTATCCAGCTAAGACTTGCGAATCAGCAACGAGTCTCTCCATTGGGCAGATTACCCAATGTACCTATTGATATCGAGGGAGTAAGAATTTCTGCAGACTTTGAAGTAATCAAAATTCTGGATGATAGTAGACCTTACCCAGCATTTCTAGGCATAGACTGGGCATTTGATAATTTGGCTGTCATTAATTTGAAGAAAAGACAGATGACCTTTGAGGATGACCAGATTAGGGTCATTGCACCGCTTGATCCGATTCAAGGACCAAGGTATATAGAACCCATTCGGGCAGAAGAAGAAGCACGCCACATGGAAAGTTTGTATCAGATGACTGCTAGTCAGAGTGACTATGTCAATCCCACAGCAGATGGCCATATCAGCTGGCGATGCGATAGCTCGTGCACATCAGACTCAGATGCAGGATTGGAAAACTGGCAGAA
The DNA here is from genome assembly GCA_027924585.1 of Larix kaempferi. Classification (NCBI taxonomy): domain Eukaryota; kingdom Viridiplantae; phylum Streptophyta; class Pinopsida; order Pinales; family Pinaceae; genus Larix; species Larix kaempferi. Next base: position 1,910,466 of record BSBM01000286.1, read on the forward strand.
TCGTTTATATGAGGTTTCTCCAAGACGTTGTGCCATGATGACTAAATCCATTTGATGGATTGGCACAGAATTGGCTGATATTCCAATTTTTGATGGTTTAACTGACGTAAGCAAATTCATACATGCATATGAACAACAACTTCCAGAACAGCAGCGCATACAAGCATTGTATGTAGCACTTCGCGCTACACCCACAAGATGGTGGGGTGCGCATAAAGAGAATATTCACACATGGCAAGACTGTCGCAGACTGATACTGCGCAGATTCCAGGACACTACAGCAAAAGTGTTGCACAAATATGAGGGACAGAGTGACCCCAGGTCACACATTGCAGCATGCATTCAGCAATGGTCGGATATTCCGGAAGATGAGTGGGTTCACCTATTCACCCACACATTGGACACAGTTCCAAGGAACTGGTACACTGAAATAGAATTGCGCAGAGGCACTCTTACTTGGACTCTTATGATAGAAAGTTTTCAACTTACCTTCAGCTTTGAGTCAGAGCATCCAAGTATTGATCAAGCTCTGAAGTGTATTAAAATGAAGGTATTTGAACCATGCCTATTACCAGAATATTCCCAACCGGATTGGGCTGTTCAGATAGAACATGCCCTGGAATGCTACAATTTCACCGCTGGAGAAGAGGAGGATGATCCTCGCAACATCAATATCCCAGAATCAGAAGGGACGCGCAATGTTGAAGGTCCTCAGCTTGATATCCCTGCCATTACGGAACACATCAAGCTCAAAAAGATTAACATTGGTACAGAAGCCGAACCCAAGTTTGCTTCTATAGGAGACTATTGGGATGATGAAATTGTTGGTCATATTTCAGATTTATTACGTGACTACCAGGATATCTTTCCTACCAAGTTCACAGAAATGAAAGGCATCGTAGGAGACTTAGGAGTGATGCGCATACCTTTGAAAGCAGACGCAAAGCCAGTAAAGCAGCGCCCATACAGGTTGAACCCGGGCTATAAAGAAAAAGTCAAAGAAGAAATTGATAAGATGCTCGCAGCAGGTATTATTGAGCCAGTAGAAGAAAGCGATTGGATTAGTCCTATGGTGGTACAAGAGAAAAAGACAAAAGTTGAAATAAGAATCTGCGTGGACTTGCGCAAACTCATTGATGCATCAGCGCATGATCCATTTCCTACTCCTTTTACAGACGAAGTGCTTGATAATGTTGGAGGACAAGAAGCTTACTCCTTCACTGATGGCTTTTCCGGATATCACCAGATCAGAATCCATCCAGACGACCGCCATAAGACTACTTTTGCGACTGAATGGGGCTCATTCCAGTACACGGTAATGCCCTTTGGTCTTAAAAATGCACCTACTATCTTCTCTAGAGTCGTTGTTGCTGTTTTTAAAGAATTCATTCACAAGTTTTTAGAAGTCTATTTCGATGACTGGACTGTATTTGGTTTATTAAAGAATCATGTAGGGAATCTGCGCATGATGTTAGAAAAATGTAGACAGCATCAGATTTCCCTTAACTTGAAAAAATGTATATTATGTGCCCCTTTTGGTATTTTGTTGGGTCATATTGTATGCAGACAAGGACTCCTGATGGATCCTGCGAAGGTTGCCATCATTGCTAATTTACCGGCGCCCAACTCAGTTAAACAATTGCACACTACATTGGGACATACAGGATACTACAGAAAATTTATCAAAGGATATGCAAAGATTACAGCACCTATGGAAAGATTGCTGAAAAAGGATTCAAAGTTCCAATGGACACAAGAATGCCAACAGAGCTTGGATACACTTAAAGAAAAGATGATCACTGCGCCAATTCTAGTTTTCCCAGATTGGGGAAAACCCTTTCATGTTCATGTCGATGCTTCTTCCATAGCATTGGGGGTCGTTCTTACACAACCGGGAGAAGGAGGTATTGACCACCCGATTGCTTACTCCAGCAGAAAGCTATCCACAGCCGAGAAGAACTACACCACTACAGAAAGAGAAGGACTAGCTATGGTGTATTCCCTACAAAAATTCAGGCACTACCTATTGGGCGCACATTTTAAAATGTATACTGACCATTCTGCTTTGAAATACTTGGTCAATAAGCCAGTGTTAGGGGGAAGAATTTGCAGATGGATACTGCTCTTCCAAGAGTATGATTTTGAGGTTATTATAAAGCCAGGCAGATTGAATGCAGGACCTGACCATTTATCCAGGATAGAGTCAGGAGAGGAACCTACAAATCTGGAGGACAATCTGCCTGACGCGCAGTTGTTTTCTATTCAAGCAGCAGATGAATATTATTCCGATATTCTTGAGTTTCTCACTACCGGGCAAGCGCCGGCTGAGTTTACAATCCAGTAGAAGAAGCAACTTGTTGTCAAAGCCGCAGATTTCACTTTGATACAGGCCAACTTTATAAGTTGGGCCCTGACGAAGTCTTGCGCAGATGTATATTACCGCATGAAAAAAGCTCTATCATTGCAAAAGCGCACTCACGTACCGCAGGAGGCTATTTCACAGGAAAGCCGATTGCGCAGAAGATCTTAGCCGCAGGTCTTTGGTGGCCGACATTGCACAAGGATACTAAGGAATTCTGTAAATGTTGCGATGTGTGCCAGCGAACAGGAAAACCCTCAAGGAGAGATGAAATGCCGCTAAGACCCCAGATAACACTGCATGCTTTTGATAAATGGGCCATTGATTTTGTAGGACCTATCAACCCTCCAGGAAAAAGAACCGGCGAAAGATACATCATCACAGCTACTGAATACCTCACCAGATGGGCTAAGGCGAAGCCAGTTAAGAACTGCGATGCTGCCACTGCTGCGCAGTTCATTTTCGAGAATATTATCACTAGGTTTGGATGTCCAGTGATTCTCATGAGTGATCAGGGTACACATTTCCTTAATGAGACTATAGAGGCCCTTACTGAAGAATTCCAAATTAGTCACCATAAGAGCACACCCTACCACCCTCAAGCTAATGGTACGGTGGAGGCATTCAATAAGATCCTTGAGAATGCCCTGACGAAGATCTGTAATCAACAAAGAGATGATTGGGACCTTAGGGTCACAGTTGTATTATGGGCTTACAGAACCACATGCAAGAAACTAACAGGCCACACACCTTTCAATTTGGTGTATGGACAAGAAGCAGTTATGCCCATGGAATACATTGTTCCCAGCCTCAGAATTGTGCAAATTACAGACATGGCAGATACTGACACCATGAGTGAAAGACTTTCGCAATTGCTTGCCTTACAAGAAGACAGACTTGTAGCTGGATTTCATCAACAGGTACAGAAGGCAAGACAGAAAGCTTGGCATGATAGGCACATTAAGAATAAACACTTTGAAGAAGGAGACTTGGTACTCCTCTATGATAGTAAATTCATCAAGTTTCCGGGCAAGTTTCGTGTACATTGGTTAGGCCCTTTTAGGGTGACAAAGATAACAGAAGGAGGAGCAGTTCAGCTTGCGAAGCTTAATGGAGAACTGCTACCCACAATGATCAACGGGAGTCGGCTCAAGCTTTATCGCGATGGCCACTCCGTTCTGTCGACTTAATATATATTGCTAAAGAGGTGCATATGTCCATTGTAGTTGAAAGAGACATTGCATTGTCACAGTCTACACGGAAGTTGCGAGACACTTTCAGTCTCCGGCTTCCCGCGCAGTTCTTTGAAACATCCACGCATGTCGAATAAAATCTGTTCTGAGCGACCCTTGGTTGCGCTCTTGCGAAGTTGTTCCCCTGGTTGTCGAACTGTCGCTCTTGCGAAGTCCCTAGTATCATTTTTCCGCTTGAGGAGTTCTCGTTGTGGACCCCTCTATATGCACAGTTACCTAAGCTGAAATGACCCACCGAAAAATTTGAATTACAGCAGTTATGTAGCCGCGTTTGAGTATTAATGTAAGATAAGCCCGCCATTTAATTATATCCGCTCTGACAGATTCGGCTAGAAATCCGTAAGATTTGCATTTAACTCCAGCGCCGAAAGCTTTAGCTTCTCCCGGAAGCCTGTCAGAAACCGTCCATCACCGTTAATGCACCACGGAAGCACGCGGATAAGGGGCTTGTCAACTCATGCATAGGTGCCTACAACTAGTAACCCCACTTGCCCGCATTTACTATCACCTTTGGCTATAAATACCCCACACTTGTATATTTTCGGGTTACTTTTCTCGAAGTTGCATAGTCTTGTTTGAGAATCTAAGTTATTGTTTTCAGAGCCGAGTTGTGCAGAGTGTTTCCTTTGTTTTCAGCGTCCATATCCTACGTTGTTCCACCATTACTGTCCAAATTCTTGTTTCCTATACCGGTCCACGATGGAGAACCTGTCAACTGAAGAAGTTGTTCGTCAATTCCTACGATGAGGCTTAGATTTCGGCATGACTACTCCGGTGACAGCCTCGACTTATGTACACCCTGGTTATAATGATCCCAGACAATCTCCTGGAACGAGCGCATCTCAGTAGCAGCAGTCGGACGAGCCCGTTCCAGAGCCGTTAGCAACTATGGTGAATTATATACCGCCGCGTCCAGATGATGCACTAGAAGTGCATATCCCAAAGAATGCAAAGTATCCAATTCCGTTACCTCCACTACCGGCGGGCGTGCGACAAGAAGGGTCCCTGATTGGACACCTTCCACTGGTCAAGTTCTCTAATTTCAACTTGGGCGACTACAGAACATATCCTCCGTTTGCACCGGATCGCTATTTGACGGTAGTCTATAATACTGATAGGAAGGTTGATGAATTTGTTCCAAAAGATTTCGCAGCAAATCTTGAGCGGCCTGGACTCCTGAACCTGTTAAAGCTACCGCATTTCGGGCGTAGCAATGAAGTGAACGCAGTTGTTAAGACACTACTATCCTGCGTTCATGGAGGTTACCTTTGGCTGGGGAGGCCAATCAATTTAAATGTCGATTTGATTCACCGTATTACCGGCCTATCGAAGGTTGGTAAGGATCCCAATATTCATTTTGTTGGAAAGGAGAAGGATAGAAAATTGGCTGCACGGCTGGTGCAGAAATATAATTTGACAAGGGGAGGTCGAGCTTATGACCTCACTATAGTAGAAGACGAAGCACTTAGATTTACAGGCAGTCTGCTTGCAGGGAGACTTCTTACAAAGTGCAAACCGAAAGAAGTTACTGGCGCTATTGTGGAGCTCGCCATCGTAGCTGCGGAGGGAGAGCAGTACAATTGGTCTCTCTTCCTTCTCAACTCTTTCTTGGAAGACTGTCGAAACGTCCAAGACAACCTTGGTCAGTTTCATTTTTCTTGGCTTCTAATTTTATGCGCTCTCATCGGGTGGAAGGAGCCCCCGAACACTCAGTTCCTTCCGCGCCGTGCAGGAGAGCCTGCCGGAATCCGCTATGTTAACCTTTGGGAGTCTGCTAATCCCACGAAGCGCAAGATGAACCGCGCTGTATTTTGTGAATACTACCATCTCCTCAGAGATATCATTCAGGAAATGCCGAGGCTGAGTGAGGAGACAGCGAAAATATATGAAGGAAAGTTGGCCTTTACTGCCGACTTGCACCAACTTTACCTCCGCCCTTGCGGCATTCAAGAGGAATGGGTCGTAGGCCTTTACAGGATGATCACCGAGGATGTTGAAGAAACTATCAAGTCATGGTCGGATGAATGGAGGGAGGCTGCCGAAATCACATCTGCGATGCCACCCGTTGCTGCGCAAGAGAAGAATAAGGGCAAGGAAGCCCACGAGCAAAGAAGTGATGAAGGTTCGACAAAACCAACAACCAAGAAACAAAAGGTGTCGCATCCCTCTGAGGCCATTCCCTCGGGGATCGACCAGTATTTGAAAGAGCAATTTCGTGAGCTGCGGACCACACACGCTCACATCAGAAGTGCTCTAGACCTGCAGTTTGTGGAATTAAAAGGTCTCGCAGGAAGGATTGCGCAGACCCATGCGCTAGCATCTACTTCGCAGGCGCCACAAGTAACCACAAATACTGAGCGAGTTGAAGAACTCGCAGAAAGGCATACTGTCGTGCACATTCCTCCTACCAGCATGACACTTCCGGATTCGCTAGCTGCACTACAGGTAAGCGCAGTTGGGCCTGTTGAAATAAATTTGTCCTTAATTCCTATAGAGACTCTACAGCTAGTGCATGAGAAAGTGTCTATTGAGCTGAGATCTCGAGAGCTCTCTACCTTCCATGCAAACCAAAGACTGCAATCGCAGGAACTAGAGTTGAAGGCAAGCCATCAGAATATATCCGAGAAGCTCGCACTTTATGAGGCACAAGACACGGGTATAAGAAATGTAATTGATGAAATTTCCCAGGAGTTTCCAGCCTGCGAGATTCAACCAGACCTTCCTCTGGTTGAGAAAGTTCAAATTATTGGAGGAAGGGTGAAAACCCTGGAACACAAAATAGTTGCTATGGCTGAAGACCATAGAACGTAGATAGCAGAATTAGAAGCTCGCGTTGCAACACATTTAGCAGATGATAGCTAGGAACAATTTGAAGCGCTGCGCAGAACTTCTACACAACTGAAGAGCAGAGAAGGTGAAGCCGAGAACCTGATGAACCAAGCTATGGAGGCTTGGACGGAGCTTGAGACGCTCCCTTTCAAAGTCGGTCTTTTTGAACAAGTACAAGCCGCAGAACAGTCCCTAATTGTTCTGACTGAAGAAGCTAAGGCCTTAGAAGGCTTAGCAAAAATGAGGAAAATGAGTGAAGTGCGCAGAATCCAACAGCAACTGCACAAGCTCAGAAATGAGGATGCTAATCTCACCAACAGCATTCAGCCATTTATGGATGAATATGCTGACCTTGCTGCCCAGATTGAGGCAAAGATCAAAGAAATTGCAGAATCGCAACAGGTGATTGATGGCACAACTAAAGAAGAAGCCACCGCAGAAACGGTGCAGGCAACTGTGGAATGTATTGATGAAATGGACTCCGCTATTGCGCAGTGGAAGAAAACATTCGCGGAGACCCAAGTGAAAGCAGATGCACAAGTAAAGCGACCACACACTAGTGCGAGTGGCTCCAGGGCGAGCCACAAGTAAGTGTTAGGGGGCTGTTGGAGCCTAGGACGCAGCTATGGTGAAAGTTGCAAATTTTGAGGAAAAAGCACAAGTGTGGAAGAGAAAGTGATAACATTTGAGTAAGCGCCAATTTTGGGACAGAAGCAGACGGTGCGCAGTACGGTGCCAGATGGATAATCTCAGCGCAGATTACGGACCGGAAATCGCGGAGCTCGCGCGCACGTCAGAAGAGAATAAAGGTAGCTAAGTAGAAAGCCCAGCTACCATAATGAATGAAGCAATGGAGTAGAGGGCTCAGCTACCCTCATTAAGGCTAAATACAGAAGTTATGGTTGCTCGGATCAAGGAGGAGCAACGGACCAGAGCATTGAAGGAGAAGGACAAGGTGCCCATACCCGCAATATGCGTCGGAAGTCATGGAACCTGCAGGAAGCGGCGACGTGACTGCAAGCGGCGCCTATAGTACACCTAGCCATGTGCATGGTTAGGGTTTTTGGGGATTACTGTTGGGAAAGGCCCACATTTTTGTAAAGGTGTGACCGTCATGGCCACCTATATATATGTATAATTGATAAGGGAAAAGGTTAGTTAGTAAGCTAGCTAGTTAGTGGTTTCCAGTCAGTCAGCTAGTAAGCTAGCCATTCAGTCTTCTATTGTGTTGTAAGAAGAAAGAGTTAGAGTTGGGATAGCCGTGGAGTTAATCCCTGAGTTGCAGACAGTTTGAGTCGACATATGAACTATTGTAATCTCTGTAGAGGAAGAGACTAGATCAAGAGAAGGGCTCCCAGTTGTGTGCGTGGAGTTTCCTGGAAAGATCTAAGGCTGCAGCTGTGTGCGCAACATTATTGTATAAGTTTCCTTTGAGTTAATATATGAAACACTCCCGTGGACGTGGTTTCCCGTGGAGGTGAATTCTTTACGTCTCCTTGTTATGGTAATATTCGCATGAATGCATGTCTGAGTTATCTGCGTTTATATGAATGTTGTATGATATTTATGAATATGTTGGGTACGTTCTTGAAGCTTTCGTGATAGTTATAATCGTTAAGTGTCGAAGGAGTTGTAGAACGTTGTCGCCGCAGCGATCAAGGATTGCATTACTGCGCTGGGCGCGTGGAAGGAAGAGATACATAGAGCGCTGACGCAAGGGGGGATAGTCGCCCCGTGCGCTGGAACGAAGACACCGCGCTGCTAGGCTGTTAAGTGAGAGTTTCGCGCAGTTGCGAAGGAGGGCCTGCGGAAAATACCGACAGTCTGCTTTGAGGAGTCGCAAGAGAAGAAAGAGAGCAGTCTTCGCGTCGCCTAGGTTAAGGAAATCTGATTCCTTAGCCCCCACATAGCCACTTCGGGTGAGACCTCGAGCTGCTGCGCAGCTCGTTGCCGAGAGGGCCAGTGCGGCAAGGGGTTTTGTTGTTGCGCTTCATTAAAACTCGGGTCTGCCCCAAAAGCAGCCAACATGTGTCGATGAAAACGGCAGGAAAACAACCCTGGTAAAAACCAACAGTAAAATATTTGTCACGGGCGAAATTCACGAAATTAAAAAAATGGTAAAAGAAAACAAAAAATTCAAAATATTTAACAAATTCGTGGGATGAAATCTGGATCATAGGATCAAACCAAATCAATGGCTAAGATTAAAATGCAAATGCGGAAGAAGAGTTGCGGATGTGAATTTTTCCACAATATACATGATTTCTGCAATCCGTAATGCGGGTTGCGGAAGCACAACTCTAAATATAAATGAACCAAAATTTTGCGATTGCAAACAACACAATTAAAAAATGATTTTTCTTTCTGCTTTCTCCAATTTGCAATTGCGGGTTGCGGATTACGGAGACACAAAGCGCAAATTTATTTTGCAAAATATTTCCGCAATCTGCAATGCGGGTTGCGGGTTGCAGACACACAAAGTGTGAACTTATTTTTGAAACTCTTTATGCAATCTGTTAAATTTTCAGAATTTACTTCAATATGATATAGGATCTTAACTGAGAGAACAACATGTACAGCAAATCTACATCATATCAATCATGGACACAATAATGCAAAGCACACAAGAGACATAGAGTTTACTTGGGAAAAACCATAAAGGTGAAAAACCCCAATAACTCTCTCAGAGATAGATAGAGCAATGATACAACCAGAATACAAGAGATAGTCTTCTCCTAGCAGCAGAGCCTCCTCCTCCACAAGTGTGCCACTCTCCAAAGTGTGAGTGAGAGAATAGAATGTATAAAATGAGAGAGACACACTCTCTATTTATACACTAACTTGACTTGACCTTTACTCAACTAGGTCGGCCTCAACTTAACCACTTAACATAATGCTGACTAGGACGACCCCAACTAGGGTGGTCTAATAACCATTTGACCCACATGGACGACCCCCAATAGGGTGGTCTAATAACTCTTTGACCCACATGACTTATACAGGGCCGACCCCAACAAGGTGGTCTAATAACCCATCAAGTATAAGTTACGACACTTACAATATAAATCACGACTCTTCCGTATAGAGGAATAATAACATCTCTATAGGAATACAATATACATATATGTGAAATACATTCCGAAGTTACATATACATCAACACTCCCTCTTAACTAGGAAGGTATTTCTCAACACAGGTCTGTTAGCACAAGTCTTCTTCTCTGGATCATCATCAATGAATCATCATCCTCGAATCATCGTCATCGTCACTGCTGCTGCTATCTCAATCAATATCTGAATCTACTCCTCATAGGAAGTTCTACAGAGCCAGTCCTTTTTCATACTGGATGTAGGCCCACCACCTGTAGGTCTTTGTCATCACTGGCCATACTGTGGAAATCTCAGGACTTATTATGTGCGTCACAAAACCTTAAAAGAGTCTCTTGACTAGCAAGAACCCTAAAGAGCATTTGAGGCCTTTTTCATCCTGCCCAGATCTACAGGACTTATTACATCTGACCCCACCACAAAATCTCGAAAGAGAATCCCAGGACTGATTACGAGCACAAGGCTCAACCTATCGAATCTCCCAGGGCACAAATTACATGTGGTCACCACAAAACCTCGAAAGAGCATCCCAGGACTGATTACAAGCACAAGGCTCAACCTATTGGATCTCCCAAGGCACAAATTACATGTGGTCATGGAAAAACTTTGAAAGAGCATCCCAGGACTGATTACGGGCACACTTCTCAACTTATCGGATCTCCCAGGGCACAAATTACATGCCATAGGACAAAACCTCAAAAGAGAATCTGCCAGATATCCTAGGGCACAAATTACATGCCATAGGAAAAACCTCAAAAGACTATCTGCAGATCTTCCAAGTCACAAATTATATGTCCTCCCAAGCAAAACCTCGAAAGCGCATTTTCCAGATATCCCAGGGTACAAATTACATGCCATAGGAAAAACCTCGAAAGACTATCTGCAAATCTCCCAGGGCACAAATTACATGCTTATCTACACAACCTTTTCCACCGCCACAGAGTATCAACCTGATACTCACCATACATCATTCTAATGTACACATGATCATCATGATCATCATCACTGCAACATCCTACTGCATGTCATCTGGAGCAACATCCTGAAGTTCATCATCCATGATCATCCTGATCATACAATGCATCTAGCTAATGCATACCAATTATCTACCTGATACATATCATCATACATGATCCACCTGATCATACAGTGTATCCACCTGATAAAAATACAAATACATGATACATATCACCATACATGATCCACATGATCATACAATGTATCCACCTGATACATATACAAATACATGGTCCAAGCATCCAACATGATGCATATACAAAAATACATACAAGTGATCCAACTGATCATATCCAGCATCCAACATGATGCGTACATACATATACATATAAATGATCCAACTGATCATATCCAGCATCCAACATGATGCATATACAGAGCAGTAATTGGAGCATCGTCCTGATGCTAATCATCCATGATCCTCCTGATCATCATACCATCGTCCTCTTCAGATCATCTCATCGTCCACGAAGCACAGCCCAGATGCACATCATCCAGCACTTACACCATCGACATGGGAGAACACATCTACCACCATTCGGGGAAGGCTCTAGCCCTTACTTTTTCACCATGGGAGAACACATCTACCACCATGTGAAAAATGGCTCAGCAATTACATCACGACTAAGGGAGAACACATCAACCATGTCAGAAAATATCATGTGCATCTGCATCTTCCGAACTCATCACTTCCCTTTGGAAGGAACCTCGATTTGAAGTGCACCAAGCCTCTCTCTGAATTAATCAAACTCCACTCTGGCCGACAGCTTGGTCAATACATCTGCAACCTGCTCATCCGTTGCAACATATTCTACTTTGGTTGTACTCAGTGCTACGCAGGAATGCTTCCTGATAAACCAAGAGATCACACCTGATCCCATACTGAAGCAACATCCAGATGTGCTCTTTCTATCTACAGCACTGCCAGCCCAATCTGAATCAATAGAACCTTGCAGGTTAAACTTTTGATTTGCTTCATACTTGAGCCCATAATCCACTGTACCCTTCAGGTACCTCAGAACATGCTTTACAGCAACTAGGTGAACACTCCTCGGATCCTTCAGGAACTGGCTCAATGTGTTCACCGCAAAGCAAATATTTGGTCTCGTGTTCGTCAGGTACATCAAGAACCCAATCATCTGACGATACATAGAGACATCAACCGGATCAGATGAAGCATCACAAAGAAGTTTCATATTCGATGCCATATGTGTGGCTATGGCCTTGCAATCCATCATTCTGAACCTCTTTAGGATCTCTATTCCATACTTCCCTTGTCCAAGGAAGATTCCATCTACACTCTGCCACACCTCCATGCCAAAAAAAAATAGTGCATCATCCCCAAGTTCTTCATCTTGAACTCGGAAGCAAGCTTCCGCTGTGTGTCGACAATCAATCTATCATCTCCTGTTACAAACAGGTCATCCACATACAGGAGTAGAATCATAGGATTCCCTTCCTAAACCTTGTAGTAAAGGTTGGAATCTGCTTCACTCTTGGTAAATCCCAAACTGGATAGAAAGTTGTCTATCCTACCAAGTTCTGCACACATATATGACTATACCATTCAAGAAGGTTGTCTTGAAATCCATCTGGTGTATCTTCTATTTCATTACTTTTATATTTCTCTATGCTGCCATCTCAAGCATGCTTGATCTGATAGTTCCATTTGGAAGTCAAAACAGACTTCCCTTCAGCTCTTGGGACCGCATCCCAAACATCGTTCTTCATGATCGACGGATCATGGCATTCTTCCCATATCCTGGGAACTTCAATATCTTCAATAGATAATTTTGATGCTCAACAAATGTTGTAGTTCTTCTTTTGTAGGTGATGGCATACGATCTTTCCTACACAACAAGTTAAATTACATGATTAGAAAACATCTCATAGTTTTCAGAACAAATTCTTACACATAAAGAAATATGTCATACAGTCATGCAGTTATCTTAGCCAATGCTTCAATACAACATTTATCCATATCCCATAACTTTCTAGATGCCTTCCAATCTCTACCATAACATTGTTAAGAGTGTGCACAATTCCTAACATGTCAGCAAAGAGGTTTCATTCTAGATAAGTAGCAATGGAATGTTTTACAGTGCCATATGCCACTTACCCATGTATATTAGTAGTATATTGTTCATCAATGCAACTATTCTAGTATGCATAATACACAAACTAATTCTAGGAACATAAGCATATACATCATTGAATAACATTATGTAAGAAATGACACATCAAATAATTATCTTTGTTTGGTTGCTGGGTGGACTCCCTCTGAATCTTTGCAACTCCATTCTGATGTGGATTGTGAGAAGTGGTCAACTCCCTCTAAATATCTGCATCCTTGCAGAAACTACTGATGTGTGCTCCTTTGCTTTCTTGCAAGAACAACTGAAGTGTGCTCCCTCTTGATCTTTGATTCCCGGATTACTTGTCCTTGAACTTACATCCATCCTTAATCAGTATGCATGCTTATTAGTATCATCATTGTGTTATCCTTGAGGTCTCATACATAATCACACATTTATTAGTATAATCTTAATGCTATCAAAACACAATAATCTTAAACATGTATATTCATGATCATTCACATATAATAAACATTAGTATTCAAGGTTTCAGGGAAGTCTTCTTTTACTCATGCATATTCTTATTTGATCCTAGGACTCTTCTGATTAGTTAAATCATAAATGCATAAACCCATGATTACTCAAACCTATAACTTCATTAATAATCATTATCAACAACACAACAGTATAAGATCCTAACATAAGGTAGGATTCTAGCTTGATATAGGAAAAACATACCTGGATTAGCATGCTAGCTTCGATTTTTCTGAGGAGCTTCCAGCTGTGGTCACAAATTTCCAAAATTCCAAGTTTTGCAGAAGCCCTAATTTTCCATCTTTCCAATCAAAGTCCCGAACTAGGGTTTGATCAAGCCTGGCCTTCTTCCCAACAAAAAAATCTGATATTGGTCTCTAAATTTTGATTTTAATGAATAGCATCCAGCTGTGGTCTCCGATTAGAGAAATTCCAACTTTCTTCGAGGCCCTAAATTCCAGAAGCCATGAATGAAGGTGCTAAACAATAATTATGTTTTGACAGGAATATGTACCTGATTGTTTCTAGTGTAACTCCAAACGTTTTGATCCACATGATCTGAAAATTTTTCTTGGGATAGCCTAACCTGTTATCTTTCCATCCTGACAGGTCTGACCTCAATTGGATTCTCTGAGAGAGAGTTATGCCAAGTGTCGCAACGTGACCTGTTTATGGGGTATTACAGGAGAGTAAACTTGTACGGTGAGCCACGTGTCACTGGTTCAACTTCGGCCTCTGAAAATGTTTTTTGAGATAGCCCGACCTGTTGTCTTTCCATCCCAACAGGTCTGACCTTGATTGGATTCTTTGATAGACAGTTATGCCAAGTGTTGCAACATGACCTATTTATGGGATAATACAGGAGAGTGAACTTGTATGGCGTGCCACGTTTCTTGGTTCCAGTTCGGCCTCTGAAAATGTTTCCTAAGATAGTACCATCTGTTTACTACCTGTCACTTTTTACGAAATTTCATTTGGAGCTTCCTAGCCCAAGTTATGACCTTTTTCCCAAGGTCACCTGATTTTGACTCAGATCTAGAAGAGGTAGAAACCCTATATTGTATAGATCATACATCATAAAGTATAATGAATTAGAGGTTTTTCTTTGGACACAAGGTACATGGAGATATGATCTTCGACCTGTAAAAGTTTCAGATTTGAAAACTTTGCCAAAACGTATTTATAGCGAAAGTGCTACGATGACGGGTTTTCGCTATATCAAGCCCTAGCATCGTAAGTGCAACAAGTGTCATACATGCCATATCATGCCTTCTTTCAGGCTAGCTCTGATACCATGTTAAATTTTAAAAATTTACTTCAATTTGATCTAGGATATTAACTGAGAGAACAACGTGTACATCAAATCTACAGCATATCAATCATGGACACAATAATGCAAGCACACAAGAGACATAGAGTTTACTTGGGGAAAACCATAAACGTGAAAAAACATAATAACTTCCTCAGAGATAGATAGAGCAATGATACAACCAGAATACAAGAGATAGTCTTCTCCTAGCAGCAGAGCCTCCTCCTCCACAAGTGTGCCACTCTCCAAAGTGTGAGTGAGAGAATAGAATGTATAAAATGAGAGAGATACACTCTCTATTTATACACTAACTTGACTTGACCTTTACTCAACTAGGTCGGCCTCAACTTAACCACTTAACATAATGATGACTGGGCCGACCCCCACTAGGGTGGTCTAATAACCATTTGACCCACATGGCCGACCCCCAATAGGGTGGTCTAATAACCCTTTGACCTACATGACTTATACAGGGCCGACCCGAACAAGTTGGTCTAATAACCCATCAAGTATAAGTTACGACACTTACAATATAAATGACGACACTTCCGTATAGAGGAATAATAACATCTCTATAGGAATACAATATACATATATGTGAAATACATTCTGAAGTTACATATACATCAACACTCCCTCTTAACTAGGAAGGCATTTCTCGACACAGGTCTGCTAGCACAAGTCTTCTTCTCTAGATCATCATCATCCTCGAATCATCGTCATCATCAGTGCTGCTGCTATCTCAATCAATCTCTGAATTTACTCGTCATAGGAAGTTATAAAGAGCTATTCCTTTTTCATACTGGATGTAGGCCCACCACCTGCAGGTCTTCGTCATCACTGGCCATACTGTGGAAATCTCAGGACTTATTACGTGCGTCACAAAACATTAAAAGAGTCTCTTGACTAGCAACAACCCTAAAGAGCATCTGAGGCCTTTTTCATCCTGTCCAAATCTCTAGGACTTATTACATGTGACCCCACCACAAAACCTCGAAAGAGAATCCCAGGACTGATTACGAGCACAAGGCACAACCTATTGGATCTCCCAGGGCACAAATTACATGTGGTCACCACAAAACCTCGAAAGATCATCCCAGGACTGATTATGAGCACAAGGCTCAACCTATCGGATCTCGTAGGGCACAAATTACATGTGGTCATGGAAAAACCTTGAAAGAGCATCCCAGAACTGATTACGAGCACACGGCTCAACCTATCGGATCTCCCAGGGAACAAATTACATGCCATAAAACAAAACCTCGAAAGAGCATCTGCCAGATATCCCAGGGCACAAATTACATGCCATAGGAAAAACCTCGAAAGACTATCTGTAGATCTCCCAAGGCACAAATTATATGTCCTCCCAAGCAAAACCTCGGAAGAGCATTTTCCAGATATCCCAGGGTACAAATTACATGCCATAGGCAAAACCTCGAAAGACTATCTGCAAATCTCCCAAGGCACAAATTACATGCTTATCTGCACAACCTGTTCCACGGCCACAGAGTATCAACCTGATACTCACCATACATCATTCTGATGTACACATGATCATCCTAATCATCATCACTGCAACATCCTGCTGCATGTCATCTGGAGAAACATCCTGAAGCTCGTCATCCATGATCATCCTGATCATACAATGCATCTACCTGATGCATACCAAGTATCTACCTGATAAATATCATCATACATGATCCACCTGATCATACTGTGTATCCACCTGATACAAATACAAATACATGATACATATTACCATACATAATCCACATGATCATACAATGTATCCACCTAATATATATACAAATACATGGTCCAAGCATCCAACATGATGCATATACAAAAATACATACAAGTGATCCAGCTGATCATATCCAGCATCCAACATGATGTGTACATACATATACATATAAATGATCCAACTGATCATATCCAGCATCCAACATGATGCATATACAGAGCAGTAATTGGAGCATCGTCCTGATGCTCATCATCCATGATCCTCCTGATCATCATAGCATCATCCTCTTCGGATCATCTCATCATCCACGAAGCACAACCCAGATGCACATCATCCAGAACTTACACCACCTACATGGGAGAACACATCTACCACCATTTGGGGAAGGCTCCAGCCCTTACTTTTTCACCATGGGAGAACACATCTACAACCATGTGAAAAATGGTTTAGCAATTACATCACGACCAAGGGAGAACACATCAACCATGTCAGAAAAGCTCATGTGCATCTACATCTTCTGGACTCATCACTTCCCTTTGGAAGGAACCTTGATTTGAAGTGCACTAAGCCTCTCTCTGAAGTACTCAAACTCCACTCTGGCCAACGGCTTGGTTAATACATCTGCAACCTGCTCATCCATCGCAACATACTCTGCTTTGGATGTACTCAATGCTACGCAGGACTGCTTCCTGCTAAACCAAGAGATCACACCTGATCCCATACTAAAGCAGCATCCAGATGTGCTCTTCTTATCTGCAGCACTGCCAGCCAAATCTGAATCAACAGAACCCTGCAGGTTAAACTTTTGATTTGCTTCATACTTGAGCCCATGATCCACTGTACCCTTCAGGTACCTCAGAACATGCTTTACAGCAACCAGGTGAACACTCCTCGGATCCATCAGGAACTGGCTCAATGTGTTCACTGCAAAGCAAATATTTGGTCTTATGTTCGTCAAGTGCATCAAGGACCCAATCATCTGACAATACATAGAGACATCAACCGGCTCAGATGAAGCATCACAAAGAAGCTTCAGATTCAATGCCATAGGTGTGGCCATGGCCTTGCAATCCATCATCACGTACCTCTTCAGGATCTCTGCTGCATACTTCCCTTGTCTAAGGAAGATTCCATCTGCACTTTGCCACAACTCCATGCCAAAAACAAATAGTGCATCAGCCCCAAGTTCTTCATCTCGAACTCGGCGGTAAGCTTCCGCTGTGTGTCGGCAATCAATCTGTCATCTCCTGTTACAAACAGGTTATCCACATACAGGAGTAGAATCATAGGGTTCCCTTCCTCAACCTTGTAGTAAAGGTTGGAATCCGCTTCACTCTTGGTAAAGCCCAAACTGGATAGAAAGTTGTCTATCCTACCAAGTTCTGCACACATATATGACTATACCATTCAAGAAGGTTGTCTTGAAATCCATCTGGTGTATCTTCTATTTCATCACTTTTACATTTCTCTATGCTGCCATCTCAAGCATGCTTGATCTGATAGTTCCATTTGGAAGTCACAACAGACTTCCCTTCAGCTCTTGGGACTGCATCCCAAACATCGTTCTTCATGATCAATGGATCATGGCATTCTTCCCATATCCTGGGAACTTCAATATCTTCAATAGATAATTTTGATGTTGAACAAATGTTGTAGTTCTTCTTTTGTAGGTGATGGCATACGATCTTTCCTACATAAAAAGTTAAATTGCATGATTAGAAAACATCTCATAGTTTTCAAAACAAATTCTTACACATAAAGAAATATGTCATACAGTCATGCAGTTATCTTAGCCAATGCTTCAATACAATATTTATCCATATCCCGTAACTTTCTAGATGCCTTCCAATCTCTATCAGAACATTGTTAAGAGTGTGCACAACTCCTAACATGTCAGCAAAGAGGTTTCATTCTAGATAAGTAGCAATGGAATGTTGTACAGTGCCATAGGCCACTTACCCATGTACATTAGTAGTATATTGTTCATCAATGTGACTATTCTAGTATGCATAATACACAACCTAATTCTAGGAACATAAGCATATACATAATTGAATAACATTATGTAAGAAATGACAATTCAAATACTTATCTTTGTTTGGTTGCTAGGTGGACTCCCTCTGAATCTTTGCAACTCCATTCTGATGTGGATTGTGAGAAGTGGTCAACTCCCTCTGAATATCTGCATCCTTGCAGAAACTGCTGAAGTGTGCTCCTTTTCTTTCTTGCAAGAACAACTGGAGTGTGCTCCCTCCTTATCTTTGCTTCCCAGATTACATGTCCTTGAACTTACATCCATCCTTAATCACTATGCATTCTTATTAGTATCATCATTGTGTTATCCTTAAGGTCTCATACATAATCACACATTTATTAGTATAATCTTAATACTATCAAAACACAATAATATTAAACATGTATATTCATTATCATTCACAGATAATAAACATTAGTATTCAAGGTTTCAGGGAAGTCTTCTTTTACTCATGCATATTCTTATTTGATCCTAGGACTCTTCTGATTAGTTAAATCATCAATGCATAAACCCGTGATTACTCAAACCTATAACTTCATTAATAATCTTTATCAACAACACAACAGTATAAGATCCTAACACAAGGTAGGATTCTAGCTTGATATAGGAAAAACATACCTGGATTAGCATGCTAGCTTCGATTTTTCTGAGGAGCTTCCAGCCGTGGTCACAGATTTCCAAAATTCCAAGTTTTGCAGAAGCCCTAATTTTCCATCTTTCCGATCAAAGTCCCAAACTGGGGTTTGATCAAGCCCGACCTTCTACCCAACCAAAAAATCTTATATTGGTCTCTAAATTTCAATTTTGATGAGTAGCATCCAGCCATGGTCTGCGATTAGAGAAATTCCAACTTTTTTCGAAGCCCTAAATTCTGGAAGCCATGAATGAAGGTGCTAAAAAATAATTCTGTTTTGACAAAAATATGTACCTGATTGTTTCTGGTGTAACTCCGAACGTTTTGATCCAAAGGGTCTGAAAACGTTTCTTGGTATAGCCTAACCTGTTATCTTTCCATCCCGATAGGTCTGACCTCAATTGGATTCTCTGAGAGAGAGTTATGCCAAGTGTTGCAACGCGACCTGTTTATGGGATAATACAGGAGAGTAAACTTGTACGGAAAGCCATGTGTCACTGGTTCAACTTAGGCCTCTGAAATGTTTTCTTGAGATAGCTCGACCTGATATGTTTCCATCTCAACAGGTATGAACTCAATTGGATTCTCTGATAGAGAGTTATTGCAAGTGTCGCAACGTGGCCTGTTTATGGGATAATACATGAGAGCGAACTTGTATGGCGTGCCACATTTCTTGGTTCTAGTTCGGCCTCTGAAAATGTTTCCTAAGATAGTACCGTATGTGTACTACCTGTCACTTTTTACGAAATTTCATTCGGAGCTTCCTATCCCAAGTTATGACCTTTTTCCCAAGGTGACCTGATTTTGACTCAGATATGGAAGAGGTAGAAACCCTATATTGTACAGATCATACATCACAAAGTACAATGAATTAGAGGTTTCCCTTCGGACACAAGGTACATGGAGATATGAACTTCGACCTGTAAAAGTTTCAGATCCGAAAACTTTGCCAAAATATATTTATAGCAAAAGTAATACGATGTCTGATTTTTGCTATATCAAGCCCTAACATCGTAAGTGCAACAAGTGTCAGACATGCCATATCATGCCTTCTTGCAGGCTAGCTCTGATACCATGTTAAATTTTCAGAATTTACTTCAATATGATCTAGGATCTTAACTGAGAGAACAACATGTACAACAAATCTACAGCATATCAATCATGGACACAATAATGCAAGCACACAAGAGACACAGAGTTTACTTGGGGAAAACATAAAGGTGAAAAACCCCAATAACTTCCTTAGAGATAGATAGAGCAATGATACAACCAAAATACAAGAGATAGTCTTCTCCTAGTAGCAGAGCCTCCTCCTCCACAAGTGCGCCACTCTCCAAAGTGTGAGTGAGAGAATAGAATGCATAAAATGAGAGAGACACACTCTCTATCTATACACTAACTTGACTTGACCTTTAATCAACTAGGTCGGCCTCAACTTAACCACTTAACATAATGCTGACTGGGCCGACCCCCACTAGGGTGGTCTAATAACCATTTGACCCACATGGCCGACTCCCAATAGGGTGGTCTAATAACCCTTTGACCCACATGACTTATACAGGGCCGACCCCAACAAGGTGGTCTAATAACCCATCAAGTATAAGTTACGACACTTACAATATAAATGACGACACTTCCGTATAGAGGAATAATAACATCTCTATAGGAATACAATATACATATATGTGAAATACATTCCGAAGTTACATATACATCAACACAATCCGCAATGTGGGTTTCGAAAAAAAAAACCCAATTTATTCAAAATCATTTCCGACATCCGCAATCCGTAGTTGTGGATTGCGAGTTGCAAAAAGAAGAAATTTCAAATCTAAATAACCAAGCATCCGCAATCCACATTGTGGATTGCGGAATGTAGGTTGCGGAAAGGACAAACTTTGGAGAAAATTTATGCTTTTTGTAACTCACAAAAAACACACAAAAATCAATGAATTTTTGAAGGGAAAAATTATTAACTGGATTGAGTCACAACAAAGAAATGAAATGTATGATTAACATCATGAAACCCCAAAATGAATAGGGAATTTAAACATTACCTTAGAAAATAAATATTGGGGCTCCTATGTTTAATAAAAACATGGGATCTATTGTGCCTACAACAAATGGCGACTGGATGGGCGAAGCAGTTATCTCTGTGAATTTAATCCTCAGTTATGAGGGAGATATGTCAACAAAAAGTTGTTTCAACCTGCGATTTACAATATGTTTTCACAAAAACACAACCAAATAGCAGAGTCAAATCACATGATTGATATGTTCCCATCCAAAATCAATTAATGATGATGTTTATTTGAAAAGGAAGCCTAAAAGTAAAAAGGTAATTCTTAACCATTATGCAAACATAGGAGGGAAGTTTATGATAATCCTTAGAACAAATTTACAGCCATTCTGGATCACCAAATCATGAGTCACCTTGACTTATTAAACATTTATTTATAGTATGTACAGATGCATTACTCAAAATATATACACGTTTTTCTCTCTTTTTTTTTAGCATTAAAATGAAAATATGCAAATAAGACTTTGTTGAAACAAGGCCATTGCCCTGACTTGGTGATCAGATTTTGGCAATGTATTTCACAAACATGATCTGGAAATTGAACAAGCTAGCTCGGTAAGGAGACTCCTTGTCTTTCAGCTTTTGACACTGAAAGTAACTATCATGGCTTGGTAACCATAAAGTGATAATTCTAGTCCATGATAAAGTTCATGATCATGGTATAGATGGCTTGTGATAAGACCCTCCTATCCTTATATACAACAAGTTGTCTTATAAAAAGAAAAGAAAATTGATTGATGTGTAAATTACAAGACACTACCATGGCTTGGTGACCATATTCTACTAGTGTTACTCACTGATGCTTACGGATTATGAATGGACCGACCTATAATAGGATCTTCGACCTTCCAGCAACATCTAAAAGCCACCTCCCTAGCTTGGAGACCAGATGTGGAGATGTCATTCTACTGAGCATCTATGAACGTAATGGGCTAGCTTGTGATAAGACCCCCCATCTTGAAATTTAAAGTTATTAAAGTGCATAACTTTCAAGGTGATCATAATGGGATCCGGAATAGATGAAGGTTGACCAAGCTATAAAGATATGATGTCAATCACTGATGAAACATAAGATAAGAAAACCTGATAACTTCTATAAATTCAATTAACAAAATGAAACATCTATAAATATGGTGATTGAGGTGGGAAAGTATCAATTAAAGCTCTGCAAAATATTGGTTGTTTCATTTCATGAAAAACATTTTCAGGCTGAGTAAAATAAAACTGACAAAAATTCCCCAAAACTTTAGACTGCATTGATATGTCATAGAATGATCAACGGCCTCAACCAAATGTGTGCACATTATTATGATTCGTAAGAAAACCAAAATTTAAAAGGAAAACAAACAAAGCAAAGGAAGAAAAGAAATAAAACCACACTTATGTACAACTGAGTGAAATACTTCTCTAAAAAAAATACTTTTTGAACAGTTGGACATTCACTGGATAGGTCTCTGAGACCCCTTCTAGTGTTTGCAACCAGATAGTACTAGGACCAAGGTTTTCTGTAATAATGAATGGTCATAGCCATAAGCGCTGAAATTTGGTATAATCATTCTTATGTTTATGCTATTTATCCCATTTTAACACCAAATCTCCCACTGTGAACTCCCTATCAATTGAGGACTTCTCATCAAACCATCTCTTCACTAACTGTTGGTGTTGATATAGCTTATTCTTAGATTTTTCCCTATCTTATTCTAACTTAAGTAATGTATCAATCCTTTGTTGGAGTGGAGAAGAATCATCCTCTTGTATTGAATGTGCTAATTGCAGTGAAGGAATCATAAGATTGGATGGTAATATGACCTCCTTACCGTAGACCAAACAATAAGGGGAGTTTCCAATGGCTTCTTTTGGGGTGACACGGTCTTCCCAAAGAGCCTTATACAATTGGGTGTGCCATTCCTTATGGTGGGTGTCTACTGTCTTCTTTAATATGTTAATCAGGTTTTTATTGGACGACTCAACTAGTCCATTTTCTTGTGGATAGTAATTGGCATAATATTTCAGTTTTATCCCTTTTTCAAGGGAATACTGGGTAATATTGATAGAGGAGAAATAGGAAGCATTGTCAAAAACCAAAAAATCGGGTGCTCTGAACTTGGTGACTATATGACTCTCGAGAAAGGATATCACTGAGTTGGTGTTGGCAAATCTGAGAGGAACTGCCTCTACCCATCTGGTAAAGTAGTCTGTGGCTGTCAGGATATATTTATGTTGCAAGAAGGAGGAAGGGGTAATAGGTCCAACAAAATCCAAGCCCCATTGTTGAAATTGAAACTGGACTGTAACTGGTTGAAGGGGAAATGTGGGCTTCTTGACTTTTCCAGCACATGTTTTACATGCTTCACACTTCCTGGTAAAATCATAAGCATCTCTGAATAAAGTTGGACAGTAGTAGCCTACTCTCGGGATCTTGTGGGAAGTAGTTTCCCCTCAGAAGTGTCCTCCTGCAAGTCCTTCATGAAATTCCAATAAAATGTTATCAGTTTCAATTCTCTCCAAACATCTAAGAAACACACCATCATAATTTTTCCTAAACAATATACCATCAATGAACTAAAATGGTGTAGCCTTTAATCTTAAGGCCCTATGCTTTTCAAAAATCAAGGGTTTTAGGATCAAACCCGTGTGTTAGAAAAAACTTGATGTCATAATACCATTCAGACGTTTGAGTTGTAATAACATTTACATAATGTTTCGATGTACTTTCTTCTTGATCCCACTCGCTTTGTTGTTGTACAGGGTTGTTGGACTGAGCAATAAGTAAGCACAAACCTTGGCCTTTTACAATTTTAGTTGGTCTGATCTCAAGGTCGTCTTCTTGGAGAGCTGTCATCCAATGAGCGCAGTTTTCACCCAGCTCCTTTTGGATCAGAACGTTCCTGATGGAAACATAGGGAAAAATAACCTTAGTCCAAGATTTGAGAAGGTAGGGTCTATAGTGTTTTACAGACTTATAGACCGCATAGGCTTGTTTATCAATCTGGGAATAGTTTAGTCCGGCCCTTTAAACATGGATCTCATGAAGGAGATCATAATCTCAACATCATCAGGATGTTTCTACATAAGAACAACTACATACAAGATGTCAGTGGCAAATGTATATAAAATAAAATATTTGGTGAAATCGGGGGACATCAAACCGGGATCTTCCGCAATGGCCTTCTGAATTTCAGCAAATGTGTTTCTATGTTCATCATACCATTTGAAATCTGCATCCTTTTTAATAAGTTGTTGTAATGGTTTGACAATCTGTGCAAAATTCAGAACAAATCTTCTAACAAAAGTAATCTTACCTAAAAACGACTGCATGGATTTTCAAGAACTGGGAAGTCCGATCTTGGCAATAGCTTATGTGCGCTCTGGTTCAATAATCATGTTGTGTTTTTAAACAATGAAACCTAACAGCTTACCTTCAGTGACATCAAAGATGGATTTCTTCGTATTCAATGAAATCTTGTATTTTCTGCACCACTCGAATACCTGTTTAAGAGAAGACAAATGTTCATGCCTCTTTTTAGAATAAATTTTAATGTCATCCAAATAAACAACAACAAAATTATGCATTAATCCCCTAAAAGATATGTCCATAGCTCTCAGGAAAGTGACACCTGCATTTATCAATCCAAAAGGAATTCGTCTGTAGGAAAAGGTTCCCCAAGGGGTTCTGAAAGTTGTTTTCAATTGGTCAGCAGGGGCAACTAAAACTTGGTTGTACCCTGAGAAGCCATCTAGCAAAGAGAACATCTCAACACCTGCAACCTTTTGTAAAATATGCTCCATAGGGGGAACCACATAATTATCTTTTTCATAAGCTTTGTTAAGGTTCCTGAAATCAACACACAATCTAATTTCCCCATTCTTTTTCTGAACATGTACCAAGTTTGCAATCCGCTATGTGTCTACAAGAAAGAAAATTCTTGCTTCTAACAGTTTCTCAAGCTCCTTTTTGACAGATGGTTCTAGGCTGGGATGCATCTTCCTCAGTTTTAATGGTAAATTTTAACATCGGGTTTCATGGGTATGTTGTGATGCATGATATTGGTGTCAAAGGTTTTGAGCTCATCATATGTCCAAGAGAACAAATATTTGAACTCTCTGCATAGTTTAATGAAAGATTTTCTCTCCTCAGGAGAGAAGTCAATCCCTAAATTAATTAATCGAGGGTTTTGATCAGTTCGCAGGTTGACAGGTTCATAGTTCAGGGATGAGCTTTGAGTTTTGCAGTTTGTCTTAAGTTTGAATTTGTCTTGCAAATCATAATAGTTTTCCAGATTGATAACCGACTTAGGAATGAGATTAGAAGGGAAGGTAGGATAAGATAAATACTTCTCATGCTCAGCTTCATCTATTGCTACGTCTTGGAAAGTATCTTGGGGTGTGAGAAAATCTAAAATTTGTTGATCATCATAAAAAACCTTCCAACTAGTTACATTGTTAGGAATAGAAGGTCTATATATTAACTCGATATAAAAAGTGTTAGGAGACAAACCTTCTAGAGGAATCAATCTGGATGCAGTGTTAGCCAACAGGTCTGCATCAAAATTATGGGACCTAGGGACTGACTTAATATTGAATGCAGAAAAAAGAATTAGTCAGATCCCTTACAAGCTTCTGATAATTAATCAAATAGGGAGATATGCAATGGATTTTATTTCTCACTCGTTTTACAATAATTTTAGAACCTCCATAACATTCAATTACCTGAGTGCCCAAATCAATTTCCTTCTTAAGTCCCTGAACTAGAGCCTCGTATTCAGCAATGTTATTGGTGCACTCGAATTCTAGCCTGCATGAAATCATTATTTTTGTCCCCTTTGGGTCTATCAAGACACATCCTGCACCAACTCCATCTTTATATCTTGACCCATCAAATAACAGAGTCCATGCATCTGAATCTATCCTAAAATTAGTATTCACATCATATACATTATGTACAATAATACCAAAGAATGGGATAGAAATAAGATTAACAATTTGGGATTGGTTCTGAGCATTCTCAACAGGTGATGAATATATAGGTAAATCACCCAAAAATGTTTCAAAAGTGTAGTGTTCCACGTGTGAGCTAAAATAAGCAGCAGACTCACTAGAATCATTCAAATCAATGACAATTTGTTTCATGTATGGTTCTCTGCTGATTTTGATTCTATTAGGTCTTCCATTATATGGAATCCATAAATGGGACCAGTCAGTAGAGAAATAAACTTTGAGATTTTCTGACCAATCTCTACTCAACCACATTCCATACATCCCAGGGATATCAACCACAACAATATCTACAATTTGGTGGATTCTTGGGTTAGTAGACAGTGTCAAAAGAACATTCTTCAGTTCTCCTACTACCCTAACTTTTGATCGATCAAGTTGAACTATTTGGGTAGGGAAAGGCTCCCAAGATGCATTCAAATTTTTGCAGACAGATAAGGGCATCACATTAGATGAATCCCCTGATTCTATCATGTAGTTATGGACATTCCTGTTGAAAATATCGAAACTGAGCAAGAAATGAGGTGTTTTCTTACCACCTGGTTTTTGGTTACCAGGTTTAGAATATGTCTCTAAATTGTTGTTCTGAACTTCCCTAGGTTTGTTTACAATCATGCTTTTAAGAAGACTGTCTCTCATGGCAGGTATTTTCAAAAGTTCAAAAAGAGATATGTTGGCTTTCACCCTTTTCAAGTCATCAATTAAACTATATTCTATCTCAGGAATGACAGTTTCTTTTTGTGTTGTTGTTTTGGCTCTGTTTGGGGTGGGTATTGAAGGGGAAGCTTCCTGTGTAGACTTTCCTTTGCTTTTTGTATTATAAGGATGTTGGGTATTAAAAAGAGTATTAGGATCATCTTCCTCTTCATCCATGGGGAGTTCTAAAAAGTAACTGATACTCTTGACCTACTCGTCCTCTTCTTCATCTGGTGGTTCAGGATCTTGATTCTCTTTTGGATTTTCATCGAGGTGATCAGGAGGATTGTGAGATTATGAAACCAAAGCTTTAAAAATTGAAAGAATTTCTTCAGTTTAACCCCTCATCATGATTAGGTGGGACTTGATTCTATGGGGGTTGATAAGGCCTCCTAAAAGGTGGTCTATTGAATCCCCTATTGTTGGTTTGGTTCTCTGTGTTGGTCTTTTTTAAGTCTACCATTTCATTAGAGATCTTTTGAAGAAATTTTTTCATGTCATTCATTTCAAAAGGATCCTTGTTTTGAACAGTGGGTTTAGGAGGAATATCTTGTTTCTTGTGGAATGTAGAAGGTTGTTCAGATGAAGTGTCAGGGTTATCTTTTAAGCAGAACATGTCCTTTTCTAACTGGATGGCTTCAACAAAATCCTCCTGCAAGTTATCCTTGTGTTCTCTTTTGACCCACATAGCAATGGGGATAGGTAAGCCTTTAATATAATATGCAACCAACAGTTCTTCGGCAGGAAGAATAGTGGTA
The DNA here is from genome assembly GCA_027924585.1 of Larix kaempferi. Classification (NCBI taxonomy): domain Eukaryota; kingdom Viridiplantae; phylum Streptophyta; class Pinopsida; order Pinales; family Pinaceae; genus Larix; species Larix kaempferi. The sequence goes on from BSBM01000286.1 coordinate 1,937,891, forward strand.
GGGATTCTATTATTCAGGTAGGAGAATCTATGGTTATAATCTTTAACCCTTTCCTTCCCCTTAATTTTCATTGAAGAAAAATATATGACCAGATCCTCGGGGGTTTTTTCATCTCCAATTTTTTGCATAATTTGTTTTTCAAAATCATCCCAAGAAGAGATGGATTGGGCTTCTAGGGAAAAGTACTAGGTAGATGCTTTCCCCTCAAATGTCACTAGGGTTTTTGGACCCAAAATCCGACAACCAAAAAGTCAGATTTTCTACATTTTGTGGTCAACTATCCCACAACCACAGCAATTTTTTAACGTCGGTCCAATTTCGGATCAAAACCGACGGCTCGGACTTCATCAGTTATTCAACTCTTTTGGCAGTCAGATAACCGATGTCCCCCACAACCGAAAAACGTTTGGATCTAACGTCTTTGGCCGTCGGATCTATAGCATAGACGTCAGTTTTTTTTCACTGTGGTGGTCGAAAAACTGACTTCCCTCACAACCGAAAAGTGTTTGGATCCGACATCTTTGGTCGTCGGATCTATAGCATAGCCATCGATTTTTTTCACTGTGGTGGTCGGAAAATCGACGCCCCTCACAACTAAAAATGGCTTGGATCCGACGTCTTTTTCCATCGGATCTATGGCATATTCGTCGATATTTTTCACTGTGGAGATCGGAAAACCGACGGATCTCACAACTAAAAATGGCTAAGCACCGACGACTTTTGACGTCGAAGCTATGGCAACATCATCGGTTTTGTGCACTATGGAGGTCGGAAAACCGACGTCTATCCTACTTGAAAATGACTGAGCACTAACGTCTTTGGCCTTCGGATCTATGGCGAGGTCGTTGGTTTTCTTTTCCATGGCCGTCGGTTATCCAACATCGGTGGAAAATTTAAAAAAATAAAAATAATGTTTGGAAGTGTTTGTTGCTACAATTCCTCTTTTTTTTTTCTAGTACACCCTCGGAGTCTTGAACTTTGTGAAGTCATGTTTAAACGACCATTGCCTTTCATTGTCCAAATTAAGGTCTCTTATAGCCTTCCTACTTCATTGCAAATGCCAAGTTGTACCATGCCTGAAGTTGTCCCATGCCTCATTCTTGTTTAAAGTCAAATAAGTTTAAATTATTATTATAAAATCATTTATAAATTATATATGATTTTAATATAATAATTTAACTTTACCTTTATAATAAAGTTGAAAATATTTTGCCAAATAAGTTTAAATTATTTTTATTAAATCATTTATAAATTATATATGATTTTAATATAATAATTTAACTTTACCTTTATAATAAAGTTGAAAATATTTTTTAATTATTATAATAGTCCATTATTTAAAAGGTGGCTTTTATTATCAAACTTGAAACGACAACTCTAAGTGTTCACTCCAAGCTAAAACCATACTTAGCATTATTTAATATTCAAGCTATCAAGTCAAGTAAAGGTGTAGAAGAATTGATTGTAGCAAAATACAATAAGGAAAAGATTGGGGGTAAAGGTCGAGCTTGTACAAGAAACTCAATAAACAATGGAAAAGTTGTAATGGATATATGTTGCAGTAGTGAGTGGTGTTGTTGTAGAAGATGACACTATAGAAGAGAGTGGTGTTACAATGGTGGAGTTGCAAGGAGATGATATTTAATTAGATGTAGTAGTGGAATATGCAAATGTGAATGTCTTATTCCCATAATGTGTAGTGTGTTGATATCATTGTAGATGAATTTGAAAGTGCAACAAAAGAAAACAAAGTGGATAAAATGAAGGATTCCTGCAAACACAAACCATTATGTTACGCAAACTTCTTTAAGGGATTTGATACATTTGCTTCTAAGATCTTTCATCGCTTTGTTACAAGAATATTTTTGACCTAAAAGTACACTTGATAGATTTGGATGGAACAGATTTCCGTGGAAATCCTCTTTACGTTCATTCTTGAGTGACTCGATATTAACAATTCTAATTATCAGAAGGGGATACATAATGTTAAAAAAGGAAAATAAAGAAAACACATAAAGGGATACGTAAAGTTGACAAAGGAAAATAAATAAAATCTATAATTTGCATCGAAAGAATAACCGAGTACAAACTAAACTGAGGAGATTCGAACCTGTGACATATGTCTAGTCCCAAAGCTACCAACTTCAAGCTTGACCTTGTCAATCAATTCCCATCGCCAATTACTCTCATATGAAGTCCCACAACCATTTATCTTAACACCCAGTACTCTTCATTCATTCTACATACATTTCACTATGCAACGGTCTCAGATTCACTGCGTTTTTCCTTAATTAGTGTCTCAATTCAATATGACCCACACCCGCCGTTGAAGGAGTGTTGCCAACGGTCTTGAGTTTCAGCCTGGCAATGGTGACAATTCATAGTATTATGTTTCCCTTCGGCTGCAATATGGAAAACGCATAGTCCACTGCGAAGGTTTGTTTGAAAAATGTGATTGTTTGGGTCACGTTGAATCGAGAAACCGAAACCATCACATTTGTCAGACAAACCTTCGTATGAGAGCTTTGAGTTTGTCATATTGCAGCCGAAGGGAAACATAATACCATGAATCGTCACCGTTTCCAGGATGAAACTCTAGACCGCTGGCAACACTCTTCGAACGGGAGGTGTGGGTCATGCTGAATCGAGAAACTAATTTAGGGAAAGCGCAGAGGGGATTTTAGATTGTTTCATAGTGAAATGCATGCATAATGAATCAAGCAAGGTGGTAGCCCATCGTCTCCCACTATGAAATGCATGCATAATGAATCAAGCTTCTTGAAGGTGGTCTCCCATTTTTAGTTGCACTTCAAGCTTGAAGGTGTTAGCCTTGGGACTAGACATAGGTTGCAGGTTCGAATATCCTCAGTTAAGTTGCAGCCATAAAAAATGATGAACATTGATAACAGGAAGCATGTTTCTAATTGTTGTTGGTGTATGCTAGATTAGTTGCAAATATCATGCTTTAGAAGCCAGGCTTCAATGGTAAATATACCATTTTTGGAAGGGTTCAATGTGAGGTTAAGAATATTGATTCCAATGAAATTAAAGAGAAGGTTAACGATATTGATTCTAGTGCATCATTTACTCAATATTTGAAGTTGTGGAAACTTGAAATTGGTTATGATGAGCAACCAAACATCACAACAAGCTCCAAGAGATTGTGAAAATTTAGATGACACGCCAGTGGGTTGTAGAAAGCCAGCATCGTAGCCATTCATTGAGCTCCTCTCTGTTTCGAGAATAATTTAATATTCTCTACTGAATAGGGCCAACCACGTGAAGGTGGAAGCTCTTATGGCCCCTCCCCCCCTCACATCACTCTCAATTCCCCATACCCAATGCATGTACTTGAAAAAAACAAATACATGCAAATTCATCCATATTTCATCATGAACTTTCATCTACCATTCATTCAATAAAGCCTAACATTCATTAAGCCATTGTTTCATTCAGTCAACACATTCATACAATAAAAGATAACATTCAATAAACCATTCATTCATTCAACACATTCATTCAATAAAAAATGACACTCAATAAAGGTAACGCTTTACTACACTGAATCATTAAACCATTAAACCATTCATTCATTCATTAGGCCAAAAATCATGGATGATATATTAGTATAAAAAATAATTAGATGAGTACATTTTTCGAGTCACTTCTTTTTACTAGCAGTTTTACTTCTCTTCATAATTGGTAAATAATCATTAAGAGGAGAATCTACCCCTAGACTTTATGTTCTAGTTCTTTGTTCTTCATCAAGCGCTTGTGGGGATGTCTGCGGCAAGGGGTTCGTATTTGCTGCAACAATGTGAAAATGTTACATCGTTGTATTTTGATATTGTAATGACAAGTATTTCATTTAAAAAAAACATTACAAAGGTGTTTTTTTACCTGGTGTGGCCACATCATGTAGTTCATGTTCTTGTCCAGGCTCAACCTGTACAGTTTCACCCTCTACATGCTCTGCAGTTGAAATATGGTGAACTACAATTAATGTTCACCATTTGCAATGCTATACATAAAATTTTAGCATATGAATAAATTCATTACCTGGATTAGAAGCATGATATTCGTTTTGTTGTTCTCCCTCCTCGACATTAGGGGGATCATTGCTTTCCTGCTCAAAATAGAGTCAATATTGTTTTTCAAGTATTTATAACGAATAGATTGCATAAGCGGTTAATATTCAATAAAGTATATAGATTCTATTTACCTGTGCACCGGATGGATTGGTACCAGAAGACTGTGCTTGGCCAGTCAAGCTTTTTCGTCATTCAACAACAACTCCAAAGCCTTCCTTGAATCCAAGCTTCATGTCTTCCTCAGTGGGCTATTCATTGAATCATTTGGCCTGCATATTTGCATAATGTCATTAATTAACATTTTTCGGTGCAATAAAACGAAAAATAAAATAAAAATAAATAAAAAAAATAAATAAAAATAAATAAAAATAAAAAATAAAAAAATAAAAATAAAAATAAAATAAAAAAATAAAAATAAAAAAATAAAAATAAAAATAAAAAAATAAAAAAAATAAAAATAAAAATAAAAAAAAATAAAAATAAAAAAATAAAAAAATTTGCAATTTATTATTTGCATGCATTATTGGTTTATCGAAACTTACAAATCGTGCCACGAAATTGGACTAGCTACCAGGCCCAAGCTTGTGTTGACCTATTTTTTCAACTCTTTCCTTTGTGGCCTTTGATGTGTCTGGCAAAAAAAATTTGCAATTTATTATTTGCATGCATTATTGGTTTATCGAAACTTACAAATCGTGCCACGAAATTGGACTAGCTACCAGGCCCAAGCTTGTGTTGACCTATTTTTTCAACTCTTTCCTTTGTGGCCTTTGATGTGTCTGGCAACCTATGCAAGTGTTGAAATACGTTAGATGTTCCAAGTTCTATATATAAATATTCAATAATAATAAGGTTTTGAATTACATTGCGGAAAGTATTGCATACCTCCCTGTGCCTGGTGTTATCTTTCCTTCTCTTCTCTGAGCCCTCTCCCTTCCATCATCCACAAGAGCTCTCCACTACATTGGTGAAATCATTGGAGGGCTCTCATACTTACGATTTTTTTCAAGGTGTGTCCTATATTGGTCTCAGACAACCTTCACATGTTGACAAGCCTTTTTCATGACCTTGACTTTATTAAAGGTTTTTTCGCTGAACAAGCCAACCAACCGATGCATGAGTTCATCCTTTAAACATTTCCGTTGTTTATCCCACCTTTCTCGGATGGTGGGCTCAAATATATCCAAGCACGCGTCATTCATTTGTTTATAGAAAACATCATTTCCTACGAAACGATCATGCCATGATCATAATTAGTTGAAAGAAAACATTTTATCGATATATTACAATGAAGTTACAAACAGTAACTTGATAAATGTATATGAATTACCTGGGACCTTATCTATCTTTATTGGGACGATATTGGCGTCAACCAAAAATGTTACCTCCATTGTTCCCATGCTAGTGACACGGGAAGATCCTGGAAATGAAACTCAGTCGATATCAATATTACCAAGATTCTCGTTGTCGACCTCTTCCAGTGGACGATCTGGTGTGCGTCGATCACCAATGGTCAGTGCACTCACAGTTGGGGTCTGTGGTATGTCAGAACATTTTTCCGATTGTTCAGTCAATAACAATGGCGAAGGAGTCGATGTAGTATGTGGAGTCATTTGCTCATGATGCCACGTCTCTCCACAAGCCTCGTTGCAGCCAACATCTCCTCCGCCACTATTGTGTGTTTTCCGATAATTCTGTAAATACAAACCATGTCTTACACGTTCAGTACTATCATATAAAAGAAAAAATTATAAAGTTATAAATGAATTATTTTATGAATCAAGATTCCTCAACTTACTTCCAAGGATTCAGATTTACGTTCCAACAATTCAATCCTTTCCAGGTTCTCGCTTATCTGCAGAATATTGATAAGCAGAGAAATGAGTTCCACAGTATTTTTTTCGAACAATTTGTCTATCATCGTAAACCGGTTTTTGGCTTCACCATTTTTTCTATCATCTTTAAGTATCTCAGGCACTTCAAGATCTACTGGACATTCTTCTGATGTTGTTTCATACAACAATTCATCGGGCTGCAACAAAAAAATAGAAAAGACTATTGAGTTATATCATGATAGATTCCTACAATTATATGAACAATTCCAATGGATTATACCTGCAACGTAGAGGATTGTGATCCACTCCTCGGATCGATGCTCATAGGTGACTTGCCCCGATCTACTAATAACTAGGAGTTACCCCTTACAGAAACCTAAATAAAAAACATAGTGAAAGTCACCTAAACATAGTGAAAGTCATCTATTTTTTATTATTATATTTGCACTATTACAAAGATGTATACATGATCCCTCGAGGAAGATGTACTCCTCTGACCATCTGCTGGCGGCATTTTATCTCGATCACTAGCCTGCGAAGTAAATGAGGAAAATTTAAACGAAATAAACTAACGAAAAAATCCTTAATATGTTAAATTCATTAATAAAAGGTTGGGTAAATTGTTATATTAACCTTTTTTGTATCTACTCGATTCCAATTGTAATTAATAAGAAACTCTTCCCCTGCAAATATTGATTTAATGGCAACTACAAAAACACAGTTTCCTTCATGCCCCTCAAATTTGAAGTTTGGTTGCTTAATTGTAGACCCTGGTTGTGTACTGTTTATAAACCCAACAATATTCCTTGTGGCCTTTGGCCTTCGGTCCATGTACAACGTTGCTCCTTTATTTTGATTTTTGTCTTTCAACTGTAAATAGTTTGTTGACAATCAATAGCTACGCATACTTTTTTTAAATTGGACCAGGTGCATCCAATCTTTGTAGTTGTAACAGGGTCCAACATACTCCATCAATTCTGTACATGTGTTGTAAGGGACCCTTATGCCATCCATGTTGAACAACCCGAAACCATGTATTAATGACGGTGCTATTCGATATATCCTATCGTTCACACGGAAATCTGTGTTCGGTTGAGGAAGATCCTTGGGTACTCATTGTTTCACTAACTGTCTGTACCTCAAGGGCACCTCGAGGTTGTCTTTTGTCTCATCACCATAGGAACATGACCCCCCTTGACCGTGAAAAATTCATTTCATTTCTTGAATTTTCTTCTAGTCTTTTGACATCTAGTTGAATATACAACTCTTCTAGACCTACTGGATGTCTCACTTTCCTCTAGCCTTCCTAAACTCCCCTCGCTCAAGGAAGTCAGATCTGACAAATACTTGTTTGGTTCTACCTGCAACATGGGAAAAAAGTTTAGATATGACCGCAAGGCATAGTGCCTCTTAAAAGGTGATGTGTCGCGCCTTTTATAATGTTACTTTATCCTCATTCCCTTTCTCGACATGTAGGCATTCAAGCGATGAGGAAGACGATCACTTTATCTTTCTTATGATTACAAATTCACGCAATTATGAGCTTTCTTTTATTGCTCCTTTGGGTCTTGACTCCCATATCAAACCATCCAATTATCATATGTGTCGTAATTTCCCTAAAGTCTCTCTCATCCCATCAGTTTGGGTTCATCAACTCGGTAATTGAAGTCCAGTCACATTTAGTAAGATATTTATATTCAGCAATAATAATATAAAATAAAAATCACTAACCATTATGGAAAACGTCTAAAAGTTTTTTAGACTTTCAAAAGTAAGATCTTTTAAGTGGTTAATAAGTGTTCACAAATCTTCAAAAACAATATTTTATACAATGTTGTGGAACTTGTATAATCTTATTCAATCATGGTCTTCTTAGATGAGTGAAAGTAATTGAATCAAGCAAAAACAGAACCGTAAACATGTAAGCTGTTTTGAAAAATGGTAGCTTTCAATCATACTCCCAACTAATGCTTCCTTTTGACAATTACTTATAATATTGACTTAGGGTGTTTAATACATAACATAGATTTTCAATCATATTGACAGAGAGAAAAGTAGGGCTTTCTTTATATTATCATGACATAGTTACAAATACTTTCTTTTCAATCATTTTGACAATTTGAAAGGACAGGCCCCACTCATAGCCAAATACTTTTGAGATATTTACAACTCATCGGAGTATGGGGGACCATACAATTCTTGAAATACGTTGGATTCAACAACCCATGCCTTTGAATAAACAGACCTCAGGACCACGCGTCTATTCTGATGCATGTGGACGTCTATGTGGGTTTTGACAAGCCACTGTCGTTCGTTTTTAACGTAGTACCAAAGGATTTGAGCCTCAGTAAGCTTTGTCTTCAAAATATCTTTGACATGTTCGAAAGATTCTCCAACTTCCCATTTTAGATTATAAATAGCACTTGGATCTAATGCTATCAGGTTGATGCCGAATGACCACCACCAGTCTCTAGTCCAATTAGGGACAAACCATGCAAGATCCTCATGGATATGTGTCATTTGAGGTCCAAACTTTAGCATGGTATAATATGTTCTATATTTATTTATTTTTCTCAAGAATTTCCACTATAATTCTTTATATTTTTCATAACTGTGTGTAGTACTTGGAAACTGAAGACTAGCATCTTGATGTGGCCATGCTTCCAAAGAACATATTCGGTTAATACAGTAGTATTGTTGTTCTAGTTGTAGCCCGAGGTGAGGTGTAGAGCCCTCCGTCAAGATTAGGTTAAGATCATGGTATAGGTGAGTTAACCAATTGCTTGCATCAGCTGCTTTTCTCAAGGAGTTGTTGTAAATCATCTATGGTACGTCAATACTAGATCCCATAGGCATTCTTCTGAATTCTGGCACTAGTCTAATAAAAGCATCAGATCCTTGTAAGTTAGCATCTAATACTTCAGCATGTCTCAACTCCCACCTAGGTTTCCAGTCTTGCATATAATCCAACGAACTCATATTATCATTGATAGTGTAGATATGATTTTTCCTCTAGTCTAAGCAGAGATTTTCATGTTTACTTGTGGGTTATGGGCCCACTGGATTCCGCTTTGAACTTCTACGCTTGATTTACTTGTGCTCGATTGCACTAGGCTTACTTGTTTTAGGCTCGCTTGCTTCAGGCCTGCTTCTTAAAAATTAACAGCACACTTATGTGTCAAATATTCTCTTGTTATAAAGTCAGGAATGCTTTTTGCTTTCCCAGAAATGTACTCATGAACAGTACAGTTATAACATCAGAACAATGCTTCCCATCTTGCAAACTTTCCTTTTGTTGTTACAAATTTTATTGTGTTGTTAAGCTCACAAATGGAAGTCTGGAGCAATCTATTATAGTTATGATAAGGTCATGGTTCAAGAAATAAAGTCATAGTTCTACTCAGTTTTCTGTCAGGACACTTATTATCCAAGATAATTTTCCTCACAAGTTCAGTCGAGGTCGAGTTCCACCACTCTTAAAATTCTTTACCAACAAATATAATTTGATTACCAACAATTTTGTATGACAGGACAAGCCTTAACTACTTAATTCAAATTATTTACCACGTATTTGATTACCAACACTTTGATTACTAATTAATTCTTATAACCAACACATATTTAATTACCTGGGTGTAGACGTTTCCTGTAATATACTCAGAAGAGTTACTTTCAGAAATTACTGTGCCTCTTAGAGGCCAGTCAACTCTAGGAACCAAGTGACCCTATTATAGGCTTAGTACAAACCAGAGAGAGAGATGACTGGCTATATTGATATGGTCAATCAAAGAAAGTCAATGACAGTCAAAAGGCTCAATACAATCACAATAAAGATGAGCTGACAGCCAGCAGACTGAGGCCAAAGAGACTCATGGCCCCCAGTAAGGTACAAGGACCAACCAAAGGGTAAAAAAACCAACCAATAAGGTACAAGTAAAAAATAAAAGAGTGGGTAGAAATTAGACTCATAACCCTTGGGACTAAGGGGGTGTAGTACCTCAAATGTGGACAATCTACCATAGTTATATCCACAAGACCAAAAACAAAAAGGGAGGTACAATTAAAAAGATAACTCAAGATCAGTAAAAGACCCAAAAGGTGAGAGGCAAGGTACCACAAAAAATGAAAGGACCAAAATTAAAGGACAAGCTACCACAAAACCAATAAAGAACAGGGTGTAAGGTCCAAAAGTAAATCAAGCATTGTGGGGAAGGTACAAATAAGGTCAAATATATATTGCAATAGCTCCTTGTAACTACCTATTATTTGACATGCCAAAGAAATAGAAGGTCAAATAATGTCAAATATATGCAATAGCTCCTTGTAACTACCTCTTATATGCAATAGCTCCTTGTAACTCAAATAGGACCACCAAAAGGTATAAAGACTCATAACAACTTGGACAAATTAGGGTGTGTACCTCAAATGTGTACAAACTACCGTAGTACCCACAAGACCAAAAACATAAAAGGTGGTATAAATCAAAAGATATACCAATATGAGTAAAAGACCCAAAAGGTAAAAGGCAAGGTACCACACAAATATTATCGACAAAATGGAAGGACCATAAGACAATCAACCAAAGTGGGGTACAACGTACCAATCATCTCTCTCTCAAATGTACCACTATTCCATATAACCTGAAAGACCATCATCACAGTAAACGGAAAATTCCACATGGATGATGTGATCATGTGGTCCTCTAGACTACTACTAAGGTCAAGCATCAATGGCTCCATCAAGAGGTGTTAAGTCCCTTGAGAAGACCATCTAACTCAACCATCTCGAAGACCTAGGAGAAGAGGACATCACACATCATCAGATAAGCTCAAAAAAATGTACTAGGACTGGTGTCACAGTAAGCGAGCTGAAGCAAAAGTGGTCAAAATGCCAACAAGCAGCACTATAAAGAAAAAGACCCTCTAAAAAGGTGAAATAGCAAGCAAAACCTCCTAACTAAGAGATGGAGACCTCAACAAGTTGTATCCTTCGCAAGGTGATGAAATCCAATTCGAACAATACAAAATGAGAGACCAATAATGGAAGGATATCCCTCTACCGAAAGGGATCCTGGGTAAAAGAGCCCTAGTAGAAAAGTCACTAAGCTACCTCGTTCATGACACGTCAGAAAAGGTTTTCAGTTCTTTTGCCTTATCACCCTTGTATCACCAGTATGGTGGCCGGAGAATACAAGGAATACAATGATCGATGTTGCCTTAGGTCTAAGTGGAGTGCGACATTCCACAGAGTCCGTCCAGTTCTCGATCTCGCAGCGGTTTAACACCTGAAACAACAAGAGGCCCCTCCACAAACTGGTCGATGACTATGTCAACAAGTACAAGAGTATTTTAGCACCCTAGAGGACAACAACTATGTCTCGGATGATAATGACAAGGGGGAATTATTTGGATGCCTATCCCCGGTGTCCTACCTATCTAACAAATTCTTTTTATCCTCAAGCGAGGTTAAAGTGTGTTGAGTTAACGAGTTAAATTTTAATGGTTATATTACTCAATCGGGTGATGGAAGTGCAACTCATGGTGTGATGAATGACTCAAACCATGCAAATGCATATGAATAAAATAAGCCTTTCCTTTCAATGAATGCTAGCTAAGGTAAGGAGAGAGTTCTTTCAAACTATAACTACTCTTTCAAATTAAATGAATGAAACAAGTGTTCAAGTTCATTCATGGGACCTCAAGGAGAGCTTCATATATACTCAAGTCATGAAAATGAATTCATCACATTAAACAAAGTGATAATAAATATAAGGAATTGTACATATCCGTGTTCATAATTATCTAGGAACACTTATAACATTCTTCAATCATTCTTCACAAAAACACAGGGGTAGTAGAAACAATAAATTGCATATAAATCTTCATGAGCTTAATAAAAAAATAGTAACCACAACTGGCCAGGAAGCTATACCACAACTTTTTTTTTATGAAGCCACCACAGTCCAAATTTGAAGCTACTATATTCTAAGTGTTAAAGCTGCTACAGTACTACCCATGTTCATAATTCTCTAGGAACACTTATAACATTCTTCAATCATTCATCACAAAAACACAGTGATAGTAGAAATAATAAACTGCATATAAATGTTCATGAGCTTAATAAAAAAATAATAACCACAACTAGAGCCCTACAACTCCTCTTCCTCCAGGAAAACATGAAATACATCTAATTAAATCACTCATTATACAAAGTGATTGCTAACCGCATGGGGGAATCCTTATACAAAGTGTGAACACTAAAGATAAAAAAAAAACATCCAAACTGCAATAAATTCTTATTGTAATTTGTAAGATTAGACTTGTAATATCATTAAAACACACCAAGCAAGCATCCAAAACACAGATTTACAAATTGTGGCAGCCTAGTTGAGCAGTAATAAAAAATTGTAATTTTGAAAGAAAGTTTGACGACACAGTCCTTTTCATCAGAGGTCGTCAGATTTTCTCGTCCAATTTTGGGTTCAAATCTACTAGTGCCAGCATGTACAACATAAAAAAAATAGATATGGGTAAATGCATAATTGGACTAAGTCCAATGGGTATATGGAGCAACAAGTCCCCTGGTGCTTTAGTAGAGTTTGAGATTGTTCTTCTACTCTTCTGAAAACATATGTGGTCTATTTTTTTGTTGGGTATTGACTAGTGGTAATGATGGATGACACTTTTTGGAACAGACCCGTAAAAGGGAATTTTTTTTAGTTTTATGTGTTGGAATGTAGGGGTTCACAACCTTTCTCCTTATTTAATTCTCCATCCATGAATTGGGTTACACCCTAGATTCCAACTCCAACGAACTTTTAGAAATTAATTGCTTGCAAAAATTATATCTAAACGATTAGAGGCCATGTAAAAAGTAGGGAAGAGTTCAGGATTATCACTCTAGGCACTCTCTATAGATTTATGCACGGAAAAAGACGAGACAGGTTCCCAATTAAAAACTGCAATTGATGTAACCACAATATAAATAATAGGAACCCAATTGCATTGAGGTAAGTGTAGTCTCTTGTTGTCCATACAACCTACACATAATAGCCATGACATATATATGGAAACATCAATTTTTTAATAAAATGCATGCCATCTTTCCTAGATATGAACCTATTTACCTCTACCACCAACTAACTAAATTCTTCTTCATGTGATGATCTTTGTGAAATTTTTATACCCAACCATTTGTCAAAAAAAAATTATGGTTGGTGAATCTTATAACACTTTTCAGGCCCTAAAGGTTGAAAATATGTAATGTACTATCCATTTCTATTGATGGATATCTTATTGTCAGTATTAGTATGTTTAATTATTCAATAAATGGCATATTAACAAGTTAACATAAGAGCCTAAACCTTCCCTCCTCCCAGCTTATACCTAATTAACCAAAATAAACTCGCCTATTTAAACTAACTGAGTTTTCCCCATTATATCAGTTGCGTTGATTACAATACCCACTGAAACGGGTCACTACTAACAAACTATGTTTTTAGGAAGAACACGATTATATTTGTAATTAAGAACACAACCACCCCACAGCTGCCAGATCACGTGAATGAATCCATTAATGTGTATCACATGAGACCATAAAATTTCAGTGAATACTACTAGCGTCGATCAAACCGTCTTTTATTGTCTTCACATTATGCCATATAACTTTTCTTAATATGCAATAATGCCATCTGTATATTCTTATAACCTTTTATATGCACCGCGTATCATCTAGAGCATGTGCCATGCAAACTGGAAGGGATATCCATCATTGCCAAGTAGATTGTTGGCCATTCTAGAAAGCAATTCCAAAGGCAAATTGATTCTTGAAGATTGGGAAGGCACAATCGACAACATAATTTAGAAACTTCAGATTGGGAGTCTGGAACACAAGGTATTAACATTTTCCATATGGACAAAATAACTATTCTAGATCCCTCTTAAATTTATTTTCCATCTATGCCTGATGTCTAGTTGTAGCTCTAAAATGACCCCTACAAATATCCAATCAATTAATATGATGTTTTAATGTAAGGGTATTGCCAAGTAAATTGGCATTAGTCGATAAACAATGCCTTTTGTTGGCAGGATATTTGGCATGACCAATTGATTCCAAATTGACCTTTGTCACTGGCATTGTACAAGATGTTGAAAGAATCTGTTCATCGCGTGTTTTCTATTTTTCAGAAATTCCTATTTTAGGGACAATTTCATTTTTAGCAGATTTGGATATCAAGATCACAATATGATTTAGTAAGACCTTAATTTAGTTAATTTTGAGTTAGGATTAGTGCATTTTAATTGCATGACTTGGGCAGTTTTTCCTAGGAGAGGGAATCTCAAATCTAGAGTGTGCATCTAGGTGTGTGTCTAGTGTCAGTGAAGTGCTGACCTGTCAAGAAGATGATCTCTTTAGGAGCTTGATTTTTTGTCTAACTGCTGAACGAAACAACTCAGCCAAAACAAAAATAAAAATAAAAGTAGTTCGTAGACCCAGGATCAAATTATGTAGAGGTGTAACCAAACAAACATCTAAACAAAAGCTACAGCAGGATCGTTCCTACCAAACCTCTGCGCAAATGCTAAAACATTTAAACCAATGCGATTTACCAACTAGGTCTTACCCAGCTCTTTTCATTTAACAAATACATCCTATTTCAAAATGTAATAACATAGAGATCAAATCTCACCAAAGGAGAAACACTAAATAAATAAAATGACCAGCATTACAGACCAAAAATCCAAAGTCGAAACACACATCGTGTGTTTTCTATGACTTCTCAAACAGAAAATACTTGCGCCCAGAACCAAAAACGTTAAGTTACACAATTGCTTCATGAAAGTCAAAACTCATAATATAGAATCGTTTTCCAAACATTTTAGCTACAGGTGCGAATCTCTTAGCCAAACAAATAAATACTTGCGCCGAGAATCCAAAACAAATAGCTACAGGATCGCTTCATCAAGCTAACACAGAATCATTTAAACTAAAGACTCTTTCCAATAACGTATAGCGACAGGGTCGATTCTCACCCAATCGCTCAGCAGAGTATAACAACTCGTGTTTAAATAGAAACAGAGCTGGTATTTACACACAACGAAATCCCAATTCATTTTCCAAACCATCAATTTACACACAGAGTCATTTTTGTCACCTACAGGTGGCGAATTACAAATAGAGCATTCGTATTATCTACGAATTGATACACAGAACCCAAATGAAAGATATGCATTTCAACATGTTCCACATTGCAACCATTTAAACAATTTATACAATACCCAATCCATCACTTAGAGCAACACAGTAAGCGAATACCAAAACAGAGGTAAGTCAAAACCTTAGATTAGTTACAAACACGGTTACAAACATTCATGGCCACTGCCAAGTCATAAGCGCCCACAATGGGCATACTTCATTACATTAAACACACCATAAACAACTACCAAACTACTCACATGAATTACATTCCCATTATGGGTCAAACCCATTACAATTTCTCACTGCCCACTACTAGCCCCAATTCGAAATGGAGTTACAGAAACCTCGAAGGGCACCAAACAAAAAACTACACACACTCCTCATCCATGAATAGAGTAGGCATCAAATTTTTAGGAAAGAGGAAGGGTCATAGAGTAGGCTCAGCTAATGGGTTGAACGAAATTCAAGTGTAGGAGGGTTCAAGATTAAATGTGGCCACATACCGAAGACATTGCAGAGAGTAATCCTTCTCCTGCTCCTGATTTTGAAATCGAAACCCCTGCTCTTGATCCTGCTTGTGCTTGTGCAAAGGAAACACTTGCGTCATCGCTTAATGCTGGGTAAGCCCAAATCGAAGTCGAGATTCCCACCAAAAATGGATCCACATTACAAACCAAACCACAGGTCTGAAACATATGTGGAGGAGGTGGGATTTTCCCTCGAGAAAATGGAGAAACCACGTATCGATCACTGAATTAGATTGTCAGTTCATCACTACCCTTCGAACTACATTTCCCATCACACAAACCAGACCACAAGTCTGAAATAGATGCGGAGGAGGTGGAGTTTTCCCTCCAAAAAATGCTGAAACACGCTATCGAACAGAGTGACGGGATTATCAATAAGTGACAAGAATATTAGGGCCGGTTTTGTGTTTAATGGTTTATGCATTTCATGGTTGGAGAGTTGAGGTATTAGGCGGGGTTTGGGGTTAATAGGTTAGTATAGGTTAATAGGTCAGTGTAGGACGTTGATTATAAATTGATATAACTTAGTATAGTTCATAGGACGTTAATAGGTTAGTATAGGTTAGTAGGGGTTAATAGGTTAGTATATAAGCTTACATCTTAGTATAGGTTGTTTATCTATTGATATAATTTAGTATAGGTTAGTATAGGTTAGTGCTTGAAATACCACATCCTTGCTTTTGGTCTAGGGTGATGTCCTAGTAGGAACCACGAATGCCTATCCAACACATCCATTGAGAAAAAAGTAGTTGGTTGTTGTACTTCAAGAAAAAGCGCACTTAGTTTCATCCTGCGTCCTTCCATAGTTGATACATATTATCGCAAAACCATGATCTTCATTTATGTTACTATGGGGGAAGGTATCCCACCACTTGCACCAAAAATGACACATTGGAAAGATGAGACCACTTGCATGATCTCTTGTATATTTTTTATATAGCCTAACTTCCCCTCTATCATGTTTTGGTCACAGTGGTGAGAACGGCTAGATTGGTAGAACTAAACTTCCACTCTGCAATCGAGTGTGACATGAGTCCATCATCGACATATTCAGTTTTAAAAAGGCATCCATAGAAAGATAATAGACTATCATATTACCACATTAAGTTACGCTCAACATTCTCTTCATCATCTATTTGAGTTCGCTATTTAAGTTGTACAAAGGGACCAGCTTCCATCTTGGATGTGGGCGTTGAGCTTGCCACTCGCTCCTATTTTTTATTGCAAGCTCCCATTTTTCTTTAACAAGTGTGTTTCTAATGTCTCCTCCATATTTAACATCATGTCCACGTGTTCAACTTATTTTATAGAGAATTTATAGATAAAATATCCCCTAGTATCTCATTGGGGAATTTTGTTCAAATGTTGTAATAATACTATACTGCACATTATTTTCTTCCCTGGAAGCATTTCTCTTTCATGGAAGTGGATAGTTTTTAGTGTTCTATCTTAAAATTAAGAAACATATTTTTTGTTTCATTATCACTCATTGTCATTTCTTACATGGATTTTCTACAAAGTTATCTTCACTCTATGATCAAAAGTGATATACTAATATTCAATGGAAACTGAAACTATTCAATGGAAAGTAATCACGTGGATTTGAAAATACACAAAACACGATTAAGCAATCATGAGAAACGATGGATATAAATCTAAAGGAATTGTTAAAGTCTATCTCATTCAACTTGGTTTGTCAAACCATAAGAAAAACACGAACATTAAGTTCGTTGATATTTTTAAGAGGCAAATTGGATATTTTCACTAGTATTTTCGATCCCTTGAGTTATGTTTCATTGTGATTGTTTCAGTTACTGGAATAAATATATCTATTAATTGTGCTTTGGTCGCTTAAAATGCAAGAGGGGAAATCGATATTATTTTTTCCTAAAATTGGATAAAGTCATTTGGATTGATGAAATTGTAAATATCAATTAGTAATATTGAAAAATAGATTTGGAGTATGAGTAGTTTAGGTTGTTGAATCAATTCAGGTGTTAAAATCAATGATCATAACAATTGAAATTTGCAATTCCAGCTAGAGTTTCATTTTGAAGGTCAAAATTTAAAATATTTAGCCTTCTTCACTTTGTTAGATGTCACGGAATTGAGATTTTGTGTGCATGGCAATTTAAAACTTCCCAATACAATATGGGGAGGTTGTAACCCTTTTATGTTCCTTATGTTTAGGATGGGTTAATATTCTCTTTCTGACTCTACAATCATGAAAGGATTAGAGTAGTAGTAATGCTGCCCAATAATTTCAATAACACACTTTATTTTCCTTTCAAAAAATATTAACCCGATGTGCGCTTTGGCATTTCCATTTTATTTACTTCCACCCATGATTTTGAATCAGCATGGAATATACCAGTAATCAATTTAAAATCCACAATTATAAAAGTAATAATCTAATTTAATATCAAAAATCAGCCCAATGCTTTAGAAACGAAGGCATCTATGGCGGGATGAGTACATTGGACAATCATAAAATGAATGATATTCGAAGGGATCTTGGGCAATTACTTCAGAAGAGTCCACATTAGACTGATGAGAAAAATCATGGGTATTGTATTTTTTTGAGATTTAGGTTCATACCCATAATTATATTCCATGTCATCCTCATACTGCAATGGTGATTCCCACTCATCATGAGCCTCTCTTAATTATCTAGTCTATCTTAAATTTTAGACTACTTGGTTTAACTAATTTAAGGCTTGAGAAAATGAGAGGAAAACATATGAACTCATTGTGCTTCTTTGATTTTAAAATACCTAGTGGAGTCCCTATATGGGTTCACCAGTGGAGTTGCTTCCCGGAGTCTCGAGGTGAAGAGATAATTCACTTCACCAAAATGATTTGTATTTGAGATAGGAGTGAAATCCTTGCTTACCGATGATGAAGATGACAATGATGATAATGACGATGATGAAGATGGCGATGATGAAGATGACGATGATGAAGATGACGATGATGATGACGATGATCGATGATGACAATGATGATGACGATGACGATGAAGATGATGACGATGATGATGATGATGATGAAGATGATGATGATGAAGATTATGATGACGATTGATGATGACGATGATCGATGATGACAATGATGACGATGGCAATGAAGATGACAACGATGATGATGACGATGATGAAGAAGACGATGATGAAGATGATGATGATGAAGATGATGATGATGATGATGACGATTTAAATGAAGATAAAGATGACGACGATAATTTGATAGCAATTGAGATTTAAATGAAGATAGTGCAAAAAGATACAAGAGAAATAACAAATGATAAACCCTATAGTAGAAAAAAGATACATTATTTAATCTATAGGTATGGTTTTTGATGCTGCAATGGTGAGTGTCAGCCAAGTTTGAGTCCGAAAACCCTCCCACACGGTCAATGCATGCGTCTAGACTAACCATGCCAAATTTCAGTCCAAGCCAACACATATTTAAAAAATTTCAACGTTGGCCCCATGTATCACATTATTTAATCTATAGGTATGGTTTTTTATGTTGCAATGATTATTGTCAGTCATGTTTGAGTCTAGAAACCCTCCCACGCCGTCAATGCATGCGTCTAGACTAACCATGCCAAATTTTAGTCCAAGCCAATACATATTTAAAAATTTTCAATGTTGGCCCCATGTTTCACATTATTTAATCTATAGGTATGGTTTGTGATGCTGCACCAATGGCGAGTGTCAACCAAGTTTGAGTCCAAAAACCCTCCCACACTGTCAATGCATGCGTCTAGACTAACCATGCCAAATTTCAATCCAAGCCAACACATATTTAAAAAATTTCAACGCTGGCCCCATGTATCACATTATTTAATCTATAGGTATGGTTTTTGATGCTGCAATGATTATTGTCAGTCATGTTTGAGTCTAGAAACCCTCCCACACCGGCAATGCATGCGTCTAGACTAACCATGCCAAATTTCAATCCAAGACAACACATATTTAAAAAATTTCAACGTTGACCCCATGTATTACATTATTTAATCTATAGGTATCGTTTTTGATGTTGTGCCAACGACGAGTGTCAGCCAAGTTTGAGTCCAAAAACCCTCCCACATCGTCAATGCATGCGTCTAGAATAACCATGCCAAATTTCAGTCCAAGCCAACACATATTTAAAAAATTTCAACGTTGGCCCCATGTATCACATTATTTAATCTATAGGTATGGTTTTTGATGTTGCAATGATTATTGTCAGTCATGTTTGAGTCTAGAAACCCTCCCACATCGTCAATTCATGTGTCTAGACTAACCATGCCAAATTTCAGTCCAAGCCAACACATATTTAAAAAATTTCAACATTGGCTTCATATTGTATCACATTAATTAATCTATAGGTATGGTTTTTTATGCTCCAGTTGTTAGTGTTAGTCATGTTTGAGTTCGGAAACCCTCCCACACCGTCAATGCATGATGAATATGTCAATGAAGAATGGTGACAATGATGATGATGAAGATGATGACGATGATGATGATGACGATGATGATGATGAAGATGGTGACGATGATGATGATGATGGTGAGGATGACGATGATGATGATGACAATGATGATGATGATGGTGGTCGTGACGACGACGACGGTGATGACAATGATGATGATGATGATGGTGGCTGTGACGACGACGATGACGATGACGATGATGATGATGATGGTGATGATGACGATGATCAAGATGATGATGATGGTGATGATGACGATGATCAAGATGATGAAGATGTCAATGAAGAAGAAAAATATGATGATGATGATGAAGATGATGGTGATGATGACGATGATGATGGTGATGATGACGATGATGATGATGATGATGTTTGAGTCTTGATAATTGTGCATTTCCTTACTAAGCTTCTCTCTGTTTCAAGAATAATTTAATATTCTCTACTAAAAATGGCCAACCACGTGAAGGTGGAAGCTCTTATGGCCCCTCCCCCCCCTCACATCACTCTCAATTCCCCATAACCCGACAAAAATATCTATGTACAAAAACATTAAATTTGTTTTTTGGCATACTCTATAATAAGCAATGTTACTAATTATATCATACTGGAAAATGGAAACTCACTAAGAAACAGTTAATTTATTATTACTACATACCTCATAAACTTCAATGGTCTTCATCATTTTATTCATCTTCTTCATCGTCTGTACTATCATCCGATGATCCAGATTCAACATTGTAAGGATTGGCCATATCATCCTTGTCGTCAGTGTTAGTTACGATCATCATGTCATCGTCGATATCATCTTCATGGACATGATTGTCTGATACATCATCTGATTCAATAAGTTCTTCGACATCTTCTTCAGGAACATGATCATCTAACTCATGTTGATCATGATGATCTTCTACGGCGTCTTCTTCTTCGAGAACATCTTCGTTACCTTCATCTATGTTATACTTTACCGGCCTTCCCCTTGGATCGTGTCTCACAGCAAATGACCAACCCGCTCGACCTGGAACCTCAAAGTAAAATACATGTTCACATTGGGTTGGAAGAACATAGGGCTATGTTCCTAGCTCAAACAACCTTGTATTTACCATGGTAAATCCATTATCATGTTCGATTATTGTTTTATCGAGATCATGTTGATTCAATCGACACCTGTACCATTTGACAATGAACAGAAATACCTTGAAGGAGTGAAAGTCACACTGAAGAATGTCTTCCATATACCCATAGTATCGATTTTCAGAGAGTTCTGGATGTCTGTCACTTCTAGAAGAAACATTGGTCACCTCAAGACTGCAGATATCCCACAATCAGATGTTTTCTTTGTTTCATCCAACTTTTTGATTCAATATCTGCATCCATTGCACCACATAGCCTTATGGTGTTTTACCTACAACAAGCCATACAAGAAAATATTACATAATGATCCAATATTTATGATTAACTAGTGCATGTTTATAATGCCATACAATGAAAAAAATAGTGTGACGTACAACGGCAATATTTTTTACAAAAAAAAAATAGTGTGGATGATTAATATGCTTACCTTCTTATCTTTTAAACCTCTTGCTAAATCGATTTCCCTTTGTGTTAGGTTGGTGTCTCCATTGCGATGTGCAACTTTAACCAATGAAGCCACACCTTCCCATGATATTCCATGACCAGATTGTTCACATCGTTCAATCCATACCTTCATTTAGTCAAGATTGTTTGCGATGTATGAATGAATTGCATCCTACTCTCGACCAACTCTTTCATGACAATAAAATTAAAATTCAATACAAATGTAATATAGTAACTTAACAAAGTATATTACAGTATAAATTTATGCAAAGCACTAAATATAAGAATGTGTTATATTACCTTTCACCTTCCTTGATCTATCTTTCCCCTTCGGGTACTCTCCTTCAAAACTCTTATTGGATTCTGGGTCACAAATGCGACGTAAATTGAGCTTTTCTGCTAATTTAGGAAGATATTCACTAATATACAACATGTTCTGGTATACCATATATCCCTCCATCATAGAACCCTCAGCATATGCTCGTTGTATGACAAAACCCTTCATAAATTTCAAGTGCCTCTCAACCATCCACATGGACCTTGAGTGCGCAGGTCCACACAGTTCAATCTCCTCAACTTGGTGTATGAGGTAGTGTTCTTGTGCATTGAAAAATGTCGAAGGTAGATGCTTCTGCATTTCACACATGAGACGAGGAATTTCTCTCCTCCAATACTTTATGTCTTCTTTATGGAATTCTTTAGATGACAACCATCTACAAGTGACATGACAACCAAATCAAGAGATTAAAGAAAAAAAATATATATTACGTAACATCATGAATTACAAAACGAAAATCAAATATAAGTTCTATGTTGAATTAAACAAACACTAAGCGCATGGAAAAAATCATCACTTACCCCATGTATTTCCTGAGACTATATATTATTTGCTTGACATTGTTGTCGAAGTTGTACGGGATAGAGAGAAGTAGAACATATTGTAACAATAATATACAAATAGTTTCATTTTATCAACAAAGAGTAGACAAATAAAAAATATACCAACCATATTCACTGTAATAAGAAAAAAATAATAATTAAATATATACCATAATAATTACCTTCATGAATACATGCCAATCGTTAGTTTTCACCCCCGTGAAATCACCTTTCTTTGCTATGATATTCTTCATGTTCGCACAAAATCCGGTGGGAAATTTAATTTTTCGAATGACTTCTTTTACAACATTACTTTGTTGGTCCGTTAACATCCATGGAAGTGATTTTATATTAATTTTCTCTGTGTTGCCGTGAAATTGAATGACGTCTTTCATTGCATGGTTGCTATCTTGAATGTCTTTGCAAGTTTTGACAATTTTTTCTTTGTCACTCCTTCCATCCAATATTCGCCATAATGTTTTGGTCACATTCTTTCCGATATGCATTGTATCAAATAGATGAGCAATTTGTAGGTGCTCATAGTAGGGCAACCTACTGAATTGTCTAGGATAACTTTTCATTCCTCGTGGAAGCCCATTAATTCGTTCATGATCACATGAACGACAATCATGAAATTACATAAATTAATGTCAATTACAGTAAAAAACACACAATATAAAAAAATATAATATAACATATCATATATGATGATTCATTATATGTACCTTGAATATTTCTATTATATTGCAACTTCCATAGGCGAGGTGTCATTCTCTGCGGTTTTAATGCAGTCTCTTGCTTGCCATTGAACAGATGTTTTTCAGTAGTTCAATACCTGTGACTCTTATAGAGGAAGTGCCTATACTCATCAAACACCTCCTTTCTTAAGCTTTTTGAACGACGAGATTTGATCTTAGGACCAAAAACTATACATGCAAATTTCCCCTTTGTCTGAAGACCTTCATAAAGAGATGGAATATCTATGTCAATTATAATTATATACAAAATGACTGGATTATTTAGAAAAACATGCATGCGTAGTATATTAACTAGTAGTTCGTATAACTTTTTGCAAATAAAGTGGAACTTATAATTACATACCACAAAAATGGGTTAACCCTGGGGAATCATGTATTGCCCATACAAGCATTGCATGGAATTGAAATTGCCTTTGTCGTATTGGTCTAGATATGTCATACATAGTGATGCCATTCCATAACTTCAGCAGCTCGTCAATAAGAGGTTTGATATATACATTCATAGCTTTCACTTGGTACTTACCTAATTGATATATATGAACATATACAAAATATAAATATGATACGTACCATTTAGATTACAATATTAAACCATATTGCACAATAGAAAAACATTAAATATATATATGACATTATGCGACAAAAATACGACAAATGAGATACAACTACTTTAAAAAAAACTGCAGGGTTCGTACCTGGAACAATCATCGACAACATTATGTGCTCCCTCTTTATTGTCAACCATGGAGGAATGTTGTTCTTAATAACAAAAATAGGCCACACCGAGTAAACACATCTCATCTCTGCAAATGGATTGACACCATCTGCTGCCAAAGAAATCCTAAGATTACGAGGTTCTTCTTTAAATTGGGGCTATTTTTCCTCCTTCTCTAAATGCAGACCCATCTGTAGGAATACGAATACTGTCGTCTTGACTTATGTTTCGTGCATGGTAATCCATAAACTGTGCTATGTTTTTTCACATGAACAGTCGTTGCAGACGTGGAATAATGGGAATATAGCGTAGAACCTTGCGAGGCACCTTTTTAGTTACTTGATCTGTGCGATATCTACTGATATGACATTCAGGACATTCTGTTGAAAATTCATGCTGATTGTAATATAGAACATGGTCATCGGGGCATGCATGAATTACTTCATACTACATTCCAATTTCATTCATGATGGCAGATAAATATCGATATGTGCGAGGTAAAATATTTGACGGTGGTAACAAATATTCACCTATCATGCTACAACAAATTAAAATAAAAATCTAGTTAATATAATATAGAAATAATATTAATGGAACAAATTTCGTCCCTAATAATTTGACTTATATATGAACGAACAACAAAATACACAATCATATATATTTTGTGAGGGAATATATTACATAACTTAGCATTCGTGTCACTAATATGTTTGAAAGACCATTCATAACCTTCAAGTTCATTATCAATAATATAGCAAAGAGAAGATTTGTCTTGGAGCCCTCATAAAGGGGTTCATATTCGTTATCAAGAAGAGGTATATCATGAATATCATCAAAATGTTCATCATTTTCATGATCATCATCATCATGATCAACATCGACCATTCCAACATTAAATGAATCATGGATCAAATTTTTTGTAACATCATCTTCAACTATGTTTTCAGAATGATCATCGTCTTCATTAATGTGATCATTAACTTGTTCTCCATTAATATTCAAAACTTTCGGTACTTGTTGTGGAAGCACTTCCTCCGGACAAAGTGCCCTAGGATGTATTTCCTTTATAATTACATGAAACCATCAATAGATAAAAGTTAATATAAGAAATTCAACCGCAAAATGTAAGAATTTCAAATGCAAAATGTAAACATTTATGTGATGCATTTAAAATGTAACAAATTTTGTACTGTTGGGATGAAAAAAGCAACGTCCTATTGAACTGTTGGTCAAATAGGTGCATCCAAACTATCCAAGAGACATAATAGATTACCCAATTACTGAGCAAAGCTACTCAAATATAACACAAAATTTCTCATACTGTACTCCACTAAGGTAAGATAAATGATGCTATGGTAATTTCTATAGAGAAAATATAAGAGAAATTACAACATGCCAATATAGTTGTTATTTCTATTATCATGATAGAAAGTGTCACAAATATAGAGAGTTAAGTGCTTTCCACGGTGAGTGGGTTAGTCTCACTAACGAACAAATAAATGAGTTATTCTACTATACCCTAGATTCAACATGCACAAAAGAAAAAGAAATAGTATAATAAATATTTAATATTAAAATAATATTTATTGTCCATGCTAGTCCCCATCTATTAAAACCACGATCAATACATAAATTTACAAAAGCAATCAAAATAAAAACATATATAATGCAAAACTTACAAATGGATGGTATTCATGTCCCCCCTCAGCGTGCCCATGCTCCCTACAATGTTTTGTGGCTATTGTGATCAAAATTCTTCTCCTCTTAAAGCCCCTGCATTGAGTACATGGATAATAGCATTTCCTATCACCCCCTTTTTCAACTCCTTCCCACAATCTAGCAAGCAATTGTCGATTTTGTTCGTCTGGATCAGGAATATTGCTAGTTGACATTTTCTTGTAAAGAGCTTGAATGAAGATTATCGATCTTAGAAAATGAAGCTCCACACTTCGCTCACATGAATCTCAAAAACAATGGAAATAATGAAAAACAGTCCGCCAAATAAAAAAACTTCTGCAAACTGTCGCTTGTATAGCAAACATGTCAGAATGTCTCAATATTTATAAGTTTTAAAAGTCAACATTCCATCAGATATCCAATGCCTTGAACATAGTTACCGTTGAAGAATTGATGTCGGATTTCCACCATCCTCGAGTTGAATAACTTTGCGTTGGATATCTGACCTCCCAATGCATAATCTGATGTCGGATATCCATAGAACCGTCGGATATGAGCGTATCCATCGAATATCCGACGTCTCCTTCTATAAATTTTTAAAAAATCATTAAATTTTGAGATTTTTAAGGTGAAATACGACGACATAGCCCTTGTTTGTTGGATTTTGTCGTCGGATTTTGAGTCCAAATCCACTAGTGTGTGTAAGGGAACAACCTACAGACTACATCTTCATGTATGAAACTCCTAAGTATAATGGCATGCATAAAGGTTTTAATATGGTCCAGTGCAGGTGATTTATCATCTGGATTAAACTTAGGAATCCACTTTTCAAGGTTCTTTGGCAGTCTATGTTGATCCCCAACAATAAATACAATATATTGGTCTAGCTAAGGTCTATTTTGGCCTTGTGCCATGGGTATATCCTCTAAAGAAGAACTGGAGGTTGACTCACTTTCTGATGATTCCTCAGATGAGGACGATGATGATGAAGGAGGTGTTGGTGGTGGTCCACCTATTGCACTGTTGGGTTGTGGAATTTGCAGATCTTGATATGTTTCTTCAAATAAATATGATATTTGGATATCAGGAAAAAGTTCCTGTCGAGCTGTGTTCAAATTATCTGTGTTTTGATTGTCAGGATTTTGATTGTCAGAATCAGTAACAATCTTAGAATTACTGGTCTGTTCGTGTTGGGATAACCTGTGTATCAGGATCCGATTTTATTCAATTCTCTGGTTAACTATAGAAATACTATCATGTGTACTTTTTCTTAATTTCTCAAGGGTTAGAGGTCCCCTAGTAGGTGAGAAGAAGATAATTTCAGTTCTAGGGGTTTCTTGTCATATTACTGGTGTAGCAGGTACTATGGTTGGATATTGTACTGGTTGTTCTGCGGACATAGATGCTTGAGTTTGACTCCTTGTAACAACCGATATTCTAGCTGGAGGAGGTCTATTGGTGTTTTTTCTAGGAATGACTGGTCATGGCCCTCCTTCTGTCACCATTTGTTGAAGCCCCGGGTATGTAAGTGCTGGAATGTTTTCCAAGTCTAGCAACAGAGGGTGAAAAACCAATCTGAAAGGCTTCAAACAACTCTACGCAAGAGAAGTTCTATCCCCAGACTGTTTGGTATGGTTACAGACTCCCATGAATATTAGGCCTCCACTGGCACTTAAGTGGGTTGATCCTAATGGATCTATCTTCCTGTGCGAGAAGATAAAAAATTGTTCTATTTCTAGAAGTCAGTAATGTTTGCTTTAAAGGAAACCTAAAATAAGTTAGATCTAAATTAAATGAATGTGTTTTAATGTGCAGGACAATCAAATCTGGAATTTAATAAGTGTTTTGCCAATCAACATACATGTGAATTGGATCTCTACTTATTAGCTTAAGACACAGTCAGACAATGACAATGAATTATTTTAGCTTAAGGATGGAAGCACGTGCAAGATTATCCTGTTATAACATGCTAATTTAAAAATTGGCATTAATTTGATAATAGATGTTTATCATTTGCAGAAATAGATAAATGAGTAAAATAAATAAATTCATTTAACAACTGAAACACATGGATCATAAGTCAAGACAAATCTAAACTACAAATCGATGTGTTAATAATGGTTGCAAAACAAAACATAGTTCATTCTTGAGCTAAAGCGAAAATCAGAATTCATCAAAGAAATTTGATAAATCAAACAAAAGAGATAGCAAGAGAAAACTAACTGTATTCCGTTAAGCCTGCAAAAAATTACAATCTCTTAATGAAGTAGAGTATATCCAGTCCTCTTTTAGTGATTTTCCTCTCCCTCGCCCTACGAGATCTATACCGCTTTAATAATAATTACATAAAGATACAAAGGGTCGACTTCCCATAAAACAGGGATTACAAAATCAATCTAACCTAAGAATAACCAATGGAAACTCACCACTTGGCCAAAACCTCTAATAACTCATCCACATCAGGATACTTAGACAATTCTAGTCCCAACTGAGCATCACACATGAAATACAACCTCATTCTTGCTTAGTTTATGCCAAGTACGCGGAAAAATGTGGATATTACTCTCTAGACAGATAGGTTGCTTGATCAATTTCTTGACCTCTGAAATCTTTATGTGCTCGAGCTGCTAAATCTACTCTTTAGACTACTCACACCTACTATCAACCTGCTCAATCATCAACTTTCGTGGAAAATCCTTCTCAATAAGTTCCAGAGTCAGAAATTCTAGCATGACCATGATATTTTCTGCAACATACCATCTTCTACTGTAAGTTGCTTGTACCTTCTTAACTGTTTCTTCAACTAACTCACAAGCATTTTTCCATGCATCCAAAGATGTTCTTATTCTCCTGAACTTGAAGCTATCTAAAACTGGGATATCCTCGGGTTTGTCCTTAATATACCTTTGCCAGTCAACAATATCTTCAATGGCCTTGGAAGCTTGTTGCCTTTTTTCAATGTGCTGCTCAGGATAATGGAAAGTCGCTCAAAATCATTATGATTTCCCTGAATATCATTCAGGGAACTAAATAACTCAGTCAAGAGTTTGTGATGCTCTTCATTTATTTTAAAGGCCAAATCCTTGAAATCTTCCTTAGAGAATCTAGCGAAAGAAGAAGTGGCTACATTGGCAGCTGCATCCTTCAGCTGCTGCTCTAGTACTGCTATCTTCTTAGCATTGCCAATATTTTGGACTTGTGTATATTGTTGTTGAAGCTGAAGAGAAGTGTTCTGTGCTTGTAGATCCTTAAGCTGACTTTCATACTCATTTATCAATTCATGAAGCTGATATTCATGTTCTTCATTAATTTTGATCTGCTGCTCCTGGAGATTCTTCAATTCTTCTTTCTTGGTGTCAATCTCCTTATTCAGTGAAGTAACTGAACCATAATTGGCTCCAGCAAATTCCCCCATTGCTACAGCAGTGTCTAATGCTTCCTGTTGGATGTCAACAGACTGTTTTGTCCAAATAATTTGATTGAGAATAGGCCCTTGCACCATAGTTGTTTCCATGCTTCTCTTATTACCTCTTTTAACCACTGCTTTGGCTGATATACTGTAGAAGTATTCCCCAAGGGAAACCACAGCATCATCTACACAATCAGATATCAAATTTGTTGAAGGTGTAGCCACATTACATGTTGCAACTAGTGGGGATGTTTGGGTGACAGTATAATTTGGGATGGACATGGTGATTTGGGAGGTAGACAAAGAAGAGGTGGAAATGGTAGAAGTTGATGGAATAGAACTAGGAGAAGTAGTCAAAGTGACAACTTCAGGGAAAGAAGTAGAGGCAATGGTAACTGATGGTTGCAGAGAAACAGTTGGGTCTTGCATCTCAGAAACTTGTTGCAGTAAGGTGACAGGTGGATTTAACAAGGTTGATTGAGAAGTAATGCCGGAAGTAGCAAGTATTCCAGCTATGGTAGACGGTGGAAGGGTAACATCAATAGATGAGGTGAAAGAGAGTTCAGTAGAAGTGAGTGGGGATGTAGGAGTTGATATAGCTACGGTGATGGTGACTTCAGGAAAATGAACCTCTGGAGTGGTATCATCCATCACAATGATGTCAAGCAAGTCATCAATATCCTGAGAGACTTCAATGACCTCTTTTATAATAGGCACAGGAGGGAAAAGAGATATGAATGGAAGCCTTTCATCTTCTGCATCACTGTCTTAAATGTTTAATGTGGGTATCTAAGGCACAAGGGCTTGAATCTTCTGCCTTTTTGTTGGGGTGCTTGCAGCAATCACTTCAGTATCAACCATTGAGGTCATGTGTGCCAATTCCTTCTTCAACTCTATAGCTGATTGAATTAAAATATTCAGTTCTGCAGCAGGCTTAGTTTGTTGAACATCCTCCACAAGGCCTTTTCCTTTTCCTTCATCCTGGTAATCTAAAATCAAGGGAGTGTTTTCCTTTTGTGCATCTTTCTCTACCCTATACCTTTTGGCTTGTTATTCAAGTGATAGTTCCATTTTCTAGTAACTCAAAACCTTGGACTTGAGCTCTTGTTGGTATTGGAGAATAAAACTTTGTTCTTCTTTAGTTTTATCCCTAATTGGGACTTCAGAAGACAAATTTACTCCTTGGTAAATAGAATCATCAGGGGTCGTGTCATGAGCATAAGTAGTCTTCATATGTTCCTGGGCAAAGTGGTTAGCCAGGAATGCCTTGGGATCATGCATCCTTTTGGGAGATTTTCCCATCTTTAGGGAAACAATTTTCTTCCCTAGAACTGTAACATGTGTTGAGTTCTAAATGACCAAAGGCCCAAGGTTCAATGGGAACTTGGGCCATCCTTTTATTTTAGGTCAAGTTAACTTCAAGAACACTCCATTAGTAACAGTCTGGTAAGCAATATCTTCCAACAACAACTTATCTGGGACTATTATTGGCAACAAATTAACTATATTACTTCCCAAGACCCTAATATAGGAGAAGGATTCTCCTACATAGCAATCTCCAATAGTGGGGATAAGTGTTTTGGAATGAGCAGAGAAGGCAGGTGAATCCTCTCTTAATATCTTGTGATAAATTTTTCCAAAGAAATGATCACAACTGTCATACATCATAGGTACAAGTTATTTTCCCATAGTGCAGAACAATATATATGATCTAGAGGTGCTGAAAGGGTCCATTTCCATCCCATGGAGGGGAACTGGAAAGCTGAACATAATACATCAATAACATAAGCCTAATAGAAAAAAGGAGGCTTCCTTGAGGCCAGTGTTTTTGGTAATATTCAATTGTTGATTTTAACTCGGCTGAAAGAATATGAGCCCAATTAAAAGACTCCCCTGTCGTGAGAAAATGATGAGCCACAGGTTCCCATTCATCTTTAAACACAAAATAGTTTTGTAGGCCATATAGCCTGCAAAGCATGGCTGCTAAGAGAGAAAAGGGTTGCTTGAACCATGAAATAGGGTAGGAATTATCGGCTTTGGGTGTGAAGCTGGCTAGGTTGTTCATCCAAGATTTTATCATCTCATCAAAGTTAAACCGGGTCTTTACAGACTCTAGGAAAGCTTCTTTGAGAAATTGGGTGGTTGGCGTAAGGGCATATGCTCTAAAAAAAAAAATTGAGCGGAAAAAAACCAGTTGGGACCCTGTATTGTCGTTGAAAGAACGGTCTTTGGGGTCTGCATGATCAATTATACATTTTACGATTTTTGTGTGTGGGAGGAGGGATTGTCTAGCTACTATGGCATGTAATTGAGAATCTCTAATTTTCTCATAACTAGACTGGTTATCCTGAAGTTAGGACAGGTCGTCATTGTCAAAGATGGCGTAAATTCGTGACCAATCCAGTTGATAGGTTTCAGACACTCTATCGCTGGTATCGGTGAGAATGCCAAAGTTAGCTTCTTTGTTTGTCAAGTCTTTTAGGGATGTATTGGAACGGGTATTTCTCAACATGGTGGGAGACTGGTAAATTTTGATAAATAAAGAAAAACCAATCAATAAACAGTTTCACAATGAGGAAAATTCGTAAACAACCAATGGTAAAAGAAAGAAAACCAACCTGTGCTGATGAAAACGACAGGAAAACAACCCTGGTAAAAACCGGTAGTAAAATATGTCACGGGCGAACCTCATGAAATTAAAAAAATGGTAAAAGAAAACAAAAAATTTGAAATATTTAACAAATTTGTGGGATGAAATATGGATCGTAGGATCAAACCAAATCAAAGTCTAAGATTAAAATGCAAAGGCGGAAGAAGAGTTGCGGAAGTGAATTTTGCCACAATATACATGATTTCCGCAATCCACAATGCGGGTTGTGGGTTACGGAAACGCAACTCTAAATATAAATGAACAAAAATTTCCCGCAATCCGCAATTGCGGGTTGCGGGATTGCAAACAACGGAATTGAAAAACAATGTTCTTTTCACTTTCCGCAATCCGCATTTGCGGGTTGCAGATTGCGGAGATGCAAAGCGCAAATTTATTTTGCAAACTCCTTTCGCAATCCGCAATGCGGGTTGCGGACACACAAAGTACAAACTTATTTTTGAAACTCTTTCCGCAATTCGCAATGCAGGTTGCGGTTGCGGAAAAAGAAAACCCAATTTATTCAAAATCATTTCTGACATCCGCAATCCACAGTTGCGGATTGCGGGTTGCGGAAAGAAAAAATTTCAAATCCAAGTAACCAAGCATCCGCAATCCACATTGCGGATTGCGGATTGCGGGTTGTAGAAATGACAAACTTTGGAGAAAATTTATGCTTTTCGCAACTCAAAAAAAACACACAAAAATCAATGAATTTTTTAACGGAAAAATTATTAACTGGATTGAGTCATGACAAAGAAATGAAATGCATGATTAACATCATGAAACCCTAAAATGGATAGGGAATTTAAACATTACCTTAGCAAATAAAAATTGGGGCTCCCACGTTTAATAAAAACATGGGATCTGTTGTACCTACAACAGGTATGTACACCTCTGCAGTCTTTAGCAGTTAGTTGGGTATGCAGAGGG
The DNA here is from genome assembly GCA_027924585.1 of Larix kaempferi. Classification (NCBI taxonomy): domain Eukaryota; kingdom Viridiplantae; phylum Streptophyta; class Pinopsida; order Pinales; family Pinaceae; genus Larix; species Larix kaempferi. Next base: position 1,970,615 of record BSBM01000286.1, read on the forward strand.
TGTCCCTTTTCCCACAAACAAGGGTGTATCTTACACCAAATTAGTGTCTCACTAGGCGATGACCTTAAAAATCGATTATTATTATTAACAAGTTACAATTTTTTCGCTTTGAAAATATATATATATATATATATATGAAAAAACCCTGAAAATACAAGTGTTTCAAAATAATTTCAACTTAAACTTTGTAACAAATCAATTTAAATATTTATAAAAATATTTACTTTTATAGAAAAAAAATACTTTGTAGTGGCAAATAAGGCAACATTTTTCTTGAAAACTTGAGTGATGGGATATTTTGGGTTTTATCTACTTTCCCACAATACTTTATTTTTTACTGCCAACTAATTTGGAAGGGCCAACTAATTTAGAGGTTTTTTCTTTCCCGCCATATAATTTGGAAGGTTTACTATTTAGTTTAGTCCTTTGTTCAATGCTATAGTTAAATCTTCTCTTCTCCCTCTTTTTTTTTGAAAAAAAACATAAATAACTTATTATTCGTAAAGAATCAAACTATATTCTGAATTTAGCTAGAAGATCCTGGGTGGATGTGTAGTTCTCGTAGTCAATTGCATGCATAGAAGACAACATAACTGCTCCTACTGCTCCTAGTACTATTCCTAACAATCTTCCTGAGGTACTGTTGGAAATGTGTATAAATTCTATTGCTCCTAACAATCTTCCTGAGGTACGGTCTGAAATGTGTATAAAGTCTATTTACTTCGGAGCATTTTACTAATTTTTTTTTCAAATGTATTTTCAAACGAAAAAAAATGTGGCATAACATACAAAGCTCTCTGTCAGGGTAACTATCTTGACTCCACGTGGTAAAGAAAAAACACTATACCTGCATATCACCTTTCACCATTTCCATCATCAAGTAGCATATAAAACGATTTATTCAACACCGAGCTTCATTTTGTGAATATTGCATATTCACAAATAACCTTCCATACTAGGTTTTTTTATACATGCTCTTTTCCATATAGAGGGGCATTTGTAACAAATGTGTTATGAATTTTATTCTTAAAGTTGGAAACCCCAAACTAAGTATGTTGTGATGACGTTAAAAAATGCCCAAGACTTCAAAGAATGTGCTCGGGTTTGTTTATTTTCTTATGTAGGAGTGCACAGGTCAACCTAGAATTAGGTTTACTACTGCAATCAACTAAAAAAAGCCACAATTGGAGTTCCAGTTCCTTTACCACTGTCTTGATGAACATAATGTTGTTTTATTGCATAGGTCTACCTAGAAAGTGGAAAAGAATAGCCCATGTTAACAATCAAATTGACACCCTTGACTAATTGAAGGAGCAACATACATTTACCATGCACCCATGACAGGAAATTCATGACACAAGTTCAATCAGAGACGAATCCTCTCTGGGAAATGCATTAAAATGCATTAATTTTGTTTAAAACATCCTAAGTGGAGCAAGAAGCCTAAAAACTATTCAAAAGTGGGTTTTCACTTGAAAATAATCAAAATGAGGAAAATGACTAATCCCACATTTAGAAGAGAAACCTAAGGCTCATCTCCCAATGCTATATAAGAAAGGCATGGGAGGCATGGTAAATGGAGACAAAAAGAGCAAAGGCATGCTGAGGAGATTATGAAGGAAGGAGAAGAACTCCAAGTCTTCAAAAGCAAGGATGAAGGAAGGAGAATTTATGGCAAGGGAGGAGGCACTCACACCAGGATTCTTGGTAATCATGTATCTTCTCCATTGTTTTAGCATGAATTGATTCAAGTTTTTGCCATTTTAGTGTTGAATGTTTGCTTATCTTGCATGAATTTAATTCTGAAATGTTCTTAGATCTTGATGAGTTTTGATTAATGAATCTAGATCTTAAGATGCTTGTGATAATATTTTCATTTATGATGTAGAGGTTCACCATCTCTTAGCAAAATACTTTAATATGTGTAGACACATCCCTGCACTAAACACTATTATCAGCCCAGATCTCATATTTGTTACTTTTAAGAGCCTAACATATGCCCAGGTTTGATGATTAATCTGCCTGCAGCTGTTAAAGTGCCCAAGGCTTCCAATCATGTGAGAAAATGTTGTTTGCCGATTTAGAATAAGTTGTTATTGGGGGTGGCCATGCATTTCTAAATATCTTGCATGCATTTCCCTTATACTTCTGAAACATGTTGGATCGATTAGTCATTTAAACTTCTTTGTATAGATATGTACCTTCAGGGATGATATAATTTTTTTTTTGGTTATGCAAGCTTTATACAAGTGGATACATGGAGGTAAGTGATTGTTTGTGATTGAAGTATATCATTATTTTTATCACATTTAGATTGTTAGAACATATTATCTTGTATTTTAATAACAATCTAATAGGCTATGGTTAATAAGTACTCTAATCCATTTGTGAAAAATAGAGAAAGAAAATTATGACACGAAATCAAAAAAATTTGATTATGAAATTTTAAAAAAGAACGCGTCAAAATGATAAAGTGGGAAAGAAAGGAACATGCATCTCGGAAGGTAAATATTTAGAAATAGAACAATGTATTTTCCATATGCAATATAAGGCTTATCTTTATTGTATGACAATTTTATGCATATGTTTACTAACATTCTTGGCTATAGTGACAAAGAAGAGGAAAATCCAAACCAGTGCAAAGAAGATTACACCTTCTGCGTCGTTGAATGACTCTATTAGTACCACCAAAGAAGGAAATGACAAAGATAATTTTTCCTCTTTTCAGGAAGAGGATCAACATGAAGAACAAGGTAATCCCATTAATTCATAGTTTTGTAGTTATTCATAACTATAAATATTATGATTTAGAAATCCATAACACCTGTACATGCCCTTATTTTACAGAAGATGTTCAAAAACAACCATGCCATCAAGGTATTAGTGTGGAAGGGGAAGATCCCTCTGCACAAAAAGAGAACGAGCAACATGAACAACAAGGTAAACCCATTGATTTATAATTTTGTAGTTCTTCATAACTATAAGTGTTATGATTAAGAAATCCATAACACCTTTGTGTGCCCTTTTTTACAGAAGATGTTCAAAACAACCATGTCATCAAGATAATAGTGTAGAAGGGGAAAATCCCTCTACACAAGAATCAATTGAGAAAGTTAAGAAGAAAGGTAGAGGACCAACCAAATGTGTAGATATCAATAACTTGGACGAAAAGCTTGAAATTCAAATCAATTAAAGGAACCAAGCCATTGGTACAAACTCTGTGACTCTTTGGACAAACCCATGATATGGTTGGATGCACCAATCAACAGTCTGGAGACTCGTACCCTAAAATTATTTTGAGACATCAACCACAAGAATTGGAGGGCATTTTACTGAGGTCACTCAGGCACTTTTACTAGTAATTTTATACTTAGACAATTTTTGCATTTTCCTAGACTGGAGCAATCTTCTTGAAACATTGTTTTGGCAGACCCATAACTTCCTCCTCATACACTCTCAAGACAAGTTGAGACCATGGTCAGGTAGACAAATCAACAAGCTACAGCCTAACACTATGGGAAGGGATTTTACTTGAACCTATGAATTATGGCGGGCATTTTCCTGAGGCCACTTACGCAGTTTTACTACCACTGGTGTAGAAACAACCTGAAACCCTGTTTTGGCAGGCCTTTAACTTTGTCATCAAACACCCTCTTTGAGAACTGATACCATGGTAAGATAGCCTCTTCAACACTCTATATTATGATATTTTCATATAAGTTTTATCGCTCTCCTATGAGGTACGGCGGGAATTTTCCCAAGGATACTTAGCCAAATTTCTTAACACAACCAAATTTCTTTTGTTCTTAATATGAAAAACAAGTTGTTTTCTCCCTTTGGTAGGTTAATTTCTTGCACATGTGACCATCATAAGGAAAACTGAAAGCATTTCTGGATAACCACTTCAACAAGGAACAAATCCATGTCACCCTTTAAATTTTTTGATACACACACATCATCTGGCAGGCATTTGAAACTAGCTTTTTAAACTACTAATTCAACACTTAGACAAAAAATTGTCAAACCCTAGGGTAACATGAGATTTTTATTTACATCAAATTGGAAGTGTGAGACACCCAATGGATCGAGGAAAACAAGGTGATTCCATCCAATCCAATTTCATCCTTTGAAGCTTCTTTATCTCTCCTCGGCGAGCATTTTTTGGGAGCAGTGCAAATCAAGCTAGGAGGCACTTTTGGCAGATCAATATCTTCACCTATAGAGACTTTTTGGACAAACCAATGATATGGTTGGATTCACCAATCAACAGTCTAGATACCCATACACTCAAAATATTTTAAGACATCAACCACAGGAAATGGCGGGCATTTTACTGAGGTTATTCAAGAATTTGTACCAGTAATTTTATAGACATTTTTTGCATTTTCCTAAACTAGAGCAATCTGCATGAAACACTGTTTTGGAAAACCCATAACTTCCTCCTCAGAAACTCCCAAGACAAGATGATACCATGGTCAAGTAGACAAATCAACAACCTACAGCCTGGCACTATGGGGCAGGAATTTACCTTAACTTATGAATTATGGCGGGCATTTTTCTGAGGCCATTTAGGCAATTTTACTACCACTTGTGCAAAAACAACCTAAAACCATGTTTTGGAAGGCCTTTAACTTTGTCATCAAACACCCTCTTTGAGAACCGATACTAGTTAAGATAGCCTCTTCAGCATTCTATAGCATGATATTTTCAGATAAGTCTTATCACTCTCCTATGAGGTACGACGGGCATTTTCCCAATGCTACTTAGCCAAATTTCTTAACACAGCCAAATTTCTTTTGTTCTTAATATGCAAAACAAGTTTTTTTCTCCCTTTGGCAGGTTAATTTCTTGCACATGTGACCATCATCAGGAAAACTGAAAGCATGGATGGATAACCACTTCAACAAGGAACATATCCATGTCACCCTTTAAATTTGTTGATACACACACATCATCTGGTGGGAATTTGAAACTAGATTTTTAAAATACTAATTCAACACTTGACAAAAAATTGTCAAACCCTAGGGTAACATCAGATTTTTATTTTTGTCAAATTGGAAGTGTGATACACCCAATGGATAGAGGCCAACAAGGTGATTCATCTAGACCAATTTCATCCTTTGAACTTTCTTTCTCTCTCCTCGGCGGGCATTTTTCTAGAGTAGTGCAAATCAAGCTACGAGGCACTTTTTGCAGATCAATATCTTCACCTACAGAGACTCTTTGGACAAACCCATGATATGGTTGGATGCACCAATCAACAGTCTGGAGACTCGTACCCTAAAATTATTTTGAGACATCAACCACAAGATTTGGAGGGCATTTTACTGAGGTCACTCAAGCATTTTTACTAGTAATTTTATACTTAGACAATTTTTGCATTTTCCTAGACTGGAGCAATCTTCTTGAAACATTGTTTTGGCAAACCCATAACTTGCTCCTCATACACTCTCAAGACAAGTTGAGACCATGGTCAGGTAGACAAATCAACAAGCTACATCCTGACACTATGGGGAGAGATTTTACCTTAACCTATGAATTATGGCGGGCATTTTCCTAAGGCCACTTAGGCAGTTTTACTACCACTGGTGCAAAAACAACCTGAAACCCTGTTTTGGCAGGCCTTTAACTTTGTTATCAGACACCCTCTTTAAGAACTGATACCATGGTAAGATAGCCTCTTCAACAAGATATAACATGATATTTTCAGATAATTTTTATCACTCTCCTATGAGATACGGTGGGCATTTCCCCAAGGCTACTTAGCCAAATTTCTTAACACTTACCCAAATTTCTTTTATTCTTAATATGCAAAACAAGTTTTTTTCTCCCTTTAGCAGGTTAATTTCTTGCACATGTGACCATCATAAGGATAACTAAAAGCATGGATGGATAACCACTTCAACAAGGAACAGATCCATGTCACCCTTTAAATTTGTTGATACATGCACATTATCTGGCGGGCATTTGAAACTAGCTTTTTAAACTAATAATTCAACACTTGGACAAAAAATTGTCAAACCCTAGGGTAACATGAGATTTTTATTTTCATCAAATTAGAAGTGTGAGACACCCAATGGATAGAGGCAAACGAGGTGATTCCATCCAGACCAATTTCATCCTTTGAAGCTTCTTTCTCTCTCCTCAGCGGGCATTTTTCTGGAGCAGTGCAAATCAAGCTAGGAGGCACTTTTGGCAGATCAATATCCTCACCTATAGAGACTCTTTGGAAAAACCAATGATATGCCATAGATGCACCAAATGACATTCTTGAGACCCATACCCTCAAAATATTTTAAGACATCAACCACAGGAAATGGCGAGCATTTTAATGAGGTCACTCAGGATTTTTTACCAGTAATTTTATACTTGGACAAGCAATTTCCTAGACTGGAGCAATCTACCTGAAACATTGTTTTGGTAGACCCATAACTTCCTCCTCAGACACTCTCAAGACAAGCTCAGACCATGTTCAGGTATAAAAATCAACAAGATACAACATGAAACTATGGGACGGGCATTTACATTAACCTATGAATTATGGCGAGCATTTTCCTAAGGCCACTTAGGTATTTTTACTACCACTGGTGCAAAAACAACTTGAAACCCTATTTTGGCAGGCCTTTAACTTTGTCATCAAACACCCTGTTTGAGAACTGATACCATGGTAAGATAACCTCTTCAACAAGCTATAGCATGATATTTTATGATAATTTTTATCACTCTCCTATGAGGTATGATGGGCATTTTCCCAAGGCTACTTAGCCAAATTTCTTAACACAGCCAAATTTCTGTTGTTCTTAATATGAAAAACAAGTTTTTTTCTCCCTTTGGTAGGTTAATTTCTTGCACGTGTGACCATCATAAGGAAAACGGAAAGCATGTATGGATATCCACTTCAACAAGGAACATATCCATGTCACCCTTTAAATTTTTTGATACACACACATCATCTGGCAGGCATTTGAAACTAGCTTTTTAAACTACTAATTCAACACTTAGGCAAAAAAAATTCAAACCCTAGGGTAACATGAGATTTTTATTTTCATCAAATTGGAAGTGTGAGACACCCAATGGATAGATTCCAACAAGGTGATTCCATCCAAACCAATTTCATCCTTTGAAGCTTCCTACTCTCTCCTTGGCGGGCATTTTTCTGGAGCAGTCCAAATCAAGATCGGAGGCACTTTTGGCAAATCAATATCTTCACCTACAGAGACTCTTTGGACAAACCAATGATATGGTTGGATGCACCAATCAACAGTATAGAGACAAATATCCTCAAAATATTTTAAGACATCAACCACAAGAAATGGCGGGCATTTTACTGAGGTCACTTGGGCATTTTTACCAGTAATTTTATACTTAAGACAATTTTTGCATTTTCCTAGACTGGAGCAATCTTCCTGAAAATTTGTTTTGGCAGACCCATAACTTCCTCCTCGGACACTCTCAAGACAAGATGAAACCATGGTTAGGTACACAAATCAACAAGATACAACATGACACTATGGGGCGGGCATTTACCTTAACCTATGAATTATGGAGGGCATTTTCCTGAGGCCACTTAGGCAGTTTTACTACCACTGGTGCAAAAACAACATGAAACCCTATTTTGGCAGGCCTTTAACTTTTTCATCAAACACCCTCTTTGAGAACTGATACCATGGTAAGATAGCCTCTTCAACAAGCTATAGCATGATATTTTCAGATAATTTTTATCACTCTCCTATGAGGTACGACGAGTATTTTCCCAAGGCTACTTAGCCAAATTTCTTTTGTTCTTAATATGCAAAACAATTTTTTTTCTCCCTTTAGCAAGTTAATTTCTTGCACATGTGACCATCATAAGAAAAACTGAAACCATGGCTGGATAACCACTTCAACAAGGAACAAATCCATGTCACCCTTTAAATTTGTTGATACACACACATCATCCGGTGGGCATTTGAAACTAGCTTTTTAAACTACTAATTCAACACATACAAAAAATTGTCAAACCCTAGGGTAACATGAGATTTTCATTTTCATCATATTGGAAGTGTGAGACACCCAATGGATAGAGGCCAACAAGTTGATTCCATCCAAACCAATTTCATCGTTTGAACCAATTTCAAGACAAAATGAGACCATAGTCAGGTAGACAGATAAAAAAGCTACAACCTAAAAAGACGGTGCGAGCGTTTTCCTTAACCTATGAATTATGGTGTGCATTTTCCTGAGGCCACTTAGGAAGTTTTACTAGCACTAGTGCAAAACAACCTGAAACCTTGTTTTGTCAGATCTATAACTTTGTCATCAAACATCCTTTTTGAGAACTGAGACCATGGTAAGATAGCCTCTTCAACAAGCTATAACTTGATACTTTTTATCGTTCTCTTATGAGGTGTGGATGGCATTTTCCTGAGGACACTTGGACTAATTTTCCAACACTTAGTCAATTTCCAGAATTTCTCCAACATGCCATATTTTTACAGAATTGATGCCAGATTGCAACAACGACTTCATGATAGATTATGATAGAACCAGAACACCATCATGTGTCTTTCCAGGTTCATCACTCATGCCACATCATCATACATTCCATGTCATCACTTCCTTCATTATTCCTTTGTCTTTCACTGAGTTTTCCCTACCACTATGTCCTTGGTTATGTCTTTGTCATTACTGAACGCCTTTGACATCAATGACAACCATATTCAACATTCTCCCCCTGGAGAATCTTTATAAGCTGAGGACTTTATTAAGTGCTTCAGTACTTTCTTTGAAATTTTCATTAGCAGTGCTTCAGTACTTCCATAGTATATATTTTTAAACTATGTGCAAGCATAATCATACACTGTGTGAAAAAAAAAAAAAATTCAACTTGGAAGGCTAATTTTTCACTCATGTGACCTCCATAGGGAAAACTAAAACCATGACTGGATAAAAAATTCAACAAGGAACAAATCCATGTCATGAATGGATAAACACTTCAACAAGGAACAAATCCATGTCATTTGATGAATTAATTGACACACACACATCATCTAGTGGGCATTTGAAAATATCCTTTTAAACTACTGATTTAATACTTAGACAAAGTTATAAAACCCTAAGTCAACATGAGGGATTTTTATTTTCACCAACTCCTTAACCAATGATACCAGATGATGTAGTACATCTCACTGAGCACAACCAAACTAATTTACCCTTTAGACTCATCTTCTTCTGACTTGGGCGAGCATTTTACTGGACTGGAGCAAAACAAGCCAGAGGGCACTTTTGGCAGACTGATAACTTCATCTTCAGAGACTTTTTGGACAAAATAATGATATGATTAGATGCACCAATCAACACTCTAGATACCCATACCCTCAGAACAATTTAAATCATCAACTACATAAAATGGCAGGCATTTACAGAGGTGACATAGGCACTTTTACTAGTAATTTTATACTTAGACAATTTGTGCATTTTACTGGACTGGAGCAAACCTGCCTGAAACATTGTTTTGACAGACCCATAACTTCCTCCTCAAACACTCTCAAGACAAAATGAGACCATATTCAGGTATACATATCAACAAGCTACAACCTAACAAGATGGGGCGAGCATTTTCCTTAACCAATGAATTAGGGCATGCATTTTCCTGCGGCCACTTAGGCAGTTTTACTAGCACTAGTGCAAAACAACCTGAAACCTTGTTTTGTCAGATCTATAACTTTGTCATCAAACATCCGTTTTGAGAACTGATACCATGGTAAGATAGATTCTTAAACAAGCTATAGCTTGATACTTTTAGATACTTTTTATCATTCTCTTATGAGATCTGGTGGGCATTTTCCTGAGGTCACTTGGACCAATTTTCCAACACTTGGTCAATTTCCAAAATTTCTCCAACATGCCATATTTTTACAGAATTGATGCCAGATTGCAACAATGACTTCATGATAGCTTATGATAGCACCAGAACACCATCATGTGTCTTTCCAGGCTCATCACACATGTCACATCATCATACATGCCATGTCATCACTTCCTTCGTTATTCCTTTGTCTTTCACCGAGTTTGCCCTGCCATTATTTCCTTGGTTATTTCTTTGTCATTACTGAACTCCTTTGAAATTAATGACAACCATATTCAACAATAAAAATCCCCATATATAAGTGGTGTATTCCAAGGCCATGGTATAAGGAAAATAGCTCATGTCTTAGGCCATATGGGTTCACTATGAAATTTATGGGGACATATGGAACCCAATGGAAACCCGCTAATTTTGAGGGTGGTTTTCTAACCACCACCCCCAAACGTCCAAATTGTCATGACTTTAAGGGGTTTTTTTTAACAACCATCTTGAAAAGGACATTCAGGGGGGGTATTTCAACCCCCCCAAAAAAAGGTCTTGACAAATGGACTTTTGAGGGCGGCTTTATAACCACCACCCCCAAATGTCCAAATTCTTATGACTTTTAAGGCGGTTTTTTTCACAGCCGCCTTGAAAAGGACCTTTAGGGGGGTCTTTCAAGCCTCCCCCCCAAAAGTCATGAAAAATGGACCTTTGAGGGCAGCTTTGTCACAACCTCCTACACAAGTCCAAATTCTCAACATTTTTGTGTGCAGCCTTACACCAACCGCCTCTAAATGCGAAATCAACATGACATTTGGGGGCGAATTTCATTCAATCAACCCCAAAAGTCCAATTCTTAGGACTTTTTTTGGGGGGGTTCTAACAACCGCCTTGCAAAGGACCTTTATGGGGGGTCTTTCCAACCCCCCCCCAAAAAAAAGTCCTGAGAATTGGACTTTGGGGGGCGGTTCGGTAAAAACCGCCCCCAAAAGTCCAATTTTCATTACTTTTTTGGGGGGGGGTTGTTAGGACCGCCCCCAAAGACCTGAAAATAATTTTTTTTTGGGGGGGGGTATCAAAATTGCTGCAAGCTAAAACTTCCCCCAAAAGGGTAATTTGTTGTAGTGTCTCCTCCAATAATCCCAACCTCCAAGCAATGCATTATGGTTTGATGGAAACTAGGGCACAAGTGATGGGGATGAGAGTCAAAATTTCTCCAGCATAAAACTACAATGGGATAATTCCCCCTTCATGGTCTCATCTCCCTCTCTTATATATCAAATGAAGAAGATAGGGTCGAGGAGGAAGTAGTTACAACCGAGGAGATGGTTCCAAAACCACCCAACCAACCTTTTTTCTAAATTTATTATATTTTTTGGTATTTTCTAAGGTACATGTTGGGGGAAAAGAGAGAAAGGGCATGTAACATGCATATTAACCATGTGCCACCTGCGTGTGGGTGAAAAAATGAGGAAAAACTGTCTTTTCTAGGGTTTTTCACGAGGTGTTTGGGTCTCCAAATTTTTTCATAATCTTCCTAACTGTTGAATGGACCATGAATGAGGTAAGGCCATCATACTAAAGTCCCAAAAATGTATCTTCCATCACTAATGTCCTTTTGTGTGACTCATGGTAACCTCCTGAAGTGTCGTCATGCGGCCAAAACATGTAAGTGTCGTCACGGACGGAGAAGTGCCAAATTTGGTTATAACACATAACTCCATCAATTGCAAATTAGCCAAACTTCTCAATTTCTTTATATATCCAACACAATAATTTCAAGTAATGATTGTATATAGGGGTATTTTAAATTGTTCAAGGAAGTGCCATAGTATTAGGCTTACTATGGGGGAGTAGTTATTGGATTGGTGTCGATGTTGTACTAGGAGTCTAGTGGATACAATCATTGGGAACAATGGCTCTTAATTTTCAAGAACTCTTCATGGTATTCTCTTAATAAAGAAAGGATATTGAACTCAAAGGTATTCTATAGAAACCCTCAAAAGTGATCAGCTCTAACAATGTGACAAAATTGCTAAAAAAAGGGACACCATGGTGTAATTGCAAAATTGTGCTCACCGGATGTTCAAGTATCTATACCCTCCATTCCATGGGATTTCCAAGAATTTATAGGCAATCATTTCAAGGTATTTATGGATATGCTTAAAGGGCTTCCACCTACTTGAGATCATTACCATGTTATTTACTCACAAATAGTAAATGTACCATCTAACATAAGACCTTATAGGTACCCATATGCACAAAATATTGAGATTGAGAATATGGTTGAAGAAATGTTATATGTAGGTATAATTCAACCTAGACAAAGTGCTCTCTCTGCACCAATGGTGATTGTTCACAAAAAGGAAGGTTCATGGAATATGTGTCCATATTATAAAGAGATCAATAAGATGATCATTAAAGATAAGTTCCTTATTCCCATCATTGATGAATTACTAGGAGCAATTTTATTTACCAAGTTGGATCTCCATTCTGAATATCATCAAATCAAAATAACAAAAGAAGACATTCCAAAAAAACCTTCAGAACACATGAAGGTCATTATGATTTTTTGGTGATTCCATTTGGCCTTACCAATGCACCTTCCACATTTCAAAGCTTGGTGAATTCTATTTTTTAACCCTTCCTCATAAAATTTGTGTTAATATTTTTTAATGATGTACTAATTTATAGGAAATATTGGGAAAAGCATGTGCAACATGTTGATAGGGGCTTAAAACTATTGGAGGAGTGCAAATTATATGCTAAGCCTTCTAAGTGTGCCTTTCAGGTTCTGAAAGTGGAATATTTGGGTCATATCGTATCTCATGAAGGCATCAAAGTGGATCATAACAAAATTAAAGCTATCATGGAGTGGTCAATTCCAAAAACCTTGAATAATATTAGAGGATTCTTAAGGTTGACATGCTACTACCAAACGTTCATTAAGAATTATGGCCAAATAAAAACACCTCTAACAAGGTTATTGAAAAAGGAGGCATTATCTTGGACTTGAGAAGAAAGTAAATATTTTGAAAAACATGAAGTGGCTATGTGAACAAATCCTGTATTAGACATATATGATTTCACAAAAACCTTTATTGTGGAATGTGATACCTCGGGGATGGCATTGGTTTAGTTTTAAGGTTTGACCCATGACGTCTTGATGGTGAGAGGTCGACTGAGGAAAAGGATAATCCTCTGGTAGAAGATGAAAGTTGAGGGGTACATCCAAGCTAATATCTAGATCCCTTGTATTGACAATGAGAAAATGCTGGCAATGTGGTAAATTTGGGCATTATAAGCACGACTCTAGGTCAACGAGAGTCAAGAAGAACAAAGGATCTGAGGAAACACAGTCGATTCAAAGTAATCCTTCTACTGAAGAAATAGGAGATGTGTATTTGGTCTCGAAAAATACACAGTCAAAACATGACCCTTGGTTGATCGAATCTAGTGCATCATTTCATATGACACCACACAGAGAATGGTTCTATGATTATGAGAATTTCGATGGCGATGATGTTCTTCTAGGAGACGATTCACTAACCAGCATTGTCAGATGAGGTAAAGTTCGTTGCTATTAAAATATGGAAGGAGAGGAACTCTTCCAGTTGTGTTGCATATCCTAGGTTTGGATCACAACTTGATATATGTTAGTAAGATGGGAAATGCAGGTGTGTAGTTTATATTTGAGAAATATATGTGTAATATGGTGTGAGAAGCAATCTGGTATTGATGAGAGGAGTCCAGACTGGAACACTATACAAGCTATTGGGAAGAACATTCACCAATGGATGCAATGAATACAATCGTTCATGAATTTGATGATATATCCTTTTCTCTAGTTGACTCGACCATGTTGTGGTATCAGTGGATGTGACACATTGGTGACAAAAATATTCATGCTATGCACGATAAAGGTATGGTCAAAGGTATTCCTAATTGTTATGAAGAAGTAGACTTCTATGAACATTGAATTTATGGTAAATAGAGTCATGCAAGTTTCTCACTAGGACCGCACGGGATAAGGAAATACTGAAGTTAATATATAGTTATATGTTTGGACCAGTACCAGTCCCATGACTAGGGGAACCTTAGTATTACGTTTCTTTCTCTTAGGAAGAAACCTATTTTTTTTAAAGGTTCTAAGAGTTCAAAGTTGTTGTAGAAAATCAAACTAACATCAAGATAAGGGTGCTAAGAACCGATAACGGAGGAGAATTCTATAGCAAAGCATTCGATTAGTTATACATACAACACATTATAGCTCGACAAAATACAACTCAGAATGGAGTTGTGGAAAGAATGAATAGAACGCAAAGGAGAAAGCAAGGATCATGCTCATTGGTGGAGGTATTGCACACGAATCTGGACATAAGCAGTTGACACAACATGTTACTTGGTCAATAAGTCGTTGTCGATGGCTCTGTTCGATAAGACTCCATATGAGGCATGAGGTGGTAACGGGCCCTCTTTTGCACATTTAAAATTCTTTGGGTGTGATGCCTTTGTGCATGTATTAAAGGAGAAAAGAAGAAAACTCAACAACAAGTCCAAGAAATGCATCTTCATCAGGTACACAGATGGAGTGAAAGGGTATAAGTTGTGGAATATGGTTACAAGGAAGGTAGTTTATAGTAGAGATATGATCTTTAGAGAATTTGGAGGTACTTCCATGGTTGAAGAAATCAGAAGGGAAAAGGAACCAAGAAAGATGGAGTTTCATATTAATGAAAAATATTTGGTTTCAGATGAGACGACTGTTGGGTAAAATATATGCTATCTAATTCAACATTTAAATTGTCAACCCGAGAAGGGAGCTTATGAGATGCAAACACTATATGTGCAGGATTGAAGGCTTGAACTAACCTAAGCTGACTAAAGATGCAAATGTGCTAACATGCAACTATATGATTTTAAATTACTTGCATGACTTTCATAATTCAAATGCAAAAATTTATTCTATCTATGAAAGCAGGAAACTGATTAACAAATGAAGCAGGTAGAAAACTTAATAAATATATTTAATTAAACTAGATTTGATTTGGAAACAAGTAGAAAACTTGGTAAAGATATTTATTATGGATCCAAATCTTATGTCGTGAACATCTTCATTATTTATATGAATGAAAAACTAGTCTTATGATTAACAAAGGAAACTATCAAAACTGAAACAACTGGAAAATGGAAATTATTAACTATTATTTGAAAACAAACTATACTTGAAAATGAACTGATAAATTCTGAAACAGTAATTATATAACAGATCAGACATGAGAAACTTTAACTTTGGAAGAAGGTTAAAAGAGGATGGTATGGAAGTAAGAGGAAATGACAAAACTTAATTAAAAACTTTATGTAACATGAAACAAGACATTAAATTACATTTAAAACTATTAATTAGAAGCAAGAAGCATTATAGTTGAGAAGCAGAAGAAACTGGATTCTGAAAAACACATAAAATAATGCAGAAAGTAAAAAGTCCGAATGCCTGTCTGAATGGCAGTCCAAATGCTAGTCCGGATGGAAGAAAACGATTTAAACTAAAGAAAAGAAGAATTTTGGATGACTTTAATTACCAGCTGGCTGATGCATATGATCCTACAGTGCAAGGGAAGCAATAGATTGACTAATTAGAGGCTAAGCTAACAAGAAACTATTTATTTTAATCATTATATAAGAAGGTGAACTATTTCTATGAGATGTGAGAAGAAGATTAAGATGTAAGAGAGTGTTAACCTACAGCTACAAGAGGAAAAACTAACAGAGAGAAAGAATCTAAGGAAACTAATGCTAACTATCAAAGAATGTGAAACAATATCTAACTACAAATGATGGAAGAAGGCTATAAAACAAACTACAAAACATTAAACTTGGTCGACCACTCCTAATTCTGAAAAGTAAACTATGTTAACTGCAAAATACAGTTTACAAGAAAAACATTAGCAGAATTACTTCTAACTATAAACTAAATTTGAACTACTGAAACATTAACTAGTTAACCCTATCTAATTGTAAATGACAAAGCTGAAAGAAAACTAAGAAGATTTAAGCATGACCGGTCGTTCTAGATTATGGAAATGCAATATTACATGAAGAAAAAAAAATTGTATTTTATAAACAAAATAAACTCAAAATCTATCTTCTATGATCTAGATAAATAAAATATTATTGCATTAAGAATTAAAATATAATTATACTATACAAACTCAAACTATAACTATTTAGCAAAAGCAAAGCTAACTATAATATGAAAGGAAATTAACTATTGAAATGAAATGAAATTTGACTAACTAGAGCTTATTGTTTTAACTACTTAATTGTATTTTAGCTTGAAAACTAATTCCCATTGCAAATTAACCAAATGAAATTGAAAATGCAATTCTTTTAACAAATGGAAAGCTACAGGAATGAAACTATTTAATTGGATCCAATATGCACAAAATAGAAATGAATTCAAATGTATGAATAATAAACTAAATTCAAACACTAATCTATACTTAAAACAATAACACTATTGTGCAAAATAAACTAATCACTATTGTAAAAAAAAAATAAACTATATACTATTGCACAGAATCAATTAAACGAACAAAGCTAAATAGAGATCTCTTTTACACGCAATGGATTTATATAAATATAGGATTTGTAAGAACAGAAGAAAAAAAATATTTTCATAAACACGATATACATATGAAATAGAAGTGTCTTATATACACAGACAGAGGAAGGATATCACAAGCATATAATTTAGATCTAAAAAAAACGTTTTTATACAAATGAAACAACACAACTACTTATCTAATACTAAGAGAGCAATGGACACTTCACGCTGCCGCTAAGGGGCCCTCCCATAGAACAACGATCAGTCCCTACGAACTACTCAGTCACCAGATAATAAAAACGAGTTTAACACAGGAATGGAGTAGAACTTCTATTATAAAAATGCAGAGCAGAAAATACATCCCTTTCTCAGCTCAATGGGATTTACTTATACATAAAAATATCAGTGGGACAGGATAGAACTGAATCCCCCAGCTTCTGAGCTGTTACAACCAATTTCTAATTTTAGAAAAATGGCCACCACGTTTTTTTTCCGTTTTCTGGGCAAGCTGGTTTCAAGGAACCATGATTTTCTCCCAAATGGTTGCGAATTTTGACGAAATTCCCATGTGACCCTAATGGCCCTATTCTGCACAAAACCCATGTGCTGGAATTTTGAAATTTGTCTTCGTTTGCCCGAAGATCCAGCCCGAAATTTGCTATCAGTTGAAAACACGTTTTTGACAGAATTTATGATTTTGCAAGTTGCTCACATCTGGAAGGTTCTAGGTGAGATATGATAGGTAGAGAAGCATGAGAGGACCATCACGAACAACATCTATGTTTTATGTTTTTTCCATTGATGCCTCTGACTATGCCAACCAACGATTTCGCAGACTGAATGAAGGGTTGAACAACGGGTTTAATGCTACTGGGTGTCTTCAGCGTGAATGCGCGTCTGAATGAAGGTTCGTATGACAACCATAACCTGTAGAGTGCCCGACAAGTATAAAAAAATGTTAAATAATCATTAATAAACCATGAAATGATGATAATCCATTAAGATTAACAAGATATTCAAATGTATGCATACTTGAGTTCGAATGGTGGTCTGAATGGCCAGAAATATGACTTATTAAACCAAAAATGGAAAAATAACGTAACCAAAGCATGATCAATAATTCAAAAATGATGACAAAATTGGGCATCAACAATGACTGAATCTGAGGATGAGGTGGAGCAATAGACTCTGGTCATCAGGAGGTTTGCTTGAGCAAAGCAACAACATGAAAGGTATAGTTCACATGATTTCTACTCTAATTTTTTATTATCTTCCACATAAGGTGATCCCGGGTTAGTAAGAGAAGTGGTCAACTCGATAGAGGGTAAGCTTTGGAAAAGGGCCATGGATGAAGAAATGGAGTCCTTGAGAAACAATTAAACATGGGATCTGGGTGCACTTCCAAATGGAAGGAAACCTTTTCAGCAGTAAGTGGGTATTTAAGAAGAAGATAAATGTAGTAGGGAAAGTCAAGAAGTACAGGGCTAGATTGGTAGCAAAGGGATATTCTCAAGTTAAGGGAGTCGACTTTGGTGATATTTTTTCTCCTATTACAAAGTTAACTTCCATTAGGGTACTAATGTCTTTAGATGCAACACTTTATCTTGATATAGAATAGATGGATGTAAAGGAAACATTTCTTCATGGTGATTTCAAAGAAGAAGTTTATATGAACCAACCTGAGTTTTTTATAGTGAAAGGAGAGAAGGAGCTCATTTGCAATCTCAAGAAGTCTCTCTATAGTTTAAAGCAATCACCCAGGATGTGGTACCAGAAGTTTGATATGTATATCCAATAGCCATGGTTTGTGAGAATTCAAGATGATCACTATGTATATGGAAACAAAGTCAGTGATCACTTAGTATATGTAATTCTCTATGCCAATGACATGTTGTTCGGAAATAACATGGATCTAATCAAGAAGGTGAAACTGCAGTTGTACTCCATGTTCGACATAAAGGATCTCGATGCAACTCATTTTATTCTTGGAATTGAAATCAAGAGAGATCAAGTATATATAAGGCTCTAGTTAAGTATGAATAAATATGTTGAAACAATTCTGAAACGTTTCAACATGCAGGGGTGCAAACCGATTAAGGTCCCTATTCTCGTAGGAGTTAAATTATTTGATGAACAATGTCCTAAGAAATAGGAAGAGATAGAGTACATGACACAAGTTCCCTATGCTAGTGCTATAGGTAGTGTGATATATGTAATGGTTTTTACTCAACCTGATATTTCCATCAACCTGATACTTCCCATGAAGTGGGAGTATTGAGAAGGTACATGTCGACACCTAGAAATGAACACTAGACCATAGTCAAGAGAGTATTCAGGTATCTGGGCAGCATGATGTATTATGCAATTTGTTAACAGTACATGGTTTTGTCGACTCCGACTGGGCCGGAGATCTCGACTGCAGGAAGTCGACCATTGGATATATTTTCAAGTTATTTGGTGGGGTAGTCATTTGGATGAGTAGGAGGTAGTTGGTCATTGCATTGTCGACTACCAGGGATGAATACATGGAAGCCACTCATGTAAGCAAGGAAGTGGTTTGGATACAGAGATTACGTTTATAGGTTGGTTTTAAACAACATGTTGTTAGGATGGATTGTGACAGTGAAAGTGCAATTTTCTTGGAAAAGAACCTGACATATCATTCAAAGACAAATCATATAGATGTGTTGTACAATTTTGTGAGAGAAATGGTGAAGAACCGGAAAGTGTTGCTAGAAAAGGTAGACACGATGAAAAATACTATAGACTCAATAACCAAGACTATGAGCACCGAGAATTTTACTTGGTGTAGGGAATCAATGGACCTGTTAGGCCTTGTCAAGTGAATTGAAGTTTTGAATCTCCTATTAATGAAAATCAAACAACAAGTGGGAGAATTTTGGGTGTGTTATATTCTTTACATGGAAATGAACTGTCAAAGTCAATAGTCAACTGTTTAACAAGTCAACTAGAATTGATGTCAACAAACAGTGGAAGTATGGGCAACTAAACGACTAGAATAGTTGACTAATCGATGGGAAGTTGAAGAGCATAAAGCAGGAAGGAATTCGACAAACACTTGGACTATGAGAAGCTCGACTGACGGTCGACCAAGGTTAACTCAATTAAGTCGATTGTAACATAATAACAAAAAGTTGTTAGTAAGTTATGGATTGCCATTAATGAACGATTAGTTGTAAAACTTGGATATCACGAGCTAATGTATGTGTAGCATCTATAAATATGATGTAAGGATAAAAAAGCATCGTATTGTGAAGTATGATATGGTACTCAAATAAGTGTAGTTAATTCACACTTAAGCTGTTGCCATCTAGTAAAGCGTTGTTGTAAACACTGGTTAAGAGTGTCGATAATAGATGAGTGGTAAAGCTCATTGGTTTACTATTTTTTCCATGTAAAAGGTTTTCCAGGATAAATTTATGGGTATTATCAGACTGTGTTTTGTTCCATTGTTTAATTATGTTTAACTATAAGAATCATTATGCATACTCATTATAATAGGTATTAGAACCCAACACTCATAGCTCCTCTTACCATCCTCAATATGATGGGAAAACTGAGATTATGAATAAATTCTTTGAAATCTATCTTCATTGCTTTGCATATGATAAATAAACAAAGTGGGTCAAGTGGTTACCCTTAGCAGAATGGTGGTACATATACAACACATCTTTACATACTTCATAAAAAATGTCACCAAATTTTACGAAACTTTATGGTTGTCATCCTCCTTCTATCACATCATCCTTGAAAGAGAAAGCTAAACTTCAAGTAATGGAGGATCACATAGAGCACAAACAAGAGGTTCTCCAACTATTGAAAGATAACTTGGCTATAGCACAAAATAGGATGAAACAACAAATAGATCGACATCGTAGTGAAACAAAATTTATAGTAGGCGATTTGGTATTTTTGAGGCTACAACCAGACAAACAGTTGTCCTTCAAGTAACAAAAGAATGACAATAAATTAACACCCAAGTAGTATATGGTCCCTATAAGGTATTGTAGAGGATTGAAAGTATGGCTTACAAATTGGAGTTACCTCCATCTCCATGTGTACATCTAGGCTTCTATGTTTCTTGCCTAGAAAAGGTAATTGGTGACAAGATCTCAGTCTAGACTATTTTTCCAATAGATTGATGAGGAAGAGAAATTGATACTAGAACCTGAAACAATCTTGACACAAGGATCAATCAACTGCAAAATTGAGCAATTCCTAAGTTTCTCATCAAGTGGAAGAATTTTCCAATAGAAGAGGCAACATGGGAAGATGAGTTCTTCATGCAGAAACATCCAAAGTTAATCAAGTGTTGAGGACAACACTTGTTTCAAGGGGAGGGTCATGTTAAGCCTCATATGTTGTAACATTGAATTTCTACTATTATATTAGTATTGTATTTATTGGTCAGCTAAGACCTTAATTGTAATTGTATCATTCATCTCCTATATATATATATATACCAAGGAGGCCTAGTTTTATGATCATCTCATCTTATCATGTGCATATAATACATTATAAAAGGAGGTTCCCCCTTGAAGAGGCTTCTTATTCATCTTGTTATTTTGTTATCGAGGCATTAGGTTACTCTTTCTTTCTATTTTTATGCTATTTTGGGAATTTGGTGCATAACAAACAAGCTTTCTTCCATAATGTAACTTGACCAAGTCCCATGCCTAATTTTTGTTGAAGGCCTCCATTTATTCAACCATGGACTTCTTCCATAGTTTACCTTCCTTAACATCAATTTCCTCTCTAACAGTTCCAGGATCATCATCACTAGTAGATAAAAAAAAGACAAAATGAAAATCGGGTGGGATATACCTTTCTATTTGCATTCTTACTCAAATAGTTTCTGAGTCAAGATGAAGGCTTACAGTTCCTCATCTTAATCTAATTCATATGACTCATCTTCATCCATTGAGTTAGATTCTCCATTCTCAAGTTAAAGTTGTATTTTCTTTGGTTCTCCTTCTCTTGGTTCGCCTTCATCTTTGGCAATATATTTAACCTCTTTGAAGATCACAACATGAATTTAAATAGTCTTCCTTGTTGTTGAAATCCAAAGTTCATATGATTTTACCCCATCTTTATAACCAATAAAGATACATGTTTTCTAATTTATTTTTAAGCTTACTCCTTTCCTCCTTGGGAACACGAACATAGGCATTGCAAACCAAAAACTCTAAAGATGTTCAAGAGAGTGTTTCTTACCAGTCCATGCCTTATGAAGAACCTTATTAACTAGTGTTGACGTTAATGATTGGTTGATCAAATAACACTTAGTACTTATTGCCTCTACCCATAATTTATGTTCTATTCCTACACCACTGTGAATACTTCTTGCATTTTCCATTAACGTATAGATCATCCTTTTTGTGAATCCATTATGTTGAGGTTTGTATGAATTTGTATTTTTTGTTTCTAATCCACACTATTTAGAAAACTACTCAAAATATTTCCCTCATAACTCTCCTCCATTATCCATCCTGAACACTTTTATTTTCTTCTTTGTTTGGTTTTCTACAAGGGCCTTAAACTCTTTGAGTTTACCAAAAACCTCAAATTTCTTCTATGAGAAATACAACCATGGTTTTCTGGGGAAACCATCTATAAACTAAACATAGTACACATATCCTCCCAATGGTGGAACATGTATAGATCCAAACATGTTAATGTGTGTCAACTCTAGGATCCCTTTTGCTTTTGTTGAACTAGATGGGAATCTCACTTGATTACAGAATGTTCACAAAAATCCTTCAACCATACCTTTACCATGCAAAGTATGAAGGACCTTCTCTCCAATATGTTCCATTCTTTGATGTTAGAGCATTGTCTTCTCTAAAAAAAAGGATTTACATTCATTTCATTCTCAAGAACAATGGTATAATTACATCCATTAATAATAGTGCTTCCAATAGCTTGTACAAAGTTCCAATCCAAACTCCACTCAACAACATCGTCACTTGGACCATCTTGCATGTATCCTTTCAAATATAGTCTACACACCCACACCACTCATCTTACTCATAGATATCAATTTTTGAAGAAACCTGGAAAATAAAACTAGGAATTTTTTTAACCCTTCCATCTTTAAGTAACACCCGAACCCTTCCATGTCCTGTAATTTTGGTTGTCAAGTCATCTCCCAGGAAAATGTCGCCTCCATTATACTCATCATATTCAAAAAACCATGCATCGTGATTTGAATGTGTACTTGTATATGTCAAGTACGCAACCCTCCTTTTGAGGAGGCCTCCCTTCTATGGAAGGAGATAATCTAATCCCTTGCTTTTATCAACATTTTTTTATCTACAATATTTCTTATAATTCCCATCCTTATCACATTTCTAGCATTTCCCTATAGATTGTCTTCGAGATCTAGATCTATCTGTAGATTTAGATATGCCCCCCCACCCCCCCTCAATACTTATTTTTATTTCTATTTGCAGGGTGACTTCTAAAAAACAAGGCATCCTTGGTCTGACAATCCATAATCTTCCTCTTGATTTCCTTCGATAACATGGATACAACCACATCATCAAGCTTTAATGTGGTTGCATTATTCCTAATAGCTACAACTAGGTTATCCCATGAATCAAGCAAAGAAAACAATAGACTAATACACTTATCTTTTTTGGAAATTTTAGTATCAACATACAATAACTGGCTTACCATAGTGTTAAAGGGCATTGAGATGCTCCGTCATAGAGTCATCGCCATTCATCCTTGGTTGGTACAACTTTCAAAGGAAAAGTTTGTTTGTCATAGACTTAGACCAATACAAAGCACCTAACTTATCACATAATGCCTTGGTTGTGGCTTCTCCTATATATTCAGTAACATTGAATCTAAAAGGCATAACCAGATCATACAATTTTCCTTCCTATCCATCTTTGTCCAGTCTGCTACGCCATACCTGTAGGTGTAGTATTAAGATCCACAACGACTCATTGTTCTTTGTGTACAAGAAGGTCCTCCATCTCGAGCTTCCATATCTCAAAACTCTAAACATTAAATTTCTCAATTTGTATTTTGGAACTACTCACCACTTTCTTTCACACAAGAATCACCATCATAGAGCTCTCACTAAAACCAGGTTAATCATAGACTCGAGATAAGCTTGTTCAATCAAGAACAAGCAAAATTCTAGAAACAAAGGTATCACTTTGAAGCCAATAACCAAGTTCTTGTACCAAATGTAAGTTATAAACATTTTCATGTGAAGTAATTCATATAGATTGTTAAGCAAAACAAAAAGTAAACAATGCTACAGACAAAGATTTACCCTACAAACTCTTAATTAAGAAAACTAGCCTAACTAGAGATACAACTCAATCTTCTTCAGTTTATTAACTTAATCATTTACCGCAACAACATTTAGGTATTGCCAAAACATCCAAAAACTGAATTCACACCCAAATTAGATTACAACCGTAATCATTTAACAAGTATTAAATTGCAATGAGTTGAGAACCATTGGTTGAAAAAACACAAAAGAAAAAAAGCAGACCAAAAATTTGTTCAAGGCTAGCTAATGCTTGTGGATGAGTGCACAATGCACATGCATGCATGTACAGTCTAAATGCAAATAATATAATATCTCCAACGATATTAGGTTGGAAAAGAATATATTAAAAATTAAAAGCAAGGATAATAGAAGGTTTTAATTCCCACTGGTTCACAGATGTGGGTGGAAAAGTATTTGGTCAACCATAAATGAATGACATATGTGGATCCATTAGCTTGGAAAATAATATATTAAAAATTAAGCAAGGATAATAGAAGGTTTTAATTCCCACTGGTTCACATGTGTGGGTGGAAAAGTATTTGGTCAACCATAAATAAATGACATATGTGGATCCATTAGTTTGGACAAGAATATGTTAAAATTTAAGCAAGGATAATAGAAGCTTCTAATTCCCATTGGTTCACAAATGGGGGTGGAAGAGATGGAGACCTATTCGATGCGTTTTTACTAGGTGATCGAAACTGATCAGGGTCAGGCTTCAAATTTGAAGCCTTCAAGGCCCTTCAGAGGCCATTTTACACGTCATAGAAGGCCAATTCAAATTTTACCATGCAAAAAAAATTCAATTTCATGGTAAGCCCTTCAATAATTAAATTAACCACTACTGTTTAAAATTGCAATAGAAGGGTAGCTTCAAATTTTACCCATTTTACCCATCGACAGTTTTCAGTGGGAAATTGGGAATGTGGCTACTAGCTAGGTGACTTGGGAGTGGGACTTAGTTACTCTCCAATATCCACGTGTTCGATCATCCATGGATCATGGACCATTGGGCCTCTAATAATATCATTGACCAACTTACGTGGATGGGCTTACACTGAGCAGCCCATGGCTTGAATGCTTCTAAGTTCTCGTGTTTGCAGTGAGCGCTTACATGTTTAACACATTTAATGGAAGCAACAAATTTATTAAACTTGGTTGGTGGATCATACGTGTTGTTGGCAGTGGGCTTACCAAGTTACTAGTTATCACATACCAATTCGTGAATTCTGACTCAGTGAGTTAATTGAGTATTCAATGTATAATATATTATGTTAATGTACCCCGAATTTGGCATTTCAGACAAAATCCACAATCCATAAACTTCTTGTATTGCTGCAGGCTGCTACTCCTTCCCGTGGCCCCTACCCACAACCCTACGTTTGATTTGTTGTATCAAGTTAATCCTACCGTCTACGGCTCTCATCCTCACACCTTGTGTTTTCTTTGTTGTATCAAGTCAATCCTACGGCTCTTGAGTCCCACCTTGTGTTTTCTTTGTTGTATCAAGTCAATGCTCGAATTCCATGCTTCCATGGCTCCGACCATCAATATATAATATTACAGGAATACAAACAAGTTTTTTCTTATACCCCTACTCCACTGTGGTCGAGCTACTTCCAAGTTCCACCTACCTTATATCCTCCAGTCCTCCAGGACAGTTTGCGGAGCGAAGCTGCCAATGCTAGCCTGCCATAAACATATATAAAAAATTTGTTTTCTTTGAGGAGCTCAACTTCAAGGCTGACTAGATTCTGACATCCTATGAATTTACAGGTATGTACATCATTTTATCCATTCATGATCCCATCAATTATTTAAAAATTTTGTTATTTGATTAAAATTCTGTAACTTCAAAGTTCAAACACAATATTATTATTTGACTGAAATTTTGTTACTTCAAATGGGCCTTGAAGGCTTCAAATATAAAGCCTGGACTCGAGAGTGGGTTTGTCACAAATATCCGTCAAAGGCTGTTTAGAAGGAAATTTATAATTCCCAACTGTAGCAACAACAACAATTGATTATTTCTTCATATCTCCTATGTATACGCATATGATTCCATGTGCTCCTTGCCTTGCCCTATTTTCCATTGTCGCTCGATCGAAGCTCTTGAGAATTTAGCTGCCCTTTAACTTTCTTGAAATGGAGGGGACAAGGAAGACCATTGTTTTCACTCTAAAACCGATTTCTTCCTCATTCAGCTTCCACTAGTCACTGTTGCATCCCTACGGGAAACAGGTGTGCACAGTGCACCCCCCATCTTTACCAAAAAGCCTGGGGATTTGGGGAAGTTCCCACTCTGCCAACCTCCATGCATCTAGTTAATGAGTTAGATCAAGAATCCAGACTTTGTATCTAAAACTGTATTACATGAGTTATTTTCCCCAATTGCTCAGTCGTTGAATCGACACCTTCCTCTAGTAAACGGTTTAATATTCTTGGTATTTATTAATATGAAGACCACCGATGCTACTACACTTACAATCCGCGTTCGACTGTACGAACTGGGACAAAAATGTTTTTTTAATCTTGAGTTTTAGAATGACAATGCTACTTTACCTTTTGATTTTGTTACCCTTATCGGCTGGTCTGGAATAAAACAAGAACTTCAACCATCTATGCATCTCCTCTCTACTTGGTCTACCTACGTTTTACTTATGCTTCACAAATTACAACCCATCCTCTACTCCATCATACCATAGATTTAGTATGTATAACGAGATCTAGGGGGAGGGCTATAGAGAAGAAGCATCTAGGGTCCTTAATTAGCTATTGAGAACAAAAGTTTCCTGGAGTTGGATAGTTCTCTTTGTTCAAACCATAACATAGCATGTAACATGTAAGGAGTGCTTAAACTTATTTTATCCCAAGTACATGTGGCATTCATAGTGTTGAATGAAAAATTAAAACATATATTGTTGTCATTGGCATTCAATTCTGCCGTAGGGTACACAATTAGAGTGACAAAGAAACTTGCTATTAGTTTTCAATCCAATCCAACTTATTTGTTGAATTGTTCTCTCTAATATACTTGCGTGAAGGAGGATTATAAATGGAAACGAAGTTGTTTGATAGAGGTGCATGAAAGTGAATTACGGTCCTCAATTCAACAAAGTAAAAAAAGTTACCATTCGATTCTTTCCCTTCACCTTTTTTACAACTTTTCTACATACATCTCTATTGTTCACTAATTTAGTAATAGATAGAGACCACCTCAACGTCCAATGCTTTTGGCTTATAAAACAATTTCTTCCTTTTTTTTTCTTACATTATCATTTTTTCCATTGTTAAGTAAGCTAGATTTTATGTAGGCTAGAATTTATATTAGTTTGAAGAAAGTACTGATTCACAAAGATTGAACTTTTCCAAGAATAAGCATCATGTTGCTTTTAGAAGAGTTGAATAACCCAATTCTTCATCGAGTTTGTAGTGTTTGAAGCAGCCTAGGAACCCATTTTAAGAGGTATTAAATATTATTATACTGGTTAAAAGTTGGATTGGAATTGGTCTAGCAAGCTAACTGTAGCTGATGCAGAAAAAAAATCTATGAATTTACTTATGGCAATTCACACTGAACATTGGAAAGTGTATTTTCTATGTGTCTCTTAAGTTATGTTTCACTAATAAATTCCTCATGTTCAAGCAGATCATGAAAGAGTAAAATAGTATTAATTTTGGATGTAAGGATGAAAGTTGGATTGGAATGGGGTTAGCAAGTTAACTGTATTATTATACTCGTTAAAAGTTTAAGAGGCAAGATCAATTTGGGAAACTGCTAAGATGGAAAAGGTGGCATAGTGGCCTAGAGACCCAGCCGCTAGATCGAGGCGAAGTATGGTTGTGTTATATGACAGGTGTAACATTCAGTATTGCTATATCCACTGCAAAATAAAGCCTCTCGACTTTACTAAGTAAACATTGAAATTTTGATATACTAGTACATTTTCAAAATGAAAAGAATGACTTATTTTTACATGGGAGCAATGAAGGGTTCAATATCTCATAGCCCTTCAAAGTGAAATGGGACCCCACCCTTCAAATTTGATCCCTGATCGGGATGGTCAAGTCGGAGACATGTTACATGTAGAAGGCTGGAATGACCACGTAAGAGAACACAATGTTTAAGCTACGAAGACCTGGATATGAATGTTCACTGAGTCTAATTTATGGATGGGAAAATGAGCTTTGTAAGTTTCACACATGCAGTCACTCTTTGGATTGGGACTTTATGCATATTCACGTGTAAAGAAAGGAATGGAATGGATATGATTAGGAAGAAAGAAAGATTTTTAGGAAAGTAGACAAATACAAGAAGATAAGGATGGTATAATTTGTCAGATCTTTGATAGATAAGAAATTTTACATGGGCGAGTAGATAAGTTTGGATCATTTTTGAGACAATGTGGTTAAGTATTTAATTTTTCTATAGAACAAATTGAAATTTTCTACGAAAGGGAGATGGGTTTCTGAAGCAAGTACCTTTACATTATGAGATTTCGTCTTTTATTAATTATAAAATGAAAGGTACGGATGAAGAATGAGAGAATAGTGAGGGCACTGAGGTAATTCACTCAAAAGGACGCTCAATCCTTTGGGAGCTCGATCAGTTTAAGAAGAATTATAAGGTCGAACTCGATCTTTTGATCCATTTGTTCCATGGTGGGAATATTAAAAGAAGTCAGAATGGAAAATAGATTGTGCTTATATTTTCTGTCTGAGATACATCATTCAAGGGAGAAAGGTCCAGCTGGAAGAGAAAAAGCGAGGAAGGTAGTACGCTCATGTATGAGCAGGACTTCTTTCCTTGTTCTGACAATGTATGAGGCATGAATTCTTTCCTTATTCTGACAATGTATGAGGCAAGAATTCTTCATTTCGATTTCTTCCTCTTTGACAATGGCTGAAGCGATTTTCCAGATAGTTATCTCATTTAAAAATACATTGTGTTCAAATCTAGTGACTAGATATTTGATATGCTTGTACTAAAGATTACTTCTAAGGAATCAGCCAGCAAATTTTGCAGGATGGGATGATGTTCAACGTGTTGAAGTTGTTAAAGTCCAAAAGCTAAAACAACCTGCAATGATTCAAGATGAATCTAAACAGCTAAGAATTGAATGATGTTTGCAACTTAATAGGACATTTGGTCTAAGGCAATTGGTTGAAGATCCAAATGTGGTACTGAGTGGACAAAATGCAAGATCTAGGGGTTCAAGGAGTTTGAAGCCTCTAGAGGAGCAGAATGCAGAGGTCTAATATAAATACTGGAAGTATTCTTTACAAGATTCATAGATGGAAGAGAGAAGAGGTCAATTGGTAGTGTGGTTCAAATTCTTATTGCACTCTAGTAAGGCTTCAAGGAATTTGAAACCTATAGAGGAGCAGAATGCAGAGGTCTAATATAAATACTTGAAGTATTATTTACAAGATTCAGAGATGGAAGAGAGAAGAGGTCAATTGGTAGTGTGGTTCAAATTCTTATTGCACTCTAGTAAGTAGAGTAGGGATGAGTTTGGAGGGGCCTCAAAAGAGAGTTGATTGGTGTTAAAAGAATGAATTGAATAGTAAATTCCAAAGATTGAATATGAAAGATAAGTTTTATATATTTCTTGGGCATTGTGAATGTATACAAATTCTCCCCATGTATTCTGTATTTTGTTATGTATTTTACTCTGTCCCATTCCGTTGACTGTAATTCTAAGTTTGGTGATTCTGCAAGTGGCTTACCAACACAACTCCTACTGTAAGCTATTTAATAGTTGTGGACCTTCAAGCCAAAAAAGGATCAGAGAACAATGACTCTAAGGCTGGAGAAGCTGATATCATAGCAAAGGCGATGGTAATAGTATACAAAGCTATGAAGAAGGAGACGGAGTCCGCTAGACTGGATTCCATGTATCTCCTAGATAAATTTTAGATCCCACCCAACCATAGAGGCCTAATGCACGATGCATGTGATTTTATCTCTAACAGAACTTTGTTAGTTTTTTGGTTTAATATCGTAATAATATAGAGGTGGTTAGCTATATGTTAATCGTTATTATTAGGAAGTCTATCGGCTTCTAGACTGATGCTAACCCTGTTATATCATGGCATGACTATAGTCTGCTTATTTATAATTTGTGGAGTTCAAAATTATTTTTAAACTAAAAGGGCATGCACTATAACACCAAGTTAAATGAAGGTCTACAATGTAAGCCGACAATGTACCCAATCAGTGATTGAATATACAGTTCTAAGGTGATATTGTTTATAAGAACTAAGAATGCTCATTTTAAGAGACCATCATAAGGGATGCATGCCTAGCTATATAAGAGTTGAACCTCAAGGTTTGACACTAAACATATCTATATTAGATCTAGCAATAGATCATAACCCAGTGATGTTAATTCATTAAAAATATCAGTACGTGCACGCTCTATGAATTTAGCTTGAGATACTTATCCAATTTTTCAGACATTACATGCCAACACATTGAAACTTTTTAAGGCTAGATTCCAGTAACCAATTTGCCATGCTGTCAAATTAACTTGACGTGAATCTCTAAGACTACTAGCAACAAAACAAACAATTGGAAGTTAACCCACAAAGGTTAGATCATAGCAGAAACAAGAATATTTCAAAACAAGCATCATGTACATTATTCAAAACAAGCATCATGTACATTTCATAAGCTTTCTGTGTGTAATTGTGTGGCATCACCAATAATCCCCACAAGAACAAAGCCCGTCTTTGAAATTGTGGAATTGGCTGGTATCCCTCACAGTGATTTCTCGTCGGACAATCTTGGATATGGACTTGACAACAATATGGCAATCACTACACATACGAAGGTTCTTTGTGACCCGGATAGGTGTTCCTGGACCTGTGCTGATAAGTGCAAATGCAATGGCCAACTTCTCAGTGTGACTGCAGAGATTGTATTCCTCCCTCTCATCTACCTCTGGAAGAGAAACGTATATTTCGGATGCAAATCCTTCCTCTTTCATCCGCCCAGCCAAGCTCTCTAACATGCCATATATCTTTTCTGCTTGTGGGTGTGATCTGTCTCCCACAGGAAAAGCATGAACCCTGTTCCTTATCACAATCCAACTACACCCTGGATTCTTTCTCACTCTCATAATGTTCATTTTGTTCCTCAACTTTGCCACTGACTTCCACCTTCCAGCCTCAGCATAAATGTTTGACAAAATTTCATAATATTTAGCATTTTCAGGTTCTAACTCAAAAACTTGATCTGCAACAAGCTCTCCAAGCCCTATATTGCAATGTATTTTGCAAGCTTCAAGCAATGTACACCAGATGCTAGCATCAGGTTCCAGTGGCATGCCTTCGATAAATTTATATGCCTCATATAGGCGTCCAGCACGGCAGAGGAGATCAACCATGCAGGCATAGTGTTCCAGCTTTGGTACGATGTGCCACTCAAGGCTTATGAGATTGAAGAACTTCCAGCCTTCGGCAACTAAGCCCGCACGGCTGCATGCATAAAGAATAGCAATGAAAGTTATGTGATTGGGCATAACGGCTGCATTTTTCATTTGGTCAAAAAGAAAGAGAGCATCTTCACCTTGTCCATTCATACCATACCCAGCAATCATTATGGTCCATGAGACAACATCTTTTTGGGACAGGCTGTCAAACAACTTGCGTGCATATTTTATGCTCCCACATTTAGCATACATGTCTATCAGGGCGTTTCCCACAACTACATCAGATAATAAGTCGTTTTTAATTGTGTAACCATGAATTTCCTTGCCTTGGTACAAAGCTGCTAGGCCGGTGCAAGCTGGGAGAACACTTGAAATGGTTAAAGGATTGGGCTTCAGTGTCAGTTGCATTTGACGAAAATGTTTCAATGCCTCATCAGGTTGTGCATTCTGTGAGTAACCTGCTATAATCGTATTCCATGTGATCGCATCTCTTTGAGACATTTTGCAAAATACACAATGAGCATCTTCCATATTCCCACACTTGACATACATGTCTACGAGTGCATTCCCCACAGCAACATCAGAGTCAAATCCATATCTAGTTATATAGTAATGGACGTCCTTACCATCCTTCAGAGCTCCTGATTGGGCACAAACTGAAAGAATACTCGTAAGGGTTACAACATCGGGACTCAAACCTTGCAGATTCATTTTATAAAACAACTCCAATGCTTTGACATAATTACCATTTGAAGCATAAGCTCTAATGGCGGCAGTCCAGGACACGACTGTTTGTTGTGAGAATTTCTCAAACACTTGGAGTGCTTCTGTCAAGCTTCCACACTTTGCATACATGTCAATGAGAGAATTCCCCACTAGAGCATCTGATCCAAATCCCCTTCGGATTGCATAAGCATGAATTTCTTTGCCCTGCTGCAAAGCTGCTAGCCGACCACATACTGGAATAACACATGCCATGGTCGCCGAATCGGGTGCAGTGCCTGTGATTTGCATCGCACGAAACAATTCTAACGCCTCATTATCACGATTGTTCTGAGCATAACCCACGATCATGGCGTTCCAGGAGACGACATTCTGTTCAGACATTTTGTCAAACACTTTGCGTGCATCCTCTATAAGCTTGCACTTGGAATACATTGATATGAGTGCATTCCCTACAAAAACATATGAACTAAATCCACTTCTAATTATATGCTCATGGATCTCCTTACCCCTTCGGAGAGCTGAGAGCGCTGCACAGGCCTTGAGAACACGAGTAAATGTGAATTCATCGGGCTTTATATCCACATCCACCGCATACATTTGGCAATAAAGATTAAGGGCTTCGTCAGACCGCCCTCGCTTGATATACTCGCCAATCATCAGATTCCACGAGAAGACGTCTTCTGGGGAAATTTGATCGAAATTCAGACGGGCATCTTCTAGGCTACAGCATTGGGTATACTTTTTTGCAAGCCTGTCAGCCAAAAGAACTTCTTGGTCAGTTGCTGTCGAAACAAGGTTTATCACGTTTGCATTGGGGACTCCAATTTCTCCTTGAGGGTTTTGCATAAGGGCTATATTTCTGGCGCTGTGAGATGCGAGAATAGGAAACGTGTGACAATTGAATCCAAAATGATCAAATAACCGCATATTGTTGGGTTTTCCAAGTGCCATTTTTATGTTTCTCAAAGGGTATTGAACAGAGGAAGAGGAATATCCACGCTGTGGGGATTGTGTGACTGCCACTGGCATTGTCGCCATGACAGCTATGGGAATACCTTGCAGTACCAACTGTGTCAAAATTGAAATTTAAGCCAAAGAATTACAGAACTGTGGTCCAATGATCCGAGAAAAGATATTTGTCATCCATTGTTCATTCTCTTGTGGCTTCAGATATAGCTTCCGAGTTGATTTACAGTTAATGACACTGGAATGAACCAACCCTAAGATAAGATTAAACTAGTATCCATCCGTCTTAAACTACTATCCATTTATGACAAACTGGATGGAGAGATGTCTGATACTCTGGTTGTCTTCGCTAGGCTTGAGAGCGCTTCTGTTCTGTCCTGGCAAAAATTGCAGAATTCGAATATCAATGTGTATCTGTATCTTATTTTCCAGGATAAATAGAATTTTAAGAAAGTTAAAACATTTTGCTGTACTAGAAAGTAGTGACTTGATAAATAGGCAATTCTTTTTTTTCTCCATTTTATTTTCTGAGGATTTATTAAAAGTTATATTTTGATCTAATGGATGGAGTGTCCTCAAGAGTGTTGGTGAATTGGCAAAGTTATTCTTCTATGGTTCTTGGGGTTTGTTTTTGGAAGAAGTGTTAATAGATGGTCTCTTGTATTTGTATTAGAATTTAGTTAGGGATTTTTCAACAAAGTATTTGGATTCTAATTCAACATGGGATCCCTGAGTCATTAAAAGGTATCATTTTTAAGTAGTAGTCAATTAATTATTAATATTTATTTAGTAAATTTAAATTAAAGTAATTATAGAGGTTAAGTCTCTAAAAACAAAATAATGATGAGAATTTCAATTAAAAAAATGGGTATTGAATTTTTTTACTTATTAATCTCTTTCAATTTATTTGAAATTTTGGAAAATCTACTTAAAAATACATTCAATATAGAAAAATTGTTTTATCAAATTTTAACAAATATTTATAGAAAAGGTGAATATAGAAAAAATGTTTTATCTAATTTTAATCAAGATTTATTAAAAAGATGCATTTTGTCTTTAACAAATTTGGACTATAACATTTTGTTATGTAACCATTTAGATTAAAAAATTATATTATATAATATTTCATTATATTTGATCAAAATGTAGATGATAACATTTTGTTGTGTAACAATAACATTTTGCTATATAACAATTTAGCTTAAAAAATTGTACCATATGATGTTTCATTATATTTGATAGATACATTAAATGTGATTAAAAAAAGGGTAATTTAGTATATATTTTTTAGATAGTGGATTGTTCATATAAATAATGGCTTGATTATATGATGATTATTCATCTTTATTATTTTTGGTATTTTTTATTTTTATTTTTTAGATATATTGAGTGGGTGAATATCAAATATTGAGGATTTTATCAATGTTTGACATTTAAGAATATATATATATATTCTTAAATGTCAAACATTGATAAAATCCTCAATGTTTGACATATATATATATATATATATATATATATATATATATATTCAATAATGATAATTAGTTTAATGGCAATGTGAATGTGATAAGAAAGTGAACAATTTAAAATCTAAAAAACAAGAGAGTTATTATTACATTGTTAATAATTTATTTTCTACATAGAATCACCTTTTTATATAAACATATAAAACATGGATGTGAGGGTTCATTGTGTATCCATTTTTGTTTAAATATATATTAGACTTAACTACTTAATCACTAAGTTATATTATTTATCATCATTTGGGTTTTTCTACCATTTCCTCCTAGTTTAGATGGAAAGTGTTTCCACGTTCCTCCCAATTTAGGAAGGGCATTAGATATTGTCATCTTGTACTTGTTGAAAATAATCACTCATCAAAATGAAGAAGGTTATGGGAGCCTTGAAACAATATTGTGTTGTTGGGGTTGTAGAGGCTATATATTTGGGGAGTGAATCCTAGGTAAATGTAGAAGCTTGAGGTACGAGGGACATGTGCCCTACGTTACCAACACACATATATGTGTCTTGTTGCATGGAGCAAGGCTTATACTTTGAGTATGGAACTAAAGTAGGAAAATATCATGTCATCTTGCACCAGGCAAGGCTTGTACTTCGAGTGTGAAATTGAAGTGGGGGGGGGGTAAAACTAAAAAGGGAAAAACCCTTTGAACAAGCAGACAAAAAATAAAATAGCGAAAGGGATAAGTATTCCAAGAAGAGAGGTGTTGTCTAAAGACATCGTTTATAGCACTTAAGATGAACACATTATGATTAGAACATCACAATGCATTATCTCATAAGTAATCACCACCATAAGTTGATATCAATACAATCCAAAGGGTTGTTCTTTTATAGCCTCTAGAGCTAACAAACTCCCTTGAAGTGAGGATGATCTGGTTAATGAATAAGGGTCGTTAGTTCTAACCATTTCCATAAATCTACAACGTCTTGTTGATTAGTCGATTTCTCTAGTTGAATCGTATGTTTCCTTGTCGACCATTCAATTAACGGATCATTCGATCCTCTAGTCGATTTCTCTGCTAGTTGATTGTTGTCTTTCAACCTACTGTCTCCAAAAGATAGAAAGGTGTGATGAAATTGCATAACCTTGGGTTCCAACACCCCCCATCAGCACAACAATATGCATATTTAAGAGGTGGAATTATGTTCTCTAAACACCTCCCCATAATTGCAACCACTTGAATCTGAAGCACAACCCAAATTTTTACAAACTTAGCTTCTAGTAGAGGCTTTGTAAAGATATCAACAATATGATCATTTGTCCTGAAATAAACAAGTGTTACAACATTGTCCTATATCAATTCAATGTCTCAAGTAGTGGACATGAAGTTCAACATGCTTAATTTTGTTGCGTGCAACATGATTGTCAACAACCTATATTGCACTCTAATGGTCACAATGGATAACAATCGAGGCCTAAACGGAAAAACCAAGCTCTACTAAAAGCTAATGGATCCAAATTGCCTTTTTACCTGCATTGACAACACCATGATATTCCACTTATGTAGTTGAAAGTGAGACTACCTTTTGTTTGTTACATGACCAGACCAAGGGTCCATAACTAAGTCGAAACACATAGCCATAAGTGGACTTTCAGTCATCAATGTGACATTCCCAGTCGAAATCAGTAAACTCGACCAATGGGTCTGAGTGGTGACAATATTTTATACCATAGTGATAAGTTCCCTTAATATAGAGAACAATTATCTTCGCAACTTTCTAGTGGCTTTCTCTAGAATCTTGCATGAACCGAGAAACCACACTAACAACAAAGGAGAGATGAGGCGGACTATGAGTTAAGTAAATCAAGCTACCGATCAATTGTCGATAAAGAGTGTCGTTGACTCAAGGAGAGTCACAATGCTTAGACAATTTAATGCCCGACTGATAAGGTGTAGCAAAATAATTACAGTCGACCATTTAGAACCGTTTCAAAATATCCAAAGCATATTTTGGTTCAAAAAGGAAGATATCATCATTTATTTGCAAACTTTGAATGCCCAAAAAGAAATGCAAAAGACCAAGTTTAGTGATTTCAAAGGTATCTACAAGTTGTTTCTTCAAACTCAAAATCAAGTTGACATTGTTTCCAATTGTGACTAGATCATCAACATATAATGCCATAATTAAAGTATCATCATACACACGAAATACATAAATATTGTGATCAAATTCACAACATTTGAATCCAAGATTAATAAAGAAATGATCAATCTTATCATACCAAGCACGTGGGGCTTGTTTCAAACCATACAAAGACTTCTTCAGTCGACAAATAAGATCGGAATATGACACAAAACTAGAAGGTTTATCCATATATATTCTTTAGATAGATCACCATGAAGAAAGGAACTTTTAACATCCATTTGATGAAGTCCCCATCCTTATCAAGCAATGAGCAAATGAATCAATTGAATATAGTTCATCTTTGCAACAGGGACAAAGGTTTTAGTGTATTTGATGTCTTCTTGCTGAGGAAATCCCTTGGATACCAGTCAAGCCTTGTGACGTTCAACAACACCATCAGAGGTAAATTTGGTCTTGTAGAGCCATCGACATTTCACAAGATTCTTTCTTTGTGGTCGAGGAACCAACTCCCAAGTGTGATTCTTCACCAAAGAATCAATTTCAACAAACATAACATTCTCCCATTCAGGAACTCCCTGATAAGTGCCAGGATTATAGGTTTCAAGAACACATGCCATTAGTGAAACACTACCATTATGTTTTTTACTACGGGTCTATTGACCAATACTGGCATCACCAGCATCAGGTCCAACATCGTCAATAGTTTTAGCATCCCACCGAGGTAAGCAAATCAATGGTGAATCAAGTAATTTATGGTTAGTCCAATGAGAAGGTGTGTCGACGTTCTCATTCGATGTAGACCGACTGCTAATAGGCTCAGGAGAAAGACTCATATATCTGGTTGAAACTTTGAAGGAAGGTACAGTCGATCCAGATTCTTCAAAAATATCAAAAGGATCACTGTGCAATATACTAGAGGAAGAGTTTAACAATTTAGTACCTAAAATATTATCATTAAAGATCACATTTATGCTCAAGATAAGATCTTTTTTGACAAGTTCAAGCACTTGATAAGCCTTTGATTCATTAGAATAGCCAATAATGATTCAAGCATGACTCTTTACATCCAATTTACTTTCGTAGTTATCACTGATATGCGCCCAAGCAACACATCCAAAGGTTCTGAGGTGTACAACATAAATTTTTCTTTCTCACCACTTCTCGACTAGATTCATGTCACTAACAACTCGATTCAGAATTAGGTTCAGGAGATAGTTTGAGCAGTAAACAACTTCTGCCCAAAATTTAGTCGGAATACCTTTGGCCTGCAGTAGGCACCAAGCCATTTCTACCAAATTTCTATTCTTCCTCTCTACCACTTCATTCTATTGAGGGGTGTGAGGGACAATGTAACATCCCATATTTTCATAAAAAAATTAAAAATTTTAATACTAGCAATAATAAACTTAATTTAGGATAATTTATAACTGCGGAAAATAATAATTGCTGATTGTAACATCATTAACTAACAGCTGTTAGTACTAATCACAATAAAATTCTGTTATAAACAATACGATAGTGACAACTTAACATATTCATAATAACTCTAATTATAATAATTAAATGAACTAATGAATCAGAATTATGATGCGACACCTTTTTCTTTTGCAATGATAAGCATGATTAATGTAATAAAAGAATGACAGGTTAGAAATTTGATATGATACTTTTTCTCTGAGATGATACTGACAGTTTGCTTCTTTCTGTCCAAGGGAGTCCTATGAGGGACCCCAAAGCTTACTTAGTTGTAACCCTAAAACATTGGATCTGTTCTATGTGTAGACGATAGGTAAGAAGTTTCACGATTACAATAAATTCCAGTTCGTGTGAGTTCAAAATCGTCGTTTGAAAATAAAAATAGAATAATTAAAGACTGTTGCAATTGTAAAAGCATACACGTACGATTCACGTGCTTACTCTTCAACTTTCCAAAGTTCGTCTTGTATCTGAGTAAAATCAACCCAAGTAAACATCATCACTGTAGTTGTCATTATACTAGCTGATTCTGTTGTCGTCATTGTACTAGCTGGTTCTGTCGTCTTCATTGTACTAGTTGTCTTGTTGTCACCATTTAACTGGTAGTACCAAGATGGTACAGTACCATTGTATCGCAGGAATAAAGTGGATAGGAAATTGGAGAACTTATTGTTCCAAATTACCAAACTATATGTGATAGCATATATATACTTGCAAGTTTTATACAACACTATTGATTAACTATATAAGTCTTATGGTTCACAATTCATATTCACCACTATAATTATTTAGGTCTTATGTAAGCAAATGTAGTCTTTCCCAAAGACTAGACATTGGTAGCCATAGGTTGACTATGGTGCAATTAAGACTTGAACTATTTAGTTTTCATTCTATATCATGACAAAATCTAGGTCTTATGAATATAGTGGTGCAACTATATCGATCCTTGGTTTGATATCAATATTAAAACATATGGTGTAACTATTGCAATAACATGCAAACATTGGAATTATATCCAAACTATAATATACGTTGCAATTTGTTACCAACATTGTAATATGTCGGATTTGATGGCAATGTAAAGCAACATTATAACGAAATCTTGCATAGATATTAATAATGCTATGTCGTATTTTAAATTTGTTATGTTAACAAGAAAATGCAAGGGTTACTATCACGTCGGTTTCACTGACAGTCATTTAATTTGAAACTTGACAAGTTGTTGGTTCATTTAAATGATGCCAGTCTCAAGCCGTGGTAGAGATCGCGTATCCAACCCTGCATTTAAAGCTTAGTACCAAACCATTGCCACAAGGGATTTGCCAACAATCCACATAGATGTGAACATCACTATACTCGTCGATGTGTAAGAGTAATGCGCCATGCAATGGTTGTGCTTGCTCCTCTGTGTGCCATGGAAGCATTGTCAACCTGTAATATAGGTTGGGAATTTAATGTTGATGTCGTTTGTACCAAAGCTAAAATTGCTAGCATTGTAGAGACCGTCGATGGTGATGAATTTGGGGCGTTGGATTTGTAACCCTACCATCGTC
The DNA here is from genome assembly GCA_027924585.1 of Larix kaempferi. Lineage (NCBI taxonomy): Eukaryota > Viridiplantae > Streptophyta > Pinopsida > Pinales > Pinaceae > Larix > Larix kaempferi. Next base: position 2,010,135 of record BSBM01000286.1, read on the forward strand.
GTTGTTTTGGTTTATGAACTTGGAAAAGCAGTTTATTGTGCTATTGTTACGGCCTGTGTGGCCGATAGGCTGCCAAAAAATTTGTCAAAGGACTTGGGAGAGGTTCGACCTCGAGACCTCCTAAAAGGGTTGAGTTGCAGGGTTTCTTACTATGATAATGATGTAGTTTTAAGAGATTTGGCCTCTGGTTCGAACGGTTGTAGTTTTAAGATTTATAATTTATGAGAATAGAGTGAAATGAAAGAAAACACAGAGCTTGGATGAGGATAATGGCTCCCTGGTGTCGTTTGCGACAACGTTCTCGTCAAGTTATGAAGGTAAGCATCCTTCTAATGAATAGGTGTTTCTTTTGTTGTACTTTGATTTTCGATTTATAATGTAACCGGTATCTAACTTCAAACCTATCATTTTTCAATTGCAGGGTTCTAAGGAAATGAATGAGTAACGTTTTGGCAAGGGTATCAGCGTGCCTCATCACCGGTAAGCCTCGGGTCTTCCATAACCCTCATAGTACTCTTGGACGGTGGTTGAAGTAGTTCAAAGAATGAGTAACAGGCTTGGTCAAGACTTGTCGTTTCTCTGTCGATGTTGATAGTTGAAGAACTTTCGAAACATGCTTTTTATTCAGTGATGCAACTCTCGTTTCATTTTAAATGGTTCCTGGTTTCTATATATTGTAATTTTTAGAATGCCGACTAGATTTGTGACTCATCGATGCTTGAGAAGAAATGGGTTCTTTCAAACTGTTGGGTAATGGTTTAAAACCCTATAATAATTTTTCTTTGTGAAAACGTGTTGTAAACCTCGTTCTGAGAATCCATGACTTCATAGGTTTTTAGTTTGAGATAAGAAAAATAGAGCCGATGGCTCGTCTTCTGTATAAACAATGTTTAACCCTCTCGGCAATACAAGGATGTATGCTAAATGTTCTATGTAAATGTCTATGTTGTTCGATTTGATGTTGTAGGTTACTAAAGTGGTTTTCAAACTTGGTTAGGGTTTTAGCATTTCGTTGTAGTTGAGGAGTCTGTAAAATAAAATGTCGAAATGATTTTCGAATTGAAGAATCAAATTATCAGACTAAGATCTTCACCCAAACGATGTGTCAACGGGTCTACAATAAACAATTTATGTTGTAGAATGTGATCGTAATGTTACAGGTTAGGGTTTGTGTTCAATGTGGAAATAAATAATTGTGAATAGAATAACGGTGAAATGGTTCTCTTTGATGGTAGAGATGACATAGGTCAAAATCTCATTTTGTTTCTATTTAATTAAAGATCAAACTTTTGATAAACGAAATGTAAAGGATTTGGACTTGAATCGAAACCTGTGTAAAAAGAAATATTTCTATTTGTAGTACGATAATATGGAATACAGAGACCTAACTTAGAGTATGATGGAAAACAAGTTTTATTTTGAAAATAAAACAATTCATATTGTTTATAATGTAGATGTATGAGATGAGAGGCGTCGACACAGTATAAAAATGTTTTGCAGTACAACTAGAAAATAATCTTGGAAACCCTAAATGAAAATCAAAGTGTCTTTAAGCAAAATGAGAATTGTATTATGACTGTCATGTACAATCTAGTTATGATAATTACATCCACTTATTTGCAACTATGATATTGAATTGCAAAACATAATATGATGAATAGAGAGATGGAATCTATCTATTTCTTTTGTGCATAAGAATGATAAGAACAATTTGATGCATCTACACAGAAATTATACATTGTTTGTTTTTCGTGAAACTCTGATAAACATGTATATATATATATTCATACATACTTTCTGCTATATTTAACTATAATGCAGGAACTAAATAACATATATATATACAGAGAAAGAATAGAGTTTATATTCTAGGAAACACTACAGTAATTATGATCTTCTAGATTTTATCAATCAATTCCATTACTGTTTAGTATAGGGAAGCATAATGAAAACAAACTCAAACACTGTTCTATCTATTTGAATCATTGGCATTTGCCTATCCTCTAATCTATTTTAATTTGCATATCTCTACTAGAGTACGATGCTTCAAAACAGCATGTGGAAAAATAGGGATATTGGTTTATCAATTCATCTTTAACATTAAACTTAAACAATCAGACTTAAACATTTCTAGAATTAGATTCTTTTTCGAAAGCAGGAAAACATAAATTACTAGTTAAACAAAAAAAAATTATTTACTGAAAATAATTTAGAAATTCTGTAGAACCTGAGAAAATCTGTAGGACAACAAACAGCCCAAGAAGACTGTTCCACCCTACCAATTCCTGAAAACAGTCAAGTACTATCTTAGGACCCCCGAGCCTGTTCACTGAACCACCAAGAGGAAGAAACTTAGGAATGAGGACTTCTTCTTGCTGTAGCAATTCACTTCTTAATATTTAATAGATAGCAATCCAATAGACTTGCACCAGCATTTCTGGTTCCTCTCAGCAATAAAGCAGACTCAAGATTACAGTCACCACTAACCTCCATATTTGAATCTCTCTTTTAATCACCTGATTCACAAGAGGAAAATATTCTGCAGAAATATTGATTAAGAGCTGCCTGCCCAATTCGAATTTTCCTTTATAGGTTGCCTAGGCCTTTTTAGATGTTATTGGGTCATTAAATGAACTGCCTGCTCACTCCCTCCACCTAGGGGATAATGCCCTATTTTTAGGGGTAGTTGTCCCATAACCAACAGTTAGTTGTGTGATGCAACTGCTGACATGTGTCCCATACCTTCCAACAACTTCCATTCCTCCTCGTGGATTAGTGAACACTCATTCAACAGTCCTCTTGGGTGTTTGTCTCCTAATTAATTTATTTAAATAATAATATTCAGTAATTACATTCATCCATGATAAAAAAAATGATCATAATTACAAAACTTTGTAATTAAATTTAACATAAAGTATTTTGCAATAAAATAATAATGTTCAGAAAGTTGGGTAGGTGACAGACAAATATCTACCAAGAAACATCATTTTGCAAGATATATTCTTTAAATTGTCGACTCACATATTTGTCACCATTGTCTGATCTCAAGCACTTAATAGGTTGGCCACATTGCTTTTAATCCAATGCCCTAAATTCATTGAATCTTTCAAAGACATGACTTTTATTCTTCAAGAAATAAACCCATGTAAATATAAAGAAATCATCAATGAAGGTTAAAATATACTTCACACCTACTAATTAGGGTTTGTTCATACAATAGAGATCATTGTGAACAAGTTCCAGTTGGTCATGTGCTTGCCATGATTTCCTGGAATCAAAGGGTGCATGATGATGCTTTCCAAGCACACATTATGTACAAACTCCATTAGTTGGAACAATATTTGGGATACCATTAACCATATTATTTGTTATCGCCATCTTTAAACTTTGAAAGTTCAGATGTCCAAGTCATTCATGGAAAAGTCGACTTCTGTCGTCAGTCTGAGCAATGAGTGTAGTCGCTTCAATCGGTCAAAAATCATTCCTAGGAGAGTCACATAATTGTATAGTCCATATTTGAGATCTAAGTAGTCTGAAGAAATAGTTTCCCCCCATACCTCAGATCCTTTACAATAAAGTGATTTGACCAAAACTCAACAATCTTTATATTTTGTGTAAGTTGAGCAACTAGCAGCAAGTTTGTGCTCAAGCTAGGAACATGATAGACATTGGATATTCAAACATGCCTGCATTCAACATCACCACTTCTAGCAACCATGGGAGCATAATCATTGGCTACATAAATCTTTTTTATGCAAAGAAGCATCCTTAGCCATATGATGAGTACATCCATAATCGACTATCCACTCGGTTTGAGTGGTGTGAGCTTGTAATTCCTAGGAAGTGCTAATAGAAAAGGTGAAGTTATCTACATATCGGTTGATCAGGGGATCAGTTGATGCGCCTTCTTTAAGATGCTTTACCTTTTATTCAAATCCTTTGCTTTCTTCCAGTAGGTTTTCTCCACATGTCCCACTTTTCCAAAGTAGTGACAGGTTTTGTTCTTTTGATTCTTCTTGGATGATATTGACTCGTCGGTCTTTCCTTTAGTAGGTTAGTCAATACACTCCACTAATTTATTTGGGATATATGGTCCACCATGATCCTTATAATTTTTCTTGAAATTTCCTTTGAGAAAGTGATCTCGATGTCTGTTACCAAGCTTCCCTTCATCAAGCATCTTTTGTTGATCCTTGATAAATAAATCACAAAATGTATCGAAGGTGAAATCCTTACCATATTCTTTGGGTGACATTCAATTGGCACAAAATGAGGAACATAATACATCATTGGGTGTCCTCAGATTCATCAGGACCAACTTGATGAGCTGACCATCCTTCTTTGAAAAACTATTTCCACATTCTCCCAATTTCAACTGTAGCTCTTTGATGCGAGATAAATATTTCTGAATCCTTTCAGAGGAATGGGGTTTCAAAGAGATCAACTCTTTATCTATCTACATTATTTGACTTTCATTAACCTTGTCGAACAACGACTTCAACTTACTCCAAAAAACATGAGGGTAGTCGATTCCACTTGTATGAAAGCAAATCTCCCTTGAAATGTAGGCCGTGATGACCCCAACAACCTCATCCTTCTTTTTGTCGATGGAAAACTTAACCTAGTCATTAGTCAGGTATGGAATAGCAACCTTAGTATACTTCCATAGTCCCTTTCTCTTCAAAACTGTCTCCATATTTGGCGCTCAGATTCCATAATTATGGCCATTCATAACAGCAGGTTCTATCTTGGAATACATCCTTCTGATATCAAACAAACCTGATTCAAGTTCAAGGTAGGTACCTGTTGAAAAATATTCATCCCAGAGTCGATCAACCATAGATATGACTTAGCACGATTCACAGAAAACATGCTAGGTCAAAACCAACTGCTCTGACACAATGTTGGGAAAACCCCTTTGAACAACCGAAGAAAAAATAAAATACCAAAAGGGATAAGTATTCCAAGAAGAGAGGTGGTGTCTAAAGACATCGTTTACAACACTTAAGCATGGAGCATTATGATCAGAACATCATAATGCATTATCTCATAAGAGATCACCATCATAAGTTGATATCCATATAACTAAATGGACCGGTCATCATCAGACATGGGGATCAGAGGAATCTCTTGACTTGTGGTTGGTTTGTGAATCTTCTCTACAAATTTGAATCCATAGGAAACTTTAGAAATGATATTGAACTTGGCATCCAATTTCCGTATTTGAGTCTGAATTTTGTCCACCTATAGCAAGATTTCATTTTGATCCTCATTTCACTTCAAGAGTGCTTTACCCATCATAATATTCATTTTCCAATATAGTGCCATTGTTTTAAAATATTTAGAGTCCCATTCCCAAGTAGTTCTTGTATCATGGATCCACGGTTTATTTGGCCTCAATTTCTTCGCACTGCAGAAAACCTCTATCCATCTAGACTTTATCTTTAGCTTGAGAAATATCTTGTTGAATGTGGTATGGGGCTTGTCCCCAATAAGTTGTTGCAGAGCTCATGGCCTCTTTCCTAACTTTGGAGTAAGTATTTAGACCTTTACCCTTGCTCCCTCATCTTCCTCTGCCTCTACCAACCATTCCATAGAAAATTAAGGTGAAGAATTTCCTCAAGGAATGGGAGGCTTTGAAGATTAGGGAGAACCGAGGAAGAAAATACCAAAGCCTACAACAAAGTCTTCACAGAGATATCAAATTAGAGAGTTGAGGTCACTTTGGAGTTGGATTTTCCCTCTTCCAAACAGATAAATCCAACAAAGTCAGAAGTGCTAAATCCAACCAAGTTATAGGGAGGCCAACAAGAACATAGGAAGCAATTAGAGGAAAACCATGCACCAGACTAATTTGTAGCTAAGATGATGAAATAAACTCTTGTTGCTTCTTACAATTCTAGTCCATCTAAGCAATAACCAAGGATTTTAAGATAATAATGCCTCAAATTTGAACCATTTTTCCATTAACCATCATCTTCTAAAACATTTCCAAAGGAATAATGGTGCATAAAGGTCTCATACTGCGACAACCCAAAGTCATGTTTCAACCCGATGAGCTCATGAGTGCATTCATTAATGGGAGCATGCGAGATGTCTCTCCCTCCCCTTCCACCTACTTCCTCGCGAGCACCATCTAGGCACGACCAAGTGCACCCTATTGTTGGCATTGACCGGTTGTCACTCATGGCACCCCCTCCCAACACCCCATCTAGGGATACACAATTATGAAATATTATGACACTAAAATTCAATCAATTTCACACCATGGAAGTAAAAAAACGCACACACGCACGCACACACACATATCATAGAATGATCAAATATTTTTCATTTTGTAAATAAGTGGTACGCTTTGACATTAGGGAAATGTCAACTTTGTATACAACATTGCATGAAAAATATGTACATGTCTAAGAAAAAGAAATGAATTTGACATTAGAAGTTGATTGAATTATTGTTCGTACTCTCTTCATCTTCTAAAATCACATTATCCTCACTTTGTAAAATCATAATAACATAAAACATGTTCCATAATAATAATACTAAAATTTACTAACATTTAAAGATGTAATAAAAGACATATGAGTTAAACAATTGGCAATACCCTGTGATTCCTTTGAGTCCCCCTCATCATAAATAGTTTAGAAGAATATAATATGTTTCAATTAATGATGAATAATTTCAACTATTTATAAACTAAAAAATATAGACACATACTTAACAATTAATTACATTGGACATGAGTTACATGTTTTCCACCATTATTTTGTAACCTTTCCTAGGGGCATATTTTAGTTATTCCTGAGTGGGCTCATATGCAATAAGAAAAAAACAATATTTAATAATCACATATATTAATCTAGCATTAGCATAATAAATGAGATTATATTAATAAACTTATAAAGTGCCCTATAATCACGAACCTATTAGCTTGACCTAAAGAATGTGTAACAATTAATTTTTTTTGTATATGTTCATGTTTGTACAAAATAAAAAATTAGTTCACTTAAGTTTATTGATATTTGACAAGTGCCCAAAAAAGTATGTGATACAATATTACATCAAAGAGAGATAAAAAGTTAAAAACATACCAAAATAAATAAATACAAGCATATATTATTTATTACCTTTGTGAACCTATGGTATCTAAGGGTCCACTCCTCGTGCTTTCTTCTTTTCAACAATTCTTCGGTACTCTTTGACTATTTTTTAAAATACATATTTGTTAATATCAAAGAGCCATTTTTTATAGTATTTACTTTGCTTAGCAAGCATTGCGATGTTTTCTATTGGACTTGTTCAAAACCACAAAAAATGAAGTCACCTATAAAATTCAATTATGATGCATAATGAAATATAAAGGTGATGGACTAGAAACATGAGTGAGTACATAGTATGCTAATTCAAACATATCTCACCTAATATGACCTCTCAGCCTCTTGATAGTTTCAAATAATTTATGAAGGGCCCATTTATCACTAAAGTGTATATTGGAAACGTTCTATGTAGATGTTCCAATGCTCTATTCTAACTAGCACTACTTATTTCAACCCATTTTTGTGGTATTATTTCAACCACTCCCTCATGACTATCTTAAAGTTTTCTTTATGGACAATTGTATGACTGTCAAATTTTAAAACCTCTCCTTCATCAATAATTTCTATAGCATCATAATTGAATTTTTTTTCTCTATCTTTTGTCGAAGAGATAGATCTTCATCTTGGTTCATCCGCATCTCTAGGATTTGTGCTCAAACATTAACATGCACATCATAGAATGAATAAGTTGTTGGAATTATTATTGATACCGAGAGGGGGGGTGAATCAGTGTCAAGTGTAGATTTACAAATAATTTACTTTTTAAAACATGCACCAATTGATATTTAAAACCACATCAATAAAAACAAACTGTGCACGGATATTGTAATGTCCCCATTCAAATAGTTTCATAGTAAGACAATCCCATCAATCCTACTAGTTTCCTAGGTTGGATGGGCACATGTGGAATGGTAATAAGGAAGCTAATAAATGATGTTTAGACATTAGAAGGGTTCAATTATTTAATAAATAGAGTGAATAAAGAAATTCAAGAGAAATCCTAGATGGCAAATGGTTTTGGAGACATATGGAGGATGTGGGACCCACACTAGCTTGATTTTTCATAATACATGGTATCTCTCTCTTGCAAATTCGAATTAATGGGAAGGTGAACGCTCTTGGGTGAGTTGGTAAGTCATAACACATGTCATTGAGCATCTTAGGTCGAATTGGGAAGGATTGGTAACCTCCATGGAAGATAAAGAGTCAAATTGGAAGTTTGTGGACACTTGGGCTAGATTGGCTAGCCCCTATGACACCAATGATGGAGCATCTATGACAACTATGACAAATTGCAGACCTGACCTCTGACATCTGACCACTATGACATGTCAGCCCCAAAAATAGGCTCAAGAAAGGCGCTCATGGGAGTTGGAGAAGCCAAAGAGACTCAAAATCGAATTTGGGAGAAGATGGAAGGTTGGAACTAGGAGACAAGTGGCAAATGTGGAATATTTCCTAAATGGAAATCTATTGAATCTATTGAGAGTATTTCGAACCTTAGAAGGCTAATGTTGGTTATAAAATGTAGAAATGAAGTATGAGAATGGCTTTTGGATGATTTGAGAAAAATTGCATTTGTGAAGAGAGAACTAGTGGATGACTAGTTTCTTGCCTTAGCCAATTTCGAGGGTGAAAGATTCCCATCCAAGTTGGTGTTTGGAGAGGCAACTCAGGTCTTTCATGGTGATTTAATGGAGTTTTATTTGTAGGTATCAGATACAGGAAGTTTCATGGTTTGGTTTAGTGCAGCACTTTCTCTCCACCATTTCCAATTTTGAAGGCATATTCGGGCTCCTTGAGGGATTGTGCTTTGGGTGAGATATTGCACTCATTGGGAGAGATTCATATGATATTTTTCTGATTTTAATAGCTTCATATCCTATGTTCTTCATATTCAGAAACTCTCAGGTCGAAATACCCATTGAATGTATGCAAAATTATTGATTAATGAGCAAACAATGTCCATTTCCCCAATGCTTTATTGTATGACACTATAAGGTTGATTATTTCGAATGGATGGATGATTCTCTGATATATTTGTGATTCATATACTTCCATGGATATATTCTACAAGTTTCATGTACTGTACTTGATCATTTGAAGCATTTTTACTCAGTTTGTTTGTATTGAGAGGTGAAATAGTGTCATTTCCCCGAGGGTCGAATTGGGGGTTTTTGCTGTTGAATGTGAGAGAGTTAGAATAGTATTAAAAATCAATTAATGGTGCATATGAGACCTTAATCAAATAATTAACACATTACATACATTTTTTCATAAATTTGTGGGAGTTTGGAGGCATTTGGAAGGCCATTTGCAGTGTTACCCCGGGGGGATTTGATGCACAAATTACTAGTCAAAATTACATATATTGATCAGAATACAAATCAAGTTTGAAACAGTATTTGGAGGGACATAAAACATCCCTGAACCTAATATTCAAGTCTAAATACCATTCATACACTCCTACAGAAGATTTGGGAGCATTTGGGTTGATTTGGAGGTCAAAACAGTAAAACTAGTCAAAGGTCGAAATTGGGGAAAAAGTGGAAAAATTGGCATTTTAAATAAATTTTGAAAAAGGGTCATTACAGATATTGAAGAAACTTTTGTGTGTGTGTGTGTGTGTGTGTGTGTGTGTGAAAATGATATTACAGAGAAAGATAATAGACACCAATATCCATTGATGTGAGCACCAAATCACTCAGAAATTCCTCTGATTGGGACACCAATCCCACTGGCAAGCACCAACTTGTAGACTGCAAGATTCAACCTGTGAGGACACCAATCCTCCATGCAAGTACCAACTTGCTAAACTAGGCTCTAACCTGTGAGGACACCAATCATCTGCGCAAGCACCAACTTGCAGTGTTCAGGAACCAACCTGAGTGGAGACACCGATATCCTTTCCTTGACCCTTCCAACCACTCTGCAATGTAGATGTTACTATAAACTGAATTCAGGTCTGTGTGCACAAATATTTTCACACTGCTTCACTGATTTCACGCCCTTTAGCTATTTCAAATATGATCGTTGTTTCTCTTACTTTGTATTCTGCAACAGTTCCACTTTACAATATAGATTATGTGCACATGTACATCCACATGCTTCTTGCGCATTTCACCAATGCTTAGATCTGTGTGCTTGCTCCTTATGTCTATGCATTTCTTGTTATCTCACACACTTCATCAAATAATATGTCCTTTGATTCCCTTGATCATTTCATCTGACTAAATCTTTCCAATTCAGAATATTACTCCATGTGTTCTTCCAAGCTTACTTCTCATTCTTCAACATCACTCTTATTTATACTCAAATTGTTCAAACAATGTGCCCACAAGTTGGGGATTATCCAAATGATAACACCCCTTCTTTCTTTCTTTACGGTCAATCTTACCCAAGCATTTGCCCCTTGTCTTAATCCACACGAATGGGTTATCATGCCTTTGTGGGTCTTGTGCACATTGTTTCGTTATCTTAGTGGGACTTGCACACTGGAGTATCATGACTAGGTGAGATTAAGGACTTGCGGACATATTTTTATGTACTTCTTCAAACTAACACATAGACACTGAGTCCTCTTTGACATCAATGAAAACCAAATTTAAAAAATATCCTCCTTTGGAATTGATGTCATCACCTTACGAAGTTGTTCTCCTCTCGACCATGAATTCCTTTGTTTTGCTTGCATACAATATAGTGCTCCCCCTGTGTTCAAGCCGATTCCATCCTTTGCTCTGCTACACAACCTTCGATCATTATTTCTTCGTTGTTTTTCATCTCATCGTGCTTCCTGCACATTTCTCTGTAATTGATACATGCTTCATGGTATCTCCCACCCTTTGACATCAATGGAAAAGGGGACTTCCCATGCACAATTGTAGGTTCTCTTCTGAAATTATACTCTGACTTTTCGATGTATTTCATATTGACCTCATCTAACTTGTCATGTCACTATTTGTTTCAATTAATCCCCTTGGCTTCCTTCTATATTCCCTTTCCTTTTTTTTCTTCTGCCGTGCTATGCTAAGTCCCCCTACAACGTGTACATACATTACTGTCTTTGTAGATGTCTCAGTTACTACAAGTATTCTCCCCCTGCGCAATTGCAATTTTTTTATCTTGATCTTATGTTCTAGTCTTGTATTGATTCAATCACATTTAACCTCTTGTTTCAATGTTTTATTACAAAATTGCATTATTGTGTTGGCTGCTTCTGCATGATTCCATGTTTGCTTGTCTTTGTGCACAGTACTCTATTTCTTGATTTGTCTGTACTAGATTTCTTCCTTTCTTTATGTGAATTGCACTTTTTTTTGACACAATCAGGTATCGTAAACTTAGTCAATGTGTCATGTGACATAGGTTTACATACTTTAGCTTTTAAGTGGTTAGCGAAATCATCATTAACTCATTCATACCGACTAATCAAATGAATTCCTTCTTGTTTATCCAATGATTGTAGTTTCTTGAAATCGCATGCCACTCTGATTAATGCAATTCAGTTGAGTTGACATTTATATTGTTGTCACATTTTTAACCCTTTATTGACATTATTTACACTTCCCCCGCCACATGCTACATTAATTCAGGGTGTAGTGTAGTTCAACTTTCAAAATTTGCACACAATGAGCTTTGAATTGAATTGATAGTCATGTTGTCCATCATCTTTCATGTGTAACTTTTTCATTTAATCTTGGTCGTTGTCTCATTAAGGTTACATTCCTTCAGTGTATTTTTGAATCCTTGATGGCATTCAGTCATGATTAAGTCGAATTGCAACCTGCCTTATTTAGGATCGGAGTGTGATTTTGTCATTCATCCTTGTTCATTGATGTTAAAGTTACAACATCATGAGTCATTCTCCAAGTCAATCTTGTGTGTTAAGATTGATCCTCGTGTGTCGAGGAAGTGCCTTATAGGAGCCTAAGTTGGACTCAGGAAAGTTGGAGAAGAATCTTGAATTCAAATCAAGAATCTATAAGTCTCATGTGTTGAGGTAAGTGCTTTGTATGTCAAAGTGATGATGTTGTACAATATTGCTAGTCAAGGTTAAGGTCTTGTGTGTCAAGACATATCCTCATGTGTTGAGATAACTCTTTACATGTCAAAGAATGAATGGTGTGTGATGTACTACTAACCATGGTTGAGCTATTAAGTCTCCTCTAGAGACTGGACACCCCTAGAGTGAATTACTTTAGCATATAACCACTTGGAATGATAGTAGAACAAGATGATGACATCATTGGGAAAATATCCTTAGTATATTTGATATGATAAATTAATTAAGTTGGAACATGTGTACCATACAGATAAGACAAGAGATAAAGATAAGATGTGATAAGATAAGAGAGAATTTGATTTGCACACTTTAGTGATGGTAAAGATAAGAAAGAATTTGATTTGTTAAACTTCAGTGATGTTAACAAAGAAGACTTCAGTCAGTTAAAGGAGAACTTGAATAGATAAATTTAGTGATGTTAACAAGAAATACTTCAGTTAAAAGAGTTAACTAAGTGATACCAAAGAATATCTAGTTAACTAAGTGATTGCAAGACGACACTTGAGTTGCGACACTTGCATGATGACACTTGAGTTAAACTAAAAGATGCCACTTGAATTTGCGACACTTGCATGACGACACTTAAGTTAGCCATCTAACTAAGTGGTCTAGCATCCAGATCAAGGGCACGTTCATCCTGAATTCAAAAGATAAAAATATAATCCAAAGCATAAGAAGAATATATTTGTGTGTGTGTGTTATACATGATTGATGAAATTCAAAGTGAAGAAAATTATTTTCGCTCTTGAAGGCAATGTGCTTTTCTCTGTGCATGAGATTATTCCGAGTTCTATTCTTCCATCTTATCTCTTGATATGATTTATGCATCGGGGGTGCTTGATGTAAAAGAAATTCTCTGTTATCTATCAATATACTAAGGAATATTTTGCTGGGGTTTTCTCCCTCAAGTTATAGAGGGTTTCCCAAGGTAAATTGATGTGTCAAATGTGATTGCTTATGTGTATGATTGTTATTTGATTTCAAGTACTATTGTATTTCCGAATTAAAGATAATAAAAAAAAAATAACAATTGATGCTTCCCTTGTCGAGCTCATCTTTAGTTTTCAATTCTGAGTGTTGCAATGTCTAGCCAGTTTGAAAGATTCATCATTTCATTAAGTAGTCTCCATTCATCGCTTCAGTCGCAGCAGATGATTTTGCAAAGCTGAAGATAGAGATGGGAATTTGGTAGTCCCAAGTGAAGGAGTCAGATGTCATGAAGTGGTATACACCGTCTTAGATCAATCAAGGCAACTCAGAGGAAATATTGGTTTTGAAGAGATGAATTGAATGCTTGGAGTGAAATTAGAAGCAAATTATCTCGTTGTTGAATTTAGTTCAAGCATGTTGGGTGTGTTATATCTCTTCACATGGTGGGTGCGTGTACACCACGATCCCCTCCCTAGTAGTGATTCGGCTGCGCTGGGCACGGCAGGAGGCGGGGGTGAGGGGGGGGGGTAGACCACCATCTCCCCCCCCCTCGTTTCTGACCATAAAAAAAAAAATTGGGTTGTTTTTGCTTTTTTGTTGTTTTGGCCCATTGTATTCTATCTAATACCGGTAAAGGGATTAGGGTTGTAACCTAATTTTGGGTAAACTAATTAGGGTTTTAGATGCTGCGAATACCATATATTGTATTGTAAATGGTTAAGAAAGCATATAATGAAAAGAGTTTTGATGGTTTTTTCCCGGTTAAGGGTTTCCAGGTGAAAATCTCTGTGTTATGCGTGTGCCATTGTGTATTTTCTGTTAATGGTTAAGAATCTGTATGAGTTTTTACTGCACCGTTAAGGTTTAAAACTATCAGAGCAGAGCATTGTAACATGTAACATTCTTCTTCAACCATACAATTCTGGCAAATTCTGCAAGCTCCTAAATTCATTGAGCGACCTTCATCAAACCTCAAACTTCATGTATTTCTGCAGGCATCCAACCATGCAGTGGATCCAGATCTATCCAACCATGTCGCGGAGCCATACCTTGAGCTTCGGCTCTGATTTGATTTTGTATCTATCATATATTCCTAAGATATAGGGGCACATTTTGTATATACTATATTTTTTAAATACACTACTTTTATATAATACAAATCGGTTTGCGCAACATTCTCATGAGTTTCTCTTTTCTGTGACATGAATATAAAATCAAATGTACTTCTGTTTCATCCTGGCAGTGCAACACCTTTGCCTTTATGCGCAGATAATTAGTCATTCCTTTTGTTGTCTTTTTCTTTGACACTCAACACAAATTCTTTTATTTGCCTCATGGTTTGAACGTAAACTCTTATTGTGACTAATATACCATAACATTTTCATATATGAACATGATCATGCCACTTTTGGCTACATTGTTCTAGTTTCCTTAAATTCACATAGCCTTTTAAATTCAAGGGTTTTATTTGCACACTTTGAGAGTCATCAGAATAAGCAACAATTATCTGCTGCTAGAATAGTATTTTCATTGTTATCATCAATTGCGCAAGTTTGTGAACATTTCTTTACCCATTTTTTGTGTGTGCATGGGTTTTTTTTTATATTCTGCAAACCTGTCCTTACTTATTGCAATATGTGCATTGTTCATGTATAACTGTATTGATGATATTTGGCAATTTTGAGCTTTGTGCCCAAATCCATCGCAAGCCTAACATCTCATTGTATGGAGATAATTCGTAGTGTGCCCATAATACTTGCATCTTAAGCATCTTTGTGAATTAAAATATCTCTTATAATAAGGAATGGTGTAACCATTATCATATCTGAGTTGATTTTGCTTGGATGACCCAACTTGTTGATTTGCAACTGGAACATGCTTGTTGTCATAGACGTTTTCTGTCTTATTGTAGCCAATACCAGACTTGTCTTCTTGTGACCTTTGGATATTCAGTATCTCATCCAAAATTAATGAGTTGATTTTAATCTTAGCTTCATTTTTCATGTTAGAAAAATCTTTGTCATCCTTTGGCTCTGTGTAGTTTGGAGAAAGATTCCCTGTGTTCTTTAGGGGTTATTATTATGTTTTTGATTCAACTAGTCGTGTTGTCAGCAACTTATTTTCCTTCTTTGTTTCTTCCAAGGATGCTTTCAACAACATATTCCTTTCTTCAAGATTCTCAATTGCATTACGTGTGCAAGCTAGTTGTTTCTTAAGTTACATGTTCTCATTTTCTACCTCTTCAAGTGCTTTGGTTGTAAGTGCTTCTTTGATTCTTTTGGACTCAATTGTTCTTTCATCTTTGAGAAACTGATCCTTCTGTAGATCCAAATATTCTTCAGATTCCTGCAGGGTAACCTTCAAAGATCGATTTTCTTTTCTTACTTTCCTTAGTTCATCCAAAGCACTAATCATCAGTTCACCCTCCCAGTCAAATTCTGCATTTTTTTCATTATTAGAATCAAGGATTTATTCTTTTCTCTCTATCTGAAATTACTCATGTCAGGAAAATTGTAAGATTTAGCATAGGACCTTGAGGGGGAAAATAAAATTTCATTGTAGGCATACTTACAGAGTGTTCCTGCAGTAGGATCTGTTTGTTTTTCACAATACTTATTCAAGACTACCTCCTTGACAAGGATAATTTTAGGGGTGAAATTTAGCCCATGGGCCATTTTTCCAAAAAACGATTCGCCAATTTGCATTTTTTAAAGCCCCATTTCGCCCAATTTTGATGGGAAAAAAAAATTTCACTCTAAAAGTCACCAAAATATTATATAAACTATATACAATCCTTAGAAATTGAAATAATTTTAGGAAAATATCACCAAATATTTTATAGTTAACATTTTGAGAATTGGTAAGATTCGCCAAGGTTTATACACTTTTAAATAAGTATTATGGATCCTTAAAATTATCCCTGCTCCTTGATGTATGATTTCTTATTTATGGAAGAGAAACAATTATCCTTCCCATCTAGGCCTTTATATTCAAGATATTCTACCATTTCCATAAAGAATACCTCTCTTGAATTGTCATCACTATCATATTCATCAGATGAGTTGTTGTTCTCTTTTGAATACAAACTCTTCTTCTTTTATGTTCAACCTTGGATTGTTTGTGTGACTTTCTTCTTTCTCTATAGTTGAGATCATCTTCACTGTCACTATCCTTGGTTTCCTTGTAGGGACAATTAGAGGCAAATTGACCTACTCTACCACATTTAAAACACTTGAAAGGTAACTTAACTTTGTATTTTCCATGGCCTCTTTTGAGATTCTTCACGAAATTGGCTTCTTCATCATCTGATGCACCAAAGAGACTTTTGTTAGACTCTTCCTTGCTTTCTCTTGTCTTCTTGGAGGCCTTGAAAGCTGCTTCTTTTCTTGTAGGATTTTCCTTTTCAGTCCTCATCTCATATGCTGTAAGAATTCCATGAAGATCATCCATCTTTAATTTGTCCAAATCACTTTTTTCCTCTAGAACTAATACCTTGCGATCAAATCTTGTTGGCAAGCACCCTAGTACCTTTTGCACAACTGCTTCCTCAGCGATTCTGCTCCAAGTCCTATGATTGCATTTACAATCTCATCTACTCGAAGGAGATAGGCTATTATGTTTTCTTCTTCCTTCATTTTGAGGGTTTTAAATTGTCCTGAGAAAGTTTGCAAATTTGCTTTCTTAACTTTCTCATCTCCTTCATAGATTCTCTTAAGTTTGTCCCATGCCTCTTTGGCTGATGTACACTGCATAACCTTGGTAAATTCCGAGTCTCTTAGGCCACACAGTATTTCATTTATGGCCCTGGTATTGCATTCATATTGCCTCTTGTCAGCTGCATCAATTGGAGGAATATTGGGAACTTTGTAACCACTTATGGTAGATTGCCACACAAAATTTCCAAGTGATTGTAAATACACTTCCATCCTTATGCTCCAAAAAGTGTAGTTAGACCCATCGAACCTTGGTGCTCTGTTTGTGGAGAGTCCCTCCTGCCTATCCATCTCTGTGCAATGATCTTTATCTTCCAATTGTTAACCTGTTACTAAAGCAACCCGCTCTGATACCAATAGTTGGAATTATTATTGAAACTAAGAAGGGGGGGTAAATCATTATCAAGCCCATATTTACAGATAATTTACTTTTTAAAACATGCACCAATTGATATTTAAAACCACATCAATAAAAACAAATTGTGCGCAGGTATTGAATAAAATTTTGTGTGTGTGTGTGTATATATATATATATATATATACATGTGAAAATCATATTATAGAGAAAGTCAATAGACACCAAGCTCTACTGATGTGAGCACCGAATCACTTGGAAATTCCTCTGATTGGGACACCAATCCCACTGGAAAGCACCAACTTGCATATTGTAGGCTTCAACCTGTGAGGACACCAATGCTCCATGCAAGCACCAACTTGTTGAACTAGACTCTGACCTGTGCGGACACCAATCCTCTGTGCAAGCACCAACTTGTAGTGTTCAAGCACCAACTTGAGTGGAGACACCGATCCCCTTTTTTTGCCCCTTCCAACTGCCCTGCGATGTAGATGTTACTATAAACTGACTTCAGGTTTGCGCACACAAAGAATTGCACTTTGCTTCACTGACTACGCGCCCTTCATCTAGTTCAACTATGATCGTCGTTTCTCTTACTCTGTATTCTGCAACAATTCCACTTTACAATATAGATACTATACACATATACATCCACATGCTTATTGCATCTTTCACCAATGCTCATATATGCATGCATGATCCTTGTGTCTCTGCATTTCTTGTTATCTCGCGCATTTCATCAAATCATATTTCCTCTAATTCCCCTGAGCATTTCATCTGACCGATGTTTACTAATTTAGAATATTACTCCATGTGTTCTTCCAAGCTTACTTCTGATTCTTCAACATCACTCTTATTTATACTCAACTTGTTCAAACAATGTGCCCACAAGTTGGGGCTTCTCTATATGGTAACACCCCTTCTTTCTTTCTTTACGGTCAATCTTACCCAAACATCTGCCACTTGTCTTAATCCGTGCAAATGGGATACCATGACTTTGTGGGTCTTGCGCACACTGGTTCGTTGTCTTAGTGGGACTTGCGCACTGGAGTACCATGACTAGGTGGGATTAAGGACTTGTGCACATAGTTTTATGTACTTCTTCAAACTGGCACATAAACACTAAGTCCTTTTTGACATCAACTGTGACATCAATGACAATCAAATTTCAACATAAGTGCCATGTAAAATGTAGTATGTCGGGCTCTAATTTTTGAATTTCTCTTAAAAATGCAAGATAAATCAATCTACCTTTGTTGGGATGCTCAAATGTACTATGACTAAGACTCGGTTGAGACTTGGGGGGGCACTTTTCTTTTTTATTTCATCAAGAAGAGATTTAAGTTGATCCATCATTCTATCTAACTCAGTTGTTTTTGCCTGATATGGTGATTTCATTTGCTCTGTTAATTGCATTTTAGGTGTTTACACTAAAAGACAATTTTTTATTTGATCTCATGATTTGTGAAGGAAATTTTTTATGCCTTAATTTGCTTTGAGATTTTGAAGTTTACCAATAATTAGATTTTTTTCCAACTTTGCAATCAAAACATTAATTTTTTTGTGTTCAAAAATCAGTTCTTCAACCTCCCCAATACACTGAGGGGGTGCTTCAAAAACCCACTTCTAGTTTCCTCTTAATATATAAATGGGTGAAGCTCTAAACTATTTATGATTCAAGCTGTGGTTGAGTCTCCATACAACTAATAGATAAATTAATGAATCATGGATCTTGGTAAACTATACTTTAGTTTTCCCCTTACACACTATTAAAGAGTGTTCCAATATACTCTCAATCAAACTCTCCGATAGTGGATTATGGATAGTGTATCGGACCTCTCGTATAACTTAGTTTTCGGAACACTCGAATACACCATCGACCATAGTTTTGGGCTCGAGAAATTTTCGGTCACTAAATGAGTTCTGATGTCAACATGAAGCTAACATGGGGTTTTTAAATCGCAAGCACACCACTTAAATGTAACACACAAGCTTATCGGTGAACTTCATTGGTTCAATTGCTAAAGCACATTCAAAATTCGATAGATTGCTCTAATATTGACCTCTAGGTAGGTAGTTTCTAATCTAGAAAGTCAATTTTTTATGGAAGGGTAATAAAATGAATTATTTTTAGTTCACATTTTTATAATTCCTTAGATACAGAGTTCACGAAAGGAAATTCAAAGTAGTTTTGAGATAACCATTGCAAATGCATATGATAGAAATTGTTTTGATTTTCAAATTAGATAATGATCGTGATATTTAAAAACCTGGAATATATACACAATCCTAAGTGATGTTTTTTTAAGCATAAAACATATCTTCAAAAGGAAAACCAACAGTTGGTATTATAATCAACGTGGATGTAGCAGAAACTAATATGCTTGTTTGTAATAGCATAGAAGCTAGCGTGTATTCCCTTGATTTCCCAAATTGGGGTGAAATTTATAGAAGGTTTTCTTATAAGGATTTCCCATGGGTTGTATGCCTTAATGATCCAAATATTTCCACTTTAGATGATAATGTTTTCCTAAACGTAAGGAACTTTCATTTACATAAGGTTAGAGCTAAGGCATTGCGCTCTCATGCTCAACCGTTTTATGATGGAATATTAATCACATTGATGTCAATGCAAGGATTTCCTTTAATAAGGATGTAGATAAAATAGCTTCTTTCCAGCCCTAGGACCTCGAGAAAAATTACAAAATATTGAAGCCTAAGGTTAGTATGACAACATCATGGGTAGAAAGATTCAAGAAAATAAAGGACTACAAGAAAATATTGAGTACATGGTGGGCAGGTGGGAAACGATTTTAGAGTAAAATGGAAAATATTTACAGTGTCTTGAATCTTAGAGAATCTTACCTCTATGAAATGGACATGGTCAACATGATATATGGCGAACCTAATGTAGCTATATTCAAGGAAAATTGGGTCCCATTAGTTTACATAGTAGTCACAGAAGGAATCATTTTCAATTGGACAACTATCTTGTCCTTTGACTTGAAGCAATCCATTGCCAAAGGTAAGACAACCACTCTCCGGACTGGCCCGATTTTCTACATGGCATCTTATTTGTTAGATATATTTTGTGCAAGTAACTCGTTTCCTATCCTACAGATGGCTTGGGCTCTTGAAAAGCCACCCATTCACATATATTTTCAAAGGCTCTAGGAAATCAAGTACAAGAGAGAATATGCATCTATCTGTGATCATTTCTTTGCTCCTATTTATGAAATTTTCTTTCTAGGTATTACTCCTAGAGTTTTAGAAGAAGCTAGGAAAGTATTGGAAAATATTGGGGATTGGTATTTGGAAGAAGATTGGACTTTCATCAAGATATATGGGTACAAAATTGTACCTCATCTTCTACCACAACTTGTTCCAAACATACTCATATTGTAGGAGATAGCCTATCAATCCAATGTAAATGGTTTTAATGCTTATCTGGAAAGTAAAGATTTTAATTCATTCACCCCATTGCGATGGAATATAGGTAATTACAACATCAAATCCAAAAGTATATCCAAAGCAAAGGTTGAGATTTTGATTGGATACAACTTTAGAAGTGGTAGATTTAAAAGGAATGATCCAAAAGGGTTGGTAAAAAAACATGTTGATCAACTTCTTATCACTTGGCCATATGCACATGATCATTGGGAAGAAGAGGAAAACTTTGGAAGAGCCATTTCCTGGGAAGAATTCCAATTCAATATTGTATAGGGGATTTCATCATCAAGTAAGGAACAAAATGATCACGAATAAAAGAAGAAGAAAAATTCAAGAGGATTGAAGAGCACATGAAGAGAAATTTAAAAAGGAAAGAGAATACCATGTTAACATAACTGAAGAGAAGAAAACAAGAGAACAAAGAGAATGGAAAGAGAGAGAAGAGGTTGAAAGAAAGAGGATTGAAGATGAAGCAATGGAAAATAAAGCTTAGGAAGATGTTGCTAGAAGGAATATTGAAGAAGAAATGAGAAAGAGACAGACAAAGGAAGAAGAGAAAGAAAGTTAGATGGATATATAAAAAATGGAAGAAGAAATTGTACCTATGAAGGTAGAACAATAAATAATGGAATTGGAAGACATGAAACAAGATGCGGAAAATGACACTGAAAGTCTAAGTAATATACTCCATTTAGAAATCATTGATATTGATTCTCTAGGTGAACTTAATCCAAAACTTAATCCAATAGGAGGGAGAAATGTTTTAAATACTGGAATGGTCACCTCTAGGGATATTTATTTGAATGCATTGTTTGAATAAGTTATCGAATTAGATCTCATGACATATGACAATGTCAAGAAGAAAGTGGTTAGGATATATAATAGGAAAATGAATGCTAGAGAGGGTGAGACTCCCAGTGAGTCCATTGAAACCAATGTTATGGATACCAATAAAACAAAGGTGGTGGAGGTTGCTTCTACTAATGTTTCCTTTGCTAAAGGACCATTAGATAAGGCAATGGATGTAGAAGTAAAGTTTAAAGAGTATCAAGACAAGATCATCCTATTAGAGACCCAAGTACTTCATTATATGAACCAAAGAGATTCAATAACCAAGACCATTATTGATGCACTGGAGTGGCATATGGAAATTGAGAAGGGTCATGGAGAATTTTATCAACTAGCCCAATAGCTTCAAGGGTTGAATTTGCAATTGAATGAGATAGTAAAAGAAGTCAGAACTTGGGGTGTAGCTTAAAAGAGGTTTGAGATTTATTTTGATTGAATTGTTAAAATTCAAGAGGAACATACACTTTACCCTTAGTAAATTCAAAGGCTATTTAACCAAGAAATAATGAGTTTCAAGATAAAATTTTCTTATTAGAAAGAAATAACTGAGAATATATATGTAGACGTTGATGAAGAATGAAAACATGGGTTACACATATGGAAAGATATTGAAAGTTTAGTAATAAATTGTGGACTGCCATCTTTTGTTACTACAAAAAGATATTTCAACCTTTGAAGAAGTGTTGCAGTTACTTGATGAATGGTTATGAGAAAGAAAAGAGAAAATCAATACATTACTCAAGTGAGTAAGGATGTAATGAATTTTTTTTATTTTTGAACCCATGAGGCAAAAGTGTCCCTTTGAAAATTTAGTCCTAGAGTACATTCTTACATGGAGGAACTTAGATACCGTTTGGAAAAATATTGGGTCCCACAAGAACAACATTTTTGTCAACCCAAAATTAATTGTAGAAATATTTCACATCATGGGTTAAATTTGAAAGTAATATTGGGGGTTATCGAACTCTCTTCAAAGTAGTTAGGTTTTAATTTAGTTATTAAAACTACCTTTTCTTCTTAATCTTATAAAAGGATAATGGTTTGATGTAAAAGTGGGGGGCTGGGTTGGTGACTAAAGGAATCACTCTAGACTTTTATGAGCATAATTTTTTAATAGAAATAAGTCATTTTGGCCGAAATATTTTGTTGGAGATACATTTGGATTTGTTGTGTTGATCCGTGTGGATTCTTTCTTTGGATTTAAACTTGAAATCGAATGTGATATAAGGATATTTAACTTAATATTTTGGTTTTCATTAAGTTGTATATTTAAATATTTTTGTTGTTATCTCTCTAGTAACTTATATTGGTTAAAGAAAGCTTTTTATGTTAAATCTGAATTTGTTGTTCTAGTTTCAATTGTCAAAACTATTATTTACTACTCTCGGGAACACATATTAAATTTAGCATTTATCATTTGTATTGCTCCTAGATGGGATAGTTAATTAGATTGCATTATAGAGTAAATCACATTTTAGAGTATATTCAACATTGCATTTCTTTTCCTTAGTTAAAAGAAACATTTTTAATAAAAGGAAAACCAAAACGGTGTATCTAACCAAAATGCTCAAACTGTTAATGGTTCTTGAACCATAATTCATATGGGTTTTCCTATTTAAATAGCAAGCAGTCTAATTGAGACTTATCATTGGGGAAAACTCCTATATTGACAAAAAGATTCATTTAGACCCGTCAACATACCCCTAGAAATTTCTCCCCGTTGCACCAAATATAAGTAAGTAATCCATATTTAAGTTTCATCTCTCTTTTTTGGTTAGTCTTTAGGAAAGATGGCTTTTATATCAAGTTTTTATGTAACATAAAACATACTATAGTAAGTAATAATTAGAATTATAAATGTAACCCTTCGTAAAATAAATACATATTTTTCAATATTATATAACAATCATAAGATATGTAATTGCAACTCACTAAGGTTTTATTATTATTGCTCACTTTATCACTTGCATATTTTTTACCTTTTTTTCTCTCATGTCCCTCTCTTTCCTTATAACTAGCATCATCATTTGAGGAATCTCCACTAGAAGCCACATGACTTGTATATCTATTATAATAATACACTACACAATTAAGTACATAAAATCCATTGAATAAAATATATGCTTAATTTGGCAAGACCATGGAAAATATACATGCTTAAAACCAACATATGTAGAGATGCAAAGACTAACTTTTAACTCAGAGACATATGCATTGACTAACCCTCTAACTTTCTAACTCCCTCACCAACAAACATTGAATCACTCTTTTTTTTAGTCTGAATTGTATTTTGGTATGAGGAGTTCACAGCATGGAGGGTTTACATTGGGATACTTACTATGAGTGAGATACTTTGTGAGGGATAATAGAAATGTGGAAATTCTGTACATTTCAATGCATTTCAAGTTATTTTAGTGTGTCATCTTGACTACCTTAGATAAGCACAACTTAAATTGAAGTGAAATTTTGTATCCCTTGACTTAGTTCACTAGGTGATGTAGATTGCCCATCCATGGAAGGATATGCAAAGGATGCATGAGGCCAACAATTGAAAGGGGATGGTTTAATTTTAGGCATAATTGTAGTGTTTGGGTAGAAACATTGGTTTTGTGGGTTGTCGCATTGATTTTGTAGCATTTCTAGTTGGACAAGGAGTTATTGATAAACAAATTATTAGCATTGCTTGATCAAACAAATTGGCTTAAGCTCCTATTAAATTAACATTCCAAAGTGGTAGTCTCAAATATATACAAGTTAGCCAAGGAAAAGTTCATTAAAAATGTCATATACATGGTAGGAGAGAGTTTTGGAGTGATCTTAAATTGAAGTTTGAATATGAGGTCGAGGAAACCTTGAAGCTCATTTGATTGTTCCTACTTGCACCAATCCATAGGGGTTAGTTACAGTCAAACTTGACATATAAATACAAGCAAAAGTGTTGGTACTCAAGTCTTGAAACTAGTAAGCTTTTTTGTATACAATGGATGTTTTCTTATACATGGATTTCTAACTTGTCTTATATAGGGGAAACTTGTTCAACCTTTAACCTTTATGTCCTCTAAAACTACACTATGGCATCTCTCTTTTCATACTTTTAGGTTGATTTTATTGATGTCTTTTTCAATCCTAAGGAATTTTGAGTATGAATTCAATCTATACAAAAGTAATTCAATTAAACAAATATCATGTACTACGGTCAAAGTCTCATAGTAACTATGGATTTGGTAGTTTTGAAATTTGGCATATATAAGGCATCGAAAATTCCATTTCTATTTATATCCTTATAGTAAGGAGTATAAGATTAGATACAATTAGGCATTTAAAACCTTTATTTGCAAAGCATTACAAACTAAATCTTCTAATGTTTTATGGTGATTTTATTGAATTCAACATCCCTAACTAGGAAGTAGTTATTATTAATACTTGTAGTTGCAAATAAGGCCATGTAAGATAGAAATGGTGATTAAATTCAGGCTGTGAGAAAATTTGATCCTATCATGTGAAGCTGGACCTAGGGGCTAGGGGAATATAACATTTTAGATGCTACATCCTTTTATTTCTTATCATCACTCCCAACGAATATAAAAATAACGGTTGATAAGGAACTAAATACACACTTACTCATACAACTCTCTTAGGCTTATATACCATTTATGTTTTCCACATACTCCATATATGTGTATATAAAGTTGGTCATGGTTCTCCCATCATTTGAAGTTGTCAATGTGGATTCAAATGGTCATAAAGCATCCTCATAACAATAAAGCATAAACATCAATGCCAAATAACATATATTAACATGCATTGGATCTGTCACACTTATTATATAGGTCAACAATGTGACCTCCTTTCATTGTTATGCTTAACTTGTAAACCCCAACTTCGTGAGAAACTTTAGATGATTCTTCTTACTTGTCTCAATGCACAATTTGGATTGTTAGTGTGCGCTCAAATTAAATCACCTACAAATTGTAATATTGTAAACACAATTTCTCCTTATATGATCATTCACTTGTCTTTTTAACAACTTTCTTTTTTTCCTCCCCTATTTTGGCTCGTCACATATAAGATAAATGAGTGAAGAAAAATATTAAAACTAAAATATTGAGATAAATGAGTGAAGAAAAATATTAAAACTAAAATATTGAGAGGGAAACATTGTTATGTCATGTCATCATTCTACCTAACTCAAAAACTCCAAGCTATATCATTGCATGCAATCCAAATGAGCCAAGCAAAGGAAAAACCATGTGTCATTGTTGCATCATGCTACTCATCTCAAGTATAATCTTTCAACTTATGACCATATATGTGAATTGACCATAATTCAAATAATTTTGTGGTTATGTGCATAACTCAAATCTTATATTTTTTAATTGGGCTATTTCTAATAGAAAAAGAGATAAGTGGTCCTTAATAAGGGTGAAATGAAAGTGAGGCTGGAAAATATATCTAAACAAAATGCTACAAAATGTAGTTATTTATTCCTTGACATGCTCCTTTTACTCAATGAGAAAATCATCAAGAAATCCTATTAAACTAATTTAACTATAGTAGTATATCATTTTTTGATATAACTTAGGTAACTTAATGGAATACAA
The DNA here is from genome assembly GCA_027924585.1 of Larix kaempferi. Lineage (NCBI taxonomy): Eukaryota > Viridiplantae > Streptophyta > Pinopsida > Pinales > Pinaceae > Larix > Larix kaempferi. Next base: position 2,036,195 of record BSBM01000286.1, read on the forward strand.
CGTGATAAGAAGAGAAAAGGAAGAGGGGTATGAGGGAGAAGAGAAAGAAGGAAAGAAATATTAGGGGGAGGAGAAAGAGGGAAAAGAAAAATAAGGGGAGGGAGTAATAAAAAGAGGAATAAGGAGAGGAGGGGGAATACAAAGAGGAGGGGAATAGGGGAAGATGAAGAGAGAGAATGAATGGAAGGAAATGAAGAGGCAGATGCAGAGGGAGAGAGGAAGAAGGAGAGAGGGAGAGGAAGGAGAAGAGGAATATAAAGAAAGGGAAATGAAGATGAAGGAAAGGAGAGGGAGGGAATAAATAAAAGTAGGTGTGGAAAAGAGGAAGAGGGGAATAGGGAGAGGGAGAAGGAATGGAAGGAGAGGAAGAAGGAGAGGAGAGGGAGGGAGGGAGAGAGGGAAGGAAAAAATTGGGGAAGATGAAGGAAAACCAAAAAACCATTTATGAAAACCAAATCCCAAATCACATAATAAAAACCCACATCACATTTTATTATATATCTGTAAATTTTAAAAAATACAAATAAAAAAAAATACCTGTGAATATAAGAGATCTGGTGATGCCCCACAAATATCTCTTTCTTGCTCTTATCGAGTGCTCCAACAAATCCATTTTGGCTATAGAAAGATCTAAGCCACACCCTAAAGTAAATATAAATTCAAAGGACACCCGTTTTTCAACTTCTATTTGGAATGGACATCGAAAATAACGTGAAGTCTAAAAGTTCGATGATATCGAACGAAAAATCAAGATTTTTCAAGCATGATTTTGAAAAAATTAGGCATAATTTTTTTCAAAATCATGGCTACAACTGTCAAGCTATGAATTTTTGGGCGCCCCAGGGGTTTTTGATGGTGTTGAATCCATTTCTAGTGTTAAAATGGCCATTGAAACACAGTTAAGTTCATATTTTGCAAAATAAAAAATGTTGGATTCCGGTGAAAAGACCTTGTCCGGCCAAAGAACATTTAGACAGCTTCTTAAAAATAATACAAAGATTGTCTTTGCATTGTTTCTTTTTTTGGATGGTTGTGTTGAGTAGATTACAACATTGATTAAATCATGTGTCATTGTGAATTATATCAATGTCGCCAATGTATCATCATAGTGTGAGAACACATCATGCAATACATCACTAAATCATCATCATCATCAACCATGAGACATGTCCTTTAATAATAATTATTATAATTAAAATATTAAAATTATTAAAATTATTAATAATTATCATTAAAATTCCCCATCCATGGGACAAGCCCTTTATATGGACTCTTTGGTTTAGGAGTAGGGCATGGCCTCAATTTAAATATTTAACACACTAAGGGTGGTCTTTTCACCCCAGACATGTTTCAAGGATGGAAATTGATGCATTATGAATTATGCACTACTTTTAAAACAAGGTATGCAATTGCAACCTAAGGTATCAAGCCCTACACACCACTCTTATGGCTCATTAGCCATGAAAAGGCCCTAGGACATGTACAATCTAATGGGAATATTTGTCCCAAAAGTGGGATATGATCTTGATTATAAGGTTTTTTCAACTAAACGAATCTCCTATGCCATGACATTGTCTAAGGAAAAAAAATAGGGGCTTAGGCTTTAATGATGTTTATATGGCTCATGGGTCATGCACATATTCCCAATCAATGATACATGAACTCCATAAGGTATATTTTTCCCATGAGACTCCTAGCCTAGAGTATTCTTCAAGGACAAAAAAGAGAACCTTAGATCTTATAGAAACCTTCTACATCCCCTAGACCATGCATAAGTCCACGAACCATGAAATAATCCCTTTGGAAGTGATGTTTACTTTAAGAGTGGACCACAAGCTTGATTCTATGGTCAGACGCACTATGTATGGGTATCCTAGCTAAATAAATAATTTAGCATTAAAATAAATGGGATTGGGGCCTAAAATATCGATCTAAGGAACATAGGCAATGCCTGAGGCTTAGAGCATGTGAGAGTCCTTTAGACAAAGTCATTGGCCCGCCTATTTTTTCCCAAGAATGGGATACAAGACCAATTCAAAATTGCAACATGTGAGTGATGGATTGTTGCGCCAAAGTGATGGCTTATTGCACCAAATACATGGTTCATCATAAAATTCCATTTTCCTAGACATTATACCTACTTCTAGGGACTATGTGTTATGCAATATACCCCCTTAATCATGACAAAAGTTTTATGGAAGGATTATTAACCCTAGAAGTCACATATGGACTTGATTTATAGGATTGACATGCTAGATATGTGTCTCTTCAACCAAGAACTTATGCCTTATACACTAAGCTTAAAGCTCATGAGAAAATATTGGGGCATGTAGGTGTTTTATTTGAGATCTTTACACTAAGGTTACAAATTCAATATCTAGTCAATTGGTGTTACCTTCCTATATTTCATAGTTGGGAAGGCTCCATTTATTGTTAGGATGTATTTTTCCTTCTAGCAATGAATTTGTTTTAATCGAGTTATTTTTTCAATCATAAAACAACTCTAATTGACGAAGATGTTGAAGCCTAATTGTTCCTTTAACCTCCAATATTTATGAATACTATACTTCCAAAGGGTATCCCTTGTAAATGACTTTATTTTGGAATGTAGCATAGTATTGTGCATTGGTTGGAATCCCTTTATCATTTTTTAAAACTTGTATCATAATTTCTATATTTCTTTCATATTGTCCACCAAAGATGGAAATTATTATTTTTGTTTACAAGTCTAGAATCTTAATGAATATTGAACCATATCATAACAGACGATGTTGATTAGAAAATGTTTTTCATTTTATTTAGTATATCAATCATGGCTGACATTTAATTTTGCATCATATGTGCATCTGCTAATTTTTCACCACACTTAAAAAACCATCCAAGTATAAGTGGAGATGGTTGTAAGTGTGCATCATAGCAACTTTGTGATCATAAGGCTACATTGAATGGAACAATTGTGTTAGTTTCTCCTTCCCCACTAATTCATGTTATTGAAGTTTTCTACATTCATATATGTGCCATATGTTGTAATATCCATAGTTAGAACATTACAACAAAACATATGTTAATTTGTAGTTTTACACACTTTGTTAAGTTTCCACCCATGGTATTGTGGAAATGGAATTCATGCATTTATTTAATATGGAAACTTATGATATTATGGCAATGCCAGTCAGAGAAATATTTACCAAGTGTTTCTGATTTTTTACAATTCAATGAAAAATTCACATCACATGTGTCTATGTTGTAAGGCTGTCAAGAATTTGAGTGGGGGGAAATGTACTTGCGCATGGAGGTCTAATAAACCAATGAAGGGTGCATGAAAAAGGGAGGACACGGGGAGGACATGGATTTAGTGTGAGGATGGAGGTGAGTTAGGCATGTGGTTGTTATGGGCGATGGCCACTGTGACTCAAAAAATTGGTTTGCTAGTTTGGATCACCAGGTGACTAGATTTTGTGAAGGTTTCCATTCAATCATACAATCTCAGAATAAAGAAAACAAAGTATCATTGAAAATATATTGATATTTAATTTGACAATGTCCAATCATAAATCTAATTTGGGGCTTCCAACTATTAATTCAACTACCTAGAAATGTTGTTAGGCAAGCTATTCATACCACAATCTAGAAACTAGTTCGAAGGCCTGCAATAGCTCTAATTAAGTCATCCAATATCAAATGGGGAAAATGAAGTGTCATTGGAAGGATCAATATGTAATATATAATCTAAAAACTCTATTTTTTATGATTTTATGCCCATCATTTACACTTTTTAAACCATGAACCTTTGCCACCAAAATGTTGCCCCGAAACTAATGTTGATCTTGCCAAAGTTTGTTCCCAATAATTAAGGATCAAAACCAGATGCATATGATATATTATTGAAAGGTATTTGACAACCCTATGTTAAGCCAAATTTTCTCTTTGGGTTAGATTTAGAATATAATATGATCAATGAAGTCACTACTATTGAATCCCTCCCCCTAGGAGACACTCAACTTGAGCCCTTCGTAAATATGTTATGGACAGTAGATTTTATTAAAATAAAAATAATTCATTTTATATTTTTTGCAAGATCTTACTCACATGGAGCCCACCAAGTGACTGGTGAAAGGGGTTAACGTTGAAATTTTTGCAAATTGTGCTTACTTTCGACAAAATATAACCTGATCAACTCAGAAATGTACTCTGGTAACATGGGGTGGGGGTTCAAAACTCAAAAATAAGCCAAGTATGGCTTTCCAAAAGCCAAAATATTGAGAACCTGAAACAAGACAAACATGGCTTGATTCAATCGAATCATGTGTTGGCAAGATCATGTTGGGTGCTCTAGGTTTAATACCTATTACAAACATGTCCTGAAGGTGATAGTGGGATAAGGAATATTTTCAATCTAAAAATAAATTATCCCTATTAACACAAGCTCAGTCAGAAAGGCTTGACCAACCAGAAATGCAAAACATTGCAGTCATCTTTGATTAGAACCAAATGAATTAATACTAATTAGAGATACTCTTCTCATGTTTTTTAAGTCATTAGGAATCTGGAATAATCACTCACTCTAATATTATGCCAATGTAGCTATCGATTCACCTCCTCACAAGTCTTCTTCAACAAAGAAAAATATTAGGCCTCCTGATGACAAATCTAAGACTTTTATTTTTATTTTTTTCAAGTGATTTAATTGTTGTTGAGAATAAGGCTGCCATGTCCAATGAAGAATTGAACATGCATGTAGAGGCCTTTACTACCAAGATTAACAATGAAATGCACTTCAAAAGGGAAAACATTCCCCGTAGAGGAGATGGTGAACTAGTAAGTATATAAATTCTCCATGAACGGATGAAGTTAATATCATATGTAAATCTTGTTTATTTGGGTGTCCTTCAAAATCTTGGAGATGTTATGCTAATTAAACAATATTTTTAAATGTGGAGATATGTATGTTTAGCACTACGTAATTCTAGTCATTTTGCTTTTTGTCATCCATGTTTGATTATTGAAAGTCTTTTAATTTAGTTTCTACGTAAGTTATAGTTTTTGTTTTTGTTGTACATATTATTTTATAGGTGTGTTAATGGATGGGTGATGAGATATCCTATGACATATACTTTAATGGGAGACATATCTAGTTTGCATGTCAGTTTACTATATTATTTCTCAACCCATATTTGAGGTGGGTGTTTATTATAGGATTTTAATATATTCATGGTACTATGTGTTAGATTTGTGGGTCTGTGATTTTGCTTATTTCATATTTATTTGAGTTGTGGGACTTTATGGATTTAATGAAGTTTATCAATTTTGAGAATTTATCAAAGTATGTAAAATTATTGCATTGGAAGGCATTGTTAGCTGATAACCCTGTTAAATTTTGAGCATTAATTCAATATACTCTAGGATCTTTATTGAGAGAATAACATGTATAGCATATCAATCATGTCAATCACAACAAGAGGCAAACATAAGAGACAATAGACACATAGAGTTTCCGTGGGGAAAACCCTAAGGTGAAAAACCCCACAACTTCCTCAGAGATAGATAGAGCAATAATACAACCAAAGTACAACCCAAGTACAAGAGATAGTCTTCTCCTAGTAGATGATCCTCCTCCTCACATGTGCGCCACTTTCCGAGTGATGTAGAAGTGAGTAATGAGCTATCCAAATAGAGATCTCTCGATCTCTATTTATACTTGTCCTGTCCTGCCCAATAAACTAATGGGGATGACTTGTCTAGCTTAGCCTAAGGTGAAAAACCCCACAACTTCCTCAGAGATAGATAGAGCAATAATACAACCAAAGTACAACCCAAGTACAAGAGATAGTCTTCTCCTAGTAGATGATCCTCCTCCTCACATGTGCGCCACTTTCCGAGTGATGTAGAAGTGAGTAATGAGCTATCCAAATAGAGATCTCTCGATCTCTATTTATACTTGTCCTTTCCTGCCCAATAAACTAATGGGGATGACTTGTCTAGCTTAGCCTAATAACCCATGGTTAACTTAATCAAGGCTGACCCCACACATGGTGGTCTAATAACCCATCAACAAGTTACGACACTTGTCAATACAAATGACGACATTTCCTTATAGAGGAATAACACATCTCTATAGGAGTACAATACACATAGATGAAATACATAGGTGAAATACATTCCGAAGTTACATATACATCAACACTCCCTCTTAACTAGGAAGGTATTTCTTGACACAGATCTGCTAGTACAAGTCTTCTTCTTTGGATCATCATCAGCGAATCATTGTCCTCGAATCATCGTCATCGTCACTGCTGTTGCTATCTCAATCAATCTTCGATCTACTTGTCATAGGAAGTTCTACAGAGCCAGTCCTTTTTCATACTGGATGTAGGCCCACCACCTACAGGTCTTCATCATCACTGGCCATATTGTGGAATCCTCAGGACTTATTACGTGTGTCACAAAACCTCGCAAGAGCATCCCAGGCTGTTACGGGCACACAGCTCTGACCTATAGGATCTCCTAGGGACATATTACATGTGACCCCACCAAAAAACCTTGCAAGAGAATCCCAAGTTGTTATGGGCACACAGCTTTGACCTATAGGATCTCCCAGGGTGCTATTATATGTGGTCATGGCAAAACCTCGCATGAGCATCCCAGGCTGTTACGAGCACATAGCTCCGACCTATAGGATCTCCCAGGGTGCTATTATATGCCATAGGACAAAACCTCGAAAGAGTATCCCAGGCTGTTATGGGCACACAGCTCCGACCTATAGGGTCTCCCAGGGCGCTATTATATGTCCTCTTAGAGCAATGCCTCGAAAGAGCATCCCAGGATGTTATGGGCACACAGCTCCAACCTATAGGATCTCCCAGGTCAACTTACATGCTCATCTGCACAACCTGTTCCATGGCCATAGAGTATCATCCTGATACTCACCATACATCATCCTAAGGTACACATGATCATCCTTATCATCATCACTACATCATCCTGATGCATGTCATCTGGAGCAACATCCTGAAGCTCATCATCTATGATCATCCTGATCATACAATGCATCCATCTGATGCATACACAGTATCTGCGTGATACATATCATCATACATGATCTACCTGATCATACAATGTATCCACCTGATACACATGATCCACTTGATCATACCTAATACATATCAACATACATGATCTACCTGATCATATCCATCATCGAACATGATGCATACATACATATATATAAATGATCCAACTGATCATATCCAACATCCAACATGATGCATACATACATACATATAAATGATCCAACTGATCATATTCAACATCCAACATGATGAATACATACATACATATAAATGATCCAACTAATCATATCCAACATCCAATATGATGCATACATACATATATAAATGATCCAACTGATCATACAAAGCATAAAATAGAACATCGTCCTGATGCTCGTCATCCAACACTTATATCCACAGCCATGGGAAGGATCCTCCTATCACCATGCTTGGAATGGCTCTAGGAAATGTGTCCATCACTTCTTCCTCGAAGTGTCGTCAATCTGAAGAACACCAAGCCTCTCTCTGAAGTACTCGGACTTCACTCTGGCTAGTGGGTTCGTCAGCACATCTGCAACCTGCTCATCCGTCACAACATAAAGGAGCTTCACTGCTCCTCTCTGCACCATATCCCTGATATAGTGATATTTGATCTCAATGTGCTTCGACTTGTCGTGGAACACCGGGTTCTCACACAGCTTTGGTTGTCACAAAAAATACCAGTAGCATCCAATGGGAGATCAAATAACTCAGACAGTAGCTTCCAGAGCTATACTACCTCACAACTAGCCGAACAAGCTGCAACATACTCTGCTTTGGCTGTACTCAGTGCTACGCAGGACTGCTTCCTACTAAACCAAGAGATCACACCTAATCCCATACTGAAGCAACACCGAGATGTGCTCTTCCTATCTACAGCAGTGCTCGCCCAGTCCGAATCAACATAACCTTCCAGGTTAAACTTTTGATTCGCATCATACTTGAGCCCACAATCAACTGTACCCTTCAAGTACCTCAGAATATGCTTTACAACAACCAGGTGAACACCTCTGGGATCCGTCAAGAACTGGCTCAATGTGTTCACCGCAAAGCAAATATCTAGTATCGTGTTAGTCAAGTACATCAAGGACCCAATCATCTGACGATACACTATGACATCAACCGAATCAGATGAAGCATCACACAGAAGCTTCAGGTTCAATGCTAGAGGTGTGGCCATGGCCTTGCAGTCCATCATCCTGAACCTCTTCAGGATCTCTACTGCATACTTCCCTTGTCCAAGGAATATTCCATCTATACTCTGCCACACCTACATGCCTAGAAAATAGTGCATCATCCCCAAGTCCTTCATCTCGAACTTGGCTACAAGCTTCCTCTTGGTATCGGAAATCAAACTATCATTACCTATTACAAACATATCATCTACATACAATAATAGTATCACAGGATTGCCTTCCTCAACCTTGTAGTAAAGGTTGGAATCCGCTTTACTCTTGGTAAATCCCAAAATGGATAGAAAGCTTTCTATCCTACCATACCACGTCCTAGGAGCTTGCTTCAAGCCATACAAGGCTTTCTTCAACCTACACACATATGACTTCCTGTCATGTGTCTTGAAACCAAGTGGTTGCTCCAAATATACTTCCTCCTTGACCACACCATTCAAGAAAGCAGTCTTGAAATCCATCTGGTGTATCTTCCATTTCATCACTGCAGCTAGAGAAAGTATTGATCTAATGGAAGTGTATCTGGATACAGGAGCAAAAGTTCTTCATAGTCGATTCCTTCTTTCTGGGAGAAGCCACGAGCTACAAATCTCGCTTCATATTTATCTATGCTGCCATCTGTAGCATGCTTGATCTTGTAGATCCATTTGGAAGTCACAACAGACTTCCCATCAGGTCTTGGGACCACATCCCAAACATCATTCTTCATGATCGACTGATATTCCTCGACCATAGCATCCTTCCATTATTTATTTTCCGCTGCCTCTTCATAACTGGAAGGTTCTTTGTTCATAATATCACAAAGTAAAGCAACATAGCTGGTATGTGATCTGGTTCTCTTCTTTGCTCTGCGTTCTTCTTCTGGAATGCCATATCTTTCTGCATCTTGAATGAGCTCTCTAGCCCATGCAGGTTTCCTCTTGTGAGAGTCCTTCTCACAAGGTGGATCTACAGGTTCTTGCGGATCTTCAATTTCACGATCAGCATCTGGAATTGCTTCAGTCATGGTAGTGTCTTGAAATTTGGTTTCCTTTGGTTCTTCATGATATTCAACAGGTGTCTTCCTTGATTTGATGAATGCTGAGTTTTCATCAAATGTTACATCCCTGCTGACATCAATCTTCTTGAACCTTAGAAAGTATATTTTGTAAGCCTTCGAGCTTTCACTATAACCCACAAAGATACCCTTCTTTCCTGAAGGATCTAGTTTGGTCCTCTTTTCCTTTGGGACATGAATGTATACTGGACAACCAAATATTTTGAGATGGCTGACTTCAGGTTTCTTACCAGAGAAAACCTCTTCTGGTGTCTTGTTGTCCAATATCTTGTGTGGTGTTCTGTTATGCACATATACAACTGTCCTAGTTGCTTCTGCCCATAGATGCATAGGTAGATCCTGGTCATGCAACATTGCCTGTGTTGCTTCCATGATTGTTCGATTATTCCTTTCTGCAACTCCATTCTGTTGTGGATTGTAAGGAGTAGTCAACTCCCTCTTAATCCCTGAATCACTACATAACTTCTTGAAATCTCCTGAAGTGAATTCTCTGCCATTGTCGGATCTGAAGGTCTTGATCTTCTTATCAGTTTGATTTTCCATCAAGGCTTTGAATTCCTTGAACTTATCAAACACTTCATACTTGTTCTTCAAGAAGTAAACCCAAGTCTTCCTGGAGAAGTCATCAATGAAAGAGACATAGTAATCATACCCACTCATAGAACTGGATGACATCGGACCACATACATTAGAGTGGATGATTTCCAAGATTCCTTTTGCCTTGCTTTCACTGCTTGGAAATGCTTTCTTTATGTTCTTTCCTTTTGCACATCCTTTGCAAACACCTTCATGCTTTGTCTTGATTTCAGGAAGACCCTCTACAACTTTGCTTGCAATTGGTAGTGCTCTATAGTGCACATGAGCAAGCCGTCTATGCCAAAGTTCACTTGTCTCGATGGATTCATGTACCATGGCATGTTCAGGTTGTCCCTTTAATTTATACAATCCTCCCTCTTGCTCTCCAATCACCAATGCATCATCTATAGTTTTACCTTTTGGCCACATTAGGACTTGGCCATCTACAAATGCAACCTGCATGCCTTTTGCATCCAATGCAGATATGGAGAGTAATTTTTTCTTGAGCCCAGGTACATACAAAACATCTTTAATCTTCAAAGACTTCCCAGAGTCTAGGTTGTAGGAGGCTTCACCACTTCCCTTGATAGGGTATTGATAGTCATCCCCAAGTTTCACCTTATGGGGTGACTCATGTTCAGATAGATATACAAAAGATTCTTTAAACCCAGTCATGTGTTTGGAAGCCCCACTATCAATAAGCCAATCATTACAACCATGAGAGATAGTACCTGTGAAAGCAGAGATTAGAACATATTCATCTTCGCTTGATGAGTCATCACTTTCTTCTCTAGCCTTCTTCCTGGGGTATTCATCATCCTCGGCAGCATGAGCATGATATTTCCTTTTTTTATTCTTCTTCTTGTTGTTGAAGTTGTTGTTATTGTTGTCCCTTTTGTTCTTGGGACAATCTGCAGCAAAGTGACCCTTCTCATTACATGTGAAGCATCTTAGATCCTTTTTATTCTTTTGATGAGTGGATCTCTTGTGTTGAGAGTGCTTTTTCTTAGGCTTTCTTCTTTTGGTGTGAGTTGCGAGAGATTGATCTTCATTTCCAATATTTTCTTCTTGAGATACAATCCTAGCCTCTTCTTGTGAACATTCCTCCCACATTCTACTGAAGGAGATCAACTTCCTTCTTGCACAAATTCCTTGAATAAAGGAATCCCATGACCTAGGTAGGCCATTCAGAGTGGTCATGACAATTTCACCATTCTCCACCATTTCATCCACGGCTTCAAGTTGTTCCTTGATCTGAGAGACCTTGGAGAAATAGGATTGAATGGTCTCTCCATTCTGAAGCTTTACCCCTTTCAATTGATTTCGCAGAGTCATCTTCTGATTTATGTTCTTCCCTTCAAACAACTTGGTCAAAGAGTCAAACATTGCCTTGGGTGTCTTTAGAGATGATACATGTGGAACGAGATGGTCCTTGATAGAATCAACAATGATCCTCTTTTCCTTGAACAAGTTCTTGTTGTGAAGAGCCTTAGCCTCTTCTCCCTCTGGGACAGGGACCTCTTCACTTATATAAGTGTCCAACTCATTTTCTTCCAGGATTAACCGAATCCTATACTTCCATGCTCAGAAGTTATCAGCCTCTTCAAGCTTATCCTTAAGCTTGGTGTGGTGAGACATCTTTAAAGAGTACTTCAAATGGAAATATAAAATATTTAGGTCTTACCACTTGATTTGCTGAAAACTGGATCTGGTCCTGGATTAGGGTTTGTCAGAGAAACCCTAAATATTCAAAATGTGAATTTCAACTTTCTGAAAGGATAGAAAGATGCACCTTGATGAGATGATTAGCCTGGTACACTCATAATTTGAGTTCTGCAAAGTTTCACCCTTCAGAAATGCCTTTTAGTCTTCCCGGATTCACTAGGGAGGACCCTGAATTAGGGTTTTAGTTTCCTGAAGATTTACCCAGCCAAAAATCTCGATCCAAAGATCTAAACTTCGATTTTTCCAAGGAGCTTCTAGCTATGTCTTCAGATGTTAGAAATTCCTATTTTTGTGGAAACCCTAATTTTTAGGGCCAAAACTAAAAGTGCTCAGAATTGAATTCTGATTAGACAGAAAGCTTCACCTTGCTAAGGAGAGTCAATCTATCATATTACTTTTCCAAAATCTGTGGAGAGAAACCCAATAAACAAGAAACCCTAGTTTCCGCCACTGCACAATGTCTTCTTCTCAGGGAAGCTCTGATACCATGTTAAATTTTGAGCATTATTTCAATATACTCTAGGATCTTTACAGAGAGAATAACATGTACAGCATATCAATCATATCAATCATGTCAATCATGTCAATCACAACAAGAGGCAAACATAAGAGACAATAGACACATAGAGTTTCCATGGGGAAAACCCTAAGGTGAAAAACCCCACAAATTCCCCAGAGATAGATAGAGAAATAATACAACCAAAGTACAACCCAAGTACAAGAGATAGTCTTCTCCTAGCAGATGATCCTCCTCCTCACATGTGCACCACTTTCCGAGTGATGTAGAAGTGAGTAATGAGATATCCAAATAGAGATCTCCCGATCTCCCGATCTCTATTTATACTTGTTCTGTCCTGCCCAATAAACTAATGGGGCCGACTTGTCTAGCTTAGACTAATAACCCATGGTTAACTTAATCAGGGCTGACCCCACACATGGTGGTCTAATAACCCATCGGCAAGTTATGACACTTGCGACACTTCCTTATAGAGGAATAACACATCTCTATAGGAGTACAATACACATAGATGAAATACATAGGTGGAATACATTCCGAAGTTACATATACATCAACAAACCCAATGTTATTTGTGAAATTTCATTCAATCATTCTAGAAACATGTGCCTTGAAAAATTGAAAGTAGTGTAGTAACCTAGTCTTTGAAGAGAAGAGATGGGTTTTAGGGAGGATGGAGACAAATAGAAACAGGATAAAAAGGACAAGGGAAAGAAATAAGTGGGGTCTAAAAGAAGTAAGGCGATGGTGGTGGGGATAAGAAGGATGGTAAAATAATTCTCTTATAATGAATATTAAGAGGGAACATAATATAACAAAGAAAAATATTAACATCCCATCCCATGAGCTTTAAATTTTAATAATCATTGTGTCCAATGGATTATTTCACTACAAAACCTTTAGTCTTATTATATTGTTTCCACTCTAATTTTCTTTCCATTTGGATGAAAGAACCTCCAACAAAGCATGTGTTTCACTCTTCAAAATCATAGAAACTCCTTCCTACATCTACTAGTCCTATTAAATTCTTGCAATTAAATAATACTAGCATACCCCCAAAGCGAGGGAAATGAAACACCGAGAAGAACTTCAATATGTTGTAAAATGAGAAAAATTTGTGTGTACGTAGACAATATAATTTTATGTGTTTGAAAGAAAGTGTAGCTAATTTATGGTAGGGATAGTAGTCGATGAAATTGAAAGGAAAACTCTATTGCAAGTACTAATAAGCAATAAGTAGAAACCCATGTAATCGATGGCAAGTAAAATGATTTGTACATTAATTTGTCATACAAAAAGGTATATATGTGAGTAAAACAATAAAGGGCTAGGTAGTCATCAAGTTTGACTCTAAATATATTGGAAATCAACATCGGTAGTTTCACTTCTTCATGGAACGTGCCTCTATACAAAAATCAAACACCATCGTCCAACCTTATGGATACTGAAGTTCTTATGTCAATGGATACAATATTTTTTATTTGATTCAACTTCATTAATATTCAATTAACTATGTATATTGTGACTCTTATTAGTAAATTAATATTGTTATGGCTAAAAATGAACTTTGATATATTGATTAGAAATGATGTCCAGCAAGTCAGAAGAAATGAAATTAAGTATCTTTGCTTGCAGCTTCCAATTTAGCAATTTCCCGATCAAGTGTAAACATGTTTTAAATGTTATTGCTCAATGATTAGTTAAATACATATTATTTCATTTTCATGATATTTTTTCATATCCACCATAATCATAGTGTATAAAGAAGGATTAGTGTTGAAAGATAGTTACCCTGGTTTAGGCCAGGGTCCTCCAAAATAAGAGTTATTTGACATTTAACAGAACATCCTGAACACTTGCTTGAAATCCACAAACAGTGTGAGTTGCCATCAACAAAATTATTCAATACTATTTTGAGAAGCCATCCAAATCAAATATGGTCTGTGAATATTGTTGGCTACATACAACACTGACACAACAAACCTCTTTTATTTTCCCATGGATTTGTTCTTTGTCCCTTTTTACCATTCTCATGCCTTTTAGTTTTATGTTTCTCCTACCTTTGAGCTTTATTTTTTTTACTCATAGCCTTTGCTAGTTATGATTTCCAAGTCCCAAGTCTTCAATGGAGCTCTAATGTTGTTTGGAACCATGACTTCATTGAGATCACTCATGTCCATTGTTTACAAAAAACATTTAATCAATAGTAGGAAGTCAAAATAATAATAGGTAGTCGAACCTATCTAGATCACTCCAGATCCATTTCCCGCTAAGTCTATTCACGAAGATATGAGATTTCCAAACCCCTACATTTAATACTATATCTTATGATTTTTTTTCAAATGGCATTGAGTTTCCTGCACCTCGATGCCATGTTGCATTATTCATGGAGAACTGCACCCCCACTTTGCCGAGTATGCCTGGGATGTCCACATTCTCCACAACCTCCTACCTATCTTCATTTTTCCACCTACATACCATGCGAATTCGTTACTACATGGAGATAGGAAGCAGGTGTGAATTACACCTGGTAAGTGGAGGAGGCTATAGCGCAAAGTCCCTCTTATGTTCTTATTCCTTCACCAAAACACAATGCATATTGGTATTTATGAGCTTGGATGATATGGTTATTAGATGGCTTGTATTAGGACACTGGTTGTTGAACATTCTATTGGGGATTTCGATTTCCATTGCCTTCGTCAACCACGTCTTGCTTCCCAATATAGTGTATGATATATTTTTGGGCTTTCTTCTTAATATAAATATGTGTGCTATGCTATTGGTTTACCTGTTTGTGTATGATATCTTTTTGGTTTTTCTTCTCGGAGCATTTTTTCGAGTCCAATGCTGTGGTTTCGGTTGTAATCCAGTGGGCCTTGAACTTGGCCCATATTGTGGCCCATTCTCTGAATCTTCTAGGCTTGCAGTCCATATCCAGGAAGTTGGAGCTGTCTTGGAAGCTTGTTTTTCCCAGGAATTTGTTGGGCGCTCCAGTGGGGTCGGCTTCAAAGCAGAATTTATGATGTTGGTTCTTATTGACATTGTAATTTTGCTTCTTTTCCTTGAAATAAATAGGGGAAAATTTATATCAGTTAATCTCCCCAATGGATCTTGAAATCAATACAAGGCAAGAATAATTGCGGTCATGCCAAAATATAGCTTTATACATGGTGACGGACTCGAAACTGTTGATATTACAGGTCGAGTATAAATATAAATTGATCCTCAATGTATGTCTTCTCACAATTGAGACGGGCACATTATGTTCATCACAGCCGCGAGATGGTTGGCTCATGCAAATTGGTGGCTACAATGATTGAGATTGGGTAATGAGAATATTCAACCGATGCGACAGATGCGATTAGATTGAGAACCCAGGTGTGTTGGCCAAGAGGCGTTGGTATGCAATGGATCGGATTATGTCGAACGAATGAATAATCGCCGGCGGCAGATGGAAGTAGTTCAACTATGAGTTCGTGCCCAAGGAATTGGGCTATCATGATTCAGGCATCTTTCACATTTCCCTTCCTTCAGGCATCTTTGACATTTCCCTTACATAGCAGAGAACGATATTTATCCTTTCATCCACCATGCACCAAATGGGAACCTGTTCATCTTCGCCAACACGAGAATGGTTCTCTTCGACTACGTCAACGACTGAACCAGATGACAAGAAATGCTCCATTAAAAAAGAAAAGAAAGATTTATATATCATATCTTTTAATCTTATCTAAAATGGAGGGATATTGCTCATAAGTTATATTTAGTCTATTTAATAATAAAGTATTTAAAATTTAATAAAATTTATTGTGATTAAATAAAAATAAAAATAAAAATATATTAACATTGTATAGTTAAGTTAATTACAATATTAAATAATTTAATAGCAAAAATAAAATTATTCATTATTTACATGTTCTCTAATTTAAAATTATTCAACAATTGGACATGAAAATCTATACATATGTGACTCTTCAAACTAAATGTATGAGTAATATTATAAAAGGTTAAGACTATAACATCCAGTACCCAAGATAAGAAGTTTATCCATAAGTATATCATTTACCTATACATGCACAATAACTTAGTACTCAAGGACAATTATATAATTTTTTTTTGTTTACAACCAATATAAATTGATTCCATGAGCTAAGAGAGCATTTGGTCACCAAGATAAAATACCTCTATTCCTAATGACAAATGACATCTTGGGATAGTTAATATGTTTAATATAATTTAAATCTATGGAGAGAAAATCTCTATTTCGTCTAACTACATTGCACCGTGTACTATTTCAGAATTTAAGAGGTTATTTTAACAAAGGCCTTAGCTAATTTTATTTAAGAAGGTAGAGTTCATAGAAATGGAAAGGAAGATAGACCAACTTAGTTTTATTTTTTTCAAAAGATTGAGTTCCTCAGAACCATAAGGTTATAAAACCCACAAACCAACTTAATTCTCAAAGTGATAGAAAGCCTCAAAAGCATTTCAGGTTACGAGTTTTCACAGATCCGTGGTGGAGGATTTTACAAAGGACCTAGCATAGTGTGTGGTAGAGTGTCAGCCAGGTTTTTAACTTAAAGATTTCCAACATGTTTTCAACTTAAATATTTCCATTTTTGATATTTTGTGATAGAAGGCTCGATAAAGGAGGCATACTTACAACAATGTCTAAAGGCATAACCAAAATTCTAGACTTTTTGGTTTCCTTCCAAACAACAAGAACATGCTTCAATAGTCTTCTATTGGGAGTCATCGCTTATGTCACCGCAACTACCTTTTGTTTCTTATAGGGTATTCTATTATTGTTGCACTTGAAGCGACTTAACTACAATTCACAAATTACTCTTTTATCTACTGGTTTTGTTGCTTCATGGGTGGCTTTGGTGGCCCCCATTTTTAATTACCTGCATTCATCAATAAACAAATATTCAACGTCAATCTAGAAACAATATAAACAACAAATAAGAATCATGAAGAAAAATAATGCGTGAACAAATTCTTGCCTTATTATGGTATGAGAAATAGTTGTTGGAAATAGTAATTGTGGTGGAAGCTAGTGTGACATCAACCAAACCATCTGCGCAATTTGAAAAGGTGTCATCAACCAAACCGTCTACACAATTTGAAAAGGTGTTGTGATCGGCGTGTGATAACTGGTACTCAAATCGCCCCAGTATTCCGGCGACTGGCGACGGGAACTTTTCTGGTGAGGCACAGTTCCACCCCTTCTGGTTATTTTTTTGGAATTTTAACGACCTGGGTCGTCTTAAAATGTGCCAAAACCCTTAAGGGTATGGTTCTATGGCATAGTTCCACAGTAAATGGGGTGGAACTACGATTCCGCCGGTTTTTATAACCGGATCTAGGGAACAAATCACCGAAAAATAGGGATGATTTGAGTGCCAGTTATCCCACGCCATTGTGATATATCCATATATCTCTACAAGGCACCACAAATACAACATATCTATCCAAAATTTCCATCCATTCCACTCCAGTACTACTATTGGACACAAACTGCAAAATAAAATAAAATCACGTCCATTTTCAAAAGAATTGTTGTTTACCTAACTTGCTGGAATTTTCTTCAAATATACCTTCAGTAAAGTCATTTATTTTTTCGAGATGACACAATTTCCTGACAAATGAGTGCAACTCTTCAAAGAATTTAGTCCTCGTACGCGTAAAAACCACGTGAGACTTTGACACTTCACATCATAAACGCCGAGTTTCCTAAATTTATGACAAGGAAAACGTTGTATATTGGCATTCTTCCAGTATTTAGTATTTTAAAACGCCAAGCTAGATGGCAAGGTGTATTTATTATTTAGTCAAATCATCTGGTTTTGTAATTTAGGGAACTGATTTTATTTTTCGAGGAAATTACCATGTTTCTATTGTCTTCTCTGGTTGTGGGGAGCGAAAATTATTTCAAATTTATTGAATAACAAATAGTATCTTCAAATTACGAGGTCAACAAGTGTCAAAGAAAACATGTTAGACAAAACACACATCCCTAAAACCTAAGCCTGAGCTTGTGTCATGTCCCAAATTTGGCATTGGGTCACAATGGCCTAATCACATTATCCCTATTCATTAGAGTTTGTCAAATTGATGCTAAAGGTCAAATAATTGCCAAGGAGGAAAATTACTAGTTTCCTAGGTTTGGGGTGGAAGCTTTGGGATTTGGAATAATGGGGATAATAAATGATGTTTGAACATTAGAATGGAATAAATATTTAATAAAGGAGATAAATAAATATATACAAGTGAAAATCAAAGTGGCATTTCATGATGAAGACACATGGAGGAAGTGGGACCCACATATGGCTAGATTTCCCCACTACATTTGGCATCATTCTCTCACCAATTCGAATTCAAGGTGAATGGTAACATACTTGGGGGAGTCCAAAAGGTATTATTAATGGCATGAATCATCCAAGGTCGAAATATAGAGGAAGAGTAACTCCCATGGAAGAGGAAGAGGCAATTTGGAGCTACTGAGACACTTGGGCTAGATTCCCTAGCTCTATGACAACAATGATGAAGATGCTATGACACCTATGACACAAATCAGACCTGAAGGCTGACATATGACATATATGACATGTCAGGGCTAAAAATAGACTCTAAGAGGGCGCTCAAGGGTGTTAGGGCAGCTAAAATGCTTCCACATGTGATTTGGTGGAAGTGGGAGACTAGGAATTGTTGTACAAGTGGCGTTCTTTGGAATCTCTTCCCAACTTGAGTTGGCATGAGTCTCTTGGAAGGAATTCGACCCATGGAGGACATTAGAACTTTATAAATGTCAATAACAAAGAATTAAACCAGCTTTTGATCATTTGTAGAATTTGCAATTGCATTTGTGTAGAGGGAGAGCTAGTGGATGACTAGTTTCTTGCCTTAGCCAATTTCGAGGGTGAAAGATTCCCATCCAAGTTGGTAATTGGAAAGGCCATTCAGACCTTTCATTTGGAGCTTTAATGGAGTCTTTATTTGCAGGTGTAAGCTACAGGGCAGCTCATGGTTTCTTCTATTGCAGCACATTCTCTCAACCGTTTCCAATTTTGATGGCATATTCTTGATCCTTGAGGGAGGGAGTTTTTGGTGAGCTATTGTACTCTTTGGGGGAGCTTTTCATGCCCCATTTCTTTTTTAATATGAAGTAAATACTCTGTTCTTCATCTCCAGAAATTTTCAAGTCGAAATTCCAAGTAGAAATGTATAAATCTCATTTTTAATGGAAGAACAATGCCATTTCCCCACTACCTTGTTGTGAATCAAAGTATTGATGATGATTTCGAATGAATGGATGATTATCTGATGAATTGGTGATTAATGGACTGCCATGGATGTATTTTACAAGTTTCATGTACTGTACTTGAGCATTTGAAGTATTTTTATTCAGTTTAATTGCATTGGGAGAAGAAATAGTGCCATTTCCCCAAGGGTCGAATTGGTGATTTTTGCAGTTGAATGGGAGAGGGTTGGAACAGATATAATAATCAATTAATGGTGCAAATGAGACCTTAATAACATCCTTAATACATTCCCTACCTCTTTTCAGAAATTTGAGTGGCTTTGGAGGCATTTGGGAAGCAATTTTCAGTACTTACCCCAGGGGGATTTGAACCCCAAATTACTAGTAAAATTGCATACTTGGTCCAGAATCTTAAGAGAGTTTGCAGAGGTCTTTTGGTGGCCATATGTTATCCCTGAAAATCATATTCAATTCCTAATATCATTCATAAACCTTCCTTGAATATTTGAAGGCATTTGGAGTCAATTTGAGACCTAGAGACCAATACTAGTCAAAGGGAAATCACTAGTAAAGTTACCTACATGGACCCGAATTGAAAGAGTATTTGCAGAAGTTTTTTAAAGGTACAAAGGCATACATGAAACACATATTTATGTTCTAATATCATTCATATACCTTCTCAGAAGATTTGGGATCATTTGGGGCAAATTTGGGACCTAGAGATCGAAACTAGTCAAAGGTCGAAATTGGGGAAAAAGTGGAAAAATTGCAATTTTAATAAAATTCCTAACAAGGGACATTACAGTGGTATCAGAGCATGGTCCTTGCACCTGTGTATTAGGTACATACATTCAAGAATAATTGGCAGCCATGTATTACTATTATGATGAATCCTATGAGTACAATTCTTATGAGGAATATGCAGATGCTTATGAGCAATATGAAGCAGAATGTGAATGGTATGAGGAAGAGGTGCCATCATGCAACACTTCTTACAATTTTAAGAGAAATGAAGATTATTCTTATGACTTTAAATCCGATGAATATGAGTGTGTCACACCAACCAAGGATAATTCTATGAGTGAGTTCCAAAGATGGAGAGCAAAATATAAAACCTTGCCCCAACAATATCAAAAATATCAAGAATATCTTGCTTTTAGCAAAGATACACAAAATGCCATGTCTTTTGAGTACTATGCTGAACATGTTTTTGAAAATAGGCCCAAAAATGAAGATGTGGAGTTAGTGAAGAAAAGTTTATGCCCTTCTTGTAAAAAACCTTGGAGCGAGTATCATATATGTGTGCATGAAATGATGTCCTCCTTGAGGAGAGCTTTTGAGATTTATTCAAGAAGGGATTCCAAATATACTGATCCTAAGGAAAACAAGGGGCAAAATGAATCAGCTTGCTTGAAGGAGAAAAATGAAGAGGCATCACAAGAGCATGAAGAAGATTCTATTGAAAATATGGAAGATCATTTCGAGACACCTTCTAGCTTAGATATGAACCAAAGAGCATCTACTGATGGATGCTTAAAATATGAAGGAGTACCTACTGATGGGTGCTCACACCTCTATGTTGGTGACATAGAGATCACTTTTGAAAGTGTTGCTGCAAGCCCAAGTTCCATTAAGCATGATAATGAATACCTTGTAGCAGTTGAAGAAGAACCAAGATCAACTTCCCCATCACCACTTGAGCTTCATGAAGTTGGTCCAAGCAAAAATGAAGAAGATGAGGAGGTTCATTTGCAAGAGCCTCATTTTCTTGAAGGTTCCTTAAAGATGAATGAAAAGAAGATCCAAGAGTCCCTCAGCATTCTCCATGACACTCAAGCATTGGTGTCAAATTCTTGTTGGAGAGCTACTTCATTGGAGGAAACATCCTTCATTGAAGACATGGAGAAGATTCAAAGAGCAATGTGCAACATCAAAGGTAATTTCATGTCTTTGCTTTTTGATAGAAACCATTTGTTTGAGCTTAATGAGTTGTTACATGATGCATACTTGAAGAATAATGAGGATATTCATAAGCTCACAATTCAAAATGAGCAACTTCTTGAAAAGTTGCAAGATACTTGTTTTTCCTCCTATGTTTCAGATTGTCAAATGGTAGATTATTTGGAGGATTCTCATGACATGGTGGATCATGAGAAATGTGGGAATTTGAATGTGCTTAATGTGTTTGAAGATGAACTTGAAGAGATCCAAACACTTGATGTGGTGGAAGAAGAACTTGAATTGTCTATTGATGAAGCTTATGCAATTTTTAAAGAAGAGCATGATTCCTCTACATATGAACCAATCTATGACAAAGGTTTCCCACTTTTGAAGGAGCTACATGATACTACCCACATGGATCCTTCCCATGATGAAACTTCTACACTTTTTGATCATTTGGGTGAGTTAGTTCATTCTCCTACATCCTACAAATCCATGTTTTGCAGTATTAGTCTCAATGAAGTATGGGTGAAAGGGTTCTTTTTGATGGTGCCACATGAGGAGTATGGAACTCCTAGATTTACCTTTTATGATGACATGGTTGTAGCACATTCTTATTCACATTTGCAGCAACATTATTTGTCACTTTATGATGATGCAAATCTACATGGATGCACCTATGATATGGATTTGAGTCACTTGAATACTCATGGTTTTTCTTGCTCAACACTAGATTCAATTGATGTTAGAGGAACTTCATCCAACACTTGGATTAATAGATTTATGATGGGAGAACATTTTTGTTGGCAGCCACATACTTTGTTACATCTTTATGATTCTCACATTCATGGATGTATGGGTGAGACTTCTTTGAGTCATTTGAAGTCTCCTTGTTTTTTCTGCTCACTATTTGGTTCAGATTCTAGTGGAGATTCTTCATTCACTTCTTGGATGAAAGAATACATGGCTGAATATTTTGATGCATATCACATCCTTTTGGAGCAGAATTATAGGACATGGGATCCTCACCTATGTCATTGGAGCATATTTGATTGGTCACTTGAAGCTTGTATGCACTTGGAAAATGGTGGTCTACTTGCTTGGAGGTATAAGCACTTTCATGACTCTTTGATGAAGCATATCCTTGATGTACATTTTCATTACGTTGTTATGTACTTTGATGATATATATTTGGTACTCATGATGTTTGGAAGAATGCATACAAGAAAATGGGATCCAGGAATCCTCTTATCTAATGGTATAGGTTGGAGAGCACTCTTAATTGTTGGGGTACAATACAAGCAATGGGACCCTGGAATAATTTTTGTCTCATTGGTTTCATTTTTTTTTGGGAAGCAAGCAGCATGGGAGATGGATTCCCCACTTAATAAAGTGATTTTAATAAGAGTAGTGCAGCAGCAAGCATGGTGGTTCCTCTCTAAAATCTTCATGGAAACTCAAAGACTCAAGGTTGGGCAATTCAATGGCAACTTCAAAGAATTATACAGAAAGCAGGTTCTTCAACACCCATGTTTAAAATTGCTTGAGGACAAGCAATATTGGGAAGGGAGGATTTGTCATGTCCCAAATTTGGCATTGGGTCACAATGGCCTAATCACATTATCCCTATTCATTAGAGTTTGTCAAATTGATGCTAAAGGTCAAATAATTGCCAAGGAGGAAAATTACTAGTTTCCTAGGTTTGGGGTGGAAGCTTTGGGATTTGGAATAATGGGGATAATAAATGATGTTTGAACATTAGAATGGAATAAATATTTAATAAAGGAGCTAAATAAATATATACAAGTGAAAATCAAAGTGGCATTTCATGATGAAGACACATGGAGGAAGTGGGACCCACATATGGCTAGATTTCCCCACTACATTTGGCATCATTCTCTCACCAATTCGAATTCAAGGTGAATGGTAACATACTTGGGGGAGTCCAAAAGGTATTATTAATGGCATGAATCATCCAAGGTCGAAATATAGAGGAAGAGTAACTCCCATGGAAGAGGAAGAGGCAATTTGGAGCTACTGAGACACTTGGGCTAGATTCCCTAGCTCTATGACAACAATGATGAAGATGCTATGACACCTATGACACAAATCAGACCTGAAGGCTGACATATGACATATATGACATGTCAGGGCTAAAAATAGACTCTAAGAGGGCGCTCAAGGGTGTTAGGGCAGCTAAAATGCTTCCACATGTGATTTGGTGGAAGTGGGAGACTAGGAATTGTTGTACAAGTGGCGTTCTTTGGAATCTCTTCCCAACTTGAGTTGGCATGAGTCTCATGGAAGGAATTCAACCCATGGAGGACATTAGAACTTTATAAATGTCAATAACAAAGAATGAAACCAGCTTTTGATCATTTGTAGAATTTGCAATTGCATTTGTCTAGAGGGAGAGCTAGTGGATGACTAGTTTCTTGCCTTAGCCAATTTCGAGGGTGAAAGATTCCCATCCAAGTTGGTAATTGGAAAGGCCATTCAGACCTTTCATTTGGAGCTTTAATGGAGTCTTTATTTGCAGGTGTAAGCTACAGGGCAGCTCATGGTTTCTTCTATTGCAACACATTCTCTCAACCGTTTCCAATTTTGATGGCATATTCTTGATCCTTGAGGGAGGGCGTTTTTGGTGAGCTATTGTACTCTTTGGGGGAGATTTTCATGCCCCATTTCTTTTTTAATATGAATTAAATACTCTGTTCTTCATCTCCAGAAAGTTTCAAGTCGAAATTCCAAGTAGAAATGTATAAATCTCATTTTTAATGGAAGAACAATGCCATTTCCCCACTACCTTGTTGTGAATCAAAGTATTGATGATGATTTCGAATGAATGGATGATTATCTGATGAATTGGTGATTAATGGACTGCCATGGATGTATTTTACAAGTTTCATGTACTGTACTTGAGCATTTGAAGTATTTTTATTCAGTTTAATTGCATTGGGAGACGAAATAGTGCCATTTCCCCAAGGGTCGAATTGGTGATTTTTGCAGTTGAATGGGAGAGGGTTGGAACAGATATAATAATCAATTAATGGTGCACATGAGACCTTAATAACATCCTTAATACATTCCCTACCTCTTTTCAGAAATTTGAGTGGCTTTGGAGGCATTTAGGAAGCAATTTTCAGTACTTACCCCAGGGGGATTTGAACCCCAAATTACTAGTAAAATTGCATACTTGGTCCAGAATCTTAAGAGAGTTTGCAGAGGTCTTTTGGTGGCCATATGTTATCCCTGAAAATCATATTCAATTCCTAATATCATTCATAAACCTTCCTTGAATATTTGAAGGCATTTGGAGTCAATTTGAGACCTAGAGACCAATACTAGTCAAAGGGAAATCACTAGTAAAGTTACCTACATGGACCCGAATTGAAAGAGTATTTGCAGAAGTTTTTTAAAGGTACAAAGGCATCCATGAAACACATATTTATGTTCTAATATCATTCATATACCTTCTCAGAAGATTTGGGATCATTTGGGGCAAATTTGGGACCTAGAGATCGAAACTAGTCAAAGGTCGAAATTGGGGAAAAAGTGGAAAAATTGCAATTTTAATAAAATTCCTAACAAGGGACATTACAGCTTGGTCATCAGCCTCGGAAACAGGAGAAGCCTTAATGGGTGCAGCAAGACTCCAAACAAAACCATATGGTCCTTCACCTTCTTGTAGCGTTGACCCCAGGACCTCTCAGAAATATCTTCAGTAACAGTTGCTTTAGCATCCACATCCCACTTGAATGCCACATCCACGTCATCTCCATCTAGCCTTCCTTCCTGCACATTCATTCAGTTTCCCAACTGCTTATATATTGCTTCGGTGCTCTCGATCTCCTCTGAATCCACCATTGCTGTGGATCTTGAGGGAAGAAGTAAAACGCCTCTCAAACTTTTGTGCCAACTGATCAGAATAAGTCGAGATGTTGAATATGAAGGATCGACATATTTGGAGAAGGTCGTTTTACAGAGCAACGAGATTGGTGATTTTGATGATGAGAAAAGGATTTACAGCGAAATGATTGCAAAAGATAATGATGAGAATCCATGATCTTCAGAGGGCAGTCATCAAGAGATTGAAAACCAAAATGGTGGCTTACGATCGTGTGCTGTTCCATTTTCATTGCGAACTGGAGTTTTCTTGAAGCAGCACTCCAGTGAAGGGTAATGAGAACAGATCATAGGATGATCATCTTCATTTTCTTCTCTTGAAAGCTACTCCCTGTGTTTGTCCCACTGCAAATGAAGACCAAAATGGAAGCAACATCGTTATTAGTATTAATGATCAACAACCACAACAACAGTAATCCCGTGTTGACGAGTCTCCCAAGTACCCCCTGAATGATCTTTGCTCTCCTCAAGTAGATAGAAAAGCGGAAGAAATCATCACAACGTTTTATGAGCAATGCGACTACAACGTCAAGAATGTTATCTGCAATGCCAGGAAATGTCAGCTGGAAATTTTATTATATTAAATTGATGACAAGGAATTTTATTATTATATTAAATTGAGGACAGGGGCAGCTCCTCATTGGCTTTTGACCGATGACGTAGGCTGGAGAGGAACCGACCTCTTAAATAACACCTTCGGTGTAGTTAACAATGAGAAAAAAGTAAATAATAACAATGAGCAAAAAGTGGCCAACTTTGTATGTATCCTATGTATATCATTCTATACAAAATATGCATACTTATAGAAACCTGTTCTGAATGATAATTCTACTAGTCCTATTAAATTATTGCCATTAAATAATATTAACAATGAGCAAAAAGTAAATAATAACAATGAGCAAAAAGTGGCCAACTTTGTATGTATCCTATGTATATCATTCTATACAAAATATGCATACTTATAGAAACCTGTTCTGAATGATAATTCTCACTTTGTATCTCCTTTTGCATAGTGAAAGTGTAATTCTCATAAAAATAAACCACTTAATATATCTCATTTTGCAAATATGTCACGTGATTTCTTAAACTGTTAGTCTTTCCATTTCGCTATATGAGATTGATTGATATATCTATACATTTGATCCATGTACTTCTGCATAGAATATTTTGTCAGAATATCATCTTCAAGTAAATCAATATTTTTTATGTTGCAATGAAATGTGTGATATTAGGAATGTATTTAACATGTTCATATATTTCTCACTTCATAGTGATATTTAACAATTGAGAATCATTGCTTAGATCAACAAGATACTTAGTACTAAATAGTGTCAAATTAGAACATTATTTTCATTTTTTACCATCGAGCATTCTTTCTTATAAAATAATTGATAATTCTCTTGTGGAAACAATATCTTACATAAAAAATCACAAACACTGGAAGGAGGGAGGTCATTTAACCAATGTTGTATGCCAAATTCTAGAAATGTCCCATAATACAACTGAAATTTTACATGGCATTGACAACAACATGTTTCTTGAAAAACAATGGGCCTATCATACCATGGTTTAAGATTAAAATTTTTTCTAAGGGAAATATTCACAACTATATTACTCTCCTTAAAATTGTGGAACATTTCAACTTGAGTAACTTGTGTTATATTCTTGGCATGGGTTTCATATACCCCTCTAGATATACAATGTCACACAATGTCCTTTTCATTTGATGAAACACGAGAATTCAAATCCTAAAAATATTCCACTCTATCCCTCACATTATCTAGAAGTAGATCTCAATAGGGTTACCTACAATCAATAACCCAACATGCAAGTTCAACATCCTCGTCTAATTGAACCCTAATTTTTCAATGCTTCAATAATGTTTTCCTCAAGGTTCTTAATATTTTTGTATGTTGAATTTTTTTATCTTAATTCAGAATTATAGTAGAACTTGAAATCAATGAATAATCAAAAGCATAAACATTCACATGATACACATTATTTACCCTAGGGAAACCCTCTAGTACTTAAGGGAGAAAAACCTAGCAAAATATTCCTTAGAATGTTGATAGATAGCAGAGAATGTCTTTACAATGAGCATATTACATCAAACGCCCCTAATGCATTATCATAGAGAAAGACCAAGCACCCCTGGTGCAATCAAAGAGCAGGAGAGGAGAGAGAATAATATAATAACCCAACAATTGATTCTTCACTAAGACCAATTCACAACTCCGGTCATATGCACACTTACTTCAAGAGAGATTCGCTCTTAACCTTGATCTCATTAAAGCCTGCATTACAAGTGTATCATAGATCTCATTCGTGTCTTAATTTATAGCCTTCTGACTTCAAGATGAAATCACCTTCCAATTGGATGCTAGATCACTTAGTTAGGTTACTAAGTCAAGTGTCGTAACTCTAGTGTCATCTTTTAATTTAACTCAAGTGTCATCATGCAACCACTTAGTGAATTAGGTATTCTACTTCATGATGAACTTTCCCTTCCACTGGATGCTATACCACTCAAGTGTTGTATTTTAGTTTAGCACAAGTGTCATCATGCAAATACTTATTTAACTCAATTGTCATCATGCAAACACTTAGTTAACTAGATCTTCTTTTTTATCACTTAGTTAACTCTTTTAACTGAAGTCTTTCTTGTTAACATCACTGAAGTAAACAATTCAAGTTCTCTATTAATTAACTGAAGTCTTTCTTGTTAACATCATTGGAGTAAACAATTCAAGTTCTCTCTTAATTAATTGAAGTCTTTCTTGATTACTGAAGTGAACAATTTGAGTTCTCTCTTATCTTAACATATCTTATATATATCTCTTGTCTTATCTGCATGATCCACTTGTGCCATATTTACTTTATTTATCATATCAAATATACTAAGAAGATTTTTTCAATGACGTGATCATCTTGTTCTATTATCGTTCCAAGTGGTCATATGCTAAAGTAATTCACTCTAGAGGTGTCCAGTCTCTAAAGGAGGATTTATAGCTCAACCATGGTTAGTAATACATTGCACACCATTCATGCTTCGACATGAAAAGTATTAACTCAACACATGAGGATCTGTCTTAACACACAAGACCTTATCCTTGATAAGCAAGACTGTACAAAATCATCACTTTGACATACAAATCACTTACCTCAACACATGAGGATTAACCTTTGCATGTAAGGCTTAGTCATTATTGATTCCAACTCAAGAGTCTACTCCAAGTTTCTTGAGTCCAAATCAAGCTCCCTAAGGCACTACCTTGACACATGAGGCACTACCTCGACAGACGGGGCTCAATCCCGGAACACAAGATTGACTTGGAGAATGACTCATGATGTTGTAACTTCAACACTCCCTTTTAGCGAGGGAGGCATTCTCTGCCATACCAAGCTTGTGTCGGAAGTACCTATACTTCGACAAGGACAAAGGCTTAGTCAACATATCTACTATCTTCTCATCAGTAGCAATGTACTGAAGTCGTACGACACCTCTTTGGACCATGTTTATGATGTAGTGGTATTTCATCTCAATGTGCTTTGATTTGTCATGAAACACAGGGTTTTCTGAGAGCTTAATGTAACTCTGATTGTTAGAGTGAATGATAATAGTCTCAATCTTCTCACCGAAAAACCCAGCATGTAAATTCCTAAGCCACACATATTATCGACAGACGGTACTAGCTTCAATATACTCATCTTCTGTATTACTCTAGGCTATGGAGCCCTACTTTATACTTGACAAGATATCATAGCTGATACCAAGCTAAAAAAAATATGGATGTACTCTTTCGGTCCACAATACTACCACCCCAGTCAGAGTCAGCATAACCAAGTAGCATCACTCCTCCACTAGAATCATATATGAGTCCATAAGAAATAGTACCTCGAAGGTATCTAAGTACATGCTTGGTAGAAACCCAATGTCTATGTCTTGTCTTAGACATGAAATGACTCAAGATACTCACTGCATAACATATGTCTGGTTTACTATGTATCAAATACATCAAGGAACTAATGAGATGTCTATACATGGTAGGATCCACTAGATCCGACCTAGAATCTGACTCATGTAGTTTCTTCATGGACATGGATTTACAATCCATCATACCAAACCTGCACAACACATCAACTATGTACTTTCCTTGTGAAAGAAAGATCTCATGTTTCCTTTTCCAAACTTACAGACCAATAAAGTAGTGCATAAGACCCAAGTCTTTCATTTAAAACTCAGAAGTGAACTCCCTCTTGAACCAAGTTATCTTTTATTCCTCTCCAATAAGGAGCACACCATCAACATAGAGAACCAAGATCAGTGGTTGGTTATTCACAACCTTGAAGTACATGTTGGGGATAGCTTCATGTTTGGAGAATCGCAAGCTATGAGGATAGCTATCAATCCTTGAATACCAAGCCCTCAGAGCCTTCTTAAGCCCATACACGGCTTTCTTAAGTTTGCATACATGGGACTCCTTCCCATGAAATACAAACCCCTTAGGTTGTTGTATGTATAATTCTTCCTCAACTTCACCATTGAGAAAGGAAGTCTTCACATCCATCTGGTGAAGCTTCCACCCCAGAACTGAAGCAAGTGAAATCATGGCTCAAATAGTAGTGTAACTGGACACATGAGCGAATGTATCATCATAGTCTATTCCTTCTTTCTATGAGAAATCATGAGCCACAAATATTTCTTTATATTTTTCAATACTTCCATCAGCTGCATGTTTGATTTTATAAAGCCACTTGGAATTTACTATTGACTTCCTTTTAGGTTTAGGAACCAATTCCCACACATCATTCTTCATGATGGATTTGTTTTCTTCCACCATGGAATCATTCCATACTTGCTACTTAGTAGCTTCGTCATAGGTGGTGGGTTCTGAATCACTGATGTGACTCATCTGTGCTACATATCTTGCATATCTTTCAAGTCTCTTTCACTCTCTCAATGTGCATGGTGGCGCTCCATGTTTTCTTCCTCTTACAGAATGTCTCGACACCAGGCATATCTCCTCTTAGCGGGAGGTTCATCAAGTTATATTTCTACTAGTTCTAATGGATCTTCAGGATCAAGCGAATCTAAGGACTCTTCTAGATTCTCCCTCTCAATATCTGAAATAGGAGAAACAAAACCTGGATCCTCCATCATGGGAGTCTCATGCTCCTCCATATTTGAATCACATTGAAGTTATTTAGAGTGCTTGAGGGAAGCCTCTTCATGTAATATTACATCTATGCTGACTTCAATGTGTCGTTGACCTGTAACATAGATT
Source organism: Larix kaempferi (assembly GCA_027924585.1). NCBI lineage: Eukaryota > Viridiplantae > Streptophyta > Pinopsida > Pinales > Pinaceae > Larix > Larix kaempferi. The sequence continues at coordinate 2,066,741 of BSBM01000286.1, forward strand.
CTATAAGCTTGGGAGGATTCTCTATATCCAAAAAATGTGTCTTTCTTTCCAGATGGATCCGTCTTTGTCCTGTTCTCTTTAGGAACATGAATGTAGACATGACAACCGAAAATATTCAAGTGTCCAACATCTGTTTTTTCACCGATGAAAACTTCTTCAGGAGTCTTCTCTCCCAGGATAGCATGCAGGATTTTGTTCTGAATATAAACAACAGTGCAGGAGGATTCTTCCCATAAGGAGGTGGGCATATCATGATCACAGATTGTCCCATTCTTCCTTTCAACCACACCATTCTACTAGGGGTTGTAAGGTACAGTTAGTTGTCTTCTTATCCCTTCCTCTCGGTAGAATTCATTAAAGTGATGAGACTCAAACTCTCCTCCATTATCAGATCTCAAACCATGAATGTGCTTTCCAGTCTGATTCTTAATTGATGCTTTAAATCCTTGAAACTTGTTGAAGGTTTCACTCTTTCCTTTCTGAAAATAGATCCAAGACTTACGAGATAAGTTATCTATGAAAATATCATAGTATAAATAAACACTCAAGGATGGTGCGGACATAGGACCACATTGATCAGAATGTATCAAGTCCAAGATCCCTTTAGATCTTTTGGTACTTCTTGGAAATATTTTCTTGATGTTCTTACCAAGAGCACAACCTCTACAAATAACATCATGCTTCTATAATCCAAGTCGCGCTTTGAAATGAATATGACCAAGCCTCATATGCCACAATTTATAAGGACTGATTGTGTCATGGTTCATGTCTTTAATGAACTTTCTAGGAAATTTGTATAGACCTCCCTCTCTAACTCCAATCGCAGTTGCAGAATTCAAGTCTAAATTATTAGGCCACAAGAGCGCTTTGTTGTCCATAAATATTACTCTGAAACCTTTATCTTCTAGAACTGAAATAGACATGACATTTTTCTTCAGACCAGGAACATACATAATATCATCAACATGGATTACATCACCTGAATTCAACTGAAAGGAAGTGGATCCAACTCCTTGGATCGTGTTGATGTATATGTAAAGTCGGAATGTATTTCATCTATGTATTTCATATATATTTATTGTACCCTTATTAGAGATGTGTTATTCCTCTATAAGGAAGTGTCGTCATGTGGATTGGCAAGTGTCGCAAATGTGTGTACTTGCCGATGGGTTATTAGACCACCATGTGTGGGGTCGGCCCTGAAATATATATATTATAATGTGGATGTACCTAGCTAGACAAGTCGGCCCCATAAGGTCACTGGGCAAACATGTTAGTATAAATAGAGATCAGGAGATCTCTATTTAGATCAATTTCGGAAAGTTATCTCTCTCTCACTCAGAAAGTGGTGCACTAGTGAGGAGGAGGATCATCTGCTTCTAGGAGACTATCTCAAGTGTATTTTGGTTGTACTTTGGTTGAGCCATTGCTCTCTCTATCTCTGAGGAAGTTGTGGGGTTTTTCACCTTAGGGTTTTCCCCACGGAAACTCTGTTTCTCTTGTCTCTCATGCTTTTGATTCTTGTGATGCTTGTCATGCTTATTGTGATTTTTATGCATTGATATATTGTATATGTTATTCTATCAGTGAAGATCCTAGAGTATTGTGAATTAATGCTCAAAATTTAACATGGTATCAGAGCTAACCTGAGAAGAAGACATTTTGCAGTGACAGAAACTTGAGTTTCTTGTTTATTGGGTTTCCTCCATAGATTTCGGAAAAGTAGTATAGTAGATTGACTCTACTCATCAAGGAGAATCTATCTGTCCAATCAGAATTCAATTCTGAGCATTTTCAGATTTGGCCCTAAAAATTAGGGTTTCCACAAAATAGGAATTTTTGAAATCTGAAGACATAGCTGTAAGCTCCTTGCAAAAATAGAAGTTTAGAGCTTTGGATCGAGATTTTTGGCTAGGTAGATCTCCGGGAAACTCAAACCCTAATTCAAGGCTCTTCTTAGTAAACCCAGGAGGACAAAAGGGCAAATCTGAAGGGTAAAGCTTTGCTGATCTCAAATTCTGAATACACCAGGCTGATCAGCTCATCAAGGCACATCTTTCTATCTTTCAGAAAATTGAAATTCACATTTTGAATTTTTAGGTTTTTTTTCGACAAACACTAATCCGAGACCAGATCCAGTTTTCAACATTTCAAGTGGTAAGACCTAAATATTTTCTATTTCCATTTGAAGTACTCTTTAAGATGTCTCACCACACCAAGCTTGAGGATAAGCTTGAAGGAGCTGATAACTTCCAATCTTGGAAGTATAGGATTGGGTTAATCCTGGAAGAGAATGAGTTGGACTCATATGTAAAAGAAGACATCCCTATCCCAAAGGATGAAGAGGCTAAGGTATTGCATAAGAAAAACTTGGTCAAGGCAAAGAGAATCATTGCTGATTCTATCAAAGACCATCTCATACCCCATGTGTCTTCTCTAAAGACACCCAAGGATATGTTTGACTCTTTGACCAAGCTATTTGAAGGGAAGAACATAAATCGGAAGATGACATTGCAGAACCAATTGAAAGGAGTAAAGTTTCAGAATGGAGAAACCATTCAATCTTATTTTTCAAGGGTCTCCCAGATCAAGGAACAACTAGAAGTAGTGGATGAAATGGTGGAGAATGGTGAAGTGGTGATGACCACTCTAAATGGCCTACCCAGGTCATGGGATTCCTTTATTCAAGGAATTTGTGCAAGGAAGAAGTTCATCTCCTTCAACAGATTGCGGGAAGAATGCTCTCAAGAAGAAGCTAGGCTTGTGGCCCGAGAAGAAAAGATGGGAAATGAAGATCAAGCTCTCACAGCACATGCCAGGAAAGGCAAGTCCAAGAAGGAATCATCTCATAATAGGATATTCTCACACCACCATTATCATAAAGATAAGAAAGATCTCAGATGCTTCAATTGCAATGAGAAGGGACACTTTGCTTCAGATTTTCCCAAGAAGAAGAAAGACAACAACAACAACTTCAATAATAAGAAGAAGAATAACAAAAGAAGATATCATGCTCATGCTGCCGAAGATGATGAACCCCCAAAGAAGAAGGCTAGGGAAGAAAGTGATAGTGATGATGACTCATCAAGTGAAGAAGAATATGTTCTAATTTCTGCTCTCACAGGTACTATTTCCCATGGTTGTAATGATTGGTTGATTGATAGTGGAGCTTCCAAACACATGACTGGGTTTAAGGAATCTTTTGTGAATCTATCTGAACATAAATCACCTCAAAAGGTGAAACTTAGGGATGATTATCAATACCCAATCAAAGGAAGTGGTGAAGCCTCCTACAACCTAGATTCTGGAAAATCTTTAAAGGTGAAAGAAGTCCTTTATGTACCTGGGCTCAAGAAGAACTTACTCTCCATCTCTGCATTGGATGCAAAAGGTATGAGGGTTGCATTTGTGGATGGCCAAGTCCTAATGTGGCCAAAGGGAAAGAACATAGATGATGCAGTAGTGATTGAAGAGCAAGAGGGAGGTTTGTATAAATTGAAGGGACAACCTAAACATGCCATGGTACATGAATCCATGGATCCAAGTGAACTTTGGCATAGAAGACTTGCTCATATACACTATAGGGAACTTCCAATTGCAAGCAAGGCTGTAGAGGGTCTTCCTGAAATCAAGACCAAACATGAAGGTGTTTGCAAAGGATGTGCAAAAGGTAAGAACATTAAGAAGGCTTTTCCAAGCAGTGAAAGCAAGGCAAAAGACATCCTAGAAATCATCCACTCTGATGTATGTGGTCCTCTGTCATCCAGTTCTCTGAGTGGGTATGTTTACTATGTCTCATTTATTGATGACTTCTCCAGGAAGACTTGGGTATACTTCTTGAAGAACAAAGATGAGGTGTTTGATAAATTCAAGGAATTCAAAACCTTGATGGAGAATCAAACTGACAAGAAGGTCAAAACATCCAGATCCAACAATGGTGGAGAATTCACCTCAGGTGACTTCAAGAAGCTTTGTAGTGATTCGGGGATTAAGAGGGACTTGACTGCTCCTTATAATCCTCAACATAATGGAGTTGCAGAAAGGAAGAACAGAAAAATCATGGAAGCAGCAAGGGTAATGCTGCATGACCAGGATCTACCTATGCATCTATGGGCAGAAGCAGCTAGAACAGCTGTATATGTGCAGAACAGAACACCCCACAAGATATTGGACAACAAGACACCAGAAGAGGTATTTTCTGGTAAGAAACCTGAAGTCAGCCATCTCAGAATATTTGGTTGTCCAGTATACACTCATGTCCCAAAGGAAAAGAGGACTAAACTAGATCCTTCAGGAAAGAAGGGTATCTTTGTGGGTTACAGTGAAAGCTCGAAGGCTTAGAGAATATACTTTCCAGGGTTCAAGAAGATTGATGTCAGCAGGGATGTAACATTTGATGAAAACTCAGCATTCATCAAATCAAGGAAGGAACCTATCAAAGTTTATGAAGAACCTAAGGAAACTAGATTTCAAGACACTACCATGACTGAAGCAGTTCCAGAAGTTGTTCGTGAGTTTGAAGATCCGCAAGAACCTGTAGATCCACCCTGTGAGGATAACTCTCACAAGAGGAAACCTGCATGGGCTAGAGAGCTCATTCAAGATGCAGAAAGATTTGGCATTCCAAAAGAAGAACACAGAGCAAAGAAGAGAACCAGATCACATACCAGCTATGTTTCTTTACTCTGTGACATTATGAACAAAGAGCCTTCCAGTTATGAAGAAGCAGCAGAAAAGAAAGAATGGAAGGATGCCATGGTTGAGGAATACCAATCAATAATGAAGAATGATGTTTGGGATGTTGTACCAAGACCTAAAGAGAAGTCTATTGTGACTTCTTAATGGATCTACAAAATCAAGCATGCTGCAGATGGCAGTGTAGAGAGATACAAAGCAAGATTCGTAGCTCGTGGCTTCTCTCAGAAAGAGGGAATAGATTATGAAGAAACTTTTGCACCTGTAGCTAGGTATACTTCCATCAGAACAGTACTTTCCCTGGCTGCAACGATGAAATGGAAAATACACCAGATGGATGTCAAGACTGCTTTCTTGAATGGTGTAGTTGAAGAGGAATTATATGTGGAGCAGCCACTCGGTTTCGAAATACATGACAGGGAATCATATGTGTGCAGATTGAAGAAAGCCTTGTATGGCTTGAAACAAGCTCCCAGAACTTTGTATGGTAGGATGGACAGTTTCCTATCTAGGTTGGGCTTTACTAAGAGTAAAGCGGATTCCAACCTTTATTACAAGGTTGAGGAAGGGAATCCTGTGATTCTACTGCTATATGTGGATGACTTATTTGTAACAAGAGATGACAGATTGATTGCAGATACTAAGAGAAATCTTGCTGCCGAGTTCGATATGAAAGATTTGGAAATGATGCATTATTTCCTAGGTATGGAGGTGTGGCAGAGTGCAGGTGGGATCTTCCTTGGTCAAGGGAAGTACATAGTAGATATCCTGAAGAGATTCGGGATGATGGATTGCAAGGCCATGGACACACCTATGGCATCGAATCTGAAGCTTCTATGTGATGCTTCATCTGAGCCGGTTGATGTCTCTATGTATCGTCAGATGATTGGATCCTTGATGTACCTGACAAACAGTAGACCAGATATTTGCTTTGCGGTGAACACACTGAGTCAGTTCCTGACAGATCCGAGGAGTGTTCATCTGGTTGTTGTAAAGCATGTTCTGAGGTACCTGAAGGATACAATAGATTATGGGCTCAAGTATGAGGCGAATGAAAAGTTTAACTTGCAGGGTTATGTTGATTCAGATTGGGCTGGCATCGCTGTAGATAGGAAGAGCACATCTGGGTGCTGCTTCAGTATGGGATCAGGTGTGATCTCTTGGTTTAGCAGGAAGCAGTCCTGTGTAGCACTGAGTACAGCTGAGGTAGAGTATGTTGCAGCCTGTTCAGCTAGTTGTGAGGCAGTATGGCTATGGAAGCTACTGTCTGAGTTATTTGATCTCCCGTTGGATGCTATTGGTATCTTTTGTGATAACCAGAGTTGTGTGAAGCTGTCCGAGAACCCAGTGTTTCATGACAGGTCAAAACACATAGAGATCAAATATCACTATATCAAGGATATGGTGCAGAGAGGAGCTGTGAAGATCCTGTATGTTGTGATGGATGAGAAGATTGCAGATGTGCTGACGAAGCCACTAGCCAGGGTGAAGTTCAAGTACTTCAGAGAGAGGCTTGGTGTTCTTCGGATTGGTGACACTTCGAGGAAGAAGTGATGGACACATTTGCTGAATCCATTCCAAGCATGTTGGAAGGAGGATCCTTCACATGGATGTGGATGTAAGCGCTGGATGATGAGCATCAGGATGATGTTCTGGTTTTTGCTTTGTATGATCAGTTGGATCATTTTTATGTATGTATGTATGCATCATGTTGGATGCTGGATATGATTAGTTGGATCATTTATATGTATGTACGCATCATGTTGGATGCTGGATATGATCGGTTGGATCATTTGTATGTATTTTGCATATGCATCATGTTGGATGCTTGGACCATGTATCTGTATATGTATCAGGTGGATACATTGTATGATCAAGTAGATCATGTATGTTGATATGTATCAGGGATGATCAGGTGGATCATGTATTTGTATTTGTATCAGGTGGATGCATTGTATGATCAGGCGGATCATGTATGATGATATGTATCAGGTAGATACTTGGTATGCATCAGGTAGATGCATTGTATGATCAGGATGATCATGGATGACGATCTTTAGGATGTTGCTCCAGATGACATGCAGCAGGATGTTGCAGTGATGATGATCAGGATGATCATGTGTACATCAGGATGATGTATGGTGAGTATCAGGTTGATACTATGTGGCCGTGGAACAGGTTGTGCAGATAAACATATAATTTGTGCCCTGGGATATTTGCAGATAGTCTTTCGAGGTTTTTCCTATGGCATGTAATTTGTACCTTGGGATATCTGGAAAATGCTCTTTCGAGGTTTTGCTTGGAGGACATATAATTTGTGCCCTGGGAGATCTGCAGATAGTCTTTCGAGGTTTTTCCTATGGCATGTAATTTGTGCCCTGGGATATCTGGCAGATGCTCTTTCGAGGTTTTGTCATATGGCATGTATTTTGGTCCCCGAGAGATCCGATAGGTTGAGCCGTGTGCTCGTAATCAGTCCTGGGATTCTCTTTCGAGGTTTTTCCATGACCACATGTAATTTGTGCCCTGGGAGATTCGATAGGTTGAGCCTTGTGCTCGTAATCAGTCATGGGATGCTCTTTCGAGGTTTTGTGGTGACCACATGTAATTTGTGCCCTGGGATGTCCGATAGGTTGAGCCTTGTGCTCGTAATCAGTCCTGGGATTCTCTTTCGAGGTTTTGTGGTGGGGTCACATGTAATAAGTCCTGGAGATCTGGACAGGATGAAAAAGTCCTCAGATGCTCTTTAGGGTTCTTGCTAGTCAAGAGACTCTTTTAAGGTTTTGTGATGCACGTAATAAGTCCTGAGATTTCCATAGTATGGCTAGTGATGATGAAGACCTGCAGGTGGTGGGCCTACATCCAGTATGAAAAAGGACTGGCTCTGTAGAAGATCCTATGACGAGTAGAGTCAGAAATTGGTTGAGATAGCGGCAACAGTGACGATGATGATGACGATGCATCGATGATGATGATCCCGAGAAGAAGACTTGTCTAGCAGATCTGTGTTGAGAAATACCTTCCTAGTTAAGAGGGAGTGTTGATGTATATGTAACTTTGGAATGTATTTCATCTATGTATTTCATATATATTTATTGTACCCTTATTAGAGATGTGTTATTCCTCTATAAGGAAGTGTCGTCATGTGGATTGACAAGTGTCGCAAGTGTGTGTACTTGCTGATGGGTTATTAGACCACCATATGTGGGGTCGGCCCTAAAATATATATATTATAATGTGGATGTACCTAGCTAGACAAGTCGGCCCCATAAGGTCACTGGGAAAACAGGTTAGTATAAATAGAGATAAGGAGATCTCTATTTAGATCATTTTCGGAAAGTTATCTCTCTCTCACTCAGAAAGTGGCGCACTAGTGAGGAGGAGGATCATATGCTTCTAGGAGACTATCTCAAGTGTATTTTGGTTGTACTTTGGTTGAGCCATTGCTCTCTCTATCTCTGAGGAAGTTGTGGGGTTTTTCACCTTAGGGTTTTCCCCACGGAAACTCTGTGTCTCTTGTCTCTCATGCTTTTGATTCTTGTGATGCTTGTCATGCTTATTGTGATTGTTATGCATTGATATACTATATATGTTATTCTCTCAGTGAAGATCCTAGAGTATTGTGAATTAATGCCCAAAATTTAACAGATCGAATCGGTGGTATTATCTCCAAGCTTCACATGACAGGAGAACTTATTTTCCTTTAGATATGTGATAGCGCTCCTATATCCAAACATGTGTTTTGATGCACCACTGTCCACCAACCATGTCTCAAACTAGTGGTAATGGATCCAGCTAGAGCTGAGACAAGATAGTACTCCTTCCTTGTCTCTTGATCATTGTAAGCATTATTTCTTGTAGGTTCATATTATGTAGTAGAAGAATCATGAAATCTACCCTTGAACTTTCCTCTTTGATTTGCATAGTAGTCTCTTGCAAAGTGGCCCTTCTTATTGCAGTTGAAGAATTTGACTTTAGAGTTATCAAAGTTCTTGTTGTATTATGTTTCCTTTTGATGATGAAACTTATTCTGAGAAAATGATTTCATTCCTCTCTTTGTCCATACCATAAGAGCAAGGTTCTCTGCTTTGGAGGAAGCATTTTTTCTTTGAATTCACCCTTCTTCTTGAAGGAAATCATGCCACAATATTTCAAATTTTGGTTGCACTTCTTGACCATTAACAACAACCAAGAATGTATCCCATGAAGATGGAAGACCATAGACAACAGTATGAATAAGAGCATCATCTTTGATAGTAACTCCAATTCTCATGAGTTGATATCTTACTTGAGAGATTTTTGTAAAGAAGGAAGCAACATATTCTTCCTTCTCCATCTTCAGATTACGAAGCTTATTCTTCAAGGCTCTCTTCTGACTGTGATCCTTCTTATCATAAATATTTGTCAAGGTATCGAAGCACTCCTTTGCATTCTTCAATGGAGTAATCACCGACATCAAATTGTCTTTCACAAAGTCATAAATGATTCTCTTTGCTTTGGCTTGATTCTTCTTGAAAGCAATGCACCCAACATTAGAAGTAGGCTCTTCAACAACATTGGATACATATCCATATATATCATGCTCTTCCAGGATATTTAGAATCATATCCTTCCAAGTATTGAAGTTCGAAGTTTCTTCAAGTTGGTCTTTTGGTCTTACTGAGATTGAAGCCATTATTCTTCAAGTACTATGCTCAACTTTTTACACTTAGGATCAACGTAGGATCAATATTGAATGCAAAACTTAGCTCATTCATGCCCCGAGCTATGATACCATGTTGAATTTTTTTATCTTAATGTGGAATTATAGTAGAACTTGAAATCAATGAATAATCAAAAGCATAAGCATTCACACGGGACACAATATTTTGTCACGTTCCCTCCTGTCATCCCAAACCACAGAGGGAACATGAACTCAACATGGGGTGTCTAATTCTCCCCCACATCCATATGATATAATTCACAATTAAAAATAAATGCATAATTAAATTATACAACAGAATAATTAAAACATTTTAACACACACACAAAGTAGAATGCATCAGCATGTTTCTCCCGGCTTGAAGGATGAAACAACATGCAGATAATTAATCCCCTTCTCATGCTATGCACAATATTTATGTAGATTAACTTAAGATAATTATTTCATTCAATTAACAAAATAGTCACTAGTTAACACATTACAGAATACATAATGGACATAATTCAAACCACAGAGAATACTTATCTTTAAGATGAAGTTGTCCAAACAACTGGCTATGTGAGAGCAACGTTCCACCCAACCATAGGTCCCTGTCCAACCTATATTCTTTTAGCTGAGAGACCACCCCCGAGTTGGGATGTGTATCCACTAAGGAGGAACTAAACAAGCTCACTCACAGCCATGGTTTCACACAAACAATCATGCTAAGCCAACACACAGTTGGGTTTATCAAGCATGCAAGAGACAAAGGAGGAGGATTCTAATCCATTGAGCTCAACCACAAAGCTGTAGGCATCTCAAGCTAAACTCAAACAACCTTGGCACCCACAATACCTACCACACCCAACACAAGGAAGGTCCCCTTCTCTACTGCACAGTCCTTCAGGCGCCCCTTCCCCCCAATGCTATTCAGGGTGGGCATAGAAAGGCCCAAGATTCTAAATCCTTGAGATTCTATCCCTCACTGGGTTTATCAAGCAATCCCATCCTCTGTTCTCTCTTCTTCTCTGTTATTCACACTTGTATTTTTCTCAATTCTATCACCAAATAATTATGTTTTGTAATTGGATTTATGGGCTATAAAATCGGGGTTTTCCTATGGAATTCTGGGAATATAACACTCTCAAATTCACCCCAAGGTTTAGGTCTATGGATCCCCCATTGGATTTTACTGTCTACATGAATTTCTGGGCATTTTTGGAATTTCAAAATGTGGCTTAATTCAAAGTTGCGATTTCTGGTTTTTCTCACTGTTGGAACTGTGTAATGGATGAAAAATGATGCTTAGATGTTAAACCATGGAATGGGAATGAGGAAGAATGAATTCCCCTGAGGTAGAGTGACTTGTGGGTCAAGAAAACAGAGCCCATACCTGCCATACAAATTTATGGGTTGTCCATGCTCCATTGAAGCCATGGACTCATTTCTTCAACTACTTCCTTACAACTGAATTAAATGTCAGTAAGGAAATTCAAATGGGTTCTCAAGATGACATTTGGCAGCATATGGTTCAACCCCACAATCCCCTCACCAGTCCTTAGTGGAATACACATGGCCCCCTCTTATTAGTTGCTTCCATAGCCAGTTTTTGGTATTTTTATTGCAATATTAATATTTACATCAGTTTACAATGTTCCATAGCTTAATATCACATGGATAGCGTAATATCAAATACTTTTCTTTTTAAATAAAATTCGAGCATCCACTAGTGGGGCCTTGGCCTTGAGCTCCACGCTAGGAAAATATACATTGCATGTATACAACATTTACAATAAAAACCAATATATCCTAAGGGTCAAAATGGGGGTATTACATTCCCCTCCCCCTTAGAACAACACCGTCCTTGGTGTTCTTAAAACTGAACAAAAATGGAAATGCCTCTCTCATGGCATCCTCCAGTTCCCATGTAGCCTCATCGGGACTAAGGTGTTCCCATTGCACCTTTACCTGACCGATGGCTCGGTTCTGGAGCAATGTGACCTTCTTGTCGAGGATGCACATAGGCTCCACTTGAAACTCTCCCTCGGGTTCCACCTGTATCACATTCAAATCAATCATATGATTAGGACCGTACATACTTCTTAAGCAAAGATACATGGAAAACATTATGAGCTCTTATGTCAGCAGGCAATGCAAGTCTATATGCAATTGGTCCTATCCTATCTAGGCCTTCAAATGGCCCACAATATCTTGGTGCCATCTTGGCACAACTCCCCAAATTCAAGGAACTTTTCCTTAGTTTCACCCTCAAATAAACATGATCCCCAATATTAAATTCGTTATGCACTCTTTTCAAATCTACATAACTCTTTTTCCTGTCCTAAGCTTCCTTTAAATTCTGCCTGATCTTAATAACTTCTTGTTCTATTTCCTTGATCATCTCTGGCCCAAGCGCTACCCTATTCACCAGACTATCCCAATTCAGTGGAGTCCTGCATCCTTTGCCATACAATGCCTCAAAGGGACTCATTCCCAATGATGCGTGATGCCCATTATTGTGTGCAAATTATACCAAGTGTAGGTAATCATCCCACTTGGATGGTTTATCCATCACATTCTCAGCATGTCTTCAAGAACCTGATTCACCCTCTCAGTTTGGCCATCTGTTTGAGGATGATATGTTGTACTGAAATTTAATCTAGTTCCTAATTCTTGAAACAATCCCTTCCATAAATTGGAAGTGAAATTTGTATCATGATTAGAAATTATTGCCTTGGGAAATCCATGCAATCTAAATATCTTTCTCATGAAGATATTTGCAATGTCATTAGCCTTGTGAGTGGACTTGACTGGAATGAAATGAGCTACCTTTGATGGCTTGTCCACCACTACCATGATTAAATCATGCCTCTTCACTGTCATGGATAGACTTGTTATAAAATACATAGAGATCACTTCCCACTTCCACTTTGGAATGGGTAAGGGCTGCAACAATCCCGCTAGATGTAAATGCTCTGCCTTGACCTGTTGGCACTTTTGACACCTATTAATGCACTCATCTATGTCTTTCTTCATACCATGCCAAAAATACTTCCTTCTTGTTGCTGTTATTGTATTTTGATATCCTAGATGCCCAGAGTATGTCATTTGATGTATTTCATCCATCACTAGCTTCTTTAAAATTGCACAATTGGGAATGCACAGTCTAGTACCATGATAAATGAGAACATCATCATCACCCAGCTGATATCTTGCACATGCCTCATCCATATTACCCTGCTGCAATTTCTCCTTGACTTGAAGGTAAAATTCATCATTGGTTTGAGCTTCTAGAATCCTTTCCTTCAAATATGATTTACACACACTTACTGCTGCAATATGGAATTTTCTGCTGAGAGCATCTGCAACCTTATTCTCTTTCCTTTTTACATGATTAATTTAAAAATCAAATTCACAGAGAAATTCCATCCACCTAGCTTGCTTGGGATTCAAGTTTGTCTGATCAAACAAATACTTCAAGCTCATGTGGTCTGTCCTAAGCTTGAATCTTCTTCCCAACAAATAATGTCTCCACATCTTAAGAGCATGTACTATGGCTGCTAATTCTAAATCATGTGTGGCATAATTATTTTCATGCTCTTTTAATTTCCTTGACTCATAGCAAATCACAAATCTTTCTTGCATGAGCACTCCACCTAGCCCTTCAATGCAAGCATCTATGCACACTACAAAATCCTTCCTTGGATCTGCTATCTTCAAAATAGAAGCGCTGGTAAGTAACTCCTTCAACTGCTGAAATATTTTCTCACATTTTTCAGACCATACAAACTTGACATTCTTCCTCTGCAATGAAGTGATTGGATGTGCTATCTTGGAGAATCCTTCAATGAACCTTCTGTAGTAACCAACAAGACCCATAAAAGATCTAAAATCTATAACAGTCTTTGGAGTAGTCCAATCCATGATGGCATTAATCTTCTCTGGATCAACTGCAATACCCTCTTTTGAAATGACATGACCCAAGTACTGCACCTTCTTTTGATAAAATTCACACTTGCTTAACTTTGCATACAACTGGTGTTCTCTAAGGACTTGCAACACCATAATTAGATGCTCCTCTTGCTCTTCTTCATTCCTTGAATAGACAAGAATGTCATCCAAGAATACAATTACGAACGTATCCAAATCTTTGCTGAAGACACTATTCATGAGGCACATGAATGTGGCAGGTGCATTGGTAGTACCAAATGGCATCACTGTGAACTCATAATGGCCATATCTTGTCTAGAAAGCTGTCTTGTGAATGTATGCTTCTTTTATCCTCACTTGATGATAGCCAGAACTCAAGTCAATCTTTGAAAAAACTTTAGCTTCCTTCATTTGATCAAACAAATCACCAATTCTTGGCAATGGGTACTTATTCTTGACTACCACTTTATTTAGCTTCCTGTAATCAATACACAGCCTTAAAGTCCCATCCTTTTTATTGACAAATAAAACTGGTGCTCCCCAAGTAGATACACTTGGTCTAATATAATTCTTGTCCCTTAATTCTTATAGCTTCATCTTTAACTTGATCAGTTCTGACGTGTTCATTCTATAAGGATATTTGAAATTTGGCGTTGCCCCTGGGACAAGAATGATGGTAAAATCAATATCTCTCTTTGGTGGCAATCCCGACACTTCATCTGGAAACACATCTTTGAACTCTTGCAACAATTGAAAGTCTTGTATCCTTGGTCCTTTTCCCTCTGATGGATCTGATATATGAGCTGCATATAATTGGAAACCCTTTTTATAAAACTTTTTCAATTGTAAGGCTGAAATATGCCTTACTGAAACTTGCTTGGGAATTCCTCATACCAATCTTGGTCTTCTTTCTTCATCAATGCATTCAAGTACCTTTTCATAGCAATTTATCTTGGCTCTATGCCTTTCTAACCAATCCATACCAATTAGAGCATCATAAGATCCTAATGGTAGGACATTCAAATCCACTTTTGTGAGGAATCCATTCAACTCCATGGGGCACTCCATCACTACTTCAATCACTTTTATCTTGGTCCCTATGGCTAATTGAACTAGCCAAGAATTTATGTTTCAATTTTCTAAGAGAACAACCTTCAACTATATTAGGAGACACATAACTATGAGTAGATCCTGGATCAATCAAAACATAAATAGATTGCTTAGCATTCTTACCTTCAACTTCCACCACTGCTGATTGATGGTCTTCTTGGTCATCATCCAATGCTGCATAGATTCTAGGTGTTTCTCTTTCCATATCTTCCACTGTAGTTTCTTATTCAAGGTTTTGCAAGCTCCTGGGATTCTCCCTCCGATGTGGAAAATCTCTAAGCATGTGGTTTCCTCCACATCCCCAACACTGAAGTGGCCCTTTTGATGTTTTTTTCTACTACTACTACTGGCTTGTTCCCACTTCGTGCTTGCTGCCCCTATGGAAAGGTTCTGCGATGATTTTTGAATGGTGGCTTGAAGCCAATTTTCCTTTGATCAAACCTTCCTCTTGGATTTCCTTTCCATGCTGGGTGAACCTTTGATTTTTCCCTGCTCTGCTCATAGAAATTCATTGCCATCCTAATGGCTTCATCAAGGCTTGGTGGATTAACAAACTCAATCCTATCTCTGAAACATTGAGGTAGACTCCCAAGAAGGCATTGGATCTTTATCCTCTCATCTTTGATATAGTCCACATACCTCAACAATTCCAAAAATTTATGGACATGTTCTTCCATAGTTTTCTGTCCCAACTTGATTTCATTGAATTCTTTTCTTTGACTGTCATAATACCTAGCAGAAAGGTATTTTTCCTTGAAATACTTCTTAAATCACTCCCAATTGATCCTCCTTTCACTGATCCCTTTTACTTCCAAGAGGTGATCCCACCAAATTGAAGCTCTGCCATGTAGATTGTAAATGAAAATTATGGCCTTTTCATTCCCTGAGTAATCATGAATCCTGAAATATTTATTCATCCCAAGAAGCCATGCCTCTACCTTTTGGCCTTCTTATCTTCTCCATCAAATGTGCGAGGCCTTGCCTTCCTGAATTATCCCTGTGGAATTCCCTTGAATTTATTTCTTCCTTCAAGTTCGCTAGAAGTATGTCTTGGACTTATCCTAGAACCTCTAGAGTCACATGACCTGCTGGAAGAAGATCTTGAGTAGGGTGTTCTGTTCTTTTTGCTCACAGAACTCTTTCGTGGGCTTCGAGTCCTCCTCCTAGAATGACCTCTATAGCGACTCCCTGCATCTCTTCCTTCTTCACCTACGTTGCTTGGGCTCGACCCAAGGTTTATCCTTTGTTGCATATTAGTGAGGCTTTGCAAAATAACATTATTGAGCTGGTTCTGTTCCTCTTGAGCCTTCATCAATCTTTCATTAAAGCTTACCATGGTTTCAACAAAATTCTGAGGAGTTATTTGCTCCCTTCTCTCATTGGATTTAGTTTCAGCATTCTCTCCTAGCACATCCTCCTCATGCTCATAAGGATATTGAGCATCATTTATGGTCACCATTTTCCTTTGGAGATCCTTTTCCCTATATGTTGCCTCTGCTACAACTATTCAAATCTTATCAGCTGTAGACACTGTGCATTATAAAAATATTTATTAGACATCTTAGGAATGCATATAGAAACATAAAACATCAATATTTAATAGAATTAAACTCATGGAATAATTCTCAGAGCTATTATGCCTTCTTCTCTTTTCCCCATCATGCAATTATGGAAATTACCAATATTGACAACAACTTGTCAAAACAGTCACTGGAACTTTTCTGCTCTACATATCTATGATGTATGATAACATCATTCAAATTATGGTTATGCACCACTGTTCCTTGCTGGATAAGATTTCCAATTCTTATCCATGTGCTTCATTCTGACTTCGGGTGTGGGAATCACATTACTCCAAAAATGACAATTTTTACCAAAATTCCGCACTTTTTACACAACTGTATTTCAGTCTGAAATGCCAACTTCATCCACTTGTAGAAGCAAATCTAGAAAGAATCATGAAACATTTTCTACCGGGAGAAGTTAGTCCATATAACAAAGAAAAATTAGAAACTTTCATATCCCTGTTCCGATGCACCAGTAAACTTCTATAAAATTCTGGGTTTGACTATTTTTAACTTTCCAAAATTTCAAAATTTCAAAATTTTGGGCCAAAATGGCTATCTTCCAAATTGAGCATTTCTGGAAAATATTTTTCGAACGAGAAACTTTTGTATTAATGAGAATATGAAATGTGTATTTCAATAGATTTCTTGAATCCTAAATATAGGGTCACTTTCATCCACTGCCGCATTTCAAAATCCTTAAAAAGTGGCCCGGAATAGTGCTTTTTGGCCTTCTCGCTCACCTCAACTCGACATCCTTTGGATTGTGGCTCAAATATTCCAAAATTAACACTGTGCCTGCTCCATTGCCACTCCATATTGATTTCAGCTCAATTCGACCTCCTTCCAAGCTTCAGGACATCATGTTGTAAAAGCCATTAATTCCAATTTTATGCCAAATTGGAGCATAATGGGTTCGGGACCCTCACTGGTTCTTTCATGGCCTTCGTTAATGGCCTCATAATACATAACTCATCCAATTCTAATTCCACATGCTCCTGCTATCCAAAAATCAAGTTTCGGGCTCTCTCTCTCTCTCTCTCTCTCTCTCTCTCTCTCTCTCTCTCTCTCTCTCTCTATTTTTGAACTTGCAATCTGCAACTTTCGCAACCCGCAATCCGCAACCCATACTGCGGAACTCGGAAATGCGGAACACCATATTTTCAACTTCAGAAAATGTCACTTCTGCAATCCACAATCCACAATCTGTACCACGGAACTCAGAAATGCGGATTGCCAAATTTTCAACTTCGGAAAATGTCACTTCCGCAATCTGCAATCCGTACTGCAGAACTCGAAAATTCAGAACGCCAATTTTTCAACTTTGGAAAATGTCACTTCCACAATCCACAATCTGTACTGCGGAACGCCTAAATGCAAATTTGAAAATTTTTCATTCTTGCAATCCGCAATCCACAATCCAGGTTCGAAAATGCGGAATTCCAAAATGTAAATTTGAAAATTTTACGTTTCCGCAATCCGCAATCCATAATGCGGAATTGCGGAAACACCTCCTCTGCCCCCGCAAACTTTTAGAGCTCATATATCTCTCATCTCTTAACCAAATAAGGAAAGTTCAGTACTGTTGAAAAGCTCTTGGAGATCTCTACGCAACGTTGTGATCCTCTTCTACACCTGAGAATTCTGATTCAGTCATTATCTCAATCAAAATGCTGCCCAAACTTCACCAATATCTCTTTTAAACATTTTGATATCTTCATGTAAACTCACAGTTTCGCCCAAACAGCCCCAGTGCTGCAACATGGGCTTTGATACCACTCTGTCACGTCCCCTCCCATCATCCTGACCCACAGAGGGAACACGAACTCAACATGGGGTGTCTAATTCTCCCCCACAGCCATATGAAAGAATTCACAATTAAAAATAAATGCATAATTAAATTATACAACGGAATAATTAAAGCATTTTAACACACACACAAAGTAGAATGCATCATCATGGTTCTCCTAGCCTGAAGGATGAAACAACATGCAGATAATTAATCCCCTTCTCATGCTATGCAAAATATTTATGCAGATTAACTTAAGATAATTATTTCATTCAATTAACAAAACAGTCACTAGTTAACACATTACAGAATACAGAATGGACATAATTCAAACCACAGAGAATACTTATATTTAAGATGAAGTTGTCCAAACAACTGGCTATGTGAGAGCAACGTTCCACCCAACCATAGGTCCCTGTCCAACCTATATTCTTTCATCTAAGAGAACACCCCCAAGCTGGGATGTGTATCCACTAAGGAGGAACTAAACAGTCTCACTCATAGCCATGGTTTCACACAAACAATCATGCTAAGCCAACACACAGTTGGGTTTATCAAGCATGAAAGAGACAAAGGAGGAGGATGCTAATCCAGTGAGCTCAACCACAAATCTATAGGCATCTCAAGCTAAACTCAAACAACCTTGGCACCCACAATACCTACCACACCCAACACAAGGAAGGTCCCCTTTTCTGCTGCACAGTCCTTTAGGCACCCCTTCCCTCCAGTGCTATTCAAGGTGGGAATAGAAAGGTCCAAGATGCTAAATCATTGAGATTCTATCCCTCACTGGGTTTATCAAGCAATCCCAACCTATGTTCTCTCTTCTTCTCTGTTATTCACACTTGTATTTTTATCAATTCTATCACCAAATAATGATGTCCCGTAATTGGATTTTTGGGCTATAAAATTGGGGTTTTCCTATTGATTTTTGGGCATATAACACTCTCAAAGTTTCCCCAAGGTTCAATTCTATGGATCCCCCATTGGATTTCACTGTCCAAATGAATTTTTGGGCGTTTTTGGCACTTCAAAACGTGGCTTAATTCAGAGTTGTGATTTCTGGTTTTTCTCACTGCTGGAACTGTGTAATGGATGAAAAATGATGCTTAGATGTTCAACCATGGAATGGGAATGAGGAATAATGGATTCCCCTCAGTTAGAGTGACTTGTGGGTCAAGAAAACAGAGCCCATACCTGCCATACGAATTGTTGGGATGCCCATGCTCCATTGAATCCATGGACTGATTTCTTCAACCACTTCCTTACAACTGAATTAAATGTCAGTAAGGAAAGTCAAATGGGTTCTCAAGATGACATTTGGAAGTATATGGTTCAACCCCACAACCTCCCCACCACTCCCTAGTGGAATACACATGCCCCCCTCTTATTAGTTGCTTCCATAGCTAGTTTTTGGTATTTTTATTGCAATATTAATATTTACATCATTTTACAATGTTCCATGGCTTAATAGCACATGGATAGCGTAATATCAAATACTTTCCCTTTTAAATAAAATCCGAGCATCTATTAGCAGGGCCTTGGCCTTGAGCTCCATGCTAGGAAAACATGCATCGCGTGTATACAACATTTACAATAAAAACCAATATATCCTAAGGGTCAAAATGGGGGTATTGCATATTTACCCCGGGGAAACCCTCTAGTACATGAGGAAGAAAACCCCAGCAAAATATTCCTTAGAATATTGATAGATAGGGGAGAATTTCTTTACAATGAGAAGATTACATCAAGCACCCCTGGTTCATTATCATAGATAAATAGCAAGCACCACTAGTGCAATCACAGAGCAAGAGAGAAGAGAGAATAATAGAAGAACCCAACAATTGATTCCGCACTAAGACCAATTTGCAGTTTTGGTCACATGCACACTTCCTTCAAGAGAGATTCGCTCTTCACCTTGATCTCATCAAATCCTACATTACAAGTGTATCATACATCTCGTTCTTGGATTAATTTATATCCTTTCGACTTCAAGATGAATTTTCCTTCCAATAGAATGCTAGATCACTTAGTTAGGTTACTAACTCAAGTGTCGTCATGCAACCACTTAGTTAATTAGGTCTTCTACTTCAATATGAACTCGCCCTTCACTTGGATGCTATACCACTCAAGTGTTTTATTTTAGTTTATCTCAAGTGTCATCATGCAAATACTTAGTTAACTCAAGTGTCATCATGCAAAAATTTAGTTAACTAGATCTTCTTTGTTTTCACTTAGTTAACTCTTTTAACTGAAGTCTTTCTTTTTAACATCACTGAAGTAAACAATTCCAGTTCTCTCTTAATTAACTGAAGTCTTTCTTGTTAACATCACTAAGTAAACAATTTGAGTTCTCTCTTAATTAACTGAATTCTTTCTTAATCACTAAAGTGAACAATTCGAGTTATCTCTTATCTTAACAAATATTATCTTTATCTCTTGTCTTATCTACATGATCCACTTGTTCCATCTTTACTTTATTTATCATATCGAATATACTAAGGATATTTTTCCAATGATTTGATCATCTTGTTCTACTATCGTTCCAAGTGGTCATATGCTAAAGTAATTCACTCTAGAGGTGGCCAGTCTCTAGAGGAGACTTACTAGCTCAACCATGGTTAGCAGTACATCACACACCATTCATGCTTCGACATGCAAAGCATTAACTCAACACATGAGGATCTATCCTGACACACCAAACCTTATCCTTGACAAGTAAGATTGTACAACATCATCACTTTGACATACAAAGCACTTAACTCAACACATGAGGCTTAACCTTTACACATAAGGGTTAGTCATTCTTGAGTCCAACTCAAGAATCTACTACAAGTTTCCTAAGTCCAACTCAGGCTCCCTAAGGCACTACCTTGACAGACAAGGCTCAATCCTGGCACACAAGGTTGACTTGGAGAATGACTCATGATGCTGTAACTTTAACATTGTAGTCATTGACACCAAATTAATCGATGCAATTATTTTTGCAATAACACCTTCTATTAATTCTTTGCATGCAACCTTGACATATCTAGATCACTTTTTTCCAAGTGAGGAAAGGGCCAAGATCAAGTTTTTTTATAAAGCCTCATTTACCTTCCCCTCATTTAATATGAGTGTGAACGTAATATAAATTTATACAACTCTTGTTTTTACTTCAAAATGAAATTCTCAAAGAAAATAAGAGTTTAGAGGGGTTGAAGATGAAGAAACAAATTTTGTAGAGTTTTCTTCGTAAAAATTAAGCAAAAATGCTGCCCATTATAATGTTTTCACCCATAATGTTAGGAATATTTCATGTTGATATTATGTTTGTATTATTTAAAAGCATTTTGATGATTACTTCCCCATTGTAAATGCTTGTAATTGGTTGGTATAACATTAATTGTTGTAACCACAATTGAAAATGATGTTATGAACTTCTCAATGGTATTGGAATGCTTATTGCAAATATTTGTACAATGTTCCTGTCATTAGTATGGGTTGGCCACTTGATGATGGAATCCATATTTACATGATTATTAGTGGTTTCTTCTTTACCATTCACATTCCCCAATTACACCAAGTATTTCCAAGGAAAATCACATTTCCTAAAGTTTTATTGCAACTTGTATTTTCTCAAAGTCTCCACAATTTGCATCAGATGTGAGATATGTTCTTTCTAGGTAGACCTAAACATTAAAAATTGATCTAGGTATACTATCAAAAATTGATCTTGATAAAGGCACAATATATTATAGATTGTTGGCGCAAACCTACTTCGACCAGTTTTCACACAGTTAAACACCAACAAAACCCCACGATACCGGCCCAAAAGGGTCTATCCCTTTTGGTAACACCTTCCACACAGACGAGGTCTCACCCGAAGTACCTATGGGAGATGCAGGAACCAATTTTTTACAGTACTGTAGGGGTGCGACAATAACCCAACAACCATAACATCCTTAACCTCGACAGAGAGATTTACTTAAGACTTCGCAAAAAGAATGCATAAATTTAACAACTTAATTACTATGACATATATTCATTCAAATACCATTCATATACATGAATCATCTATTATTTGTAAATATTTTACATATAGAAATAAACACAACAAATAATCACAGGAAATATACAAATTAGACACCAGATGTAACGTGGAAACCCAAATAGGATAAAACCACATAAGTGCTTTCTTTATTAATGAGTCACAGTCAAAATAAGCACTTCATGTTTACAACGAATTAAAAATTTCACCTTCTCTTACAATGCATCTACGCACACATTCTGCAGATCATGCGACTCTTCTTGACATCAAAATAGAGATCTCTAAAAGATCGGACATCGACTAACTAACTAATTCACTAACAATTTCAAAAATCCAAACCCTTTACATATTTATAGGATGCACACATACTTCCTTTCTCCCACTACTCTAGTACTCAACTACTCCACTCATAAATGTAAGTGGACAAAACTCCTAACTAACTTACTTAACTTCGCCCTTTACATAGTCAAAATGCCCAATTTCCTGGATTCTCGGTTGCTACATCGGAGTTGACTCCTCTTAATTGGACCACTTCGTCTTGGCCCTCTTCATACCAAAATTGCGCAAAACATTACCCCAAAACTTTACGTGGCCCAACATAGCTCAAGCACAAAAAGTAGTTGGTGCATCATAAACTGTAATGGCATCACCAATGTGACTCATGTACTTTGACTTGCACTTGGTATTATATCGATTTAACATCATTTTGATGAAGTACTTGGTATGTTGTAGCTAAGTGAACAAGCCATTAATCCTAGGTTTAGGGTACCAATTCGTAAGAGTAATCTTTTTGATATCTATGTATTCAATACACATTCTCCAAGTCCTTCCCTTCTTGCGAACTATGATGACAATGACCCACAATGTAAGGTACTTGGGAATATGATGTCTTGCTTCAATAATTGATCTATATTTGATCAAGAAAAAAATGAAAGACATCACTAATACATAAATGAAACATCAAGATGCAATAGTAATGAAAAAAAAATATTGCATTCATACCAACATCTATCAAGAATTGATGGTGAAAAACACTACAATGTACATAGGAATACATAGTGGTTAGAGGTATCCTATCTCTAATCATATATGTGATGAATATGCTCATCTGGAAAATAATTTTTTTTGCAGTAACAATTAGAAACTTTTATTAAAAAGGCTGTTGGAAAACCTTGGCAACATATAGTACAAACTGAGGCTAGAGGCCAAATACATCATAAACCATCCCATCTTGGAGGTATTCAAAATGATAGTTTTGAAAACCTTGGAAATAGTAATTCTATCTTAAGAGATCATATTTGGACATAAGCATATGGTATATATTCTAACAAACTAAAATACCAGGAGCCTACATTTGAAAAGCATAAAACACTTAAGGAGTGGAGGTCTCCTTTTTTACAACTTGGATACCAAGCACACTCAGCTTTGGTGCCAATTTTATTAGGGGGATCAAAGAGATGAAGAATTCTTTCTCGGGATCCACACTTCCCTGCTTCAACTCTAGCCTACATTTTTTTCACCTCTGCCTCTAATACTATCATCTTCATAGCCATCTCTGCATTCTTTTCTCATTCCATTTCAACTTCAATTTTAAAAAAGGCCTCCCTCTGTTACACTTTTACTGATTCTTGCACCTTGGTGGATTCATCACATTCCCTCCTCAATTCCACTTCCCGAACATTATGACTAAGATCCATTTCCAATATATGTAGTGAATGTTTGAAGTGGTGGAACTTATATTCCACGCGTTGAATCCCATGGAACCAGAAGCAGTCAACCTCCCTTTAGTCACATTGTAGAGGCATGGAAATCTTGAGGGAAAATATATGATTGAATGGGATCACTATACTGGTGATAAAACACATAATAGAATAGAGCATAATACCTTGTGATTTTGTCTAAATTTGCATGAAGGTATGACACTTGCCAATAAATTCTTGAGCTCAATTTCCTGCCATAATGATGCTCAATCCACAACCCATGATTGACACACAAACACAATCTACCTTCATAATGTTTCAAAGTGGGGTGATGGAAGGATATGTTCTTTTAGGCATGGAAAGAGGAGGATCGTACATGTCTTGTAGGTTGTAACTCTCTCCTGGTGCACACAAACATGACACATGACCCCTGGCACAAGAAACCTACCTACCCACCTACCGATTCATGTTTACCTTTGGGTTAACTGTATGTTTTATTTCCCATTACATGAGCTCGTATCATCTAGATTGAACTTAAGGTATTAGGACCCATGTGTTCCCACTCCCCTTCGAGATTGAGAATTCCCTCCACCATGTTTCTAGCATGGTTAGTTTATGTATCAGCCTCTTCATTTAAGCCTCGAAGTATATGCATAAATTGAACCTTGTCCATCCATTTTTTGAGTTCCTTAACTTGCATTATCATGCATTGTAGAGTGATATATTCGAGATGATCACTTGTGCATGCATATTTGATGATAATTCAAGAGTCGCCCATAATGATGGCATATTGAATACTTTGTTGCAAAATTTTACAACCTTGATGGAGAGCTAACTCCTTGTATTGACTATTGGTTTTGATTCCTAACCCCTAGGAACACATTTTTATCAACTTTCCCTCTGAGCTGTATAACCCCCCTGCCTCTCGCTTATGCCACCCTTGGCTTACCTTTTGATGCTCCATCAAAATGTAAACTATGAACTCTTTGTGTCACTCACCATTTATTGAATTCCTCAAGGTTTGTTCCTAGTTTTCCATTTAGGTGATGAGATAGGTTGGGGGAAGAGAATTGTGGTTCCTAGTTCCTAAATTAGGCCTTCCATCCATTCAAGTTCTTCATGTCATAAAATATCTCCACGTTGTTTCCTTGAGCGAATCAAACATTAAAGTAGGAGATTTTTTTCTTTAATAGCGACCTTGGATGGGATTGTGGATGAGTTCTGGAATATTTGCATGTTCCTGGAAATCCATAATTTCCAACATATAAATTTTGGAAGAGTTAACCAACAATGGTTTTTCTTATACTTGTTTTATTGAGAGATCAACATTTGATTGATTTTTTGGGGGATTAATCCTTCATTACCTAGCTTCTCAAAGATGAGAACCCAAACTTCTCTTGAAAATGAGCATTCAAGAAATAAATTGGCAATAGTTTCCTTAGAGGTTGTACACAAAGAGCATCATGAGGGTCCTTGAATTCCTCTCTTTTTTAGATTTTTCTCAATGAGAATTTTCCCATGAACCAATAGCCAAAAGAATCAATTTTTGGGATCCCATCTGCTGACCAAATCCATTTCCACAAATATGAAAGGTGGGAACCCTTGTATGGAAATGAGAATATTATAACCCTGGGAGAGAGTGTATTCTCCTTGAAGGCCTCATCCTCTTATGTAGGCCATATTTTGATTTATAGGAACAACACCTGCTAGTATTCTTCTAAATTTCCTATAAGCGTCTTGAACGGGTGAGGAACTGGCAGAGAAACCCAGCTGATCCAAGATCCTTTATCAGCATCCCATATGCAAAGGTCCCATAGCTTGTGAATACCATTATCCTTCTTCCAAGTTTGAAGAGTGTGAAGATCCTAGTGAGTATGCATTGGAGGGTTATGGAGAATTTTATCCTTCCAAATATTTATTCGTTTCCCATTTACAAGAATCCAATATAGATCATATTTGAAAAATTCCTAGGAGAATTTGCAAATATTCCATATATGGGAGCCATTGGCAACTTTTAGAGTCTTGTCAAGGCTTCTTAATTTGCTTCCCTCAAGGTATTTTTTGTGCATCACCTGATTTACCTAGGTCTTAGTCTTTTTTCTAAGAGACTATATTCCAAAGGAGTTTGGATCCCAAGCAAGATAAAAGAAGTTGATGATATATTACTTGCATTATTCCTGAGGAAAAAGGAGCTTTTACAATATTCCAGTTGACCAAATAAAAATTATTTTCATTGGTTCTTCCCCCTTTCCACAAAAAGGTCCTCGGAATTTTGTTAATTTGATTTAAGATACATTTTGGGGCATGGAAATTTGGAAGAGAAGAAAGAACAACTTTTTGAAGCACTAACTTACCTGCTAAATTGAGCCATTTAGACCCCCATTGAACAAGCTTAGTCTTTAATTTCATAAGATTGGCCTCTCAAATCCGAGCCTTTGGCAAGGAGAAGGTGACCAACAGAACCAAGTGTTTAAACCTCTTCCAGTTTTCTATTTCATGCATAATTTATTACATTACTAAGATCCTTTAGATGGCCATCATGGTTCATTGATCTATACTCTGTCGAACTTTGGTTTTCATTGATGTCAATAATCACTAAGTACCCATGATGTCAAAGAGGACATAGTTCCAGTTTGAATAATTACATAAGGTATGCGCACACATATCCATCCATCTAGTCATGACACTTCAAAGGTGATGTCAAAGAGGTGTTTGGACAAGTCTTGGGAGTGCACAAGAGTCTCCGAAGAAAGAAGTGGTTGGACATGTATGCAAGTCTCGAAAGTGCACAAGGCCCACCAAGCGATGGTACTTCCACGGTACTTCAAGGGCGCAAGACCCAACACAAAGTGGTTCCCAAGTGCGCAATTCCCACTATGCTAAGGGCCAAGTGTGCGCAAGACCCACAAGGCATGATACCTCAGTTATGCATATCAAGACAAGTGGCAAATGCATAAGTAAGCTTGATCATGAATAAAGGAAGAATGGATGCTACAACCAACTTGTGGACACATCGTCTGCACAAGTCGAGTATAACTAAGAAGCCAAGTTGGTGAGTAAATGCAAGCTTGAACATGAACAAGAGGTAGTATTCTGATTTAGCAAGATTTTAATTTTTGGGGTATTAATGGCTCATTGAACCAGAAAAACATGATCTAGAAGAGAGCCAAGTGAGTAAGAATAGATGATCATAATGGAATAGTTATTATGAGACAAATGCACAAGAATAGTTGAGAAGAACAGTTGGTGGTGCGCATAAAGATATAGTTTATATGAGACAGAACTGCAAGAAAAGATAAGCATAACAACTGATGGTGCACAAAATGATACAGTTTGTATGAGATAGATGCACAAGAAAAAATGAGCAAAATATTCAATGGTGCATAGGATGATATAGTGTTCAAGATAGATGCACATGAATAGAACAATAGTACAATAGAAGATGCACAGAAATAGATGAGTTTGCAGATACGCAGAAACATAACAGTATGTTGAAACAACACACATATTGCAGAAGGTTATGAAATATGAGAACTAGTGTACAATACTGATGCAATGACATGATGTAAGAGAAGAACTGATGATGACATACAATAATTACGTGGATTAGATCATATAGCAGGTGTGCGCAAATAAATGTAATGTAACAAATATGAAGTGTGCGCATACAACAATAATATTCTTCTATAGTCATATCAAGGTCGCAGGACAAGGAAAGGAGCAGGGAGTCAGTGCTTCATTCAGGTTGGAGCCTGTAAATCCAGGGGGTCGGTGCCTCCTTCCAGTTGGTGTTGGTAAATCAGGGATTTGATGCTTCCTCTAGGTTGTATCTTGTAAATTAGGGGGTTGGAGCCTCCTAGTTGGTGCTGGAAAAATTTGGAAGTTGGTGCTTTCCATGAATGTAATCTTTATTATATAATAAAGCATTCTGTGTTTTTCTCCCTTTTGGGTTTCCACATCAAATCTTTGTGTTCTGTGTTTTATGCATGTGTTGATGAATGATATTTTTTATGGTGAATGCATAATATAAATACAATTTGAAATTTTAGTAAAAGTGAAAAATTGTATATAACTACGCATAATACCGATTCACCCCCCCTCTCAGTATTAATAATATTTCTAACAATTGGAATTAGAGCGGGTGTCTTTAGTAATAGTTTAACAATTGGAAGATAAATCCTTGCACAGGTATGGGAGGAATGGAGATATATTCTCAAATCAAAGCACCAAGGTCATATGAAAATGGCAGCATGGATAATCTCTCTATCACAGAAGCAAGATACGTTATTCGCACTCAAATAAAAACTATAGAAAAGGTTAAAATGATTTCCACTGAAATCATCCAAACTCTGAAAATGAAAGAAGAAGATTCAAAAGGGATGGCAACATACTTCACTATCCAATTACAAGAGATGGATAAAAAATGTCAAAACCGGGATTTCCACTAAAATCATCCAAACTCTGAAAATGAAAGAAGAAGATTCAAAAGGGATGGCAACATACTTCACTATCCAATTACAAGAGATGGATAAAAAATGTCAAAATCGGGAACTTAAGATTGAAACATTGGAAGGTGAACTTAAAAAATCAGCTGTAGAAAATCAGAAGTTATCCAAAGATATCATACTTTTGAAGAAAGAATTGAAAGATGCTAAACAAGAAAGAGAAGAAAGGGTTGCTCAATCAACCGAAGAAATATTGTCACTGAAAGATCAGCTCCAAGAATCTCAAAGACAAAGTGATGATGCTAGCATGGTGATCAATGAACAACAAATCCAATTTCAAGCAAGAGAGATTGAGATTATTGAGAATACAAAAACGATTGATGAAAAAAAGACTCAACTATTGGAAAAGGAACAAGAAGTTGAAATACTACAGACACAACTAAGGACATATGATAAGTTTTCCAAAAGCACAAAAGTCTTGAATGAGATTCTTTGCAAACATAGGTCACCATTTAAAAAATATGGTCTAGGTTACAAGATTGAAGTAACAAGAAAGAAGAGCCATCTCTCAAGAAAGAAAATGAAGAAACTAATCGAAATGGAATTCAAAGGACATATTACAAGAATGTTGCGCAACTAAAGGGACTATACTCACTCAGAACTATTGAATGTTGGAAGTGTAACATGGTTGGATATAATGGAAAGTTTTGTAACAATATAGTCTATTACAAGTGTAATATAATTGGTCGCAAAGCTCAAAACTTTGGAAATACCAAGAAATTCAATCAATGTTGGAAGAAGAAAACAGGGAAGACAAATGAGGAATCTCAGCTGGTTCTATAAAAAAGAAGGAATACTCCTACAAATCAAAAAAAATATAAATGTAGAAGGATTTGAAAAATGAAGTCTGCAGATAAAAGTAATGGTTTGAATCTATGTGGAGTGGGAAAAGAAATAACTAAAGATCATACTAATCCCACTGTACTAAATCGAAATGTGGAGAACTTGGGAGAATAATGTATCTCCACTCCGTAAAAGAATGAACCATAGACAGATGGACCCTTCGTAGGAAGCAGATTGTGCGCAAAACATATAGCGACAAAAGGTAAGAATTAATGACCAACATAGTAGTGGTGATCAATTAAGGGGAGGCATCAGTAATTAGCGACAAATAATGGTTAACTGAATTTGGACAAGGTCATTGAAAATCTTGTGAAAATTGAAACATTCTAGTTTTCGAAAATTGACCAAATCTAGGTAAATCTGTAAGGAACATAAATCATTAATGATAGAGGAAAGTCATCAAACCCCTTATAAGCCATGAATATATCTAGTATGAAATACTGCATCTACTGAGAACACTAGATATAGAGCAAACAGTTGTGAGTGAAGGTTGAAGCTCAGAAGCCATGGCACCCATGAGACAATGCAGGACAAAGAATCCATTCGTACATGTGGAGGGTGAATTTGCACAAACACCTGGTGCCTCCATCAAAGCTGGTAAAAATACCTCATGACTACATTCCGTCCAGAAAAACTACTGCGACACCTGTCAATTGTCTCAATGTAGAAGATATATATATACTGACAGAGAAGGATTCAAAAGGTGTGATAGTTGAAGAAAATATGCTTGGGAAACTATATAAGTTTGGGTTTTCATATCATGATATCACCAACGAAGAAACATTTTCAGAACTGCTTATGGAAAACTACATGGATAGGAGGTTTAGCTCAGATCCTAAAGCACCTATTGTGATGGAACTTCAGACATGGGAAAATGGACTGATGAAATCAAGGATACTAAACTTGTTGGATATCCCTCACTTTGGAAGGTCCCTGTAGGTGAAAATGTGTGCAAAAATGTTTCTATCACGAGTGCATGGTGGGTTTCTGTGGTTGACCATGCCCATCTCCATTGATGCCGAGACGATTGAGTTAATCACAGGGATTCCTACCATAGGAGAAGATGTAGGTAATCTTCTGGATAGAATATAGGAGAAATCCCTTGGAAAGAAGATGGATGAAAGGTATGGAACTCAATGGGCCAACATAGGGTATTTAGTTGCGCAGATAAACGACAAGGCTATGTTATTTGCAGTCTAGATGTTGGCACACAAGTTATTTCGAAAGAGTCACCAGGATAAAGTCTTAGTATCAATCATTGTAGATGCAGCGCAATGTGTGGAGGGAGTGCAGATGAATTGGTTGACATTTTTGCTGAATGAATTTCTAGAGGAATACAAGGAAACACAAGAAAAAGGTACGCCCTTCCATTATGCTTGGTTGTTAATATGTATTGCACTGACGGGATGGAAGGAACCAAAAGATAGTCAATTATTTGACATAAATAGGAAGTCATTCTTGGTAGCTAGGCATGCAAACTTGTGGGTTAGTAATATTCCGCGCAGAAAAATAGATAACAACATTAATTTCTACCTATACAGTGAAGATATTAGGGTTATTTTAAGAGAAACACCATGCATACAACCTCACATAGTTGAAGCACACAAGGGAATTACACGCTCCAAGATAGGAATGCATCATACCTACATACAAGCCAGAAGAGATCCTAACATGCAATGGCTACCTACCATGTCTATTTTCTCTGAGGATGATGTTGCGCAAATTGTAAACAAGTGGGATCCCGCATGGAAGGTTCCAATAACATAAGAGGAAGAAGAGGTTGCACAACAGAAAAAACATAATATTCCAACATCCAAGGAAAAGAAAATCGAAGGTGCGGAGATTCCCCCTGAAACTACACATCAACCTACACCAGTTAACAAGAGGATAGAAAAAACTGATCTTGAAGAATCATCAAGGAAGAAAAGGAAAATGTCCAAATCCTGTCTTTTTAAAACGCCGACAACAAATGATATAGTTTGCGCAAGAAAAAACCAGAAGAGCATATGGTGGTGCACATAATGATATAGTTTATATGAGACAGATGCGCAAGAATATACGAGCAAAAAAAATGGTGGTGCACAAAATGATACAGTTTATATGAGAAAGATGCGCAAGAACATATGAGTAGAACAACTGATGGTGCACATAATGATACAGTTTGTATGAGACAGATGCGCAATAAAAGACGAGTAGAATAGTCAATGGTGCATAGGATGATATAATGTTCAAGACAGATGCGCAAGAACATAACAACAATACAATAAAGGATGCGTATAAATAGATGAGTTTGCAGATACGTAGAAATAGAACATTATTTTGAAACATCACATAGATTGCAGAAGGTTATGAAATATGAGAACTATTGTGCAATATTGATGCAGTGACATGATGTAAGAGAAGAATTGATGATGAAGTACAACAATTATGTGGAGCAACGCATATAGAAGGTGCATGCAAATAAAAGTAATGCATCAGATATTGAGTGTGTGTAGACAACAAGAATAATGTTCTACAGTCATATCAAGGTGGCAGAACGAGGCAGGGAGTAGGGAGTCGGTGCTTCCTTCAAGTTGGATCTTGTAAATCAAAGGGTTTTGTGCCTCCTTCCAATTGGTGCTGGTAAATCAGGGAGTTGGTTCTTCCTTCAAGTTGTAGCTTGTAAATCAAGGGGTTGGAGCATCCTTCTAGTTGGTGCTGGGAAAATTTGGAAGTTGGTGCTTTCCATGAATGCAATCTTTATTATATAAGAAAGCATTCCGTGGTTTTCTCCCGTTTGGGTTTCCACATCAAATCTGTGTTCTGTGTTTTATGCATGTGTTGATGAATGACATTGTTTATGGTTAATGCATAGTATAAATACAGTTTGAATTTGGTAAAAGTGAAATTTTTTATATAACTACGCATAATACTGATTCACCCCCCCTCTCAATATTAATAATATTTCCAACATATTCCATTGGTATATGCTACTCTTAAATTTTTTTTACTTCCTCTTGACGCTTTACAAAAAACGTGAGCACTGTTCCAAACCGTTGAGCTATGATTATAAAGGCACCCCCAATGAGAAGCATATCGCTGGAAATTAACTGCAAATGATTTATTTCTTTGGCCCCAGAGACCAGGATTATCCCTATAATATTTCCATGTCTTCTTTCTTCCTCTAGAATCCTGCTTAGAAAGCCTGACATGATGATGTACAATAAAGGTGAAAGAGGGAAATGCCTTAATCCCCTCCTTGCCTAAATTTAGAAATAAACGGGTCTTCCATTCACCAAAGGTGCTATCCATGGGAATCCAATACAAGCCTTGATCTAGTCAATTAATTCTTTATTAAATCCAAACATTTCCATGAATGTAAAAAGAAAATCATGGCTTATGCAGTTGAATGCATTGGCCATGTCAATTTTGATAATCATACATTAATCCTTCCCTATTCTACTCGAATGAATAGCTTCTTGTATTGGGATAACATTATCAAAGAGCTATATTTTCCTAACGAATCCACCTTGATTCTTTGGTATAATATTTGGCATTTTCACTTTTAACCGGCTTGTTATAATTTTGTAGGAATTGTGTCATGTCCCAATCTATAAATCTGAATAACGAAGGGGATGATTACAAATTACAGGTTTCTAATTTTTTTTTCCCTTGGCCATAATACGCATTGTAAATAAGAAATTTATATGCAATTTTAGAATACAAAACACAATGAAATTAAAAGAAACTAGCTGTGTAAGAACGATTTTACACCTAAAAGTAGGTATAATCTTCAGATACCACCCCCAAGCTGGGCTATGAGGCCACCGTGGCGAAGGAAACACCTATGGGCTTCTGTCTCTTAGCCCACAACCCAATTTCACTAAATTTTAACTCAAATTATTATTCAAAGATTCTACAATAATCTCACTCAACCATCATATCCATAGCACTCCTTCCAATTTCCACACACAACACAAGGCATTTCCCTTCACTTTTCCACAGTCCCCTTAGGAAATCTGACCCTTGCAATGCTTACTAGCATGTGCAATAAGAGTCCAAGTTGTTGTGGTCCCTTCAAGTATTTCAGTTGGAATCAACCATGCCTTCTCGAGAATCTCATGAGTAGAAAAAGACAACGGGTAAAGGTTCCTATCTTTCCCAGCCTATGTGCTCACTTACAACCACTCTCTTTCTCTAATTTTTGCAATCCTCCTTCCTGCAAATTCTAATTTCTAGTTAGTGCACAGTTTGGTAATGGTAATGGAAATCGAATGAACAACAAGAGAAAAAATCTATGTAATATAAAATCTACATGAGAATGAATGGTTAGACTCCAAAGGATATGAGAGGATGGTGAAAATATAATTGACATAAATTCTAACCATGGAAGAAAAGACCCTTACAACTGTCATAGAAGTATAT
This sequence comes from Larix kaempferi, assembly GCA_027924585.1. NCBI lineage: Eukaryota > Viridiplantae > Streptophyta > Pinopsida > Pinales > Pinaceae > Larix > Larix kaempferi. The sequence goes on from BSBM01000286.1 coordinate 2,099,993, forward strand.
TCACCTCATGCTTCAATAACTACATGAGAGGAATTTCCTCACCAACCTCACACATACATTCAATGATTGGATTTAATAGTCAAAATGAAGTAATTGGCTCATTTAAAGCGCATGGAAGCAATTGGATAAGTTCTAAGGTTGATACTTGGAAATAGAAGATTTAATCTCCCATAAGCCCCCTTTCCTCTTCCCATCTAGTATTTACATAATTTACATAATTTTTATTTAATACATTTCAAGTCAATACTGGGGAGATTACAATGAATTGCATAGGGAAATGAGTTTAAATCTTGAGAACAAGGTGGGAAAGGAATATTTGGGAATTAGATCTAGGAAAGTTGAATTAGTTCCTCCTCCCAATTTTGACTTTTTCTAATACTGTGTAATCATTTTGCATTAATATTTTTAATTAATTAGCAAAAATCTTGATAAAAATGAATGGTGAAACCATGTGGTCCTGGAGCTTTCTTTGATTCAAGCTCCCAAATAGACTCAATGATTTCAGATTATGATATTGGCCTTAAAATCATGGAGTTATCTTCTTGGGAAATGAGCTAGGGTATGTGCGTAAGAAGATCCCCTCTATATACCCTGTCTTCATCTCCCTCTTCTAAATAAATATTTTTAAAATGGATGTGGGAAACTTTTTTTATTTTCTCATATTCACTCACAATTCTCCCACGTCATTCTTGATTTTTGAGACATTATGTTTTTTTTGTGAGCTTGTGCTTTCTTATAGAAGTAGGTTATGTTACGATCCCCTCCCTTTATCCATAAACTTCTTTATTGTATGCTCTAGTATTCCTCCACAACAAACTTCTTTATTTTATCCTCTAGTATTCCTCCTCCACGACACACCTTGTGCAATTGAGATTGCATTATCTCTTCCTTTTTCATTTTTGCTTTTGTTATTTGACATGTTTCCATTTTAAGTTGTTGTTGTTCCAATTATTCTTGCAATGTTTCTCGTTCTTACTGAGGGGGGTTTAAGAGAATATTTGGCCCAATATTTGAGAGCCCTTTTAGGAATTCAGATATTTTCTTCCCAATCAAAGGAGGGGAGCCTTGTACCAAAGACTTATATGCTTTCTAAACTGTCTCCCAAAACCCATCACGAGTTATCCATGTTGGATTGAACCAAAAGGGAATGGGTCTAAGATATTTTCCTTTTTCTATATTTAAAGAGATGGGCTTGTGATCGGAAATTCCAAAGGGAATTAATATATCATAGGTAATATCATGTACTAGGAGCAAAAAGGTGCTTTGAATAAGAAATGTGACCATTCTTATGGCCGCTACATGTCTTAGTCTTTCCTCTTGTTTGTCCATGTATATTTACCTTTCTTCTACTTGATATCCCTTAAATCATAATCTTATATAATATCATATATTTTCTCTCTAAAATGATCTATTACTAAATATCCTCCTCTTTAATCTATTGGTGCCAATGTGACATTCAAGTCTCCCGCAGTGATAAGACATTGAGGTGAGTGTTGCTACATAAATTCTTTTATGGAATGCTATCATTTTTGTTTTTCAGAGTATGAAATAAGGATATCAACATTAATCATGCATATCTACATATCTGGATGTTGGTTTCCATATGAAGCACATTTTCCTATATCCAATGCGAGGTTGGGTGTTGTCCCTACAACAAATATTTGGGTGAGTCCCATAGAATCGCGATCCCTTCAAAGGCTTCTGGTCAGCTTATTGTTGGTCCTACACTCTCTTCCAATTTTTTTGTCCTTATAGGAGGAAGTATCATTCCTCCATCTTAGTCTCCTATAATAAGAGAGTTTCAAGTCTCCCTATTCTAATTATATCTCTGGATTCTTCTATCTTGGTCTCACTCCCCAGAGTCCCCTGACAATTTCAGGAGACCATCTTCATTATTTAGCTATGACTAGGCCTGATGCACCCCTTAAAAATCCTTCATGGGGTTTTGTTTTTTAATTTGTCATTAATTTTCTTGCTTTACCCATGAGCTTTTCGATAGTAATTTGGGTTCCTAGGGTTTTTTCTTTTTCTGCTTCCTCCTCCCTTACTTCCTTGTTTGTTTCCCTGCCTTTTTTTTTCCGAAGATCTAAGTCAAATCCAACTCCTTCCCTTCCTTTGATTCAAAAGAGGAGATCATGTTCCTAATTTGGAACCTTGGGGAGATTTGAGACATTATAGGGGCTTTGGGGATAACATTGAACTCCAAAGCTATCGAACTAGGGCTTTCCTACATTTTCTTCTAATGGGGTTATTCGTCATTGCCTAGGGTTTCATGCACTTCCTCATACTATTCTTCTTCGACATGAGACCAAATTTCAAATTGATTGATTACTGTGGCTTCCTTTGAAGTTGTGAACATGGGATTTCCCTCTCTCTGGTGGGTTGGATGTCCTTGCAACACTTTTGAATTTGGATTTATGGTTTTTCTTTGAGTTCATTCCAGGTTTCACTTATACCCAATTTTGTTTTGTTTCAAATTCCTTTGTTACCTTTGGTGCTTTTTTGCAATCTTGGTAAAGTGACTATATTCATGGTAGATATTGCATTTGAAAGGAAGTTTCTCATAATACAACTACTAAATCTGGGTCCAATGATCCACTCTAACTTGATTGCTTCTGGAAGACACACTTCAAGATATACTACTCCACACAAATCTGAGCACATGAGTATTGATGCTTTGATTATACTCTATCAATATGTATTTCCCTAAGGAGTTTCCAATTGTTCTCATTTATTCGTCATTCTGACAATGAATTAGAAGTTGGGGAATTCAAACCCAAACTGGAATATTCGTGGGGATATCTAGGGTTTGATCAAAATAAGGATCTCGTTTATTCAAATATATCCCTATTGCCACCATGAAGTAATACCTGCTCCATAAATCAGATATCGATCTATTTTTTGCTCAAATTGGAAAATGAAAAACCCCCTACCCACAAAAAAAGAAGCTACCCTTGCAAAGATCATAGGTTGTCAGTTCTTCTGAACCAAAATTTCCATGGCTCTTGGGGAGGGCCATATACCTGTAAATTGACTTGCGTGCCCTTAATCAACAAACGAGAGAGCAATCTTCCTTGGATTCACAAGAGGAAAAGCCACTTCTAGGATTGAATCCAAATTCTTAACGAATCATGAGGGAATCAATTTGGTTGTTTGTTTACCTCGAGATTCTAGCAAGTTCTTGAAGGCCTTGATCTCTGGAGGAGGTGGGGATATCTAACATAAACCATAACGAGATCAGATCCAAATCTCAAAACGTGCACAAATGTTAAATTCTGTATGTTAATGCCAAGCCCGAGGTGTGGTTGAATCCAAAAAACACTTTAACTAAAAGAGGGAAAAAAATATTTTATTACAATATGAAGCAAAACACTAGAGTGTACAAACCGTAAAGAAAATCCATAAAGCTATGAGTTGATGTGGCCAAGATTAAAGGTGCATAGCATTTAACCTCTTTTACCACGTACCCTATGTCATTAATTTAATTAAATAAAAGATGTCAAAGACTATTTTCTTTGTCAAAATATGGTTTCTCTAATTGGGTTATAATTTTCCATGTGGGTTTGGAATTATATTTTTTTTTATTGTAGAGAAAGTTGTGGCATTAATTAATCCAAAATGGTTTAGTCAACTTTTTTTAAAGGAGACAATTTAACAAAAAAAAGAGTTAATTAGAAAAAAAATTTATAACTAAATAAAGTTAAAGGCAGTTTAAACATAGGTTAAGTCTCTTGATATTATAAATTAATCCAAAATGATTTAGTCAATTTTTTTTTAAAGGAGACAATTTAACCAAAAGAGAGTTAACTAGACAAAAATTTATAACTAAATAAAGTTAAAGGCGGTTTAAACATAGGTTAAGTCTCTTGATATTATAAATTTCCTTAAATGAATATCTTAAACTACGACAAGGAAATAATACTTAATAGCTAGATATTTTACAACACCTATTGGAACATTCTTCAAAGAGTGAAGTTTGAATTGAAATTTAATCTCATTTCTACATAGTTATGATGAGGGTAGTACTAGATTCTATATGGAGAAATGAAATATATCTTATTAAGAGCATTGGGACATGCTTGATCATTGATTTGGTAAGAGCATTCAGATATGATTGATCATTGATTTGGTGTGTCAATTTAAAATATTTCATTTTCATTGTGAAATTCATCTAGATGAAATTAATAAGAGACTATTTATCCAAATCTATTTCTACGAATGTTTTTTTCTAGGTTGGATATAAACTTGGGAAATGGAATCATATTCCACACCAGTCATTCTTCCCTCTTGTTGTTCCTCAGGTTGTACCCCTTCAAGTTGATAGTCATTTCCCTCTTCTCAAGACATTAATAGATCTCGAACAAGACACAATTGGTGCTCTAGGAGGGTTACAAGGCCAACGAGGGTTGTGTAGTATGTAGCACTCCCGCACCACTTTAGTCCATCCAGCCAATCCTCAGTCCAAGGGAGGGTACCCTACATAAAAAAGGAAGACAACCTTAGTCTATCATTCTAGGTCCTTGTAGATATACTTGAAAACTTTGACTGGGTTTATAGCTAATGTTTGTCATGCAAGAAAATGAACTCACCTATCTAGAAAGTAACTTTGAGCATTATTTTTAAAGGGGAGGAGAAGACATATCTTTAAGCGTGGAAATTAATGAAGAAAGTATAGCAGGGGTTCCTTAATCATTTTTCATTGCATTGACATAAGGTGCAGCATCATAAACACATTCAAAAGTAAAGCATTGACAAGCTCTCCATCAAATACATTCATAGTACATATATAAAACCACATGGGAACAATAAGCATAGATCCATGGATTCAAACAACAAAATAAAGACATATCAACCATAGAGAATAAAAATAAAACGTATATGAGAAAAAATTTCCTCAAAAACCAGTGCCATATGGCCTCGGTTTGGGATTTCAATTTATTGCAACCTAATTTTACAACAATTACAACAAGGGGGACCCATTGGTCTCTTCCCTGAAACTACTTCCTTTCTCTAAGAGAAGAACTTCTCTGATTCTATTACAATGAAGAAGGAGATAAGAAGAAAGATTAAACCTAATGTTGCAGATCCCTCAGACCATTCATAAAAAATTATGTAGCCTATCAGATACAATAATGAGCCTCTTTTTTGTTTTTCGTTCTTTGCTCTTTTATACATATTTTGATCTGAATGTTGACTATGCCATTAAAAAATATTCAGTTTTATTATCCCTTTGAATGATGATTGGGAACTTAATGAGCTGGCACAGTACATTGTCTCTTTGGTGGACACATATTGGTGTCTCCTGAGGCCACATCACTTCATTTCTTCATATTCCCCAGCATATCTCTCTTAGGGGCCTTGGAAGACTCTACTGACCATTGTGATAGTTGTCCTTGTTTCCCATTTTATACAAAATACTTCAGTGCTTACATATTGACCCACCCCTATGTAGATAAGCCCCTGCCTCCTTTCAAAATTTTGAATTAATTATCCAATTCAGATTGAGGAGTATAATAAACTTCTCCTAGATTACAAATTTGGAGTTTCAACAGGGGGTTTGAGCTTATTTAGAATTTCATTGGTTGTAGGTATAGTTGATTTATCAGCCACCAAAATGAGCCCAGGAAATGAACTCTACATGATCTGAGTATACGTCGTTGTTGAATATAACTTGAGAACTATGCCCCATGGGCATGGGAGGCCATTCTTGACCATGTAATCAATCATTCTAAACAAAGGATAAATTAATGCATATGAATAATTCATATTTCCCTTTATGATCTCCATGCTATGAAACTTGCTTATACTTCTCTCAATGTCCATATGCGATGATTTCCTATCATGGATTTGCAAGGATTTCAACTAATCTAGATTCAATGAATTCATAACTTTCCTTGCCACCATAGCATTCTCATACTTGGATTGTATCATTGTTACAACTCAAATTGTCACACGGTGTACCATTGAGAGTCTTCATTTCATATCACCATGAGAAACATGATGTTGGTGCCTCCTAGGGATGTTAGGACCCTTTGTCATCATGTTGGTCCCTTTCGTAGTCACACTTGGAAGAAAATCCAACAACTTAGGGGTCGAAAACCACTTGAACTAACCCACTTATTGACCTCCTAGAGATATTTTTGTGCCCTTCTAGTGGTGCAAGACGCGAAAATTCCTTATTTTCGCGTTTTGCATGCCTATGGGGGCGCGAAAACTACAACATTTTCGCACTTTGCTCGGTTGTAGTGGCGCAAAAATCCCTGAATAGCCATTTGCCTTAGATTTTGGATCTTGGATCTCGAGGATATTTTCATGGGATGAGGTCCCTCTTCGAATTCTATCTCACATTCCATCCTTGGCATGATTGAGATCCTTGATCCACATCTTCCTCACTTAGATCCATAATATCCTCTTAGTGGTTGGCCTCCCAAACCCTATTTAAAGAGAGCCATCCATGAGATATGGGGGGGTGATATTGGAAACACCGAACCTATGGTCCTATAATTATTGGAGAACACTCATGAGGAGTTCATCTTGATCTTAAGAGTATCGCAAGGGTGATGAAGGAGAGCTTGGAAGAAGGTGTTTCTTCTTTGGACATCAGGTATAGCACATTGTATGGATGCTTTCAACTTTCTTAATAATAACTTGGCCTATTATCCCATGTCATGTCTCTTTTATTGATATATGATATGTTTTATTAGACCTTGTTGATGAACTTGTGTTTGTAAGGTTGGTTCCCCATATTATGTTGCAGGTTCAAGAGCTTTGGACATCAAGCTTGGAACTGGAGCTAGGATAACTTTCAGGTTAGACGCAAGCCATCTATCTCTTCTCCTTCCTTTTCATGTTTGAATGCTTGTGCATGCTTAATATAGGATTTTAGGGATCCATTTTTTTATTTATTTCTTGGGAAGGTAATTAGGGACCTTTTCAATTCCAAGTGAATATATACCTATCCATAGGAAGAAAGTTCTACAACAGAAACTGGCGACTCCGCTAGAAAGAAAGCTAGTTTGCTCGGAAACCTTTTCATGTTTTGGGAGTCTGAAAAGAACTTAAAGGAAACTCCAGGAGTTCCTTTTTCGCATAACTAGTCTTACAAGGTCGAAAAAGGTATAAACTATCACTGAGTTTCCCTTCCTTGGACTCGTAAAATCAAACATCGAAGGACCCTTTTGGGACCAAACCCCTCCTTTCTCAGGTTCGTAAAACATGTAAGATTGGACTCGTCCGAAGGATGAGCTACACCGAGCATCTATTATCCTCCTCAAGCTCATTAAAAAATGAAGAGTTACTCGTCAATAATGATGGGGGTTGGGGAGAAATAAGCTAAGTTTGTTTTAGAAATCTTTATGGTAGCTTGTGTTGCCCTTGAACATGGAACCTGTTTGCGTCCTGTCATACAGTTGGGTAATATTCTTGTCTCTGAGTCATGCCAATTCCGTGAGTCGTCTAGCTCCTTCAAGTCATCTCAAGAATTCCTCATTCATCGTTTCATTATGTATTGGTCTTTGCCTCGTTGAGTCAATGCTGCCAAGTCATTGTTGTTGTTCCATTTCAATTTTTAAGGAAAGTTTACTTGAGTGAACCTATGCAATATTTTCAGCCTTTACATCCTCATGTCAATCCATACTCATCTGATTCGTTACTTCATATCACTTTCCTATGTGGGTTTCGTGTCGATGATGTGGGATTCATCATGGCCCTCCTTCGATGAGTCTATTCCTGTCAAATTCAACACATCATCCAGGAATTAGACTTAGAAACCAACCTTAGTACCTTGGTACCTGCATTCCTCAATGGCAGGTCTCCTCGTATTTGACAGTAGGTTTTCATCATTGACCTCTGATTGAATAATCCCTCAAATGTTCAACATCAAAAAATATATTCGCATTCATTGGGATGTACTCATGATACCTTGGGGATCATTGTCATCATTGGTGATTTACCTCGCATATGTTAAAGGTTTACATTATTAACCGGTAATCAAGTGGTTTCTACAATGTTTGACTTCAACACCTTGTAATCACATGGTTAGGTTCTATCGATTTGGGATCGTGTAGAAGACCCTGGATAGTTCTGAAGTCTATTTAACACATCCAGGTTGCGATGGTGATTTTTTGAGTAGGTTCCCCACATGCAAATTATGTGGGTGACCTCATTGATGTACAATCACACAGATCCACTCTTGTGTCATGGTTGTGTCATTGTCTTATCATGGATCTACGCTTGTAGTCTAGTAGCCATGATTTCAGTAGTGTGTTGAGTATGTCCTTTCATGTATCTATGTTGTATTGGTCAGCAACCATGCTTCAAGTTAGTTGTTCCGAGGATAGGAATTCCTGCCTCGGGGTTGTTAGACATATTGTTAATGTTGCCTTGCATCTCTTCTCCAGTTCTCTTTCAGATATCCATGCAAACTTAATTATTGGTAAAGTGTTTCAACCATTAGATTCCTTATGACCTCACACTTTTGGGGGCATCTGTTACACCTCACATTATCACACTGTGTACCATTGAGAGTCTTAATGTCATATCACCATGCGAAACATTATGTTTGTTCCTACTAGGGATGTTAGGACTCTTTGTAATCATGTTGGTCCCTTCCCTAGTCACACTTGGAAGCAAATGCAACAACTTAGGGGTCAAAAACCACTTGACCTAACCCACTTATTGACCTCCTAGAGATATTTTTGCACCCGAATAGTGGTGCAAGGCGCGAAAATTCCTTATTTTCGCGTTTTGCATGCCTATGGGGGCACGCAAATTACAACATTTCCATGCTTTGCTCGGTTGCAGGGGCGTGGAAATCCCTGAATAGCCATTTGCCTTAGATTTTGGATCTTGGATCTCGATGAGATTTTCATGGGATGAGGTCCCCCTTCAAATGCTATCTCAAATTCCCTCCTTGGCATGATTGAGATCCTTGATCCACATCTTCCTCAATTAGATCCATAATATCCTCTTAGTGGTTGGACTCCCAAATCCTACTTAAAGAGAGCCATCCATGATCTATGGGGGGGTGATCTTGGAAACACCGAACCTACGGTATTGTAATTCTTGGAGAACACTCATGAGGAGGTCATATTGATCTTAAGAGTCTTGCAAGGGTAATGAAGGAGAGCTTGGAATAAGGTGTGGCTGCTTTGGACACAAGGTATAGCACTTTGTATGGCTACTTTCAGCTTTCTTAATAATAACTTGGCATAGTCTCCCATGTCATGTCTCTTTTATTGATATATGATATGTTATATTAGACCTTGTTGATGCAATTGTGTTTGGAAGGTTGGTTTCCCATCTTATGGTTCCCTTTCAAAAGCTTTGGACATCAAGCTTGGAACTGGATCTAGGACAACTTTCAGGTTAGAAGCAAGCCATCTATCTCTTCTCCTTCCTTTTCATGTTTGAATGCTTGTGCATGCTTAATCTAGGATTTTAGGGTTCCATTTGTTTTCTTTCTGTCTTGGGAAGGTAATTAGGTACCTTTTCAATCCAAAGGGAACATCCACCTATCCTTGGGAAGAAATTTATACAACAGAAACTAACGACTCCTTGGAAAGGAAGCAAGTTCACTCGTCAACCTTTTCATGTTTTGGGAGTCTGAAAAGAACTTAAAGGAAACTCCAGGAGTTCCTTTTTCGTATAACTTGTATTACGCGGTTGAAAAAGGGATAAACTATCACCGAGTTTCCCTTCCTTGGACTCGTAAAATCAAACATCGAAGGACCCTTTTGGGACCGAACCCCTCCTTTCTCACATTTGTAAAACATGTGAGATTGGACTCATCCGAAGGATGAGCTATACCAAGCATCTGTTATCCTCCTCAAGCTCATTAAAAAAAGAGAGGTACTCATCAAGCATGATGGGGGTTGGGGAGAAATAAGCTAAATTTGTTTTAGAAAGCTTTATGGTAGCTTGTGTCTCCCTTGAACATGGCACTTGTTTGCGTCCTGTCATATAGTTGGGTAATATTCTTGTCTTTGATTCATGCCAATTCCATGATTCGTCCCGCTCATTCAATTCATCTTAATAATTCCTCAGTCATCATTTCATTACGTATTGGTCTCTGCCTCGTTGAGTCAATGTTTCCAAGTCATTGTTTTTGTGCCATTTCAATGTTCAAGGAAAGTTTACCAGAGTCAACCTATGCAATATTGTGAGCCTTTACATCCTTGTGTCAGTCCATACTCATGTGATTCGTTACTTTATATTACTTTCCTATGTGTGTTTCGTGTCAATGATGTGGAATTCATCATGGCCCTCCTTTGACGAGTCTATTCCTATCGACTTCAAGACATAATCCAGGAATTAGACTTAGAAACCAACCTTAGTACCTTGGTACCTGCATGCGTCAATGGTAGTTCTCCTCGTATTCGACTATAGGTTTTCAACGTTGACCTCTAATCGAATAATTCCTCCAATGTTCGACATCAAAACATCTATTCGCATTCGTTGGGATGTACTCATAATACCTTGGGGATCATTGTCATCATTCGTGATTTCCCTTGCATTTGTTAATAGTTTACATTATTGACCGGTAATCAAGTGGTTTCTACCATGTTCAACTTCAACACCTTGTAATCACATGGTTAGGTTCATATCGATTTGGGATCGAGTAGAAGACCCTGGATAGTTCTAAAGTCTATTTAACACATCCAGGTTGTGATGGTGATTTTTTTAGTAGGTTCCCCATGTGGACATTATGTGGGTGACCTCATTGATGTACTGTCACACAGATCCACTCCTGTATTGGTCGTGGTTGGTTCATTGCCTTATCATGGATCTACGCTTGTTGTCTAGTAGCCATGATTTCAGTCATGTGTTGAGTCTGTCTTGTCATGTATCTGCGTTGTATTGGTCGGAAACCATGCTTCGAGTCAATTTTTCCAAGCATGGGAATTCCCGCCTTGGGGTTGTTATACATATTTTTATTGTTTTCTTGCAGCTCTTCTCCAGTTCTCTTTCAGATATCCCTGCAGAATTAATTATTGGTGAAGTGTTTCGGCCATCAGATTCCTTATGACCTCACAATTTAGGGGGAATCTATTACACCTCAAATTGTCACACTGTGTACCATTGAGATTCTTCATGTCATATCACCATGAGAAACATGATGTTTGTGCCTCCTAGGGATGTTAGGACCTTTTGTCATCATGTTGGTCCCTTCCCTAGTAACACTTGGAAGCAAATCCAACAACTTAGGGGTCAAAAACCACTTGACCTAACCCACTTATTGACCTCCTAGAGATATTTGTGCGCCCTTCTAGTGGTGCAAGGCGCGAAAATTCCTTATTTCCGCGTTCTCCATGCCTATGGGGGCACGAAAATTACAACATTTTCACAATTTGCTCGGTTGTAGGGGCACAAAAATCCTTGAATATCCATTTTCCTTAGATTTTGGATCTTAGATCTCGAGGACATTTTCATGGGATAAGGTCCCCCTTCGAATCCTATCTCACATTCCCTCCTTGGCATGATTGAGATCCTTGATCCACATCTTCCTCACTTAGATCCATAATATCCTCTTAGTGCTTGGCCTCCAAAATCCTAATTAAAGAGAGCCATCCATGAGCTATGGGGGGTTGATCTTGTAAACATCAAACCTATGGTCCTGTAATTCTTGGAGAACACTCATGAGGAGGTCATATTGATCTTAAGAGTCTTGCAAGGGTGATGAAGGAGAGCTTGGAAGAAGGTGTTGTTGCTTTGGACATTAGGTATAGCACTTTGTATGGCTACTTTCAACTTTCTTAATAATAACTTGGCTTATTCTCTCATGTCATGTCTATTTTATTGATATATGATATGTTATATTAGACCTTGTTGATGCACTTGTGTTTGGCAGGTTGGTTTCCCATCTTATGTTGCAGGTTCAATAGCTTTGGACATCAAGCTTGGAACTAGAGCTAGGACAACTTTCAGGTTAGAGGAAACCATCTATCTCTTCTCCTTCCTTTTCATGTTTGAATGTGTGGGCATGCTTAATCTAGGAATTTAGGGTTCGATTTGTTTTCGTTCTTTCTTGGGAAGGTAATATGGGACCTTTTCAATCCCAAGCAAATATCTGCCTATCCGTAGGAAGAAAGTTCTACAACAATCACCTCTTTGTATTTTTCCAAATATTTTTTTACCTCTTGATAAATTGAATAGAAATCCAAAAAGAATTGAAGATGAAGCCTTATTCTTGTAAAATTATTGAATACTTCTATCCACTATATTTCTTTGGCAATGGAAAACGTCTTCACCATTCTAGCTTACATTAATGCTTCTTCATGCCTGGACCGCCACTCATTTATTTCTCCTTCTAAAGATGCTACATTTTTCCTCAATTTATGTATTCTTTGCTCGGCTTTATCAAGCTTTCCCCCTGGACCTTAAGGTTATCCTTCCTTTTATTTGCTAGCTCCTTCATTTGGATTGCTTCCATTAAGTTATCAGTTGTTTTTGTCTTCCATTACAAGCATTCTTTTTCTTAATGGAAGACAACAACAACCGATAACTTAATGGAAGCAATCTTTTTCTTTTTGTTCTAATATTTTCTTAAGCAAAGAATTTTTTTCCATCGACACTATTTGTTGGCTACTAAAAGTTGATGCATTCGCTATTTTTAGAGCTTCTGCTAATTTATTCCTTAAATAATATGCTTTGTTATTTTCCTCATCTAACTAGAAACTAAAATCTCTAGTAGATTTCTCTTTCTCTTCACTCTCCCTAATCCTCTCCTCATTTATGTTCTTTTGTGCTGACAAGGATTCATTCTCCTTTCTCAAAAAACTGATATTTTTGGCCAATTTTGGTTGTTGTTTTACCATTTGGTGAGCGACTATACAAGATCGAGTTATCTGGGAGGGTTCTAGCTATTTTATCCGTTTGTCCTTCTCAAATATAAAGTGACATGAATTCAGTTGTAATTTGATTTTCCTTCCATGCTATTAACACCATATTCTGTAATCTATTATTTTCATTTCCAAAGCTTGTAACCCTAGGTTGCAAAAATTGATTTTTCACTTACACGGATTCTACTTTCTTCTTGTATTATGTTACAGTGGAATTTTTATGGATGTAATTATTATATATGTCGTTGGTTTATCTTTGATCCATTGCCACATCATCTTCCAAAGGAAAATAATTTGTGTCTAGAGTGACTTGCAAAGTATTCCACTCATGCAGTTGCAAGTCTTTATAGGCCTTTATCACAAGGGGTTGTAGGGAATTTATCATGAAATTTTTGGTCATCGGGTCGTACTTTTGTATCATCCTTGACCGGCCTTGAGATTCTAAATTTTCAATGCTTTGGAACCCTTCCTGAACTTATGCTCTTCTTTGTTGTTCTTTTTCCAAATTTTCCAAAGGATTAGTGATCCTAGTTAGATGGGTCAATTCCCCCCAAGAATCTTATTGAGTTACTTATGGGGATTTCAGGGTGGATTGTATGATATAATTTCCTTCTATAACTAAAGTAGAGAGAATCTTGACTTGAAATTAAGTGGGAAAGAATCAGGGGGGAATTCACCTCCTTCTTGCTGAGGTTGCTACTCCTGATAAAAAATATGTTGGAGGCCTAGCTAGAGCAGTAGGATTTTATGTTCAACTTCTTCATTTAACCTAGATTATGTTTGATCTATATTGACTCTCTTACCATCTAGATATTCTTGGATAATATCCCTTGTTGCTTCATCAATCTTCCTCTTCTCGGCTCTTGAGGACTCACTAAATATCTTCAATAACAATTTACTAATCCCCTCACCCTATTTTTGCAATATTTCTTCTATATTTGAGGATTTAATATCTAATGGTTGTTTTTCCACCTTTGTTTCAACCCTAACTTCCTCCCTTATCTAGGAATGAATAGTAATGACAACCGGGGCCATAGATAATGTGACTTGTTTGTTTATCTCAACACACATGAGATCATTTATCACTTCCTACACCACTGTCACCTTCTCTGCTTTGGATTGCTCTATGATCTCACAATTTGGATCCTCTATTGTTTTTCTCTATTCAAACCCTCAAGGCATCTAAAGAGTAGGAGACCCTATCTTCATCATCTCTTCTTGAAGTGTTTCAGGGGGGGATTCATTGAAATTTCTCCTGCAACCCATTTCTCTTGTCCATGGGAGTACTAACATCAAATCCAAACCCTAGTCTATGAGGCTCATTCTGAAGCTGAAGAGGCTCAGTACTCCCTTGATTGTCTTTTCTCATACCTTGATCAGGATTGAAACCCATGGCTTGCACCATTATGAGATATTTTTGACAATGAACCACTTTGGGAGGAGGGGGAATGTGTACCTTAGGAATTACTCGTGCCTCCCTTTCACCGCCATATTTAATCTCTTCCTTTGGTGTCACCTCCCCATTCCCTCTTGGGGCATTGGGACCACCATGGGAGTGTCTTCATCATCATCCTGATGATATTCATCATAATTTTTTTCAAATTTAACATATTCAGGAATGTTGAGATATGGGGCATTTTCCTTCACAAGATATTTGTGTATTGTTAACTATGCCCATCTCCTGCGTTTGCTAAAGTGTTGTTGGAGAAGCTCATTGTATCTCTCTTATGTAGGATCCTAAAGCTCCATTTATTCTTTGTCACCACCATTCCTTCTATCCTATAGAAGGTAAATTAGGGTGGGGCATATGAAGGCTCAAGTGTAGGATTTGGGAATGATTGAATAATTATCTTGCTTGGATTTTCATCTCTCCTGATGATCCTCTCAACTTCTTTGAATGTTTCCTTATTGGTCAACTTCTCAATAACAAGTATTTATTCATGATATTGAGGGTTAGGGAGTTTCCTATTGGAATCGATTCAATATTGAGAGGGGGGTGAATCAATATTAGCATAGTTATCAACAATTTTTACCTTCTTAAACATATTAACCTTTACTTAATTCTTATATTTTGTTATGCATCAATTAATAAACATCCACACATATATGAACCGACATAAACGACACATAACACATAGGATTTTTACATGGAAAACCAAAAGGGAGAAAACCACATAATGCTTCTTTATAATGAGAAATAATATATTCGAGGAAGCACCAACTTCTTGTGTTTAGCAGCACCAACTGGAAGGAGGAACCAACCCCCTAGTTTTACATGATCCAACCTGAAGGAAGCTACAACTCCCTGTGTTTCTCCAGCACCAACTAGAAGGAGGCACCAACCCCCTGTATCCTTGTTGTTTTACAAGCACCAACCTGAAGGAAGCTCCAACTCCCTGTCTCCTTGTTGTTTTACACGCACCAACCTGAACGAAGCTCCAACTCCCTGTATCATTGCCCCATTCAATCACCCTGATGTCCAATGTATGCTTCTATCGTACTGAAATTCAACTCTGCGTACACTTCTAATCTTCTTATTATAATTATGTTGTGTGCTACCTCTTATGCAATCTATACTCTGTCACTGAGATGCATACTTCACTTGACTTCTCATTCCTCTCAAATCATGCTTTTGTTGATGACTTACTTCATGTTGTGTGTGCTCACTGATACTGCAGTCAGAGTCACTGATTATCTCTGCATTATGCTAATTGCGTGACTGTAATGACCAACTGATATTGTGCTTTCAATTGATAGTTTGTTGTTCTGAAATAAAGCACTAGTAACAGATAGAACTGCACACTTAATGATGGGTCTGTTATGTTTAAGTGCTACAGTTTCTTAGACAATCTGCAACGTCCTATGCATCAAATGATTCGTCCGTTCCATTTAACACATCTGTCTCATATCATCTACTTCATGATGCACACACTAGATCATGTTGTTGTTTTATTGTCGGGCATTAGATGGTCTACTCAACTTCGTACACTTTCACTTATATTCATATGCATTAGCAAGACATCTAATATTTATCTGATAAAATCCGTTTTGTCTCCGCACTTCTGTCTTTACAACATCTATGACTAACAGTGTGCTAAATATAAGGATGTCCTTTGAAACATCAAGCACTTGCACATACTTCAGTATTTATTCCTTTCAATACTTGTGCATCCGTCACAGATCTGTAACATCTTTTTGTGCACCATCAAACCTTCGTTATGTTGCATGTGTGCACTCGGCTCCTCGCTAGATCATATTGTTCTATCCTCGAGCCCTTTGATGCCCCGAATATCCAACTTCAACAAACACTTGAATCTCTTATGTTATCACCATAAAGCTTACATTAATTCTCCAACTTGAATCTCTATTTATACATGTCTTGCACAGATTGTATGTTCACAAGTTGGTTGTGGCATCCCTTCTTCCATACTTCACGGATTGTGCATATGCCACGTGTCATATTGTACGTTGTTGATGTGTCATCTATGATTTGTCAATCACATTCATGGTCCACAACATAGTGGGACTCTATACTTTGGTGGTATACCTTTGCAACCTTGATGTACCATTTCCTTGAGATATGTGCGCATCCTTACTCTTTATCTTGATGAGTCTATTACCTTTGTTGTACCATCCCTTGTGGGTATTGCACCCTTGTAATATTGATGCTTCGCGGAATCTGTGCTTACTCCAACTTCTACTCTGTGGGATTATGACCCTTGCCTTGCCATCTCTTGTGGGACTTGCGCACCCATTGTACCATCGGCTGTGGAATTTGCTCATAGAATTGTTTCAACATCTATACCTTTCTACGAACATGTGTGCGTTCCACTAACTGAAAGAATATTCTAATTGGTTAGGCTTGTGTTCTTTTAGGACTGTCCAACCATTTTCTAGTTCTTACTGCTTGTGCACTTCTGAGCATCACCCAATCAATGCTTAGACTTGCTTGTGCACTCGTACCATTTGTTCAACCAACTTCTTGGCTGCTTGTGCACATGTACCACATTCCAACCAACACCTTAGCTTCTCTTGCACCTATACCACTGTCCAACCAACTCCTTTGATTGCTAGAATGGAAGAGTATGACTTGGTGGTCTTGATATCTGTGCAAACACCACATGTAGAAGTATACATTACTTGTGTTCTTCTTTGAACTAGATATGCATGATGTATCTTCCTTGGACACACTTATTTAGACTGAATGCACTTATGGATATACTTCATTAAACTAACATCCATGTCTATCACCTTCACGATCTTGCGCATATACTTATGGTATTCATGTTCTTATTTATCTTGTGCATATAATTCTTCAAAGTGGCTTCCATATACTTCTTCACACTGTTGTAGGGATGATGTATCCACTTTGACATCAGGTAATATCAATGACTCATACCGAATTAGTTGACATCAGGTAATATCAATGACAACCAAAGTTCAACAATCTCCCCCTTTGGCATTGATGTCAACACCTTATGAAGTTGTGCCTGATCTTCTTTGGACTGTATGTTTCATTTGTACTTGGTTGCAGTGCTCCCCTTGTATATATGCTCCCCCTGAGTTCTCTGGGTTGTTGGCTATTATGCCTTTTGTTGATTGTTTTTCTGCTACCTCTGCACGAACCATCTGGTCAGTCATCTTCATGTCATTTCTTCAAGTGATCTGCTTCACACTCTTTCAAGTCTGTTGTAGCTTCATGATTCATTTCCTGTATTTGTTGTTTTCTGCATTTTTCCCCTTTTCATGCTGTCCTCCTGACTTCATGCATCTCTCCATGTCTCAGCTTCATGATGTGCATTTTATGCCTCAACTTCATGCATTTCTCCCCCTTTGACATCAATGGAAAAGAGGTGTCATTACCTATGCACTATGCATTCTTCTGTTTGTTTTACCCTGGCATCATCCTCAACTGTTTTCAGGGATAACTCCCCCTATCTTCATGCTTCATTTTTTTTGTGATCATGCACTTATGTCTTTTCATAATTATATTTGAATGCTTTTTTGGTATAGATATTACATTGTTCCTTCATCTTGATCTCATGTTCTTGTCACAATACTTCATTATTCCTTGCACAGTTATCCATACATACTTCCTTACTTATGAGCTACATAGTGTCGAATTCAGTGTTCTACTGGTTTTGCATTACACTTCATGCACCTGACTACTTCATCTGTCGCATTTACTGTGCTGTCACAAGGCCTCGTCGCATCCTTTTCCATGACAACCAAAGATATGGAATTTTTTTCATTTATCGGCCACCTCGGCATAAAAATTGACATGAGACTCTGTTTTTGCGGCAACATTGACGTGTCACTTCCATACTCGAACCTTTTGAGGCAACATTCTTCATCCTATGGTGCAACAAATTAAATTTCTTCCTTTTCATATTGTTTCCAAAAACTCATTAAAGTTAGCATTTACTTTTGGTGACTCCACCACCATCTTTGTCTTGTGCGACAATGAATACATTTTTCATCAATTTAATTCCATGTACACAAACATCTTTCAATCAACTCTATAATATTTCAGCGAATAATGCAAGGTTCATCACTTCTTTCATCCTTTCATTTCTATGTCGCATTGTTGTCTGATCCTTCCTCTAATTTTCCTTTTTCCTTTGAATGTCCTCCTTCTATCACAGAATAAAAACTTCCCTTGATAATTTGCGTCATGCCTTCCAAAATAAACAGTTTGAGTTTTCGCGTTTGAGAGCTGATATGGGTTCCTGGCAGCAACATATGCATGACAACCAAATTCTTCATCAATACTCTCAGTCGCAGGTGAACCATAGACATTCTGGGCAATTGATCCTTCTGACCCGCCAAGTTGATAATTTGGAGCGTTAGCAGCAACAAATTCTAGATGAATTATCTTGTCTTTGACCTCATCATGATGAACCATCATCATCCTCCACTCTGTAGCTTATTCCACTACTTCCTTCTTCTGAATATACAACACTGGTTCCGGTGGATTTGGAGTTATGTCTTGTGAACCGGTCAGATATGGAGCTTGATATCGAATTGCGACTGTAGAATGCTTCAACATTTTCTCAATTTTTCTCCTTTTCCTTCTTCCTTGTAAATGCCATTCTTGGCTTCAACATGTGTTATAGCCAAAATTGGCACTTCTCCGTCCGTGACGACACTTACATCTTTTGATCGCATGATGACACTTCATGAGATTATTGTGAGTCACACACAAGGACATTTGTGGATTGAAGAGCCATATTTGGGAATCTAGAAGGATGTATTTACCTAATTTATCACCCATTTGATAGATAGGAACCTTAGAAACCATTTTGGAGACCAAAACTTCTCCAGAAAACCCCCAGAAAAGGTTGTTTTTTACCATTTTTCCACAAAAACGCAGGTGGAAGGTTCTTCACCCACAGGTTTTCCAAAAACCCATAGGTTGCACATGGTAAATTAGCGGTTCACCCACTTGTTTTCAATTTTAAAGTTGCAAATGCCTCAGAAATACCAAAAATATATATATATATAATCTCAAAAAATGGGTGGTTCGGGTGGTTTTGGAAATTCCTCTTCCGGTTGTAACTAGTTCCTCTTCGAACCTACCTTCTTCACTTGATATATAAGAGAGGAGAGGGACCATGAAAATATATCAAGCCCATTATAGTGTTATGCTGGAGGAATTTGGACTCACCTCCCCGTCACTTGTCCCTAGTTGATTGTAAACCCTAGTAGATCTGATCAGAGGTTGGGATCCTTGGAGAAGAGGAGCATGAGACCTTGAATCTTGGTTTCACGAAGTGACGTGCTTGAGGAAAGGTATAATTTGATGTACTTGATTCATTCATTAATAAAGATAAGAGATTCTTCCCTTTCCAAATATATTTGTTCATGTATGTTTCAGATATGATTGCAATTTGATGTTTTATTCTCTTATAAATATCAATCTTTTATTTGTAGTCAAATTGGTTTGAGGAAGGTTTTGTTGAATGTTTTTGTAGGTTGTTGCATTAGAGAGCAAGAAGAGAGGCTTGGATCAAACTTATGAATAAGGTACATCAAAACTGTCTCGATGATGTTTTCCGAGTACACAACCGGAACAAACACCATCTCTGCAAGATACCATCGGAAGACCTGTCACCATATTTTCTTTACATAGTTGTTGCAATGAGCGATAATTTAAGTGACCAAATCGCTCATGCCAAAGTTTGCTCAAGTTATCACTATGAGCAACAAAAAATGAAGGGAAAGGTGATGACCCAAAGTTGTTAAACTTGTACAACCTGGTAATATCATCAACAATTCCGGTAGCTAGAACCTGTTGAGGATCTTTAAAATCCTTGATTACAACTTGGTGAGGTGTAAAGGTCACAGTTTTACCTTCACCAGAATGAGTGATCTGATAGACTAATAACAAATTGCAGGAAATTCTTGGAACACATAGTACATCACTAAAATGACCATTATCTACTGGAACTGTTCCAGCTCCTACAACACTTAGAGATCTATCATCACCAACAAATATTTGTTTGGTGTTACATTCATGCATAGTAGAAAAGATGGCTTGATCCTTAGCCATATGATAAGATGCTCCAGAATCAATGAGCCATTCATTTGAAGTAGAAGAAGAAGATGCATTATAAGAATAACTAGAAGCACAAAGTGCATGTCCATGAGAGGCAGATTCTGAAGGCGAATCTAGGCTGATGTGGTGCTTCTTCATTGCTGCTTCCAAGGATGCCATCTTCTTGAAACACTTAGATTCATCATGATTATCTTTCCCGCAATAGTTGCAATGACGCTCAGTCTTCTTGCCTTTTGGCTTGGATCCTTTGTCATTTTTTAAAGAAGGAGCTGACTGAGAGGGTTTTGGACCTTTGTTTGACTTATTATTGCGAAAATTTTGTTTCTTGGGAGGCTTGGACTTTTCTTTCTGTTGGGACAATAAGGCTTTCCCAGATGTATCTGCATTGTTGATTATTCCAAGATGAATGAGTTTATCTTGTTCTCTAATCAAGGAATCACAAAAGGATTCAAGACTAGGCTCTTGATAGCTAGCTGCATTCAATGACGCTTTCATGGAGTAAAATGTAGATACAAAAACAGAATATGCAGGTCCAAGTTTGGAAAGAATATGATAAATGCATTGTTTGTCTTCCCTCTCAATCTTACATTCTGCACATAAGAGCTTGAGAGTTTTGTACTTAGATAAATAATCTTGAATGCATGAAAAGTCACTTGGATTTAAAGAAATCAACTCATTTTCGAGTTGGTGACCCCGAATTTCATTGTGTTTACCAAACACAGATTCCAACTTGTCCCAAGCAGCATTAGGTTCATCAATTCCAGATATGTGGAATCGCAAATCAGTAGAGATTGACATCCCAATCAATCCACGAGCTTCATCACATCTATTTGCCCATTTTATTTTCTTATCATCATCAGTGGGTTCTTTTTCTTTCCTTGTTGTAATTCTGAAAAGTCCCCTACTTCGTAGAACATCCTCCATACGAGATTTCCATGAGAAATAGTTGGAACTGTTAAGTAGAATATCACAAAGGGTGGCCATATTTGTAGATTAAAGGCTGTAAAAGCAGAAACCAATAGTCTGGATGTGAAGAGCTCGAAAAAATAGGTGGTTTAAAAAAAAACGGCACTGAAAACGGACTCTGTATGATGAAGTTATGCTTGAACAAAGAAACTGTTGAAGATGTCCCCAATAGTGACGTGGCAGCTAGAAAATGTCCAGCAAAAAAAAAGAACCCCCCTCTTCCCAAGATGAACCTTTTGACAATCACTTTACAAAAAGGTTGCTTTTAAGTGAATCACTTTTGTAAAATAAGTGATTTCACTTTTACAATGATATTACTTTTAAATAGTGCAACAATAAATAAAAGGCTTAAGTGACTCACTTGTATTTTTATTTTTTATTATTTAAGTGAGATGCACTTTTACAATAAAGTAACTTGAAAATAGAAATTGCATGCACTTTTCTTTTTAAAACTAACTTCCTAAGACTTGAACTTAAGACCTATTAAGGAATAAAACAACTTTGAACCAAGTGAGCTAGATTAAAAGGTATGTAAAATATGGGAATGAGGAAGGGGTTTTTTTTTTTTTTTTTTTTTTTTTTTTTTTTTTTTTTTTTTTTTTTTTTTTTTTTTCACTCTTCTTGCTCGGTTTGCGTGCTTGCCCTTTTTCCTGCAAAACAAACCACAAAAACGAAACCAAAAAAAACTTTTCCACACTCGTGGGGTTAGATCTTTTTAGCTTGCCCGGAAAGTCTACGTTTTCTCTCTGTTTCTGATTTGCCGAGATCGCGCAAGGTGCACGGCAAAGAGCATACGCAGCCGAGAAAAAACCCTTTCCCTTTCTGTTTCTGATTTGCCGAGATCGCTCAAGGTGCACGGCAAAGAGCATACGCAGACGGGAAAGCAACAATCCAAAACCAAAAAAAATCTAACAGTAAAAAAAATGAAATATGAGATCTTTTTTCTTTTCAAAAAATGAAATAAAAAAATGCGTCACTGTAACATTATACCTTCAGATCTGATGAAAAACGCGTTTCTGGAGCAACCGGGAACCGTTTTTGATCAAACGAAAACTATTTTTCAATGGAAACGACGCTCCGGACGCAATGGAACACCTCCCACAGCCCAAAAATGCACAGAAATATCAGAACTAGAAACCCTTTCGAGTTTCGGCAACAACAGTTCAAGATCTAGATCATAACCGGAAGCGGCACTTCATAAAAGCTCTGATACCATGTTCGGGTACACAGGGTACTACCAAAGGACCGAACACCAAGAGCAACCACTTCACACAAACAGATCACAGATCAACACACCGATGTTTTGACGTGGTTTAAACCCTCTTGAGGGAAACACTCCACGGCCCCGGCCAAATAGCTTCTACGGGACAATTTATTATGCAAAGAAAGAAAGTTACAAATGAGCTTCTCATAATCGATCAACTAAACAATGACCCTCCATGCTCTTTAAATAGAGATCATGGACCAATCGGGTGTTAAGCCACGGATCAAGGTTAGGTTTGATCTAAGAGAAGTTGAGCCGTCGGATCACTCTATGTCGGAAACATATCGTGACCGTCGGATTAAGTATTTACAAATGCATACTAATGCATACTAAAGAAACACACTATCCCTAACGGATATATTACACAAGTTGATCTTAAATAACTCCTAAGTGTCTAAATATCCTAACAGTACTTGATTCATTCATTAATAAAGATAAGACATTCTTCCCTTTCCAAATATATTTGTTCATGTATGTTTCAGATATGATTGCAATTTGATGTTTTATTCTCTTATAAATATCAATCTTTTATTTGTAGTCAAATTGGTTTGAGGAAGGTTTTGTTGAATGTTTTTGTAGGTTGTTGCATTAGAGAGCAAGAAGAGAGGCTTGGATCAAACTTATGAATAAGGTACATATCCTCCTAAACCCCAATCTATTTGCTTAATAATTATAGTTGTAGAACCTTGTATGTCTATCTTTCATCTCAGTAAGTTGGTAGTTTCACCCCAGCTATATGAAGTTTTCCCTAACAACAGTATTGGAGAATCCACTGGGGAGAAGCCTATCTTCTTTGAGGTATGCAAGGCCATTTTTCCAGTTTATTTGAAGGTCTGAGTTTGATTTCATGTTAGGAGCAGTCATTAAGCTTTGTTAGACCTTTCCTTGCTAAGTTTTGAGTTGAATTTTGCAAATTGTTTGGACTTTTCTACATATTCGCTAGTCCCGGTTCTTACAGTACCAGGTCTGAGACATATTCATGGGTGTAAGGTTCTTCACCTATGGGTCCCTCACACTTGTACCCTTTTACACTAGCGGGTACCCCCTGTACATGATTTTTTCAATTTTGGAGATTTTTGGTGGGTTTTCATTGTAATGTTTAGAGTCCCTATTGATCCTAGGTTGGAATAGGACCCCTAGGAAGTGGTGTTTTATTTTGTTTTTACTCCTATTTTGATGTTTGGGATATTCGTTAATCAATTTGGGCTTGTTTGGAAATATTTGGGGCTTGTTGACCCAAGTTGGGGATTTAAGAACAAGTTTTGTGTTTTTTACCCTAATTTGAGTCTAACCGAATCTGCTTTCTCTAATTTGAATGGATTTGGAACCTATTGAGTCTCTTTGACCTTATTTATACACATTTGAGTGAAAAATCCTCTTTAGATTGGTTTCTTTTCCTTTCTTGTGCTTTTGGTCTTTCTCGTGTAGTGAAAGCTTAAGTGTCCTTTCTGTAGTTTAGGACCTTGATTGCACTGTTTGTTTGTAGACCTAGCTTTACCCAGCCATATTTATTAGTGATTTATTTTCTTTTATTGGGTCTAAAATTCTTTGGTGTATGATTTTCCCAACTTTGACATTCTTACATGATAAGAAGCTTAGGGTTTATGGCTGCTTTCATTGTTTAATAAGGAGATCTGAAAGCTTTTGCATTTGCCTTGGTAGTGTGTTACTTTGAGTTTCAGTTTTGTTCTCATTTTGAAAAAAAACATAAAAAGTTGGTTTATTTTATAAGTTAGTGTCGGTGGAATACTTTGCAAGTGGCTTAAATGATTTAGGAGTGCTTTGCATCAAAAAATAAGAAATTTTCTTTAGCATGACTAGTTGTTTGAGTAGTTGCATGCTTAGGTTTTAGTCTTAATTTTGCATATTAGACTTTGAATTTTTACCTTTTGCATTCGAAAAGACCAAAATTTTCATTAGATACAAAAAAATTTCATATGCATTCCAGATTATATATTTAGGACTTGCATTGGAAAGAAATTGAGAGTGAGAGAGTGCATATTTGTGGTGATTAAGTGCTTCATGTTTCAGTTAAAGAATATCTTTCTTTAGTTGCACTTGTTTTAATTCTTCTGAAAGTTTTGAAAGTACATTTTAAAGCAAGCAATCAGTAACTTGGATGGGATATTAGGTTTTCTTCTAGTTTAGAAACACACCTAATAGCTTAAGTAGGATTGTGGAGGTAGGGATTTGTGAGTTAACTCCTCCATGATCACTCAGACTTGTCAAAACATAGGTGTCATTCGTTTACTGAGAAAATACACCTTGTAGAAGGTGAACTAGGAATCTCCACTAACACAAGAGTCAAGCATGAGGTCATACGAGTTTCAGTAGAGGCGATACCCCTCCGATATTCAATTGAGCATCTACTAGGATCGCTACGCATACAGGGATTCATTAGTACATTTGGTGCTTTTGATTTTTAGGCTTAGTTACCCTAAACTACCATATCAATTCCACCTGTGACTGTCCCACCGAACTTTCTCTATAAAGTTGGTAGCCTTAGCATCCTCTCTTTAGGGATCTACATAGGTGTTGGTGGAAGGATATTTCCATTGTACCTAGGACAGATGCGGGAGGAAATCCCTTACAACACTTTGGGAAGGTGGTTGGTGATTCAAACGCTTGGCCCCATCATGTCTATATTGTGGATCCTGGATAACTGCTCTTCGTTCCTTCATTGGTTTTTTATGGGCTCTCATCATCCCAGAATTTCCTTTGGAAGGAACCTGTTTGCTTGTTTGACAAAGTTTTAGGAACATTTTAGTGTGTGTTATTTGTTTTTTATTTTTTGTAGATTTTCTTCTTAGTGTCTTTTGCGAGCCACCATGTCCGATCAACCTCTATGCAGATCCAGAAGGATTCAAGAATTATCTCTTGAATGGAGAGAAGTCCTTGCACCCAGGAAAAGAATGGATTATCCTGATCCACCCCCTCAAGGGGTAGAAGAGGAAAACCAGGAACATCAAACAAAATAACTAGTAGAAGAAAACAATTCTAGGGTAGGTGATTCCGTGAGACGTTCTGATGAATGACACTTTAGAGATACTGAGGAGAAATTGTATAAATCTCATAGAGTCTGTTATCCTCATCTAGAAGAGAATTTAAGTCCCATTGAAATTGAGTACCTCTTAGATCCATCTGGACTTATGAACCCACCACAAAGTCCTATTTTTTCTCAGTTAGTTGGTATCAATGTTCCTAATCTATTGTCTAGGAAGTTCAATATGGAAAATAGTGTTGAATATTGTAACTTCTAAGAATATTATATTTGTACATTATTATTCTGGAGATGTTTCATCCCTCCGAGGTAACCCTATTATGTATCCGGAGATGATTATTCTTCCGATAGGTTGTGGTAACTAGGGTTATTAAACCCACCATGTGGGGGTCGGCCCTGATCTTATATTTTAGGGGTTATTAGACTTCTCCAGGAGAGGTCGGCCCCATTAGGGTTGTTAGTCAGTCGGGAACTAATATAAATAGAGGAGGTGAGCTCCTCATTAGATACACTCGTACAACTCAGAAAAGTATCGCACTTGTCTGGGAGGTCTGCTAAGAAGGTAGAGAAGGAGGGAGCACATCTTGTATTTTGGTTGATCATCTTATTGAGGAAAGCTTTGCTGGGTTTTCTACCCCATGAGGGTTTCCCAGGGTAAATTCTGTGTCTATCTTGTGATTATGTTTCTTTCAGTGATCTTGCTAGTCTATTTGGTTTAAACTTAACATGGTATCAGAGCTATCTTGAATAGGACATCTTTCACAAGGTAAGAATATCTCTCTCTCTCTCTCTCCGGTGAAAATTAGGGTTTCTGCAAAACGTTGGTATTTTTAAATTCTGATTACATGGCTGGGTAGCCCTTCGCAAAACCAATCTTTTGAGCCCTAGATCGAACTTTTTGGTTGGGTAGAACTCCGGGAAAGTCAAACCCTAGTTTTACCAAAAGTGCGATAAACCAGAAATTGGTTTCAACAAACAGTTGGTATTGTTACATTCTGATTACATGACTGGATAGCCCTTCTCAAAACCAATCTTTTGAGCCCTAGATCAAACATTTTGGTTGGGTAGAACTCCGGGAAAGTCAAACCCTAGTTTTACCAAAAGTGCGATAAACCAGAAATTGGTTTTAGCAAAAAGTTGGTATTGTTAAATTCTGATTACATGGCTGGATAGCCCTTCTCAAAACCAATCTTTTGAGCCCTAGATCGAACTTTTTGGTTGGGTAGAACTCCGGGAAAGTCAAACCCTAGTTTTACCAAAAGTGCGATAAACCAGAAATTGGTTTCAACAAAAAGTTGGTATTGTTAAATTCTGATTACATGGCTGGATAGCCCTTTTCAAAACCAATCTTTTGAGCCCTAGATCGAACTTTTTGGTTGGGTAGAACTCTGGGAAAGTCAAACCCTAGTTTTACCAAAAGTGCGATAAACCAGAAATTGGTTTCAACAAAAAGTTGGTATTGTTAAATTCTGATTACATGGCTGGATAGCCCTTTTCAAAACCAATCTTTTGAGCCCTAGATCGAACTTTTTGGTTGGGTAGAACTCTGGGAAAGTCAAACCCTAGTTTTACCAAAAGTGCGATAAACCAGAAATTCTGTCCCAGGATCCGAAAAAGTAAAAAGGTAATATTTTCGGGTAAGCACTACTCTATCTCTTATCTCTTGGACTCCCCCAAGAGAAGATGGCTCCAAACACTAAGCTTGAAGACAAGCTAGAAGGTATAGAGAATTTTCGAGCATGGAAATACAGAATTGGTCTCATTCTTGTAGAGAATGATCTTGCTCATTATGTCAAGGATGAAGTTGCAGAACCGGAAGGAGATGAAGCCAAAGAGAAGCATAGGAAGGATTTGATTAGGGCAAAGAGAATCATAGCTGATTCTATTAAAGACCACTTGATTCCCCAAGTGGCCTCCAAGAAGACTCCAAAGGAAATGTATGATGCCCTATGAAGAATGTATGAAGGAAAGAACATCAATAGGAAGATGAACCTAAGCACTCAGTTGAAAAGTACCAAGATGCACAAAGGAGAAACGACTCAAGTCTACTTCTCAAGGGTCTCCCAAATCAAGGAGCAACTAGATGCCATTGGTGATACTCTTGATGAAGATGAACTTGTGATGACTGCCCTAAATGGTCTCACTAGACCTTGGGAATCATTCATACAAACTATGTGTGCCAGAAAAGAAAGCATGAAGTTTGATGTAGTATGGGAGGATTGTGTTCAAGAAGAGGCTAGGGTAGCCAACAGAGAAGCTCTTCTCAAAGAGGATGACCAAGCTTTGGCCACCCACACTAAAAGAGGAAAGAGAGGCCACTTCAAGAAAGTGAACTACAAAAGGTCTCAACCCTCTCATAAATTGAAAAGGAAAGGAGGTTCAAACTCAGAAAGAGACCTCTCCACAGTCCCATGTTATAATTGTCTTAAAATAGGACACTATGCTAAAGACTGTTCTTCTCCAAAGAAGAAGAAGAAGTTTGTTCACAAAAGACATCATGCACATATGGCAGAAGATGATAGTGAAGAACAAGTAGGGGAAGAAGAAGAAGAAGAAGAAGAAGAGGAAAGGCCTCAAAGGAAAAGATCTAAATTAAAGAGAGAAGATCCAGAAGAATATGTCCTATTTTCTGCACTCTCTGGATCTGTGTCTCCTGGAGAAGATACATGGCTCATTGATAGTGGTGCTTCAAAGCACATGACAGGTCAAAAGAAATCTCTCTCAAGACTTGAAGAAAAGTCTTTACCTCAAAAGGTATCTCTAGGAGATGATTATCAATATCCCATCAAGGGAATTGGTGAAGCAAGCTACAAGCTTGATTCTGGAACACCCTTGAAAATGAAAGAAGTTTTATATGTTCCAGGTTTAAAGAATAACCTACTCTCTATCTCATCACTAGATAAGAAAGGTTTTAGAGTGGCTTTCATAGATGGACAAGTACTCATGTGGTCCAAAGGAAAATCAATTAAAGATGCAGTTATCATTGGTGAAGAAGAAGGAGGTCTCTATAAGCTCAAGGGTCATCCAGAAGTTTCCCTTGCTCATGAAACCTCTAGCCCCAGTGAGCTATGGCATAGAAGACTAGCTCACATTAACTACAAAGCCTTACCCTATGTAAGCAAGGTGGTCATAGGATTACCAGATCTGAAGGGTGATCATAATGGCTCATGTAAAGGTTGTAAGAAAGGGAAGAATGTCAAGAACCCTTTTCCAAAGAGTGAAACAAAGACTAAGAACATTCTGGAGCTAATACACTCAGATGTATGTGGACCAATGCCCACTACTTCCCTAAGTGGATTTGAGTATTATCTCTCATTCATTGATGACTATTCAAGGAAGACTTGGATATACTTTGTAAAAGGAAAGAATGAAGTCTTTGGAAAATTCAAAGAATTCAAGGCCCTAATAGAAAATCTCTCAGAAAAGAAAATCAAGATTCTCAGAACAGATAATGGTGGAGAATATACGTCAAAGGACTTTGAAGAATTTTGTAAAGAAGCCGGAATTAAGAGGGAACTAACCACTCCCCACAATCCCCAACAAAATGGGGTTGTTGAGAGGAAAAATAGAACCATCATGGTAGCTGTAAAGACTATGATACATGATCAAGATCTACCCATGTATCTATGGGCTGAAGCAGCTAGGACAACAGTCTATGTGCAAAATAGACTATTCCATAGTGCTCTTGAATTCAAAACTCTAGAAGAAGTGTTTACAAGAAAGAAGCCTGAGGTAAGTCATCTCAAAATATTTGGGTGTGTTGTGTACATCCACATTCCAAAAGAAAAGAGAACCAAGTTGGATCCTTCTGGTAAGAAGGGAATATTTGTCGGATATTGTGAATCATCCAAAGCCTTCAGAATCTACATTCCAGGTTTTCATCATATAGAAATAAGTAGAGATGTAACATTTGATGAAGAAGCAGCTCTCAAGAAATCCAGGAAGTGTCAACTTGAAGAAATCTATGAAGAAGATACACCTCCTAGAATCACAGAGGCTGTGCACATCCCTGAAGATGATTCACCAGAAGATCATGACATGTTGGAACCACAAGAACCTTCTATCACAGATTCATCTAAGAAAAGAAGGCCAGCATGGGCTAGAGATATTATTCAAGGAGCTGAAAGATATGGAGCTCCTGAAAGCTCCACTAGAGAAAGAAAGAAACCTAAGATAGTGTCCAACTATATGGCCTTGATGTGTGATCTTGTAGATCAACAACCTACTAGGTATGAAGAAGCCTCCCAGAAGAAAGAATGGGTAGAAGCAATGACAGAAGAATATCAGTCAATAATGAAAAATGATGTTTGGGATGTAGTTCCCAAACCAAAAGATAAAAGTGTGGTTTCTTCCAAATGGATTTTCAAGATTAAACATGCTGCAGATGGTAGCATTGAAAAATACAAGGCAAGATTTGTAGCTAGAGGATTCTCTCAGAAGGAGGGAATTGACTATGAAGAAACATTTGCACCAGTTGCTAGGTATACTTCAATTAGAACTATCATGGCACTTGCATCTATGATGAAGTGGAAACTACACCAAATGGATGTTAAGACAGCTTTTTTGAATGGTGTAATTGAAGAAGAAGTATACATAGAGCAACCACAAGGGTTTGAGGTTAAAGATGGGAGGACTCATGTATGCAAACTGAAAAAGGAATTATATGGTTTGAAGCAAGCTCCCAGGGCTTGGTACGGAAGGATTGACAATTTCTTAACAAACATGGGCTTTACCAAGAGTAAAGTTGATCCCAATCTTTATCTTAAAGTGATGAATGATGAACCAGTTATACTGTTGTTATATGTAGATGATCTATTTCTAACTGGAAATGAGAAACTGATTATTGAAAGCAAGAAGAAGCTTTCTTCAGAATTCGAGATGAAAGATCTTGGATTAATGAACTACTTCTTGGGTCTAGAAGTATGGCAAGAACCAAAAGGAATCTTTCTAAATCAAGGTAAGTATGTTGTGGAGATTCTAAAAAGATTTGATATGTTGGCCACTCCCATGGACTCCAACTTGAAGTTATTAGTTAATGACTCATCGAAATTAGTAGACCTAACTCTATATAGACAAATCATTGGGTCATTGATGTATTTAACAAATACTAGGCCAGATATATGCTTTGCTGTAAATACCCTGAGTCAGTATTTAGTAGACCCTAGAAAGGTTCACTTAATAGCTGCAAAGCATGTGATGAGGTACCTAAAAGGTACATTAGATTTTGGTCTATATTATCTTGGAGGTCATGAACTCCGATTACATGGTTACTCAGATTCTGATTGGACAGGTAGTGTCTCAGATAGAAAGAGTACTTCAGGTGGATGTTATGGTCTCGGATCTGCCATGATCTCATGGTTCAGCAAGAAACAATCTAGTGTGGCCCTCAGTACTGCTGAAGCAGAATATATAGCTGCCTGCTCTGCCAGCTGTGAAGCAGTGTGGATTCGGAAGTTATTATCTGGAGTGTTTGGCTTAGAAATGGATCCCACTGTGATTATGTGTGACAATCAAAGATGCATTAAGATGACAGAAAATCCTGTATTCCACGATAAGTCAAAACACATAGAGATCCAATACTTTTATATACGAGATATGGTGTAGAGAGGAGCTATCAAGCTCGAGTATGTGAACACTGAGGATCAAATTGCTGATATCTTGACCAAACCTCTATCTCGAGTGAAATTTGAATACTTCCGAGACAAGCTTGGTGTAGTTCAAAAGGACCCTCCTCGAAAGGGGGAGTAGTATAGTCACTGATGATGAGATTGTCTCATCGAACAACAAGGTCGATGATAAGGTTACCTGTTCACTACACCTAGATACTTAGAAATATTTAGATTTAGGACTCTTATGCTTAGAATACTTAGTTTTTACTTATACATGCTTTTGATATTAGATGTATTAGTAAGAATACATGCTTTTGATGTTAGATGTATTAGTGAGAATACATGCTTTTGATGTTAGATGTATTAGTGAGAATACATGCTTTTGATGATTAGATGTATTAGTGAGAATACATGCTTTTGATGTTAGATGTATTAGTAAGAATACATGCTTTTGATGATAAATGTATTGGTGAGAATACATGCTTTTGATGATAGATGTATTAGTGAAAATACATGCTTTTAATGATGTATTAGTAAGAATACATGCTTTTGATGATAGATGTATTGATGAGAATACATGTAAGGATTGCATCATCCTTGAACTCAAGTTCTAAAGAGAGCCGTAGACATGATGTCTCCGAGAATGAAGTCCTTGGTGGACATGAAAGGATTGCATCATCCTTGAACTCAAGTTCTAAAGTGAGCCGTAGACAGGTGTCTCCGAGAAAGAAAGAGGATTGGATCATCCATGGACTTCAGTCCTAAAGAGAGCCATAGACATGATGTCTCCGAGAATTGAAGATAGGACTGCATCGTCCCTGAACTAGGTTCAAAATGTATGTGATGGGATTGCATCATCCCTAGACATGAGATTTGTCTTAAAGTGATAAGGACTGATCATCCTGGAACTTGATCGGGATTGCATCATCCCTAGACATGAGACTTGTCTTAAAGGTACATGTGAGGACTGCATCGTCCATGAACTGGGTTCAAAATGTACGTGATGGGATTGCATCATCCCTAGACATGAGACTTGTCTTAAAGTGATAAGGACTGATCATCCTGGAACTTGATCGGGATTGCATCGTCCCTAGACATGAGACTTGTCTAAAAGTGATAAGGACTGATCATACTGGAACTTGATCGGGATTGCATCATCCCTAGACATGAGACTTGTCTTAAAGTGATAAGGACTGATCATCCTGGAACTTGATCGGGATTGCATCATCCCTAGACATGAGACTTGTCTTAAAGGTACATGTGAGGACTGCATCGTGTGATGACGATGCTGATGATCGTGTGATGACGATGCTGATGATCGTGTGATGATGATGCTGATGATCGTATGATGACGATGCTGATGATCGTGGGATGACGATGCTGATGATCATGTGATGACGATGTTGATAATCGTGTGATAACGATGCTGATGATCTTGTGATGACGATGCCGATGATCGTGTGATGACGATACTATGCTGATGATCGTGTGATGACGATGCTGATGACATTGATGTTCCAGTAACTGGTTAAGTTACTGATGATGATGAATTGAAGAAAGCTTCCGATGATTTATATATGTATCATGTATGATGTAGTCGATGACTCCTTGCTCCTGCAGACGTTGTTATAATATCCTTCTCATTAAGGGGGAGTGTTGAATATTGTAACTTCTAAGAATATTATATTTGTACATTATTATTCTGGAGATGTTTCATCCCTCCGAGGTAACCCTATTATGTATCCGGAGATGATTATTCTTCTGATGGGTTGTGGTAACTAGGGTTATTAAACCCACATGTGGGGGTCAGCCCTGATCTTATATTTTAGGGGTTATTAGACTTCTCCAGGAGAGGTCGGCCCCATTAGGGTTTTTAGTCAGTCGGGAACTAATATAAATAGAGGAGGTGAGCTCCTCATTAGATACACTCGTACAACTCAGAAAAGTAGCACACTTGTCTGGGAGGTTTGCTAAGAAGGTAGAGAAAGAGGGAGCACATCTTGTATTTTGGTTGATCATCTTATTGAGGAAAGCTTTGCTGGGTTTTCTACCCCATGAGGGTTTCCCAGGGTAAATTCTGTGTCTATCTTGTGATTATGTTTCTTTCAGTGATCTTGCTAGTCTATTTGGTTTAAACTTAACAAATAGAGAACAAGTATTTACTTCAGGGAACATTTCTACTCCAGTTAACAATTTCCCTATAGGAGGAGTCACTTTTATTATGGGATCTACAATAGGATCGGGTTGGTTTCCCCCAACCTCGATGGTACTTACTGGTACTAGTTCATCATCTCAAGTAAGTTTGAACCCTTTCTCTTTTGGATTCCCTCTTTTAGGTTCTCACCTATTACTGCCATTATCCCTCCTGGTTCAAATTTTACAATTGCTTCAGGCAGTGGCCCATCTATCCCTCTCCATCCTATCCCACCCTTCAGTGGACAAAAGTTTATTTCTAACCCACCCTTCACTAGATTTGTTTCTAATTCCACTCCACCCCACTCAAGATTACCTTTATAATTTGTTGCAGGTATGAGTTCTGGTCACCCCTTTGGATTCAATGTGTCGCAAAGTAATACTATTGTACAAGGGGGCACAAACACTAGATGTTAATAGGGGCATCTTCCTACCCAAGTGTTGTAGCTGCAACTTGATCCCCAAATTTTTTGTGAAATTGTAGGGGCCCTCCTTTGATATTACTCATTGTTGGTTTCATCTTACCCCTGACACTTAGTTTTTCTTGAAAAAAATAACAAAAAGAAAAGACTTTCCGCACTTGCACAATCCCTACTTTCTGCACTTCTGCAATACGTACTTTCCGCACTTCCGCAATGTTGAAATCCCTCTTTTCCGTAGTTCCGATTGTGGATTTATTTTTTTGGTTTGTTGAATAGTCTCCCACAATTCCACAATCCGTAGGACCACAATTCCAAAGACCTGCAATCCATAGTCCCGCATCTAGTCGTTCTACATCCCCACACCTCTGCGATCCTGCAATCTCAATTGTGGATTGCGGACTGCATTTACGCATTTAGCCATCCCACAATCCCGCATCGCTGAACTCCTGCATTCCCAACTATGGATTGCGGGTTACATTCCTGACTTTGCAAATTTTTCCTCCGCAATCCCACAAATACACAAGCTCGAATTTTTGCCTTCCCACGTTTCCACTTGCGAATTACGGGTTGATTTTTTCGGTTTTTCGAATTTTCCTCCCGTATTCTGCATGTCCGCTTTTCCGCGTTTCGGAACTCCCGTTATCCCGCAATACTGCAATCCCACATTGAGGATTGCGGATTGCAATTTTGAATGTTCAAAAATGGCACCCGCAATCCCACAGAAATGCATTGCGGATTGCGGATTGCAATTTTGAATGTTCGAAAATGGCACCCACAATCCCGCAGATATGCATTGCGGATTGCGGGACGATGAATTTTGGGCCATTTTTTAGGGCTTTTCGAACTGCGGAAAAATGATTTTTGGGCCATTTTTAGGGTTTTTTACGACCTTCCTCCTGTGTGTTAATTATCAGTTTTAGGACAAAAACAAGATTATGAAAGCTTGAATCCTCTGTTATGCAAAGAATATTGATAAATCATAACTCTGAAGCTTGTATTTTGTTCATTTAACAATGAATTATTCTTATGCATTGATTATGAGTTTTGCTTATATATTGGTTTTTTTGTTTCCTTAGGACACGTGGAAGATGAAAGGCTATGAGGAGAAGGAACAGTAGGCACAAAAAACACATCAGGAAACCAAAAAGACATAGAGGATGCCAAAGTAACCAGTCATGATGCGGTGGAAGCTGAAAGGCTATGCGCAGAGGAAATAGTTGGCACAAGAGCCAAATTTGGCAACCCAAAAGACGCAAAGGGAGCTGAAAGGGTGTGCATAGAAGAAACGATGGACACAAATGACAAATCGGGCAAGATAAAGGATGCATAGGGATCCGAAATGATCAGTGATTCAAACAAATTCTCTTGTAATATAAATATGGGGAAAGGGTATTAGGAAAAGGTACTTTGACTAGTGAATTAGAGAATGGATACATTGTGTACGAGAACTATTTTTCTGCTAATGAGGAAAGACCTATTCGATGGGAAAAGCTTGCATTGATGTTTTCCTGGGACGTGTAACTGATAGTTCAGAACTTTTTTTTTTTTTTTTTATGTTCATGATGTGAGATATTTCTAACTGTATTGAACTACTTCAATGGTGGTGAATGATTTCCTTATCTATGCAAATATCTATCTGTAACAGAGTAATAAATTGTTTTAATTATATTCAAAGCTATCTTTGGTAATTTTCTGTTGGGAATGTGCATATTTTATCTTAATAGCTATCTATTGGATTTGTATGAGCATTTTAAGATTATTACTCTTATTTAAACTCGCTCCTTGCAAGGATAGGTTAGTTAGTTTAGGATAGAGTTAGATAATTGACAAGGTAGAAGCGGTAAGATGGGAGGTAAGAACCTACGCATCGCTAGTGTGGTTTATGCCGGTCAATTATAGGTTAAATGCATTAGTTAGATTAGAAGAACTTGCATATTCATACAGTTAAACATAAAATATAAATGGTGGGCCGGGAAACAACCTGTACATAATTAAAAAAACACATCTACGGTAGCTGAACCGTTAACCAGACAGATTCCCCATTACAAACAGTGAGTGATCTAATTGGGATTATTCATTGGGGAGAATCCCTACTCTCGATACTAGGATTTTCCGGTCATCAACAGTTTTGGCATTAGAAGGAGGGCCGCTAGTGCATGGATGGAAGAGGAAATCTGTTTGCAAGAGGAAAATTCTCTGGGTCTACATTGGAAAATAAACCAACCAGAAGAATTAATTTCTGAAACTGATCATCAAGAAAAGTTGAATTCTGAAATTGATCGTACCAAATGTTTATATGTTGTTCCTCACAGAGAAGTAGACAACTTAAGATACATACTATATCAGACGTGAGGAAACTTGGTGGATTATTAGTGGTACCTTTACTACCTAGAAGGAAAGCTCCTAGAAGACAAGTTGTGGAAACTAGGGATTCTGTGCTTGTGGAATCTTTGGAATAATTAGTTGATTTATCATTACAAGATATACCAGATCCCATTAATCAATTGAGGCTTAATTCTCTGGAAACAAACACTACTCCACGCCCACAGGCTCATACACCACCTCATACACCTCCCCATACACCTCCACAATCTCCTAGGTGTATTGCTAACATGAATCACAACGTCAATCAACCACCTGCATGGAGAGCCAGAGTTCCACTCAACCTAGCTACTCCTTTACATGATTTACATAATCATCCAAAGAGAGTACTACCTAAGTTTGATCCTAGAAAAGGAATCTTTGTTGAATATCACCTTAAGAGTTTTTATTTGGCATTAAATAAGTTAAATGTGGAACATGAGGATGTAGTTTGCAGATTATTTCCTTGTACTTTTGAACCTAAAGCATCATCCTGGTATTTCAACTTGCAGTCTAATTCTATAGCAGACTGAGAAAATTTTGAAAAGATATTTTTGAATAAGTTTGATAACCCAAAAACTGTGGCTCCACTTATGAAATAATTATTGTCCATGAGGATGGAAAATATGGAGAAAATAATTATGTCTGGCACTGCAACTAAACCTGCCAAAGAATCATTGGTAGAATATTATACTACACCTCTTCTCCCATCCATAGCCATGTTTGTCAACAGAGTTGTTAAAACTACTTTAGCAGAAAATTATCAAGAGGCAAAGAAAGTAGAAGCAGTCATGGATAGTATGATCAAACATTATTTGGATTTGGAAGTAAAACCTAAAATGAATAAGAAGCCTTTAATATTGACCAGACCTAAAGAAGAATTTACAAATGAATTAGGAAGGGGCCAATAGAAGAACAGAGTATGGTACTACCCAAAATGAAGACATCCAAAGAAAACATAAAGAAGAATAACAATTTAAATCAGTCACAACCAAAAGCAAATTCTGGGATCATTAAGGAAACAAACCCATTTAGCAATAAACAAGTAATCAACAAATCTGATAGTGGTAAAAAGGTTGGAGAAAATCATAATATGGGGTATGACATTGTAGAAGATATCAAGAAAACTAAAGAAAATATATCTCTGTTTGAATTGTGTAATATGCCACAACAGAGGATAAAATTATTAGAAGCTTTTGACGTAAAATCAAGCAGTACAATAGACAAACAGTCAGAAAAGGTTGAGGTTCATACTGAGATTAACAAAGCAAGTATAGGTGGAAAATCAAGATCTCAAACTCTTCCTTTCATTTTGACTTTTGAAATATTCAATTATAATGTGCATAATTTCTTGGTAGACTCTGGGGCTTCATCTAACATCATGCCACTATCTGTTTGCAAGAAGATAAATGGACAACCCACGTCATCCCCTTCTCGGATTATACAACTAGATAGATCTGATGTTAAAGTTATTGGGGAAATGAAAAATGTATTGATCAGATTGGATGCAAACCCAAGAGTGTGTCAATTTATTGATATTATGGTAGTAGATATACTAGAAGCTTATGGGTTAATTCTGAGTAGAGATTGGTCAAATAAATTAAATGGTTATTTTCCAACTGATTGGTCTCATTTATGGCTTCCTTATTAGAATAAGCAGACTCAAATCAAGGTATTAAGAGAACCTCATATGCAACATAATGTGAATCAATTAAAAGAAAAAAATGAGCTAGTGAATTTTTAATCTTTGGTTTTGGGAAATTATTTTTTATAGATTGAGCTGGGGAATTATCAGTCAAAAAATGTTGGCCATGATTCAAAAAAACAGTCTGATCTCCTTCAATTTGCACGGGCTGATGATATTGACTGTAACATAGTAGAATTAGTTATTGACTTAGATAATAATACTAACATAGTTGAGTTAGCTGAGTTTCCATTTTCTGTTGTAGGTGCACATGAAGAAATTTTTACTCCATCAGAAAGTGAGTTGAATGGGAAATTTTGTGAGGAATGTTTGGAACATGTGGATAAATTAGGTTATTTGAATTTATTGGATGATTATTTGGAAGTACCTTATCCTCATATCCCATGTTAAATATGTTAATGTATATGTAACTTCGGAATGTATTTCACATATATGTATATTGTATTCCTATAGAGATGTTATTATTCCTCTATACGGAAGTGTCGTCATTTATATTGTAAGTGTCATAACTTATACTTGATGGGTTATTAGACCACCTTGTTGGGGTCGGCCCTGGGTCAAAGGGTTATTAGACCACCCTATTGGGGGTCGGCCATGTGGGTCAAAGGGTTATTAGACCACCCTAGTGGGGGTCGGCCCATTCAGCATTATGTTAAGTGGTTAAGTTGAGGCCGACCTAGTTGAGTAAAGGTCAAGTCAAGTTAGTGTATAAATAGAGAGTGTGTCTCTCTCATTTTACACATTCTATTCTCTCACTCACACTGTGGAGAGTGGCGCACTTGTGGAGGAGGAGGCTCTGCAGCTAGGAGAAGACTATATCTTGTATTCTGGTTGTATCATTGCTCTATCTATCTCTGAGGAAGTTATTGGGGTTTTTCACCTTTATGGTTTTCCCCAAGTAAACTCGGTGTCTCTTCTGTGCTTGCATTATTGTGTGCATGAATGATATGCTGTAGATTTTCTGTACCTGTTGTTCTCTCAGTTAAGATCCTAGATCAGATTGAAGTAAATTCTGAAAATTTAACATGGTATCAGAGCTAGCCTGAAAGAAGGCATGATATGGCATGTATGACACTTGTTGCACTTACGATGCTAGGGCTTGACATAGCAAAAACCAATCATCGTAGAACTTTCGCTATAAATCCTTTTTGGAAAAAATTTCAGATCTGAAACCTTTACAGGTCTAAGACTAAATCCCCATGTACCTTGTGTCCAAAGGAAAACCTCTAATTCGTTGTACTTTGTGATTTATGATCTGTACAATATAGGGTTTCTGCCTCTTCCAGATCTGAGTCAAAATCAAGTGACCTTGGGAAAAAGGTCATAACTTGGGCTAGGAATATCCAAATGAAATTTAGTAAAAAGTGACAGGTAGTACACAGACCGTACTATCGCAAGAAAAGGTTTCAGAGGCCGAAGTTGAACCAGTGACATGTGGCACGCCGTACAAGTTCGCTCTCATGTATTATCTCATAAAACGGTCATGTTACGACACTTGGCATAACTCTCTCTAAGAGAATCCAATTGAGGTCAGATCTATCAGGATGGAAAGATAACAGGTCGAGATATCTCAGAAAAATTGTTCAGAGGCCTAAGTTGAAACAGTGACACGTGGCACGCCGTACAAGTTCTCTCTCCTGTATTATCCCATAAACAGGTCACGTTGCGACACTTGGCATAACTCTCTCTCAGAGAATCCAATTAAGTTCAGACCTGTCAAGATGGAAAGATAACAGGTCAGTCTATCTCAGGAATATTTTTCAGACCCTATGGATCGAAAAGTTCGAAGTTACACCAGAAACAATCAGGTACATATTTCTATCAAAATAGAATTATTTTTTAGTACCTTCATTCATGGCTTCCGGAATTTAGGGCTTCGGAGAAAGCTGAAATTTTTGTAATCGGAGACCACGGCTGGATGCTAATCATCAAAATCTAAATTTAGATACCAAGATCAGAATTTTTGGTTGGGCAGAAGGCCGGGCTTGATCAGACCCTAGTTCGGGACTTTGATAAAAAAAGTGGAAAATTAGGGCTTCTGCAAAAATGGGAATTTTTGAAATCTGTGACCATGGCTGGAAGCTCCTCATAAAAATAGAAGCTTAGAGCTTTGGATCAGACCTTTTGATTGGGAAGAAGAGTGGGCTTCATCAAACCCTAGTTCGAGGTCACGTCCACGAATCCAATAGTTTCAAAGGCAAAATTGAGGAGTGAAACTTTGCAGTTTTCAAATTCTGAATATACCAGCTTGATCAGCTCATCAAGGCACATATTTCTATCCTTTCGGAAGTTTGAAATTCAAAGTTTGAATTTTTGGGGTTTCTCTGACAAACCCTATTACAGCTCAAGATCCAATTCCTACAAATCAAGTGGATTGGGTTAATCCTAGAAGAGGATGGATTGGTCACCTGCATAAGTGAAGAAGTTCCTGTTTTAGAGGGAGATGAGGCTAAGGCCTTCCATAAGAAGATTACAAGCAATCTTGACAGGTATGGCTTACAGGTATGTTTCGAATTCTGTTCATGATTAAGTTTATGATATGTTTGTCTTCATATCATTACAGTACAATCTTGATTAATTACTAGACTTGTCGTATTACCTTATAGAAGATATTCATTGATTAAGGTTTTGACACTTATGATTGTTCTAATGCATTGTGATGATGTATGAGGTTTATGTTGTTTGCTAACACAAAAGGTACACCAAGAAAGTCAAATCATGTTCTACTTCAAGAACATATGCTCATGGTGACATGAAGACAAAGATTCATCCATTGTCATGGATCACATAGAAGATCTACTTTCGAGGTATGTATAACTTGGTCATACAATGGTTAACTTATGAGACATGCAGGTTACTAGCACAAGTCACTGAAGAGAACCAGAAGACATTATGCGGGTATGTTAGACATAACTAGCTAGCATGCTAATCCAGGTATGTTTTTCCTATATCAAGCTAGAATCCTACCTTGTGTTAGGATCTTTCACTGTTGTGTTGTTGATAATGATTATTCATGAAGTCATAGGTTTGAATAATCATGGTTGTATGCATATTATGTTTCTTACCATAATTGATGATATGACTAACCAGAAGAATCATGAAGGTATAGGTTTGAATAATCACAGGTTTTATGCATATTATATCTCTTATCTTGATTGATGATTCAACTAACCAGAAGAGTCCTATGATCAAATAAGAAAATGTATGAGTAAAAGAAGACTTCCCTGAAACCTTGAATACTAATGTTTATTATCTGTGAATGATCATGAATATACATGTTTAAGATTATTGTGTTTTGATAGTATTAAGATTATACTAATAAATGTGTGATTATGTATGAGACCTCAAGGATAACACAATGATGATACTAATAAGCATGCATAGTGATTAAGGATGGATGTAAGTTCAAGGACAGGTAATCCAGGAAGCAAAGATCAAGAGGGAGCACACTCTAGTTGTTCCTGCAAGAAAGCAAAGGAGCACACTTCAGTAGTTTCTGCAAGGATGCAGATATTCAGAGGGAGTTGACCACTTCTCACAATCCACATAAGAATGGAGTTGTAGAAAAGAAGCAAAGATTGAGAGGGAGTCAACCCAACAAACACACAAAGATAAGTATTTGAATTGTCATTACTTGCATATTTTATTGTTTAAATAATACTGTTCAATAATGTATATAATGATGTTCCTAGAA
Source organism: Larix kaempferi (assembly GCA_027924585.1). NCBI lineage: Eukaryota > Viridiplantae > Streptophyta > Pinopsida > Pinales > Pinaceae > Larix > Larix kaempferi. The sequence goes on from BSBM01000286.1 coordinate 2,141,605, forward strand.
TTAGGTTGTGTATTATGCATATTAGAATAGTTGCATTGATGAACAGTATACTACTAATATGCATGGGTAAGTGGCCTATGGCACTGTACAACATTCCATTGCTACTTATCTAGAATGAAACCTCTTTGCTGACATGTTGGGAGTTGTGCACACTCTTAACAATGTTCTGGTAGAGATTGGAAGGCATCTAGAAAGTTACGGAATATGGATAAATGTTGTATTGAAGCATTGGCTAAGATAATTGCATGACTGTATGACATATTTCTTTGTGTGTAATAATTTGTTCTAAAAACTATGAGATGTTTTCTAATCATGCAATTTAACTTGTTGTGTAGGAAAGATCGTATGCCATCACCTACAAAAGAAGAACTACAACATTTGTTCAGCAACAAATTATCTATTGAAGATATTGAAGTTCCCAGGATACAGGAAGAATGCCATGATCCGTCGATCATGAAGAACGATGTTTGGGATGCGGTCCCAAGAGCTGAAGGGAAGTCTGTTGTGACTTCCAAATGGAACTATCAGATCAAGCATGTTGCAGATGGCAACATTGAGAAATATAAAAGTGATGAAATAGAAGATGCACCAGATGGATTTCAAGACAGCATGGTGTAGTCATATATGTGTGCAGAACTTGGTATGGTAGGATAGACAACTTTCTATCTAGTTGGGATTTACCAAGAATATAGCGGATTCCAACCTTTTCTACAAGGTTGAGGAAGGCAATCCAGTGATACTACTTTTGTATGCGGATAACCTGTTTGTTACAGGTGAAGATAGATTGATTGCCGACATGCAGCGGAAGCTTGCTGCCGAGTTCAAGATGAAGAACTTGGGGATGATGCACTATTTGTTTTTGGCATGGAGGTGTGGCAAAGTGCAGATGGAATCTTCCTTGGACAAGGGAAGTATGCAGTAGAGATCCTGAAGAGGTTTGGGATGATGGATTGCAAGGCCATGGCCACACCTATGACATCGAATCTGAAGCTTCTTTGTGATGCTTCATCTGAGCCGGTTGATGTCTCTATGCATCGTCAGATGATTGGGTCCTTGATGTACCTCACGAACATGAGACCGGATATTTGCTTTGTGGTGAACACATTGAGCCAGTTCCTGATGGATCCGAGGAGTGTTCACCTTGTTGCTGTAAAGCATGTTCTGAGGTACCTAAAGGGTATAGTGGATTATGGGATCAAGTATGAAGCGAATCAAAAGTTTAACCTACAGGGTTATGTTGATTCAGATTGGGTAGGCAGTGCTGCAGATAGAAAGAGCACATATGGGTGCTGCTTCAGTATGGGATCAGGTGTGATCTCTTGGTTCAGTAGGAAGCAGTCCTGCGTAGCACTAAGTACAGCTGAGGCAGAGTATGTTGCAGCCTGTTCAGCTAGTTGTGAGGCAGTATGGCTACGGAAGCTACTATCTGAGTTATTTGATCTCCCGTTGGATGCTACTGGTATCTTCTGTGATAACCAGAGTTGTGTGAAGCTGTCCGAGAACCCAGTGTTTCATGATAGGTCGAAACACATAGAGATCAAATATCACTATATCGGGGATATGGTGCAGAGAGGAGCTGTGAAATTCCTGTACATTGCGACGGACGAGCAGATTGCAGATGTGCTGACGAAGCCACTAGCTAGGGTGAAGTTTGAGTACTTCAGGGAGAGGCTTGGTGTTCTTCAGATTGATGACACTTCGAGGAAGAAGTGATGGACACATTTGCTAAAGCCATTCCAAGCATGTTGGAAGGAGAATTCTTCACATGGATGTGGATGTAAGCGCTGGATGATGAGCATCAGGATGATGTTCTAGTTTCTGCTTTGTATGATCAGTTGGATCATTTATATGTATGTGTTCATCATGTTGGATGCTGGATATGATCAGTTGGATCATTTATATGTATATGTATGTGTGCATCATGTTGGATGCTAGATATGATCAGTTGGATCATTTATATGTATGTACGCATCATGTTGGATGCTGGATATGATAGGTTGGATCATTTGTATGTATTGTGTATATGCATCATGTTGGATGCTTGGACCATGTATCTGTATATGTATTAGGTGGATACATTGTATGATCAGGTGGATCATGTATGGTGATATGTATCATGTATTTGTATTTGCATCAGGTGGATACATTGTATGATCAGGTGGATCATGTATGATGATATGTATCAGGTAGATACTTGGTATGCATCAGGTAGATGCATTGTATGATCAGGATGATCATGGATGACAAGCTTCAGGATGTTGCTCCAGATGACATGCAGTAGGATGTTGCAGTGATGATGATCAGGATGATCATGTGTACATCAGGATGATGTATGGTGAGTATTAGGTTGATACTCTGTGGCTGTGGAACAGGTTGTGCAGATAAGCATATAATTTGTGCCCTAGGAGATTTGCAGATAGTCTTTTGAGGTTTTTCCTATGGCATGTAATTTGTACCCTGGGATATCTGGCAAATGATCTTTCGAGGTTTTGCTTGGGAGGACATATAATTTGTGCCCTGGGAGATCTGCAGATAGTCTTTCGAGGTTTTTCCTATGGCATGTAATTTGAGCCCTGGGATATCTGGCAGATGCTCTTTCGAGGTTTTGTCTTATGGCATGTAATTTGTGCCCTGGGAGATCCGATAGGTTGAGCCGTGTGCTCGTAATCAGTCCTAGGATTCTCTTTCGAGGTTTTGCCATGACCACATGTAATTTGTGCCCTGGGAGATCCGATAGGTTGAGCCTTATGCTCGTAATCAGTCCTGGGATGCTCTTTCGAGGTTTTGTGGTGACCACATGTAATTTGTGCCCTGGGAGATCCAATAGGTTGAGCCTTGTGCTCGTAATCAGTCTTGGGATTCTCTTTCGAGGTTTTGTGGTGGGGTCACATGTAATAAGTCTTGGAGATCTAGACAGGATGAAAAAGGCCTCAGATGCTCTTTAGGGTTCTTGCTAGTCAAGAGACTCTTTTAAGGTTTTGTGACGCACGTAATAAGTCCTGAGATTTCCACAGTATGGCCAGTGATGACGAAGACCTGTAGGTGGTGGGCCTACATCCAGTATGAAAAAGGACTGGCTCTATAGAACTTCCTATGACGAGTAGATTTAGAGATTGATTGAGATAGCAGCAGCAGTGACGATGATGATTATCCAGTGACGATGATCCAGAGAAGATGACTTGTGCTAGAAGACCTGTGTCGAGAAATACCTTCCTATTTAAGAGGGAGTGTTAATGTATATGTAACTTCGGAATGTATTTCACATATATGTATATTGTATTCCTATAGATATGTTATTATTCCTCTATACGGAAGTGTCGTCATTTATATTGTAAGTGTCATAAATTATACTTGATGGGTTATTAGACCACCTTGTTGGGGTCGGCCCTGTATACGTCATGTGGGTCAAAGGGTTATTAGACCACCCTATTGGGGGTCGGCCATGTGGGTCAAAGGGTTATTAGACCACCCTAGTGGGGGTCGGCCCAGTCAGCATTATGTTAAGTGGTTAAGTTGAGGCCGACCTAGTTGAGTAAAGGTCAAGTCAAGTTAGTGTATAAATAGAGAGTGTGTGTGTCTCATTTTACACATTCTATTCTCTCACTCACACTGTGGAGAGTGGTGCACTTGTGGAGGAGGAGGCTCTGCTGCTAGGAGAAGACTATCTCTTGTATTCTGGTTATATCATTGCTCTATCTATCTCTGAAGAAGTTATTGGGGTTTTTCACCTTTATGGTTTTCCCCAAGTAAAATCGGTGTCTCTTCTGTGCTTGCAATTGTGTCCATGAATGATATACTGTAGATTTGTTGTACATGTTGTTCTCTCAGTTAAGATTCTAGATCAGATTGAAGTAAATTCTGAAAATTTAACAAAATAATAGAAGAAAATGTTAAAGATGAATATCCATCTAGAGGGATGGGTGTTTCATATTGTCAAATAACACCTCTGTTTGAAATTTTAAAAGAAGATAAATCAATATTTTTTGAGAAAATGGATGATTCAATTATTGCAAATATGCTTGATGGTGAAACACGACGAAATCATGTTGATTTGATTGATAGTTTGTTAACTTACGATTCTCTAGAACATGCAAGTGTTGAAGAAATTTTGTTTAATCATGAGGAAACAATGATGGATTCACATTATGAATATTTTTACTCTATGTATCCAGACTTGTTTGTTGATTTTGTAAAAGAGGATGAATCAATATTTGATCAGAGAATGGATTATCAAATTGGGGAAAATATGATTATTAATGATTGTTCCATTGCTTAAACACATCTTGAACAAAATCATAATGCTTTGACTGATGATTTATTATTGGAGCAACAAGTGACTGATGATTTCTTTGAATATGCAAAAGTTAAAAGAAGTTTTTTCATCCTCGACATATTTACAAACTGTACAACTAAAACAGAAGCCAAAAGTATGCTTGGATTGAATAAACTTGAGTCTGAATTTTGCATGTTAGGGAATATTGGAAAGGGTGAATATGTAGAGATTTCTAATGTTCATTTTGAAGTTTGTAATGAAGTAGAAAGTTTTTTCAATGAAACTCAAGCTAATAGTGATCATACTGATGATGTGGAACAACAAGAGGTTATCTACAATACCCCATTGGATCCTAATGAAGATGACATTTTTTATATTAAATAATTTCATGGTAAGGAAGAATGCATTGGTGATAATGATAAGGCACTTAATTGTCCAGTGATGGTTATGTCGGATTTTCACATCATTAATCCAGACTCTGAATCCAATAACGAGACGATATCTATGAAAACTGACTTTGGGTTTTCATCACATGGTCCTATAGATATACATTATTCATATTCAATTGTTTCACATGAATCACATAACTTTGATGATTATGTTGATATATGGCTAGCATTTTCACTTTATGAAAAGTTCCCATGATGTAATAGGTACCTGATTTTTTCTATTGTGACTGGATTTAGGATTGGTGTTACTTTTCTGACTCTGAATTGCATAATGCAACAGTCCTACAGACCTATGTATGGAATTCATTTCCCTATGGGGTTGAAATTTTTATGGCTGCACTGGCTCTACGATTTTACATAACTCTGTTGAACCAATGAAGTTAGGTTAGGAGTAGCATAGCTTTTCTTTTTCTAAGCTTGCAGAATAAGAGTTTGACTCATGTAGTTTCTTTTCTTTTGAATAAGTTAGTTGCTACGTAGTCGTTTGAGTTTTTTTGATAGCTTAGATTTCCTTCTTCACTATCATTTTGTCCTTTTGGATATTTGGAAATGAAGATGAAACCCTTATTTGATGCATATGTTTGACTGAACTAAAAGGTATATAGAAAATATGTCTTCATTGGTTGCGTCTAGTTGTTTTCATAAAATTAGTATGAATGCAAATGTGTTTTATGAAGGAAGCCACATTCAAAATATTTTCAAACTGAAGAAAACCTAGGTCAGCAGAATTATGGAAATACATTCTTTGATTTTGAATGCAAGATAAAAGTGAACAGCAGAAATACAAGGAAGGTAGATCATTGAAGATACAATTAGGGTTAATACTAGTAAACATTTTAGTTAACGATGAAAGAACAAAGCACTATACTATCACACTGATTGAAGAATAAAAAAACACTTTAATGAAGATTCTTGAAGAGTTGATAACGCAGAGATGTTTCATTAGAATTTCTATTCATCACAACATGACATCATTAATACAACTGCATGAAAATAGTTTTGAAATCCGATATTGCATAGACCACCGGCTGAAAAGTTTGGTCGCACAGAGATCATAAAGCAAATCTCATATTCGGTTGATATCTCTTACTGCCCCATAAATGTGAATGATAACTCCAAATTTTTACCATATTGAAAGGAATTATGTGATTGAATTTATAAATATGGTTTGAAATGTTTCATTAACTGACAGGGTAATTTTGCAACAGGATTTGGTTATCAGCGCTCACCAGTGAAATATATTTGTTGGAAGAACATGCACCAGCCAAGCAAATACTAAGGATATGTCTCGCTCATATACATAGGGGAGTTTTCGGGCACTTAGAAAACAAATACCTGATAATTTCATTTTTATTGAATATATTTTGAAACTGTATGATTCATGTTTCAACAAACTTAATGAATATGATATCATGGCGAAACAAACAAAAATCAAATTACACCTTAAGCCCCTAATATTTGTGCACAATCTTAAAATATGCTCCAAAACCTGAGATATTGAAATACCTTCTAACCTCTGACAGCACTTCGGATCTCTTGGTCATTCTTTCACCTTAGAAGATAGTTTAATCTTGACCCCACTAAGTGAGCTTAGTTTCTTTCTTCCTGACTCAACCCTCAAACTAGAGTTATCAGAATTTGGTTTGGGAAGCAAGTGATGGAACACTTAATCAACTATATGTTGGATATCTTGAAGCAATATCAAGAGTTTAGGTGGCAAGTGAATTTGTGAACAATTTTGAAATTATAAAATAATTTTGGGCAATGAAATGTTGGATTGAGTGATGCTTGTAATCTGGCTTGGATTTTTTCCTGTTCGTTTTCCCTGGAGCTGTGTTTTTACCTATCTTCAAATTTAGACATTGTTAAGGTTGGCCTTGATGATATGATATTTGGTATTTCTTACATCCCTTCACTGTTGTCTCTTGTTTTGAAAGTAAATCTTAAAAAAAAAAATCAGTTGTGCTCGGATTTAATCTGAAATTCTGGTTTGTTTTTTATTCTGTTGATTTACAACCAGATACTTATGTTGGTTTCTAATTCTATCCCTTTATATGTGTTCAGCCCCGATGGATTGTTTTGATTGTATATATATATATATTACCCCTTGACTCATCCTTTTGTTTTGTTGATCCTTTTTGCCGATCCTTTTTGTTGATTTTAGCATTTTGTTTGATCTCATTTGTTTTCATCTTAGGATTGTTAGCTTCAGTCTTATCCCATGTTGTTTTGATTTTTCTTTACTTGATTGATTTCATTTGAATAAACCTCAGCTCAAATTCCAAAATTATGTGCAGGAATGCATAGTTATGAACAATCTCATATGAAATGTTATAATCACAAAAGGATTAGAATTGGCTTCATAAAAAAAGGAGTTCTTTTTGTATCAAGAGTTTCATAAGTGATTTTAATTGCTGCTTTGTTTCAAAAGAGGAAACCTACTTCATGTTTTATGTTGTGTCAATATAAACCCTGTGAAATAATCGGGATCTATGAATTTGGAATTGCTATCATGGGGATCCACTCACTTACACATAAATAACCATCTTAGGCATCCTACTATAATTGACCCATGGAAAGGAAGTAAGTTTTGCAGATGTATGGCAATTAAAATGGTCCCATGCTACAAAAGTTACAACCAAAAGGCTTATAATGCAAAGTCAAATTTCTAAAAATTTTCATCTCCATCAGAGAAATGGTTTTGAAAATAAATACATCCAATCAAGAAGATTGCCCAGATGATAATTCCCAAAGGTTCTTCTCCGTCCGTGAGTATGACAAACAAAGAAAACTCATCACTCGCACAAAAGGACATTATGGATGGAAGAACCCACATCAAATGTCGAATAATGAAGAAAGCTATTTGTGAAAGACTCGGATGATAAAACTTGTCAGAAGAAAGCATCTAAAGAAATGTTGATAGCATGGGAATGAAGAACAAACAAATATATCTGTCTGATTTTGTTACAATCCCGTGGAGTCATGTTTAGAGGTAACCAAAAGATGGGACTAATAATGAACTCCATATTATGGCCTCGGGAGAGTGGTTAGGAAATCTGTTCTAGGTTTCCCTATTTCCCAAATGAATGACCAATATGATGCAAGAAAGATCCTCTATGTGCATAAAACTTTAGCCTTTTAAAATCCTATTAAAACGATAGAGGCACAATTTTACAACCAGAATTAATAACAGACAAGCAATTGTGATCCTAAAATGGGTTTGTTCACAGATCTATGTTCACCATCTAGTCGTCAAATGTTGCAGCTGCCACCTGATCCCCAATTTTTTTGTGAAATTGTATGGCCCCTCCTTTGATCTTACTCAGATTTGGTTTCATCTTACCCCTGACACTTAGTTTTTCTTGAAAAAAATAACAAAAACAAAAGACTTTCTGCACTTCCGCAATCCCTACTTTCCGCACTTCCACAATACCTACTTTATGCACTTCCGCAATGCCGAAATCCCTCTTTTTCGCAATTCCGATTTAGAATTGCAGATTCATTTTTTTGGTTTGTTGAATAGTCCCCCGCAATTCCACAATCTGTAGGCCCGCAATCCATAGTCACGTATCTAGCCATTCTGCAGCCCCTCACCTCGATGATCCTGCAATCCCGATTGCGGAGTGCAGATTGCATACTGCATTTCCGACTTTGGAATTGCATTCTGCATATCTTCATTTAGCCATCCCGCAATCCCACATCATCGAACTCTCGCATTCCCAACTGCGGATTGCGTATTGCGGGTTACATTCCTGACTTTCCAAATTTTCCCTCGCAATCCCAAAATCCCGCAAATCCGCAAGCCCGACTTTCTCCCTTCCCGCGTTTCCGATTGCAGATTGCGGGTTGATTTTTTCGGTTTTTTGAATTTGCCTCCCGCATGTCCGCATTCCCGCACTCCCGTGATCCCGCAATCCTGCATTGCGGATTGTGGATTACAATTTTGAATGTTCAAAAATGGCACTTGCAAGCCCGCAATCCCACAATCCCGCAGATACACATTGCTAATTGCGGATTGCGGGAGGATGAATTTTGGGCCATTTTTTAGGGATTTTCCGACTGTGGAAGAACTTAGGGTTTTTTTCGACCTTCGTCCTCTGTGTTAATTATCATTTTTAGGCCAAAAACAAGATTATGGAAGCTTGAATCCTCTATTATGTAAAGAATATTGATAAATCATAACTCTGAAGCTTGTATTTTGTTCATTTAACAATGAATTATTCTTATGCATCGGTTATGAGTTTTGCTTATAAATTGGTGGTGTTGTTTTCTCAAGACACGTGGAAGCTGAAACGCTGTGAGCAGAAGGAACAACAAGCACAAAGGAGATATCAGGAAACCAAAAAGACACAAAGGAAGTCAAAGTAACTAGTCATGATGTGGTGGAAGATGAAACGCTATGCGTAGAGAAAACGATTGGCACAAGAGCCAAATTTGGCAATCCAAAGGACGCAAAGGGAGCTGAAAGGGTGTGCACAGAACAAACGGTGGACACAAAAGACAAATTGGGAAAGATAAAGGACGTAGAGGGAGATGAAATGATCAGTGATTCAAATAAATTCTCTTGTAATATAAATATGGGGAAATGGTATTATCAAAAGGGACTTTGACTAGTGAATTAGAGACTAGATAAATTGTGTAAGATAACTATTTTTCTGCTAATGAGGAAAGACTTGCTCGCTGAGAAAAGCTTGCACTGATGTTTTCCTGGGACGTGTGACTGATAGATCAGAACTATTTATTTTATGTTTAGGTTCATGCTGTGAGATCTTTCTAACTGTATTGAACTACTCCAAAGGTGGGGAATGATTTCCTTATCTATGCAAATATCTATGTGTAACAGAGTAATAAATTGTTTTAATTATAATCAAAGCTATCTTTGGTAATTTTCTGCTGGGAATGTGGATATTTTATCTTAATATCTATCTGTTGGATTTGAATGAGCATTTTTAGATTATTACTCTTATTTAAAATCACTCCTTGCAAGGGTATTTTAGTTTGTATAGGATAGAGTTAGCTAATTGACAAGGTAGAAGCGGTAAGACGGGAGGTAAGAACCTATGCATCACTAGTGTGGTTTTTCCATGTCAATTATAGGTTAAATGCATTAGTTAGATTAGAATCACTTTCATATTCATACACTTTAACATAAAATATAAACGGTGGTTCAGGATGCAATCGGTACATAATTAAACAAACACATCTACCGAAGGCAGACCATTAACTAGACGTATTCCCCATATCAAACAATGAGTGATCTAATTGGGATTATTCATTGGGGAGAATCCCTACTATCGATGCTAGGATTTTCTGGGCATAAAAATTTTTGGCTCTAGAAGGAGGGCCTCCAGTGCATGGCTGGCAGAGGAAATCTGTTTGCAAGAGGAAAATTATCTGGGTCTCCATTGGAAATAAACCAACCAGAAGAATTAATTTCTGGAACTGATCATACCAAACGTTTATATATTGTTCCTCACATAGAAGTAGATAAATTTAAGAGACATACTAGATCATACGTGAGGAAACTTGGTGGATTATCAGTGGTACCTTTACTACCTAGAAGGAAAGATCCTAGAATAAAAGTTGTGCAAACTAGGGATTCTGTGCTTGTGGAATATTTGGAAGAATTAGTTGATTTATCATTACAAGATATACCAAATCCCATTAATCAATTGAGGCTTAATTCTCTGGAAACAAACACTAATCCATGCACACAGGCTCATACACCACCTCATACACCTCCCCATACACCTCCCCATACACCTCCACATTCTCCTAGGTGTATTGCTAACATGGCTCACAATGTCAATCAACCACCTGCATTGAGAGCCAGAGGTCCACTCAACGTAGCTGCTCCTTTACATGATTTACATAAGCATCCAGAGTGAGTACTACCTAAGTTTGATCCTACAAAAGGAATCATTGTTGAAGATCACCTTAAGAGTTTTTATTTGGCATTAAATATGTTAAATTTGGAACATTAGGATGTAGTGTGCAAATTGTTTCCTTATACTTTTGAACCTAGAGCATCATCTTGGTATTTCAGCTTGCAGGCTAATTCTATAGCAGACTGGGAAAATTTTGAAAAGGTCTTTTTGAATAAGTTTGGTAACCCAAAAACAATGGCTTCACTTATGAAAGAAGTATTGTCGATGAGGATGGAAAAGAAGCAGAAAATACAAGAATTTAATCAGATATTTACTACAATTTTAAATAGTTTCAGCGCTGCAACTAAACCTGTTGAAGAATCATTGGTAGAATATTATACTACATCGCTTCTCCCATCCATAGCCATGTTTTTCAAAGGAGTTGTTAAAACTACTTTAGCAGAAAATTATGAAGATGCAAAGAAAGTAGAAGCAAACATGGATAGTATCATCAAACATTCTTTGGATTCAGAAGTAACACCTACAGTGAATAAGAAGCCTTTAATATTGACCAGACCTAAAGAAGAATCTGCAAATGAATTAGAAAATGTGGTCAAAATGGTTCAAAATTTATCTAATAAAATAGTAGATTTGGAGAAGGATAAGGGTGTTAGTTCTTCAAGAAAACCATTTAAACCTTTCTATAAAAAAAGAGAAAAGCACACAACCAAAACCACCATTAAATAATTCTATTGTTTTTAATTTGAATGAAGTTGGCATGGACCACTTTTGCAAATTTCATCAACAACATCATTCTGAGAAACGTTTCCCACGGTGGATTAATTCAATGACCCTGGTAATGAATCAATTATTAGATACACAACTGATAGACCAGGAAGACTAGGAAGAAGACCAATCTAATGAACCAGAAGATCAAAATGAATAAACTACCATGTTATTATGGGATTGGGCAACAACTTTGAGTTTAGATGAAGAAAAAAAGTGGAAGAAATACAAATATCGCCTATAAATTATGCCACCGGAAGTAAGGGACCAATATAAGAACATAGTATGGTACTACCCAAAATTAAGACATCCAAAGAAAACATAAAGAAGACTAACAGTTTAAATCAGTCACAACCAAAAGCAAATTTTGGGATCATTAAGGAAACAAACCCATTAAGCAATAAACAAGTAATCAACAAATCTGATAGTGGTAAAAAGGTTGGATAAAATCATAATACGGGGTATGACATTGTAGAAGATATCAAGAAAACTAAAGAAAATATATCTCTGTTTCAATTGTGTAACCTACCACAACAGAGGATAAAAATATTAGAAGCTTTTGACGTAAAATCAAGCAGTACAATAGCCAAACAGTCAGAAAAGATTGAGTCTGATACTGAGATTAACAAAGCAAGTATAGGTGGAAAATCAAGATCTCAAACTCTTCCTTTCCTTTTGACTTTTGAAATCGTCAATTATAATGTGCATAATTGCTTGGTAGACTATGGGGCTTCATCTAACATCATGCCACTATTTGTTTGCAAGAAGATAAATGGACAACCCACTTCATCCCCTTCTCGGATTATACAACTAAATAGATCTGATGTTAAAGTTATTGGGGAAATGAAAAATGTATTGATCAGATTGGCTGCAAACCCAAGAGTGTGTCAATTTATTGATATTATGGTAGTAGATATACAAGAAGCTTATGGGTTAATTCTGAATAGAGATTGGTCAAATAAATTAAATGGTTATTTTGCAATTGATTGGTCTCATTTATGGATGCCTTATCAGAATAAGCAGAATCAAATCAAGGTATTGAGAGAACCTCATATGAAACATAATGTGACTCAGTTAGAAGAAAAAAATGAGCCAATGAGTTTTTCATATTCGGTTTTGGGAAATTATTTATTAGAGATTGAGCCAGGGAATTATCAGTCAGAAAATGTTGGCCATGATTCAGACAACCGGTCCGATCTCCTTCAATTTGCATGGGCTGATGATATTGACTGTAACATAGTAGAATTAGTTACTGACTTATATAATCATACTAACATAGTTGAGTTATATGAGTTTCTATTTTCTATTGTAGGTGCACATGAAGAAATTTTTACTCCATCAGAAAGTGAGATGAATGGGAAATTTTGTGAGGAATATTTGGAACATGTGGATAAATTAGGTTATTTGAATTTATTGGATGATTATTTGGAAGTACCTTCTCCTCACATCCCATGTGAAATAATAGAAGAAAATTTTAAAGATGAATCTCCAGCTAGAGGGATGGGTGTTCCATATCTTCAAATAACACCTCTCTCTGAAATTTTAAAAGAAGATAAATCAGTATTTGTTGAGAAAATGGATGATCCAATTGTTGCAAATATGCTTGATGGTGAAACATGACAAAATCATGTTGATTTGATTGATATTTTGTTAACTTATGATTCTCTAGAACATGTAAGTGTTTAAGAAAGTTTGTTTAATCATGAGGAAACAATGATGGATTCACATTCTGAAGATTTTAAATCTATGTATCCAGACTTGTTTGGTGATTTTGTAAAAGAGGATGAATCAATATTTGATCAGAGAATGTATTATCAAATTGGGGAAAATATGATCATTGATGATTGTTCCATTGCTGAAACACATCTTGAACGAAATCATAATGCTTTGACTGATGATTTATTATTGGAGCAACAAATGATTGATGATTTCTTTGAATATGCAAAAGTTAAAAGAAGCTTTTTCAGCCTAGACATATTTACACACTCTACAACTAAAACAGAAGCCAAAAGTATGCTTGGATTGAATAACCTTGAGTCTGAATTTTGCATGTCAAGGAATATTGGCAAGGGTGAATATGTAGAGATTTATAATGTTCGTTTTGAAGGTTGTAACGAAGTAAAAAGTTTTTTCAATGAAACTCAAGCTAATAGTGATCGTATTGATGATGTGGAACAATAGGAGGTTATCTAAAATACCCCATTGGATCCTAATGAAGATGACATTTTTTATATTAAAGAATTTCATGGTAAGGAAGAATGCATTGATGATAATGATAAGGCACTTAATTGTCCAATGATGGTTATGTCGGATTCTCACATCATTAATCCAGATTCTGAATCTAATAACGAGACGATATCTATGAAAACTGACTTTGGGTTTTCATCACATGGTCCTATAGATATTCATTATTCATATTCAATTTTTTCACATGAATCACATAACTTTCATGATTACGTTGATATATGGTTGAAATTGTCACTTTATGGAAAGTTCCCACGATGCAACAGGTACCTGATTTGTTTATGTTGTGAATGGATTTAGGATTGGTGTTACTTTTCTAACTCTGAATTGCATAATGCAGCAGTCCTACAGACCTATGTATGGCATTCATTTCCCTATGGGGATGAAATTTTTATGGCTGCACTGGCTCTACGATTTTATCTGATTATGTTGAACCAGTGAAGTTAGGTTAGGATTAGCATAGATTTTCTTTTTCTAAGCTTGCAGAATAAGATTTTGACTCATGTAGTTTCTTTTCTTTTGAATAAGTTAGCTGCTAGGTAGTCGTTTGAGTTTGTTTGATAGCTTATATTTCCTTCTTCACTATCATTTTGTCCCTTTGGATATTTGGAAATGAAGATGAAACCCTTATTTGGTGCATATGTTGGAATGAACTAAAAGGTATACACAAAATATGTCTTCCCTGGTTTCATCCAGTTGTTTTCATAAAATGAGTATTAACGCAAATGTGTTTTATGAAGGAAGCCACATTCAAAATCTGTTCAAAGTGAAGAAAACCTAGGTCTGTAGAATTATGGAAACACGTTCTTTGATTTTGAATGCAAGATAAAAGTGAACAACAAAAATAAAAGGAAGGGAGATCATTGAAGATAAACTTAGGGTTAATACCAGTAAACGTTTTAGTTAACGATGAAAGAAGAAAGCACTGCACTATCACATTGATTGAAGAATAAAAAAATACTTTAATGAAGATTCTTGAAGAGTTGATAACCAGGAGATGTTTAATTAGAATTTCTATTCATCACAACATGACAACATTAATACAAATGCACGAAAACAGTTTTGAAATCCAATATTCCATAGACCACCGGCTGAAAAGTTTGGTCGCACAAGGATCATAAAGCAAATCTCATATCTGGTTGATATCTCTTACTGCCCCATAAATGTGAATTATAACTCCAAAATTTTACCATATTGAAAGGCATTCTGAGATTGAATTTATAAATATGGTTTGAAATGTTTCATTAACGAACATGGTAATTTTGTAATAGGATTTGGTTATCAACGCCCACCAGTGAAAGATATTTGCTGGAAGAATATGCACCAACCAACCAAAGACTAAGGAGATGTCTCACTCAGATTTACAGGGGAGTTTTCAGGCACTTAGCAAACTAATCCCTGATAATTTATTTTTTATTGAATATTTTAAAACTGTATGATTCATGTTTCAACAAACTTAATGAATATGATATCATGGAGAAACAAAAAACAATCAAATTACACCTTAATCCCGTGTTCTTTGTGCACAATCTTAAAAGATGCTCCAAAACCTGAGATATTGAAATACCTTCTAACCCCTAACAACACTTCGGCTCTCTTGGTCATTCCTCCACCTTAGAAGATAGTTTAATATTGACCCCACTAAGTGAGCTTAGTTTCCTTCATGCTGACTCAACCCTCAAACTAGAGTTATCAGAATTTGGTTTGGGAAATAAGTGATGGAACACTTAATCAACTGTATGCTGGATATCTTGAAGCAATATCAAGGGTTTAGGTGGCAAGTGAATTTGGGAACAATTTTGAAATTATGAAATAATTTTTGGCAATGAAATGTTGGACTGAGTGATGCTTGTAATCATGTTGGACATGTGTTATATCTTTATCATGCTGGAAGGCTTTAGGATCACTTGACATAGTTCCTTTGGTTACCATGTTAAAAGATTTCGACGACCACATTTTTAAACCTCAAGGAGCTATCCCAGCTTTTCCTATAGAGTTGGGGGGGGAAGTAGTCAAAGTGGATGTGGAAGTGGGTGATTACCCACTTGATTATAATTTATTACTAGGGATAAATTGGAATCAAGATATGATGGCATTATTCTCTTCAATATTTCATGCCATCAAGTTTCCACATGATGGAAATATTGTAACAATTGACCAACTACCCTTAAACAATAATGAGTCCAATCAAGATTATGGATCCAATATTCCTTTAGTTTCCCATTCCGTAAGGAGTTGTGAAAACATTGGTGTGGGGATGTATCCTTCATTAATGGGAACTTTCAATCTTCCCCCACCTGATTTGCAAACTAATGCATCACCTGTGCACACAATTTCAACAGTTGTCACACCTTTCGTAAATAAGGAGTCTCACTTTAAGTCTTCGAACTTTAAGAACCCTTTGAAGTGTTCATCCTCTAAAGTTGAGTGTAATCAGTTCAACCAACCTTTATATCCCTTGGATACAATTTCTATTGAGAAGAAGCCTCTGAATTCATGTTTCCCTTCTTGATACTTGGTCCCGACAGTTGACCAGGGGATACCTCCATCTAAATGTTTGGATATGTGTTCTATTTGGGATGATATACTTCCTTCTGATGAAGTTTTCCTAGAGTCTATAATGCAGTATTCCATTCACTTGGACATTGATCCAGTTGTAGTTATGTCTAGCCTTGATTTGAATTTGCAGTATGATCTTACCAATTTTGAGTCTTTGGACTCTCCTATAGACCCGCAAATTGGTGTTCCTTCTGAGTTTGATTATGATCTAGAATTTTCAACTCTCGTGATGATGAATTTGTTCCTGCAATGATTCCATCGCGTCCTTCAACTCTCATCTTCATCCTGAATTTGATCTTGTTGATTGTAACTCCTCAGGATTTGGTACTATAGAGTCTTCATTGGTTAAATTTACCTACAATATGCCTGTTGTCGATGCTAGTGAAGTTGAAAGTATTTCTACCACAGTGACCTATATCGGATATTTCTTTACATATTTTTTGGATATGATCTTGGTACTAATGTTTCTTGGAGACAAGATTCTTAGTTGGACTCATGATTGCTTACTGGTCCTTTTCAACACTTTGTTCGATCATGTCAGGTATATTCGGAACCTTGCATATAGGTTTAGGCCTCTCCGTTGTTATGATGCATTTGAATATTTTGTTATCTGAATTTTCCATAGGGTCAAACCTATTGGATCTTAGTGTGTTAGCCATCTCTATATGCATTGTGCACTAGTCCTACAACAGATCCTACCTAACATGGGTCACCCTAGTCAGCACCCTTATTCCATTTTCATTCCCATGCTAAGTTTTTATCATAGGCTCGGGAGCCTTTTTAGATTTACCATGATTATGAAAAAAAGCCTCATGTATTTCTTATTCATATATTTATGGTCATCCCTTATAAGGCTCCCATTTTTGTGTTTAAGTCGCATATGCATTCACCTGTCATGTCCCCTCCCATCGATCCAATGTAAGGAAGGGAACATGAATACAATTCTGGGATTTTACAAAAAATCAGCCCCATTCATCATGGACTAATTCATGAAAACAGATAAAACACATGTGCGCAGATGAAAATCAAAATAAACATGCACAACGGAATTAAACTATCCACACACATTTTACATGCATGCATCATAATCAGAACAATCCATAATTAAAACATTACAGAGTGTAATACACATAGAGAATACTCATCTTGATATAATGTTGTCCCAAGAAACTAGCTATGCAGCTGCAACATTCCACCCAGCCATAGGCCAACTGTGCTCATTAATCTCTCAGCATAGCTGCCACCCCCGACCTGGGCATGATTTCCACAAGGAATGGGAACCTACAAACCTATGCACAACAAAATGAACACCACACTTAAGTCAAGCAAATCCATAGTTGGGGTTTATCAAGCCAAAATTGAACCCTCCTCTATTCTTGGATGCTTGCACTCAAGCTCAAGCCAAAACCATGGATACACATAAATCCAACCACAACAATCTCTCCCACACACATCAAGCACAACAATCACATATATTAGGCATAGAAAAACATTTTTAGCTATGGGATTCACAAGCAATATGTCCAAGGTTGTTTCCCCAAATCGTGGCGAGTCAAAAATGAATTGTGGGAAGGGAAAATTGACCATATAGAGAAAAATCAATTTCTCCCACGAGTATATATGGGTTTCAATGGCAAAAACGACCTCCCAGGACCCCCAACTCAGATTCCTCTTCTTCCCCATTGTTCTATATCACAAAAACGCCCTTCTCCCAGCTAGAAACCAAGGAAAAACCAAAAAAACATGGAGGGAAAACACCCCACCAGCTAGAACTTCGTGAGAGAGCCAAACTGGTTGATGAATAATGGATTGGGGAACAATTTTTTGGCTCATTTCTTGCCCAAGAATCCAAAACAAATTTACCCAAATTTGGACAACCATACCTCTCCATTTCCCCAAATAATAACTATTTCAACCAATTCTTGGGAGAAATAAATGATTGGGTACAAAATTTAACATGGGTAGTTGAAGATTCATGGGTTTTCTCATTGACAATTCGATTGAATTGATTGGATCCAAGGGTTTGAATATTTCCCTCCCAATTCCTTGTAAAAATCATGCCCCCATACTCTTGCTGCATTGCATTGCTAGTTGTGGGTATTTTATTAAAATGCATATTTACATGATATTTACAATTTCTATTGTGCTTGGATAGTACACAAACGATATGCATCAATTTTAACACTAAAACGATAGTGGGGCCTTGGCCTTGAGCTCCTCACCACGATTTTATTATGATATTACATCATTTACATTTTTAATGCAATGGGGTCAAAATCAGGATATCACATCACCTTGATCCCGCTTGCATTTATGAGCCTGATGCTGGCATCCATGCTTTAAGCTCATTATATAAGCCTCCATCTCTGATCTCATTTCCGTAACGCTATGTATCACTTTTCCTTTTTGATTTCACATCCTTTACTTAGAGGAGACATGCCCTGAGTATCCTTATCTTTCTTATGTTCCTTGCATTATGCATAGCTTGGTTCCATGCGCTTGGAACTAGTCTCGCATGTCCCTAACACTCATTTCCTCCCATTACGAGCATTCTTACATCCCTCCATTCCAGCTTATTAAAAACAGTAAGGAAGCTACGAGCAGTCTTCCATCCCTCCTTTGAATATACTGAAAAGATCCTCATGACTCATGCAACTTTGTAATCATGCCCAATTTTGAATATAATGAAAAGATCCATTTTGCACAATCTCATGTCTTTCAGCAATGTTTGATTCTTCATGTAATTGTTCCACTGAATTAAATCTGATACTCTTTGTTCTGTAATATATCATATGCAGAGTAAATCTACAATCACTTGATGAATGAATGCATTTACCTTTTTTTGTAATATTATGATCTTAACATAAACACATTCTAACCTCAAACACATTTTGACAAACCATCATGCATTTACAACCACACACCTAACTAACATCCCCTTGAATTCCTTAAGATGCATCGTGTTGAAATAAAGGGTCTCACATAGTACTTATGAGATTAGCTAGAGAGGTAGCAATTGTTTGATGCATTAGATCCATCTGGATTGTCTACATCTTCAATGCACTCTTGAGGATATTTCCTTACCCGAGCCTTGTTGTGTGCACTTCGATTTTGATTATGTTCCATATATTTTCCACTGAAGTCTCTTTGAGTGTGATAGCTTTTGGGAAACAAATATTCATCCTGGTAACTTAATGCTTTTCAACAATTCATGGCCTTGTGTCCAAAACCACCACATGCATAGCATCTCACATTTTGACAATATTTTTCAACATGGCCAAAAATATTGCATCTTGTGCACTTCACCCTATTAATCCTTCTTCGATTGGTATATTGAAAAGAGTTATAGCTGGAGGAATTATCATACTTGAAGGACTTATCATGATTTAAGCAATGCTCTCTGTCGCAGACCTTCCTTGGTATTTTTACATAACCAAGACCTGTTTGGTCTTCTGGTGGTTTCTGATCCTTTAGAATCATGTTCAGTATTGTCGTGTTGTATTTTAACTTGTTCTGCATTTCGATTTAGATTTTGTCTTGTCACTTTCTAATTATGCACAGATAGGGTCGCTACTTACAATACATACTTGTTTCTTGTCATTTATCTCAGTCAGCTTGTCTTCTAGATGAGATATCTCTTTATCCTTTTCTTCAAGTTGATTTTTCATCATCTTGATCTTCTGCACCAATTCCTCCAATGAGGCTCTCAATGAAGTTTTATATTTCTCAAGTATTTAAACCTTTTCTTGTGTGCAACTTAGTTGAATCTCATATCTAGTTATATTTTCATGGATATCTATGTCAACAGATGGTCTGTCCTTTTCTCCATACTTTGAAAATTGATCCTGCAAGAGTTTATTCTTCTTCTTTGACTTCTTTAACTCATCCAAGGCACTAAGAAATTCCCCTTCCCAGTCAATGTCTGCAATATCATCATCATCGGATTGACTCTCAGTATTGACTTCTACAACCGGTTTTGGAGGTGTGGCTGGCTTTGAAGGTGTTTTGAACGATCCACTGAAGAAATACTTATCTAGTGATCTTAGATTTCTTTGCGCAACTGGATTTTTCTTCGAACAGGTCCTCTTATTTTCATCTTTACTCTCTTCTACTACATGGTCCATGAAGAGTACTTCTTTAGGCTCTTCGTTGCAGTCACTTCCTCCAGACGCATTACTTCCTTCTTCGGTGTATAGACTCTTTCTCTGTTTTGGAATCCTCCTTCTATTCTCGGGTCTGTATTTTGAGTGCACAGTCTTCTAATTATACGAACTAGATACCTCATCACTATCACTATCTCCATTTTCCTCGAAAGGACACTTCGAGGAATAATGACCTACTCCTCCACATCTAAAGCATTTGAAGGGTAACTTGTTCTTGCACTTACCTCGTCCTCTTTTCATCTTTTTGACAAAGTTTGATTACTCATCATCCAAATCAACACAAAACTCTTTGTCATGATCATGCTTATCCTTTCCTGTGGCTTTAAAATCAACTCCCTTTCTAATGGGAGTCTCTTTATCATTTATCTGTGAAAATCCTCACAACAGATCTAAGAGCTGATGTATACCTCACAAGAAAGAATTTAGGAATAAGATTAAGAGTGGTCAATGCAATGTAAATGAGCAATAGAATAATAATAAAGTAGAACTCGGATAGAAGCAAAATAAATTCACACACACTAATTCATTAATCACAAATGGACAAATAAATAATACAATGCATGAGTATTCTAGAGTGTCACCAAAGCATAACTAGAAGTCTATCTCATCATCAGTGGAGTCAACAATGCACAAGTAACTATCAACCATCAGTCAACCTGAGTCTAATTGAGTGTGGTAGGTGTAACTGGCACATGGAGGCACTAATTGAATGAAGGAGGCTCAGTGGAGGGTGCATGAGGAGCTAACTGGAGTCAGAATGGGCAGTCTAGTCTCACTGGAGGTCTATCAGAGTGATACAACCAGTTGAGAGTCAGTCTAGCCTTAAATCAAGGAAAGAACTAAAGATAACTGAAGTAAAACTGAATGGTAGGTGAGATAATGCGCATGAGATGCATGTAACTGCATGCAGGGCGCACTAAGAACTAGGAGGGATGAAACTGATTAGTGAGAAGCTCCCGGGGCTACCTAACTCAGGGCTAGGTGCTGGGACTGATGTCTGGGATACATGCATGCATGCAGAAATGCATGCAAGACTGAAAATGCAAATGATTAAAATGCTGGTAGGAATAGGATGGAGTATATGAATATCCTAACACCCCCCCTTAATCCATCCTGGGCCCTAGTAACTGAGACCAAAGGTCACCCAATACAAATGAACAATAACAGTCAATAAACCGAGGAAATGGGGAAAACCTCATGGGAAAAATACTCCCCCTCAAGATAGACTATAGGGCACACCAAAAATAAATGCTCCAAACTCAAGCAGGTGTGATGCTTGGTCATATGTCTCGAGGTGTCGTCTTCTTGGGAAGAAGTGGTTCATGCTCAAAAAGCATGTGCTTGTACTTTCTCTTCAGATCGAATGTGATGAGAACAAATCCAAAAGTATGAAGATGATCCTTGAACCTGTGATTTGAATCAGTTGAGGTATGATCAAATCCATGAATATGCAGATAGTATTTTGTTTTCTCCTTTGAACCATCATGGGTGAGATTATGCCCAAAAGAACCATCAAATATCAGTGATTGCTTGGAATCCAAATCAGATCCAAGACTTGAATCACGGTTGCTTAAGATCTCCTTTGAACCATTTGAGGTGAGATCTAAACCAGTAAATGCATGAGAAATTATCCCAAGCGAATGGAAATGGCCATCATCTTCAATAACCTTCTGAGAGCATGAAATAGTGATCTTACAATAGTAAATAAGAGTTGATTGATCAAGGAGAGCGAATGCATTACCTCCAATGGATGATTTGACCTCCTAAACATTCATGAGATCATGATTCAAACCAACAGACTCTAGTGCAAGAGAGGATTTAGGAACCTCTACATTTTCTAGAGTGTGAGCTGGCACAAAATTCGAAATAGAAGGAATTTGGAGCATGAGTGTAGAACCTGCAAGTTCTTCTTCTTTGTGGACAACTTCAATATGAGATATGTTTGATATTGATTCATGATCAATGAGATCATCAAGGAGGGTGAATGCATCACTGGGCTTGCTCTAGAAATGGTTTGGACCAATCCCTTCATTCTGTTTTCCAAATCTGTCATCCAGGTGGGCCCATAGCTTTTTTGGAGATTCAACATCAAGGAAGTGGTGTACCATGAATCGAGGCAGAGCAAGCATCATGGTTGCAGTGGCTCTTTCACCTTCATCTAACCAGTCATTCTCTTCTTTAGAGGATTCGAACTCTCTTTCAAAACAATAATCAAAGAGACCATGTCTCTTCAAATGTGCTATCATCTGTGGTTTCCATTCATCATATTTGAATGGAGAAAGAGGAGTAATTCCTTCCAAATTGAACATGGAAGTTGCTTCAGGAGACCTGCAAAAACAATAGAAAATGCCTGCAACTGCTACTGCTGCAAAAGTGCAAAAATTGTTGCACTCAAAATCTTGATAATAACCTGCAAAAAAATCTCAGGAATGGAGATAGACAATACTCTCAAATGGCTCTGATACCATTTGAAAATCCTCACAGTAGATCTAAGAGCTGATGTATACCTCACAAGAAAGAATTTAGGATTAAGATTAAGAGTGATCAATGCAGTGTAAATGAGCAAAAGAATAATAATATAGTAGAACTCGGATAGAAGAAAAATATCTTCACACACACTAATTCATTAATCACAAATGGACAAATAAATAATACAATGCATGAGGACTCAAATGCCAAGGTCAAAATTCAAATTAGCGTTCATGGAGTGATCAAAAGATCACTGGAGTGTCACCAAAGCACAACTAGAAGTCTATCTCATCATCGGTGGAGTCATCAATGCACATGTAACTGTCAACCATCAATCAAACTGAGTCTAACTGAGTGTGGTAGGTGTAACTGGCACATGGAGGCACTAACTGAATGAAGGAGGCTCAGTGGAGGGTGCATGAGGAGCTAACTGGAGTCAAAATGGGTAGTCTAGTCTCACTGGAGGTCTATCGGAGTGATACAGTTAGTTGAGAGTCAGTCTAGCCTTAAATCAAGGAAAGAACTGAAGATAACTAAAGTACAATTGAATGGTAGGTGAGAGAGGGCGCATGAGATGCATGTAACTGCATGCAGGGCACACTAAGCACTAGGAGGGATGAAACTTATCAGTGAGAAGATCCTGGGGCTACCTAACTCAGGGCTAGGTGCTGGGGCTGATGACTGGGATGCATGAAGAAATGCATGCAAGACTGAAAATGCAAATGATGAAAATGCTGGTAGGACTAGGATGGAGTATAGGAATATCCTAACAACGCCCCTTAATCCATCCTGGGCCCTGGTAACTGAGATCAAAGGTCACCCAATACAAATGAACAATAACAGTCAATAAACCAAGGAAATGGGGAAAACCTCATGGGAAAAATACCCCCCCTCAAAATAGACTGTAGGGCACACCAAAAATAAATGCTCCAAACTCAAGCAGGTGTGATGCTTGGTCATATGTCTGGAGGTATCTTCTTCTTGGGAAGAAGTGGTTCATGCTCAAAATGCATGTGCTTGTATTTCCTCTTCAGATCGAATGTGATGATAACAAATCCAAAAGTATGAGGATGATCCTTGAACCTATGATTTGAATCAATTGAGGTAGGATCAAATCCATGAATATGCAGATAGTCTTTTGTTTTCTCCTTTGAAGCATCATGGGTGAGATTATGACCAAAAGAACCATCAAATATCAGTGATTGCTTGGAATCCAAATCAGATCCAAGACTTGAATCATGGTTGCTTAAGATCTCCTTTGAACCATTTGAGGTGAGATCTAAACCAGTAAATGCATAAGAAATTATCCCAAGCGAATGGAAATGGCCATCATCTTCAATAACCTTTTGAGAGCATGGAATAATGATCTTACAATAGTAAATAAGAGGTGATTGATCAAGGAGAGCGAATGCATTACCTCCAATGGCTGATTTGACCTCCGAAACATTCATGAGATCATGATGCAAACCAACAGACTTTGGTGCAAGAGAGGATTTAGGAACCTCTGCAATTTCTAGAGTGTGAGCTGGCACATAATTCAAAATAGAAGGAATTTGGAGCATTAGTGTAGAATCTGCAAGTTCTTCTTTGTGGACAACTTCAATATGAGATATGTTTGATACTAATTCATGATCAATGAGATCATCAAGGAGGGCGAATGCATCATTGGGCTTGCTCTAGAAATGGTTTGGACCAATCCCTTCATTCTGTTTTCCAAATCTGTCATCCAGGTTGGCCCATAGCTCTTTTGGAGATTCAACATCAAGGAAGTGGTGTACCATGAATCGAGGCATAGCAAGCATCATGGCTACAGTGGCTCTTCCACCTTCATCTAACCAATCATTCTCTTCTTCAGAGGATTCAAACTCTCTTTCAAAACAATAATGAAAGAGACCATGTCTCTTCAAATGTGCTATCATATGTTGTTTCCATTCATCATAGTTGAATGGAGAAAGAGGAGTAATTCCTTCCATATTGAACATGGAAGTTGTTTTAGGAGACCTGCAAAAACAATAGAAAATGTCTGCAACTGCTACTACTGCAAAAGTGCATAAATTGTTGCACTCAAAATATTGATAATAACCTGCAAAAAAATCTCAGGAATGGAGATAGACAATACTCGCAAATGGCTCTGATACCATGTGAAAATCCTCACAACAGATCTAAGAGCTGATGTATACCTCACAAGAAAGAATTTAGGCATAATATTAAGAGTGGTCAATGCAGTGTAAATGAGCAACAGAATAATAATACAGTAGAACTCGGATAGAAGCAAAATAACTTCACACACACTAATTCATTAATCACAAATGGACAAATAAATAATACAATGCATGAGGATTCGAATGCCAAGGTGGAAATTCGAATTAGCCTTCATGGAGTGATCAAAATATCATTGGAGTGTCACCAAAGCACAACTAGAAGTCTATATCATCATCGGTGGAGTCATCAATGCACAAGTAATTGTCAACCATCAGTCAAACTGAGTCTAACTGAGTGTGGTAGGTGTAACTGGCACATGGAGGCACTAACTGAATGAAGGAGGCTCAGTGGAGGGCACATGAGGAGCTAAATGGAGTCTGAATGGGAAGTCTAGTCTCACTGGAGGTCTATCGGATTGATACAATCAGTTGAAAGTCAGTCTAGCCTTAAATCAAGGAAAGAACTGAAGATAACTGAAGTACAACTGAATGGTAGGTGAGAGAGGGCGCATGAGATGCATGTAACTGCATGCAGGGCGCACTAAGCAATGGAGGGCTGAAACTGATCAGTGAGAAGCTCCCGGGGCTAGATAACTGAGGGATAGGTACTGGTACTATTGACTGGGATGCATGCATGCATGAAGAAATGCTGCAAGACTGAAAATGCAAATGATGAAAATGCTAGTAGGACTAGGATGGAGTATAGGAATATCCTAACAGCTCCCCTTAATCCATCCTGGGCCCTGGTAACTGAGATCAAAGGTCACCCAATTCAAATGAACAATAACAGTCAATAAACCGAGGAAATGGGGAAAACCTCATGGGAAAAATATCCTCCCTCAAAATAGACTGTAGGGCACACCAAAAATAAATGCTCCAAACTCAAGCAGGTGTGATGCTTGGTCATATGTCTGGAGGTATCTTCTTCTTGGGAAGAAGTGGTTCATGCTCAAAAAGCATGTGCTTGTACTTGCTCTTCAGATTGAATGTGATGAGAACAAATCCAAAAGTATGAGGATAATCCTTGAACCTGTGATTTGAATCAGTTGAGGTAGGATCAAATCCATGAATATGCAGATATTATTTTGTTTTCTCCTTTGAAGCATCATGGGTGAGATTATGCCCAAAAGAACCATCAAATATCAGTGATTGCTTGGAATCCAAATCGGATCCAAGACTTGAATCATGGTTGCTTAAGATCTCCTTTGAACCATTTGAGGTGAGATCTAAACCATTAAATGCATGAGAAATTATCCCAAGCGAATGGAAATGGCCATCATCTTCAATAACCTTATGAGAGCATGAAATAATGATATTACAATAGTAATTAAGAGGTGATTGATCAAGGAAAGTGAATGCATTAACTCCAATGGCTGATTTGATTTCCAAAACATTCATGAGATCATGATGCAAACCAACAGACTCTGGTGCAAGAGAGGATTTAGGAACCTCTGCAATTTCTAGAGTGTGAGCTGGCACATAATTTGAAATAGAAGGAATTTGGAGTATGAGTGTAGAATCTGCAAGTTCTTCTTCTTTGTGGACAACTTCAACATGAGATATGTTTGATACTGATTCATGATCAATGAGATCATCACGGAGGGAGAATGCATCACTGGGCTTGCTCTAGAAATGGTTTGGACCAATCCCTTCATTATGTTTGCCAAATCTGTCATCCAGGTGGCCCCATAGCTCTTTTGGAGATTCAACATCAAGGAAGTGGTGTATCATGCATCGAGGCATAGCAAGCATCATGGTTGCAGTGGCTCTTTCACCTTCATCTAACCAGTCATTCTCTTCTTCAGAGGATTCAAACTCTCTTTCAAAACAATAATCAAAGAGACCATGTCTCTTCAAATGTGTTATCATCTGTGGTTTCCATTCATCATAGTTGAATGGAGAAAGAGGAGTAATTCCTTCCAAATTGAATATGGAAGTTGTTTCAGGAGACCTACAAAAACAATAGAAAATGTTTGCAACAGCTACTGCTACAAAAGTGCATAAATTGTTGCACTCGAAATCTTGATAATAACCTGCAAAAAAATCTCAGGAATGGAGATAGACAATACTCTCAAATGGCTCTGATACCCTGTGAAAATCCTCACAGCAGATCTAAGAGTTGATGTATACCTCACAAGAAAGAATTTAGGAATAATATTAAGAGTGGTCAATGCAGTGTAAATGAGCAACAGAATAATAATACAGTAGAACTCGGATAGAAGCAAAATAACTTCACACACACTAATTCATTAATCACAAATGGACAAATAAATATTACAATGCATGAGGATTCGAATGCCAAGGTGGAAATTCGAATTATCCTTCATGGAGTGATCAAAATATCACTGGAGTGTCACCAAAGCACAACTAGAAGTCTATCTCATCATCGGTGGAGTCAACAATGCACAATTGTCAATCATCAGTCAAACTGAGTCTAACTGGGTGTGGTAGGTGTAACTGGCACATGGAGGCACTAACTGAATGAAGGATGCTCAGTGGAGGGCACATGAGGAGCTAAATGGAGTCAGAATGGGCATTCTAGTCTCACTGGAGGTCTATCAAAGTGATACAGTCAGTTGGGAGTCATTCTAGCCTTAAATCAAGGAAAGAACTGAAGAAAACTGAAGTACAATTGAATGGTAGGTGAGAGAGGGGGCATGAGATGGATGTAACTACATGCAGGGTGCACTAAGCACTAGGAGGGATGAAACTGGTCAGGGAGAAGTTCCCAGGGTTAGCTAATGGAGGGCTAGGTGTTGGGATTGATGACTGGGATGCATGCATGCATGCAAGACTGAAAATGAAAATGATAAAAATGCTGGTAGGACTAGGATGGAGTATAGGAATATCCTAACATTATCATCTCATATGCAGTTGAGAATTCCCCGAAGCTCATCCTTCATAAAGTCTTCAAGATTAGCTCGATATTCTAGCACAGACACTTTTGCATTGAATCTTTGAGGAAGAGTTCTCAATATATTATGTACCACTGATTCTTCGCCCAAAGTGACCCCAAGACTCTTGATAGCATTAACTATCTCATCTACTCTTAAGAAGTAAGATGTAATGTTCTCTTCATCTTTCATTCTTAGAGACTCAAACTTCCCAGAGTATTTTTGCAGCTTTTCTTTCTTTACCTTATCGTCTCCTTCATATATACCTCTGAGTTTGTCCCAGACTTCCTTAGATGATGCACAATGCATAAATTTGAAGAATTCGTCACTCGTCAAGCCACATAGTAGAGAATTTCTGGCTCTAGCATTTCTTTCATAGATTCTCCTTTGAGCTAGATTAGCTAGTACAACTACTGGAAGATCATAACCATTGATGATAGATTTCCAAACATCTTCTCTCAACGACTGCAAATAAACTTCCATATGTACCTTCCAGAAAACATAATTGGTGCCATCAAATATTGGTGCTTTGTTGGTGGAAAGGCCTTAACGCTTCTCCATTTCTGCACAATGATATATCTTCTAGATGTTAATATGTTATTGAAGACACCTTCTCTTATACCAATTGATGGAATCGATTCAATACTAAGAGGGGGGGTGAATCAGTATTAGCGCAGTTATCAACAATTTTTACCTTCTTAAATAGATTAACCTTTACTTAATTTGTATCTTATGTTATGCATTAATTAATAAACCTCCGCACATATATACACCAACATAAATAATACATAACACATAGGATTTTTATGTGGAAACCCAAACGAGAGAAAACCATGAAATGCTTCTTTATAATAAGAAATAATACATTCAAGGAAGCACCAACTTCTTTTATTTACCAGAACCAACTGGAAGGAGGAACCAACCCCCTATTTTTACATGCTCCAAATTGAAGGAAGCTACAAATCCCTATGTTTCTCCAGTACCAATGGGAAGTAGGCACCGACCTACATAACCAAGACCTATTTTGTCTTCTGGTGGTTTCCGATCCTTCAGAATCCTGTTTGGTATTGTCGTGTTGTCTTTTAACTTGTTCTGCACTTCATTTCATATTTTGTCTTGTCACTTTCTAGTTGTGCACAGATAGGGTCGCTACTTACAATACATACTTGTTTCTTCTCATTTATCTCAGTCGGCTTTTCTTCTAGACAATATATCTCTTTATCCTTTTCTTCAAGTTGATTTTTCATCATCTTGATCTTCTGCACCAATTCCTCCAGTGAGGCTCTCAATGAAGATTTCTCTTTCTCAAGTATTTAAACCTTTTCTTGTGCGCAACTCAGTTGAATCTCATACCTAGTTATCTTTTCATGGATATCTGCGTCAACAAATGGTCTGTCATGTTCTTCATACTTTGAAAATTGATCTTGCAAGAGTTTATTCTTCTTCTTTGACTTCTTTAACTCATCCAAGGCACTAATCAATTCCCCTTCCCAGCAATGTATGTAGTATCATCATCATTGGATTGACTCTCAGTCTTGACTTCTACAATAGGTTTTGGAGGTGTGGCTGTATTTCAAGGTGTTATGAACGATCCACTGAAGAAATACTTATCTAGTGATCCTATCTTTCTTTGTGCAACTAGAGTGTTCTTCGAACCGGTCCTCTTCTTTTCATCTTTACTCTCTTCTACTACATGGGCCATTAAGAGTACTTATTTAGGCTCTTCGTTGCAGTCACTTCCTCCAGACGCGTTACTTCCTTCTTCGGTGTATAGACTCTTTTTCTGTTTTGGAATCCTCCTTCTATTCTCGGGGTTGTGTTTGATCGCACAGTCTTCTAATTATACGAACTAGATACCTCGTCACTGTCACTATCTCCTGTTTCCCTGAAAGGACACTTCGAGGAATAATGACCTACTCCTCCACATATAAATCATTTGAAGGGTAACTTGTTCTTCCACTTACCTCATCCTCTTTTCATCTTTTAGACAAAGTTTGATTCCTCATCATCCAACTCAACACTAAAATATTTGTCATGATCATGCTTATCCTTTCCTGTGGCTTTAAAATCAAATCCCTTTCTAATGGGAGTCTATTTCTCATTTATCATCTCATATGCAGTTGAGAATTCCCTGAAGCTCATCCTTCATCAAGTCTTCATGATTAGCTCGATCTTCTAGCAAAGACACTTTTGCATTGAATCTTTGAGGTAGAGTTCTCAATATATTATGTACCACTAATTCTTCGTCCAAAGTGACCCAAAGACTCTTGATAGCATTAACTATCTCATCTACTCTTAAGAAGTAAGATGTAATATTCTCTTAATATTTCATTCTTAGAGACTCAAACTTCCCAGAGTAGTTTTGCAGCTTTGTTTTCTTTACCTTATCGTCTCCTTCATATATACCTCTGAGTTTGTCCCAGAATTCCTTAGATTATGCACAATGTATAACTTTGACGAATTCATCACTCGTCAAGCCACATAGTAGAGCATTTTTGGATCTAGCATTGCTTTCATAGATTCTCCTTTGCGTTGGATTTTCTAGTACAACTGTTGGAGCATCAAAACCATTGATGATAGATTTCCAAACATCTTCTCTCAAAGACTGCAAGTAAACTTCCATATGTACCTTCCAGAAAATACAATTGGTGCCATCAAATCTTGTTACTTTGTTGGTGGAAAGGCCTTCTTGCTTCTCCATTTCTGCACAATTATATATATTCCAGATGTTAATATGTTACTGAAGATACCTGCTCTTATACCAATTGATGGAATTGATTCAATACTGAGAGGGGGGTGAATCAGTATTAGCGCAGTTATCAACAATTTTTACCTTCTTAAACAGATTAACCTTTACTTAATTATTATCTTATGTTATGCATCAATTAAGAAACATCCACACATATATGCACCAACATAAACAACACATAACATACATGATTTTTACGTGGAAACCCAAACGGGAGAAAACCATGGAATGCTTCTTTATAATCAGAAATAATACATTCGAGGAAGCACCAACTTCCTTTGTTTTCCAAAACCAACTGTAAAGAGGAACCAACCCCCTGGTTTTACATGCTCCAACTTGAAGGAGGCTACAGCTCCCTATGTTTCCAGCACCAACGAGAAGGAGGAACCGACCCCCTGTCTTGTTATTATTTTACAGGAACCAACCTAAAGTAAGCTCCACCTCCATGTCTCCTTGTTCTTTTACAGGTACCAACCTAAAGGAAGCTCCAACTCCCTGTCTCCTTTCCCCGTCCGACCGCCATGATGTCTAATGTATGTTGCTATCATACTGAACTTCAACTCTGTACACACTTCTGATTATAATTCTATTGTGCGCTACCTTCGTATGCAGTCTATACTCTGTCATTGAGATACATATTTCACTTGACTTTTCATTCCTCTCAAATCACACTTCTGCTGATGACTTACTTCATGTTTTGTGTGCTCGTTGATACTGCAGTCGACGTCACTGATTATCTCTACATTCTTCTAATTGCATGATTGCAATGACTAACTGATATTGTTCTTTCAATTGATAGTTTGTTGTTCTAAAATAAAGC
The DNA here is from genome assembly GCA_027924585.1 of Larix kaempferi. Taxonomy (NCBI): domain Eukaryota; kingdom Viridiplantae; phylum Streptophyta; class Pinopsida; order Pinales; family Pinaceae; genus Larix; species Larix kaempferi. The sequence goes on from BSBM01000286.1 coordinate 2,173,079, forward strand.
ACTAGTGACAGATAGAACTGCGCACTTACTCATGGGTCTAATCTGTTTAAGTGCTACAGTTTCTTAGACAATCTACGGCATCCTGTGCATCAAATGATTCATTCATTCCGTTTAACGCACTTGTATCATATCATCTACTTCATGATTCACACGCTGGATCATGTTTTTGTTATGTCGCCGCGCATCAAATGGTCTACTCAACTTCGCACACTTTCACTTCTGCTCTAATGCATCAGCAATACATTTATGCATTATCTAATAAAATTTGGTTCTATCTTTTTGCTTTTGTCCTTACAACATCTTCAACTAACGGCGTGCTAACTATAATGATGTCTTTCGAAACATCAAGCACTTGCGCATACTTCAATATTTCTTTCTTCCAGTACTTGCACATCCGTCACAGATCTACAACATCTTTTTGTGCACCATCAAACCTTCGTTCTGTTGCATGTACACACTCGACTCCTCGCTAGATCATATTTTTCTGTCCCGATCCTTTTGATTCCCCGAATATCCAACTTCAACAAACACTTGAATATCTTATGCTCTTTCCATCAATCTTACATCCATTATCCAACTTGCATCTCTATTTATACATGTCCTACATGGATTGTATGTTCACAAGTTGGTTGTGGAATCCCTTCTTCCATACTTCATGGATTGTGTATATGCCACATGTCAGCTTCTGCGTTGTTGATGTGTCATCCGTTAGGTTTCAAGCGCCTTCATGGTCCACAACATAGTGGGACTCTATACCTTGGTGATATACCTTTGTGCCCTTGATGTACCATTTCCTTGAGGTATGTGTGCATCCTTACTCTTCATCTTGATGAGTCTATTACCTTTGTTGTACCATCCCTTGTGGGTATTGTGCCCTTGTGATATTGATGCTTCGCGGAATATGCACATACTCCATCTTCTAATTGGTGGGATTATGACCCTTGCCTTGTCATCTCTTGTGGTAATTGTGCACATGTTGTACGGTCAGTTGTGGAATTTTATCATAGACTTGCTTCAACAGTTGTACCTTTCTAGGAATATGTGCACGTTCCACTAACTGAAAGCATCTTCTAATCGGCCAGGATTGTATGCTTTCAGGATTTTCCAACCATTTGTTGGTTCTTACTGCTTGTGCACTTCCGACCATCAACCAAGCAATGCTTAGACTTTCTTACGCACTCGTACAATTTGTTCAACCAACTCCTTGGCTTCTTGTGCACATGAACCATGGTCCAACAAACACCTTGGCTACTTGTGCACCTGTACCACTTTCCAACCAACTCCTTTGATTACTACAATGAGAGAGTATGTCTTGGTAGACTTGATATTTTTGCAAATACCACATGCAGAAGTATACATTACTTATGTTCTTCTTTGAACTGGATCTGCATGATGTATCTTCCTTGGACACACTTATTCAAACTGAATGCACTTCTGGATATACTTCATTAAACTAACATCCATGGTTGTCACCTTCACCATTTTGCGCATATATTTTTGATATCCATGTTCTTCTTTATCTTGCCCATATACTTCTTCAAAGTGGCTTCTATATACTTCTTCACACTACTGTAGGAATGACGTATCCACTTTGACATCAGGTGATATCAATGACTCATACTGAATTTGCTGACATACTCTTTGACATTAGTTGACATCAATGACAACCAAAGTTCAAAATTTCCTCCCTTTTTCCTATCCTATTAGGAGATAAGGATCATATTTCTAGGGTATATTCAAGTTAAATTTTAGCTCCTTTAGAATCATCACTACTTCATCAATACCTCTCTTGTATCTTATTGCATACCCACCCATGGCTATAGAAAATTTGGTTCTCCCTTTCTTTTTCAACTTTTTAAAGTGGAGGTTGTCAACTTCTAGCATCTACCTCACATACTCTAGAAAAAATGTTATGGGATTGAGAAGCTTGGGTAGTCTATAAAGGGGAGACTTGGTGTTATACAATCTGATTACTATGTAGTTAGATGCTAGGTACCAGTCCCCTCTTTCCACTACTTCTCCCAACTAGAAGCAAGGCCTAATATCTTTTGGTATTCACTCTAATTCCCTTCCATTCATCAAAGAGAAATCCATATACATGAATTCAAATACAACCAGGACAAGGAGGAATTCTCTTTGCCCTTCCTAACCCATGGAATCTAGTCATATACCATGTTTGGGACATATCCTTTATCCCTTTAAATATCCAACACCTAAAAAATGTTGAGGTTTATTAAATATTAAGAGATAAACAAGATAAGAATAGTATATGGAAACCCCTGTGTTGTTGAATTATGTCAAGTGTGTTTTTATTCTTGTGGCTATAGCTTTTGCATAGTTAAACTTGGATGCATTTTGATGGTTGTAATCATCCACCATGGCCATCATACCCTCATTAATATCCTCATCTGAATCTTGCCCCAAAATGATATTAAAATTCAAGAAGACTTCTTGATTCCAAGCTACAAAACTCTTCCACTTTCATGGAATGGGAGGAAATTCCTCTTGACCCTAATTATACTTGATTCAAGAAAAAAATTTGGATTTTTGAAACAGTTTCATTCTCCTATACCAGGTAGCCTGAATTTCGAGGGATATCAACGCACCTCCTGAGTTGGTTCCTAACATTAGCGTGATAGATAATTGTGAGACATGGAACAACATGGTCTAGTCATCTTTAGTGGTGATAGCAGAGGTAGCAAGATTAAAGTTTTTAGCATAGAGATATACAAATTTAGGAAAGGGAAAGACATCAAGAACAAGGTGTTGAGCTAGCCTAGATGGCCAAAATTTACTATTGGATTTTGGGGACAACAATTTGTCGAGGGAAAACTCGATGAGTTGTCTAATCCCCTTCTTAGTAGTATTAGGGGAATCTACAAAAGCCAATGCATCTACAAAAAGGGCTTCTTTAGGGGAGGAAATGTCACTAGCACCAGACCTACCAAACATAGCTTAGGACGAGGAAGTCTCATAGGTGTTCTTCCTTTTCCTAGTCATATTGGATTTTTAACAAGGAAAAATTGGTAATTACATGGCATAAATTTGCATAAAGGATAATTGACTCATGGGAAAATTTTCAAAAGAATTACACTCAACAGACGAATCAATTTAGAGGAAAATTACGAAGAGTGGTGAGGGTATGACTAGGACTTACCTGACTATTTAATGGAAATGAGTGAACACCTTGTTACATACAATGGTCGATGTCAGTTTGAGCTTTGGAGACTTCAGATTCCTTCTCATCCTTCAGCGAACAACCATGCATTAACTATACCAATTTGCGGCTATAGACCACATTCATAATGATACTATGTCTGGGGGGAATCATTAAATCCATAATAGCTAGGCATAAATTCCACCTTAATTGGTGTTTATGGTGGTTTTGACAATCTATACAAGGTCAAGGTACAAAGATACTTTCTTTAAATAGAAAATTAGAGATTTAACCAGCATTATCCCATTATTTGGGTCAAATTTAACCAAAAAAGTACAAGAATCTATAGGTTCAAGAAGTATCTTTGGTAGTAGTATCTCTACCTTTCCAGTGAATCTTAGATACCCTAGTGGATATTCGAGGAATCCATTTGGTGGCAGAAAAACCTTCCAGTGTGAATGGCTAGAATTGTCTTATCCAGATGCATGTGTATATATCTTCATCATTGGTGCACAATTATCCCCTTACTTCTCATGTTGTACCCCATTAGGGTGAATGAACTAGATTTATAATAAAAAAGGTGCAAGCCCGCAGGGTTGATCATGGCCATATGCGGAGGGGTGCACTTTCCCATCCTTCGTGCAGCTCTATTAGCACGAATGACTCAAATAAACCATGACAAAAATGCTCGATCTATCATGCACATTTGCAAGAGGGACCTCCTTCTATTTTCATACATATCTTTATTAGAACCAACGATCCATATTTCCTATTGAAATATGCATAGTCAGATCTCGACTGTTTGCGCAAGGGTCCCCCTTATACTTACCATGCAACTTCGTCAGCACTAATGGCTTGAATTTTCTACGGAAAGATGCATGGTCAGAGCTCAATTGTTCATGGATTCACGTCATCTTAGGATTTTTTTCAAGAAATGAGTGGATGAAAAGGGGACAACATCAACTCCTTCTATGGGATGGATCCTTCTCATGAGGTGCCAAGAATCTATATGAGATGTCTTGGGTGATAAGACCAGTGCCAGTGTACATTGGGCTATGGAGTCAATTATGGGGTTTCAATCAAAATTTCAAGGGATTACATAAGCATCCTCTTTGGAACAAAATGTGTTGATTGCATATTTAAATTTATTTTCTAGATGGATTAGGTGGCATATCGTACTATGATGCCTTAGGAAAAGGAAAATAGACAGAAAAATAGAAACTATAATACAAGTTATGCACAGTTCATTTTAGAGTAAGAAAAAGGGTTTAAGGTACTTGTTGTTGAACAGATAGTCATGTATATGCCTTTATAAATTTGAAATATGGAACATGTTAAGCAATATACCTATGCTCTGCTCAATTATGAAATTCCCAAGCCACAAGTTGTGAAATTTTCTAGGTTTCCCAGGACCTTCATATCTCTTGTCCCACATCAAAAACAGGTCCCCCTCTATGAATTTCCTATATATGGCCTTTTTATCAAATAACACCTTCATTTTACCTCGATATCCTTCGAATCCTTGATATACCATGTCCATCTATTCTTAGAGATCTATCAACTGATTATCTCTCCTCTTGATCTTATTAGGTTCTGTTATCAGGTCCTGCAACATCTTTATAGATGGCAGCTACAGTTGTATAGGTAAGACTACTTCTAAACCATAGACGACTAGTTCAAAAGGGGATTTGTTGGTGGATCTCTTAGTGGATATTATTTTATCACATAGAGCTAACTTAGCTAAGAATCCCATGACTTCTTATTTTCAGGAAGAGTGATCCTTATGTTTTTCATGAGATTCTTGGTTAAGGATTAAACTTGGCCATTTCCTTGAGGATAGTAATTGGAGGAATGACTAGGGAGGATATTAAACTTTTGACATAAATCAATTATATTGATGGAACTGAAATCTTTGGCATTATTAGTTATTATCTTTTTGGGGAATTCGAACCTAGACAGGATATGATCTTCAAGGAATTTGATTACTACAAGGTCATTGGATTGTTTGGTGGGTATTGATTCCACCCATTTGGAAAAAACAGGAAAAGTAAAGATCCACCTATGTTGGTTACACTTTGGGGAATGAATCCATCTAATAAAATCTATGCCCCATTGATATAAAGGTTCTTCAACTTAGACATGTTTCAGGGATAGGGATGGTATTTTATGCTTTCCAAAAAAGGTTTGACAAGGGACATAGGTTCTCACTAACTTATGGACATATTAAAATAGGCTAGGCCAATAGTATCCAAAACTGAGGATTTTATGAGTGGTCGTTCTAGCAGCAAAATGACCTCTACATGTCCCCTAATGAATATCTTTGACCAGTGCCTCCACTTCATCTTTCAGTAGAGATTTAAGCAAGAGACCTGCTAGAATTATCCAAAGTAAATACCTACCCACAACACAGTATCTAGCATATTTAATTTTTATTGATCTTCTTTGGGATTTGTCCAATCTTGGGGGACACATATATGTTTCCAGCAAGTGTACAATATCATGATATCAACTAGATTGGTGATAGAAAATATTAATATACTAATATATTTCTTTGTATAGGTCCTCCTCTTGGGATGTGCATATCATATTTATCCCCATGACCTGCAAATTTGATTATGCCATCAATTTAGCTAAGCATTGTCCTTTTACCAACTTGGTAGGTTTCACCACAAATTCTTGTATTTTAGTAATCCATTTACCCCAAGTCCCATCAACTTGAGGTTGACATAATATTTCTTTAACTTTTGCATGTGGAATGAAAGAAATAATATGTGCCTATAACACATATTCCCTATAACACATACTCCCTAAGAGATTTGAGGGGTTTAACTAGTGGATAATCCTACTTTTCCATGATATTGTACTTCAATTCAACATCTCTCAAATATTTTCTAAAGAATCAAATAGGTTTCGCAAAACCATCATCATTCATTTGTAACAATATTGCATCTATTGTGTGTTTTTTAGGAAAATGGGAAAATCAGGAAGTCTTTCTTACAGTCAGGGCTAATCAATACTGGGGATTATCCCAAGGCTCTCTTAATCACAACAAATTACTCTTTGGATTCATCATCCCATCTAACATATGCATCATTTTTCAGCATATGAGTCATGTCTTTATTTACCTCGACAAAATTTGGGATGAGCCTCCTTAGAAATTTTATCTTACCAAAAAAATAATGTAAATCCTTCTTGTGCTTAGGCAGAGGAATGGTATTGATGGATTCTACTCTAGTAGGATATATCTTCACTCTTTATTCTGAGACAATGTCCTAAGATATTCGCTTCCTCCATTCCAAAAAGAACTTATTAGGATTGCTATATATCCAAAAACTACTGCATCTCTCAAAATATTTCTTTAGATGTTGCACATGGTCTTATGATTTCTTGGAATAAACTGTTAAATCATCTATATAAATCACGATGAAATGATCCTTAATATCAACAAAGGAAAAATCCATAGCTCATTGAAAAGTATCCCCCGCATTTATCAGATTGAAAGGCATCCTTTGGTAGGAAAAGGTACCCAATAGAGTAGTGAAAGTGGTTTTTAGTATGTCATCAAGATCCATCCTGACTTGGTTATATCCTGAAAAATCATCTAACATGTAAATCTTTGATCCAATCACCTTTTGCAGGATCTGATCCATCTTAGGGAAAGGGTAATTGTCTTTTAAGGGGGCTCTTTCTTAATTCCTAAAATCTACACACAATCTAATTTCCCCATTCTTCTTTCTTACTGGAACCAAGTTTGCTACCCATTCTAAATACCTAACAGGAATGATTATTTTGTCCTGAAACAACTTTGTAACCTATTTTTCAATTAGGGGGAACATCACAAGATTTACCTACCTCTGTTTTTTTCTGAAAGGATTAGCATCTTCTCTAAGAGTAATATGATGTTGGAATATATCAGGATTGTATGTCTTTAGATATTCATACTTCCAAGCAAAGACATCTTTAAATTTCCTGAACAACTTTGTATACTATTATTTTTCCTTAGGAGATAGAGTTTTGGATAGCTTAATGATTTTAGGCTCTAAGTCATCACTAGATTATATTCTTCAACTTCAGTTGAATCTGTTTAAATGGTGATCAAAGTGGATCAAGTCGATCCGAGAAAGGCTCCAGTTATAAATTCTGAATAAGTTAGCACACAACCAAGCCGACCTTATTTTAGGGCATTGCAACTTCATTTGAGCCAAACAATATTTCTAATGTGACTAATCCCTTTGGAAAGTAACTGGTTTTAAGTTGTATCACCCTTTGTCCTCCTATCATTTTTGGCGATTCTCCTTTTTATCCTATCTTCTTATCAAGGTATTCCTCAACCTTCTCTTTTTATCCCTTTGAATCTATATGCATCTCTATGTATTCCTCCATAAGGTTCAAGAACTTCTTGATCTAAACATAATCTTCAAACCCTTGCCATTGTTTAACATCATCAAGGATGGCAACTTTGTACATCACCTTTATAGCATAAGAGAGATGACTTAAATCTAGAGGAACAAAATCCACTAATGTATTAGATAAATTATATGCCCTATGATTAGTTCCCTGGGTATTTCAACACTATTGATAGCCTCAAATAAATTATCAAAAAGATCCCACACTGCAAGTTTGTACTTCCTCATTCTAGGATGTTTTGATTGAAAATTCTCCCTTATTTGATTCACCACTTGGTTAGAATCTCCAAAAATATTCAGCTGCTTGATTCCCATCTTTCTTGCTATTTCCAAGCCATTACAAGTTCCTAATACTTTGCCACATTGTTGCTACATTCAAAGTTGAGCTTGAAAGAATGAGGGAATTCTTTACCCAATGGGGGGTTTTAGCAAGACACCATCCCCATTTCCTACCCTGTTATAGGATTTATCAAAGAACAAACTCCACATACCCATAGGGTTTATGAGTGGCTCATCTGCTACAATCAACATTTCTATTTTTATCTGAGCAGGGGGTTGGTGACTGAGGAAAGTTCCAAATTCATCAAAAGTATAGATAGGGAAGTTGGTAGGATTTTTTGGATCACTAATGACATAAGTCATTTTGGGTTCCCTATATAATCTATGAGTCCCCCCACAAAGACTGGGATAGTATCATAGGAAAGGTCAAATTGGATACTCCCACCATTATAGGTTCCCCAGTGTTTGGATAACAACATACCATAAGAAGTTGGAACATCAGCTATAACCACATCCATCATTACATATTTTTTAGGGATTTGAACCATCTTGACCACCAAAGCTTTGATCATTCCCAAGAATTGAAATATTTTAGAATCAAAGGAGAACAAGTCTTTATAAGGCCTTGTGATATCCAAACCTAACTTCTCCATGATAGATAATGTCATCAATGAGTGTGAGGCACCATAATCATATAGAAAATTAGGAAGGTGAAGGTTTTGCATCTCTAGGGCAATGTAAAATGGAGGAGTAAGATGATCTATCCCATCAAGCAAATTTTCTATAACTATTTTGGGTGCAGCATCAGGTAGGTTAATTAAGTTGGCTTATAGGGGGGATTCATCAGTTAAGGCCATCACATTAGAGGAGGATGTGGTAGGATTGTATGGAGCGGAAGGAGATTTGAGATTTGGGGACACACTAGCATCTTTAAGACCCAAATAATATGAGACATCTCTTTTAAGAGAGGGATATTTCAGGACTTTGGAGAGAGTCATGGGTATTTTGATCTTGCTTAACTCATGCTTAATATCAAAAGTAGGAGATAGAATAAGACTGAAATCAAGAGCTTTTTTAGCTAGCGGTTGATTTACAAGAGCTTGAATAGGCATAGCTTGAGCTTTATTAGTCTCTGTCCCTTTTTCCATCTAGCTTTATTGGGACTACCGACTGCTTGACATCTACCGCCTTTAGGACTTTATCTCTCCTCGGCTGTTGTGAAACCCTATTTTTTCTCTCCTATTGTAAATGAATTTCTTATAAGATTCATCTCATATGAAATTTTTATCATTAGGTCTAGGCCTTAGGTCATAGCTTCTGCTCACCTCGACCATGATGTTACTAGTAACCATTTGCAGATGAGAGGGAGATATAAATGGAACGCCTTCTTCCTGGTGCAAAAGTTCTTCCTCTTGAATATATTCTTCATCTCCTAACATGCACATATCGTCTATCCCTAACATACCCCTTCCATATTCGACATCATCTGCATTAAACAACATATTAAGGCCTAAATAAGGATAACGTAATTCTTCTTATTTATGTTCGTAATATTCCTAATACCCTTATGTAGCAGGAGAAACCACATTAGATTGTGCTCTGTGATATTGTTGTATATTTGGGTTATCTAGCTTTGTTTCTCGATGTGGAGCTCTAGGGGATATCTTCTATACTGTGGTTGGCCATGGATTGGGTTATTATATGCTCTAGGGTTATATCCAATAAAGTAATTTGCTACTTGGCCCTGCTTGACCTTGATAAGATCATTGGCCATAGTTTTAAGGAGCTTGGTAACCTCTTCAAGACTCAAGGAATCTTGACTAGAGGTTGTTTCTGGTTCTTTACCCCTTCTTTTTTCTAGGTATTCTATAACATCGGGGGTTTCTATCCTAGTTTTCAAAAGAACCGCAGTTGCTTTCATGTTTCCCTACATATCTTCAACATCATTAAAAACGGTCTCTAGGTCACTTGATTTTCTTTCTCTAAGATGAAAGGAGAACTCTTCCTCAAAAGCAGAAGAATAAGTGAGCATCACATCCTTTGAGGGTCTGACGGTATCTAGAATTCAATGATACAGTTTTCAAAACCAAGTAACAAACTCTGGAATATTTTCTCCATTGTTTCTCTTTAGAGCATTGAACTCCTTCAGGATATGTCTTTTATCTTTCTTTATCCCCCACTTCTTTGTGAACTTTTCTATAAATTGCACCGAGTATTTTATAGAGTTATAAGGTATGTTTCTGAACCATTTCCTAGATTCTCCTTCCAGGGAATGTGCAAACATCCTGGATAAAACATCATCATCCTCAACTAAGAAGTTATCAGTACAATATTGGAAAGTAGTAAGGTGATCTTCAGTAGATATGCCATTTTCTCCATTGAAATTAGGGAGTACCTTAAGATATCCTTTCGGTAGGTATCTTATTTGGTTTTCTGGAGGCAGAACCAATGAATTAAATATGGTCGCCAACCATGGATTCAAAGGGTTTGAGACCACCATGTTAGGGTTTTGAGTTGGGTTGCGAGCTTGACTATAAGTGGGTACAACCAGCTGGGGAATATGAAGGATGAGGGATTGTAGACCAGGGCTGGTTGGTATATGATTTTTTGTGGAATCTTATGTGGAATAAGAGGAATCCGAAGAAATATCTATACCTTAATGGAAAAAATTGTGGGCATATGGGTCAATGAAATTCTCCAAAGGATCTGATGGCAAAGAGTGAAGGGATTAGAACTGCAAAGGGACGCCTCAGTACGTTATGACCATTGTGTATTAGAGGGACGCTCAATGTCTTCAATGATGAATGTGGATGGAGTATGAAAGTCTGGGTATCTTCTTGTGTCTTCTTGTGTCCTGGATATGTGCCCCTCTCTTCTTCTTCTAGACTTGGTTAGGATCTACTAAGGGGGAAATGAGTTTTCCCTTAGCTCTGGACAGAGCCATTATATATCTAGGACCTAGATTTTCAATATATGGGGTGTGGAGTCTCCAGTCATAGGTTGTTTATCAGACTTTTTCTTATGCATAATACTTTCCGGTCTTGAGCATTGAGAAGCTAACAAATGCTATTAGCAATTTAACTCTCAATAACCCATGAAGCACTTAGTAATATGAAGAAAAAGTAAATGCTTCTTTCCTATGACCCTTATCTTCTCTGACCAAGAAAAAGGTGTTGGTTGTGGTTATTTGATATCAAACAAGCCATCCTTGGAAACAGATCCAAATCACCCTCTGGTTCCTCAGGTTGTACCCCTTAAAGTTGATAGTCCTTTTCCTTTTCTCAGGACATTAATAAATCTTGAACAAGACACAACTTGTGCTCTATGAGGGTTATAAGGACAAGGAGGCATGTGTAGGATGCACCACTCTCACACCACTTTAGGCCATTGATCTATTACTTAGGCCAAGGGAGGGTACTCTACTTAGAAAGGTAGTGAATCCTAGTTTTTCACCCTAGGTTCATGTAGATATACTTGAAAATTTTAACTGGGTTTACAACTAAGGTATGAGGTGAGAAAAAATTACCTTAGCTGTCTAGAAAGTAAATTTAAGCATTATTTTTAAAGGGGAGGAGTAGACATATGTTTAAGCATGGAAAAAATGAAGAAAGTACAGCAGGTGCACCTTAATCATATTTCACTTCTATGAAAAAAGGTGCAACATCATAAACACACTCAACAGTAAATCATTGACAAGCTCTCCATCAAATACATTCCAAAAATCACATGGGCACAAAAAGCTTAGATCCATGGATTCAGGAAAATAAATAAATACATATCAACCATAGAGAGGAAAGATAAAACATATATGCAACCGAATTTCCTCAAAAACCAATGGCATCTGGCCTTGGTCCTGGATTTCAATTTATTGCGACCTCATTTATAGCAATTACAAAAGGGGGGACCCATTGCTCTCTTCCTTGAGACTACTTCCTTTCTCCATGAGAAGAATTTCTTTGGTTCTATTACAATTAAGAAGGAGATAAGAAGAAAGAGTAGAACTAATGTTGCATATCCCTCAAACCATTCATCAAAATTTTCTACATCCTGTCGGATATAGTAATGAACCTATTTTTTGTTTTTATTTCTTTTCTCTTGTATACATATTCTAATCTGAATGTTGACTATGCCCTTCAAAAATATTCAACTATATTGTCCCTTTGAATGATGATTGGGTACTTGATGAGTTGGAACGGTAAGTTAATTCTTTGGTGCACCCAAATTTGATACATATTGGTGTCTCCTGAGGCCATGCCACTTAATTTCTTCATCTTCCCCTGCATATATCTATTAGAAGCCTTGGAAGAATCCATTGGTCATTGTTCTAGTTGTCCATGTTTCCCATTTTATGCAAAATCCTTCAATGATTGCATATTGACCCACCCCTATTGAGATAATCCCTTGCCTCCTTTCAAAATTTTGAAGGATTTATCCAATTCAAATTGAGGAGTATAATCAACTTCTCCCATATTTTGGATTAACTCCTTCAACAAAGATATAATTTCAATAGGGAAATTTAGTCGATTTAGAATTTTATTGGTTGTAGGTATAGTTGATTTATTAGCCACCAAAATGAGCCCTAGAAATTAACTATGCATGATCTGAGTGCACACTGGTGTAGAATATAACTTGATATTGGTGCCCCATGTACAGGTGAGGATATTCTTGACCATGTAATGAATCATTCTGAAAAAAGGAGAATTTAATGCATATGACTCTTTCATCTTTCCCTTTATGATCTATGTGCTATGGAAATTGCTTATACTACTCTCAATGTCCATAGGCGATGATGTTATGCCATGGATATACAAGGATTTTAACTAATATAGATTCAATGAATTCACTACTGTCCTTACCACCATAGCAGTTTTATACTTGGACAACATCATCTCTTGGTATTTTTCTAAATAATTTTTAACCTATTGATAAATTGAATAGAAATCCAAAAAGAATTGAAGATGAGGTCTAATTCTGGGAAAAATATTGAATACTTATGTCCACTTTATTTCTTTGGATGTGGACAATGTATTCACCATTTTAGCTTATGTTAACACTTCTTCATACTTGGCCCGCCACTCATTTATTTCTCCTTCTAAGGATGCTACATTTTTCCTCAATTCATGAATTTTTTGCTCGACATTATCAATCTTTTCCCCGTAAACCTTAAGGTCTCATTTATTTTATCTGCTAGCTTCTACATTTGTAATGCTTTCATTAAGTTATCAATTGATGTTGTCTTCCATTGTGAGTGTTCTTTTTATTTTTGTTCTAATCTCTGCTCAAGCAAAGACATTGTTTCCATAGGCACTGTTTGTTGGCTACTATAAGGGGGTGCATTCACCTTTTCGTAGCTTTTGTTGATTTATTCCTTAAAGAATATGCTTTTTTAGTTTCCTCATATATCAAATTTATCTTTCTCTTCAAGCTCCTTGATCCTCTCAGCCCCATTTAAGTTCTTTTGTATTAATAAGGATGCATTCTCCTTTCTAAAAAAAAATGATCTCTTCGGCTAGTTTTTGTTGTTCCTCTACCATTTGGTGAGCAATTGGAAGAGCTTGAGTTAACTAGGAGAGTTCTAGCTCTTTTATCCTTTTGTACTTCTTAGATATCAAGGACATGTCTCCTGATATGATTTGAGTTCCCTTCCATGTTATTACCACCATATTCTATAATATATTATTTTCATTTTCTAGGCTTCTAACCCTGTCTTGCAAGAATTGATTTTTCACTTGCACATACTATGTTTTCTTCTTGTATTCTATTACAGTAGAAGATGTCTAGATGTATTTATTACATATGATGTTTCTTGATCATTGGGCCAATGCCACGTTGTATTTCCGAGGAAAATCAGTTGTGTCCAAAGTGACTTTCAAAGTCTTCCACTCATGTGGATGCAAGCCTTTATAGGCCTTTCCCACAAGGAGTACTACGGAAGTTATCATTAACTTTTTGTTCATTGGGTCATACTTTGGTATCATCCTTGACCAGGCTTGATATTATAATTTTTTAGTTCTTTGGAACCCTTCCTGAAGTTGTGCTCTTTTCTATTGTTCTTTTTCCAAAATTTCCAAAGGATTAGTGAACCCAGTTGGATGGGTCACTTCCTCCCATGACGCATGTTGAGTTAATTTTTGGGATACGGTGGTCAACTATATGCTAGCAGTTCCTTCTATAACTATGTCAGAGAGAATCTTGTTAGAATTAAAATTAAGTGGGAAAGAATCATGGGATAATTCACCTCCTTATTATTGAGGTTCCTCTTGCTTATCAAAAATATGTTGGAGGTTTGGCATGAGAGATAGATCTTCATGTTCACCTTCTTCATTTGGACCAGTTTCTATTTAATCTATCTTGTATCTCTTACCCTCCAACTCTTCTTGGGTAATATATCATGTTCCTTCATCTGCCTTCATCTTCTCATCTCTTTAGGACTCACTAAATATATTGAATAAGGATTGATTTTTCCCTTCACCCTCTTTCTGCCATATTTGTTCTATATTTGAGGATTCAATCTATGTTGGTTGTTCTGCCACCTCTGTTCCAAACCTAACTTTGTCTCTTATTGGAGACTGAATAGTAATGACAATTGAGGCCATATATGATGTGCCATGTCTATTTATCTCAGTAGACATGGGATAATTTATCACTTCCTCCACTACGAGTGCTTTCTCTATTTTGGATTACTCTAGGATATCACAATATGGATCCTCTATTGATTTTATCTATTCAAAACCTAGACATAGATATTGAGTAGGATACCTTGTGCAACTCAGGAGTAGGAGACCCTATCTTCATCAACTCTTCTTGAATTGTTTTAGGGGGAATTTGTTGAAATGTATCTTGCAATTCCTTTTTCTCATCCATGGGAGTACTAACATCATATCACAACCCTATTATGTGAGGCCTCTTCTCAAGCTGGAGAGGTTAAGTACTCCCTTTATTGTATTTTCCTATACCTTGATCAGGATTGAAATCTATGGCTTGCATCATTGGGAGTGATTTTTGATAGGAAACCACCTCCTTGGGAGGAGGGGGAATGTGTACTTCAGAAAATACTTGCACCTCCCTTTCATTTCCATACTCAACCTCTGCCATTAGTGTCGCCTCCCCCATTCCCTCCTGGGGCATTGGACCCATCATGGGAGTGTCCCCCTCATCATCCTCGTGATATTCATCATAAATTTTTTGAAATTCAACATCTTTAGGAATGTTGAGATATGGGGCATTTTCTTTCCCAAGATACTTGAGCATTCTCCACCATGTGTTTGCTAGAGTGATGTTTGAGAAGGTCATTGTATCTCTCCTATGTAGGAGATTGAAACGCCATGTATTCCTTTGTCACCACCATCCCTTTTGGCCTATAGAAGGTAAAATAGGGTGGTGCATTTGAAGGCTCAAATGTAGGATGTAAGAATGGTTGAACAATTATATTGCTTGGATCTGCATCTCTTCTGATGATCATCTTGACCTCTTCGAATGTTTCCTTAATGTCCAACTTCGCAATATCATGTCTTGTTTCATGATCTTGAGGGTTAGGGACTTTCTTGCCTTTATCCTATCCTATTAGGAGATAAGCATCATATTTATAGGGTGTATCGAAGGTTTATTTTGGCTCCTTTAGAATTCTCACTACTTCTTCAAGACCTTTCTTGTCTCTTATTGAATACCCATGCATGGCTATAGGAAACTTTGTTCTACCATTGTGTTTCAACTTGGTAAAGTGGAGTTTTTCAACTTCCAACATCTACATCATATAGTTTAGAACAAATGTTCTTGGAATGAGAAGCTTGGGTAGTCTATAAGGGGGAGACTCAGTGCCATACAATCTAATTAATATGTAGTCGGATGCCAGGTACCATTCCCCTCTTTTCATGCTTCTCCCAACTACAAGAAATGCCTAATCTCATTTGGTATTCACTATGGTTCCCTTCCAGTCATTAAAGAGAAATCCCTATACATGAATTCATATACAAACAAGGACTAGGAGGAATTATCTTCACCCTTCTTAACCTATGGAACCCAATCATATAACTAGTTTGGGACATATCCTTTATCCCTTTGAATATCCAATGCCTCAAAATGTTGAGGTTGATTAAAGATTAAGAGATAAACAAGATAAGAATAATATCTGAAAACCCATGTGTTGTTGAATTTTTTCAACTATGGTTTTATTCCTATGGCTATAGATTCTTCATAGTTAAACTTGGGTGTGTTGTGATAGTTGTAAGGATCCACCATGGCCTCCATACTTTCATCAATATTCCCATCTGAATCTTTCCCCAAAATCAAAGTCAAATACAAGATTACTTCTTGGTTTCGATCTACGAAACTCTTCCACTTCTAGTGAGTGGGTGGAACTTCCTCTTGACCCTAATTATACTTGAGTTAAGAGAAGATCTTGGCTTTTTGAAACAATTTCATTCTCCTATACCAGGCATCCTAAGATTCAAGGGATATCACCTTTCCTCTAGAGATGGTTCCTAACATTAGGGCGACAGATAACTAGGATACATCACACATGATGGTTTGACCTTCTTCGGTGGTGACAATAGAGGTAGCAAGACTAATTTTTTTAGTGCAGACATGTACAAATTTGAGAAAGTGAAAGACAATGGGAAAAAGGTGTTAAGCTATCCCATATGAGAAAAAATTACTATTGGATTTTGGGGGCAATATTTTGCCGAGGGAAGACCCGATGAGTTGTCTAGATGTATGCTTGGTAGTCTTAGGGGAAGCTATAATGGCCCATGCATCTACAAAAGGGAGTTCTTAAGGGGAGGGAATGTCACCAACACCAGACCTACTAGACGTGGCTTGAGATGAGGAACTATCAAAGATGTTCTTCCTTTTCCTAGTCATATTGGATTTTTAATAGAGGAAAACTAGTAATTACATGGAAGGCATTTGGAGAAAGGCTAATCGCCTCACAGTAAAACTTTTCAAAAGAATTACGCTCAATGGGCTAAGCAATTTATAGGAAAATTTCAAATACGGGCGAGGGGATGACTAGGACTTAGCTAGCTGATTAATGGAAGTGAGTGAAAATATTCTTATGAACGATGATTGATGACAGTTTGAGCACTGGAGACTATGTATTCCTTCTCGACCTTCAATGAACAATTTCACAGTAACAATACCAATTCGAAGTGAGTGAAAATATTCTTATGAACGATGATTGATGACAGTTTGAGCACTGGAGACTATGTATTCCTTCTCGACCTTCAATGAACAATTTCACAGTAACAATACCAATTCGTTGATATGGACCACGTTCATAATTCTACTATGTCCGAGGGGGAATCATTAAAGGTGTAATACATGGGCATAAATGCTACCTTAATTGACATTTATGGTGCCATTGAAAATCTATCTGAGCTAGAGGTATGAAGATACTTTCTTTAAATAGAAAATCACATCTTTTAATGTGTGGGATCTCGTCCTCGAGGTTAAATCGAACCGAAAAAGTACAAGAATCTACATGTTCAGGCGGTATCCCTGATTCCCTAGTAGTATATTTTCGGCGAGCCTTATTGAACAAACAGACTCGTGTTTAAGACGAGTCTGTGCACTGTCAGAGTGTATGACTCTCCATGGCATAAGGTATGGTGATGCACATGATACATCCTTTTCCGGGCACTTTTCCAACATCCTGTTTCAATAACTCCTATTTCGATATTCTTCACGCCATCCATTAAAATGCCTCCGCCCTTTGACCGATTTCGAGGATCACTGAGTTGGAAACCCTGAGTCATTATAAGCATGGGACGGTTGTTTTAAATGTCGCTCAATTTCAAATTCAAATTCAAACATTTTAACATGACCTTTCCCTCCAACTCCATTTCAAAATTTTGAACCTGACCTTTCCCATGAGTATTTCTCTGCATTCTTTGTGTATGCGACTAGTTGTGTTGTCCTCTGGCTCTCTGCCCTGAGAGATCACTACAAGAATTATTTTTGTGTGCATCTAGTTTTGTTGTATAGTGTCTCTATTTGGTTGTGATACATTGCTGCAACCTACACACTATCCTCGACAAACGGGATGCTCCTCCATGCACACATGTATTCCAGAGGAAGAAAAATAGCGTGTTTTCAGCAAATCTGCAATATCTTGTGGTTTACTCATTTTCATTGTGTTTCATTGTAAATACAATCTTTGAAAGAAAATTTCTATGGCAGCGCTCACAACGGCACTGGCACCGGCACCGGCACCCATGGCAGCAGCACCAAAGTCATCGCCGGCTAAATCCCTAGCAATGCCATCACCTGCTTCTCCTCCTCTTGTGAGTTCCCCAAGTTCTTCTTCTCCTGCCTTTGCTCCTTCTAAATTCACCACGCCACTAACCTCAACCTCCTCTCCCACCGCTCAAACTCAAGTATCTAGCCCGGCGACCGCTTCGTCACCGAGCCCCAGCAGCGGGGTCGTGTCTATCGTCAATTTGGGGAAGATGGGTATCTTTGGAGCCGCTATGCTTGGAGGAGTCTCCTTCCTCCTTTAAGCTACATCACGCATTCTCTCCATCCACATTTATTTGATTGTTTCTCTCTTTCTGTATTCTTTTCTATAATTCCACTCCTGGCTTGGCTTGACAAAGTGGAGTGGATAACAACTATCACTATCCAAAGAGCTAAGTAATGAGGATGTACTCAAGCCTTTGGGACACGGAATATTGGGCAACTAGAGGTGGACTTGTGAAAATAGACTGGACTAAAGCTCCCTTTGTTGCATCCTTGTTGCATCCTTCCGCAATTTTAATGATGCAACTTCTTCTTCTAACTTGGCTGCAGAGGAGGTTTTGGACACCAACCAAGAGCAAAAGCTCCAATGGGTGCGAAATAAATATATGATCTATGATTACTGTGCTGACACCAAGAGATTCCCCAGGGTCTGCCCGCAAAATGCAAATGAGCCCTGGACTGAACTCATCTCCATCGTCTGGTTGATGAATTCTCGATACCCTGCCATTCCCACTATTCTGGTCTATGACCTCCATTATTTCATTGTTTTCCCATACATCCGATACATGCATTAACGTATACAAAATTTGGAATAGCCCATGGGACTAATTATTTTGTTCTTTATATAATATCAATGTCTACAAAATCTATAATAGCCCATGGCACTAATTATTTTGTTATTTGTATAATACAAATGTTTTTAATGGTACAATTTTCTATTGTTTTTTAGAAGCTGATCATAACTGATCACCACAGAAATTTGATTTGATACCCAGTAATTGTCTATCCTTGAAAACTGATCACCAATCCAAAATAACAAGAAGAAAGAGTTTGGTTGGGTAGATGACAATTATCATTATCCCAAGAGAGAACCATTGAGGATCTAGTCTATCCTAAGGAACACAGATGATTGGGCAACCAGAGGTCAAGACCGATTGGATTAAAGGCGCCTTAGTTGCATCCTTCACAAACTTTAATGCTACTGCTACTTCTTCCAACTCTACAGCAGAGGAAGCTGCCTTCTGAATGTAAATGAGCTCTCCACTTTATACTTCCTGAATTCTTCACGCCCTACCCTTCCCAACACTGTACCCTCTTCCATGACAGCCATTCTTCGGTTGGTTTCCAACACATACATTGATGTATCAAAAAGGGTATTGTTAGGAAATTAAATTATTTTTTTTTGGGTTTCCATAGGTTTCAGATTCTTGATATCATTCAATGGCGACTGTCTTGCCTTCTCTATTTTATTTGTTTCACTCTCTGGGAGGTACAGAAATACACCATTAAAATGGGCATTTGTTAAAGGTTATCTACAGATTTTAATCTAAATGAAAATTGAAATGATTTGGTGTAGTATATAATTTCATAGAAACCATTTTTAAATAGAAGTAAATGGAGTAAGCTAAGCATTCTATGTTTTGTTTTGCAATATTTGTTTGGGATTTTTTCATCTAGCCAAAATTGTTGTTATTGCGATATACATTGTTGGGATTGCAGATTAGCATAATCTGGATATCTCAAGGAAAGGAATATTAAAGAACAATGATTTCATATTTACAATAAAAATGCAATTTGAATAATAATAAAAAAAAATATTAAATGATAATGATTTCATAGTTACAATTTGAATAATAATAAAAAACTAATTCAAAAAAATATTATCACAAAAATGTCAAAAAAAAAAAGAAAATACACAACCATGACATCTTTCTTTTAAATTGAACTATCTTTAGATGGGCCATTAAAATGGATATTCTTATATAAAAGAAGTTATTCCGAAGGAAGTAAATATGTGTATCTTTAAGTTAAAGAGTGGAAATTATTATTGTTAAGTCTTTGCTCTTTATTGGTAATTATTGTTACTCACTTGTGAGTATATAATATATATATATATATTAAAAAAAAATTATATATTCATCATTAATTATGAGGAATTAAATCTTGGTTTATATATCCATCATTAACTATGAGGAATTAAATCTTGGTTTTCTAACACACAAATAGTTTTGCTAAGTCCACTTTCTTTCTCTCGAAATACATAAAAATTTTAATGTAGTGCAATTACAAGGCTACATGGTTCAAAGATTGATACAATTAACACTCTAGCCAAGTCTACTTTGCTTCTCTCGAACCACTTTGTGTTATGAGAAATTTAATATAGTGCAACTACAAGTCCACATGGTTCAATGATTGATACACTTAACACTTCAAAACAAGGTGTCAAGTGTAATGATGTAATAATTGAAATTGATACCAAATTTTGCATCAAAAGCTAAAAGCTGACACTAAGACTTATTTAAATTCCAAGAGGTGTGACTTTAGCTACATTTATTACACAACAAATTTTATTTCAATGGTTTTTCAAACAAAAAATCACTTTTCAAGATCTTAATGGTAAAATGTAGTTTTCCTTCCTATTGAGTTTGCTTAGTGTCAAATTCCAATAAATAAATGATGTTCCATGTTCACTTTGTTCAGAACTTGGTGAAAGCATAACAACCAATGGGTTACATTGATTTCTTTGTTTTTACATAACTTTTTAAAAGGTTTGTTTAGCTCATCAATGTGAAGAGTTATTAAATTAGGATATTCAAAATAAGGAATGTTATGGAAACAAAGAGATATCTAGTTTACTTCAATAGTTCACTTACTAAATCTAAGGATACTTGGAAGGAACCACTAGTTTTGAATCAAGTGAACCCTTCAAAGCTATAGACTGGTCATTGGGGTATGGTATGCGCTCATTTGCAGGATCAACAGTTACCCATGATAGGAATTGAAGCTTGTAGTTAACAATAGAGGGCCTGGCAACTCGAGGATTTTGACAAGTCCTGTCACATAAGAGCTCTGGGGTTAAGATGGATTTGTACTAGTATAGGGTTGCACCCAAATATCAATCTTCTTGGGAGGTAATTTAATAGAGAAAACAATAGGAGGCTTTTACAAAGTCCATAGGTGGTCCATAGTTTGGTAGTATATATAGAAAGGAATTTTTATCTATGATAGATAGCATGGAAGTTACATTATAATTGTGAACTTGTTCAAGTTTTTTGCTTTAAGAAAGGATATTCACCACATTCTCTATACTTGTGTGTATTTTGTTTGTTTCATTATCCATCACATTCTTTACATGCTCTTGAGTTGTGTGTATTTGATTCGTTCAGTCATTTGTTTATTTCAAATAATGAAGCAATCCACTGCTAATGATTATCATCTCACTCGAAGTTAAAATTCAAATTAGAAATAGAAAAATATGTTATTTTAGGCCAAATAATTTGTGTTTCTTATACCCCTCTATAAAAAAATTAATCCCACATTAGTTGTAGATGTGGCCCGTGAAAACATATAAGCTCCAATATACTACAAATTTGGTTTCATATACCTCTCCATAAAAAATAATAATCCCACATTGGTTAAGAGATGTGACCATAATAACCAATAAGTTCCAATATACCATGATCCTTATGCCAATGGAGGCAATGACAAGAGAGTGGTGCCTCCTACTAACATAATGTTGATTGATTGCAGTGTGTACTATACAACTATAATTGTAGTGAGATTCATGCAACATCAAACAATTCCAATATATTGTTCTTAGCATAACGGTGCTTGCAATACAATTTGAGGGTTGATTCCCTTACTTGAAATCCTATAATTCACATGCTTTGTAGGATATGATCTTGTTGGAGTTCACATCACTGCATCTTATGCTCATCCATAAATTTTTGAGGTTGACAAAGAGTAGGGCATCTTTGGAATACTACTTGCTAATTGGTAGGATGCATACATGGGAACAACAAACTATGCTTATTTTGCTATGCACCAAATTCCCGAAAGAGCATAAAATAAGAAAGCGAGAATAATCCAATGCCTTAAGAATGAGGACGGGATGAATAAGAAGCCTTTTCAAAGAGGAAACCTACTTATACATTGTACCAAATAAACAAGACTATGATATGATCATAAAGCTAGGTATATATGAGATGATCATAAAACTAGGTATATATATATATATGAGACAAATGGTACAATTACAATTCTAGCCGACCATACAATTACAAATAAGGTCCCAAATGTAACAATAGAAAGTAACCTTACAATATATAGGGCTTAACATGCCCCTCTCTTCCAATCAATTATTGTCCTCAACACTTGATTAATTCTAGATATTTATGCTTGAAGAACTCATCTTCCCATTTCACCTCTTCTATTGGCAAGTTATTCCACTTCTGAGGTACTCAGTAATTACTCAATTTCATAGTTTATTGGTCCTTGTGTCAAGAATCATTTTATGTTTTAATACCAATTGATCTTCCTCATCTATCTCTGGTAAAATAGTCTGGACTAGGATCTTGTCACCAATGACCTTTTTTAGGCATGCAACATGAAGATGGAGGCAACTCCAATTTGTAAGACATACTTCCAATCCTTTGCAACACCTTACATGGGTCATAGTACTAGGGTGTTAATTTATTGTCCTTCTTTTGTTGCTTGAAGGACATGTGTTTGTATGGTCGTAGCCTAAAAAATACCCAATCCCCCACTTAAAATCTCATTTCACTGCAATGTTGATCTTCTTGTTGTTTCATCCTATTTTGTGATATAGCCAAGTTATCTTTCAATAGTTGGAGAAACTCTTGTTGGTACATATGTGTTCCTCCACTTCTTGAACCTTATATTTCTCTTTCAGGGATGATGTTATGGAAGGAGGATGATAGCCATAAAGTGACATAAATAGTGGCATTTTTTTATGAAGTATGGAAAGATGTGTTGTACCGCCATTCTACTAAGGGAAACCACTTGACCTGATTGTGTTTGTTTATCATATACAAAGCAATGAAGATGGACCACAAGTTAAAGAGAATATTAGTGAAAAACAAATGTTGGTTTGAAAACTATAAAACCTATTACACCACTTCAATTTAACTGGTTTTGTATTTAATTATGTCTTATCTGATGATTAAATGCCTTGTCTTAACTTGTATTCTCGCATTATTGTTTTCTTATTTTCTGACGCTCTAAGTAGAATTTCCAACACATTGCCGAAAAAGTCTTCATTGAATTTGGGAAATATGGATGCAAGTTCATTATCTCCACACTATGCCTCCAGTTCTACCAATGAACAATATTTGTCAAATGATGGACCTTCAGAAGTCTCAAGAGCAGTAGTTCAAACAAATGTACAAGGTGAAATCTCTTCTTTCATGGAATGACTTAGTAATTCCTAAGTTGACAACAACAATGGGAACGAGAACGGGAAGGGGATAATTAGTGGAGAAGGTCACTTTGATGAACTAACTATTGGAAAATTTGTGAATCCAAAGATTTTAGAAGCAAAAAGCTCTCATATGGCAGGCATCAATAATCCCCAAATCATAATGGGTATTCATTGAAGTGTGAGTTACGACAAAGAAGAAATGGATCTTGCATGTGGTTGATGTTATTGGGGATTTTGATTAGAAGATATGGTACAGTGTCCGAATGGGAATTTCTATTTTTATTGTATAAGGCAGCGGGTAAAACATATCATATATGGAGGTTTCAAAGCACATGCCTCTCTAAGTTGTATGGATATTGATGGTTGCAAGGAGTCAATTCCTTGGTCATAGGTTTAGAGAGTTGTACCAAATCATATCATTGAAAAATATGAAGATCAAATCTATAGGAAACAAGACCAAGAATCTATAGCTGAAGCCAAAGTTGAAGGCTTGGTTTATTTCCCATTTTGTAACATTCCATATGAAGTAGACAAGTGTCTACAAGTTTTGGACTGTCCAAATACAAAATGTCTAAAGGCTTCTTGTATCCAATGCAACAAGATGAATCACTTACCATTACTATGTGAAGAGGTTCAGAAAATGCCTGACACTCTTCGTGGGTAAGTTGAAGAGAGGATGAAAAAAGATGTGATAAAAGAATGTAACACTTGCCACACAGAGTTAATCAAGATGGATGGTTGCAATAAGGTAACATGTAGGTTTGGAAACACAATGTGTTATGTTTGTAGACAAACAATTTCATCCAACAGCCTTAATCATTTTTGTGTTTGCAGTCTTTATTGTATGCTTATCAAAAGAGCAGGCAGCACATGCCCCCATGCGGCTCTTGTTAAAATAAGAGTGGAATTATAATAATAGCATCCATTGTCGATAACTCAGTATTTGTAGCTTTACTATGACAAGACTATGACCGAATTATTCATTCTTCAACCCATATGCTTTTTATATGAAGAGAACAATTTAATTACATACATTTAAGCCACGTCGAACCCAAAATAAATTATGATTTAAAATTTAAAATTTATATAAATTTTAGTACTATAATTTTAGACCATTTTAAATAAATAAAATTAATTTTGTCGAAATAAAATATTAACATAGTAAAATCATACCTTCACTACTAAGCCATCTAAATATCTCAAATAAAAAATCAATTAGTTATCATATAATGACATTAAATAAATACAATAGAAAAATGACATTAAATGATCTTCAACTATATTAAAGTAGACAACAAAATGCAACTATATTAATCAAAACATAAGCTAACATTACCTCTACCATTTGGTGGTTGATCCATAGTAAATAGGATGTTGGGACATTTTTGCCAATTTCCAACCCTATGTATGGGTACAGTACCATATCCAAGGTGTTATCATCCTTGTTGGCAAGTAAATCGAGGGACTCTTGAGTGATCCTGCCAAGAAAATTCTACTAGCCCCTCTTGAGCAACGTTTTACCCCACATGTACATATGCACCTCGATCATCGTCCTAGGAGGTTGGATGTAGAACGAGGGCCAAGTGACTAGAAACCTATAAAAAAATAAGGAAAAAAACTCCAAATCAAACTGGAATATTGTCTTTCCTTCGAACATAGTGCAACAACAATCCAAAGTAAAACAAAACTGCCGAAAAAAATGGCAGAGCACTCGATGCATCTAGGTCTCTACACTAAAGTTGATCCCTTAACCTAGCAACAATCCTAGAAATTTTCTCTTTTGTTGACATCGTTAACTATATAATCCAAATAAAACTCTAAGTAGATAGAAAAATGTTGTAACATTGTTATAGTTGTCAAAACTATGAAGTAGAAATTTATTATAGATGTTGAAAACATCACATAATTGTTGCCTTAATATTGAGCACATATATATAATTTATAGACATCAAAATTTCGAGGATAGTTGACCATGCTTACTTTGGAACCCTTAATTCAAGATAAACATTATTGGCCATTTCAGCGGATGAGGGAACGAGAACTATGAACACCAGAATTCCAACATCAGGTTGCCAAAATTCCTACATCTGAGTAGGATCATCGAAATAGTGACATACAATGCATCCAAATAAAAAAAAACAAGAAAAATGTGACGACACCTATGATTTTTTCCATCATGGTCGAAAAAACGTTGGAATTCGTGCCAAAATGTAGTAGTGATAATAAGAAACCTTGAGCCCATTGTTATTCCATCCTATTGTTTTTGCATGCATGTGTTTAATTTGATTACAACCTTGTTTTATTTGCATCCAACCTTGTTTGATTTGTAGATAAAGATTAGATTTGGGCCTTTATTTTGTTCCTACACCATTTCGTATCAAAGTAGGAAGTATTCAATTGAATTTCAACTGCAATAAAAAGAAAAGAATTGGGTGGATGTTGTAAGGGAGGAAATAGCTATAGTTTAGTTTGTAGGGAAGAGTTGTACAAGCAAAAAGACAACTACAACACCAAGATTGGGTGGACATTATGAATGGTTGAAGAGGATATTTGGGTTTGCATGTTGTGAAAAATAACAGCTTTAACAACAAATTATTAGGTAGATGTGTTTGTGGGGTTGAAGTGCACACAATAAATAGGCAAATCACTTTCAGGTAGAAAATCATTTCCTTGTGAGGACCAATATTGTTAAATTTTCAGAATTTACTTCAATCTGATCTAGGATCTTAACTGAGAGAACAACATGTACAGCATATCTACAGCATATCAATCATGGAGACAATAATGCAAGCACACAAGAGACACAAAGATTTACTTGGGGAAAACCATAAAGGTGAAAAACCCCAATAACTTCCTCAGAGATAGATAGAGCAATGATACAACCAACCAATAGAGATATCCATAACCTAGCAGCAATCCTCCTCCTCCATAAGTGCGCCTCTCCTCCTTGAGAGCATGTGTGAGAAGTGAGTGAGTAAATAGAGTGCCTCCCTCACTCTATTTATACTTGACTTGACTTGCCTTTTTACCTAACTCATGTAGGCTCGAACTTAACCACATAACATAATGCTGACTGGGCCGACCCCCAATAGGGTGGTCTAATAACCCTTTGACCCACATGGTCGACCCCCAATAGGGTGGTCTAATAACCCTTTGACCCACATGACTTATACAGGGCCGACCCCAAACAAGGTGGTCTAATAACCCATCAAGTATAAGTTACGACACTTACAATATAAATGACGACACTTCCGTATAGAGGAATAAGACCATCTCTATAGGAATACAATATACATATATGTGAAATACATTCCGAAGTTACATATACATCAACACTCCCTCTTAACTAGGAAGGTATTTCTC
Organism: Larix kaempferi; assembly: GCA_027924585.1. Classification (NCBI taxonomy): domain Eukaryota; kingdom Viridiplantae; phylum Streptophyta; class Pinopsida; order Pinales; family Pinaceae; genus Larix; species Larix kaempferi. Next base: position 2,199,960 of record BSBM01000286.1, read on the forward strand.
AGCACAGTTCTTCTAGCACAAGTCATCTTCTCTAGATCATCGTCACTGGATAATCGTCATCGAGTCATCATCATCGTCACTGCTGCTGCTATCTCAATCAATCTCTGAATCTACTCGTCATAGGAAGCTCTACAGAGCCAGTCCTTTTTCATACTGGATGTAGGCCCACCACCTGCAGGTCTTCGTCATCACTGGCCATACTGTGGAATCCTCAGGACTTTTACGTGCGTCACAAAAACCTCGAAAGAGCATTTGCCAGATGTCCCAGGGCACAGATTACATGCCATAGGCAAAACCTCGAAAGACCATCTGCAAATCTCCCAGGGCACAAATTATATGTGACCTCACCACAAAACCTCGAAAGAGAATCCCAGGACTGATTACGAGCACACGGCTCAACCTATCGGATCTCCCAGGGCACAAATTACATGTGGTCACCACAAAACCTCGCAAGAGCATCCCAGGACTGATTACGAGCACACAGCTCAACCTATCGGATCTCCCAGGGCACAAATTACATGTGGTCATGGCAAAACCTCGCAAGAGCATCCCAGGACTGATTACGAGCACACAGCTCAACCTATTGGATCTCCCAGGGCACAAATTACATGCCATAGGACAAAACCTCGAAAGAGCATCTGCCAGATATCCCAGGGCACAAATTACATCCCATAGGCAAAACCTCGAAAGACTATCTGCAGATCTCCCAGGGCACAAATTATATGTCCTCCCAAGCAAAACCTCGAAAGAGCATTTGCCAGATGTCCCAGGGCACAAATTACATGCCATAGGCAAAACCTCGAAAGACCATCTGCAAATCTCCCAGGGCACAAATTACATGCTTATCTGCACAACCTGATCCACGGCCACAGAGTATCAAACTGATACTCACCATACATCATCCTGATGTATCCATGATCATCCTGATCATCATCACTGCAACATCCTGCTGCATGTCATCTGGAGCAACATCCTGAAGCTCGTCATCTATGATCATCCTGATCATCATCACTGCAACATCCTGCTGCATGTCATCTGGAGCAACATCCTGAAGCTCGTCATCTATGATCATCCTGATCATCACTGCAACATCCTGCTGCATGTCATCTGGAGCAACATCCTGAAGCTTGTCATCTATGATCATCCTGATCATCAATGCATCTACCTGATGCATACCAAGTATCATACATGATCCTCCTGATCATCAATGCATCTACCTGATGCATACCACGTATCTACCTGATACATATCATCATACATGATCCACCTGATCATACAATGTATCCAACTGATACATATACAGATACATGGTCCAAGCATCCAACATGATGCATACATAAAATGATCCAACTGATCATATCCAGCATCCACATGATGCATACATACATACAAAAAATGATCCAACTGATCATATCCAGCATCCACATGATGCGTACATACATACATAAAATGATCCAACTGATCATATCCAAGCAGAAACCAGAACATCATCCTGATGCTCATCATCCAGCGCTTACATCCACAGCCATGTGAAGGATCCTCCTTCCAACATGCTTGGAATGGCTTCAGCAAATGTGTCCATCACTTCTTCCTCGAAGTGTCCTCGATCTGAAGAACGCCAAGCCTCTCTCTGAAGTACTCGAACTTCACTCTGGCTAGTGGCTTCGTCAGCACATCTGCAATCTGCTCATCCGTCGCAACATACAGGAGCTTCACAGCTCCTCTCTGCACCATATCCCTGATATAGTGATATTTGATCTCTATGTGTTTCGACCTGTCATGAAACACTGGGTTCTCGGACAGCTTCACACAACTCTGGTTATCACAGAAGATACCAGTAGCTTCCAGCGGGAGATCAAATAACTCAGACAGTAGCTTCCGTAGCCATACTGTCTCACAACTAGCTGAACAGGCTGCAGCATACTCTGCCTCAGCTGTACTCAGTGCTACGCAGGACTGCTTCCTGCTAAACCAAGAGATCACACATGATTCCATACTGAAGCAACACCCAGATGTGCTCTTCCTGTCTGCAGCACTGCCAGCCCAATCTGAATCAACATAACCCTGCAGGTTAAACTTTTGATTCTCCTCATACCTGAGCCCATAATCCACTGTACCCTTCAGGTACCTCAGAACATGCTTTACAGCAACTAGGTGAACACTCCTCGGATCCGTCAGGAACTGGCTCAATGTGTTCACAGCAAAGCAAATGTCTGGTCTCGTGTTCGTCAGGTACATCAAGGACCCAATCATCTGATGATACAAAGAGACATCAACCAGCTCAGATGAAGCATCACATAGAAGCTTCAGATTCGATGCCATAGGTGTGGCCATGGCCTTGTAGTCCATCATCCCGAACCTCTTCAGGATCTCTACTGCATACTTCCCTTGTCCAAGGAAGATTCCATCACTCTGCCACACCTCCATGCCAAAAACAAATAGTGCATCATCCCCAAGTTCTTCATCTCGAACTTGGAAGAAAGCTTCCGCTGCGTGTCGGCAATCAATCTATCTTTACCTGTAACAAACAGGTTATCTGCATATAAAAGTAGTATCACTGGATTGCCTTCTTCAACCTTGTAGAAAAGGTTGGAATCCTCTTTATTCTTGGTAAATCCCAAGCTGGATAGAAAGTTGTCTATCCTACCATATCAAGTTCTGCACACATATATGACTACATCATGCTGTCTTGAAATCCATCTGGTGCATCTTCTATTTCATCACTTTTGTATTTCTCAATGCTGCCGTCTGCAACATGCTTGATCTGATAGTTCTATTTGGAAGTCACAACAGAATTCCCTTTAGCTCTTGGGATCGCATTCCAAACATCATTCTTCATGATCGACGGATCATGGCATTCCATTTCTTCATCCCAGATCCTGGGAACTTCAATATCTTCAATATCTTCAATAGATATCTTTGTTGCTGGAACAAATGTTGTAGTTCTTCTTTTGTAGGAGATGTCATACGATCTTTCCTACACAACAAGTTAAATTGCATGATTAGAAACATCTCATAGTTTCCAGAACAAATTCTTACACATGAAGAAATATGTCATACAATCATGCAATTATCTTAGCCAATGCTTCAATACAACATTTATCCATATTCCGTAACTTTCTAGATGCCTTCCAATCTATACCAGAACATTGTTAAGAGTTTGCACAACTCCCAACATGTCAGCAAAGAGGTTTCATTCTAGATAAGTAGCAATGGAATGTTGTATAGTGCCATAGGCCACTTACCCATGTATATTAGTAGTATACTGTTCATCAATGCAACTATTCTAATATGCACAATACATATCCTAAGGGAACATGAGCATATACATCATTGAACAATTTTATTTAAACAAACATATATGCAAGAAATGATAATAAAAATACTTATCTTTGTTTGTTCGTTGGGTGGACTCCCTCTGATTCTTTGCTTCCTTGCAGGAGTTGTTGGAGTCCTAATCTGAAGTAGCTTCTTCTACACCTTTCTGTTGTGGAATGTAGAAAGATGGTCAACTCCCTCTGAATATCTGCATCCTTGCAAAGACTACTGAAATGTGCTCCTTTTCTTTCTTGTAGGAACAACTGGAGTGTGCTCCTTTGCTTTCTTGCAGGAGCAACTGGAGTGTGCTCCCGCTTGATCTTTGCTTCCTGGATTACCTGTCCTTGAACTTACATTCATCCTTGGTCCCTATGCATGCTTATTAGTATCATGATTGTGTTATCCTTGTGATCTCATATAAAATCATACATTCATTAGTATACACAATAATCTCAAGCATGTATGATCATTTCAAACAGAAATAGTAATCATTATTATTCAAGGTTTATGTAGGATTCTTATGGTTAGTCAAATCATAAGAAGCATAACATGTCTAAACCTGTAATTACTCAAACCTATGACTCTTCAGGTTAGTCAATCAAGATAAGAGATATAATATACATAAAACCTGTGATTATTTAAACCTATACCTTCATGATTCTTCTGGTTAGTCATATCATCAATTATGGTAAGAAACATAATATGCATACAACCATGATTATTCAAACCTATGACTTCATGAATAATCATTATCAGCAACAGTATAAGATCCTAACACAAGGTAGGATTCTAGCTTGATATAGGAAAAACATACCTGGATTAGCATGCTAGCTATTTATGTCTAACATATCCGCATAATGTCTTCTGGTTCTCTTTAGTGACTTGTGCTAGTAACCTGCATTTCTCATAAGTTAACCATTATAAAACCAAGTTATACATACCTCAAGAATGAGATCCATGGCAATGGATGAATCTTTGTCCTCATGTCATCATGATCATATGTTCTTGAACCAGAACATGATTTGTCTTCTTGGTGTACCTTTCATGTTAGTAGACAACATAAAACTCTACAACATCACAATGTGTTAGTACAAACATAAGTTTCATACTCCTAATAAATGAATGACTTCTATCATGCATTCATAATTTTATTAAGGTGATATGATAAGTCTAAAATCAATATTGTACTAACCGTGATAACATGAAGACAAACATACCATAAACTTAATTATGAACAAATCTCAAAACATACCTCGATGAGTCATACCTGTCGAGATCACTTGTAATCTTCTTATGTAAGGCCTTAGCCTCATCTCCCTCTGAAACAGGAACTTCTTCACTTATGCAAGTGACCAATCCATCTTCTTCTAGGATCAACCCAATCCACTTGATTTGCAAGAACTGGACCTGGAGCTGGATATGTGGGTTTGTCAGAGAGACCCCAAAAATTCAAACTTTGAATTTCAAACTTCCGAAAGGATAGGAATATGCGCCTTGATGAACTGATCAAACTGGTATATTCAGAATTTGAAGACTGCAAAGTTTCACTCCTCAATTTTGCCTTTGAAACTTCCAGATTCACTGGACGTGACCCTGAACTGGGGTTTGATTAAGCCCACTCTTCTACCCAATCAAAATGTTTGATCCAAAGCTCTAAGCTTCTATTTTTCTGAGGAGCTTCCAGCCGTGGTCACAGATTTCAAAAATTCCCATTTTTACAGAAGCCCTAATTTTCCATTTTTCTGATCAAAGTCCCGAACTAGGGTCTGATCAAACCCGGCCTTCTACCCAGCCAAAAATTCTGATCTTGGTCTCTAAATTTCTATTTTGATGAGTAGCATCCAGCCGTGGTCTCCGATTACAAAAATTCCAACTTTCTTCAAAGCCCTAAATTCCGGAAGCCATGAATGAAGGTACCAAAAAATAATTCTGTTTTGACAGAAATATGTACCTGATTGTTTCTAGTGTAACTCCGAAATTTTTGATCCACAGGGTCTGAAAAAGTTTTCTGAGATAGCCTGACCTGTTAGCTTTCCATCCTAACAGGTCTGACCTCAATTGGATGTTCTGAGAGAGAGTTATGCCAAATGTCGCAACGTGACCTGTTTTGGGAAAATACAGGAGAGCGAACTTGTACGGCGTGCCACGTGTCACTGTTTGACATTCGGCCTCTGGAAAAGCTTTCTGAGATAGCTCGGCCTGTTATCTTTCCATCATGACAGGTCTGACCTCAATTGGATTCTCTGAGAGAGAGATATGCCAAGTGTCGCAACGTGACCTGTTTGTGGGATAATACAGGAGAGCGAACTTGTACGGTGTGCCACGTGTCACTGTTTGACCTTCGGCCTCTGAAAACGTTTTCTGAGATATCTCAGCCTGTGTACTACCTGTCACTTTTCACGAAATTTCATTTGGAGCTTCCTATCCCAAGTTATGACCTTTTTCCCAAGGTCACCTGATTTTGACTCAGATCTGGAAGAGGCAGAAACCCTATATTGTACAGATCATAAATCACAAAGTACAACGAATTAGAGGTTGTCCTTTGGACACAAGGTACCTGGAGATTTTATCTTCGACCTGTAACAATTTCAGATCCAAAAAATTCGCCAAAACGGATTTATAGCGAAAGTTCTACGACTACTGGTTTTTACTATATCAAGCCCTAGCATCGTAAGTGCAACAAGTGTCCTACATGCCATATCATGCCTTCTTTCAGGCTAGCTCTGATACCATGTTAAATTTTCAGAATTTACTTCAATCTGATCTAGGATCTTAACTGAGAGAACAACATGTACAGCATATCTACAGCATATCAATCATGGAGACAATAATGCAAGCACACAAGAGACACAAAGATTTACTTGGGGAAAACCATAAAGGTGAAAAACCCCAATAACTTCCTCAGAGATAGATAGAGCAATGATACAACCAACCAATAGAGATATCCATAACCTAGCAGCAATCCTCCTCCTCCATAAGTGCGCCTCTCCTCCTTGAGAGCATGTGTGAGAAGTGAGTGAGTAAATAGAGTGCCTCCCTCACTCTATTTATACTTGACTTGACTTGCCTTTTTACCTAACTCATGTAGGCTCGAACTTAACCACCTAACATAATGCTGACTGGGCCGACCCCCAATAGGGTGGTCTAATAACCCTTTGACCCACATGGCCGACCCCCAATAGGGTGGTCTAATAACCCTTTGACCCACATGACTTATACAGGGCCGACCCCAAACAAGGTGGTCTAATAACCCATCAAGTATAAGTTACGACACTTACAATATAAATGACGACACTTCCGTATAGAAGAATAAGACCATCTCTATAGGAATACAATATACATATATGTGAAATACATTCCAAAGTTACATATACATCAACAAATATAACACCCAAGAGGAAGCACATGAGTGAATGAAATGAATATCAAACCATACAGAGACAAGAATGAGGTAAAGAAGGGAGTGCAAGCACTATGTGCACAATTGAAGGCCCTAGGGAAGGATCAATAGAGAAGAAATATAAAGGAAGTGGCTTATGAAATTGAACATGAGTGGGGGGGAATGCCTCCTAAAGAAATACAATGATATTCGTTTGAAGCTAAGATGAATTTTTCTCAAGAATAATAGAAGGTAGAGGAGATGAAAGAAAGAAGTGGTACTTAAGAAGTCAACAACAACATGGAAAACAAAAGTAAAGGGAATGGAGTGGACTTTGTGAAAAATAATTTTCATATCGAGACAAAGATAGAGTAAATCATCAATTGCATGCCTAAACAAGATGATGAATAAGAAGAGTTTGTAACCATTGGAAATATTGGTTTGACACTTCAATTAAAAACTACATAACTAATTATTTAACAACAAGTAAATAGACACAAATAACATTTTACATAGTCTAACAAATAATTCATATCACAAACACTAATATTTGGATGTCTACGACTATTATTCCAAAGAGCATCTTAAACAAAGCCAAGGAAAAGTTGTGGCAAATATTTGTGGGCAAGCAAAAATGACAAGAATAATATACACTTGGTGAAGTGGAAGAGACTTGCCACAACCAAAAATATCATGAGGATGGAGTCTAAAAAAGTTATCTCATTTTAACAAGAATTTGGTACTGAGAGGATTGTCAAGGATATGGGCTATAAAAGGCTTGTGGTGAGGTATGATGAAGTAAAAAAAGGCATCCATATAATATAATGGATAGTTGTTATTATAGACAAAACAATATGTTTATGTTTCAACTATCATCAACTCAAGAGCTAGAGACATGATTTCAAAACATAGTAAGGGTTTCAAAATTAGACTACAACTGGTTTAATACATGGAATAAATTTTTTGATGAATGGAGCACATTGTCCAGTGCTATGTGCTGATGTAGTTCTATTAGAAAAGCAATACAAAAAAATAGAAATTGCCATTGTTTGCCAATAGTTTTTTTTTTGCATTTACAAAAATATGCTCCAGACAGTGGAGATTATGTAATTGCACACAGTGTAGGATGGGGAAACTAATACAAAAAAGAGTTGCAACATGCTTTATGTCTCTAGTTTTACTTGATTGTGTGTCGTTTCACATGTGCCTGCACATTTTGCAGAATCTATAGTCAGAGCATTGGGAAAAATTCAAATAGTGTACAAACAATGCCATAGAATGCTTATGATATTCTTGGTTCCACCAACGTTGTTCAAGGTTCCTTAATTACACATGGTGTTGTATGCATTTTACATGGTTTCACCTACATTGTTCACGGTTCCATCAACAATGCTCATGGTTCTATAAATAGAGCTCATGGTTCCACCAATAATGCTCATGGTTCCATAAACAGAGGTGGAACCATGAGCATTATTGGTGGAACTATGAGCACTATTGGTGGAACCATGAGCTCTATTTATGGAACCATGAGAATTGTTGGAGAAACCATGACCTTTAGTTATGGAACCACGAGATCTAGTTATGGAACCATGAACATTATTTGTGGAACCATGAGCACTATTGGTGGAACCATGAGCTTTATTTATGGAACCATGAGCATTATTGGTGGAACCATGAGCTCTATTATGAGCATTGTTGGTGGAACCATGAGGTCTATTTATGGAACCATTAGCATTATCGATGGAACCATTGATCCGCATTGCAGTTGGCAAGTTAACGACTTTGATACAACTTCGACAAGCTTCAACTTTGACATGACTTCGACTCGACAAGTTTCTAGTCCAATGGGTTTCGAATTTGACACAACTCTGACGAGTTTCGACTTCGACACACCTCGACACATTCGCACCCTCGACATGGTCATCAACCTCACAGTTCATGACATCGACAAGCAGCGTCAACATGTAACCAATGACTGTTGAACTTCAACAGATTGTCTTTCTATCTTCCAGTCAACTGTAACGGTTGAACTGTTGAACTGTTCTAACTTATTCTTTGTAACTGAACGTAACGGGAAGGCACCCACGCATCTCATAATTCTATATAAGCATTTATAATATTGTAACATAGGAATCTTATCATGTCTTAGACTTGTTTACAATAATAGAATATATTTTCGCATTCCTGCATATTGTCTGTGCATATTTGTGTTTATCTGTGTAGTGTGATCCTGCTTTGCTCATTCTGCTTATTCTTAATTGCTTCCGCCATAACAAAGCCGACTCATTCAATCGAATTGTTGTCCCCCTCATACTTCCTGGACACGACTTATATCAACCATGAGCACTATCGATGGAACCATGAGCTCTATTTATGGAACCATGAGCATTGTTGGTGGAACCATGAGCTCTATTTATGAACATTGTTGGTGGAACCATGAGCTCTATTTATGAATATTGTTGGTGGAACCATGAGCTCCATTGATGGAACCATGAGCATTGGTTGTGGAACCATGAGCTCTATTTATGGAACCATGAGCTCTATTTATGGAACCATGAACATTATTGGTGGAACCATGAGCTCTATTTATGAACATTGTTGGTGGAACCATGAGCTCCATTGATGGAACCATGAGCATTGTTGGTGAAACCATGAGCTCTATTTATGGAACCATGAGCTCTATTTATGGAACCATGAGCATTGTTGGTGGAACCATGAGCTCTATTTATGAACATTGTTGGTGGAACCATGAGCTCCATTGATGGAACAATGAGCATTGTTGGTGAAACCATGAGATTTAGTTATGGAACCATGAGCTCTATTTATGGAACCATAAGCATTATTGGTGTAACCATGAGCATTGTTGGTGGAACCATGAGCTCTATTTATGGAACCATGAAATTGTTGGGGGAACCATGAGCTTTAGTTATGGAATCATGAGATCTAGTTATGGAACCATGAACATTATTGGTGGAACCATGAGCACTATTGGTGGAACCATGAGCTCTATTTATGGAACCATGAGCATTGCTGGTGGAACCATGAGCTCTAGTTATGGAACCATGAACATTATTGGTGGAACCATGAGCACTGTCCATGGAACCATGAGCTCTATTTATGGAACCATTCATGAGCATTATTAGTGGAACCATGAGCATTGTTGGTGGAACCATGAGATCTATTTATGGAACCATGAGAATTGTTGGGGAACCATGAACTTTAGTTATGGAACCATGAACATTATTGGTGGAACCATGAGCACTATTGGTGCAACCATGAGCTCTATTTATGGAACCATGAGCATTGTTGGTGGAACCATGAGCTCTAGTTATGGAACCATGAACATCATTGGTGGAACCATGAGCTTTAGTTATGGAACCATGAGCTCTATTTATGGAACCATGAGCATTATTGGTGGAACCATGAGCTCTATTTATGGAACCATGAGAATTGTTGGGGGAACCATGAGCTTTAGTTATGGAACCATGAACATTATTGGTGGAACCATGAACTTTAGTTATGGAACCATGAGCTCTATTTATGGAACCATGAGCATTATTGGTGGAACCATGACTATTGTTGGTGGAACCATGAGCTCTATTTATGGAACCATGAGAATTGTTGGGGGAACCATGAGCTTTAGTTATGGAACCATGAACATTATTGGTGGAACCATGAGCACTATTAGTGGAACCATGAGCTCTATTTATGGAACCATGAGCATTATTGGTGGAACCATGAGCTCTAGTTATGGAACCATGAACATTATTGGTGGAACCATGAGCTTTAGTTATGGAACCATAAGCTCTATTTATGGAACCATGAGAATTATTGGTGGAACCATGAGCATTGTTGGTGGAACCATGAGCTCTATTTATGGAACCATGGGAATTGTTGGGGGAACCATGAGCTTTACCTATAAACATTCTAATGAAAATATGTGAAGTATATATAACAAATTAATCCAAACATCATATCCAAATACAATAATCAAAGTTCAATTTATATATGAATACTATTATAATCAATATTTACATTTATGATAAATAATGTAATAAAAAATATAATTGCATTGTCACAAATCAATGTTTGAAAAAGAGAATGAATTTTAGTGCTTCCCATAAATATTGCACTAGTTCTTGCAAACAAAGCGGGTACTGTAGACAAATGTTTTGTTACAATCCTCAGTGTTTTTTTATTACAAATACAACCTGGTGTGCTATTAAAGCGCACCGATGTTGAAACTTGTGTGGAACCTGATGTTGGTCATGTCATTGTTTATACTTGGAATTGGATTTATGCATAATATCGAGAACTTGTTGTTGGATGTGCTATATCCGTTCAATGAATTTGGTTGCTTTACCTGCCTCAGCTAGAGCATGGGAGGACTCATCCTGTGTAGATGTAATTGTTATAGCCACGACAATGGGGGCCAATGGATAGAACCCCAATCACACCTGAAAAGGGATGTGGCCAATAGAGTTGTGTAGGGATCTATTGTAACTATGTTGAACATATGGAAGGCTCTCATCCTATGTGCATGGATTTTTGGATTTGTACATATACAGGATATGCACAATCATCGTGTTGACCACTTATGTCTAACCATCTATTTGGGGGTGGAAGGAAGTCGATTTGATTAGCTTTCTGTCCATTAGAGACCATAAGGAGGAATAGAAGGTGTTGAGGAACCTATTGTCCTAATATGAAACAATGGTCTATGGAAGCCCGAAATGAACCCAAACACACTCAAAGAAGAGCTTAATAGCGACTTTTACTATGATAGTCTTCGTACATGGTGCTAGACTGGTCATCTTAGAGAACCGATCGACAACCACAAAACACAGTCATGACCATGCTTGGTGGAGGGAAAACCTGACATGTAATCCATTGATACTAACTCCCAACGCATGTCTAAGGTAGGAAGAGGAGTGTACAACCCTTGCTTCTTGATGGAAGGTTTAGCGATGGCATAGGTAGTGCACAATGTAACATCCCTCTTTTTTCTCCTAATTATTGTAAATTAAAAATGTAATTATGGTTTCTAGTGAGGAGCTCAAGGCCAAGGCCCCACCAGTAAAAACTTTGTGAAGTTATGTGGGTTAAATTCCTATGTGGTAGATTGTAAATTTAAGTGACGATAGGCAGCGACGCGACTAAAGCATCGACAACTGAACCATTGGGGGAAGGTAAGGTCAAGTGAAACCTTGTTAATCTAGACGATAATGTCTAGGAGCCTGTAGGACATAATGGTTGGATCTATGGTTATTACCTTAAGACTTTCATACAACGTCCTAATATAAGGATGCTAGCTTTTCATTACAAAAACAAGTAAGCGGCATATAAGACACTAAAATTGTCATCTTACCCAAAAGTTAGTGTCTCTAATCCTTAATAGATTTTCGTTTTTCATCAAAATTGTAATCAAAATTCCTACAAATGCACATTTAGATTCATATGCTTTAATTTCAAATGGTTCAAATTGAGAAGACCTAATAGAAGGGCTAAACATATCCTAGACTTCCATGCATTAAATGATTTCTCATGTGACTTAGCTCATTGGTTGTACTCATTTGATCAAGGCATGTAAATGTATGGGCATAAACAAGAAGTGCTTAATGAGCTTCCTCAAATATTGGGAAACTCCTACAAAATTTCACACTTTAATAGACGAGAAGTGCTCAATGAGCTTCCTCAAATATTAGGAAACTCCTACAAAATTCCAGACTTCAATAGACTAGTAACAACTAAGAGAAATTCTTTCAGTGGAGAGTTTTGCTACTAGGTCTTTTCCCACATCCAATCTTGTAGAGGTGGAGGGTGAAGCATTTTGCAAAAAATGAACATAAATTTGCCATAATATGAAAGACAAACGAGTGTGCTTACTAGAGAGATGCATTGATGTGCTAATATTTAAGTGCAACACTATGGTAAGCATAATGTTTAATACAACATTGAATTTCATTTTCTCATGGAACACTATGCCACACATTTCATTGTGTGGTTAGTGTCATAGAGAATGCATCATTCATGGTGCACCCATACTTCTCATGTGCACCATTCACAATGTGCCACAATAAACCATGCACACCACTTTCTACCTACATTACTTCTAGATAGTATTGGTGCATCCTATGGTGGTGCATGTAAATTTTAGCAATGCACTATAAACACATTTTATCATTGAAAATTTACTTTTCCATTTAATTGTGCACTTACAACCACAAATGATGCACTATGTACATTATGACCCAACATGGGCACTATTCATGATGCATCCATATTCACCATGAGCACCACCCGTGATGTGCCATTAATCAGACACTAATTTACAAAACATTTGTTGTTGACTCAAACCCAGTCGATAGGGGTTCGCATCACTGTCGACAACAACCCACCTCGATCTCCTTGAGCACCAGCCCAGACAGGTTTTACCCTACCCAGTAACACCTGCAGAGAAGATGAGGTCTCACCCGAGGCGATCAAGGGAGAGTGGAAGGAACCATGTTTCCGCCGAATGAAGGAGGATGTTGCGGCATTTGCTCACTTCACTTATTTATCACAGCATTCAAACAGATCTATGCATTCAAGATTAACATCATTCGCATTCATAACATTATTCAACAGAAACATTCATCGTGACAAGCATAAACATTGAAGTATTAACTGCAGTAAGAAATCATCGCAACATGTATTAACAGAGAAGGTACAAAAGGAATTTCACCAAACAGTTCTGTCATGTTATATTACTTTAGGAAAACCTTGATACAACATCTCCGCAAACCCAAATCTCAGATCTCACATACAGACTCAGCTCTAGTGTTCTTCTAAAAGTTATCCAACACATATTACTCTTTGACTATAAATAGGCTTCCGCCTTTACAATGCTTGTCCACTTACTAATAACTTCCTAACTAACTCCTCGACAAATGACCAAAATCTAACTGACATGGTCCAAATGACCCAAAAACCCGCCTATTGCAGTACAAACGACTCAAATTTACATCTCATGTGGTCTAATGACCCAAAAACCCACTTATTACGGTACAAACGACTTAGAAATACATAAAACAGTCTATTCCTCTACCTTCCGTGACCTCTTCTGACGTGTCGCAGCATTGGCAATGCTGCAATTCTTCCTTACCAAACCTCCCGCCAATAGGCCCCAAACACAATCTTGTGGCTTTCCCTCGAGCCACGTCAACTGGATATGGTAAACTCTGTGGTCTGCACTCTGCTAGGGAGAAACGATAGTGTTGCAACTGTTCTTGCTGTTTGGATCATGCGGTGTTGTCCTGCTCCTTCTGTTACATGAATCATCTGCTCGCTGTCATGTACTTCTTGCCCAAAAGTGGACTCGCGCCAGCTTACAGTCGTAGACCTTGCAAACTCATCCTCCAGTCTCAAGAGATCGATTGTAGATGGAGAGGAATTTTGCGAGCAACGCCAGGGTGTAAAACAGGCCAACGGTTCCGACACATCTGTTTCACACTAGTAAGCATACGTTACAGGGACCTGGGGCCGACGACCCCCCCCATTTGTGTGGTCGCAGGGACCATGAGCCTTCGAACCATCACCAACTGCCTAGACATCTCGGACAAGACCTCATGCTTGTAACCCATGAGTTTCTAAGGCGTAGCTTACTCTAACTTCTCATGTACACTCGTGGTTCGGGCCCTCAGCGCACCTAGTGTGCTCCCACAGGAAATAAAATGGATCATTTCCACAACCTCCTTGGAATTCCTAACTTAGCTAGATGCCCAAACATCTTGTAACATAACCTCTCTAAACTGAAACAACTTATGTGCTCTTGTTATCCTTGGGTCCTATATTTATATGGCACGTTCGACCGTTCGTCTTCCTTGGCAATCCTGTGCACCACCTGCTCACACGCTAGGGTAATCATAAGATTCCATTGCTCGGACATTGAAAATGAGCGGAGCGATCATACCCCCGCCTTTCACCCTGTGTGCAAAAGTGTGCGAAGCAGTCCTTCAGCCATACTGCCATGGTGGATGCCTCGTGCCAACCCTGCAAACCATCCCTCCAGGTGTCGTCGACCATGCTACCTCGGTGTATTCCTCATTTCAAATGTGCGTATTTCTGACACGATCTGATTCCTCTAATGATCATATCTTTCCAAAACGGTGCCAGTTACATAATGATATCTGATGTGACCCACTCGCATCACTGCCACTTGTCGTCGACCGCTCCATACTTGCAGCAGAAGCTTCCCTGCTTCCGCATTCCATCCCTGTTGGTGTGCCATCTTGCTATCAATCAATCTACATTTTTTTTTTAAAATTACCCGATGCAACTCAGGCATCGCACGGTTCCAAGCCTAACCGATAGGGCTTCAATCTTCTACCATTAACCAACTTGGGGAGCATCGTCCCATCCAACTGCTGCAACTGGACTGCTCCTTCTAAAGTAATGCTACTAATGCGATATGGACCAAGCCAATGCATATGCAATTTTCCTGGATGTTTCATAAACTTGCTGTCATACAACAACACCAAATCACCCTGTTGAAACTATTTGTGCTTGATATGGCGATCATGCCAAGCCTTCTGGCGATCTTTCTCCACACCCTGATGGAAACCAGCGATGATGCGATCTTCCTCCAACTGTAGTAGCTGTGCAAGACGTTCCTCTAATGTAGCTGCATCATCCATGCCAGTTGCTGTCGCTATGCGGAGACGTGGCGGAGACTCGGAATGATATACTCCATAGGCATAACCGCCTCTTGCCCATACACTAGCTTGAATGGTGTCTGTCCGATCAACCATTTACATGTGGTGCGATAGGCCCATAATACTGCTGGGATTTTGAGGTCCTAGTCATTGCGGTTCACATTGCACACCTTTGTCAGCACATGCTCCAATATCTTATTGAAAGCTTCCACCATGCCATTCGCCTGCGGATGATAGGGTGTACTCTTCTTATGTTGTATCTGCAACTCCTCCGTCAATGCGCTGATGGTGCGATTGAGAAAGTGGCTCCCTTGATCACTCAACAATATCTTGGGGTAGTCGAACCGAGTGATGATGTGATCAAAGAGAAACCAAGCTGCTATGGTCGAGGAACAATCAACAACTGGTGCAGCTTCTGCCCACCATGTCATGTAATCTGTCGCCGTGATGATATACCTAGGGCCAGTGCGCTTCCCCGAGGGATGGATAGGTCCCATAAAGTCTACTACCCATTTGTCGAATGGCTGCAATGTCAACTGAGGCATCAATGGCATCTCATCCCGTCGGGATGGCTTCCTTGTTCTCTGACAAACGTTGTGGGACCGTGCATAATCTGCTACATCGCTGTGCAGCGTAGGCCACCAGATCCCCGCTCGAAGCACCTTCCTTGCTGTCACACGGGAACCGTAGTGCCCTCCAACCACTCCTGCATGTGCTTCAGAAAGGATCTTCTCTTGCTCATGTGGCAAAACACACCGTCGCAATATCTCATCAGCACCCATCTTGTACAACGCTCCTACGATTAGCTGGAAATCCACAGCCTTGACGACCAACTGCTTCTTTTGACTAGTGGTGAATTCGTTTGGTGCAGTTCCAGTCGCCAGAAACTAAATGATTTCTTCAAAATATCCATCAGCAATTCCCACTTTAAATAATTGTGCATCAGGCGACCCATCTTCAATGTTAGTTGGCTCCTCCCCTGTTTCAATCTGAGAGAGATGATCCGAGCCAACATTTAACCGCCCTGGCTTCACAATTATTTCAAAATCAAATTCTTGAAACATAAGTAGCCATCGACATATATTCCCCCCCAACATAGACTTATTGACCAAGTATTTTAATGCAGAATGATCTGTGAAAATCTTGAAATGGCCTCCCAGTAAATAATGGCGAAACTTTTGCAACGCGTAAACCATTTCCAGACCTTCCCTCTCCATCGTAGTGTAGTTTCTTTCTGCAGATGACAATTTTCGTCTAGAAAAAGCAATGGGGTGATCAAAATCCCCCTCTTCGGGTTGGGCCAACACTACTCCCAGCACGATCGATGAGGCATCAACATGAACATGGAACTCCTTGATCTAGTCAGGAAATACTAATATCGGCGCCAAATACATCTTTGTCTTTAGTGTCTCAAAGCTATCCTGACATTCAAGGCTCCACTGGAATACTGCATCCTTTTTCAACAACTTCTCCATAGGGGCAGTAATCGCAGCATAACCCCTGATGAACTTGCGATAATACCCCATGTGTCCCAGCGTCGCCCATAACTGCTTAAGAGTAGTTGGTGGTGTTAAACTCAGAATAAGCGCAATCTTGGCTGGGTCAACCAACAATGCTTGCTTACACACAATATGACCAACAATATACCAAACGGTGCACAAAAGGTACACTTTTTTAGGTTCAATGAGATCTGGTGTTGCCGACATCGCTCCAACATCAACCATAGATTCGCCAGATGATCACGGACCAAACCATAGACCGTCCAATTGTCCATGTATACCTATAGAAACTTCTGAATGAAATCTTTGAATGCAGCAATGACAACTCGCAAAAATATCGTAGGTGCATTCTTCAAGCCAAACGGCATCACAGTGTACTGAAAGCATCCACATTCGGTAACAAAAGTTGTCTTATGGAGGTCTTCTTTTGCAATGCAGATCTGATGGTATCTAGAGAATCCATCTATGAAAGAGTACATCTCCTGGCCACCCACACATTCGAGCACTTCGTCAGTAAACGGGGTTGGGAACGGATCATGCAAACATGCATCATTTAGCTTCCTGAGGTCGACGCAAATGTGCACCTCGCCAGTATTCTTATCTTGGACCACCATAGGACTAATCCATTCTGACTCCTCGACTGGTTCAATGATACCATCATCTAACATGCGATCCAATTCTACCTTGACCCTCTCCTTATGTCGTGGATTCAATCGATAGAGTCACTGTCGGATTGACTTAGCATCTGGTTTTAAGGGAATCTTCATCTCCCCTAATTCGGCCAGAATCCCCTTCATGTCTGAAAACTTCGTGGGAAAGACATCCTGAAACTCATGGAGCAAATCAGTGACCTTGCTGATCAGCTCATCATCCCAGTAATCCTTGACATTTGCGAACTTCGGATTGTCCTCTTCCCCAATGTTAACCTTGCGGATCTTCAGTGGCTGACTGATCGGATCACTTGGCGTAGCAGGTGGTCCCACAGCACGACTTCCTTCTGAATCCAGGATGTTGACATTCCACGGATCATCACCATCTTCTAGACCACCACTGATATTGAAGCATTCCATGAAAGACTGCATCTGGCAATGCGTATGCGGATCCATAGGATATGCCATTGGGACAACCTGCAGAATTACATCACGGATGAGCTGTAATGCATTATTGACCTTTGGATCGGCATCCGTAAAACTGAATATATGGGTAAAACACACTGTGATCTCTAGCCAAGTAGAAATTTCCCCTCGCAATTCAGCCGCAGTATACCATGATCGCGGCATCTCGTCGAACGTATGGATAAAAGCATGGACCCATTCGTCTCTTGGTCGTGATACCCATAACCGCTGACACTCCATCAAGTGACCACCAGGATCGTTCTGACCATCATACTTCCCAGTGTGTTAGACCTCGGTATCGCCAAAGCGTACCATCATCAATCTTCTGCATTTCGACCATCCATCAATTGATGCCTTATGTGTTGCCCACCAACGTGCTGGAGCAGCTTTCAGTGCTTCGTTCAATGCCAACATCCGCTGTGGTTCGGAAACTCGTTCCTCAAATTCTGTCAGAAATTCAGATAAGCTAGGTATTCCTTCATATATGGGTAGTGTAACTGTTTCAGTTGCGACACAGAATAATGACTATGTGATCAACCCACACTTACGGAGCGACACCTCGTGCAAGCGGTTCTGCCAATATTCTAATGCATCATTAGAGTCAGAAGACGCAGAACTGTCACTGCGCCATCCCATCTCACCATGGGTAGTCGGATGGATATAATCTTCGGAGATATTAAATGCATGGTCCCATCCGCTGTGATTGTCATCCTTCACTGGCTCTATGTAGCGGCGGCCTTCAGCCGAATCCAACGTGGTGATAACTCTGAGATCGCAATTTTCAAAAGTCATCATCCATCGCTTGAAGTTGATTACAGCCCCACTATCATTAGCCCATCCAATCCCCAATAGTGCTGGACAAGAGATTCCTCCCTCAAATACTTCTATTACATCAAAGTCGGCATATGTTTCATTCCCTCAATGTCCACCACCATTCGTGGAACTCTCCTAATCGGTGTCACCTTAGCGTGATTAGCTAACCGGAGCTATACAGGAGACCAACTCAATGGGGGGCTCCCCATCTTCTGCCAAGCATGCTTGGTCAATATGTTGACATCCGAACCAAGGTCTAGAATAACTGAATCAACATCATAGTCGTCGATTTGAATATTCATTCGCATTTCCTTACCTGTCTTCCGTCGTTGTAGGGAATTAACCGCGAGCTCTTGTCGATCCTGGGTCGGTCGTCGCAATAAAGCTTTAATCACAGCAAGAGCATCGGGATCTCTTGCCAGAGACAAACAATGTTCCAAAAATGCACGAAGTGTGTTGGACCGCTGTGACAGGCTAGCCTCTGAAGTAGCATCAAAAGTGGAGGGCATGTCATACACAACAGCCTTACCTTGGTCGTTTTCTAGTGCACGTCGTGCTTGAAGAAACGTCTCCCGCTCTGCATCAATGTCAAATGATACCTTCTTTTGTTCGGCTAACCGGATCATTGAGCTGTCCGTTCCAGTCGTCTTTCCTTCGCGAGTGACCACAGCAATAGAAGCATCCTGCGGTCGTGGCTCTATAGAAATTGTCGCGATATTCGCACCCTAGGTCTGGTTTAGCGGCGGATTCCCAGGTGGGTTCACGTTTTGATTCTGATTAGGCCGCATATTTTGGTTCTGTACTGGTTGCTGCACTTGGTTCTGGGAAGGCTGTTGTCCATGGGGTTGGTTCTACAGCTGGGGAGTATTTCTCGCTTTCCATCGCACAATCAATTATGGACAATTCTCAACCATGTGATCGTTAACAAAACAGAACGTACATTGGTTCTGCAGTAATGGACAGTCTCGCTGGTAGTGTCCCCATACCACACAGTGATAGCATTGAACAGGTCTGCGACCACCTCGTCCTCCTCCACAACCAAATCCGGCACCACGTCCTCCTGGTATCCTCCCCAGAATCCTCCCTGTTGTTAGTACTGTGGTTGGTTGAACTGTTGTTGCATTGGTGTTGGTTGCATTCCTTGCCCTTGCTATGCATACTGCGGTTGTTGTACAAAATCTGGCTGCTATGGAGCCATCTGCATCGGAGCATATTGCAGCATGAACTGCAGTGGTTGCTGCTGCTGTGGTACAAACTGCATCTGTGGTTGAGGTAGTGGCTGGGCTACCTGTGGTTGCGACTGTTGTACGGCACACTGGTTGTCCTTTACATAGAACGCATCACACATTCGCTCTTGTAGCAACCCATATGCACGGCAATCCTTGTCATCGTGACCCACCGATTTGCAAAATGTACAATAAAGATTCCTCGGGGTTGTGACCATTTTCTGCATATATGGGCAGTTGTCATGGCTATGCCCATATACATGGCAGATGCGACACCACGGCATGCTACCACCATTCAACAGATTGGGCGCTCCTGAAACCAAATAATTGAGGAAATCCTGGCAATTGTCCTTCGTATGCCCTTCTCCTCGACATCGCGTACACCATACTTCTTCGCGCTGCTCCTTGCCCTTCTTCAAATCTTGGAGCTGTATAGTTAAGTTAGTGAGCTGTGTTTGTATCTGCGACATCCCTACTGCATTTTCTCCAATCAACGACACCTCCAATCGCATTGCAATCTCCATAGCTTCACTAGGCGTCGAGATGTTTTGTTTCATCAATGGTAGCCGAATATGTGGTGGCAATGCTGCGATGAACCACTCTTTATGTTGGACGACGCTCATATTGAAACTAACCCTTGCCATCAGTGTCTTGAGTCGCTGGTCGAAATCCCACACCATCTCATTGGGATACTGCTTAATTTATTTTAATTCCGTAATATACTGAGCTTTAGACTTGGGCTTTCTGAATTCTACAATCAACCCATCTCGAATCTCATCTAAGGACTTCTCTGGGGCTCCTGTAGGAACTAAAACAAACTTCATAAACCAATCTAATGCATGACCTCGCAGGGTCGTCACTAACTGTCCTTTCTTAGCTGCATCATCAGTGACCTATTTTACGGTCCAGACTGCTTCACACAAAAACCAATATTGTTTTGGGTTGTTCTTTGCACTCCCGTGGAATAACTGTAACATAGCATCATCACCCGCCATTCTGGGCTTCCTTCCTCCTTTCGATGTACTACTACCGATTAACTTCTGTGGTATTGATGAACTTGGTAGTGTCGAAGTGGTATTTCTTGTTATCTGAGAGATAGTGAGCGGAGGTGTGGGTACGTTGGTGTTGGGGTTTGGTCCTTCCTCTATCCTGGGTGTAGCCTGGTCGTCCTTGTCAGAACTGTGAGGTCGCTTCATCCCTTGTGGTCTTCCTTCACGGCCTTGCAGTTCAACTGCAGCAGGACCTTCTCTCGTCCTCTGCCTCTTTTCCTGTCGAAACCTCGCTCCTCCCCTCGTAATACCACTTTCTTCCTCGGCTTCACTCACAGTCTCATCATGACCTATACCCATCTACCCCTTATCATTCCATGTACCACCCACCCAACCGTCGCGGTACCCACGGCCTCCGCCCACCAGGTTGTCTACTGATCAAGATGCATCTTCAATATACCGTTTTCGCAAATAAGCATCTTAATGGAGAGTTGAAGCGACAGCAGAAACCTACCCCAAGGTTCACGGAAAAAATATCTTTCGGCTTCGCTATAAGATTTCTGAGTATCAACTGCGAACTCCATGATACAGCCCTCAAGGATGCTATTGAACCACACTTCGATAGCCCACGACACTTTATTATCGACTTCCTGTAGTTCCTAAATCAACTTGGGGGTCCAGGTCGTCGGTTCACCACCTTCAAATTTTTTCTTCTGGAAGGTCAACTTCGCCAACCATTCGAACAATAGGACAGGAAACTCACAGAAGAACCATTCATGCGGACCGTCGTGAATGTACCTATCTACCTACTGACCTACTATCAGTCGAGTGTTCCGACTTTCTTCTTCAGCAAATTCCTGCAACTTCTGATCAAACCATTCTTGGATCTCTGGTTTTGTCGGGTGCCATAACATATCCTCCTTTCAATTCGCACATGGTCCCGGCAACATAACCATTTGTTGACTCAAACCCAGTCGACAGGGGTTCACATCACTGTCGACACCAACCCACCTCGATCTCCCTGAGCACCGGCCCGGACAAGTTTTACCCTGCCTAGCAACACCTGCAGAGCAGATGAGGTCTCACCCGAGGCGATCAAGGGAGAGTGGATGGAACCATGTTTCCGCCGAATGAAGGAGGATGTTGCGGAATTTGCTCACTTCACTTATTTATCATAGCATTCAAACATATCTATGCATTCAAGATTAACATCATTCGCATTCATTACATTATTCAATAGAAACATTCATCGCGACAAGCATAAACATTGAAGTATTAACTACAGAAAGAAATCATCGCAACATGTATTAACAGAGAAGGTACACAAGGAATTTCACCAAACAGTTCCGTCATGTTATATTACTTTAGAAAAACCCTAATACAGCATCTCCGCAAACCCAAATCTCAGATCTCACATACAGACTCAGCTCTAGTGTTCTTCTAAAAGTTATCCAACACATATGACTCTTTGACTATAAATAGGCTTCCGCCTTTACAATGCTTGTCCACTTACTAACAACTTCCTAACTGACTCTTGGACAAATGACCAAAATCTAACTGACACGGTCCAAATGACCCAAAAACCCACCTATTGCGGTACAAACAACTCAAATTTACATCTCATGTGGTCTAATGACCCAAAAACCCGCTTATTACGGTACAAACGACTCGGAAATACATAAAATAGTATATTCCTCTGCCTTCCACGACCTCTTATGATGTGTCGCAGCATCGACGATGCTGCGATTCGTCCTTACCAAACCGCCTGCCAACATTTGTTTACGATTTTCCTACCATTTAGAATGATGTTCCTTTCACTCATGAGTTAATCAATTTCTTATCATTTAGAAAACTCTTCCTCTGCATTGCCTTGTACATAGAAGATCTCTCTCTCCCTCTCTCCTTCTCTCTCTCTATTAAGGAACCTTATTATCTTTTTAAAAGCATAATAAATGTAAAAATTAATTGTTGTAATTGATGATAAATATTTTTGGTATATTTCTCTTATTATTTGTTTTCTCTATGATTTCATGACAATGTTGAGTGTTTAGGTTTAGGAAAATAAAGAAGGATTTAAGTTTAGGAAAACTAAGAAGGATGTAGGAACAATCAAAGAAGTCCAACATGACTAGGTTGATTTTCCCTTAACCTTTATCGTTGCTTGCTTCCATCCCAAATTTTCCTTAATATTTCTCTGTGAGCATTGTTAAAGATGGCATGAACCTCATTCATTCTTGTGGTTAGTGGTTCTTTGAAATGGGAGATTGTTCACCTTATGGGTCCTCATAAGTGTTCAGAGGAGGCATCTCAATGTGCCACCACCCCAATGGTTTGACCTCAAGTCCTCTTCCCACAAGCTATATCCCTATACTAATCACCTCTTTTAAGAGCCTATTTTTTTTGCTAAAGTAATGCAATGCTTCATCTTCGCATAGTCCACTAGGACTAGTGAACTTAGCACTAACTAACCCAAATACAAAGTTGATATTTTGAGATGGCCTTTTAACATGGAATTCCATGTCATATGTGTTCTCATTTACATATATGATCATGCATTCCGATTATTATGTTTATGTATATGTTATGTGTTGTGATGATTTACCAAGATAGAAGTCTTTCATGATGATTATGTGGTTATGTGTTTTATGACTATGCCATGCAAGTCAAGGTTAGCATGTGGTTCTTTGATATTCATGATGTTATTCTCTCATGATGAAAATTAGCATGGTGTTCTTTGATATTCATGATGTTATTCTCTCATGATGAAAATTAGCATGGTGTTCTTTGATATTCATTATGTTATCACTATGCTATGTTCTCATGATGGCAATTAGCATGTGGTTCTTGTTGGATACCTAATCCTTTGGGATTATTATCCACTTATAAATAATGTAAATATTTGCATTCGTTTTAGTTTTTGAAGGTGAAGAGTCACCTAGGTATCTCTTGGAATGTGAAATCCAAGAGTCACATTCACCATGTATAGATAAGTGTTTGAGATCAATAAAACACAATCAAGCTTGGAGTTTTTTGTTAGAGCAAATAAGCCTTTTAGCCCCCAACATGTTGATTCTAATGGATCTAACCACACCAAAATTGACCTCTTGATCCGCACATGCACCTAAACCCTAGATTTGGGGGCACTCTCCTTGTTTTGGGGGCGCATTCCCTGATTTGGGGGTGCATTATCTGATTTAAGGAGGTAGTTAAGGGGAGAATAGGTGTGCCCCACTTTCTAAGGTCCTAATTGGTCCCCTAACTATTCCTAACTGGTCCTCTAGTGACATTAGCACCCCCGTTCAGTTCAATCCAATTAAGTTTAGTTCAGTGAATATCAGTTTAGTTTAGTTTAGTTCAATGCATGTCAGTTCAGTTCAATGCAGTTCAATTCAATTCAATTCAGTTAAGCTCAATTTAGGAGAGCTTGCATGACTGACTAAGGTTATCTAGTCTAAGTTAAGCATGATTAGTCCTTCTAGCATGGAATGGGAAATTCGAATTGCCTTCTAACCTAACTTGAATTGCCTCTCTAAGCTTCTCCATTCATTTATTTAATGAACTTGATCATTCTTTTCTATTTCGTTCTGAGTTTCTTATGTAGTAATTTATGTTATCCATTTATTACATAATGTTTTGATGGTTGATTTGATTCTCATTGCATATCTATTTAGTTTATATACCTAGATCTATACATGTTCAAATCTCATACAGCATCAAAGCATAGGGGATACTAAAGTAGTTAGTGTTTCTGTGATTTCTTGTCAGTTATCTAGTTGTTGTAGGTTGAGAAGGGTTTTTGCAGCCATGAAGAAGGCTTTTGCAGGTATCAAGAAGGCTTTTGCAGCCACTAAAGAAGACTTTTTGTAGCCACTACTCTTGTAGATTGAAGAAGGATTTTTCTAGCTACTTTTGTAGCCAGGATTTTGCAACCATCAATAAGGATTTTGTAGCCACCAAAGAAGGCTTTTGCAACCACCAAAGATGGATTTTTTTGATTGAATAATGCATTTTGCAACCACCAAAGAAGGCTTTTTGGAGTCACCTAAGAAGGATTTTTGCAGCCACCATAGATCCCATTTGCAGCTCTTTTTCAACCATCAAAAAGTGCTTTTGCAGCCATCAAAGAGAGCTTTTGCAGCCATGGATCTCCTATCTCCCCAACTCAGTTGCTACACAGTTGGTATGCTAGATCTAGTCTTATTGAAGGAGGCCACAGAAGTTTCACAACTCATGTCCTACAAGGACTTATTCACATACATTCATAAGATGAAATAGGCCATTGGAGAACTTGTCCCGAATCAATTTCTTGTTGAATGTAATACCCCTAGACCCTTAATTAAAGTTTAAATACTTTGTAATAATGTTTTTTATTATTGTTGAACAATTATTTGACCAAGTGTGGTCAAAGACACTTGTTAAGGATATTATGTTATTTTTATTATTTTAATAAATAAAAATAGGAGAATCCAATCTGAAGTAGCTATTGAAAGAGTGTTTGTTGGCCCACAAGGAGAAATGACATGTGTTGGGCAGGATGCCCATAGTGGTGAAAACCACTAATTAATACCTCAACAGGTGCAGGAGGCATCATCCCTATTTTTAAGGTTAGAACTCCAGATGGAGGTTCTACAACAGGAGGCTCATTATATACCTAAGTCCTAGGCAAAGCTTTATTAAGCTATTCCCATCGGACAAGCAGGAGGCTTGGATGGAAGAAGGAAATTATTTTGTTGAGTTGAGAATGAGAACTGAGTGATAGTTCTGGGTGCTTCAGCTGTCTTTGTCCTTGTGGTCCAGCAAACAGACTTGGGGGTTTCAGAACTAGCAAGCTTGGTTGTTCTGGAAGATTGGTTGGGAGGAATGACGAACTTCAGATTGGATTCGGTATGTTCTTTCACTCAGGTTCTATTACTGTTTATTAGTATTCTGTATCTTTATTTATCTATCTATTGTATTTACTGTGTAGAATCTGTAGTTAATGATGAACTGTATTTTATATATATTTTTAATGATCCTACCAACTCTATTTCAGATAGGATTAATGATTATAAATCTGAAAGTACCATATTCTGTTCTATTAACAATGTTATTTACATTTATGATTTTTACTATATTACTGTAGAACTATATTTCGTTTCTGTTATAAATCTTTATCAGTATTATGTCAAAACAGAACTAGGGTTTTATAAATCATAAGTGTTACTATACTCATTTTACAAAGTTAGTATTATTATTAATTTATGATACCCATTGATTGTTCAATAAACACTTAGAAAACAGAGTCAATGTTCTATTATAGTTTATACTACAAAATATATAAATACTCATACGATTATAGAGTCATTATAATAAAACAATGTATTACATTTAATACATTCCAAAGAAATCAATAACAGATTTATGCTAATGCTAAAACATGGATTTCATATAATCTGTATCGAGTTAATAATCAAGCAAAATGAAGCGCAAAGCCGAGAGGCTCGACATTGTTCCATGGATAAAAATGACAGAGCTATAATTCATTCACAGGTCTAAACATTTCAATACGTTTTTCATAGAAGTCAAACTAATCAACTATATTGACAAACAGAGCTCTAAAGCTTGCATGCATTGCATGCTAGGATAAGGTTTAGTATGAAATCATTTTACTAAAGCCGTAAAGCCATATAACGCACATGGTTGAAACATTTAAATAGTAATATCATTCTACGATATAAGCAACAGAGCCGAATGGCTTCAACACTTAATCAATATAGGGTTTGAGTGCCGAAGGGAAAACGTTTCATTACTTTTACATTTCATTTAGCTATAAAGGAAATTTGTGTAAACAAAATCAAACTCAAAATGCACATACAGAGCCGAATGGCTTCCATATAAACGTTCACAGAGATTGAATGCCGAAAGGATTTACACTTCTTTTCATTGTTCACATTACTCTTATGAAAATCGTATAAACTATTATTTTGAGTTTAATGCAGAGTCAAGCATTTGTACATGTTGGGAACTGATTTTGAGTTGGGAACCATCACCGGGTTGTTTGCAACAAGGAGTCGCCGCGTTTCCCACTACCATGACCATTATCATCACCTTGGAGACCTGAAAGACTCTTTGCAAACAAACAATGAAGACCGTTAGGGTTTATAACCAACTTAATAAATATTGAAAACTTAGTTCGTAGTAATCAAATGTGAGGACAAGAAAGGGTTAAAACTTTACCTTAGGGTTGCAGATGGCCAACAAAGCAACAAGCCTCTTTCTTCTCTGCTTCCTGAGAAATTGCTCCTCTGTTCATTAACAAACCCATGATACATTATGGTCCGAATCCCCCAGGATTCACCGAATGTACCTGCAACACAACGAGAAAGAGTTAGGTTAAAAATGTTATAAGATCACTGTAAAACTAAATGATAAAAGTATTTACAGAGTAGTCAAAACCTTACCTACGTACAAGAAGACCACAAACCACGAATGCTTGCACACTTGGAGCAGCTACAGATACTCGACAAGCTTTATCACTTAAACATAACACGAATACCAAGTTCCAAAGGGTTTTTGTGGGTAGAACCACAACCCTATAAACCCTCACGTGATATCACTTAATCATATAAAACTACAAAACTAAAATAAGCTCCACATACATAGTATGAGCGAGGCAAGGCTTCAAGCTATTGAATAAGCATTGAAGCCACACAATGCTCGACCGCTTATAAACAAAATGAAACTTATCAATAAGTTACAGAGTTAAAGGAGCAACGAATATCGCAACCAAAGGGTATGCCATCATAAAACCACCACAGAATACTCCACGAGGAGGCTATGATAAATCCTCTTGCTTCATATTGTTGTATTCGATAACACTATGTTTAGTTAGCAAATGGATGCCTGCGCAGAGCTCGGCTCTCAGTGCAACAACATAATCTTTGAAGGGAAATGAAACAAAAGGCTGAGTTAAACCGTGTCCATCCCAAAGAACCACTTCGAAAATGGGTAAATCTCAAGAAAATCGTAATCAATGGCGTAATAGGGAGCCATGCAGGATTGGTATGGCTGGTACCAACATCATCGTAAATGCCTTCACATGGCTTCACTCAACCCAAGGATGAGTTGTCATCACACAATAGGCCTACGTACATCAAGGGAGATCGATTATTAATATCATATCATAAATCAAATTAATGCACAGATCGTATTAAGATATGACTTAAATTCCATATCACAATTCGAATCAACAGGTATACCATTAATGTATGGTTCATGCATATAAATTGGGAAGCAACATAGATCATAAACAAACTTTATACATCCGATATCATATTTA
Source organism: Larix kaempferi (assembly GCA_027924585.1). Lineage (NCBI taxonomy): Eukaryota > Viridiplantae > Streptophyta > Pinopsida > Pinales > Pinaceae > Larix > Larix kaempferi. Next base: position 2,228,310 of record BSBM01000286.1, read on the forward strand.
TGTTTACATATATTGTTTTGGCATAGCCATGGAACCAAAAGGCTAACGCCTTCTCCATAGCCGCCACGGCGATATCAATCCAAGGTTCAAATAGTAACGCTTAAGCTTAAGTCCGTAACCATGGACTAGCATGGCTTGTGAGAGCATGCATAACATATATACTATGTATCGTATAGTTCTTAGTCTTGGTTGGAAAGCTCGAAAGAGCTTGGTTAGGTCCTCATATAGTTATACATTAGTTTGTTTATCATTATCTGAATAGAATTCATGTATATATAAAGTTCGGGTAAATATAAGAATGGTTAATAACCATTCATTGTTGATATGTTTCGTTATATCATTATATATATGCATAGTTTATATATTGGGTTGTTTTAATATATTTCAATATAGGGTTATGTATGTATAGTTTTATACATTAGATTGTTGAATGTCAATATAACGATATATAGTTATATATACTATGGTATACAATATATAAAGTATGGTCAGTTTATTTATATATATATAGTATGGCATTTGCCATATGAAGTTGTTGGGTCATAACACTTTGGTTTGCAATAATGAAGCTTGACGAGCATAGTTCATGCATTGATATAGACCATGGATGAAGTCGACTCATGCGAGCAACGCCATGAGTAACACCCTCCATTCATTCTGAAATAATAATAACATAATAAGCTTAATATCAAAGATGGATATGGCGCTGCCATTAAACATAAATGACGCAGAAGTATTATGACAACAGAAATATGAATGGATGACGATAATAGAAAAAGTCAAATGTTAACATTACACAATATGTATTCGCCAAGCTATGGCTGGCTCGTTTCCGCAAACAGAACTGTAATAAATAATTAAATGCATGTATAGGACATAAATACAAAATATACCTTAACGATAGACGATGTAGAGTCACAACTGCATCCTCTTGGTATTTCATACCTGCGACATAAGAATTAATGTTGTCAACATGTATATGTAAATTTTTTTAAAAAATGAGTAAATTGGGGTTGTGACATTGAAGAATACCTCCAACATATCTTCTCATTTTCTAGATCAACAATCTTTACTCCTACAGTTCGCAAAGTTCCACACAAAAGCTTCAAGGGATTTTTTCCATTTGAAGCAAGGAGTGGTCAAGAACCACCATTCAAGCACTTCAAAGTGTTTGGATCTCGTGAATGGGCTCACATGCACTTCAAAAGAATGAGGAGTTCACAAAGGTTTGCAGGGATCTTCACAAAGCCCTTTATCAAGCAGTAGTTCACCAAATTGAGAGCTTCTTTGGGAGTAAAGGCATTTTCATAGGAGACTCCTTAAAGTCTTCTTTTCACATTCTCTTTTATGGGGGGGAGGGGGGTTTCCACTGGGTTTTTTCCCTCTTTCCCAATTTACAGAGAATCTTTTTTTATGTGTGCATGGGTACCTAATATGGCTACAAAACTGTTGGGACACTTTTTTTTCTACTTAGTTTTTTTCCCAGTTATGCTTATGGGGGCTGTAAGAGCAAATAACTCTCTGAGCCCCTAACCTACTTATTCTAATGAGCCTAACCACACCAAAAATGACCTCTTGATCCACACATGCACCTAAACCCTATATTTGGGAGCACTCTCCTTGATTTGGGGGCACATTCCCTTATCTAAGGAGGCAGTTAAGTGAAGACTATGTGCGCCCCACTGATTGAGGTCCTAATTGACCCTAACTGGTCCTATAGTGACATTAGCACCCCAGTTCAGTTCATTTCAGTACATGTCAGCTCAATTTAGTTTAGTTCAATGCATGTCAGTTCAGTTCAATTTAATTCAATTCAATTAAACTCACTTTAGGAGAGCTTGCATGACTAACTAAGTTTATCTGATCAAAGTTAAACCTGACTAGTCCTTCTAGCATGGAATGGCAATTCAAATTGCCTTCTAACCGAACTTGAATTGCCTCTCTCTATATTGTAAGCTTCTCCATTAATTTATTCAATGAACTAGGCTTGTTGGTTTCCATTTCCGTGGTCGTATTGATATTATGTTTTGGGTGGAGGGTGGGTTGTAGCTCACTTTAGATATTTCATGGAATATTGTCTATGGATGGGTATATTTGGTAATATGTGCATTGTAAGGGAACTTTTTGGGTACCAAGCTTAAAACTATGGACACTTAATGATATATAATATTGGTAGTTTAGGCTCATTTTGAGATATATGTGGAGATTCAATTTAAGGCTCCAATAAGACCTTCTTTTTAACACTTGAGTTTTTGAAGATCATTTTTGTATGGGTATAAAATGCAATATGCATGTATTGAATGTAATTTATCTCCATATGGACATACATTACAATTTCTTTTATGAATACTCACTAACAAGAAGGAAAACCTAATTACAAATATGCAAGTAACAAAGGAGATTATCATAATGCACACATGACTACATCCTATATCGTATTAACTACTTATACATGTGTGAAATTGGTTAGCCTAATGGGCTAGCTCAAGTGATTGAGTGCTTTAAACTTAATGCAAGAGATCTTGGTGTCAATTCCTCAAATTGGCTACCTATGTTTCGTGCCTCACTCAATGTCCTTGCTGAGAGTTAGGTACCATAATCAACACCGACATGTTTACATTGGGTACCATTAACGAAATGGAGGGAAGTGCCCACAGATTTCCCCATGAGGTTATCCCTCGACAGAAAATAAGTACAAAATTTGTGGGGAGTGATCATATTTGATTATATCTCTTAGGATTACAAATAAATATACATATTCAAGGCAATTGCTAACTATGACCAAGCCAACTTTTAATTATTTAGAATGATATTGATGAAGTACATAGATAAATTGCAAGTGTAAAATACAAATATGGTGTGTAAAACATATTTGATAAATTGTCAATTTGGTGTAACTCGAGTGGCTAAGAGGAAAATTGTTATCCTTCCTTGCGCGAGTTGAAATCCCACTTTGAAACTTGCTTGCTTCTTTGTGAGTCAATTGTTGACTGTTTACCTTATGAAACAATATACACACAAATATTATAGTAAACAGTAAGCAAATGATTACGAATAAGATAATTAGGTTGATACTCTTTATGCACTTCCTCCGCTCTAACCTTATGTGCCTCTTCAAAATTTAGGATGATGCATGAAAAAACATTCAAAATCATACAAAAAAATCCAGATTAGGAATAAGCTAATGCTACGTGGAGGTTGATAGTTTTTATGCACTTCCTGCTCTCCTACCTTATGCACCTCTTCAAAGCATAGGATGATCATTGGTGCATGAAAACACATCGAAAATCATAAAAATGTCCTTATTATGTTGAAGATTATTTTTGCAGAATTTTTGTCCCTATTATGTTGAAGATTATTTTTGCAGAATCTTTGCAGCTTATATTATTCACCCGACATTATTATGCAAATGATCAGGACATAATGTTACTCAAGCTTGATATTCTTTATGCACTTCCTCCACTCGAACTTTATGCACCTCCTCAAAGCTTAGGATGATACATGAACAAAATCATAAAAAAGTCCCTATTATGTTCAGATTTTTTTTAGCAGAATTGTTGAGAGGGCTCTCGTTTGTGGGTCATTTCTCTATATTTCTGCCATTTAACAGCAAATGTCAAACTGATAGGGTGGAATGGTTGTAGTTTCTTTTTTATCACTTGTCACAACTGATAGGGTCGAATGGTTGTTGTTTCTGTTTGATCTCTTGTCACACTAAGGAAAATGCATTTTCAAGTAGGCCAAGCAAATCATTGGATTAATATGTACTCCATAAAAGTTGAACCTTCATCCACCTTATCAAAACCAATTTTTCCAACCTTCAACCTTGGGAATTGGAGATTTCTCAAATGATAAAGCTTTTGGAATTGATTCCAACAAGAGATTGAAATGTAAACATGCACGGATGTATGAGTAATAGTCATGACATATGTGATGATGAAAATCATCCAACCATAGAGCATAGCCAAACAGAATGCATTGCCCACAGCCTCTATCACTCATTATGAGACTTAGATAGGTCCACATGTGCTAAAACCAGCGGGATGTCTTATCAATGCCTTATTCACATATATTTGGCCCAAAACAAATAGATGTTGAGCAAAACGTTACATCTGCTTTGCAACTTTAGCTTAAAATATATCACGATATTGCTAGAATAAGCCAATATACGTCAAAGATATATAATCTCTGGAAGCTCATTAAGTGAAAGCTGATTTCATGTGGCCAGATATGACTGGAATCGGCTTCAGCATAAACTGCAAGGCTCAGGGCTTTGACAACCACTTATTACACTCTTCATCTCCAAGCACCGTACTGTGCCAGAAAGGAAATTAATATCTAGTCCTCTCTGAGTTTATAAGAATTGACCGGGGAGAAGGAAGGATGAGTTTTTACATCAATTCTGCTACGATCCTAGAGATGACGAGTTATTTGCTAGCATTGAGTTTCGACAGCTTTTCAAAACCTGTCCGCACACCCAAAGCCAAATTCATACCTTGTTTGGCTTGGTGTCTGTTTTTTCTTTGATTGGACACTTTCCCACATTTTCTTTTCTTGGAAATACTGCTTATAGTAACTTGCAGCTGTCCTTAGGCTAAACTGCCATGCTATGAGGGGTGTTTCTATGCCCTCTCTGAATTTATACAAACACAATCACCTGGCTGCTTGCCACTAGAACACACACCTGTGCACTGACACTGTTCCACATTGTTGGCCTCAATTGGGCAATTGGCCAATTTTGGCAATTGGCAGTTTTATGAAGGTGTCAAAATAACCTCTGTATTTTTGTTGTTTGATTAATTTACTTCACATCAGAAGTTAACAGTCCGGCGGTCTATAGAGATCCAATCCATTTAATACACCATACACAGAACAGCTCTCATCCAACCAACATGCACCTCTTAGATTATTCAAGCTTTATCTTCATTGCCATGAACCATATTCGTGTTATCCAAGCTTTATCTTCATTGCTTATTTGAACTTATCACTCATAACATCCACAAGAACACAATCCATCCTTGAAAAGGTGCCAGTAGCTTGTGTCTTTCACTGTTATTTCTCGCCGAACAATCTTGGAAATGAATTTGGTAGCATTGTGGCAGTCACTGCACATTTTAAGATTCTTGGTGATTCTGAGTGGTGTTCCAGGGGATGTGTTGATAAGCCCAAAAGCTATGGCCAACTTCTCTGTGTGGCCACATAGGACATCTTCCTTGGTGGCTGCCTCTAACTCATTTTGTAGCACAAAACTTGGGCTGGGCACATAACCTGCCTCCTTCATTCTTGCAGCCCAACTATCTACTATTGCATAAATTTGATATGCTTGAGGGTGTGCTCTGTCTCCCACGAGAAATGCATGGACTGTTCCCTTGACCTCAATCCAGCTGCATCCTGGATTTTTTATCAGATTCCTGCCTTTCATCATTGTTCTGACCTTTGCTACAGCATCCCACCTACCAGCATCCCCATACAAGTTTGACAAAAGTAAGTAATATCCAACATTGTCAGCTTCCAACTCAAAAATGCGGCTTGCTGCATATTCTCCTAAATTGATATTGTGATGAATTCGACATGCACCAAGCAGGGCACCCCATATGCCTACATCAGGTTCTACCGGTAACTCTTTGATAAAGTTGAGTGCCTCATTGAGGAGGCCAGCACGGCCTAGAAGATCAACCATGCATGCATAGTGCTTCAGGTTGGGTTTTATGCAATACTCAAAACTCATCTGTCTGAAGTAATGCCACCCTTCTGCCACCAGTCCTGCACGGCTACATGCACATAAAATAGCAATGAACGTAACATCATCAGGTTTTATTCCTGCCTGCTGCATTTGATAAAAGAGTGAAAGTGCATCCTTGCCATTTCCTTTCATGCCATACCCTCCAATCATGACAGTCCACGATGTCACATCTGTTTTTGACATTTTGTCAAACAATCGGTGTGCATATTTCATATTCCCACATTTAACATACATGTCGATGATTGCATTCCCTACAAAAACATTTGATGACAGCCCATTCCTGATTATATGGCCGTGGGTTTCCCTTCCCTGCTGCAAAGCTGCTAAGTCCGCACATGCAGAGAGAACAGATATAATAGTAACCGAATTGGGTTTTATAGAGAGTTGCATTTCCCGAAAGAGTTTGAGTGCCTCATTGCAATATCTAATCTGGTGGTAAACTGCAATCATTGTACTCCATGAGATCACATCTTTTGGGGAAATTTTGTCAAATACACGGCGTGCATTTTCTATACTCTTGCATTTGCCATACATGTCAACTAGCGCATTTTTGGCGGAAATATCCAACTTGATCCCATTTTTCAATATGTAATCATGAACATATTTGCCCTGTTCCAGATCTGCAATACTTGCACATACTGAGAGAATACTAGTGATAGTGACCACATCTGCCTTCGCACCTGCCAATTCCATTCGATTAAAGAGGCCCAGTGCCTCTTCATACTTCTCATTCTCGCCATAACCAGATATCATAGCAGTCCACGAAATCACATCTCTCTGAGACATGTTTTCAAACACTCTGACTGCATCCTTTACATTGCAGCATTTTGCATACATGTCAATAAGAGCATTCCCTATTAAAACGTTCCCATCTAACCCACACCTGATCGTGTAAGCATGAATTCCCTTACCTTCTTTTAGAGCTCCTAAGCAGGCGCAAGCTGGAACAATAGTAACGACGGTAACCAAATCAGGTTTCGTCTCTGTCCGTGACATTTGTCTAAACAATTTCAAGGCGTCCTCAAAATGCCCATCCTGGACATAACCTGCAATCATGGCATTCCAGGTGATGACGTCCCTTTGGCACATTTTGTCAAACACTTGGCATGCATCTGCAATCATGGCATTCCAGGTGATGGCGTTCCTTTGGTACATTTTGTCAAACACTTGGCGTGCATCCTTCAAATTCCTGCAAACTCCATACATAGTGACAAGGGTATTCCCTACATGTGTTTGAGACTCGAACCCAGTTCTGATTACGTGGGCATGGATCTCTTTGCCTTGTGGGAGAGCTGATAAACCCGCACAAGCCTTGAGAACGCAGGGAAATGTATAATAGTCTGGCTTAATGCCAGCGACAGGCATTTGGCGATAAAGCCTGAGAGCTTCCTCATAAAACCCATGATTGACACAGGCTAAAAGCATTACATTCCACAATAAAACATTTTGTTTGGGCATTTTATCGAAAACCAGACGGGCATCTTTCAGACTACCGCATTTGGCATAGGTATTTACAAGCCTGTCAGCTAAAAGGATTTCTTGGTCAGCTGCAGTTGAAATAATCAAGGAATGGAGACGCTTGGCTTGTCTGAGTGCCTTCGTGTTGGCACATGCTTGCAGGAAAGTGGCGTATGTATGGAATTCGATCTCAATGCACATCTCATTCATATAATGCAGGCTATCCAATGCTTCTTGCAGCCGGCCATCCCTGCACAGTTTTCTCACATCTGAATTACTATTATTATTGGTGGATGTCATTTCCTGTCTGAATTCTCCTTCAAATGCAATAACATTGAAGCAATTGGGTTTGCTTCTCAGCTGGTTAACCCCATCATTCTGAGGTAAGCACATGAAAACGGATTTTGAGCGTCTGTGAAAGCTGGTCGTGGTCTGATGACTTTGGGATTTAGATGGAAGTAATGGTGGTCCTATGGCTATGGCTGTCACAGACATTGAGAATTGGTGGCAATGTGCATATTATTACCATATGATGATTTCAACAAAACGCGAGGAATACTTCACTTTCATAAAAGTGAATAGTATAATAGAAAGTAGATGTTTCTCGAATCGTTTGGACTGTTGCCTCAACAATCTATGTCAAATCATTATACTCAACTCGGGTGAAGATTATGCACTACATTGTAAGGTATACAATGGCATATATATATACCATTTTATGTAAGATACGTGAACATGGAAGGTGTTTATTGATCGCCCACAACTCATTATAATCCTTCCAATTTGGTAAAAAATATACTTTAGGTTGGAGCTCTTTAATGGCATTGATAATGATAATGATTTCCTTTTGTCGATTGTTGATGGTTTATATGGTGTTGTTTGTATAATTATTAGTACATCTTTGTTATCAAACATATATGATTTGATTTTGTGTATCCTTCATCCCCATCCCTTTATTAACTATGTTGTCTTGTCTTTTTGGGTTTTATTTGTTTGTCCTCCTACCACCTTTGACATTCTACCATCATCATTTTAACAAATGATTAAAAGAATGATATACATATGTTTTCAAAATAAGGCTCTTACTTAGTTGATTGAATCCTTAGTTTCACTTATATTATTCGATTTTCTTTATCTAAGCATAAACTCTCAAAGTCAAAGCAAATTCAAATGATGAATAAGGTCATTCTCAAGAGGAAAAGAGGCATTATCTCTTCAATAACTACAAAATTATCCTTGACTAAATTCAATACATGCCCAAACTCATCTAGACAATCTTCCTCTCTAAGAAATCGGTATGTGCAATCTATGATCTCTCTACTTGGTTTGATGCTTATGGTCTATACAATGTACCTAACCAACCATGCATTCAAGTCAGCCAACCCATACATGTTCACTACTACTTCTCTAACCATTTGATTATTCATGCCATTCTTAAACTCCAATTCAAGAAACCCCAAGAAGTACATAATCTTAAAATTAAATTCTTCAAGCATAGTCTTAATGTCATAATAGTCCTTGTGGTGGACTTGTTTAACTACATTGTGTCCCATGGCTTCCCGCCATCTTGGACCTCCCATATAATTTGTCCCATCTACAACACTGGATACCATAATAACCCTAGTAATTTTCATACTATTATGATTGATCCTACCTAGCTTAGATCTTTGTAACAACTTTAGACATATACATCCCTAGGTGGGCATAAACCAAGAGATTGAGGTCCAAAGGATATGTAGGTTTTAGGAGGATCACCATACTAGTTATCATATCTTCGCTTTGGCAGCTATCATTGAGAAGGCCAATGCAAACAACTGTAGAGTTTATTGCTTGTTTGGGGACTTACGAAGGCCATTTGACCCAGTGTCTCGACATCTACAAGTCGACAAGATTAAGGCTCTAGGTCTCCCAACCTTAGCGGTTTCACTTGTGATGATGCTTTATGGGTCCATTGTTGGTAGTGTGCATATGAATGTGTTGAAGCCCCGGGTGTGTAGGTTGTTGGAATGGGTTCTAAGGCTAACAACAGAGGGTGAAAACCCAGCTTGAAAGGCTTCAAAAAGCTCTGCGTAAGAGCAATTCTATCCCCAAGCTGTTTGGTGTAGTTAACTCCAACTGATACAAAGGCCTCCGCTGGCACTTATGGGGTTTGATGCTGAAAGGATCAGTCTTCCTGTGTGGGAAGATCAAAGTGTCCTAACTCTAAAGTGGATCTAGGCCTAGAACAAATCTACCTTAAAGAAAATATTAACTAAGTTAGATCTAATCCAAAAGGGCGTGTTTTGATTGTGTCCAGGATAACTTGGTCTGAGAATTTAATAAGTCATTTCACCAGCTTAACATAAATGTAAAGTTGGATCTTTTCTTATTGCTTCAAAATACAATCAGGCAATGAAAACTAATTGATAATAGTTTAAATATTAGGCACACGCAAGGTTACCCTGTAGCTCTAATGTTAATTGAAAAATTAACATTCATTTAATAATTTATGTTAATCATTTGTAGAAATAGATAAATGTTTTAATTAAATAAATTTATTTAAAACAATATACATGCATACAGATCAGCAATTGAGACAAATCAAAACTGTAGATCGGTGCATGAATTATTGATTGCAAAAATTAAATAGTATTGATTAATAAACTGAAGTGAAAATCAACATTCATCAAAGAAATTTGAAAATTTAACAAATGAGAAATTAAGAGAAAACTAACTGTATTAGCTCAAAATTGCAAGAAATTACAATCTCTTCATTAATCAGAGTATCTCCAGTCTTCTTTTGCAGATTCCCCCCCCTACCCCATGAGATCTCTACCCTTTAAATAATCATTACAAAATAGTTACAAAGGATAGACATCCCATAAAATAGGGATTACAAAATCAACTAATCTAAGAATAACCAAGGGCAGCTTGCCACTCGGTTCTAACTACTAACAACTCATCAATATCTGGATAATTGGCTGACTCGAGTCCCCATTGAACATCACAAGTAAAGGAATCGATCTCATTCTTTGCCAACTTATGCCATGTGCGCAGGAAAATATGGATCTTGCCCTCAAAGCTGGCAGTTTTCCTGATGAACTTGTCAACCTCTGAAATCCCTATGTGCTCGAGCTGTTGAATCTGCTCTTTGACTTTCTCGCATTTGGTCTCAACCTGTTCAATCATTAACTTTGGAGGACATGACTTCTCAATGAGATCCATGGTAGGAAATTGCAGGCTGACCATAATATTATCCACATCATACCACCTTCTACCACAGATGACTTTTGCTTTCTGGATGGTTTCCTCAACCATTTCAGAAGTATGTTGCCATGCATTCAAGGTTGTTCTGATTCTTCTGCATTTGAAGCTATCCAAAACTGGGATGTCAGCTAGTTTATCTTTAATACACCTCTGCCATTCCACAATATCGTCATAAGATTTGGAAGCTTCTTGTATTTTGTCCATCTGTTGTTCAAGATTAGCAGACATCCGCTCAAAAGAAATATGAGTTTCTTGAATTTCATTGAGGCAACTAAACAACTCGGCTAAGAGTTTATGATGTTCTTCTTTTACTTGATTAGCCAAATCCCTAAACTCTTCCTAAGAAAACGTAGAAAAAGGAGGAGTGGCTACACTTGCAGATGCATCCCTCAGCTGTTGTTCTAATATTTCAATCTTCTCCATATTTGCAGTGTTTAGAATTTGTGCATCTTGGAGTTCATCTTGAAGAGAAGTATTCTGTCCCTGCAGTTCTTTAAACTGATTTTCATGCTGACTTCTTAATTCATGAATCTGAAATTCATGTTCCTCATTAACCTTGGCCAGCTACTCCTGAAGCTTCTTTAACTCTTTTTTCATGTCAATTTATTTATTCAGCGAGATTAATTAATCAAAGTTAGCTCCTGCAAATGCTCCCATAGCTACAGTAGTTTCCAATGCTTCCTGCTGGACATCATCAGATTGTTTGGTCCAGATAAATTGATTAGGGAAAGGTGCCTGCAACACACTCTGATCTCTACTTCTCTTGTTACCTTTCTTCAACACTGCCTCTTGTGATTTGCTATAAAAATAATCTCCAAGGGGGACCACAATATCTTCCTCATAAGCAACTATCCACTCATTAGAAGATGTAGCTACCTCTCCCAGTGCAACTAATGGAGTTGTCTGTGTAACAATGGCACTTGGAATGAGCATGGTGATTTGAGAAGTGGGTATGGAGGAAGTGACAGAGATAATATAAGTGGAAGGTAAAGCATTGGAAGGTTCAGGAATGGAAGAAGTAGTCAAAGAAACAACTTCACGCAGGGAAATTGGGACAGAAGTAACTGATGGTACAGAGGTTAAAGGAGTAGTAGAAGTGATAACCTCTAAAGGTGAAGTAGGAGGGATGGTTGATGATGGTTGCAGAGAGACAGTTGGAAACTGGATCTCTGTGACCTTTGGAGGTGAAGTGGTGAGTGGAACTAATGAGGTTGGTAGGGAATCAGGGATGGAAGTTAGTGTAGCAAAAATTTGAGACATGGTAGATGGTGAAAGTGAGATAGATGACTGGGCTGCCAGAAATGGTTGTGAAACAACTGCAAAAGTGGTAAATACCTTAGCTAATGTAGCTGATGGAAAAGATATATTATCCGATGAAGTAGGAGGTATCTCACTTGAAGTAAGTGGCAGTGTGGAAATTAATGCAATGAGGGAGGTGGTGACTTCTGGAAAATGATCATCGGGGATAGGGTCATCCATCGTTATGCTGTCAAGTAAATCTGTAATAGCCTGAGAGACTTCTGTGACTTCCTATACAATAGGCACAACAATAGAGAAAGAGATTGATGGAAGCCTTTCATCTTCCACTTCACTGCCTTCAATATTCAATGTAGGTATGACAAATGCAGGAATTTGAATCTTCTGTCTCTTTGTTGGGTTACTTACAACCACTACTTCGGTATCATTTGATGGGTTACTTGCAGCAACCACTTGAACATCACTGGCTATACTACTTGCAACAATGACTTGGGTGTCAAGCATTGAATTTATATGTGCCAACTCTTTCTTCAACTCAACAGTTGATTGAATCATGAGCTTCTTGGTCTGTTGAACATATTCTACAAGCCCCTTTCCTTTACCTCCATCTGGATGTGTCAACATCAGAGGAGTAGTTGCTTTTTGTGCTTCCTTCTCTTCTCTTTCTTTTCTAACTTGCTCTACCAGTTGTAGCTCCATTCTTATGTAACTCAAAACTTTATCCTTGAGTTATTTCTGGTATTGCAGGATGAAGCTTTGCTCTTCTTTAGTCTTAGACCTAAACATGACTTTAGAAAATAAATTGACTCCTAGATAAACGGAGTCATCGGGGATATCTTCATGAACATAATTTGTCTTCATGTGTTCTTGTTTGAAGTGAGCATCAAGGAATTCTTTAGGGTCATGCATCATTTTGGGAGCAAGTCCCAATTTCAGAGAAGCAATCCTCTTTCCCAGTACTTCAACCCAATTTGAAGTTGGAATGAATAAAGGTCCAAGATTTAGGGGAAATTTAGGCCATCCCCCTCTCTTAGGTCCACTAAGATTAGGAAACACCCCATCTATTACAGTCTGGAAGGATATCTCTTCAAGTAGCAGCATGTCTGGGGCTAACCTTGGCAAGAAATGCACTATATTGCTTCCCCAAATTCTGACATAAGAAAAAGCTTCTCCCACATGCCAATCACTAAGTGTAGGAATTAAAGTTCTGGCATTGGGATAAAAAGCGGGTGCATCTTCCATGAATATCTGTTGATAGATGGCGCCAAAGAAGTGGTCACAAATATCATATAAGAAAGGAACAAATTTACTTTCCCACAAATCTGAATATTAAATATGGATTGGAGGTGATGACAAGTTGAAATTCCATCCCATGGAGGGGTACTGGAATCCCGAGCAGAAGATATCAATTACATAGGAAGAATAAAAGAACATTGGCTTCTTTGGTGTTTTCTGATATCGCTCAATAACTGTCTTTAATTCAGATGACAAGATGAAAGCCTAGGGGAATTACTCCCCTATTGTAAGGACATGATGGGATACAGGTGCCCATTTAGCTTTAAACACTGAGCAATTAGGAAGTCCATAAAGTCTGTAAAGCATGGCTTCCAAAAGAGAATAGGGTTCCCTGAACCACGGAACCGGGTATGAATTATCAGCTCCAGGCATAAAAGTGGCTGGTTTGTTCATCCAAGACTTCACCATTTCATCAAAGTTACACCTAGTCTTACCAGAGTCCAGGAATGCAGCATTGAGAGGATGGATGGTCGGTTTAAGAGCATATGCTTTGGTAAAAACCTCAGTGCAAAAAGTAGCCAATTGAGACCCCGATCTATTGTTAAAGGAGAGGTCCTTAGGGTTCGCATGGTCAAGAATCCATTTAACAACGTCTGTGTAGGGAAGAATGGAAGGCCTAGCAGCTATGGCATGTAGTTGTGAATTCCTAATCTTCTCATAAGCGGGCCAGTCATTTTGGATATCTGGCAAGTCATCATTGTCAAAAATGGCATAAATTTTAGACCAATCAATCTGGTAAGTCTCAAAAACTTTGTCACTAGCATCGGCAAGGAAGCCGAAGTTAGGGTCTTTGTTCAACAAGTCTTTTGGAGCAGTTCTTGAGCGAGTGTTTCGTGACATGTTGAAAAAACTAGAAATTTCTAATAAATAAATAAACACAACTAAAAAATAATTCAAAAATGGCAAAAACCCGTAAATAACGAACATGAAAATGACATGAAACCGACCTGTGAGCGATCAAAACGACAGAAACAACCCTAGTAAAATCTCATGGTAAAAACTTCTGTAACAGGTAATTTCTTTGAAAATGAAAATGATAAAAAAAAATAGAAAAAACAACATATTTATCACTTTCGTTGGATAAAATCAAGTCCGTAGGATTGAAACGGATCAATGGCTGAGATCTAATTAAGCGAGATGTAGAAAGAGAGTTGCGGGCATTTATTTCAGAAATATATACATCCTTTCCGCTATCCGTAATCCGCAATTGCAGGTTGCGGGATCACAACTTTAAGTATTAACAAAACAGAAGTTTCCGCAATCCGCAATCCGGCGGTTGCGGGTTGCGGAAACGCAAACCACACTATTCAATATAATGACTCTTCTGCAATCCGCAATCTGCAAATAGCGTGTTGCAAGTTGCGGAAAAGCAAGACGCAAACTTATTATTCAAACACTTTCCACAACCCGCAATTGTGGGTTGCGGGTTGTGGAAATGCAAAGCGCAAAACTATATTTAAAATTCTTCTCGCAATCTGCATTGCGGGTTGCGGGTGTAAACAACCATGATTATTGAAAAACAATTCCACATCCGCAATCCACATTGCGGATTGTGGGTTGCGGAACGAAAATGTTTCAAAACCAAAAACCAAGCTGCTGCAATCCGCATTGCGGATTGCGGATTGCAGGTTGCGGAAAGAGTTAACTTTTGGCAAAATCAAAGCTTTCTGCAACTCACAAAAAACACACAAAATCAAAGGCATTTTGAAAAAGAAAAATTACTAACTTTATCAAATCATGGCAAAGCAATAAAAGCATGATGAAAAAACCCAAAATTACCATGGAATTTAATCATTACCTTTGCATATAAAAATTTGGGGCTCCCATGTTTTAATGAAAACATGGGATCTGTTGTACCTACAACAAATGGCATCTGGATGGGATGAACCAATTATCTTTGTAAATAAAATCTATAGTTACAAGGAAGACATGTCAGCAAACTGATATTTCAATCTACAATTTTCAAAATGTTCCCACAGAAACATAGACAAACAACAGAGATAGTCATATGATTGATATATTTCCATCCAAAACCAATTAATGATGATATCTATCTGATAAGGAAGTTTGGAAATAAACAAGGATCCTCTACCATTATGCAATCATAGAAAGACAGTTTGTGTTGAACCTTAGAGCAAACTTAGAACCATCTTGGGTTACCAAATCTTGAATCACCTTGACTTCATTAATTATTTATTTATGTACAAACGCATTACTCACAATATATACATTTTCTATTCCCTTTTTTTTGTTTTTTTGTTTAATAGAAAACTGAATGAAAGTATATAAACAAGACCTCTGTTGATACAAGGTCATTTCCCTAACTTGGTGATCAGACGTTGGCAATGCCATTCACAGACCTGATCTGGAAGCTGAACAAGCCAGCTCGGTAAGGAGACTCCCTGTCTTTTAGCTTTTGACACTAAAAGCAATTACCATGGCTTGGTGACCATAAGTGGTAATTTCATCCAAAATCAGACCCATGATCATGGTAGGGATGGCTTGTAATAAGACCCCCCTTATCCACATATACAACAAGCTGTCTTACAAAGGAAAACAAAATTTATTAGTGCATAGATTGCAAGACACTACCATGGCTTAGTAACCATATGACAATAGTGTTACTCACCAATGTTTTGTAGATAATGAATGGACTGACCTATGATAGGATCTTCCACCTTCCAGCAACAGCTGAAAGTCACCTCCCAAGTTTGGTGGCTTGATGTGGAGATGTCATTCCACCTAAACATCTATGAACATAATGGGTTGGCTTGTAATAAGACCCCTCATCCTGTAATCTATAATTATTTAAGTGAATTATTTTCAAAGTGATCAGAGTGGGATCCAAAATAGGTAAGGCTGACAAGGCTATGAATATGTGCTTCCATTCACGAATGAAATATAAGATAGGAAAAAATAATCACTTCCATAACTTCAATTAATCAAACCAGACATCTATAAAGATAGTGGTTCAGGTGGGAAGGTATCAATCAAGGCTCTGCAAATATTGACTGTTAATTTCATGAAAAAACATTTTCTGATGTAGGATGAGTGAAATTAAAACTGACATTGCAACCTGGAAACTTCAGACTAAATTAACTTTGAAACAGACCAATCAACAGCCTTTGCCACACGTGTGGACATTATTCAAAATGAAACCAATGTACAAAATAAAAATAAAATGAAAACAAAGCAAGAAAGAAAACAAACCACACTTTATGTACAAGTAAGTGAATCTGCTCATTTAAACAAAGTACTTTTTGAGCAATTGCACATTCACTAGGTAGGTATCTGAGATACCTTCTAGTGTCTGCAACTGGATAGTACTAGGACCAAGATTTTTTGTAACAATGAATGGTCCTAGCCATAAGCGTTGGAACTTGGTGTAATCATTATTGTCTTTGTGTTGCTTATCCCACTTTAATACCAAGTCCCTTACAGTAAACTCCCTGTCAGATGAAGACTTCTCATCAAACCACCTTTTTACTAGCTGCTGGTGTCGATATAGCTTGTTTTTGGACTTCTCCCTATCTTCTTCCAGCTTGAGTAACATATCAATTATGTTCTGGAGTGGGGAAGAATCATCCTCTTGTATGGACTGTGCCAACTATAGTGAAGGGATCATGAGGTTGGATGGAAAGATGGAATCCTTACCATAAACTAAACAGTAAGGGGAGTTTTCTATGGCTATCTTTGGGGTGACTCAGTCTTCCCAAAGAGCATTGTATAGCTGGGTGTGCCAATCTTTATGGTGAGTAGCAACTGTATTCTTTAGGGTATTAATCAAGTTTTTGTTGGAAGAATCTGCTAGTCCATTCCCTTGTGGCTAATAATTGGCAGAAAACTTAAGCTTTATCCCTTTCTCAAGGGCATTCTGTGTAAGATCAATGGAAGAAAAATAAGATGCATTGTCAAACACTAGAAATTCAGGGGCACCAAACCTAGTGACTATTTGGATTTCAAGGAAGGATATCACTTGGTTTGTATTGCATTGTCTAAGAGGGACTGCCTATACCCATCTGGTAAAGTAGTCCATAGATGTTAAGATGTACTTGTGTTGCAGGGAGGAAGCAGGGTTGATGGGTCCAATAAAATCCAATCCCCATTATTGAAATGGAAACTGAATTGTTACTAGCTACAAAGGAAAGGCAGGTTTTTTTATTTTCCCAGCACACTTCTGACATAAGAATATGCATCTTTGAACAAAGTAGGCTAGTAGTATCCTACTCTCAGGATCTTATGTGTAATGGTTTCTCCTGATAAGTGCCCTCCCGCAGGTCCTGTATGAAATTGCAAAAGAATATTATCAATTTCTTCTTTCTCTAAACATCTGAGAAAAACACCATCATAATTCTTCCTAGACAAAACCCCATCTATGAATTGATATGGTGTAGCTTTTAACCTTAAAGCTCTGCATTTTTTAAAGTGAAGGGTTTCAGGGGAAAACCCATGGGTAAGGAATATTTTAATGGCATCATACAATTCGGATGTTTGAGTTGTGATAACATTACCAAAACCTATTGTCGTATTTTCCTCTTGTTCCCACTCAATCTGATGTTGTACAGGATCATTGGATTGAGCAGTAAGTAGACACAAGCCTTGGTCTTTCACGATGTTTTTTGGTCTGATCTCTAAATCATACTCTTGCAGAGCTGTCATCCAGTGAGCTCTCTTTTCACCTAGCTCCTTCTGAACCAGAACATTTCTGATAGTTGCATAAGGAACAATGACTTTAGTCTGAGATTTCAATAAATATGGTCTAAAATGTTTTACCGATTTATAGACCATGTAAGCTTGTTTATCGATCTAGGAGTAGTTGATTCTACTCCTTTGAACGTGGAGCTCATGAATGAAATCAGGATTTCAGCATCATTATCATGTTTCTGTGTAAGGACAGTTGCGTAGGAGAAGTCAGTAGAAAATGTGTACAGAATAAAATATTTGTTGAAGTCTGGAGACATTAGAGTGGGGGCTTCCGCAATGGCTCTCCAGATTTCAACAAAGGCATTTCTTTGTTCCTCAGACCACTTAAACTGGGCATCTTTTTTAACCAATTGTTGCAATGTCTTAACAATTTGAGCAAAATTCAGAACAAATCTACGAACAAAATTAATCTTACCAAGAAAAGATTGCATGTCTTTACGTGAACTGGGTAGGCCGCTCTTCGCAATGGATTCTGTGCATTCTGGATTGATGATCATGCCTTCTTTCGAAACAATAAAACCCAACAACTTACCTTCAGAGACTACAAATATAGATTTTTTTGGGTTCAATGAGATTCCATATCTTCTGCAACGCTCGAACACCTATTTCAGAGCAGACAAATGTTCATGCCGTTTTTAGAATAAATGGTGATATCATCTAAATAAACAACGACAGAATTGTGCATCAATCCCCTGAAAGCTATGTCCATGCTCTCTGAAAGGTAGCACCAATATTTATCATCCCAAATGGAATTCGCGTGTAGGCAAAGGTTCCCCAAGGGGTCCTAAAAGCTGTTTTTAATTGATCATCAGGGGAAAATAGGACTTGGTTATATCCTGAGAAGCCATCAAGGAGAGAAAACATTATGACCCTACTACTTTCTGTAGAATCTGCTCCATTGGAGGAATAGGGTAATTATCCTTTTCAGAAGCTCTGTTTAAGTTTTTGAAATCGACACAGAGTCTAATCTCGCCATTCTTCTTCTGAACAGGTACCCGGTTAGCAATCCATTGTGTATGTTTGACAGGGAATACAATTCGTGCTGCCAGCAGCTTCTCAAACTCCTTCTTGACAGAGGGTTCCAGATTGGGATGCATCTTCCTTAACTTTTGCTGATAAGGTTTTACCTCGGGTTTCATTGGTATATTATGGTGCATGATACTGGTGTCAAAATTTTTGAGTTCATTGTATGTCCATGCAAAGACATCTTTGAACTCTTTGCATAGTTTGATAAAAGCTCTCTTTTCCTTAGCAGAGAAATCAACCCCTAGATTGATAAAATGAGGGTTCCTAGGTTGACAGTCTCATAGTTGAGGGATGAACTTTGGGTTTTACAGGTTGGTCTTTTGATTGAACTTATCTTGTAGATTGTAGTATTTCTCCAGGTTCATGACTGATTTAGGGAAAAGATTGAAAGGATGAGTGGAATCAACCAGAGACTTCTCATGCTCAGCCTCATCTATTGCCACAAAGACTGTGTCCTGGCTGTGAGAAAGTCTAATATTTGTTGGCCGTCATCAAACACCTTCCAATTAGTCACATTATCAGGAATAGAAGGCTTGTACATAAGTTCAATTGAAAAAGTGTTAGGGGAAAAACCTTATGGTGGAATCAACCTGGATGCAGTATTAGCCAGTAAATCTGCATCAAAATTCCGTGATCTTGGGACTGACTTAATGTTAAATGCAGAAAATGAATTAGTTAAGTACCTTACCAATTTCTGATAGTTAATCAAACAAGGAGACAAACAATGGATTTTGTTTCTCACTTGTTTTACTATGATCTCAGAATCTCCATAACATTCAATTACCTGGGTACCCATGTCAATTGCCTTCCTGAGCCCTTGGACCAAGGCCTCATATTCAACTATGTTGTTGGTGCATTCAAAATCAAGTCTGTAGGAAATCATAGTTTTGGTTCCTTTTGGATCAATCAAGACATAACCTGCACCAGCTCCATCTTTAGATCTAGAGCCATCAAAGAATAGAGTCCATGCATTCAAATCTATCCTAAAATTAGTATTTACATTGTATACATTATGTACAATGGTACCTAAGAATGGAATAGAAGTAAGATTGACAATTTGGGATTGATTCAGTGCATTCTCAATTGGTGACAAATACGTAGGTAGATCCCCAAAGAACGTATCGAAAGTGTAATGTTCCACATGGGAACTAAAGTATGTAGCAGACTCACTAGGATCATTCAAGTATGTGACAATTTGTTTCATATAAGGTTCCCTGCTGATCTTAATTCTGTTTGGTCTTCCATTGTAGGGAAGCCATAGGTGATACCAGTCAGTAGTAGAGTAGCCTTTGAGCTTCTCTGACCAATATCCGCTCAACCACATTCCATACATTTCAGGGATGTCAGCCATAATAATATCCATAGTTTGGTGGATTCTCAGGCCAACAGATAGTGTTAACAAGACATTCATCAGTTCTCCCACTACCTTAACTTTGGATCTATCAAGTTGAACAATTTTAGTAGGGCAGGGCTCCCAAGAGGCATTCAACTTTTTGTAGATAGATAGAGGTATCACATTGGATGAAGCCCCTGAATCTATCATACAATTTTGGACATTTCTATTGAAAACTTCAAAAGTAAGCAAGAAAGGAGGTGTTTTCTTGCTACCTAGTTTTTGATTTCCAGGTTTTGAGTATGCCTCTAAATTGTTGTTTTGAGCCTCCCTGGGCTTGTTGACAATCATGCTTTTGGGAAGATTGTCTCTCATTGCATGGATCTTCAGAAGTTCAAAAAGAGAAATGTTGGCTTTTACTCTGTTCAAGTCATCAATCAGACTGTGTTCTATTTCAGGTATTACAGTGTCCTTATGTGTTGGTGCTTTACCTCTGTTTGGTATGGGTGTTGAAGTGGAAGCTTCTTGTGTGGGTTGTCCTTTAATCCTTGTATTATAGGGATGTTGGACATTGAAAACATCCTTAGGCTCATCTTCATCCTCAACCATGGGAAGTTCTGAAAAGAAGCTAATAGTGTTTATCTGCTGGTCTTCTACTTCATCCGGTGGTTCAGGATCTTGATTCTCTTATGGGTTCTCATCTTGCCGATAAGGAGAATTATGTGATTCTAAAACCAAAGCCTTAAAGATAGAAATAATTTCTTCAGAGTTCAATCCTTCATCAGGATTAGGTGGGACTTGGTTTTGTGGGGGTTGATAAGGTCTTCTGAAAGGTTGTCTATTGAACCCCCTGTTATTGTTCTGGTTTTCTGTGTTTCCTTTCTTCAGGTATACCATTTCATTTGAGATCTTTTGGAGGAAATTTTTCATGTCATTAATCTCAAATGGGTCCTTGTTCTGCACTTTGGGTTTTGGAGGATTTTCTTGCTTTCTTTTGGAGGTAGAGGGTTGTTCTGCTGAGGCATCAGGGTTATCTTTCAAACATAATATATATTTTTCAACCTGAATAGCCTCAGCAAAGGCCTCCTACAAGCTAGCTTTACATGCTATTTTTACCCACATGGAAATGGGAACTGCTAAACCTTTAACATAATAAGAAACTAGCAGTTCTTCCGCAGGAAGAACAGTAGCAGGGATTCTATTTTTCAAGTATGAAAACCTTTGATTGTAATCTTTCACTCTTTCCTTGCCTCTGCTTTTCATCGAGGACAAGACTATTACCAAGTCTTCTGGAGTCTTGCCATATCCAAACTTATGGAGTCTTGTCATCTCCAAACTTCTGGATGAACATTTTTTCAAATTCATCCCATGAAGAGATGGATCTAGCTTCTAGGGCAAAGTACCAAGTGGAAGCTTTTCCTTGGAAAGTGTAAGGAAAAAATATGCAGACTACGTCTTCATGAATGACATTCCTAAGTCTGATGGCCTGCATGAAATTTTTAATATGATCAAGGGCAGGTGATTTCTCATCAGGGTCAAACTTAGGGAGCCACTTCTCAGGGTTCTTAGGGAGTCTGTGTTGTTCTCCAACTATAAACACAGCGTCCTGGTCCAGCCATGATCTTTTTCTACCTTCTACCATGGGTATGTCCTCAGAAGATGAGCTAGATGATGACTCACGATATGACAATTCGTTAGATGAGGATGGTGAAGATGAAGGAGGTGTTGGTGGTGGTCCACCTGTAACAACATTTGGTTGGTCTTGCTCTATTTCTCCAAATAATGTATCAAGGTTAAAATCAGGGAGAAAACTGTGGCAAGGTGAATTATGTTGTTCAGGATTCTGGTCACCTGAATTTTGATTATTTGAATTATTAGCTTGCGGATCAGTGTTCTGGTGATGCTGAATTGATGCTAGTCCAATATTACGCTCTTCTGTGATTCTTTGTTGTAACCTGGCAACACTATTAGAAGAACCTTTGAGTTATTGTTCGAGTGCGAGGGGTCCCCTAGTGGGTGATATGAAAACAATATCAACCCTCCTATTTTCCTACTCTATCACAGGGGTAGTAGGAATGACGGTTGGATCTTGCACCGGTTGTTCAGCAGAGGTTGATTCCTACGTGTGACTATGGGTGACAATCAGTATTCTTTCTAGAGGAGGTCTATTAGTATTCTTTTTAGGCATATCTTGCTTCTGTCCCTCCTTCTAGCGCCATTTGTTGAAGCCTTGGGTGTGTAGGTTGTTGGAATGGGTTCCAAGGATAACAACAGAGGGTGAAAACCCAGCCTGAAAGGCTTCAAAAAGCTCTGCGCAAGAGCAGTTCTATCCCCGAGTCATTTTGTGTAGTTAACTCCCACAGATACAAAGGCCTCCGCTGGAACTTATGGGGTTTGATCCTGAAAGGATCGGTCTTCCCGTGTGGGAAGATCAAAGTGTCCTAACTCTAAAGTGGATCTAGACCTAGAACAAATCTACCTTAAAGAAAATCTAAACTAAGTTAGATCTAATCTAAAGGACGTGTTTTGATTGTGTTCAGGATAACTTGGTTTGAGAATTTAATAAGTCATTTCACCAGCTTAACATAAATGTAAAGTTGGATCTTTTCTTATTGCTTCAAAATACAATTAGGAAATGAGAATCAACTGATAATAGTTTAAATATTAGGTGCACGCAAGGTTACCTTGTAGCTCTAATGCGAATTGAAAAATTAACATTCATTTAATCATTTCTGTTAATCATTTGCAGAAATAGATAAATGTTTTAATTAAATAAATTTATTTAAAACATAAATGCATACAGATCAGCAATTGGGACAAATCCAAACTGTAGATAAGTGCATGAATTATTGATTGCAACAATTAAACAATATTGATTAATAAAATGAAGTGAAAATCAACATTCATCAAATAAATTTGAAAAATTAACAAAAGAGGAATTAAGAGAAAAATAACTGTATTAGCTCAAAATTGCAAGAAATTACAATCTCTTCATTAATCAGAGTATCTCCAGTCTTCTTTTGCAGATTTTATCCCCCCTACCCCATGAGACCTCTACCCTTTAAATAATAATTACAAAATAGTTACAAAGGATAGACATCCCATAAAATAGGGATTACAAAATCAACTAATATAAGAATAACCAAGGGCAGCTTGCCACTTGGTTCTAACTACTAACAACTCATCAATATTTGGATAATTGGTTGACTTGAGTCCCAACTGAACATCACAAGTAAAGGAATCGATCTCATTCTTAGCCAACTTATTCCAAGTGCACAGGAAAATATGGATCTTCCCCTCAAAGCTGTCAGGCTTCTTGATGAACTTGTCAACCTTTGAAATCCCTACGTCCTCGAGCTGCCGAATATGCTCTTTGAATTTCTCACATCTGGTCTCAACCTGTTCAATCATTAACTTCAGAGGACAAGACTTCTCAATGAGATCCATGGTAGGAAATTGCAGCCTGACCATAATATTATCCACAACATACCACCTTCTACCATAGATGGCTTTTGCTTTCTGGATGGTTTCCTCAACCATTTCAGAAGTATGTTGCCATGCATTCAAGGTTGTTCTGATTCTTTTGCATTTGAAGCTATCCAAAACTGGGATTTCAGCTGGTTTATCTTTAATATACCTCTGCCATTCCACAATATCATCATAAGCTTTGGAAGCTTCTTGGATTTTTTCCATCTGTTGTTCAAGAGTAGCAGACATCCGCTCAAGAGAAATATGAGTTTCCTGAATTTCATTAAGGCAGCTAAACAACTCAGCTAAGAGTTTATGATGTTCTCCATTTACTTGATTATACAAATCCCTAAACTCTTCTCGAGAAAATGTAGAGAAAGGAGGAGTGGCTACACTTGCAGTTGCATCCCTCGACTGTTGTTCTAATATTTCAATCTTCTCCATATTTGCAGTGTTTAGAATTTGTGCATCTTGGAGTTCATCTTGAAGAGAATTATTCTGTCCCTGCAGTTCTTTAAATTGATTTTCATGCCGACTTCTTAATTCATGAATCTGAAATTCATGTTCCTCATTAACCTTTCCCAGCTACTCCTGAAGCTTCTTCAACTCCTCCTTTTTCATGTCAATTTCTTTATTCAGCGAGATTACTGAATCAAAGTTAGCTCCTGCAAATGCTCCCATAGCTATAGCAGTTTCCAATGCTTCCTGCTGGACATCATTAGATTGTTTGGTCCATATAACTTGATTAGGGAAAGGTGCCTGCAACACACTCTGATCTCTACTTCTCTTGTTACCTTTCTTCACCGCTGCCTTTTGTGATTTGCTATAAAAATAATCTCCAAGGGGGACCACAATGTCTTCCTCATAAGAAGCTATCCACTCATTAGAATATGTAGCTACCTCTCCTCTTGCAACTAATGGAGTTGTCTGTGTAACAATGGCACTTGGAATGAGCATGGTGATTTGAGAAGTGGGTATGGAGGAAGTGACATATATAATAGAAGTGGAAGGTAAAGCATTGGAAGGTTCAGGAATGGAAGAAGTAGTCAAAGAAACAACTTCACGCAGGGAAATTGGGACAGAAGTAACTGATGGTACAGAGGTTAAAGGAGTAGTATAAGTGATAACCTCTAAAGGTGAAGTAGGAGGGATGGTTGATGATGGTTGCAGAGAGACAGTTGGAAACTGGATCTCTGTGACCTTTGTAGGTGAAGTGGTGAGTGGAACTGATGAGGTTGGAAGGGAATCAGGGATGGAAGTTAGTGCAGCAAAAATTTGAGACATGGTAGATCGTGAAAGTGAGATAGATGACAGGGCTGCCAGAAATGGCTGTGAAACAACTGCAAAAGTGGTAAATACGTTAGCCAATGTAGCTGATGGAAAATAAATATTATCCGATGAAGTAGGAGGTATATCACTTGAAGTAAGTGGCAGTGTGGAAATTAATGCAATGAGGGAGGTGGTGACTTCCTGAAAATGATCATCAAGGATAGGGTCATCCATTGTTATGCTGTCAAGTAAATCTGTAACAGCCCGAGAGACTTCTGTGACTTCCTATACAACATGCACAACAGTAGAGAAAGAGTTTGCTGGAACCCTTTCATCTTCCACATCACTGTCTTCAATATTCAATGTAGGTATGACAGATGCAGGAGTCTGAATCTTATGTCTCTTTGTTGGGTTACTTACAACCACTACTTCGGTATCATTTGATTGGTTACTTGCAGCAACCACTTGAACATCACTAGTTATACTACTTGCAGCAACGACTTGGGTGTTAAGCATTGAAGTTATATGTGCCAACTCTTTCTTCAACTCAACAGCTGATTGAATCAGGAGATTCTTGGTCTGTTGAACATCTTCTACAAGCCGCTTTCCTTTACCTCCATCTGAATATGTCAACATCAGAGGAGTGGCTGCCTTTTGTGATTCCTTCACTTCTCTTTCTTTTCTAACTTGCTCTACCAGTTGCAACGCCATTATTATGTAACTCAAAACTTTAGCCTTGATTTCTTTCTAGTACTGCAGGATGAAGCTCTGCTCTTCTTTAGTCTTAGCCCTAACTAGGACTTCAAAACAGAAATTGACTCCCAGATAAATGGAGTCATCAGGAATATGTTCATGAACATAATCTGTCTTCATGTGTTCTTGTTTGAAGTGAGCATCAAGGAATGCTTTAGGGTCATGCATCATTTTGGGAGAAACTCCCAATTTCAAAGAAGCAATCCTCTTTCCCAGTACTGCAGCCCAAGTTGAAGCTGGAATGACCAAAGGTCCAATATTTAGGGGAAATTTAGGCCATCCCCTTCTCTTAGGTCTAGTAAGCTTAGGAAACACCCCATCTATTATAGTCTGGAAGGATATCTCTTCAAGTAGCATCTCGTCTGGGACTAACCTTGGCAAGAAATGCACTATATTGCTTCCCCAAATTCTGACATAAGAAAAAGCTTCTCCCACATACTAATCACCAAGTGTAGGAATTAAAGTTCTGGTATTGGGAGGAAAAGCAGGTGCAGCTTCCCTCAATATCTGTTGATAGATGGCGACAAAGAAGTGGTCACATATATCATGTAGGAAAGGAACAAAGTTACTTTCCCACAAATCTGAACAGTAAATATGGACTGGAGGTGATGACAAGTTCCAATTCCATCCCATGGAGGGGTACTGGAATTCCGAGCAGAAGATATCAATTACATAAGCAGAATAAAAGAGCATTGGCTTCTTTGGTGTTTTATGATATCACTCAATAGTTGTCTTTAATTCAAATGACAAGGTGAAATCCCAGGGGAATGACTGCCCCGTTGTAAGGACATTATGGGCTACAGGTTCCCATTTAGCTTTGAACACTGAGCAATTAAGAAGACCATAAATTCTGCAAAGCATGGCTGCCAAAAGAGAATAGGGTTCCCTAAACCACGAAACCGGGCATGAATTATCAGCTCTGGGCATGAAAGTGGTCGTTTTGTTCATCCAAGACTTCACCATTTCATCAAAGTTATACCTAGTCTTAGCAGAGTCCAGGAATGTAGCATTGAGAGGCTGGATGGCCGGTTTAAGAGTATATTCTCTGGTAAAAACCTCAGGGCAAAAAAGTAGCCAATTGAGACCCCGATCTATTGTTAAAGGAGCGGTCCTCAGTGTTTGCATGGTCACGAGTCCATTTAACATCGTCTGTGTAGGGAAGAATGGCAGGCCTAGCACCTATGGCATGCAATTGTGAATTCCTAATCTTCTCATAAGGGGGCTGGTAATTTTGGATATCTGACAGGTCATCATTGTAAAAAATGGCGTAAATTTTAGACCAATAAATTTGGTAAGTCTCAGAAATTTTGTCACTGGTATCGGCAAGGAAGCCTAAGTTAGGGTCTTTGTTCAACAAGTCTTTCTGAGTAGTTCTTGAGTGGGTGTTCTGTGACATGTTGAAAAAACTAGAAATTTATGATAAATAAATAAACACAAATAAAAAATAATTCAAAAATGGCAAAAGCCCGTAAATAATGAACATGAAAAGGACGTGAAACCGACCTATGAGTGATAAAAATGACAGAAACAACCCTGGCAAAATCTCATGGTAAAAACCTCTGTAACAAGTAAATTCTTCGAAAATGAAAATGATAAAAGAAAATAGAAAAAACAACATATTTATCACTTTCGTCAATTAAAATCGAGGCCACAGGATTGAAACAAATCGACGACTGATATCTAATTTAGCGGGATGCGGAAAGAGAGTTGCGGGTGTTTATTTCGGAAATATATACATGCTTTCTGCAATCCGCAATTGCGGGTTGTGGGATCGCAACTTTAAGTATTAACAAAACAAAAGTTTTCGCAATCCACAATCTGCAATTGCAGGTTGCGGGTTGCGGAAATGAAAGCCAGACTAAAAAATATAATGACTCTTCTGCAATCCACAAATAGTGGGTTGCGGGTTGCAGAAAAGCAAGACACGAACTTATTATTCAAACACTTCCCACAATCCGCAATCCGCAATTGCGGGTTGTGGGTTGTGGAAATGCAAAGCACAAACCTATATTTAAAAGTCTTCCTACAATCTACATTGCGGGTTGCGGGTGTAAACAACCACAATTATTGAAAAACGATTCCACATCCGCAATCCGTATTGCGGGTCGCGGAACAAAAATGTTTCAAAACCAAAAAACCAAGCTTCCGCAATCCGCATTGTGGATTGCAGATTGTAGGTTGCGGAAAGAGTTAACTTTTGGGAAAATCAAAGCTTTCCACAACTCACAAAAAACACACAAAATCAAAGGCATTTTGGAAAAGGAAAATTACCAACTTAATCAAATCATGGCAAAGCAATAAAAGCATGATCAAAAACCCCAAAATTACCATGGAATTTAATCATTACCTTTGCATATAAAAATTTGGGGCTCCCATGTTTTAATGAAAACATGGGATCTGTTGTACCTACAACAGAATGCTAGCGAGACAAAGAGAATTCATAGTATTATTGGAGTTAAACAAGATTGTTCACTTTCTCCTACACTTTTTGGACTTCACATTAATGAGTAGGAAGAGGCCATATTAGCCACCTTGGATGTCATTGATAGTTGCTTGTGCTTTAGAGTTCCTATTATCATTCTTCTATTTTTGGATGACATTATATTGATACCTCACTCAATTACTAGAGACAACTATATATTTTTTCTTTTTGTGATATTCATGGGCTTCAAGTAAATTTAAAGAAAACAAAAATTCTAGCTTTCAACATCTTTGCGTAGGAGGTGAACCAAGTGTATAAAGTACTTAACCCCATAATTACAAAGAAAAATAATAGAATGTGATAGAATACCGATGTTGAACAAAAAATACAAGAGAGAATTAGATGAGAAAGAACCTTTGTATTATTGTTGTCCAAAAGAGAGCAATGTTCACTTGCCTCTTCAAGGGGGAAACCTCCTATGAGCAGAGATCCAGATACAATAACAACTCTTGATCGCATTACACAACCTTATAATCTATATACGGTGCATCAATAGCAAAATCCCTAACTACCTATGGCCTCACTATTAAATAGGGCCAACCACCTAGTGGGTCTTAATTAACAAAGATATAATTTTACATTGAGTAACTATCAACTGACTATCTAATAGGGCCTATTCAAACAAGATGGTAGCACCCTAACATGCCTCCCCCCTTCAAAAGAACCATTGTCCTTAAGGCCGGAGATGGGAAAACTGTTACAAAATGGATGATGGTTCCTAGTAGCATATTTTGGCTACATATCCTTCCATTGAATAAGAAATTCTTAGATAGTGCATTGGAAAAGGTGTCGCTCTCGAGAAACCAAAACTAATTATAGTTGGAACTAAATGGATCCTTCTTCATCAATTTCTGGTAAGGTAGTTTGAATGTGGCAATTATGCCCCATAAACTTCTTCAAACAAGAAATTGCAAGAAACACAAATACTAGGTGGTTTGAATGTGGTAAGGTAGTTTGAATGTGGCAATTATGCCTCATAACCTTTTTCAAAATTTATAT
Organism: Larix kaempferi; assembly: GCA_027924585.1. Taxonomy (NCBI): domain Eukaryota; kingdom Viridiplantae; phylum Streptophyta; class Pinopsida; order Pinales; family Pinaceae; genus Larix; species Larix kaempferi. The sequence continues at coordinate 2,257,344 of BSBM01000286.1, forward strand.
CTGTTTATCCATGAAAGTTTAGATTTTAACTTATTCGTGGAAATATTTCGTGGAACGTTTGAGCCATATGTACTAGTGTCACAATGACCCAATTGTAGGAGTGCATCTCTACCAACTGAGCTATATCACTCGTACCCGAGCCAAGTGGAGCATACATGAAAAAAAAATATTTTGCTTTTTCTTCCTATGATTTTCCCTAGTGCATCTAGGCTATCCTAGACTTGAACCATAGATCTCGCTCATGAAGTAAATCCTCACACCTACAATACTATCCAATCAAGTAATTGGAAGAGAATCAATATATTATTTTTAGGAGCGATTCATCCTTCCCAAACACATCATACAACTTCCTCTATGTTTTACTGCGCTCTCCAAGTGTGTTTGTTCCCCCTCCTTTTCTTTTTATTTCCTCGCCGAGCCAATGACGAGCAAGTGGAAATCCCTTTTGATAAGAAAATGAGGCATTGAAAGACCCTCCTAGCCCAACCCTGGGACACTCCAAGATCCTTTTTCGAACCTGCTTTGCTCCCATCGTTAGGACACGGATAAAGGCATCCCATTGCACTAATCTAAGGGCCATTTGTAGTGGGGGTTCAAAGACCAAAGAGTTATTTTTATTTACACCAAGAATTCTTCTACTCTTATGAATAGATCCAATCTACTCTATTGGGTCCTGCAGAAAATTAATTGATATAATTAATTCCACGTTATTCCCTTAGGGATTAATGAAAACATCCTATTGATTGTTGCTTCCTACGAACCTCCAGGAAAAACATGACAAGGCTTGAATGGTATGATCCCTTCGTCACCCTACCTAGAATGAAAAGGGTGATATCGTAGTTCTTGGTCTGTGAATATGTGTTGTTGGGTGCTCCATTTTCCACATCTAGGTTGAACTTCAACCTATCCCCAAGATATAGACATCCATACACTGATAAGAGATGTATGAATTCTCGAGAAGAGAGGATCTGTGGTGGATAACCACTTACACCCCCCAGACCACCCATATCCACAAATGAATAGAAAGTTGGATTTGCATTTGATCTCACCTGAGTCGCCCCATCTATCCTCCTGAGGATAGTTTAGTTCCAAACCCCTTGTTTGAACAAACATGAAGAGTACGCGATGGTAATGTGCCTTGTATGATCCATATCTCTGGTTTAGGCATTGATGATCACATTGAACTATCCATGTGACTGAGAGCCTTCACAACCTAGGCACAATGATGTGATTATCAAGGGTGCGTTCTACAACTGAGATAATAGCCCATCATACATGCCTCTTGGGGATGGAGGCCTTCCGCTAATCCAACAACAATATATTGGAAGAACCAATATAGAAAATGAGATATTGTCCCATTGTGTAGGCCTCTCAGGAATGGAGGCATAAATATATCCAAAATAACAAAAACCCTACTCTTTTTTGTCTCCCCATGTCCCTTCCTGGGTGGAAACATGGGGAGGAAAATGGGAGATGGGATGCTATCAACTTGTTCCGACCTAGGATGATAAGATCATGGTATCACTTTACTGTCAAGGAAAAATAATAGTTCCATATACGATTTTGGCTCAGATGTGCTTTCTTTAAGATGCAACATTAAATGACCCAATATGCCCAAAAAGCATTAGCTCTCCCTAAAAAGGAGGTGATCCAGCCGCACTTTCCAATACGACTACCTTGTTAGGAATTCACTCCAGTCACTAGATAATATTTCAGAATACCCCTCCTTATGGTTAAGGTAACAACTTTGGTCATGGATAGCTCTGATAGTGTGACGAGTGGTGTGTACAAGGACTGGGAATACATTCACTGCTGTATGGATGGCCAATGATTACTAGTGATTTCGGCTTCATGCAGGCGAGTTACAGCTTTTAATCCAAACTGAGGCTATTTTTTTGAGGTTAGATTACCCTCACGGGATCACGACCCTTTGTCTCGGCTCTTGTAGCACGTGTGTCTCCTAGAGCATAAGGGGCATGATGAATTGACGTCATCCTCACCTTCCTTCAGCTTATCACCAACAGTCTGATTAGGGTTCCAAACTCAATGTTGGAAACTAAAAATGAGGGTCGCGCTCATTGCAGGACTTAACCCAACACCTTATGGCACGAGTTTATGACAACCATGCACCACCTGTGTTGTGTTCCCGAAGGAAATCCTATCTTTCTATAGGATTCATGGCATGTCAATCCCTGGTAAGGTTCTTCTCTTTGCATCGAATTGAACCACTTCCTCCAATTTTATCAGAGAATTGAAGCGTTTGATGTGAGTCGAACATTTCAAATGCATTGTGCATATATATATATTTTTTTTAAATGGGAAAATTCTAGTTGAATTTCAATATTTAATCCACTAAAAATTTAAGTTAGAAGGTAATAAAGACAATATCTGGACACTTGTGTTCTAGGGAGGGATGATTTCCACATACCCAAAAAAATGAAAATTTCCCACCATTTGGAAAAATTCCAAATCCACGTAGGAAGCAATGGACGAGAGAAATACAACCACAGGGAGCACTGATGGCAAGGCACTTCAAGGAGTTAAATATAACATTGGTTCTTTGGTGGTCTACAACACTGAAGGTTGGTAAAAATATTTTTTCCATGTGGTAATGTTTTTTTATATTTTACCCCATTCTGATGCCCCCGAGTACTATAATCACTAGTGTATTTAAAAGATAGAAACACACCGTTAATGAATATACAAATACAAAAAATACTATTCCTTTTTTAATTTTACCATAATCTAGTGTGCCTGATTACACCCACTGTTGCATTGAAAAGATAGAAATGCACCATTAATGAATATAAAATAAAAAATAGCTTTCCATACAGATTTGTTTTAATTTTACCCTACTGCAGTGCACTTGATTACATGACACACCAATGCATTGAAAAGATATAAAGGTACCGTTAGTGAATATAAAAATATAAAAAATGGTTTTATGTCCAACAATTTTTTTAGATTTACACTACTCTGGTGCTCCCAATTACACTACGCACCAATGCATTGAAAAGATAGAAACACACTATTAATTAATATAAAAATGTAAAAATAGTTTCCCATTTGGCATTTTTTTTAATTTTACCCTACTCCGATGCGCATTAAAATGGTACTCCCTAGTGCATTCGTTAGATATGATTGCATCTGACATGAATATAACACCGTTCTCATGCTCTAGATATAGATACACCCCGATGCATTCATATATGGATGACGCAACATAAGGGAATTCCACTGAAAGTAAAAAAACATTTTTTCAAGCGCCAATTAACGGGAAATGTTGAATTCAGTGCATGGAATTAATTATTGAACCAGGGCATTAGCTTATTTGGAATGCACCACAATGTTTTTTTGAAAAAACAAACATATTTTTCTAGCTAGGGGTGTGTGTATTTGTGGCTAGAAGTGGTGTGTTATGTGTGTTTATGCATAGGTGCATTAAGTTATTTGAAACACACTCGTTAGTGTTACTAGTGGAAATAAAAATTATTTTTCTTCCACATTGAATGAGGATTTTGGATGTCATTGCATTGTGTTTTTTTCCACACCGGTGCATCTATATAAAGTGTGCATTGGTGCTATTAGTATGTATAAAAGCACCATATAAAAACCTCCACTAAAATCTATGTCCATTTGCCTCTGCTAGTGACCTCTGCTATAAATGGATATTTGGGCTCTTTTTAGAGGAGTGTCCGCAAAAACCTCCGCTAGAAGGTGTTTTCCTTGTATTTTCAATAGAGATATCGAATTTTTAGAGGACAGACCATGGAGTGAGCAAGAAAATGATGTAGTGGATAGTCAAATTCCATCTCTTCAAATAGATGAACAATTGGAAAATACAGGACAACACGAACTTAGGATTCCAAGATTGCAAGTACAGAGACAAGAAGAACACCCATCAAATAGTTCTTATTGAAATAATGATTCAGGATTCAATGAAAGAAACCAAAGAACAAAGAGTATAAGATAAATGTATGCGTAGGAGGATGAACTAAACCAACAAAATCACTTTGTATTATTTTCTTGTAATCCCACATATTTTGAAGAAGCAGTGAAAGAAGAACATTGGGTGCAGGCCATGAATGATGAAGTTGAGGCCATTGAAAGGAACAAAACATGGGATCTTGTTGACCTACCAGCAGACAAAACCAACATTGGTATCAAGTGGATTTACAAGACAATTAAATGAGAAAGGAAAGGTGGATAAGCATAACGAAAGGCTTGTTGCCAAAATATTTGCTCAATAACCTGGAATTGACTATGGTGAAATTTTTTCCATAGTAGCTAGGTTAGATACCATTCGAGCTGTGTTAGCTATTGTAACTCAGAACAAGTGATCAATATACCAGATGGATGCATAGTCAACCTTTCTAAATGGAATATTGGATGAATATGTGTATGTGGATCAACCACCAAGATTTGAAGTCAAAGGCCAGGAGTATTGTTTACAAGTTGAAGAAGGACTTGTATGGTCTGAAGCAAGCCCCAAGAGCATGGCACAACAGAATTGACTCTTACTTGCTCATCAATGGATTCAGTGGGAGCACTAATGATCCCACTCTCTACACAAAATAAAATCAACAAGGTAAAATTATGGTTATTTGTTTATATGTTGATGATATGATTTATACTGGAAATTTGCAATTAGAGGAACTCAAATAAGTCATGAAAAAATAAATTGAGATGACTGACCTTGGTCTTATGAAGTATTTTTTGGGCATATAATTTGAGCAATTTTCTCAAGGAATTTTTATATATTAGCATAAGTATGCTATGGACATCTTGAAGAAGTTTAAAATGGATAAATCAAAACCAATAGATACACCCATAACCACATGCACGAAATTGAGTAAGCATGATGAAGGACCAACAATAAATTTAACTTTTTATAAGAGGCTTATAGGAAGTCTAATTTATCATAGTACAACAAGACAAAATTCAATGTATGCAATTGGTTTTATTTCCATATTTATGGAGTCCTACAAAGACTCTCACTAGAAAGTTGGGAAAATAATTTTGCGATATGTTGCAAGTACAACTGATTATGGTTTGTGGTACACAATGTCTGAAGACAACTACTTCATTGGATACATAGACAATGACTTTGTAGGAAACATTGATGATAGGAAAATCACTTCAAGACATGTTTTCATTTGGGGACAAGTTTGATATCTTGGGAATCCAAGAAACAACCCATTGTTACCATTTCAACTACAGAAGCATAATATGTAGTAGAAACTACAACATCATGTCATGCAATATAGATACGAATCCCTTTGTATGATCTTTTTCATGTGGAAAAGGATCCAAGTCCTATTTTCTATGATAACAATTCATCTATTGCACTATCCAAAAATAATTTATTCCATAGGAAAAGTAAGCATATTGACACTCTCTACCACTTCATATGCAAGCTTGTCAACAATGGATACATTACACTATAGTTTTTTGGTTCAAGGGATCAACTATATGATATTTTCACCAAACCATTGAGAAGAATAATCTTTGAATTTCAGAGACAACACTTGGGTATTGTCAGTGCTAAATATTGTAACAACTAAGATTAAGGGGTAGTGTTCAAGTGTGTAATCTCCCCTTTTCCAGTTAGCTAGATGTAGTGCTTTGCATTTATGAGTAAGTTAGACAGTAGTGTTTGGCTGAGTATAAATCGGTAAAGTCTTTTCTATATTTATCAAGTTGGTTAGAAATCAGTTTTGTTTTGGGTGCACTTAACTACGATTGTAATCCTTTATAATCTAAGTTTAATGAAGAAAATCATGTATGAAATGCTCCATATTTTCTGTTGTGTGTTACAATTTTACCTTTTGCTTCTTAAATTTAATCGTTTTTGATGTTGTAGAGGGATCCTACACCCTTGATGTTATTTTATACATGGTATTTGAAAACCTATCCAAACCCTTTAGGCTTTCCTTACCTAGGAGAAATTGTCAATCTTGTTTTGTGATTGTTGGATGAGAACCAAAACATTTAGACCTTTGGCCTTTGTTGTATATTTTATTTTGGTTGTATATTGTGATTAGTGGTGTGTGGCTCTTGGTTGATACCCCTCTAATCAATTATTGTATCATTGGTGCTAATCTCCTATGCATATTGTGGATCGTTTTCTGTTGCACTAGTACCTACATCATCACTAGAAGGTGGCCAAACACTTAGATTTGAAACTACTTGGTCACTCAAAGTAGATTTCACTTGACAGTGGTTTCAAGAACAACAGTGTCATTTGGAATGAACTTTGATACCACCAGTGGAGCACTAAGATATACGTCGTAACAACTAATGAGTATGAATCCTTTGCAGGCCAAATCTGTGATGGAACATCAGGAGAGTGCAATGATGACTATAAGGAGTTTATGATGGAACGTATAGTGCATGGGAGGATTTTGAGGTGGGAATCTAAATGATTGACACGGTGACAACAATTCTCTATTGAGTAACTAAATAATGATAAAATCACCATTCCAATACTAGTTTCCATGGACTATCATGAACCCTTATGTATAAGTTTCCTTGCTTTTTCTACTTCTTTTAAGGGGAGACAAGATGGTCATTATATTTATATGGATGTCTATAATTCTATTTTAATAATCTACCTATCTATGGGTTGTTTCTATTGATTGAAAATGCTCTATCTCGTAGATAAAAAAGGCAAATTGTGATATTGTGCCTCGATCAATATCAATAACAATTATGATATTGAAGGATAATATTTATTAGGCCATAGAAGACGAATGGATATCTCTATTGACTCATTTTCCTTGATATTATTCTTTTGGATATAGTCTTATATAAGAAAGAATGAGTAGACAAAGCACACTCATTCTTGCACAACTCTTTCTACGTTGTTGGATTTACCTTTTATGTTGGGTTTCCAAGACTTGCTTTCATTGTATTGGTCATTTCCATCTGCTAGTTGTAGAAATCTGTAATTTTGTTGTCACTTCCTAGATTGACTCGCCCTTAGACCACCATGTCCTTCACACACAACCTAAAACTTGAATGTGACCTTCTTACTTACCTATCGCGGTCCACTATGAACTAGATCATAGGCTTATCTTCCATCATGAACTTCCTTGGATTGAGGCATTTTTTTGTAGGCACTAGATCTTGGACTCTTGTTGAAGTGAGTCAAGTAATGAAGGAACACATTTTTACACAATTTTCCCACATGCATATTTGATAAGGAAGCACTATGGAGATGTTGAATATAGGTCCAGATGACAAATTTTTTTCCTTCAACAATTGCATCTTCTTGTTTAATTATTTTAAATGATCGATCCTACTTCATTTTTTATCATCTAGCTCCAAAGCGTATATTACTTGGGTAGTTGTATGGCGAACCAAACACTTCGAATTGTTTTTGTTGTAATTATTGTAATACACATATCAACAATTTTGTTTGCATTGCATAGACTTCTAATTGGAATTCTATCATTTAGAGGGAGATTCATGTAATGCAGTACAAATATATGATCATCTACACTCTTCACAATCTTATTCGAAACCTCATCAAATAATTCAACAAACTTTGATGTGAACAATACAAATCCAAGATTATTATTCAAAAGATAAGTACTTATTTCCTAAGGGATTTTAGAATCATTGGGGGTTTAATAAAGAAGAATCAAGCTCAAGTTGAAGCCTGGACTACCGAATTTAATGAGATGGAAAAAAATCAATCTTCTTAATGAGCAACATTTGGTCTACTTAAAGGAGAAGGAAGATGTTATTACATATTTTCATAAAGATCTACAATGATTTCTTACTTCTGATAGTACTTCTACATTGTAAACCATTCCTAAGATTCCTTCATCGGATTTTGAGTTTCATACTCGTTGCATTGGGTCCAAATTGCTTCATTAGATGGGATACACTGGTTGTGGCCTTAGTAAGAATGGACATGGGGTCATCCACCCTATTTAGCATGCGATGCAACAAATAAAAGCATGACTTCAAGGATTTGTTGGGATTTCATTGACATTTGCAAGTTGTATCAATCCTTCTACCAACTATACTCAATTTATATCATCCACCGATGACTATCCAACGCTAGATTCCATCACATCATATGAATATTCTAGTATTGAGTTGTAGAATCCACCTCCTACACCCCTTATTGAACCAACTTTGGAACTTTCACTGCTATATTGGAATCTTCAACAACAACTTCATAGTTTTCCTTGCCAACATCAAACTCTTCAATACTTGCTTCAACATTTTTATCTCAAGCATTAGATTTTTCATCTTCCACTTATCAAACTCCTTAGCATTGTGATTGGAGGAATCCACGTCCTCCTTTATGGTATGCACAGTCCTTTTCCAATGCCTCTTCTTTAAAATATTTATCAAAGAGGCTTACATGGAAACATCTTGCCATGATAGCAATTCCAAGGATTATTTGTGGTTGGATTGATGCTTGGTCCTGGATATAGTTGAGAAATTATTTAAGGACTTGCTACCAATGCATTTCCTACATTATACACAGAGACCATATGCATTGTTCACCTTGATTAATTGTCCATAGTACTTGATCCATAAACCGTCGTGGATATTCCATTGGAATAGTTCATAACAACATATATTACAACTTCGTTCTTTTTTTATTAGCTTATTTCCAAAAGATGCTAAATAACCGAAACTGAAAGGAAAATAACTAGATAAAAATAACACATCCACAAAAAATAACACAAGATATACCCTGTTGTTCCCCTTTTGAACCTTCAAGTAATGATATCAAATATCCTGAGCAGTAGAGGAAATTGGGCACCGATGGTCATGATTAAATCATGCTACTTGCTTGGAAAGATCTAGGCCATTTGTAGGATGTGAGTGGCTATAATAATAACAAGGGAATTTCCCCACTAGTGGTCAATATTAAATCATGATACTTTCTTTAAAAGATCTGAATCGTTCATGGTAGCAGAACATGCCCTTGATATAACAAGGGAATTTCCTTGCCTACAATCGAGATTAAATTAGGCTATTTCCCAGGAAATATCAGGATCGTTTGAGACTAAGGAACATATGTTGACGATAAAAGGGGGTTTTATCTGCCTATGGCTCAGATTGGATCATGAAACTTCCTAGGGATAATAAGGATTGTTTGCGGCATAGAAACATATATCAAGGATAAAAAATAAACTTTCCAACCGATGTCTCATATTAGACAATGCTAATATCTAGAAGTGATATGGTTCGTGGGCATATGCAAACTATAATGGTTACGATTTGAGCGAGCATGTTCTCATCGATAAATATGACCATCTACGGTAACTAAAATAGAATAAGATATAGTAAAGGAGGATCATTCTTCAACGATTGAGATTGAATAGAATATTCCCCACATGTAATTAATGCTCTAGGAAAGACTTTTTTGAAGTCCTTATGAAATCCACATTTGAATTTAAGTGCTAAGAGAAGATCCTGAAATAATAACAGTTCCTCAGCTATGCAAATACTAAAACTTAAAGCTGCAAATGATCATAAGTGGTTCCTAAAATCCATGCAAGGTACTGGAACTCATACCACAAGTAAGTAAAAGTATCGATATCTCGTTAATTTTATGTCAAAGTGTATCCATATCCAAAGAATTCAAATAGAATTTGCACAATTTCTCTATCATCGTTTTCCTTCCATTTTTTTTTATATCTGAAACTACCTTATACCTTTTTCCCTAAGAATCTCACAATACCAAGGAGAAAGGCCACTGCCACAAGCTCTGCCTCTCAGGACCTTTCGTACTAGTCTGATTTCTCTACTATGTTGTCATCGAAGTTTTAACCTTTTTCGATCAATGGGATAAGGTGCCCCCCCCCCCAAATTTGATTAGAGGCTCAACCCAACACTTAATAGGATCCACTCTTAGTAAAATGATTTATCCAAAGTCTAAGTATAGATTTTGGGTTTCTGAGTTATCCCAAAACCTATTCCTTGAAGCCTTCCCTTTCCTTGAATTTGTTCAACTCTGTGCAAATAATTACAATCCGACTGTGTCCATCGTTTACACTAACAATGGTCAAACTGTCCTCTTTGAAATCTCAACCTTTTCAATTGGCAAAATGCTAGGTACTACCCCTTCCGGGAAGAACATATCCCTTGAATACCAAGCCAATCATTATAAAAATATGATTTCAAATCTACAGGAAAAAGTAGAAAATTGACTCATGGCTACTCATGGTCAACAACAAGTTTCTCTTGACCCATGGTAACATGCCAACCTATCACCTTGGAACCCAGAAAATGTTATTGCTTTTACATTGATTTTTTGAAGGGATTATGATGATGTTGTGGATGAGGGAATGGTAGCAATGGTGGATGCATATAATTACAAAGATGCACCAAAATATAATTATGTAGAATCCAAAGCAGTGGGAATCAAGGCTCATATATAAGAATTCAATGATACTGTAGTTTTCACATATTACTGTTATCATGTATATTTACTCATATTTTACCAGTCTCAACATTTTGAAGCCTTAGGAATTCCTAGAATTGTAAATAATGAACCCAATAGAATATACGACTGGATTCCCTGGGTCAAGAAAGGAAAGGAATAATGGGTCACTTGGTCTCTCTTTGTGTCTCATTTTATGTATTAGTCCTTTGTTTTGATTACTAGGAGTGAACCTAAACGCATGCCCCGGGAAATCAGGTCACATTTACAACTTGGAGAGGCAGTCAAGAGAGTAGATAGGTATTTGGAAGAGGATTATACTATCATCAGGATGTATGGTACTAAATCCCCCACCCCCACATATTTCCCAAGCTTCTCATGCCAAGAAATTTTGTCCTTGAATACATAAGGCAGATTGTAGAGGTGGTCAATCTTCATTTTGTTAAAGACAAAAATAAAGGAAGAGTTTAATTTCCAGTAGTCATGATGGGATATGCTATTAATAATAAGAAAGGCCTCAAACAAGTCACATAGGTCTTAACAGATCTTGATATGAAGTTGGATACTATGTGGAGATATGATCCACTTTTTTCGATGGGACAAGAGAAAGGAAGAAAGATCCCAAATCCACAAGCTCATGAGTCTAAACCAGAGCTGGAAAAATTGGAAAATAAGGACACATTTGAAGAAGCGGAAAGGATAATCGAGGAGGGAGCATATACCATTGATATAATAACTCATGAATACCATGAATAGACTCTATATCCTTTTAAGATCCCACCATATTTCAATTTTTATAGGCCATAAGGAGCTCAAGTCTCCAAAGAAGATATGGAAGTCCTGGCTCCTTGGAAAGAATGACATAATGAGTATGTTGATCATAACGATGTCAATGATAAATGTAAGAGAGGATCATAGTGGAGGATGACAAAATACTTGGGGAAATAAGATTCTCCATATATGACCATCCTTGAAGATAAGAAGTTTGAATATTGTACGAATATTATCATGATAGTGATAACTCTGAAGATGAATCCAAGATGGAGGAAATGCCTAAAGAAGGGACAAGATAGGCTATCTTGGTATTAGAAATTGAAGAGGGAGACAGAGAAGAAGAGCTCTCAATCCTTGAGACTCATATCCCCTCACCTCCCAAAGAAGTAGAACCATATCATAAATATATGTTGATCATGTTATCCATGGGTTTTGATACAGAGCGAGGGTTGGGGAAGGAAGGACAAGGCAACAAAGAATTCATTCAAATTGAAAAGAGACCTAAAATATTAGGCCTTGGAGTTGAGATAGGTGGGTCAAATCATGAACATAAGTACCACCAGAAACATATCACAAACACGCCCTTGAATAATTTCAAAGTGAACCTAGTAAAGAAGAAGTCCAAGAGCTTGAAATACCCCTAGGGTGGGAGCATAATAATCCAGGGGAAGAACATTAGGAGGAAGATGCTGAAATATCTAGGGTGGAAGAGGCTTGTCACAAAGAAAATTCCCAAGGTGACTTAGTCGACACAAAAAGAAATGGGCCAAACAAGACACCACTCAATCCAATTGCAATCACAATTCAGTCTCATATCACAGAATAATATTATCATGTGGTTGAGACAACCAGAAAAATTGAAACAAAACTACTCTCAATCATGCAAGAGGCGGCTCAGGAAGAAGGAAACAAGACCAAATATACAGAATCTAAAGCAATGGATGAATCCTCAAATATTGTAAAAAAAAGACGAGGAAAGCCTTCAAGAAGAGACCAAAGAAAAAAGAATTAAAATATGTGAGGTTGCATAAGCTCCAGAAGAAAAGAAGAGCCAAGATGATTAAACAATGAACACTTCACAAGATATTGATCAACCACTGGAAAACCAACCTGAAGGAGGTGAAACTCCCATTGACCTTGGTCAATTTGTTTTTAGTATAATGAGCTATTATCTACTATAATTACAAGGAATACTATGAGTTCCTTCACCAATTTCACATTTTCAGGGATGACACAGTGGGAAATTGGAAGTGAAAAGGTTGGGTCGGTAGATATTACAAGTCATCTCACATTTTTGGAGCAAGAATAACATAGGAGAGAAGAGATCCCAAATTGTTTTGCTATTATATGCTTGCATTTCATTGATCTGCCTCCTCTGTCTAATCAACTGTCATGTATGCTGGAGTTCTTCTCACCTGCTAAGGTCCATGCCTTAGTTTCCTTTTTATATGTGATCTATTTTAGGTTGGTTATATATATATTTTTAAATGAATTAGTTACATATTCTAATTAACTAAATGAAAACTTGGGGGCACGTCGACCGACTAGTAGTGATATGGCCACTAGTTGATGACGTGCCTCTTCATATTTTGTATTTTTTTAGTCAAGCTCCATTGACAACTTTTGTAAAGACTCGATCCTAAATAATTTCTAGTCGGACAAATCCATTATGATTCATCTCTTCGACTATGTAGGGGACCATCCATGCAGTTTTGAGATTCTTTGGATTTTCTTTTATTTTGCTATCATATGGGAGTACTAAGTCACTGACTAAGATGTCTTTATTTCTTCTATTTTTATTGTGTCAGGCTTTCTACTGAAGTTTTTGAACTTTGTTGGAGGAGCCTAAGTCGGCCTATCGGCTAGGATCCCCGCCCGACCTGTTGTAATGTATGTCGACAGTTGTGTCGACTTGTCGGGTTATGTCAGTCAGTAGAACTGACAAGACAGTTACATAATTGAATGTAAAAGCATATATATAGGCTATTGAACCGATGTACTAGGTTAACTTATATCTGTTTTGTGTATTGTTCTGCATATTGTTGAGTAATAAAGGCTTGATCTTCTCTCTATATCTTGTCTACTTGTATCTGTGTCATGTGCATGCTTGTATAATACATTATGTATCACTAGTAATAATGCCATCCCCTCGAATACAACAAACTTCTTGATGGTGAATAGAAACTAGTCTCCGTTCTTCCAATTTTTGTTGCTAAAATACATGGTATTTTGTGGCATTTACAGTGTCCAAGTGTAATACTTGTGAAATTATAGATGCTTTCTGTTTAAAGTGCAGTGACACGGATAATTCTTGTCCATAAAATAGTTTAAATGATGTTTGACCAGTTGACCTTTTATATGTTGTTCTATATTCCCACAAGATAGATGGGATCTTGTCGTCCCAATTGTCCTTGTCCATATTATAAATTTTAGTTAACCCTTATGCAAGTGTTTTATTGAATGATTTGATTTGCTTTGTTTGACTTGGGATGGTATGTTGAACTCTTATGGTGGTTGATCATAAATTCTTTCAATAATACTACTATTGTCTTATTGATAAAATGTGTTCCCCTGTCACTTATTAAAGTGAGGGGACATTCAAACCTTGTAACAATGTTTTCATATATGAATTTTGTTTTGATGTCACTTGAACAAGATTTGAAGGGTTTTGATTTGATCCATTTAGTAACATATTCCAATTTAATGATTATATAATGTGCTCTAGTCCATTTTTCAGGTACCGAGATGGTCCGATGAATTTGATGGCCCAAATCTCAAATGTTAGACTTAGTTTCACATATATTAGGGGAATTTCGTTTTGTCACGGAGGTCGACCCATTCGTTGGAATTTGTCACATTTACTAATATTAGTTTTGTAGTATTTATTCAAGTTCATCCACCATAACTTGATTGCAATATTTTCTTGATGATCGTGCAACTTGAAAATGTCCTCTTACTAGTCCAGAATGGGCTTCATTGATGATAACATCCTTCTCATGGTCGAGGATGCACCAACAGAGTATATAATCCTATCCTAATTTATAAAGGAATCCATTGATTAGACTATACATAGCTTCTATCATGGCTATAATTTTGTTTTTCTTTTCAGGTGTTCCTTCGAGCACTTGCCCTTGTAAAAGTTTTGTGATATATGCTAACTCAATTGGTAGAGCTTCAACTCTGAACAAATGGGAATCTAGTAGTTCATCATCTATCCTTGTGAATTCTTCACCATTTTTTATTTGAGATAGATAGTCGGGTCCAATGTTATACTTTCCTGTTCGGACTAGTATATTAAATTCAAACTCTTGAAATAATAAGAGCCACCAACAAATTCGTCCATGGTGTAGTATTTTATTGATTTTTGGATCCTGATGATATATGAAAAATAAAAATGGATTAGCTAGTAAATAGTGACAATAATTTTGGAGAGCGAAAAATAATACCTAACCCTTCTGTTTCAATTGTTTAATAATTCCACTCGACTTTATTGAGCTTTTGGCTAGCACATGTGTTGGGATAGTCGATTCAGTCATCGCCGGGATGGGTTAATATTGCAACGACTGCAATACCTTATGTGTCGATGTGAACATGAAATTTATTGGACCAGTTCAGAAATCTAAGAATAGGGGCTTCAACTAGTTTTCTTTTGAGTAATTCAAATGATTATGCACATTCTGGCATCCACACAAATTCTGCATTTATCTTGAGTAATTCCTACAAGGGGAATGCCATATCTGAGTAGTGTCGGATAGATTTCTTGTAGTATCTTGTATGTCCCAACAATAATCTGACTTGCTTGGGATTGAATGGTGGTTTCAGGTCGAGGATGACTTTGACACCTTATTTGCAAATAACATGTCCTAAAAGTATATCGATAGGCGTGGAAAAATACACTTCTTTATATTCAATGAGAGTTGAATCTGTCGACATCTTTCCAGCATTAATCTAAGCCACTGGACATGGTATTTTAACATGTTATAAATGGTCTAGTCGTCAAAGTATACAACCATGGTTTTGTATATAAACTCCTGAAAATATTTTATAACAATTCTAGAAAATACTGTTGGGGCATTTTCCCAAATGGCATGAATTTATATGTGAATGACCCAAATTTGCATACAAATGTAGTTTTTTGTTGACCTTCTTTTACTATGGGTACCTAATTGTACCCTGAAAATCCATCAATGAAGGAATAACTTTCATGACTTGAGCCTTCATTAATTATTTCATCTGCAAAGGGAGTTGGAATCAGGTTTGTGAGAGTTACTTTATTTAATTCTCTAAATTTGACACGGATCCGTATTCTTTTCATGTCATGTTTCTTCTATTAGACGACCATAGGACTATCCCACTTTGACTGACTGAATAGATATATAATTCTAGTTGCTAGAATATTTTCAATTTCCTTCTTTACAATGATTTTGTATTTATGATCTAATTTATATGGTTTCTTCTTAACAGGTTTTGTGTCTGGAATGATGTCAATATTCATTTCCCCCATTTCCTGTACCAATCCCTTTAAATATTTTTAATCTCTGGCAAATACATCCTGGTCTTATTTGAGAAGATTCATTGAACACTACACCAAAAACATACAAGGGCACTATGTCTACCTCCACTTCATTAATATACTTTGCACTTATGGAAAACTTGATCTTGCATTGTTTCATGACTCTGAGCTCTGCATCCTTATTTACCCATCCTAGTGGGTAAGAACTGGGATGATCATGTACTTCCAATCCAAGCTTATGTACTAGATCTGTTGCTATGAGGTTTTCCTGCAAACCAGAATCAAATGGAGCATCAATGTTGGCCTTATTGACCTGAGTCTTGATGTGGAAGAGTTTCAACATCTCTTTCTCTTCCTTAGGGTGAAGGATACTATGATTCACCTCTTTTTGTAGCTTTCTACATATAACATTCTCATCCACATTCGATTTGCTTAAAATAACTACTTGCTTGACTCCATGGCTAGAAGGTATTTCTTCTTGGCATCCTTCTTCCAATTCTTAGGGTTTAGCTCAGGATGTAACTTCCAACACGTGTCTTCATTGTGGCCATCAGTGTTGCAGTGGTTATAGTGGTTTTTCAAATCCTTGCATTGATGTGCCATGTCTGTAGTCTTCTTATCCTTTCCCTTCCACTTATTCTTCCCCTTCCTGGAAGTGTCTTGGTTCTCTTTTTGTTTGGAACCACTTGGATTTCCTTTCTTTTATCCTATGTTTTCCAGGTACTATTCTTGTACATGGGCTTCATCAATTGACCTAGGATTGAAGAGCATCAGCTACCTATGTATGTGACTATGTAAACCCCCCAGATACTTGAAGAGTACATCTGGGTTCTTGGGTGATATACCGAACATGATAGCCATTCCTGAAGTCGGTGGTGTATTTTTGCACACTCTACCCTTTCCTTTGCCTAAAGTAATTCCAACGGATCCACTAGTCCTATGCATACCTGATAAAGTAGAATTGGGACTTAATGAGGGTTTTGAAACCCCCCCCACTTAGTTACTGGTAGGTCACCCTCCAACATAAGTGCCTTCTTGTGGCTTTTTCACCAGGTTAATGGATGGCCCTTAATCTAGAAAATGAATTTTTCCGCTCCTCATCTATTTGATAGATACTAACATATACCTCTAATTTTTGAAACCAATGATTCAACTTTAAAGAATGAATCTCACCTTGGTACGGGTTGATATCAACCTTCACTTCCATCTTTCAATTTCCCCTTTGATCTAAACTCTAAGTTAGAGCCTCCAAAATCCCCAAAAGGTCCAAACTTGCTCTCCAAATCCTCCATGAGGATTGGCATGTTGTGTGGGATATCAACAACTTGTATTTCTAGCTTTGTAAATCGCTTCTCATAATAATTCATTGCTCCTTGAACATACTCGTCTACCATGGCTAGGGTTTGAAGGTTTTTTTTTTCACCAACTACTGGATCCTGTGATTACCCACAAAAACCAATAGAAAACTTCTCTGATACCAATATGATTCGTAAATTGCCATGGATATTCCACTGGAAAAGTTCGTCACAATGGATCTTACAACTTACGGTTATTTTTTTATTAGCTTATTTCCAAAACATGCTAAATAACTAGAACTGAAAGGAAAATAAGTAGGGCAAAATAACACTAGATATACCTTGGGAAAACCCAATAAGGGGGAAAATCGAGCCAAAAATGAGGACTATGCCTTACTCTTTTCTTCTTCAAATATGCAGTACAAATACAAAGAAAGTGGTACTCTCTATGAAGTTACCTATGACTCTATGACCAAAATGGCTACTACATGATCTCCTACTTCCTCTATTCTGCTCTACTATCCACTCATGTGTTGTTTCTAAACTATGGAACAATACATAACATCAAAAGAATGGAACCCCTTCCTCTCTTAGCGGCTCAGTATTTAACATAGCCTAATAGCTTTCTAGGGTTAGGTTTAGGGTTAGTTGTATATATTATGAATTTTAGAAAAGTTGCGCTAATGAACAAGATACTACTAATATAGTAATGGGGAAGTGGCCTATGGTATTGTACAACATTCCATTGCTACTTATCTAGAATGAAACCTCTTTGCTGACATGTTGGGAGTTGTGCACACTCTTAAAAATGATCTGGTAGAGATGGAAGGCATCTAGAAAGTTACAAGATATGGATAAATGTTGTATTGAAGCATTGGCTTAAGATAATTGCATGACTATATGACATATATCTTTATGTGTAAGAATTTGTTCTGAAATCTATGAGATGTTTCTAATCATGCAATTGAACTTATCTTGTAGGAAAGACCGTGTACCATCACCTACAAGAGAGACTTGTTTAGAAGAACAAGCAACAAAGACTCAACAACGACATTTGTTCCAGCAACGAAGTAAAAAAAAACTACCTATTTAAGATATTGAAGAATATGAAGTTCCTGGGATCTAGGATGCAGTAATGGAAGGATTCCATGATCGAGGAGTGCCAGTCGATCATGAAGAATGATGTTTTGGATGTGGTCCCAAGACCAGAAGGGAAGTCTGTTGTGACTTCCAAGTAGATCTACAAGATCAAGCATGCTGCAGATGGCAGCATAGAGAAATACAAGGCAAGGTTTGTGGCTCGTGGCTTCTCCTAGAAAGAAGGGATAGATTATGTAGAGACTTTTGCACCTGTAGCTAGATACACTTCCATCGGAACATTACTTGCTCTGGCTGCAGTAATGAAGTGGAAGATACACCAGATGGATGTTAAGACAACTTTCTTGAATGGTGTAGTCGAAGAGGAAGTGTATGTGGAGCAGCCATTTGGTTTTGAGACACATGACAGGGAGTCATATGTGTGCAGATTGAAGAAAGCCTTGTATGGATTGAAGCAAGCACCTAGGACTTGGTATGGCAGGATAGACAACTTCCTGTCCAGTTTTGGCTTTCCCAAGAGTAAAGCGGATTCCAACCTTTACAACAAGGTTAAGGAAGGCAATCTATTGATACTCCTATTGTATGTGGATGACTTGTTTGTGACAGGAGAGGATAGGTTGATTTCCGACACAAAGAGGAATCTTGCTGCCGAGTTCGAGATGAAGGACTTGGGTATGATGCATTACTTTCTAGGTATGAAGGTGTGGCAGAGTGCAGATGGAATATTACTTGGACAAGGGAAGTATGTAGTAGATATCCTGAAGCGGTTCGGGATGGTGGACTGCAAGGCCATGGCCAAACCTATGGCATCGAACCTGAATCTATTGAGTGATGCTTCATCAGAGTCGGCTAATGCCATGATGTATCGTCAAATGATTGGGTCCTTGATGTACCTGATGAACACGAGACTAGATATTTGCTTTGCGGTGAATACCTTGAGCCAGTTCTTGACAAATCCTAGACATGTTCACCTGATTGTTGTAAAGCATATTCTGAGGTACCTAAAGGGTACGGTTGATTATGGGCTTAAGTATGATGTGAATCAAAAGTTTAACCTGGAGATTTATGTTGATTCAGATTGGGTAGGCAGTGCTGCAGATAGGAAGAGAACTTCGGGGTGCTGCTTCAGTATGGGATCAGGTGTGATATCTTGGTTTAGCAGGAACCAATCCTGCATAGCACTGAGTACAGCCGAAGTAGAGTATGTCGTAGCTTGTTCGGCTATTTGTGAGGTAGTATGGATAAGGAAGCTACTGTCTGATTTATTTGATCTCCAGTTGGATGCTACTTGTATCTATTGTGACAACCAAAGTTGTGTGAAGTTGTCAGAGAACCCAGTGTTCCATGACAATTCGAAGCATATCGAGATCAAATATCACTATATCAGGGATATGGTGCAGAGAGGAGTAGTGAAGCTCCTGTATGTTGCAATGGATGAGCAGATTGCAGATGTAGTGACCAAACCACTAGCCAGAGTGAAGTTCGAGTACTTAAAAAAGAGGCTTGGTGTACTTCATATCGAGGTTCCTTCTAAGGGGAAGTGATGAGTCTGGAAGACGCAGATGCACATGGGATTTTCTGACATGGTTGTATATGTGTTCTCCCATGGTTGTGATGTAATTGCTGAGCCATTCTCACATGGTGGCAGATGTGTTCTCCCATGGTGCAGATGTAAGGGTTGGAGCCATTCTCACATGGTGGTAGATGTGTTCTCCCATGATGTAGATGTAAGGGATGAAGCCATTTTTTACATGGTGGTAGATGTGTTCTCCCATGGTGAAAAAATTAAGGGATGGAGCCTTCCCCGAATGGTGGTAGATGTGTTATCCCATGTCGGTGGTGTAAGTGCTGTATGATGTGCATCTGGGCTGTGCTCCATGGATGATGAGATGATTTGAAGAGGACGATCATGTGTGATGAGCATCAGGACGATGCTCCAGATGATATGCATCAGGACGATGTTGTGATGATGATCAGGATGATCATGTGATGATATGTATCAGGATGATGCTATGATGATGATCAGGACAATCATGTGTGGTGAGCATCAAGTCAATGTGCTAGATGTTGTACATCAAGATGATGTATTGGCTGATGATGATCAAGACGATCATATGTGATGAGCATCAGGTCGATGATCTAGATGTTCTACATCAGGATGATGTATTGTATAATGATGATCAGTACAATCATCACCATCAGGAGGATGTTCCGTGCGAGGATGATTAGGTGGATCATGAGTATCAGGTCGATACTCCGTGGCCGTGGATAGATTGTGCAGGTAGCATAGAAAATATCTTGGGAGATCCGATAGTTTGAGCTCGAATACTCTTTCGACGTTTTGCTACAGGTAGCATAGAAAAGATCCTAGGAGATCCGATAGTTTGAGCTCGAATGCTCTTTCAAGGTTTTTCTACAGGAGGCATGTAATCAGTCCTGGAGATCCGATAGGTTGAGCTGTGTGCTCGTAAAAGTATTGGGATTCTCTTTAGAGATCTTGCAGGTTGCAAGACACTCTTTTAAGGTTTTTCCTGACGACATAGAAAAGATCTTAGGAGATCTGATAGTTTGAGCTCGAATGCTCTTTCGAGGTTTTGTGGTGGTCACATGTAAAATATCCTGGGAGATCCAATGGGTTGAGTTGTGTGCTCGTAAAAGTTTTGGGATTCTCTTTCAAGGTTTTGTTGACGCACATTCCACAGGATGGCCAGAGATGATGAAGACCTACAGGAGGCTAGGCCTACATCCAACATGAAAAAGGGCTATCTCTGTAGAACTTCCTATGACGAGAAGAATTGAGAGATAGCACCAGTGATTGAGATGAAGAGTACAACAACAGTGACGATGATGCTCGAGTGATCCAATGACGATGATCCAACTCTAGTATTGAAGACTTGTGTCTATATGTATTGATGACTTGTGTCAAGAGAATACGTTCCTAGTTAAGAGGGAGTGTTAATGTATTTGTAACTTCGGAAGATATTCACTTGTATATTGTATGTATTACATTTGTATCCCCAACGGAGATGTATTATTCCTCTGATTGGAAGTGTCGTCATTTGTATTTGCAAGTGTCGCAAGTATTATTTTAAGTGTCGCAACTTATATTTGATGGGTTATTAGAACACCTTGGTGGGGTCGGCCCTGTATGAGTTGTAGGGTTATTAGACCACCCTAGTGGGGTCAGCCCAGTGACAAGTGGTAATGGGTTATTAGACTGTCCTAAGGGAGGTCGACCCAATTAGAGTAAAAGGCAAGTCAAAGTAAAGTATAAATAAAGAGTGTGACTCCCTCATTTGTTCATTCACACACTCACTCACTTCGCATTGGTGAGAGAGAGGAGGAGTAAGCACAAGTGGAGGAGGAGAAGCTGCTAGGAGAATATCTCTTGTTGTGGGGTTTGATCTTTGTGATCTTTGTATTGATGCTCATTCTATCTCTAAGTAAGTTGCGGGGTTTTTCACCTTCTTGGTTTTCCCCGGTGAAATGTTTTGTGTCTCTTGTCTCTTGTGTTTGATATGCTGTACGTGTTGTTCTCTCAGTTAAGATCCTAGATCAGATTGAATTAAATGCTGAAAAACTAACATATGCCAAGAATTCTGCTGATCTAAGTGGGTATAAAAGGCAAATTGAATCCCTCAAAACCAAAAAACCAATTTTTAAATGCCAAAGTGAAAAGATTAGAGTGTGAAAATCATAGGTTGTAGAGTTCTGTAGTCAAAATAGGGCAAGGGACACATGACTTAGCCAAGGTACTGAATCTATTGGCTAAAAAGGATCAAAGGATCAAGGAGTTATAAGACCACAAGACTACTCAAGATTTTCCATCTACTCTCCAAATAATCGCAAAATATCAACAACTCCAAGATGAGTTGCAAATTTTGAAAAGAGAAAATGCTTCTTTGATCGTAGAAAGGGATGTGATTGAGGAGATAATTAAAGAGCAGGAGAAATCATAAGCAAATGCAAGGGAACTCAAAATAAAACTAGATGAGGCAAACGTACAACTTGACTCCTACAAGATAAAACTAGTTGAGGAAAAAAGAAATTTGGAGCTGCCACTTGTTGTCATTTAGTGCATAGGTCAAGATGAGCAAATAGCTAACCTACAATAGATATGAAAACAAAAGGAGAAAGAATGAAGTGAGTGGAAAACCAAATCGACTGATAGTCTAATGGAAATTGTCCAGTTGAAAGAGCACATAGAAAAGAAAAATGAAAGCCTTAAATTACAGGGAGCAAAAATTAGGAAAGAAGAGAAAAAGACTCATGACTTAAATAAGATCATAGTTGATTTTAAGTTAGAAGTGGATGGTTTGTGAACAAAGCATCAGGATGCCTTAGCCCATGCCATAATTGTGAAGAAACTGATTATGATCAAAACGTTTTTATGGAAACATATCTTTGAGGATTTGCTCAAAATTAGAGCTCATATGCAATTTTTCTTGAGTTTTTATAGAGTTTTCCCAGAAGCTACTGAATATGTAGAGAAGAATCAAATAGGCATACATGGTAAATATCAATTGGATAGGATAGCCAAAGCAGTGGTAAACACCTTGTCTCTAGCACAATTAATGTTAGTGAAGATATATGATAAGACAAGGTCCATTATGTATATTGATAATTGTATACTTACATCCATTTCCTTGGGAATACTTAAATAAAAGTTAATAGGGTACGCATCTTTGATCAAACCATTATTTAAAACAATGAATGCCATGATAACTCATGGGATTCCACCCCCTTGGAGTGAGGAATATCAATTCTTCCCAGAAAGTTTATACGGCCAAAAATTCCAAGAGAAGATGCTTGGGCTTACATCAGTTACGTTGATAGTAAATCCATCTACAATAGATGAATTGATAAATGAGTTGAAACTTGCAATTGTTATAGTTTCTTTGTTAAATAATTTAACTGTAAGCCCATGGAATGCAGACTACACACCTCGATCCAAATTAGACAAATCTTTCAGTATTTTGAAAGGTGGACTAGAATTGACGGAGCAAGGTTGGTAGAACATGCAGGTTTTGAGAAACTACATGACATGGGAACAACAACAGCCACAACTGAAAAAGGGAACAGGGAAATCATCTCAAACCCCTTAAAAATATATATGCAGGGAATGATAAAGAAATGAACAAATGATAAAGTTTTCCAGACCCCAACTTGTCACAAGTAAGTTGTCCAGGAGATGAAAAGTTAGTAATGCTACCTCAGTAAAAGACTTAAATCAGAAAATTAAAACAAATGCATCATAATATTTCTCAAAGGGCATATTCAACATCGAAATCAGAGAATATATTTAAAATCAACAAGAAGAAGCAAAATAGGAGGTTCATTCATTTTCTCATGACTCAAGAAGCCAAAAAAGTTTGCTAGGATATGGAACATGATCCCTTTCTTTCTTCCACTCCCTTTCTTCCTTGTAATAGATAAGAGAAATCATGTTATATAGAAAAAGACAATAGAACCAGGGAGGAGATGAATCAACCCTCCTTAATGCATGTATTATTGCACTGAAGAAACAAAATGTTGTGAATTTGAAACCAGGATTGAAGCCATTGGTCACTGGTG
Organism: Larix kaempferi; assembly: GCA_027924585.1. Lineage (NCBI taxonomy): Eukaryota > Viridiplantae > Streptophyta > Pinopsida > Pinales > Pinaceae > Larix > Larix kaempferi. The sequence continues at coordinate 2,281,012 of BSBM01000286.1, forward strand.
TTTGGAGGAAAAGTGTCTTATATTATGTTTTGAATTATCTTTCTAATGGAAGGAATGTCTTTATCTTTGTACATGAATCTATGGATCTAAAATTTCTTATTCCCATATGTAATGTCCCCATTCAAATAATTGCATAGTAAGACAATCCCATCAATCCTACTAGTTTCCTAGGTTGGATGGGCACATGTGGAATTGTAATAAGTAAGCTAATAAATGATGTTTAGACATTAAAAATGTTCAAGTATTTAATAAATATGGTGAATAAATAAATTCAAGAGAAATTCTTGGTGGAAAGTGGTTTTGGAGACATATGGAGAGTGTGGGACCCACACTAGCTTGATTTTTCAATGATACATGGCATCTCTCTCTTGCCAATTCGAATTCATGGGAAGGTGAACACTCCTGGGTGAGTTGGTAAGTCATAACGCATGGCATTGAGCATCTTAGGTTGAATTGGGATGGATTGGTAACCTCCATGGAAGATAAAGAGTCAAATTGGAAGTTTGTGGACACTTGGGCTAGATTCCCTAGACCCTATGACACCAATGATGGAGAGTCTATGAAAACTATGACAAATTGCAGACTTGACCTCTTACATCTGACCATTATGACATGTCAGCCCCAAAAATAGACTCAAGGAAGGCGCTCATGGGAGTGGAAGAAGCCAAAGAGACTCAAATTCGAATTTGGGAGAAAATGGAAGGTTGGAACTAGGAGACAAGTGGCAAATGTGGAATATTTCCTAAGTGGAAATATCTTGAAGCTATTGAGAGGATTTCGACCCATAGAAGGATAATTTTGGTTATAAAATTTAGAAATCAAGTATGAGAATGGCTTTTGATGATTTGAGAAAAATTGTATTTGTGAGGAGAGAGCTAGTGGATGACTAGTTTCTTGCCTTAGCCAATTTCGAGGGTGAAAGATTCCCATCCAAGTTGGTGTTTGGAGAGGCCACTCAGGTATTTCATGGTGATTTAATGGAGTTTTCATTTGCAGTTAGAATCTACAGGAAGTTTCATGGTTTGGTTTAGTGCAACACTTTCTCTCCATCGTTTCCAGTTTTGAAGCCATATTCATGCTCCTTGAGGGAGGGCGTTTTTGGTGAGCTCCTGTGCTTCTTGGGAGAGATTATAATTATATATTTATGATTGTAATAGATTAATATCCTATGTTATTAATATTCAAAAAGTATCAAGTCGAAATACCCACTGGTTGTATGCAAAAATATTGATTAATGAGCAAACAATGTCCATTTCCCCAATGCATTGATGTATGACACTATAATGTTGATTATTTCGAATGGATGGATTATTATATAATATATTTGTGATAAATACACTTCCATGGATGTATTATACAAGTTTCATGTACTGTACTTGAGCATTTGAATCATTTTTACTCAGTTGAGTTGTATTGGGAGGTGAAATAGTGCCATTTCCCGAAGGGTCAGTTGAATGGGAGAGGGTGAGAACAGCTGTAATAATCCATTAATGGTGTAAATGAGACCTTAATAACATACTTAATACATTACATACCTATTTTCATAAATTTGATGGATTTTAGAGGCATTTGGGAGGCCCTTTTCAATGTTACCATGGGGGGATTTGATGCACAAATTACTAGTCAAAATTGCATATATTGGTTAGAATATAAATCAAGTTTTCATAAGTATTTGGAGGACCATAAAACATCCTTGAACCTAATATTCAAGTCTAAATATCATTGATACACTCATACAGAATATTTGGGAGCATTTGGGTTGATTTGGAGGTCAAAACAGTAAAACTAGTCAAAGGTTGAAATTGGAAAAAAAGTGGAAAATTGGGCATTTTCTTAAAATTCTAAAAAATGGATATTACAAGTGGTATCAGAGAATGGTCTTGGAACTTGATGGTATTAAAAATAATCCAAACAAATAAACCACCACCCTTTGAATCAATAGTTGAAGAAGTTTTGGTTGAAGAAGAGATAGTAGCAGAAAAATAGTTTTTTTCTAAAACAATGGGTAGAGAGGAGGAGGAAAAATTAAGACACAAGGAGGAATTTATTGAAGACTTAAAACCATGTTTTGAAGGAATTACCATGGTTATGCTAGAGATGAATAAACAAATGATGAAAAGTTTCAAATTGTTGGGTAGCCAACTTTCAAGCAAAGGGATGATAGGAGATAACAGTGGTTCACATTCAGGGGAAAAGATAAAAGGGAGTGAGCATATGTTTTCAAGCACGGGACCACATAATAGACCTGATGAATTCCAAATCACACAAAGGCATACTACACCGAAATTTATCACACCCAAAGAAGAGCCCAATATTGAGGTTGATTATAAGAAACTAGTAAATGATTGGAATGATTTGAATGAGGAGTGTAAAAGAGGTGTACCACTCAGTGACTACATTGATGCTATACAAAAAATTAAAAGGAGGGAAGAAAATATGAGTCCATTCCAAAACAAAGAATTAAATAGTGCTATTGAAAAAATGTCATTTCCTACTTTTGATGGTTCTTCTCAAAATTCTGCTAACACTTGGGTGCAAAAATTGGATGTATATTTTCAGTTGAATCCTATGTTGGAAGAGGATGCATTAAAAATGGCCATTTTGCATTTGGAAGGAGATGCCAATGAATGGTGGTTTCATGGGCTGAAAACCTTGGGTCATAATCAGGTTAAAACATATGGAGAATTTGTTGACCGGGTACTGGAAAGATTTGAACAAAAAGATCCAGAATTGCCTTTCAAAGAACTAGCTCAATTGAAGCAAACTGGGTCCCCTACTGAATATATGTTGGACTTTCAAAAATTATCAGTCAAGGTGGCTGATGTATCTATGGGAAGATTAGTATTTCTGTTCACTGAAGGTTTGGCTGAACCCTTAAGAGGTTTGGTCAAAGCCCACAAGCCAACTACATTAAAAGATGCAATGAGCTTGACTAGGGATCTCCAAAATGTGCTTCCTAGAACGAGATTTCCTCCCAAGCCTAGATACAACTTTGAAAAGAAACCTTGGAAAAGGGATGGATATGATAAGAAGCCTTGGAAAAGAGAGTCATTTGAAAGGAATAAAAAAGAAGGACTAAACAAGGATGAACTTAGAAAAAAGAAACTGTGCTTCACATGCTTCCAACCATGGACACCAAGGCACAAATGTACTAAAGGAAAGGCTCAATACATAGAAGTATTTTATGATAATGAGGGATATGATGGGGGCATGGATGAAGATGGACATATTTCAGATCAAGAAGAGGCATATGAGACAGCAGTAGAAGAGGAAATACAAGAAGAAAATCAGCCTTCACCGGACAAAGCAAGAATGGCAGTACTTTCAGCAGTACCTCGCTATCATATTATCCGATGCAAAGGTGTGGTGCAAGGACAACGAACTTCAGTTTTGGTAGATGGAGTAGCCACCCTTAAATTCATTGATGCAGAGATGGTGGAGAAAAGAGAGATACCTATTGAACCATTTGATGGCTTCACAGTTGTCATTCCCGATCACAACACAATGCAATGCAAAACATGGGTTCCAAAGCTGCAAGTCACCGTAGGTAACTATACTTTTGTTGATATTTTTTATGTGGTTGATGTTGCTGATACTAATGTGGTTTTGGGATTGCAATGGTTGTATTCAATAGGAGAGCATACAGTAAATGATCAAATTCCCAAAATGAAATTCCAAGATTCAAAGGGAGTACAAAGAGTTGTGAGAGGGCAACACACTTATCCAAATCAAGTAGTTACTTGCAATAGTATGAGATCTATATTGAGGCATGGGGATATAGAATGGGCTGCTGAATGTCATATTACATCTCCCAAGCCAACTATAAAGATTGTTGAACACCCAAAGGAGATAGAGAGACTTTTGCAAAAATATGAAAAGTTTTTTAGAGACCTTCCACATGGTAGACCACCGGATAGGGGGGTTGAGCACAGTATTATTTTGGAGGAGGGTACTTCACCCATTCAGATAAAACCTTATAGACATCCTAAAAAGTTCATAGATGAGATTGGAAAAGCCATCCAAGAACTCCTAGAGTTGGGACTCATTAGACCAAACTCTAGCCCTTGTGCTTCTTCAGTAGTGCTAGTGAAGAAAAAAGATGGAACATTGAGAATGTGCATAGATTTTAGAGCCTTGAACAAAAAGACTATCAAGAATAGGTATCCTATTCCTAGGATTGATGAGCTCATGGATGAGCTACATGGGGCCAAATACTTCTAAAAAAATGACCTTAGATCAGGGTATCACCAAATTCGAATGAAAGATGAAGATGTGCAAAAGACCGCTTTTCGATGTCATTTTGGCCACTTTGAATTTCTTGTCATGCCTTTTGGGTAAAATAATGCTCCAGCCACATTTCAAGCATGTATGAATAGGATATTTTGCAAGCAACTAAGAAGGTTTGTTTTGGTTTTCTTTGATGACATTCTCATTTACAGTAAAACATGGGAAGAGCATTTGCAGCAGTTAGAGATTGTGTTGAAAATTTTGCAAGAAGAGTCCTTATTTGCTAAGTTATCAAAATGTGAATTTGGGATGAAAGAACTACTGTATCTTGGGAAAATTATTGGGTAGGAAGGAGTGAAGGTACACATGGAAAAAATCAGGGCTATCTTGGAATGGCCATCACCAAAAAATATTACTGAATTGAGAGGCTTTATTGGCATATGCACCTACTACAGAAAATTTGTGAAAGGGTTCTCCAAGTTGACTTCTCCACTCACTGATTTGACTTAGAAGGATGCTTTCAAGTGGGATGAAGAGGCTGAAAAGGCCTTCCAAAAAATGAAAGAGGTAATGAGTAGTTGTCCCATACTTGCACTTCCTGATTTTACTAAACCTTTTGTTGTGGAATGTGATGCTTCAGCTGGAGGAATAGGGGCTATCCTAAAGCAAGGCCAACACCCCATAGCCTTTGAGAGAAGAAAGTTGCAGCCTCATGAAAAAATTTACTCCATCTATGATAAAGAAATGCTAGCCATTATGCATGCATTGGCCAAATTCAGACAATACTTGGTGGGAAGCAAGTTTGTGGTGAAAACTGACCACAATAGTCTAAGACACTTTCTCACCCAAAAAGATCTAAATGAAAGGAAACAAAAGTGGGTAAGCAAGATTCAAGCTTATGATTTTGATATTGAATATGTCAAAGGAAAGAATAATATAGTAGCAGATGCTTTGTCAGGAAGACCTTCTTTTTCTCTCATGGACATTTCCAAGGATTGGAAAAACATGCTATACAAAACTCTTAAACTCTTATGTGCAGAATGTAAGATTAAGAGGGAAGACAAATAATGCATTTATCATATTCTTTCAAAACTTGGACCTACATATTCTGTTTTTGTATCTACATTTTACTCCATGAAAGAATCCTTGAATGCAGCTAGCTATCAAGAGCCTAGAACACATATTTCATTAAAATTGAAAACATTTTATTCCAAGGACATCACAAAAGTTTAGTTTTTTAGCTATTTTGGAATTCTAGATCCACTATTTAATTCCAAATTTAATGAAATATGTGTTCTAGTCTTGAATCCTTTTATGATTCCTTGATTAGAGAGCAAGATAAGCTCATCCATCTTGGAATAATCAACAATGTAGATATATCTGGGAAAGCTTATTGTCCCAACAGAACGAAAAGTCCAAGCCTCCCAAGAAACAAAATTTTCGCAATAATAAGTCAAACAAGGGTCCCAAACCCTCTCAGTCAACTCCTTCTTTAAAAAATGAACAAGGATCCAAGCCAAAAGGCAAAAAGACTGAGCATCATTGCAACTATTGCAGGAAAGATAATCCTGATGAATCTAAGTGTTTCAAGAAGATGGCAGCCTTGGAAGCAGCAATGAAGAAGCACCACATTAGCCTAGATTCACCTTCAAAATCTACCTCTCATGGACATGCACTTTGTGTTTTTGTTTATTCTTATAATACATCTTCTTCTTCTACTCTCATTGATTCTGGAGCATCTTATCATATGGCTAAGGATCAAGCCATCTTTTCTACTATGCATGAATGTAACATCAAACAAATATTTGTTGGTGATGATAGATCTCTAAGTGTTGTAGAAGCTGGAATAGTTCCAGTAGATAATGGTCATTTCAGTGATGTATTATGTGTTCCAAGAATTTCCTGCAATTTGTTATTAGTATATCAAATCACTCATTCTGGTGAAGGTAAAACTGTGGCGTTTACACCTCACCAAGTTGTAAACAAGGATTTTAAAGATCCTCAATAGGTCATAGCTACCGAAATTGTTGATGATGTTACCAGGTTGTACAAGTTTAACAACTTTGGGTCATCACCTTTTCCTTCAGTTTTTGTTGCTCATAGTGATAACTTGAGCAAACTTTGGCATGAGCGATTTGGTCACTTAAATTATCACCCATTGCAACAACTATGTAAAGACAATATGGTGACAGGTCTTCCTATGGTATCTTGCAGGGATGGTGTTTGTTCCGATTGTGTACTCGGAAAACATCATTGGGACAGTTTTGACAAACATGCCTCTTGGCATGCCTCAGTTCCCTTGGAGCTTGTGCATAGTGACTTGTGTGGTCCTCTTCCATCTGCTTCCTTTTCTGGTTTCAAATATTTCTTAACTTTCATTGATGATTACACCAGACGCACTTGGGTTTATTTCCTAAAACTTAAGAGCGAAGTATTTAACATGTTCTTGGCTTACAAGTCCCTTGTTGAAAAACAATTTGGTCATCAAATTATTAAGTTAAGATCTGACAATGGAGGAAGATATGTTAACAAAAAGTTCACTAATTTCTGCTTTGAACAAGGAATCCAACAACAACACACTGTTCCATATACACCACAACAAAATGGTGTAGCTGAAAGGAAGAACCACACTTTAAAAGAAATGGCTAATTGTATGATCCAATCTAAGGGACTAAGTCTGCAATCTTGGGATGAAGCCATTAATTGTGCAAATTACATAGTTAATCGCACCCCCACTAAAGATTTACAGGGTATCACACCCGAAGAAGCATGGATTAAAGCTAAACCTGATGTAAATCACTTTCATGTGTTTGGTAGTGAAGCATGGGCTCACATTTCGGATGAAAAAAGGAAAGCATTGCAGCCTAAAAGTGAAAAGTGCATCTTTGTTGGATATTCTGAAGATGTAAAAGGTTATAGACTTCTTCAACCACATTCTCATGATGTAATCATTAGAAGAGATGTTAAATTTGATGAAAATATCTTGGCCTATGAACCTAACTCGGCGATTGTGCCATCTTTGGCCTACGAGCCTGATTCGGCGATTGTGCCATCTTTGGCCTACGAGCCTGATTCGGCGATTGTGCCTTCTTTTTCTTCCAACTTCCTTGACAGGTTTCCAACTCCAATTTCTAATGATGACAGTGAGGATGAAAATCCACCTCCGCCTGCTCATGTTCCTCCAGTTGCACCAGCACAAGTGCTTCCTCGATGGGTCCGTTCAACATGTGAAGCAGCTGATGATCTTGTCGGTGATCCTAGAGATCAACGTCGAACATGTTCTCAGTTTCAGCGAGCCTCTTCTCTTTTGGCTCAAGTTTTCGAGAATCATGATTGTTGGCTCGGTTTTGCAACCAAGCTTAGCGCTATGGGCACCTACTAACTAGTAGTAGCAGTTTCAATAGAAATAAAAACAATCAACTAAATAAACAATACTTTTCATGGATCTAAGCAAGAATCTAAGCAAATAATTTAAATATTTCAAAAATCAAGAACAAGAAACATAAGAAATAATTTTTGTATTGAAAAGTGGGGGGGGCAAGCAAGTGCTTGCGATATTACCTTCAATGGTGAAGGTTGATGTTGAGCAACTCCCAAGATGAGTAGCTCCAAACTCCAATAGGTCTCTTTCTCCAAGGTTGCTTCAATGGCTAAAAGTGCTCAGGGGAGATTTCAGCAGCATAAGGATGAGATAATGGAAGGATGTGAAATGAGGAGCCCCTACCACCTTTTTATAGGTTTTGGTGGTGGGAGATACCATTTGTGGTTTTGTGGAAACCAAATGGTATTGACCAACATGGTTTAGGTACTTTTCCCTCCTTTTTCCTTTTTTGAATAAAAATAATATTTTAATTCCCTTTTTAATATTTTTGGGAATTTGGACCCTTTTTGAGGGTTTTTTATGATTTTCTTGGAAAAATAATCTTTTTTAATGGAAAAAGGGGTGTACTAAGGTCTTTTGGTGACCTTTTGTTGGTTTCAGAGGCTCAGATGGTGGAAAAGTGGACAAATGGGTCATGTGAGTAAGGGAATGAGCTAGTGAGCACTTTTTAGGTGTTAACAGATTGCCCCCTGATGTGTGAGGGCAGGAGCTCATCGTATGGCCGATAGACATCATAGTTCTTTTGTCCTTTTTTCTGGGGTTTAGGGGAGAGAAGAGACCGGTTGGAGACTGGAGCCACGGCCCTTGGAAGCTGCAAAAACAAAAAATATTACATGGCCTCAATATGAGTGAGGTATAATCTCTGATAAAGGACGAGGCGGGCATTCCCATGCTCGTATCAAGACATATACAAAACAATTAGTCCCAAGAAGGGGGATCTAATACGGAAAGAAATATAGTGGTACATCATAATGGTCCAGAGGGGACATTATTGTGGGATATACTCATGATCAGGGCTGATCTCAATAACTGATACAATGGAATAACTGTTGAACTGCTGAAACTGAAGGTGTCCAACAACCGTATGGACTCAATGACTGTGAGCCATCTCTGGGGAGTATTCGTATCTGTATACTCGAGGGAGTATAAAACTGGGGTACATCTGAATACTGTCGCCATACGCAACCCGGATATCTATAGGAAAAGTGCAACTGGTGTTATCCGTAGGAGGACTCTCAAATGTGGAGAAGTCAGGAGGTATCCGGGGTCTTCGACTAATAACTGAATGGACTAATACCCTGTGCGAGTCTCAACGATGCGATCAAGGTGTTGAAGTCGAGCATGTGAGAAATAACCATTTGGAGAGGCAGTAAGGATTCCTCTCGAAATGATTCGTAGGCACTCATCATAAATGGTAATGAGTCCAAGACACAGGGGCCTCTAGGTCTATCCTCTGGAATCAATGTGGTTGTCGTCGACAGAGGGGGACCAGCAACTAACAAGGCAACGATGTTTCCTTGATAGGAGTACGAGGTGTAGAACTGAAGTGATGTAGTACTGCTGGTAGGACTGACATAGTTGTGGGGATGGGAAATAACTGGGTCAACAAATGGGTAGACTCAAACTTCCTCTGTTCAGAGCATGATGACATGGTTGACCTGGCAGCGTAGGAAACTGACTTGTAGGTGTGGGGATCATTGCTTTGACTGAATGGTATATATTGACTCTGGGGGGGGAGGACAAGCTGATGGTAGCTGTCGAGGGAGTTTTAGAGTGACATACTGCAGAATACTCTGAACAAAGGCGACCAAAATGGGGAAGCTGCTATGTGAGTAGACATGATCTGTTGTGGCGCCAAGAGGCACCATTGATTCCTTCTTCGTAGTTTTAATGAGCTCCAAGAAGGGATAAAAGTGTGCTCTAAAATGGTACGGTCCTGTGGATTTTGCGAGCCCAGGACGGCTCATGCTCATGGTTGCTTTCATGTTTAGAGAGTCTGAAAGCGGTAAGTGGACTCTGTTGGTGTTTCTTTTTCGTAAGTTTAGTCTCCAAGGCCCGAAAAAGCATAAAATGATGCGGATGGAGAACTCTTCTAGCCGATGTGACTAGAGTATACCTTTTTCGTAATTAGTCTACAAGGTCCTGAAAAGGGGTAAACTTATACCAGGTAGACGCCCTTTCAGATACGTTTAGCGAGCATGAAAGGAAGCAAGATTGCTCAGCGATCTTTTCATTGTTTTAGGAGTCAGAAAAGAGCTTAACAGAAACTCCCTAAGTGCCTTTTTCGTAAAGAGGGGTTGCTCGGCCCGAAAAAGGGATAAAATTATACCGAACAAAAATGGATTGATGAGGGCGAGGAAAGGTCTCAAGCATCGTCATCAGCGCGGAAAACTGGATCCGGTGACATAAGGATTGTCGAAAACGGAGAACGGCCGATGTGGCACGCAAACCGAGGTGATGGGGGGGCGTGGAAAAAATGCCCAAAAAATATAAAGGTGAGAGCGAGAAATGATCTCAAGCATCATCACGAGCGTGGAAAACTGAATCCGGTGATATAAGGCACATCAAAAACGGGCTATGACCGATGTGGCACGCAAACCGAGGTGACAAGGTGTCGGGACACAATGTTGATATTGGTCCTGGTGAGAGCGAGAAATGATCTCAAGCATCATCACGGGCACGGAAATATGAATCCGGCGGTGCACATGGTGCGAAAAACGGAGGTCATAAGGACTCCAGAATGGTGAAAGGAAATAACTAAGTTAAAAAATGGCTACAAATAAAGGTGATCCCACCAAGCGAAGGATGCAGTGGGGGGTAGAAATGATGACCCGTGGGGGCAAAATACTAGGTGTATCAAATCAACTGAAATATACAAGTGACACGTGACCTCAAAAATGGTTGAGATCACAAATATGAAAAAGTGAGCAGGGTTAATGACCTGCCCCCATGCTATGTGCATGGGGTTTGTGATTGTGGATCACATATGTGTTGGTTTGAACGATGGGCTCATTGAGGTGTTGAGATAGAGATGATGGGGAAGGTTCAAAATGATTGATCATGCCCCCTATCCCGGGGTCGAGGTAATCTATTATGCCCCCTAACTCAGAGGTGTCAATGTGGTGCAGATGTTGTCTCATAGAGAGATCAATAGGGCATTGAGCAACTGCTGGCGGGGTGTTATACCATGAGGCTGTGGGTCGTGGTGGCATACTGAAGTGATGATATGATGATGGGGGATTCCCTTTGTGGGGTGGATGCCCCCAGTATCTCAGACGAGGATCACGATGATGATGAGTAGGAAAGGTTTTGGGCCTGCCCCCATGTTGTGGACATGTGGTTTCCTGGTCGATTTGAAAGGGTTGAACCTGTGTGTCAAAGGGATCAATGGAAGGGGCCGACCGGACAGAGGGGTATCCAGTGGAGATCGTATAAATGGCAGGGTCAAGGCCAGGCATTTCGATATCTAACCAAGTAAAGACATCAGTGAATTCTTGGAAGAGTTGTTGGTATTCTCCGATCTCATGCTCACTGTGGGAGGTTCCTAATGTGATGGTATGAAGGGAACCAAGTGGGTCAGAGATGTCAATGTGGATGACGGGAGAAATATCGGCCATGGGATCCGTTAACCAGTCGATTTTAGTAGGAAGGAAATCCTTGGACTCAACCGCGGATTGGGTAGCGGTGGTGGATGAAGTCTCTTCCAGGAGGAAGTATGGACGATGGTGCATGTCTTCCCCGGGATAATCAAAGGTAGTAGGAGTCTCGAGAACCTCTTCATCATTGCGGGACCTTTGAGTGGTCAAATCGAGTGATGAGGTAGTGGTAGTCGAAGAGATCATATAGATGGTGTTAATCTCTCTGGATGAGGATGATGCGGGAGGGTAGATCTCCTCGATAGTAGAGGGTGTCGTCTCTAGGTCCAAATTGTTCATCTCGTAGAGAGCTGCTCTGTAGTCTGGGATGTCAGGACAGTTATGCGAGTAGTGGCCATAAATACCGCATATCGCACATGGGTAGTTGGTACGCAGTGATTTATCACGAGGCATAGGGTTTGGATCTAGTTTGACCACCGGGATGTTGGGGTCGTCGTCCAACATTTGCATGTGTTCCTGCAATGCAGGTAACTGTGGGCACTGATGGGTTGGATGGCCTAACTCATCACACAGCGAGCATTTTGGAGGAGCACGAAATATGGGGGGAGGTTTAACTACCTTGGGTGGGGGAACCGCAGTGTATGGTTGTGGGCCTCTGCCCCCAGTGGGCCTGACGAATGGAGGGGGATTCGTTGACGACGAAGGAGTCGTGATACCGGGAGGTGGTTGGGTAGAAGTAACAATGGGTTGCACCGGTTGTAGGATGACATTTGGTGTCGGTGGAGGAACGGGAGGCGTAATATACCACACGGGTAATCCTAATGTTAACCCGGGGAGACTAAGGGTAGCCATAAACGGGGCGCTTACTACACCCGAAGGAGGAAATAGAAAGGGGATTGTGTGGATAGGTGTAACACCGATGTGACTAGGGACCAATGGTGGTTTGGGTAACAAGGAGGGTTGATTACCGGGTGTTTGTGAAAGAGTGCAGAGGTTAGCGACCTGGGTCTCCGGTGACGGTGGTGGAATGGCCTGGAATGTAGAGGTTATCGACGCCTCGGAGTAAAGTCTGGGTCCTACTGAGGAAATGAATGAGGTAGTTGCACCACAAACAGGTTGTTCAACCATGGTGAGACCATTTTCAGGTGTGGTAGGGGCCTTGGGATCGTAATAGGTGAGCTGGTCGACCTTGACCATGCGTCCCTAATGGGGGAACATCATGGTACGAAAAACGGATGAGGCAACCGCTTTCATGGCGTACATGTAGTTGCGACCAAGTAAAAGGTTATAGTCTAGTGGGGCATTGATGACCTCAATGTCAATGAGCACGGTTTTACCCGCCAGCTGGACAGGGACATTGGCTAACAGACCTAGGGGTTGAGCCGAACGGCCGTCATAAGCTCGTAATGCAGTGGTGGACTGCTGGAGAGTAGGGGATCCCAACTTCTGCCAAACAAATGTGGACATGACGCATGTGGAGGCCCCTTCATCGATAATGCACCGATGGATGACAAGATTCCGAACAGAAACGGAAACTTGGAATGCTAAAGGGGAAGGCAGGCGGGGTTCAGACTGGTCTGAATCGAATGCGATCAACTGTGAATCATTGGGGTCAATGGCGCCAATGGCAGAGAGCAAAGTTTTGCGCTGCGAAGGACAGTTTTGCAAAACTTCTAAAGCAGACATGGCTGCAGGAGACTGGGCTAAGTCGTCTAGGATGTTGTAATTCGACGCAGCGCGAGCATTGGGATTACTGTTGATGCGACAAAGTGGGAAGCGAGGTGCTTTGGAAGCGCCATCAAGTGAAGTCGGAGGTATACGTAACGTTTGATCTGTGGGATTAACGTTAGTGTTTTTGTCGGTGGGAGGGGCTTCAGAGGTGGAGCCATATTGGTTCCGACGGGTTTGGAGGTTCGCAGCGGCAGTCGACATCATCAACAAATGGTGAGTACCTGAATCGAACATGGGTTGATCAGGGGCTGCATAAGTGATCTGCTGGGGTGGCACGTTGCCCTGAGGGGGGGCTAACGGCTGAGTGTTAACTACACCCTGGTTTGGAAAGGGGTTTTGCAGCACTAAGGGTTGATGTTGAGGTGGTGGAGGGTTGGGCGGTGGCTGAGGAGCTGCTTGCCCTTGACGATGTGCATCGTCAGTCCAGAGTTGTCGAGCTCGCTCCAAATGTGGGCAAGAATGCGTGTAATGACCATAGACCCCGCAGATAGAACAAGGGTGGTTTGTTCTGAGGTTATTATTTCTAGGCTGCTTAGGATTCCGATCCGGATTGCGGTTGGGAGGAGCAGCATTGTTATTCTGCGGAGGATTGGGAGGTGGAGGACCTTGCTGATGTTGTTGGTTATTACCGCGGTTATGACCTCTACCACGGTTCTGTTGCGCACCTTGGTTGCATTGGTTATTTTGGTATTGGAGCTGATGTTGTTGTGCGTACACATGCCCTTGAGCATTGGGGGGATTCTGGGGAGCCGCAAGTGCAGGAGCAGGTTGCGGTGGATAGTATGCAGGTGGAGCTGGAGGTGGTCCAGTTGCCTGTTGGGGTTGTTGGTATCCCTGAGCTGGTGGAGGTGTGAGGTTAGCCGGTGCAACCTGCTGTGGGTAATGCATGGGCTGTTGTGGAAACTACATGGGGTTCTGTATCGTAGGTTGAGCATAGTATGTAGGAGGTACATATGCTGATGGCGCTTGGCCATAACAATGTTGTGGACAAGAGGGTCCATGAACATGATGGGTCTGGTTTGTTGGAGCATAAGAAGTTGTCACTCCGGAACTGGATGTAGCCCTAGAAAGGTCTGGGGCGGGCATGGTGCTCACCATACTGAAAGGTTTGGCTTGTGGTGTGATTTGGCCAATAATGCCATCAGCGGCATGTGATGCCCCCGGTGTGTCACCGCGTGCGGAGTCACCTCGTGGTGCGTCAGGTATGATGGTGTATAGGTAACCTGATTGGGCATAGATAAGATCAAACTGTTGGGCCTTAAGGATGGCCTCCTCCTCAGACTGGGGTCTTTCAGATGCTACATCCTTCGCAATGAGAGGAAGGAGGGATTTAAGGAACCAGTCTAGAAAGATTCGGTCGTCTAATTTGATCTTGCATAGGCTTCGGCGCCGCCGCCAATCATGAATATGGTCCGTGATATGCGTGGCCGTGTTTTGTCTGCAAGACAGTAGGATCTCGACGCCCGCATCATAGCGGACTGGTAGCTGAAAGAACTGCAGGAAGGTCGAGGCAAGGGAGGTAAATGTGGAATGCGTCCCATGGGGTTGCTCGATATACCATTTGGCTGCAGAGCCAGTGAAGGTGCGCTGTAATAAACGGAGTCGGACAGAGTCGTCCACTATGGAGTTGGAGGAACACCATAAATGGAAGGACATGATGTGGTTTTGGGGGTCTTCTCCGGCCTTTCCCTCAAACTTAGGGATGTCAGAGGGAAGCTTAGTGGGCATATGGGGCCAAGCAGGATCATGCCTGATGGGGTCATTTGTGAGCCTAGCTAAATCTGGCAGGTTGAGACTTGCCATGTATGGTAGACTAGCGGATGTGGTGACCGGAACCGGGACCTGCCTAGCCATTGTGGTATGGTGTAGGGGTCCAGTAGCGCCTATAGGTATGCTAGGTATGGAGTGTATGTGCCCTCCAAAAGGTGTGGCCTGATATGGGTTAGCGCTCCCAAGTGCAACTTGGGTTACACTTGGGTTAGGAATCGCAGTAGGGATTCCTGGTATAGCACTACCGAGTGCAACATGGGTTACATTTGGGTTAGGAATCGCACTAGGGATTCCTGGGATAGGGTTTGTGGAAACCGAAGGGGGTATGACCCCCATGTTGGGCATGCCCATGACAGGTGGTGGTCCTGTGCTAGGCATTCCTGAATGTGGAGTGTTACCCATATTGGGCATACCCAAGGGGGTGGCTGTTGCCGTTGATGGTACTCCCGCAGAAGGGTCTGCGGATGTCTGACCTATGGTTAATGTATATAGTGGATCAACTGGTGTTCCAGACATAATTGTGGTTGGTGGTAACTCTGTGGGGTTTTCGGATTCTACCTCCAAATCAAAGGTGAAGTGGGGTATGTCAGAATCGGATGACCGTCTAGATGATCGACGATGTGTCGAATCAAGGGATAATGCTCTGCGTCCGTGATGTGGAGAGCCAAGTGGACTAAACTCTGGGAGTTCGCCCTGTAGACGACGAGAACGTCTAGAATTCTCAATGGTGAGAATATGTTTTTTTTTATTTTAAAAGATTGTTTTAGGTATCAGGTGGTGATATATATGTAAAAGACTCAAAACCCTAATGCAACCAAGGGTGCATAAAAAAGGGGAGTGAAAAAAAAAGAAGGCTCACAGGCCAAAAAATCAATCCTCAAAAATGCACTTATCCCAGCAGCTGTGCTACAATAAGTGGAGGAATGCAACAACCGGTCAGAATACCAACATGCAAGCGGCTTCTAGAAAAAATAGGTGTAACTAGACTCAATAGGTGGTAAAGATCATGCAAACACCTAATCTAAAAGTATTGTGACTCAAACAGACGATATCCCCTGCAAGGTGATGAAATCCAAGTCAGACAATATGAATGTTGAGACAACGGCTAGATATCCCCCTACCGGGAGGGACACCGGGTAATCAATCCTAAAAAGACAGGCTACTAGGATACTCCGTTCATGACGCGTCGAGAAAAGGTAAATCTGCCGTTTGGTCCTTTGATCGCAATATCCCAATACAGGGATATCCCGAGAACTGCGAATGGTAGCCCTTCGGTTACTGAATGGGTTTCGGTATCCCACTCAGGCTTCCGGAACCATCCTCGCGACTTCAACCCTCCTAAGGGAGAGGCCTTCCCACAAACCGGTTGTGACCGCGCCAAAAAGTACTAAGAGATTTTAGCTCCCTAATTGGACAACTTCTATGTCTCAGATGTATGAACTGAGGGGTGTTATTGGAACACCTATCCCCCCAATACTACCTAGCTACAAGAATTCTTTTAGTGTTCCCCAAGTGGGGTTAAGAATGTGTTCAAATTAGGGTACTTTTTAAGTCTTTGTTCAATTAAGTGATCGTGTGAGTGCACGTGAGGTGTTGTAAACTGAACTTGAAAAAATTAAATGCTTTAAGGGAAATTTTCAAAAAATAAAGGACTTTTCGAAAATACAAAGCAAATATTTAAGACTTTTTTCACGAAAAGGAATTAATATGCTTTTTCAAAAAATGACTCAAAAAATAAAGGATTTCTTGGATTTTATGAAAGCAAATAAAGAAATAAATGGATTTCTTTGTTTCAATAAAAATTGCTAAGGGCAATATTCTAAAGAAGTAAACAAGAAAATTTTTTGAATCTAGATAAAGAATGCAAAATGAGTCTTTCTTTCACTTTCTTGAAAATTTTTAACAAGATTTCTAGGTATGCACTTTTTAAATAGTAAAATTTTTTTTTTTTTTTTTTTTCAAATCTGTAAACTATGCAGAATTTAGTACTGTAAAAAATGTGCTATGGGCAGAAAGTACAGTAAAAAATATTTTTCAAAATCGGGATGGCCGAATGAAAAAATTCAGCCGCGCGGGTTTTGGACGAACAGCCGCGATGGGCCGCGCGGGTTTTGGACGCACAGTCGCGATGGACCGCGCGGGTTTTGGACGCACAGTCGCGATGGACCGCGCGGGTTTTGGACGCACAGTCGCGATGGACCGCACGGGTTTTGGACGCACAGTCGCGATGAGCCGCGCAGGTTTGGGCCACACAGTCGCGATGAGCCGCGCAGGTTTTGGCCGCGCAGCCGCGATGAGCAGCGCGGAAAAATGCAGAAAAGTCGCGATGGACCGCGCGACTGTCTGTAAAAAATCCGCGATGGACCGCGCGGAAAAACGCAGAAAAGTCGCGATGGGCCGCGCGACTGTCTGGAAAAAAGCCGCGAGGCGGAAGCCGTGCACGGAAACCGAGAAACGAACCCGAAAATTGAAAATTTCGGGCTGTTTAAGGGGCCAAATCTCAGAACAGCAATGGATCTGCTGTCTAAGATGGTAGATCTATGGATCTAAAGACTAAAAACTCATAAAAACTAAGATTTAATGGCAAAGCTAGAGATCTAAAGTTCAAACCAAAGCGGAGTCGCCAAAAACTGTTGGCTCGGTTTTGCAACCAAGCTTAGTGCTATGGGCACCTACTAACTAGTAGTAGCAGTTTCAATAGAAATAAAAACAATCAACTAAATAAACAATACTTTTCATGGATCTAAGCAAGAATCTAAGCAAATAATTTAAATATTTCAAAAATCAAGAACAAGAAACATAAGAAATAATTTTTGTATTGAAAAGTGGGGGGGGCAAGCAAGTGCTTGCGATATTACCTTCAATGGTGAAGGTTGATGTTGAGCAACTCCCAAGATGAGTAGCTCCAAACTCCAATAGGTCTCTTTCTCCAAGGTTGCTTCAATGGCTAAAAGTGCTCAGGGGAGATTTCAGCAGCATAAGGATGAGATAATGGAAGGATGTGAAATGAGGAGCCCCTACCACCTTTTTATAGGTTTTGGTGGTGGGAGATACCATTTGTGGTTTTGTGGAAACCAAATGGTATTGACCAACATGGTTTAGGTACTTTTCCCTCCTTTTTCCTTTTTTGAATAAAAATAATATTTTAATTCCCTTTTTAATATTTTTGGGAATTTGGACCCTTTTTGAGGGTTTTTTATGATTTTCTTGGAAAAATAATCTTTTTTAATGGAAAAAGGGGTGTACTAAGGTCTTTTGGTGACCTTTTGTTGGTTTCAGAGGCTCAGATGGTGGAAAAGTGGACAAATGGGTCATGTGAGTAAGGGAATGAGCTAGTGAGCACTTTTTAGGTGTTAACAATGATCTAGAAAATTTTGCAGAAGATTCAGGAAATACAGATTGGGATGCAGCTATGGATGAAGAATATCGTTCCTTAATAGCGAACGATACTTGGGATCTTGTACCTCTTCCAAAAGGAAGAAAACTTGTCAGATGTAAATGGGTCTACAGAACTAAGTATGCATAAGATGGAAGTGTTGAAAGACTTAAGGCAAGGTTAGTTGCCAAAGGTTTTTCCCAGGTTGAAGGGATTGACTACAATGAAACCTTTGCTCCTATCGCAAAAATGAACTCCATCCGCCTTGTTGTTTCCCTTGCAGCCTTACACAACTGTGAAGTCCATCAAATGGATGTCAAGTCTTCCTTCTTACATGGTGATTTACAGGAGGAAATTTGCATGGAACAACCTCCTAGATATGTTCAGAATAACTCTAGCCTTGTCTGCCGCCTTAGGAAATCCTTATATGGCCTTAAGCAAGCTCCTAGAGCTTGGTATGCCAAAATGGATAACTTTCTCCTTGACATTGGTTTTTCTAGATTCCATTCTAACCCCAATGTCCATACCAAGAAAGTAGGAAACCATCTCATCATACTTGTTCTATATGTTGATGACCTTATTCTTACTGGTAGTGACCCTAAGCTTATAACCCATGTGAAATCCAGTCTTAAACAAAATTTTGAAATGTTATACTTAGGACATTTGCATTATTTTCTTGGTCTCCAAGTCCTGCAAACCAAAGAATGAATCTTTCTTTCTCAGTCTAAGTATGCTTGCGACCTTCTTCATCGCTTTCACATGGAAGATTGTACACCAGCCCCTTCTCCCTTTCAGTCTGGAGTCAAACTTTTTGCCACTTGTACTTCACCTAAATTTGATGCCACCTTGTATCGTCATCTTGTTGGTAGTCTCTTATACTTGACTCATTCCCCTCCTGACCTTTCCTTTGTCGTTGGTCGTGTTGCCCGTTATATGTAGACACCTCATGAAAGTCATTGGAAAGCAGCTAAAAGAATACTTCGATATATTCAAGGTACAATTCAGATTGGGATTCATTACAGTACAGGGAGGAAACCTTTGTTGGTTGGTTTCACTGATTCAGATTGGGCCAACGATCCTGATGATCGAAAGTCTACTGCAGGTTATGTTTTCAGTCTAGGATCTGGACCTATCACTTGAGCTTGTAAGAAACAACAAGCTCTTGCTCTTTCTTCAGTAGAAGCAGAATATCAATCCGTAGTTAATGCCAGTCAGGAAGCTTTATGGCTTCGACAGATCCTTTTAGAGTTCGGATTCGAGCAGCAGTAGCCTACTCCACTTTGGTGCGACAATCAAAGTGCCATCAAGCTTTCCAAAGATCCAATTCTACATCAACGCAACAAACACATTGAGCTACATATGCACTTCATCAGAAATCTTGTTCATGATCGTGTTCTTGAAGTGTTCTTTTTCCCTACAGATGACCAAGTTGCCAACATCTTCACCAAGTCTCTTACAAAAGCGAAGTTTTCTAAACTTCGATCTATGTTAGGAGTTCAGGAACTTGTCATTAAGGGGGGATAGGATCTAATGCCTCCTTCCTTCTCCTAATAGTGTCACTTTTGTAAATCCTTCAATCCTATCCCAAGTTGTTATTAAAGGGGGATGTTAGGATATTTAGACACTTAGGAGTTAGTTAAGATCAACTTGTGTAATAGATCCGTTAGGTAAAGTGTGTTTCTTTAGTATGCATTAGCATGCATTTGTAAATACTTAATCTGATGGTCATGATATGTTCCCGACATAGAGTGATCTGGCGGCTCAACTTCTCTTATATCATACCTACCCTTGATCCGTGGCTTAACACCCGATTGGTCTATGATCTCTATTTAAAAAGCATGGAGGGTCATTGGAAAGTTGATCGATTATGAGAAGCTCATTTGTAACTTTCTTTCTTTGCATAATAAATTGTCCCGTAGAAGCTATTTGGCCGGGGCCGTGGAGTGTTTCCCTCATGAGGGTTTAAACCACGTCAAAAGATCGTTGTATCGATCTGTGATCTGTTTGTGTGAAGTGGTTTCTCTAGGTGTTCGGTCTTTTAGGAGTACCCTGTATACCCGAGTAGTGCACGCATTGGTACAATATCTAGATAAGTGACCTGGCTGGCCACAGTTATAACAAATCATCTGGCCTCTTCCTCTTCCTTTTCCTAGGCCATTATTTCTTCCTCTTTTGTGAAATCATCCACGGCCTCTGTATGCACCTTGATCATACTGCGCGTTATCCTTGTTCTGCGGTGTTTCTTATTGAACTCTGTATACTCCAGCACACATATGCTCTACATCTTGCTTTCTTTCCATCATGAGCTCATATGCTCTATAGTTGGAATCATCATGTCCAACGGATTTACAGAATGTGCAATATAAATTCTTAGGTGTTCACACATAGTTCTGGATTAAGTAACAATCTTTTGGCCGGTGTCCTCTAGTTCTATAGATCTCACACCACGACCCTTGGTTTTGATTCAGTGGATTTGGTGCTCCACTGACTAGGTAATCTTGAAACAAGGGACACCGTTCCTTCGAGTGTCCTTCTCCCTTACATATGGTGCACCATATTTCTTCTCTTTGTTCTTTTCCCTTCTTAATGTCCTGTAATTGTATCAAGGTAGCTAGCTGGTTCTGGATCTGGACCATTCCAGTGCTAGTCTCTCCTATAGGTGAAGCTTCTAATTTCATCGTGATATCCAAGGCTTCTACCTGCGAAGCCACCTTCTGTTGCATCAGCGTTAGTCTAATATGGGGCAACAACGCAACTATGAACCATTCTTGGTGCTGTTGCAGTGAGATATCAAAAATGACATGGTCTAACAATGTTTTAAACTTCTGGTCGAATTCTCAAACTGTTTCATTAGGTTTTTGCTTAATCTCCTTTAATTCTGTTATACATTGTGATTCTAACTTTGGTTTCTTGAACTCTCTTAAGAGTGCAGCCTTGATATCCACTAAGGTTCTATTTTGTCCCACATAATACTTCATGAACTAGTTCAAGGCTCTATCTCTAAATGTATTGATGAGCTGCGCTTGCTTAACAGCATCATCCTGAACTTGTTTGACATTCCACACGGCTTCACATAGCAACCAGTGTTGCTCAAGGTCTTCTAGACCCGTTCCTTTAAATATCGACAGTTTAATATCGTTAGTCATTCTCCTTCTTGGTGGTATAGTGTTATGTGCAGTGGTCTGTGTGGTGTTAGGGATGTTATTGCACGGAATATTCTAAGTCAGAATATTCTGAGTTGGAATGGTCTGAGTACTCACTCCTGTGGTGTTACTGGTATTGACGTTCTAAGGATTGGGAATATTAACAACTAGAGGATTATGAACTAACGGATTCTATGAAATAGGAGGGGCGGTATTCTCAACTGGTGGGTTTTGCGGAGTGATAGGCTGATAGGTAGCTGATGGAGGTGCTGTCTGGCTATCAGGCTCATCTTGGAACTTAGTTTCTACGCGGAGTTCAGGTTCTTTAAGGTTCTTTTATATATTAACCTTATATCTTTTTCCACTTCTCAAATTGTGTGTATCTTCGTTAGAGTCGCTATATATGTTATCTACCATTATAGATTCCAAAACTTCTAGGAATTTTACTGCATTCTTAAAACTCCTTTCTCAGCTAAAAGCATTTTGATATATAAGCTCAGATTGTTGAGGTTCTTACCTCTGAATCCTTTGAAGAACTTTGCCTCTGCTACACTGTAGGACTTCGGGGTGTCCATAGAGAATTCTTTCACGAAGCCTTCTAGTATACTGTCAACCCAAAAGTCGACTGTTCGCGAGAGTGGACTATCTACTTCTTTAAGCCTCTGAATAAGCTCTGGATTCCACTCGGTAGGTGCTCCTTCTTGGAAATAGTTCTTTTGCTCTACGAGTCTTGATAACCACTCGTGCAACTAGTTTCCAAAACTTGCCCAGAAAATTTCGTGAATATCCTTCCACAGGTATTTATTTAACCAATCTACGTCAGAGAGATGCGGATATCTATTCTCCTTTCTTGCAAAATCTCTTTCTGTCTTGTCCACCCAGTTCCATATTTCTTTCTTGTCTGGATGCCAGTTTTTGGTACTCATCACTAGTTCAAGCGCGGAAACAGAACCATTTGTTGGTTGCTTATACTATTCTTGAGGTTTTCTAGAAAGACCCAGATTCTGCGCTGTTCAGGAAACCAACAAAACCCCCTTTTCACCGGCCCTTTCGGCAACATCCTGCAAACAGACTGAGGTCTCACCCGAGGTGAAGATAATGGGAAGCTTGCGGAATTAGGTTTCCACAACCAGGTGATGAGCGCTTAACAGACTGGTGAGCAACGCGCTATAGGGATTGCACTACGAAATGGGGACTGCGCGAAGTTCACTTCTTCATGGGTAATTCTTATACCATGGCGCATCTAAAGGATTGCATGGCTCGGGATGTTTCTTCGACAATAGGACAACGCCACAGAGACTGCGCTTCCTCTTCGGTACTTAACCACTTTAATAGATTTTACCTAGTGTAAGTTATGCATTCAACAACATAATGGGCTGCAAGCCTTGCTAACTTATATACTATAACAACAACACTGTAACTGCGCACTTCCGGTGCTGCGCTTAGGGAATCACACTATACAGACTTTGCTGGCTAAGTGTTTACCTGATTAACTTATGCATTCATCTGACTTAGAAATACTGGTGCATTCGACATTCATTCACACATGTTGTTACTTAACAAATTATCCCCATATTTTATCCTTATGGCGAATACATATAAAAGCAAGAACACATGCATTCATAAACAAGATCTTAACCATTCACATAAGCAAATACATAGATATAAACGCATAATCAATCACATAACACAGAATTTAACGTGGTTCACCCCTGGGATGGGAGCTACGTCCACATGAACTATTGTTATATTATTTATGGTAAGGGTAAAATAGTTCTAGTTTGTGCACTCAGCTGCAGACTCTCTTCTCTCAGAAGGTCTCTGTGCATGCATCTTGCGGATCCTTTTACAATATTCTCTCAACAAAGATCAAACAACAACCAACAACTTATCGACGATTAGAGATTAACCCTTTCCCTTACCAAATTTCCCTTTATATAGAGATCGTTCCCATAGGTCACGTCTATTACAGTACATAGGAAAAACCCTAAGGTTACAAAATGGTGCGGTTACTCGCCAACTTGGCTTGTCGGAGTCGAAAGCTGCTCCACACGCTTCTGGCCATTCTGCTAGACCACTCGCAGCTTGCACGCCTTTCTGACATCCGCAGTCTTCACAAAATGGTTATACTACATCCTGGCGTCTCGCTTTCTGCCCCTCTGGCCTTCCTGTCACTATCGGCTTCGTGTCTTAGCTTCCAACTGTTTTCTACCACTCTCTCGACAGGTCTCTTTCATCCGCCTTCATGATGCTCCATACCAATTCCCGGGAATCCTGGAGTTTCTTACTCAAAATAGGTCACTTTCACAGCTCAACCTTCCCTTACATTCTTTACCCAAAATAGGTGCTCTACTGGCGCTGCGTGGTGATACCACTTTGCGGAGCTAGAACTTAGATACGCGGTTCCTATCCCGCCGATACTGCGCTGCGTTCAACTTTGCAGGTCCCAAAAAATGTCTTGCCAAAACTGCCTTCATCTAAGCTGCGCTCTAACTTCGCAGCTCCAAAAATTTTCTTGCACAAAAATGCCTTACTTGGGCCAGGACCAACACAAATACACAAGTTGAACACATGATATATATGGAAAACTCAATCTTAAGCATTGATATAAACCATAAGAAAGTTTACATAGATTGAGGAGACTTCAATATCCAATTATCACCAGCTAAAACTGGCGGGAGGCTCCAACCTCCTTGTTTCTTCAGCTCCATCTAAAGATATGCTCCAACACCCTCCTTCTCCAGTTCCAACTGGAAGGAGACTACAACCCCCTAGTCTTAGTCAGTTCCAACTGACAGGAAGCTTCTAGCTACAACTGGAAAGAGGCTACAACCCCCTCATTGATTATGTTTTGTCTTCTATGTGATGGTCAATGTATTTCTTGGTACTTCTGATCCCACTATCATAATATTTAGATCTACCACTGTTCAAGCATTTCAAGTCTCTGTTGCTTGTTTGAACTCTATCATTTCAAATATTCAGTCATGCATCAATTTGTACCATAATCCTATTGTCCACTACCATTGTCTATTGTCCTCTTCTATGTCACTGCCCACTTCAAACTACCCCTATCAGCAGTCAATTTGTCCACTATACCAACTGCCTCTTTCACAATGATTACACATCAAGGAATATTCAAGTTTTACCATAAACTGATTATTGGATCATTGTTTCATAAATCTAGTCATAATACCTCTTTCACATGAACAATTCAATGCTAGACTCTGTCAACATATTCATAGAAACCTTTCAACAGAAAACTGCTAAAATTGAGTCTCCTCTGACTCCGCTAGGTCATTATTATCCCATTCAACTGCCTTATCATAGTACTCAACTGGCTCCAAAATTATTCTCATATATTCCCTATCGTTATGCCATAAACTGCTATAAATACTGGGTATACTGTGTCTCTTCTTTCCCTATACAAGCTTCATTATTCAATATCATGTCACATATACAAAAGCCCTATCATCATTTATCATGTAAAACAAGGTGTAAGTTGCACTTATTGTTCATGGATTTGATGCATATGACTTACCCTTGATTGGTCCCCTTCATATTCTATTAGCTTGGACTATATTTTTGTTGTTCCTCGGATTGCACCTAAGATAGTACTTTGCACATGTACCTTGTACCCTTGGGTCTGTACCTTGTACTTCATATAAATCTACTGTTGATGCCTTAGAAAAGACTTGCTCAAAAAATACCTCTTTTCACTGTCTTAGATCAGAAAGAATAATCCTTCTTCATTGTCTTAGAACAATTCCCCCTTTGCTCCCCTTTTTCTTCATATCTGCTCTTCGATTTTCCTCAGATCTACTCTATAATTTTCCTCATATCTCTTCTTGTTAGTCTCTTTTTAATCCTCCTTAGAATGAGGGCGCCCTTCCTTTATTTATACAAGTGAGTAATCATTTATTTAGGGCTGACCTATCAATCTTAATT
Organism: Larix kaempferi; assembly: GCA_027924585.1. NCBI lineage: Eukaryota > Viridiplantae > Streptophyta > Pinopsida > Pinales > Pinaceae > Larix > Larix kaempferi. The sequence continues at coordinate 2,306,182 of BSBM01000286.1, forward strand.
TAAAAGTGTTTCATGTGTTTTGTTTTGCAAGGAGGACTAACTTGTCATTTCTCTTCATAATGTGGCACTTCATCCTTGCCATCATTTATGCTATGTTGTTGTTTAAAGGTTGTCTTCATAATCTAGCATTGCTTCACCAATTCTTATTGTTAACAATTTTCAAGGCTAACATTGGTTCATTAAGATACTAAGATTCTTGTTTCTACAAGAATAACATCATTCAATATTCTCCAAGTTTTCATTGTTGTTAAGGGCTTAACGTTTAGATATTCAAGGAATTTCATCATGGCTTCAAGATGTATACTTCATGCCACTTCATTACTCTTTAACAATGTTGACATCTCAAGGTTTTTACTACCGTTGACTTCAAGGTTTCTTTTGAGGGTGCTTTATTGTTATCATCAAGCCACTCCAAGACTTCAGGCTAATTCAGGGAAGACTCAAGACTTCTTCAACATTGCTATAAGGCTTCAAGGACACTTCAAGAGCTCCTCAATTTCCTCTCATTTCTTGTTATCTTCCTTAACTATAATGACCTCAAAATTTTCCTCAATGATGACAATCCATACCAAATTGACATCAATGAAAACACTATGTCCAACAGGGCCCCACGACTCAGCCTCTTCAATGGAGAAATTTAAATCACCACCCAAAATCATCTTATCACCTGTGAGAATACCAGACCTGAAAATTCTTTCCCAATACATGACCCTCTGTGTCTTAGGGCCATATATACTAAGGATGGATATCACTTGTCTGAATTCCCTAAAAAATAAGACAGTGCCTAGCCCAGATAAAAAATCCGAACTATTTGTGCAAAGAAAATCATAAGTATGCCAACCTATAATAATCCCCCCCCCCCCCCCGAGCGTCTCATGGCATAACAACAGGAGAAATCCCAACAAAGTAAAATTATTCTCAGATCAAATAAAATAGAATCCCCACATGTCAATGTCTCTTGTAGTAGAATCATTGATGGTTTTTGAACTTAAATCAATCACTTGAGGCCAATATGTTTTTAGGGTAGCCCCAATCCTTTGCAATTGATGGATAAAATAATCATGGGGGCACCCCTTTAGCACTTGTATTTCTAGCTCTAAGTATCCCCTTCAGATTTTTTTTCCTGCCAGCTTGAATGTCGTATACTTCTTGTTCCCTAGCCGAGGCCATCACATAAACCCTACCCTAAGCCTTGGAGGGGAGGGAGGGGAGAATGGATAGAGTCCACCACCCAAAAAGGGTTCCTTGTTATCCTTTTTAGACTTGTAGGATCTAAGGAAATAATGGTGGTTTCTGGAATGAATTAAGCCCAACTCAAAAGAGAGGTCTATTTGATCCTTTCTGTGAACATGAGTAATGCAGACATCCTTCCTACGAATGAGTTGTAGTAGACCCTTAGAAGGTTCATCAAAACTGTTGAAATTAGTGGCCTTAGGTAACAAAGGAGCAAGGCTCCGAACCTTTACATGATTAGGAGAAGAAAGTGGAGGATTAAAAATGTCATAACTGAAAAAAAGAAGGGTAGGTTCAACCCACTTCAGAAGTCTCAGAAACTGTAGACTTAAGAGAAAAACCCTTCATAAGGTTTAAAGAAACACCAAATATTTCCCCAGAAAGAGGGAAATCTGAAATAGAGGAAGACATGTTCTCAGTAAGGGAAACAGAGAGACTGTTCTTAATGAAGACACTATCAATATTATGAATAAACTGAGGGAAATATATGGGAAATGAAGTATCCTCACCACATGGGGCATGTAGAGAGGAGGCCAAAAAATACGAATATAGAACTACCTTTGTCGTCAGATCCTATGCAGACACGTCCAATGAATGAGAAAGGCCCATCAGAGAGGATAGATGCTTGTAGCAGCCTAGGTGAGGTTGATCCATAGAGACCGACACCATCTGAAACTTCTTTTAACTCCCTCGACGCCGATAATTCTCTCTTAATACCTTCTTCAAAGTCATACCGAAGCCCATAATCCAACTCCTCCATGGGAGAATCAGTGATGGTTTGTGAAGATGATGTGAAGATGATATGCCATTATTTGGAATGACATCCAAATCTACAGAGATATTATGTAAAGGGGGATATTCCAAACAACCAGATAAAGTCCTTTTCCTCCATATTGACCTTGAGAAAGGCAACTTGTATCTCTTCACCAAATGACCATATTCATGACACCAATTGCATCTAAAAGGAACGCCAATATAAGCTAGTATTTAAAGATGACACTGAGCTCCAATTGAAATAGTCAAATATTCATGAAGTCCATCCCGGAGGTCTATATCGACCAAAATATTGATTGCGAACATTATACCAGTCTCCTAAAAACTAAGATTTGTTGCACGAACAACTCCAAGAGTTTCCCCAATTCTTTTGAAAATGTCAAGAGTCCAAAGCTCAGCCTAAAGGCCTGATATCTTCACCCTGATAGATTGTACATATTCCTTTTCCCTATGGGCATTTAAAAAAAGGTGCCCATCGTCTAAGAGAGATGGTAGTAGGACCCCATTTCCAAACTCTAGGTATAAGCTTATTAACATCCTTAGAGTGTTCGACAGTGACCCTAAGCCATCCACAAGCGAGAGAGAAAACCTTTGAAGTGTATTTGAGGTGGAGATTCCAAACATCCAAGGTCCAGTCTTGAAATTTTTGTGCCGCCATAAACGTCCCACCAAATCTTCCAACAAGATCCCATTCAGAGAAGGGGATCACCTCGCTCAGAACAAAATCCTCCCCTAGGGAAAGATTGAGCTAAGGCCCTTTACGTTTAATACATTTCTTGGAAGGAGGAGAGGCATAACTCCCTAGTTCCTTCACATCCTGGGCCTTTTAAATATCATAGCGAGAGCCATGATAGATTGAGTTTACAAAGGGAGGTTCCAAGAAATGGCAAAAAAATAAGTCTTCGGGGGTGGAACTAGAAAGCATTGAGTAGGATAGAGGTTTGAAAAAGGTTGTATACACCTCTTCTTCTGCTTATAATAAGAAGATGTACCCTCCTGCATGAGAGAGGGAGAAGTCTTGTCACCCAACAACACCTCCTTGCGAGAAGTGTTCTTTAATTGGGGTGAAGTCCTCGAAAGTACTGAAACTGTAGAGGACATAGTGAAATCCTAAAAAATCGTCAGCATTTTACGGCATACCATAGAAAAATATATTAGATCGACAGAAGGAGGGAAACATCGACTGTTGCACATAACCACCAATAGAAGAGACGAAAAAAACTAGAGAAAAAACCCGAAAAAACCAGCTTAGAAAAAATATCTATTACACTAGAACAAAATCATATTGAATATAAAATGCTTAACTTTTTATTTTTAAATTATATTGCGTATAAAATGCTTTATAATTTTTAAAGAAATATGTCGAAGTTTTAAAATTTTCAAAATGTTTAGATAAAAAATTCACCATTATAAAAAATTTAATTTATTACGCGGGAAGAAAATCATATTGAAATGACATAAAAATAACTCTTATTATACCTGCCGAAGGCTCACGTATATTATTTTCGATAATAGGTCAAACATTATTAGTTTTTACTTTGACTAAAAATTTCAAACAATTTTCCTAACTCTTACATTACACATTGGAATTTTTATATTTTATTGCATATTTTTTAATTCTTCTCAATATTTATTTTACATGCTATTGGTTGACAACTTTAGGGTGTTATTGTCGGGCTGGCGACGGAGGTCTAAAAATTAGGAACGAACTTTAAGACTTGAATTCTAGGTGGCTTCCTTCCTTTGGATTTCCTTCACATCACCGCTTCACCGTCTTCATTTTCCTTCACCTCATCGCCTTCACCGCTTGTCCTTAGCCCGTCCTTGGTCGCCTTCACTGCCAGTCTTTCACCGTCTCCTCCATTTGCAGGAAAGTGCCAGGGTTATCAAATCAATGTTATCATGAATGCCACCTTATGATAAAAAAACATTACCTCTATATTGATAGAGGTAGTTATTGCTGCTTATTGTTTGATGGAAAATTGGTAGTTGTTGGCATAAGCAATGGCTGCAGCTCTCGACCGAGAAGTTTGTTTCACCACGATTTACTTCAAAGCAACAAAATATGTTTTACGACAGTTTACTTTAAAGTAGCAAAATTGTACAATCCATGTCTCTTCACAGCGAGACATGTTTCATTGCATTACAAACTGCTGGTAAGCATTATAAATTAAAAGAAACATATATTTCTTAAACATTATACAGAATTTGGAGAGAAAAAGTCTTTTAGAATTGGAATTACCTTGCCTGATATCAGGTCTCAAATAGTTGATCCATCGTAATCTGTAGCTCTTTCCACAATGTTGAAGACCTACCATGAGAGTAAATATGAAGCAGTTTACACAAACGATCTGCCCTTCAAGCTTCCAGCCTTCTATTTTTAATAGGTAATTACAATATTCTGCTTACAGTAAATAAACTATAGCTTCTACGCTGATTTTACAAATTGTTTATGAATATATATCTCCAGAGTTAGTTTGATCTAAAACCTATAAATTTAGATAAATTTTAAAAAATTATCCCCATGAAGATAGTGAGCCGAGCAAGCATGCACCAACTAATTTTCTAGATTTGCTCTATTTTTAACATCTGAAAATATTTTAAATTTTGGAGAGTATTTATAAACTACGGGTAATTTACTCCACTGTAAAACTATAGGGATATTGAGTTCACATATAGGTTTTCATTTCTGGTATTTATCTCTTTGTATTTCGTTAATGACTTTTCGTTATTTGTCTCCTCAAGGGTTATATACACACACTTACATGCAAGCATGAAATATTTATACAAAGAAAATAGGGGTTGCATTTTTGGGCAAAAGCAACACTCAAAGACAAGCCATACCACTGGCACATATAGCATGCAAAAAGCAAATAGAACCAATCTATTATTGATATTACTGATGACGATTACCTCTTTGCTTGGCACATAACATCGAGATTCAGAGCCATTGTCCGTCATGTTCCAATAGCTCTTGAGATCATGGCTCAACAAAGGCACTCTCTGCAGCTAGGTCAATTGAATCGGCATATGGATTTGGCACTGGATATGGGAGTTATTGCTTAGATGACAGGGTCGGTGGGTGCATCAATGGATAGTATCCAGATGTGAATAATGCATCATATAATAAAAGCCAAATTTTTATTTCCCTGATACAAGGCGTTGTGCAGCTTGGTTAACGCGTATGTGTTTACAAAAGGCATAGGTTTGAAAACTGTCACCTTTACGCGAAACTAATAAAAAAACAAAAATTAATATTATTAGGTTTCAAAAATGTATTGGGCAAGATTCTTATGGGCGCTAGGTAGGCCTTACAGAAACAATGCCTCACTTAACCAATATGGTTCTTGCATATGAATAAATACAAAGTTATAGGGTGTCCTTACTGTTGCTACCGATAGACAGACTATTTTTGGGATATATCATCAGCACCTGATAGAATTATATTGTTATTTACTCAATGTAGTAGCTCTGCATTATACTCACTTTGATTGTTTCAAATATTGATAACATATTCATAATTAAAGAATATGTTGTCGTATATTACCTAAAAAATAGATCTTGAAACTTGTATCAACTAAAGCATGAACCATGCCTCACAGAGCTCATCGTTGATCTGTAACGCTGGTGGTAGAGATCTCAGTTGAGTCGGTAGTGGGAGAGATGTTGATAGTGGGTTAAGAAATTTCTTATTTCCAAATTTCTTCAATGGAGTAGCTCGTAGCAAGCACTGTTCTGAAATCTAAAACCCCTAATTGCCAAATTTAATGTACCTGGTCCTCAATATTCTAATTGGCCCTCATCAAAAACATGAATTCAAACCGGTGTTCGTTTTCCCAGACTCCCATCAAGATGTTCATTTGTGTGCTGAATATTCTTTGTATTGTCTAGGTTCTTACTGCTCGTGGACATGCTTCTAGATGGGCATTTTTCGTTATGAGCTCTGTGGTTTCATTCCCTTCCGCATCTGCTACTAAGCATGTTTTATTGGCGTATTGTCCATTTGTTGAACATAATAGAGTACAGGCTGATTGCTCTGCAACACATAATCCCAGGGTGCATGCATGCTTAAACGTGTCGGTGGCGACTTCCGTGCATTGGGTGGTGGCGGTGGTTTTTAGCTAAGTTGCAATTGTATCATTTACACCTTTGTTTCCTCGAGCCGTGCTCTCAACTTTTGCAAGGACACAATATCATTTTGCATGACCAATTTGCAAGAACCAAAACATTGAAATGAGCCTTCACCGCTTGTAAATACAGATGGCAAGTTCAATCAAGAGTTCCAAATCGCCAACAAATCCAACCGCGACAGGTATCGCTGCCATGCAACCTTAATGAATAAGTTTGTTGATAAAAAATTTGCATATATTATAATTAAATGAAGAGAATATATTATAATTAAAAGAAGAGAAGTCAATGTAAAAAGATATCGAAATTTATTTTAAACAAAATATCATAAAAAGTGTTTAGAGAATTATTCTTCTCATTTAAGGGATCGCTTGTCGGAAAACAATTTACAAACACATATGTGAAGATTACATTTTGTTTAAACCTCTTGTGAAGAATAAAGCTTAATGATGGTTAAGCAAAATTTACAAAGTTTGGAAATTCTATGAGGCCTCTTTCTTCTTTACAAATAAAATAGAATGTCATTTCCTCAACGATGTTTTAGTTGCACTATGCATAAGTGTCCTTTATGCAAGTGGTAATGATTTAAGAATTTGGGGAAGATTCACAAATATATAATCAAGAGAGGATATGAGTTGTAGCTCCAAGAAAATATTAATATGGCAAAAATTTGTGACTTGATATATTATATTTTTAAAGGTAATTTTTTTATATGGTTATTTTCTCATGGTATATTATAAACTATAAAGAGCTTAATAAAAATAGGTATATATGGTCATTTTATGTGTAACATGTAAGAATTATAAAAGAAACTTGCACCCACCAATTCTTGGAATGTTTAGTAACAAAACAAATTTGGTTCCTCGCATTAGATCAAACTAAAATCCTTACAATCATATATCCTAAACATTGGGAGAACCTAATTGTTAGCTCGATTTCAAATAAGAGCAGGGAAAATTTAAAAGTGTATAAAACTTGGCGAATGTTACCAATTTTTAAATGTCAACTATAAAATGTTTGGCGATATGTTTCTAAAAATATTTCACTTTCTAAGGATTTTATATAGTTTATATAATAATTTGACAATTTTTAGAGTGAAAGTTTTTTACCGCATCAAAATTGGGCATATACAATCCCTCGGGGAGGGAAGGTCTAACCCAAATCACAATTCCAAGACGAGAGGAACGATGGGGCTTGAACTATAGTTTTCGTAACCAACCACAACATAGGTTAACTTAAAGGTTCCCACTAATCATTCATACTATTGCAACCATTCATAACCAAAATAATGAATAATATTCATTTTAGTCATTCATCACATAAACTGAAGAAAAAAAAAGTAAACAAATCATTGCACAATGCAATAGATAAAATACATAACATCATCACCATAGCTACACATGGAAATCAAAATTTTTAAAGGGGCTCTTATTTCATTAATGCATAGGATAATCCAATACATAGTTAACAATTACAAGGAATTGAACTCATAGGATAGTCTATTATCATCATGCATATCAGGTTTATGCCTTTACATTATATGTATCACTGAGCAATGCAAAGTTGCATGAATCTCTTAGCTATCACCATTATCTTTCCACTTCATCTAGCTTGATCATCCTGGTCTTCTTTTTCTTCTTCATCCAAGAGGCGCTTTCCTTGTGCCACCTCTTCCTTGGCGGTGTAGGACTTTGCATGTTGTTCTTCCTTGCATCCAATAGTCTAGTTGATATGTGGAATCACTTCCTTGGGCTTAGTTGTTTTAGCTTGCACCAAAATATCCTTCCCTTTGTCACAACCAAACCTCAAAATTGTCAAAATACGATGTGAGGTGCACAACAAGCCCCAAGCACACTTATTGACTCGTCCTCGAGACATTCTATATGCATTTCCCAATCCTCTGTTCTCTTCTTCCTTAGTTTTGTTCAACAAATCCTTTTGAAATGAGGGGCCCAATTCAGGGTCCGTCTCCAAAACTTTAGCTCGAAATGTTGTGAATTCCTCATGTTGCTTAAAACATTTACTGACAAGGACATTTAATCCCAGATATAGGTTGGCTCGTAGGAACCATTTTACACTAGTACAAAATGAGAGATAAGTGACCAAAAAAACGACCAAAATCCTCATATAAATGACCACTTTTGAGTTGGTGACCACTGGTAGCAAATTAGTGGCCATATATCACATGACCAAAAATGCGGTCATATTTAGCTTGGTCATTTATAGCTTATCTTGTGGTCATATATTTGGTCGTATATTTGGTCATTAATTTGGTAATATATTTGGTCATTAATGGTCACATGATAAATGACCGCTAATTTGCTACCAGCGATCGCCAACTCAAAATTGGTCATTTATATGCATATTTTGGTCACTTATCTCTCATGTTGTAATGGTGGTCGTTTATATGCAAATTTTGGTCATTTATCTCTTTTTAGTGGTTTTAGAATATAAATAGGGCACGAGGGAATCGAACCACCAACCTCCTGCCTATAAGGTAGGTGCTCTACCATTGAGCTAGCACCCTTAAATAGAATTCATTACAGATTGATATGAGAATAAAATTTCCAACTAAAGAAATTCCTGTGGCCATGAAGAAAAATGCCCGCAGCCATGATGAAAATTCCCACCAGCTTATGATGGGTTAAAGTGTGAGTAGCAGCTAGGGCATCCACAAGATCATCATAATATAAAAGAAGCCATATGTAGAGAGAGGTCTCATAAAGGAGCTACAAGACGAAGTTAAAAGTCATACTTCAGTTACTTTTATGGCAAATTTTCGTTTTTAAAAGGAATGTTTCAAGGGTAAAGATATCACACTTATCTAAATAGAGTAAAAAATTATCTAGCAAAATGCAGATGATCTTAAGGTTTCTATCTAAACTATAAATACTCTCACATTGTGTGCTCCCATCACCAGATTACAATTTTTTTTCAACTGTAGTATGTTTGACTGTATTACTCTTTATTTGGCAGTTAGCTTGGAGATACCTCAAATATTCTGTAGGTACTATATAAAATCACAAACATTTATTATAAATCCAATGACTAATTCCATGCGTTCATAGAAATTAGAATAGTTAATTTTCTTCTCTTTCTACCAAAACAAAGAAAAAATATTATGAGATATGCCACATAGGTTGGGACACTCAGAATCTATCATAATAGTCAATATTGTTTAGGAGGGTAAGAGAAACTATAATAGGTGTATCAAAGCCTGATGTTACATACCTATTCCTTGCATGTTGTCAAAAAAATGCATGATTACATTGACTAAATCAGTTTAGGTTTTAAAGAATAATTACCTACAGGAACATCAAAAATACTTTAAAAGGAGGTTTTAGCCAAGTAAAAAGAGAATCATAATAATTATTCAAAGATAAATAAGCCCGAATTATGTAATGAGCATTTTTGTTAATATTGCATTTCGAGGTGCACAGTTTACAATGAAACCATAATGAGAATCAATGTCTAAGCCTTGTAAGAGATGTAGGTGGATCACTTGCTACCTTTCCTTGTTGTTAACATTATAAAATTTATCCATATGTTAAAGAAGTATTTTCTTGCATGCCTTGGCTATTGAGAAGAGATTACTCACGAAGTGATGTTTCCCCCCATATTATTTCTATATATGCATGCCTCCTTGGTTGGACATATGTAAATGTTTGACATAAAAGAAAGAAAATAATTTAGGTATGCATGAATGACCAAAACAACTGATGGAACTGCCGGAGTGTATCACATGAAGTGTATCATAGTGATCTTTCTATCCTGTTATTGGATACATTTCCCCTATTGATTTGATATTCAGGCTTCTGATATGATTATAGTTTGGAAGTAAAGCCCAAGTTTCAAGTTTTTATTGCAACCTTTGACTAAATTCAGGTAAAAAAAATAGACATATTCTTCCAACATCTTAAGTTGTACTAATTCCTGAGTCCTGACTGAGTCACATTTTTCTAGGGCTTCAAGAAAGTATAGGTGTTTATTTTTTGGTTGCTAGTTGTCCAGAATTAATGAGAGATTAATTTCCTCTATCTCACATTTTTCAAAAATCTAAATTTCTTATATTTCTTTTCCATAATGTTTTTGGACGGATTTTACTATTTTCAAGGTTTTAAAAAAAATATCCCCTATTCTTGTCATTCGAAAACTCTTCAAGAACTTTTCTCCCACTTCTAAGTTCTAACTCATTCACTTTCCATGTTTCCACAAACGTTTTTTAGTTCATGCTTCAAGATGTTAATTTTGACTAACCTGGTATACAAAATATAAGGTATACCTCGGATATAAGGTATACAAAATATACCTGGGATATAAGGTATATAAAATATGATGTTGGACAAACCTTGCATACAAAAAATGACTGCCTCAAATTGATTTGTAGTCCAATTTAGCTGCAAAAGTCTTAAAGAAGTAGATAAGTATTTTAACCTTCTAAGTTCTGGCAAACGGCTTATTACCGCTTATTTAATTGTTTCAGTAACTCAATTAATATTTCATAGAATGTCTGATAGCAAGGACAACTCTAATACACCAAATTTATATAGAATTGTATAGATGAGACAATTTTAACTAACCTGATAGAAAGGAAAACTCTAATACAACAAATTTATATAGAATTGTATAGATGAGACAATTTTAACTAACCTCATAGGGGTGGAGTCTAGATCTTTCGTTGCTTCTTCTTGTGATTCGTACTGGACAAATGCAAAATTCCTTGATTAAAGAACAAGATACATGAATCTAGTAATAGAATAAAAAATTCATTTTGATTCGTGCTGGTAACATGGACACTGACATAATCCAGTCCACAGATGTCAGATAAATGAATCTAGTAACAGAATAAAAATTTCATTTTGATTTGTGTTGGCAACTTGGACACTGACATAATCATACAGTATATAGAGGTGCCATATGAGAGGCTCCAGTATGCTGCTCAAACTGACACTTTTGTGACTCTTCTCAAGCGCCTCTATTCTCACCTCCGATAAACTTCTTTGATATCCACTAAGGTGCTTCCACGTGTCATCTTGTTGACACTTTCAAATTTCAGACTTCTCGGGGTTGATATGAATTAGTCTTCTGCGTCGACTGTGGATGGTGGAAATAACTCTGGTAGGTGTGAGATTTAATGATGAACAAAACTTTACCCTGACACCATTACTACACACTACAAACTTCATCAAGATGCCTAAGGGAAGCCCCTCTGCCTTACGGACTAGGATCATTAAGCTTAAATGATTAGTGAATATGGGTCACCACACCCTCTCACCGACTGTACCTTAACTAGCTCGACCTTGAGCCCTTGATTTATGCAAATATTTAAATCTGCCAACTAGACAAGACAAAAAACTGTACATGGGGGCAGGCCTGGAATTTGACGGCCTGTAGAACGTTTTTTTCCTTTCTGGAACGTATTTGACAGTTGGTCATAAAATGGACACGTCAATGACGACGGGCATAAAAAATTTCAGACCGTAGATTTGGCGTTCACGAGATTACATCTCCCGTCATACTTTTTAATACTTGTCTGAAGGTGTATCCAATACGTATTCTTTCTTCCCTTCGGCTGGATGAAGTATCAATTGTTGTTGATGGTTGAAGATTAGCGGGTAATGCACACTTGCAAATCATTGGTCGTTACTAACTATTACATCACACCCAAATTGCTACTAATTTTTAATAGTGTGTTGGAGCATTTAAACTTAACAATTTGGGAAAGCTTTAGAAAGAATTCATTATAAACATTTTATTAATCTTATTCTTATTATATTAATTTTTTAAAAATATTTTTTTGGTAAACTAGATTTTGGAATCCCAGGGCTATGTGTCATCGTTGTTGCAGCCCTATGTGTCATCGTTGTTGCAGTTCCACGGGTCCTAGAACCCTCCTTGCAATTTAATGCAAGACACCAAGATTGACATGAAATAGAAACATCCAAAGTTAAACCAAATATTTTAGCCCAATATGGAATGCCACCACTTTGGTTATAGGAGCTATTTAGGCCAAGGAATGATAAGAAACATGTGGAACTTCAACAAATATCATGTTTCTTATACTTTCTCCTATATTTAAAAAAATGTGCTTTACATTACAAGCAAAATAACCCAGCAGTGCCTTCTTTTGCCAAAGTTGGTTTTGAATGTAGACTTAATGAAATGCATGTAACAACCTAGAAAATTTGTACTCCAAACAGACTACAATTTATGTATCTCCCTGACAACTGTCAACATCTGTGGTCCCACAGATTCCCATGTAAGAGACCATGAAAATTTACTCTAAAAGCATGATGTGAGATGGACATCAAAGATAGACTCTGCACTTAAACATGAATGGTAGAAGGAGCCAGCATGAGCCTAAATAGAGGAATTTCATTAAAAATGAATAAGCTATCTTGATTGGGTTTAATGACCTGAAAAAATAAAGAGAGCCCTCATCATTGTCAACCATTCTCACCAAGGATGACTATTCCAAAGGACACTTGACTCTAGTGGGTAACCAAAGGATGCTCACTAAGGAGTGTCAACTAATGGAGACAATCCTTTTAATCTGCTACTGCTAACATCAATCAACATTTAAACTTGGAATTTCCTCCTTTGGAAAGCCGAGGACATTTCAAATGGGTTTTAAATGACTTGGGCAAAATGAAATAGTGCAGAATGGCCAAATCCAATCTTAGGACGTTGACATTTCAAATGGGTTTTAAATTACTTGGGCAAAATAAAATAGTGCCAAATGGACAGATCCAATCTCAGGATTCTACTCTTTCAATAATCTAATATTCAATTTTCTGCAAGCATAGAACACATATATATCCACCTAACTTATGGTAATATAGCAGGTCCTTCAAAAAGAAACTTCAGAGAAAGAGACATATTCAAGGAGTGAACCACACATGATTGTTCAGGCTTACCCATAAAGAAATATAAATGGTTTAGTATTTCTTGCAAGATTGTGAAATTCATTGTGTTTCCCATGCTGTAGACATAAATCTGCTCTCTGCTATGCTTATCTGAGATGCTATCATAATACTCTTGTAACTTGTATAAACATTAGTTTCAAACTTGTGATAAAAAATAGTCCAACAATTTGGTCATAAACATGCAGAATGATTCATTGTTCTCACCTTAGTTATCACCAAAAGTGACAAATCCATTCTGTTCATTAACAGGTCAGAAATAGTGTTCTTGACATACTGCACTGCACCGGGTATGTCACAATCAATGAGTATTTTGTGAAGAAACTATGTAACCAAGTTCTTCACCAGCTGACAATTGTCCCTTCGCACTATTTCAATGCTTGTTGATATGGAATAGTTAATGATTAAGGAAGCATCAAACATATACATCTTTCTATAAGCACTTTGAGCTTTCAAAAACACAACATCCATCTTTGAAACAAGAAATCAAGTTTGTCACCTTTAGTATCCATTTTGTCATATGCATCTGGCTTTGTCCACAACAACCCAACATATCTTTTATTGTTGATCAACAAGTATGGGTAGTATATTTTTTCAAATTCTAGTTTAATAGGATGTTTAAGGGAATATGAAAAACACTGCACTAGTTAGAAGCCAAAGATACACCAGGTAGATCTCATATACAAAAAAATACATAACTGATAATCCTGTCACATGCATACTTGCAAAGAGCTATTGAAAGTGGAATGACAAAAGAAGATGTAGTTTTGAAGGGGAAAAGTGATATGAAAACACTACCAGTGTTACACAAACATCATTAATAACTCTAGAGGCTTCACAGATATTTAAAATTGTTTACATGGTACCTTTGTGAATGTAGCACTAATATAATCTGAGGCTTCCCTCCCTAGTGTCATGGTCTCCTCTATAGTTGGTACACCAAACTGTATCATAACTGAATCTGTATCTCCATATACAACCTGGATTCAAATATGAAAATATAATATTCAGCTTTACAGTAGAAATCTTGGTTAGGATCAGATTGCCAATTATGATTTCAAGAACTCTGACTATCACCAATACCACAAGCGTACTTCCTGCCATTACCACTCCAGTTAAAAGGTTACAAATGTCTTAAGTTGCTAAATGATATCCTACCTTAGCATCGTATTGGTAAACACCAACTGTTGTGAACCTTTCTTCAACTAGCCTCTTTGTATGCTCTATCATTTGACGGCCTAACATGTGGAAGAAAACTAGAAGATTAACGATTTAAAATTTTGAAACAATAGGTAAAATTGATAAAGTGACAAGTCTGATGGAGCAGACAATGTGTCAAAGATATCAAACTGGACTTACAAACAAGAATGATAATCAGAGGACCTAAACATAGCATCGTATTTGTACAACAAGACTAATTACTAAAATTCAAGAACTCGATATCTATATAGAAAAAATGTCAATTACAGTTCACACCCAAACCATTATGCCAGGAGGAAGAAAAGAATTATGTGTATATAATTTACGCACAAATAATCAAGGGGTATGGCTCATGCATGCATATATAGAATAAGAGAGGACTGCAGGCATCTCATCTTATAACTAAAAGAAGCATCAATAACATTATAACTAGGAAAAACAAGGGAAGAATCAAGGTGTCCATGGATTTAATGTTGTTTTCATGATTGTAAATCTTACTCAAATAAATTTAATTATTTTTATTATATAAAATTTCATCCGTATAGTTAATAATGTTTATTATTTTTATTATATAAAATTATAGTAGTGTTTGTTGTGCTTAAAATATGAAATTGAACTTAAAATATTAACACCCATCAATTTAAGAAAAACTTAAAATGCAAGGCATAAAAAATACAAAACCGTCATAGAATTTTGATTTGACAGGCAGAAAAGATTTGAAATTCCAGGCCTGCATGGAGGTTGGAGAAATAATTACCTCCAACAAATACTGCTATGTGAAGAATTTAATTTCTGCAATTAAAAAACACCCTTGTTTAGTTTAGAACATAAGAACAGTTGTCACCTAGGGTTTGGAAAGTTCACATTCCATGCACTTATGACAGCTGTCAATGGTAAATCTCATTGCCAGACTGGTACTTTTGCAGATCAACAGAAGACTGGTGTTTGTCCCAAGCTTATATGACAACATGCAGATTGCTAATCTAATAATTATTTGGATGCTTCCATCTTTGTCCGAGATCAGTATGTCAACTAGGAGTGTAGTCTGGCTGGATTTTATTAGTATTGAACTAAGCCTTTTTTTCACATCAGTTGAGAACCCTACTGGAAATATCATTAGCATCAAACTCATCCTTTGTATCATCATGGTTCTGAAACCAAAAAATTATTAACAAAGATAGGACACTCCAGGTTTGGCAGGTGATAACCAACAGTTTGTGTGTCACCTATGGGTTATTCTACTTGGATGACAATGTTTCCCTGATGACACTACTCTCAGTAGGTAAGAGGCCACTGATTTTGAGAAATTTTTTATTGTAGGACGTTGCTTTCTAAGACAAAAATATGGCTGTTTTATGTGCCAAATAGTTAACTTGATATAGGATACTATCTTTGGGATAAGTGGACTGCTCCAAATCAGCATAAATACTTGGCCAATACAATGTTCTGCAGTACATGACAGTTTAGCAAGTACTTGATCCATTTTATTAGTTCATATCCAACCATATTTTTTTATCACTTTAGGTCTATACCACAAGAGCATGATGACTATGGATAAAACTCAGTATTAGACCAAATGTCAAGACCTTACTTCTAGCCCTAACAAGGCTTCATATAGTCTCAAATCAGAGCATTGTTTGATTTCCAGCGCTTAAGATGAAGATATGTTGGGAGGATGATGGCACATGAGTGGAAGAGACCCATATGGAATCCAATATGTCAAAATGTAGATTTTAGGGAGTTAATTATGGATCATGTAGACTGGTACTGTTGCAGATCAACAGAAGAAGTGATTCTCCCAAGTTTATATGACAACATGCAGAGTGCTAGTCTCATAATTATTTGGATACTGCCATCTTTGTCCTCGATCAACATGTGGACTAGTAGTGTAGTCTAGGTGGTATTTATTAGTATTGAACTGAGCCTTTTTTTCACTTCAGTTGAGTAACCTACAAGCGATATCCTTAGCATCAAACTCATCCTTTGTATCATCATGGTTCTGAAACCAAATATTTTATTGACAACGGCAGACCACTCCAGGTTTGGAAGGTGATTATCAACAGTTTGAGTGCCACCAGTGGTTTATCTTGCTTCAATGAGAATGCTTCCCTGATGACATGTTGGCTGCTTTTTGGACAGACCCGGGTTTTAATGAAGCGTAGCAACAAAACCCCTTGGCGCACTGGCCCTCTCGGCAACGAGCTGCGCGGCAGCTCGAGGTCTCACCTGAAGTGGCTATGGGGGGCTAAGGAATCAGGTTTCCTTAACCTAGGAGATGCGGATATTGCTCTTTCCTCCTTGACGATTCCTCTAAGGCGACGGTCTGACCTCTCTTCAGACTTAGGAGCGCAACAGCTCTCAAGCTCCGGCTCAGCAGCCTAGCTGCGTGGTACGTTCCCTCCTGCACTAGGGCCAATTACCCTATGCACGGATATTCTATGCGTCGTCTCGCTAGCGCGCCCATCACAGCAACAAGTTCTCCTATTGCTGCGGCATCGTTATCTACCGAGTCCTTCGACCCTTAACGATTATAGTCCTCAAGGAAGCTTCAAGAATTTACTTAATACACTCCTAAAGATAATGCAATATGTCTGTATTTACCGTTAGTAAGCTAAATCAGGTCATCTCTATCACAATGTCACAGTAGCGAGAAATATAAAGTCCACCTCCACGGGGAAAACCACGTCCACGGGAGTATCTTAAATTAACCAGAAAAATGATAGATTTATACAATATGCTGCGCACACAGCTGCAGCCTTAGATCTTTCCAGGAAACTCCACGCACACAGCTGGGAGCCCTTCTCTCGATCTATTCTCTTCCTCTCCAGAGATTACAATAGTTCAGACGTCGCCTCGGACTGTCTGCAACTCAAGGATTAGCTTCACTGCTAACCCGCTTACTGACTAGTTAGCTATCTGTCTAACCAACTGACTCTCTCTCTCTCTCTCTCTCTCTCTCTCTCTCTCTAACATCTACCCATTACAATTATTCGTATATATAGGTGGCCATGGCGGTCGCACCTTTACAAAACTGTGGGCCTTTCCCAGCAGTAATCCCCCAAAACCCTAACCACGCACATGGCTAGGTGTACTGTAGGCGCCGCTTTCAGTCATGTCGTCGCTTCCTGCAGGCTCCATGAATTTCGGCGCAGCTTACGGGTATGGATGCCTCGTCCTTCGCCTTCAATGCTTTGGTCCGTTGCTCTTCCTTGATCCAAGCAACCATAACTTCTATACTTAGCTTTAAATGAGGGTAGCTGAGCCCTCTACTCCATTGCTTCATTGATTATGGTAGCTGAGCTTTCTACTCTGCTACCTTCATTCCCTTCTGACGTGCGCGCGAGCTCCGCGATTTCCGGTCCGTGATCCGCGCTGAGCTCCTCCATCTGGAACCGTACTGCGCACCGTCTTCTTCTATCCCCAAAATTGGCGCTTATTCAAAACTTAGCATTCTTCCATACTTGTGCTTTTTCCTCAAAATTCGCAGCTTTTACCATAGCTGCGGCCTTGGCTCCAACAGGCCCCTAACACTTACTTGTGGCTCGCCCTCGAGCCACTCGCACTAGCGTGTGGTCGCTTTACTTGCGCATCTGCTTTTGCTTGGGTCTGCGCGAATGTTTTCTTCCACTACGCAATAGCGTGGTCCAATTCATCGACACATTCCACAGCAGTCTGCACCGTTTCTACAGTGGCTTCTTCTTTAGTGATGGCATCAATCACCTCTTGAGATTCAACAATCTCTTTGATTTTTTCCTCGACTTGACCAACGATATCAGCATACTCATCCATAAATGGCTGAATGCTGTTGGTGAGCTTCTCATCTTCAGTTCTGAGCTTGTGCAGTTGCTGTTGCATTCTGCGCACTTCACTCATTTTCTTCATTTTTGGTAAGCCTGTTAAGGCCTTAGCTTCTTCAGTCAGAACAGTTAGGGACTGTTCTGCGGCTTGCACCTGTTCCAAAAGACCAACTTTAAAAGGGAGCTTCTCAAGCTCCGTCCAAGCTTCCATAGCTTGGCTCATCAGGTTCTCGGCTTCCTGTATTCTGTCTTTCATCTGTGCGGAAGCTCTGCTCAGCGCTTCAAATTGTTCCTGCGCATCATCTGTAGACTGCGCAGCAACACGAGCTTCTAGCTCCGCGATTTGGGTTCTATGGCCCTCAGCCATAGCAACTATTTCATGCTCCAGGGTTTTCACCCTTCCTCCAATAATTTGAACTTTCTCAACCAAAGGGAGGTCTGGTTGAATCTCGCAAGCCGGCAACTCCTGGGCAATCTCATCCACTGCGTTTCTGATGCCGATGTCTTGCGCCTCATAAAGTGCGAGTTTCTCGGAGATATTCCTATGGCTTGCCTTCATCTCTATCTCCTGCGATTGCAGTCGTTGATTTTCCTGGAATGTAGAGAGCTCTCTAGCTCTCAACTCAAGAGAAACTTTCTCGTGCACTAGCTGTAGAGTCTCTATAGGAATTAGAGACAAATTTATTTCAACGGGCCCAACGGCGCTTACCTGTAGTGCAGCTAGAGGATCCCGAAGTGTCATGCTTGTAGGCGGAATGTGCACGACAGTATGCCTTTCTATGAGTTCTTCAACTCGCTCAGTACTTGCGGTTACTTGTGGCGCCTGCGAAGTAGATGCTGGCGCATGGGTCTGCGCAATCCTTCCTGCGAGACCTTTTATTTCCACAAACTGGAGGTCTAGAGCACTTTTGATGTGAGCGTGCGTGTTCCGCAGATCACGAAATTGCTCTTTCAGATACTGGTCGATCCCCGAGGGAATGGCCTCAGAGGGATGCGACACCTTTTGTTTCTTGGTCGCCGGCTCTGTTGAGCCTTCATCACTTCTTTGCTCAGGGGCTTCCTTGCCCTTATCTTTCTCGTGCGCAGCGGCGGGTGGCATCGCGGATGCGATGTCGGGGGCTTCTCTCTATTCGTCTGACCAAGACTTGATAGTTTCTTCGACATCTTCGGTGGTCATCTTGTAAGGGCCTACGGCCCATTTCTCTTGAATGCCGTAGGGACGGAGGTAAAGTTGATGTAAGTCGGTAGTAAAGTCCAACTTTCCTTCATATAGCGTCGCTGTCTCCTCACTCAGCCTTGGCATTTCCTGAATGGTATCTCTGAGGAGATAGTAGTATTCACAAAATACAGTGCGGTTCATCTTGCGCTTCGCGGGATTAGGAGATTCCCAAAGGTTTACATAGCGAATTCTGGCAGGTTCTCCTGTGCGGCGCAGAAGGAACTGAGTGTTCGGGGGCTCCTTCCACCCGACGAGAGCACATAAAATTAAAAGCCAAGAAAAATGGAACGACTGACCGGGGTTATCTTGGACGTTCCGGCAGTCTTCCAAAAAAGAACTGAGGAGGAAGAGGCACCAGTTGTACTACTCTCCCTCCGCAGCTGCGATGGCAAGTTCCACGACAGCTCCAGTAACTTCCTTCGGTCTGCACTTCGTGAGAAGTCTGCCTGCGAGCAGACTTCCTGTAAATCTGAGTGCTTCGTCTTCTACTATTGTGAGGTCATAAGCCCGACCTCCTCTTGTAAGGTTGTATTTCTGGACCAGCTTTGCAGCCAGTTTTCTATCCTTCTCCTTTCCCATAAAATGGATATTGGGATCCTTACCAACCTTATACAGGCCAGTAATGCGATGAATCAAATCGACATTTAAATCGATTGGCCTCCCGAGCCAAAGGTAACCTCCATGAGCGCAGGATAGCAGTGTTTTAACAACTGCGTTCACTTCATTGCTACGCCCAAAATGCGGTAGCTTTAACAGGTTCAGGAGTCCAGGGCGCTCCAGATTTGCTGCAAATCCCTTCGGGATGAATTCATCAACCTTTCTGGTGGGATTATGCACTACCGTCAGATATCGGTCTAGCTGGAACTGAGGATATGTTTTATAGTCTCCCAGGTTGAAATCAGAGAACTTGACCAGTGGAAGGTGTCCGAGCAAGGACCCTTCTATTCGCACGCCAACCGGTAGTAGAGGTAACGGAAGCGGATACTTTGCATTCTTCGAAATATGCACCTCTGGTGCATCGTCTGGACGCGGCGGAATATAATTCACCATAGTGGCCAGCGGCTCTGGAACGGGCTCTTCTGGCTGTGGCTGAGATGCTCATGTGGTTGGAGATTGTCTGGGATCCTGATAACCAGGGTGTACATAAGTCGAAGCAGTCACGGGAGTAGTCATGCCGAAATCTAGGCCTCGGTGCAGGAATTGACGAACGACTTCTTCAGTCGACAGGTTCTCCGTCGTGAACGGGTATAGGTAACAAGAACTTGGACAGAAACCACGGAACAGCGTGGGATATGAACACTGACAACAAAGGAAGCACTCTGCATGACTCGGCTCTGAAAACAATGGCTTAGATTCACACAAGACTATGCAGCTTGAGAAAAGTAACCCGAAATTATACAAGTGTTGGGTATTTATAGCTAAGGTGAGAGTAAATACGGGCAAGTGGGGCTACTAGCTGTAGGCGGCTATGCATGAGTTGACAACCCTTCTATTCCCTTCGCCTCTGTGGTGCATTTACTGTGATGGACGGGCTCTGACAGGATTCCGGGAGAAGCTAAAACTTTCCGTCACATGGTTTAAATGCAAATCTTATGGAGATCAAGCCGAATCTGTCAGAGCGGCTACACTTAAATGGCGGGTTTATCCTTCATTTATTCAGACGCGGCTACATAACTGCTGTAATTCAAATTTTTTCGGTGGGTCACTTCAACTTAGGAAACTGTGCCTATAGGGGTCCACAACAAGAATTCTTCAAGCGGCAAATTGACACCGGGAACTTCGCAAGAGCAGCAGTTCAATGATTCAGGAAAAACCTCGCAAGAGCGCAAATATGAGCTCGCTCAATCCCAAATTGTTACTCGTTATGCGCGGATGTTTCATGGAACTGCGCGGGAAGCCAGAGACTGAGGGTCTCGCGACTTCCGTGTAGACTGATAATGCGATGCCTCTTTCAACTACACTGGACATCTGCATTTCTTTGAGCAGCTATTTAAGTCGACAGGGCGGAGTGGCCGTCGCGGTAAAGCTTAAGCCGACTCCCGTTGATCATGGTAGGTAGCAATTCTCCATTCAGCTTCGCAAGCTGAACTGCTCCTCCTTCAGTTATCTTCGTCACCTGAAAAGGGCCTAACCAGTGTACACAAAACTTGCCTGGAAACTTGATGAATTTACTATCATAGAGGAGTACCAAGTCTCGTTCCTGAAAGACTTTATTCTTAATATGCCTGTCATGCCAAGCTTTCTGTCTTGCCTTCTGTACCTGTTGATGGAATCCGGCTAAGAGTCTGTCTTCTTCTAAGGCAAGCAGTTGTGAGAGTCTTGCGCTCATAGTATCAGGATCTGTCATTTCTGTAATTTGCGCAATTCTGAGACTGGGAATAATGTATTCCATAGGCATAACTGCTTCTTGTCCATACACCAAACTGAAAGGTGTGTGGCCTGTTAGTTTCTTGCAGGTGGTTCTGTAAGCCCATAATACAGCTGTGACTCTAAGGTCCCAATCATCTCTTTGTTGGTTACAGATCTTCGTCAGGGCATTCTCAAGAATTTTATTGAATGCCTCCACCGTACCATTAGCTTGAGGATGGTAGGGTGTACTCTTATGGTGACTAATTTGGAATTCTTCAGTAAGGGCTTCTATAGTCTCATTGAGGAAATGTGTACCCTGATCACTCATTAGAATCAGTGGACATCCAAATCTAGTGATAATATTCTCAAAAATGAACTGCACGGCCGTAGCAGCGTCGCAGTTCTTTACTGGCTTAGCCTCAGCCCATCTGGTGAGGTATTCAGTAGCTGTGATGATGTATCTTGCGCCGGTTCTCTTTCCTGGTGGGTTGATAGGACCTACAAAATCAATGGCCCATTTATCAAAAGCGCGCAGTGTTATCTGAGGTCTTAGCGGCATTTCATCTCTTCTTGAAGGTTTTCCTGTTCGCTGGCACATATCGCAATGTTTGCAGAATTCCTTAGTATCCTTATGCAATGTCGGCCACCAAAGACCTGCAGCTAAGATCTTCTGAGCAGTCGGCTTTCCTGCGAAATGGCCTCCTGCGGTGCCTGAGTGCGCTTCTGCGATGATAGAGTTCTTTTCATGCGGTAGGATACATCTGCGCAAGACTTCATCGGGGCCCAACTTATAAAGCTGGCCTGCTATCAAAGTGAAGTCTGCGGCTTTGACGACAAGTTGTTTCTTCTGCTGGACTGTAAACTCAACTGGCACTTGTCCGGTGGTAAGAAACTCAAGGATATCAGAATAATATTCATCTGCTGCTTGAATAGAGAACAACTGCACGTCAGGAAGATTGTCCTCCAGATTTGTAGGTTCTTCTCCTGACTCTAGCCTAGATAAGTGGTCAGGTCCTGCATTCAATCTACCTGGCTTTACAATAACCTGAAAATCATATTCTTGAAAGAGCAGTAGCCATCTGCAAATTCTTCCCCCTAACACTGGCTTATTGACCAAGTATTTCAAAGCAGAATGGTCAGTATACATTTTAAAATGTGCGCCCAGTAAGTAGTGTCTGAACTTCTGTAGGGCGTACACCATAGCTAGTCCTTCTCTCTCTGTAGTAGTGTAGTTTTTCTCGGCTGTGGACAACTTTCGGCTAGAGTAAGCAATGGGGTGATCGATACCTCCTTTTCCTAGTTGTGTAAGTACGATCCCCAATGCTATGGAAGAAGCATCAACATGAACATGAAAGGGTTTATTCCAGTCTGGGAAAACTAGAATTGGCACAGTGATCATCTTGTCTTTAAGTGTGTCCAAGCTCTGTTGGCATTCTTCTGTCCATTGGAATTTCGAATCCTTTTTCAGCAGTCTTTCCATAGGTGCTGTGATCTTTGCATAACCTTTGATAAATTTTCTGTAGTATCCAGTATGTCCCAATGTAGTGCGCAATTGCTTGACTGAGTTGGGCGCCGGTAAATTAGCAATGATGGCAACCTTCGCAGGATCCATCAGGAGTCCTTGTCTGCATACAATATGACCCAACAAAATACCAAAAGGAGCAGAGAAGATACATTTTTTCAAGTTAAGGGAAATCTGGTGCTGTCTACATTTTTCTAACATCATTCGCAGATTCGCTATATGGTTCTTTAATAAGCCAAATACAGTCCAGTCATCAAAATAGACTTCTAAGAACTTATGGATAAATTCTTTAAAAATAGCAACAACGACTCTAGAGAAGATAGCAGGAGCGTTTTTAAGACCAAAGGGCATTACCGTGTACTGGAATGAGCCCCATTCAGTCGCAAAAGTAGTCTTATGGCGGTCATCTAGATGAATTCTGATCTGATGGTATCCCGAAAATCCATCAGTGAAGGAGTAAGCCTCTTGTCCTCCAACATTATCAAGCACTTCATCTGTAAAGGGCGTAGGAAATGGATCATGCGCTGATACGTCATTGAGTTTGCGCAGGTCCACGCAAATTATTATTTCACCTTTTGTCTTCTTCTCTTGCACAACCATAGGACTAATCCAATCGCTTTCTTCTACTGGCTCAATAATACCTGCTGCGAGCATCTTGTCAATTTCTTCTTTGACTTTTTCTTTATAGCGCAGGTTCAACCTGTATGGGCGCTTCTTTACTGGCTTGGCATCTGGTTTCAGAGGTATGCGCATCACTCCTAAGTCTCCTAGGATGCCTTTCATTTCTGTGAATTTGGTAGGAAAGATATCCTGGTAGTCACGTAATAAATCTGAAATATGCCCAACAGTTTCATCATCCCAATAGTCTCCTATAGAAGCAAACTTGGGTTCGGCTTCTGTACCAATGTTAACCTTTTTAAGCTTGATGTGTTCTGTAATGGCAGGGATATCAAGCTGAGGACCTTCAACATTGCGCGTCCCTTCTGATTCTGGAATATTGATGTTGCGAGGATCATCCTCCTCTTCTCTAGTGGTGAAATTATAGCATTCGAGGGCATGTTCTATCTGAACAACCCAATCCGGCTGGGAATATTCTGGTAATAGACATGGTTCAAATACCTTCTTTTTAATACACTTCAGAGCTTGATCAATACTCGGATGCTCTGACTCAAAACTGAAGGTAAGTTGAAAACTTTCTATCATTAGAGGCCAAGTAAGAGTGCCTTTGCGCAATTCTGTTTCAGTGTACCAGTTCCTTGGAACTGTGTCCAATGTGTGGATGAATAGGTGAACCCACTCATCGTCCGGAATATCTGACCATTGCTGAATGCATGCTTCGATGTGTGACCTGGGGTCACTCTGTCCCTCGTATTTGCATGACACTTCTGCTGTAGTGTCCTGGAATCTGCGCAGTATCAATCTGCGATAGTCTTGCCATGTGTGAATATTCGCTTTATGCGCACCCCACCATCTTGCTGGTGTAGCGCGCAGTGATACATCTAATGCCTGTATGCGCTGCTGTTCTGGAAGCTGTTGTTCATATGCCTGTATGAATTCACTTACGTTAGTTAGACCATCAAAAATTGGAGTGTCAGTCAATTCTGTGCCAATCCATCGAATGGATTTAGTCATCATGGCGCAACGTCTTGTAGAAACCTCATGTAAGCGATTCTGCCAGTTTTCCAATCCTGCATCTGAGTCTGATGTGCACGAACTATCGCATCGCCAGCTGATATGGCCATCTGCTGTGGGATTGACATAGTCACTCTAACTAGCAGTCATCTGATACAAACTTTCCATGTGGCGCGCTTCTTCTTCTGCCCGAATGGGTTCTATATACCTTGGTCCTTGAATAGGATCAAGCGGTGCAATGACCCTAGTCTGGTCGTCCTCGAAGGTCATCTGTCTTTTCTTCAAGTTAATGACAGCTAAATTATCAAATGCCCAGTCTATACCTAAAAGTGCTGGTAAGGTCTACTATCATCCAGGATTTTGATTACTTCAAAGTCTGTAGAACTTCTTACTCCCTCGATATCAATAGGTACGTTGGGTAATCTGCCCAATGGATAGACTCGTTGCTGATTCGCGAGTCTTAGCTGGATGGGAGATCTTGTAAGTTGAGGACTTCCCATCTGTTCCCATGTCTGCATGGTGAGAACATTAACTTCTGAGCCCAAATCTAAAATGACTTCATCCATCTCAAATGCTCCAATCTGCGCTGTGAGCCTCATCTCTTTTCCAGTTCTAATGTGACTCCCAATCTGGTGAACAGCACGCTGCGGCGTGTTCGTCGAAGCAGATTGTTGACATTTATCCAATAGGTGTTGAAGTTCCATAGTTGCTTTTTCATTGCGCAACAGCTTTAAGCAGTTCCTTAGAAAATTATGGACAGTACCTAGTGCATCTTCTTCATCGGGCCTTCCGGATGTAGTGGCCTGTTCTTGTACCAGGTTGTCTTGTCTTGGCACTTGCGATCTAATATCATTATGCGGATTTGTGACAGAACTTGAAGCTCTGGGATCTGAGAAATACTCTTGGGCTTGCTTGAATGCTTCTTTTTGCTTCTGCAGATTAAGTGGGGCTGGTTTAATATTAGCGCGGCGCACCCATTGCGTCGCTTGCTTTCCAGTTCCCGACTCTAGCGCACCAGTGGTTGTTCCACTACGCGTCACAATATTAACTGTACGGTCTGGTTCCATTTTTTCTGCTCCAATCAATTGAATAATCTGGTTGACCTGTGGCGTCTTTGCTTGCATTTTTGTCATCAATTGGGGGCATTCTTCAATGATATGATCATAAGATTTACAATATCTACAAAGGGTTGTAGGGTTTTGGCAATCTCTTGCAAAATGACCTTGCGCTCCACAATTATAACAAGTGATCTGGCCTCTTCCGCGGCCAAAGTTTGTTGTGCGTCCACGGCCTCTGTAATTTCCTGTTCGGCCCCGTCGCGAGTTTGGTCATACTGTGGACCTGCTATGGGTCCTTGTGCTTCTGACTGTACTCTATAAACATCATGTTTCCTTTCCATCATAAGGTCATATGCTCTGCAATTGTTTTCATCGTGGCCTACTGATTTACAGAAATTACAATATAGATTCTTTGGAGTTTGTACATATTTCTGAAGTAAGTGACATTCTTGAGGTCTATGACCTCTAGTTCTACAAATTTCACACCAAGACCCTTGTGGCTGTGGTAAAGGATTAGGTGCTCCAGTTGCAATATACTCTATGAAAACAGGGCAATGGTCCTTTGAATGACCTTGTGCTTTACATTTTGTACACCATATTTCTTCCTTAACATCCTTGCCTTTCTTAATATCATGCACTTGCAGGGTTAAGTTTGCTAGCTGGTTCTGCAACTGCGCAACATCGTTGCTTGTTCCAGCAATTGGTGAAGCTTCTAGTTTCATAGCCATCTCTAGAGCTTGTTCCTGAGTAGTGAGATTCTATTGCATAAGGGGAAGTCTAATGTGTGGAAGCAGCGCAGCAATGAACCATTCCTTATGCTGTTGTGGTGCAAACTCAAAGCTTACTTGATCTATCAAGGCTTTGAACTTTTGGTCAAAGTCCCATACTGACTCTGTGGGTAACTGCTTGATGTCTTTGAGCTCTGTTATACACTGTGATTCTGATTTAGGTTTCTTGAATTCTCTAATCATTGCATTTCTTACCTCAGCAAGCGTTCTATTCTGTGCTGCTGAGTATTTCATGAACCAAGTTAAGGCTCTGTCTCTTAGTGTGGTTGCTAACTGAACCAGTTTAACAGCATCATCATTAATTTGCTTAATTGTCCAAATGGCTTCACATAGGAACCAGTGTTGCTCAGGGTCTTCTATCCCTGTTCCTCTAAAAGTTGGTAGTTTCATGTCATCACCCATCTTTCTTGTGCTAGGTTGAGGTGTAGGTGCTGTAGCAGTTCTTCTGGACTGGTCGAACAAAGGTGGTACAGAGGTACTAGAAGTACCGTATGGGCTACTAGAAGGTGTTACTGCGGGATTATACTGAGCTTTGTCTGGCTTTTGCGGTGTAAAAGGGTGGTAAGGGATATGAACACTCCCTTGTCTTTCTATGTGGCTTGCTCTAGGAACTTGACTGTCTTCTGGGATTGACTCAAAAGAATGTTGGTCAAGGCCTACTTTATACCGTTTTCCACTATGAGTGCAACCAATAACTTCAGGGTCACTATCAGAGTCTACGGACATTACTTGTCTATGCTATTCATCTGAAGCTATACATAGTTTTGCTTTTTCATACAGAAGCATTTTAATCGATAAGTTCAAAGAATTCAGGAACTTACCTCTATGTGCTTGAAAGAAACTCCTCTCAGCTTCACTGAAACTCTTTCTTGTATCGACTGCAAACTCAGTGATGAAACCTTCCAGCAGACTATTCAACCAAAAGTCTACTGCGCGGGACACAGAATTATCTACCCGCTTCAGAATACTGACTAGCTCAGGCGTCCAAGCAACTGGTCGATCAATATACACAGTGGGTCTAGTATCTGCTAACTTGGCTATCCAAGCATGTAACTCAATTGCAAATGTGACAAAGAAAATTTCATGAAGGTCAGTATAGATATACTTCTGCAACCATTCTTCTGGCTGGAGTCTAGAGCTTTTATTTTCTTGTTCAGCGAACTCTTTAGCCTTTAAATCGAACCACTCCTGAATTTCTGTAGTTGTAGGATTCCAATAACACATTTTTTAGCTGAGCAAGTCTCAAGGCAACAGAACCATTTGTTGGCTCCAGCAACAGTCTTCTTCGTCGCAAAAATAACAAGTCTCACAGTAACAAGTCACAAGACAACGGAACCATTTGTTGGCTCCCTTCTTTCTCTGGATTTCGCCTCAATCTCGTGTGTCGCTGAAATAACAAGTCTCATTCACGCGGAAACGGAACCATTTGTTGGCTGCTTTTTGGACAGACCCGGGTTTTAATGAAGCGCCAGCAACAAAACCCCTTGGTGCACTGGCCCTCTCGGCAACGAGCTGCGCGGCAGCTTGAGGTCTCACCCGAAGTGGCTATGGGGGGGCTAAGGAATCAGGTTTCCTTAACCTAGGCGATGCGGAGATTGCTCTTTCCTCCTTGACGATTCCTCTAAGGCGACGGTCTGACCTCTCTTCAGACTTAGGAGCGCAACAGCTCTCAAGCTCCGGCTCAGCAGCCTAGCTGCGCGGTACGTTCCCTCCTGCGCTAGGGCCAATTACCCTCTGCGCGGATATTCTATGCGTCGTCTTGCTAGCGCGCCCGTCACAGCAACAAGTTCTCCTATCGCTGTGGCGTCATTATCTACCGAGTCCTTCGACCCTTAATGATTATAGTCCTCAAGGAAGCTTCAAGAATTTACTCAATACACTCCTAAAGATAATGAAATATGTCTGTATTTACCGTTAGTAAGCTAAATCAGGTAATCATCTCTATCACAACGTCACAGTAGCGAGAAATATAAAGTCCACCTCCATGGGGAAAACCACGTCCACGGGAGTATCTTATATTAACCAGAAAAATGATAGATTTATACAATATGCTGCGCACACAGCTGCAGCCTTAGATCTTTCCAGGAAACTCCACGCACACAGCTGGGAGCCCTTCTCTCGATCTATTCTCTTCCTCTCCAGAGATTACAATAGTTCAGACGTCGCCTCGGACTGTCTGCAACTCAAGGATTAGCTTCACTGCTAACCTGCTTACTGACTAGTTAGCTATCTGTCTAACCAACTGACTCTCTCTCTCTCTCTCTCTCTCTCTCTCTCTCTCTCTCTCTCTAACATCTACCCATTACAATTATTCGTATATATAGGTGGCCATGGCGGTCGCACCTTTACAAACGCACCTTTACAAAACTGTGGGCCTTTCCCAGCAGTAATCCCCAAAAACCCTAACCATGCACATGGCTAGGTGTACTGTAGGCGCCGATTTCAGTCATGTCGCCGCTTCCTGCAGGCTCCATGAATTTCGGCTCAGCTTACGGGTATGGATGCCTCGTCCTTCGCCTTCAATGCTTTGGTCCGTTGCTCTTCCTTGATCCGAGCAACCATAACTTCTGTACTTAGCTTTAAATGAGGGTAGCTGAGCCCTCTACTCCATTGCTTCATTGATTATGGTAGCTGAGCTTTCTACTCTGCTACCTTCATTCCCTTCTGACGTGCGCGCGAGCTCCTCGATTTCCGGTCCGTGATCCGCGCTGAGCTCCTCCATCTGGCACCGTACTGCGCACCGTCTTCTTCTGTCCCCAAAATTGGCGCTTATTCAAAACTTAGCATTCTTCCATACTTGTGCTTTTTCCTCAAAATTCGCAGCTTTTACCATAGCTACGGCCTTGGCTCCAACATGACACTACTCTTAGCAGGCAGGAGAGCACTAATTATAAGAAGAAATTTGTTGTTAGGAAACTGCTTTCTCAAACAACAAAAGGGTTGTTTTATGTGCCAAATAGATAACTTGATAAAGGATACTATCTTTGGGATAAGTTGACTACCCAAACAACATGAATACTTTCCCAATACAATGTTCTACAGTACATGATAGTTTAGCAAGTACTTGATCTAGTTTTTTAACTCATATCCAGCTGTATTTTTTTATCAAGTCAGGTCTATACCACGTCATCATTATGAATATGGATTAAAATCAGTATTGGACCAGCTGAAAAGGCCCTACTTCCATCCCTAACAAGGCATCATACAGTCTCAAACCTGAGCCTTGTTTGATATCCAACGCTTAAGATAAAGATATGTTGGGAGAAGGATGACACATGAGTGGAAGAGACCCATATGGAACCCAATATGTCAAGATGCATATTTCAAGGAGTTAACTGTGGATCATGTAGCCTTGGAAAAGGTAACAAGGTGGGGTAGATGCATTTGAAGAACAAAATATACCAAGGTTCTGGATTACATTCTGGTGACAATGATGGAGTGAAAGGAACACCCATTTTGAGGACTAGAATAGTAAGAAAAATGAACCTGTGACAAGGTGTCCTTTTGGGAGAGATCTGGATTATTTTTTAATTCTAATTTTCAGCTTCCTATAGCAGACTTCTTAGCCCATCTTGGAGGGAAGTTTATAATATCTTCAGGAAGACATCAATCCATTCAATAGCAATAGCCCATTACTTGATTTTGTGAAAAATACTATTTGACAGATCTAGGAGGGATGATGTAAGACATAAATGGAGGGTTCTTAAAAAGGTGGGGCCAATTTGTGACTAATAGCCTTCCTGTGCATGATTTTAAGCATGGGGCCAAGTCGACCGACCCAGGTCTATTTTAATGTTTGATAAGTATTAATACCAATTTCAGGGCACTTTTTTAGTTGATATGTTTGGCATATTTCGAGCAAGAGATGCACCTATGTTCTGATACATATAACTGCACCTTCAAGGTTTCTGCACCTTGAAGGGAATCAACTAGACTACAACTCATCTCACATATATAGTTAACAATGTGATTCCAATGTTTCATTCTGTATTTAAGAGCTATTCTACAAGAAAAAGGTATATCGCCAGAGAAAGTGACTTGTCAAAGGCCACATTGTGCACTTTGGCAAAACTAATGGAATTTCCTGACTATAATATAAAAAGAATATTGATCTATACTGGAGTTTATCTGCAGCATCGATTCAGAAAACTTACTCTGCAAAATGGAGAAAAACTATTAATCTTCCAGCTATGGTATAGTGGGATGGATTCGTTGTCTTTAACCCTTTTACCACGCTGCTATTTAACAAGATACCTCAAGGTTCTTGACTGTTGACACGACTGTGAAGCTCCATAATTTCCTGATGATTTGGGTCCATAGAAAGAGCTGCACTACAGTCTGTCAAAGCCCCAACCACATCCCCAATACATTCACGAAAAGAAACACAGAGATGTAGAAGATGCAAGTCAGCTTTGAATGCAATAGCCCTTGAAAGCTCTGTGGTCCCTTATTATTGTTACATTGCGTGACCTTGGAAAGCTATACTTTCCACCTACTCACACGAGTTCTTACCCAATAGAACCAATGTATCCCCCTTCCTTCTTTCTTTGCTGTCATCCAGCTTCATACTTTGTTGGAAAATACAATAGTCCTCCCTTCTTCTTCTCTTCTTATGGTTTTAGCCCCCTCCTTTCATGGAAATGGGATTATTCTTCATGAAAATCCTTTTCGTTAGCAATCTCTGAACTTCCCCCTCCACCGTGATAAGTTGAGAGCTAAACGGGCAATGCACTAAGCTCGAGAGAAACCTATCTGGTTTTTTCTACTTTATTATCTACTAAAAAATTGAGTAAAATAAAGCCTCTTCCTCTTGGTGACTATCCATCGGAACTGTTCACCCAGAAACATGCATATGCAAGTTAGCATTTCTCTAATAATGAGAAGAGATTCAAGAATCACAAATGGATTGTATAATAAACTAATCTATGTTCTAATGAGATATCCAAATACTGGTTAAAAACAAACTGTATGTTTCCTCAAAACATATCACCTTTAGTATTTCAATGATCTCAACAAATCATAACCAGTGAGAACGTGTGATAACCAGTGAGAACATGAGTAGGAAGGATACGATTTGATTAGTAAATATATTCGATCTAGCAAGAAGGATACACACTTTTTTGTTTGATCAGTCATTGTATAAGCCTTTGGTCTAAGTCTGTAGCCTTGGTAGTCGAGGTAGGTAGCCGAATGCTGAATTAAGTAGCTTCTATTGTGCTAATAAAATAGCCAAATGCCAAATTAAATAGCTGAATGTTGTGTTGGGCCAGTTTAGTTGGTTGGGATGGCTAATCACTAAGCAAAATGGCGGATGGCTGAGCAAGGCGGATTAATATGGCTGCTGAGGCATGTTGCCGATGACTTATGGCTGGATTTAAACAAACTAGAAAATAACTGAGAACACGTTTAGGGTTTTGATGACTTATGGCCAGATTTAAACAAACTAGAAAATAACTGAGAACACGTTTAGGGTTTTGACTAAGTATCTATGCCATTGAGTGCCAAAGCCATCTGAATGACAAAATATTTTCAGATAAATTTGCTTGTAAACATGTGCTGCAACACATATATACAAGAAGAATAATTATTCGGTATGAACATTGATATGATAATTTTATTACTTGATTTCATATCAACCATGTCGACTCTTCCATATCTTCCAAACAATCATTCGATCTCTATCTGCAGAACAACATACTCTATGTTTCCTCCACAATATAATGGCTTCATCTTCACTGAGCACCCGATATATTTAAAGAGCCTTACCTGGAAACAAAATTAAAAGGGGGCAAAACTAAAAAATAATGATAATAAGTGAGCGGTACCTGGAAACAAAATTAAAAGGGGTAAAAACTAAAAAATAATCATATGGCATATATTTAAATTATTGAAAAAACCAAAAATTTGTGTTCAAACCCCAAAATACACAGATTATTTTTTATGTTGAAACCCTGGGGATTAAAATTAACCATAAAACCCTCAAACCGTTTAGGGTTTCTTGAAGGGAACAATGAACGATCCAAATGCAAATATTGTCTTGAAAACGTATAGATGCAACATCTTTAAATCCATTCGGATTTTTTTTAGAAGGGAGCAAACATGATGGAGAGAAAAATAATGATGAATCTTGTAATGTCCCCCATTTTGACCCTTGTAATATTTTGGGCTATAATGTAAATAATGTATGCATATTATGTCTGATTCCTAGCGTGGAGCTCAAGGCCAAGGCCCCGCTAGTGAATGCTCGATCTAGAAGAGGCAAGTATTTGATATTATGCTACCCATGTGCTAGTGAACCATGGGAATTGTAAATATGCATTTTAATATAAAATCTCACAACTAGCTATGCAATGCAACAAGAGATGGGGGCATGATGTTACAAGGAAATTGGGAGGGAAATATTCAAACCCTTGAGCCAATGAAGTCAAGTCAAGTGTCAATGAGAAAACCCATCAACCATCAACTACCCATGTTGACTTGGTGCTCAATCATTCATTTCTCCCAAGATTTGGGTGAAATAGTTAATGCCTTGGGGATTGGGGAGGTATAGCTGTCCAAATTCAAGTATGGGTAAGCCACCCTCATGGAAATTCGTATTTTTCCTTCTTGGGCAAGAAAATAGCCACGAATTTCCCTCCCAAGCCATTATGCAGGATCATACTTCACTCTCTCACGTTTTGGAAGCTTGCTGGGCATTTTTCTTATGAAGTATGTTGTAAATTCACTGGTTTTCAAGCTGGGAATCCCGTTTTTGTGATGGTTGGACTATGGGGAAAGGGGAGAATCCATTGGAAAGCTCAATAGATAAGTTTTGATAGCTTGCTATTCCATTATTGTTGTAAAACGTTTTTGAATTTCCAGATTTGGTTTTCATTTGTGGAAGAATTGTTTTTGTGAACCCAGTAGTTATCTCCTACCTTAGGAATCATTTTGAATGTTTTTTTTGAATTATCTCCTACCTGTCACGGTTTTGCCGAAAAATCATGTTGGTTCCCTGCTTCCAGTGAATGACTGTGTGAAGGTCGTTTTGGCCCTTGAATTCCCAAGCCTTTGCCCTCTCACGCAGTTTGAGCTAGATGGGGCTTTTCCCGCCACGTTTGTTTATCTATCTCCTGCATTTTCCATGCCTGGGAACTCGTTTTTGTATTGCACAATGGCTAGGAGGAAGGGAGCCACGAATTTGGGGTTTATGGAGGTTGTTTTTTTCCCTTGAGTGCCCACAAACGTTTTCTGGAAACAGTTTTGCTCTCCAAGGGTGATTCCCCAATTGCCATTTCGTTTTTTGGTTGCCCAACGTTTTTTCTTCATGCCCAGAAATTGTGATTTTGTTGTTATGAGTATCCATGCTCAGTTTTGAGTTGCTGTGTGTTAAGAAATGTTGGGGTTAAGATGGGTATCCATTGCTTTGGGTTGTGATGAGCTTGAGAGTCCCCTTTTCCTTGTAGATATCATGCCCAGATCGGGGGGTGGCAGTTGTATCAAGAGATTGATAAGCACAACTGGCCTACGGTTGGGAGGAATGTTGCAACGACATAGCTAGTTGTTGGGGACAACATTACAGTGAGATACGTATATTCTCTGTTTGTATTTAATTCTACAATGTGTTAAATTGAATGGAAATTGTGAATTGTGTGTGGATGGTGTTTATTCCGCTGTGCATGTTAAACTG
This sequence comes from Larix kaempferi, assembly GCA_027924585.1. Taxonomy (NCBI): domain Eukaryota; kingdom Viridiplantae; phylum Streptophyta; class Pinopsida; order Pinales; family Pinaceae; genus Larix; species Larix kaempferi. Next base: position 2,340,474 of record BSBM01000286.1, read on the forward strand.
ATTTTCATCTGCACACCTTTGAGATTTATGGCTATGAATCAAATGAATGGGCTTAGTTTATGTAAAATCCCCATAGATTGGCATCATGTTTCCTTACCAGAATTGATAGATGGGTGGGGACGTTACATTTGGTATCAGAGCTTATGGTTCAACACTACGACTGTTGGGCACTACATAGAGATATAAATCATTGTGTGTATATTTAGTTAGTATTTGGAATTAAAATGCATTAAAGAAACCTGAAGATCTCATGGCTTCTATTCATTAGAATGGGAAATCATTCCCATGACTCTTTTGGGGATTTTTGCAAAACTGCTTGCATTGATTTCATCTTATGAAAGTGAGGAAGGAGGGAGAAAATCCCTTCTCAGGTTGAATGCTTACTTTACATTATTTTTAATGTAGTAGCAATTTGTTTTTGTATTTGTTGTTTGCCTCCATGGAGGAGAGAAAGGAGGCACAACCCCTTGCTATCTGTATATTATTCTGTTGTTTTATTTTGACTTGAAGAGATGTAATTTATTACATCTTTAATATTGTTCTGTTATATGCGAAGTATGATCTCTAATTATGCTTCCTGTTGAGCAATGATCATCACAGAAAAAAGAAGGAAAAATTATTCTGTTATATGCGAAGTATGATCTCTAATTATGCTTCCTGTTGAGCAATGATCATCACAGAAAAAAGAAGGAAAAATTTAAAATTTTTCTAATTGTTTTTGAAAAGTGTCTGCTGCTAAGGCTGCGGCGGCGAAATTAACGATAAGTTTTGCGTGCAGTGGTGGCAATTTTAACTTTAAAATCTGTGATGCGCGTGGCGTTCGCGGTGAAAGTAATGTTAAATTCTACAACACTGGCGGCGGATCTAAGCTTAAAATTTGCGCACGGCGGCAATTTTAGGCTTAAAAGTTGCGATGGAGGCTTACGCGTAGCGACGATTTTAGCCTTAAAACCTGCGATGCGGTCGCAGTGACGAAGGGCTTGCGGGCGCAGAAGTTAAGATTATCTTTTGCGACACAGTTAGTGGAGAAGTTGGTAATTCTGGGCCAAAAGGAAGAGAAAATCTAAAAAATTTCTAAGTGTTTTCGAATTTTGCCTAAGGTTGTAGCGGCAAAAATTAAGCTAAGTTTTTGCGAGCGCGACGACGAAAATTAGGCTAATTTTCTACGCACACGGCGACAAAAACTAGGCTAACTTTATGCTTGCGCGGCGGCGAAAATTATGTTAAATTTTGCGACGCCCGCGGCAGAGTTAAAGTTAAATTTTGCGACGTCGCGGCGAAGTTAAGGATAATTTTGCGACACGCGGCAGAAAAATTAGCGTTAAATTTGTGACGCGTGGTGGAAAAATTAGCATTCAATATGCGACGTGTGCAACGGCAAAATTAGCGATAGGATCCGTGCCACCTGTGGCAATTTTAAGGATAAAATCTGCGACTTGCGCGGCGACGAAAATAACCTTAACATATGCGACAACGGCGGCAGATTTTAACCTTAACATCCGTGACATGGGTGACACTTTTTAAGCTAAATTTCCACGACAATGGCGGCCATTTTAGCCTTAATATTTGCACCAAATGGGGAAAAATAATGGGAGCAGTAAGGCAATGCTAATGAAAGGGAAATCTCTCACCTTAAACCATTTATCTTTATAACATAATAATTGCATGTTTGGAAAATATCAAGAATGAATGATTACACGTATATATATGTTGAATTGCTAATTCATGAGAATATCATAGCTAATGGTTGCTCGTATTCTTGCTAGGAACGCCAAGAAAATGATCAGCTATGATGTGGAGGTAGAACTCCATGTTATGACGAGGAATGGGAAAGGGAGAATTCCTTAACTCCTCCATTGTTATTATATTTATATTCCCTAAGTTTATATACTGAAAATTATGGCATAGGGATGCTGAAAATGCAAGAGAATAATGCATGTGAATTTCTTATGCGTGAGCATGATGTTGCATATGGGTAAAGGTAGTGAAGTTACACATGCAATAGTCTAGTAATGGTATTGCCTATGGTTGATGACAACTAGTGTTGTAGGAATCAGACCATAGAAGCATGACTGAAAATGCAAGGGATTATATAGATAAGATGAATATGCACTAGATGGCATATTAATAAACATTGCACAGTGCATGTGAAAATGTTTTTGAATGTATATGATATTGCATATCCATAAAATAGTGAGGTTTTGCATATGCAATGAGCCACTTAAGATAATGATTGTGGTTTCTAATAATTAGTTGTGTTCACATTGGTTATAGGACCAAAGGCAACCGAAGCATGGCTAAAGAGAGGATGATGTTGTTGCACCCGACCAATGACCTTATGAAGAGAGGATGGTGCAACAAGTCCGTGATCATGATGTTGGAAAAAGGACTAAGTAGCCTTGGTAAGAGGCCAACTGATCAGGTAACATTAAGCGATGTTAATAACAGCCATGCAGGGGAAAGACTGCATGAAGAAGATTCCAGGTAGACAAGTCTTACGTATGACAATGAGGATAAGTCCATAGTCGAGACCGGGATCTACCATGTGCAGAAGCCAAAGGTTATGAGAAGATTCTCATGGGTGTAACTTATGCATGAAACAAATCTGAAAATTTTATGGTTTATAAATTTGTGAGAATAATCTCATGGTGGTAAATCAATTTCTGTAGGAAAACAGATTTACAAATTTCAGATTTGAGAATCGCTTATAATTGCTAATCACGGTTTGGAGTATATAAAAAAATTGTGTCAGGAGGACATGTTGTAGGTGGATGTTCATGTATGGTAGCAAGGGTGAAACCATAATGGACAGAGTGATACCACTTACAAGAGCCAAACAATATGAGGATAGCCTCATTGCTAAACAAATCAATTTCTGTAGGAGACAGAATTGTAAATTCATGTTGAATTAATTATTAATGCTAACGATTGGTTATGGAACAATCATACCTGAAGCTTATGGTTAAATGCTGCTAACTGTTTGGCTATTTGATAAATGTGTCAGGAAGACACATTGCAGGAAGACCAGGAGTGGTGGCCTGCAAAAGCCAAACTAGATGAGAAAGATCCCATGCTTTGGAAATGGGTTTCGGGTGAAATGCCATTGATAATACCGCATGTTGGTAAACCATGAGAGTGAGATGGTAAAGCTATGCCCAGAAGGCATGTGAGATACATATGCAAAATGAATGAGTATTCTGTGACCCTAGACAAGATCATGCATGTCTAAATTATTAGGGTTAATATGCAGAGCATTCTCTATCTTATTTATATCATTGCAGACTGCTTGAGTATGATTAGGGCCTACATGGCACACATTGGAAAGGGGGTGCACACCTTTTCTGGTGTTGGGTCATGATAGGGTTTTCAATATTGACTACACCCTAAGGGAATGGACGCATTCCTGGTGTTTCAATACTTGATAGTGAATGATATTGATTATGGTTACAAAATTGAACAACAATACTGATGAGCTTGCTTATCCTTCTTGTGTTGTTAGCCTACACAGATGCAAATTGATACTGCACATTAAGAGGCAAAGTGAAGAAGGGTACGCAAAAGGACTGTATAGGAATTGGTAACCTTTCTATGTTCACACGAAATATTACCAGAAGGGATGGACATGCCCGAAGAGCTGTGTAATAAGAAGAGGTACCATCCTTGTGTGAGTGGGGTCATGCTAACCTATAGTCAAGAAAGTCACCTATAAAGTTCCAAAAAAGAACCACCGATTTGCACCGGAGAAGGAGTGACGTCCTTGTATGAACGAAGAGTTGTGTGTGTGAAGGGTTGTGGTGCAAGAAGGTGTGGTGACATTGGTGAAGGCATAAAATCTCTATTGGGATAGCAGTAGGAGGGCAGGCATCAAGACTGACTGAAAACCCTGAGATGCCTATGGCTCCATAGTAGAGACTTGACCTATAATGGTTAGGTGGCGCAGTTTCCTTCCATTGGTCGATGACCCAGACGAATGTGCTGGCTCAGAAATGGAGAGGGCCAACCAGGTATGAGACTGGTTGGGCACCACCAAATTCTTGATAAATTCAGTCAGCGTGAAGGTGTACTGGTGAAGCATTAACTACATCCAAGTCCATAGGAAATCCCAAGGCTTGAAAGCGAAGCGGGATCCTATGAACCAGAGGGGAAACGCACAATACAGATAAGTATTCGTTTTCACTTATGTCTTGTTTGGAATAATGAAGATTTCAGGTATAAGTCTTCTAACAGTTAAGCTGATACACTATTGTTTCTTTGTTGGAAACCTTGGTCATTACAGGAAAGCAAGACCTTGAAAGAACTATAAGTTACTGGTAAATCCAGAGAGTAAATGAGTGGGTGATATAAATTATGGAGAAATCCAGGGAGTAACTGGTTGAACGCTATAAAGTTATTGATAAGTCTAGAGAGTGACTAGTTGGGAATTAACTACTTGATATTGTAAAGCAACGTGTATGTTGGCCCAACATTCCTTAATTAATTAATAAAACCAGTCGGAGTACTGGCCTATCATATTGCTAAAGGAAATGATTGATAAACCCAGTCGGCTTACTGGCCTGGCATTTCCTATTCGAATGATTGTGGAGTATCCTACTTGCTGGCCCAACATTCATAATTGTATCCACGGGAAATCCAAGGCTCGTAAAGCAAAGAAGGATCCCATGGAATAAAGTGAAGACATCCAATACAGATAAGTATTTGAATACCTTGGAGCTTCTGGCTTATATGTATACGCGTGTATATGATTTGGTTATGATTTCCTAAACTCTTGTTTAGAGATAAACCCTATGAAAATAAACTAAACATGTGAATTGATTCAATGCTTGAGTGTATTTATTGTTGGAAGCAAGGACTAGGAAGGCATAATAGGGATGCAAATGGACATGTGACCATCCTAAAGAGCTCAGTATGAGCAGTAATGAAAGATGGTGCTAGTGGACATGAGTGGGTCATAGCAGCCAAAGGTTCTGTAGGCAACTATGGAGAAGGGTTCCTAGTTGAAAATCCTTAGATGGACCTTAGACACTAAGTGTCATAGCCAAGAAAGGAAAGTCAAAGCATTCACATTGAAGTGAAAGAGACTAAGGAGCATGAAACAAAAGCGATGGCGTAGCTCCATAATAGAACAAGACTAAGAGGGAGAAACTCCTACTCTTCTCTTTCCTTTCGATTGATGCATTTATAAAACAAAAGATTGTTGAGTGCATGTCATGGATGAAAATAGATTATGTTTAATTGCTTGAAATGAATTGTGAATGTTGAAATAGTAAATTTCTTGTGAAAGGATGAACATGAATGAGTTCATGTGTATGTTGGGAAAGCATGAAAAGTGTGGAAGTCCCATGAATAAAGCGTGGACATTCCATGTCAATTGGGAAAATAATTGACTAATTTTAATGTTTATGTTATGCTTGTCCTAACAAAGGATTTCCATGATGAATTTCACATGTAAGAAGGTGAAACAATTGGTTGCAGTTGGCACAAGAAAGTGTTGCTAGTAAGCAAAGTGTGGTCAGTTGTTTCCATTGACCATGGCAGCAGACCGAGGGCTATTAGAGTTGGCTGAAAGTCTTCTTCAAACAATTGCCAGGACCGAAGAAAATCTTGGAGAGATGCTCAAGCTACAGAGGCAACAGAATGAGATGAACCACAACGTTTTGCAGGACTCTATTTGCCTGCAAAAAAGAGGTAAAAATAATTCTGGGAGCAATCAGTAAAGGAAAGGAAAGTGGATCCATGAAGAAGCATTCATTCAATCTGCCGATTAAAAAACGTTCCAGGTGAGAAGACTCAAAGGAATTTGAGTACGAAAGGGTAAAGCAACCAATGAAATGTTGGGGATGTGGAGGAAATCATTGCTTCAATGACTGCCTAACAATGGAGCATCAAGAGGGTAGCCGCCATAAAGTTTCCAGACTTGTAGATCATCAGGAAGGTAAAGAAAGGGAAGGGATTGTTTTGGAACAATGCCCTCATGTAGAGCTAGAAGGTCCCGGCCAGCAGGAACAGTTTGTGAAGGCCAAAGGACTTGATCCCGAAAACCCAAGAAAAGGGTGAAATGCAGGACAAACCTGCCATATTTTGTGAATTTTGGACATGTATATAGCGTGTGTGTATTCCTAGGTATTGGAACACTGAGGACGGTGTTATTCCAAGGGGAGGGGAATGTAATGTCCCCCATTTTGGCCCTTGTAATATTTTGGGCTATAATGTAAATAATGTATGCATATTATGTATGATTCCTAGCGTGGAGCTCAAGGCCAAGGCCCCGATAGTGAATGCTCGATCTAGAAGAGGCAAGTATTTGATATTATGCTACCCATGTGCTAGTAAACCATGGGAATTGTAAATATGCATTTTAATATAAAATCCCACAACTAGCTATGCAATGCAACAAGAGATGGGAGCATGATGTTACAAGGAAATTGGGAGGGAAATATTCAAAACCTTGAGCCAATGAAGTCAAGCCAAGTGTTAATGAGAAAATCCATCAACCATCAACCATCAACTACCCATGTTGACTTGGTGCCCAATAATTCATTTCTCCCAAGAGTTGGGTGAAATAGTTAATGCCTTGGGGATTGGGGAGGTATGGCTGTCCAAATTCGAGTATGGGCAAGCCACCCTCATGGAAATTCGTATGTTTCCTTCTTGGGCAAGAAAACACCCATGAATTTCCCTCCCAAGCCATTATGCACGATCAGACTTCACTCTCTCACATTTTGGAAGCTTGCTGGGCATTTTTCTCATGAAGTATGCTATAAATTCATTGGTTTTCAAGCTGGAAATCCCGTTTTTGTGATGGATGGACTGTGGGGAAAGGGGAGAATCCATTGGAAAGCTCAATAGATAAGTTTTGATAGCTTGTTGTTGCATTATTGTTGTAAAAACGTTTTTGAATTTCCATATTTGGTTTTCATTTGTGGAAGAATCGTTTTTGTGAACCCAGTAGTTATCTCCTACCTTAGGAATCGTTTTGAATGTTTCCATCAATTGTGTGACTGTTATTTGTCAATTTCGGGTGCCAACTTGTCACGGTTTTTCCCAAAAATCGTGTTGGTTCCCTACTGCTAGTGAATGACTGTGTGAAGGCCGTTTTGGCCCTTAAATGCCCAAGCTTTTGCTCTCTCACGTAGTCTGAGCTAGCTAGGGATTTTCCCACCACGTTTGTTTATCTATCTCCTGCATTTTCCATGCCTGGGAGCTCATTTTTGTATTGCACAATGGCTGGGAGGAAGGGAGACACGGATTTGGGGTTTATGGAGGCCGTTTTTGTCCCTTAAGTGCCCACAAACGTTTTCTGTAAATGGTTTTTCTCTCCCAGAGTGATTCCCCAATTGCCATTTAATTTTTGGTTGCCCAACGTTTTTTTTTCATGCCTAGAAATTGTGATTTTGCTGTTATGAGTATCCATGCTCAGTTTTGAGTTGCTGTGTTAAGAAATGTTGGGGCTAAGATGGGTATCCAGTGCTTTGGGCTGTGATGAGCTTGAGAGTCCCCTTTTCCTTGTAGATATCATGCCCAGCTCGGGGGTGGCATTTGTATCAAGAGATTGATAAGCACAACTGGCCTACGGTTGGGAGGAACGTTGCAACGACATAGCTAGTTGTTGGGGACAACATTACAGTGAGATAAGTATATTCTCTATTTGTATTTAATTCTGCAATGTGTTAAATTGAATGGAAATTGTGAATTGTGTGTGGATGGTGTTTATTCCGCTGTGCATGCTAAACTGATTTTCATCTGCACACCTTTGGACTTTATGGCTATGAATCAAATGAATGGGCTTAGTTTATGTAAAAGCCCCAGAGATTGGCATCATGTTCCCTTACCGGAATTGATGGATGGGTGGGGACGTTACAAATCTTAACCAAACAAACACAAATTTCTATAGCGGAATGGAAATCGGGTACATGCTTCTGAAAACCATTTTCAATGCTTTAGTTAAAGAAAAAAACATATAATTAATCTAAAGAGTTCCCCAAAAGAAGTCATCAAACGCTTTAGGGTTTTTTCAAGGGATCAAAGAGATAATGTGATGAATATTCACCCAACAACATAAAATTCAGAGTGGAACAGAAATCAGGTACAAGCTTCTGAAAATCGTTTCCCCCTACTTTCAATTAAAAAAAATCACATAATGAATGTGAATATCAAAAATACAAAGTAAAACCTAGAAAAAAATAGAGACAATTTACCTTGGGAGATCGCTCGGCGCAATGGATCACTATGGGCAATTAGTGGAGATCACATGTAGATCCTTGCAACCATATGGAGAACTTTGCTTTCTCTCCGATCAGATCTATTGGAGGCCCTATTTTCTTCTATTTTCCCTCTCAATCTATTTTCTAATTTACCGCTCATTCACTTTTCACTTTTTTTGAGTTTCCCTCTATATGTTACATTTCTTTTGCTTATATTCTTCTTTTTCTTAATTTGTTAATACTAGTTACATCATATATTAATTATATAAATATATATAATAACTATACAATATATTAATATTATATATGGGTGAAAAGATACAAGGAAAAAAAGGTTTTTGATAATTTATTTATTTTATATGTGAAAGGAGAAGGGGTTAGCTCAGATTATGAGGGTATTTTTATTATTCAAGGAGATGGGAACAAATGAATTTTTATAAAAAGGGAGGAATTATTTTTCCTTCAAAGTGGAGGATATTGGCTAGTTCTTGTAAGGGAGGGACCCATGGGGACTTTAAACATTTTCGAACTCAAGTGCAAAGAGAACCATGGTGAATGAATTCATATGGATAATTAATGGAGGTTGTGAAATTGACCATTTTTAGCTAACATGACACAAAATACATGAACTTGTCGAATCTTTAACAGACTGCCGAGATGGTCAAACAACGATGGTTTTGTTGAAACAAAATATGAACACAACCAGTACAACAAGCTGAATGGAGTGACACTATTTTCAAGACATGACAATTCCAAAAGGGAAAGACGATAAATATCTAAGACTCGACTCAACCACATGTACTAGAAGAACTCATCTATCACTTGATAAACTATATGCAAGACATGATGTATTATCTAGATATCAACTCACCACACCCAAGGCACTAATTAGTAGAGAAACCCCTAAATGAGCATCTCAATGATTCTCCTATCATCTAACATAATAGGTATCAAGATGGCCTCAAAGAAACGATCCCTTATAAGACATGTATTGAAAAATAATCCAAGTTGTGTACTATTAATGTTACAATTTACTAAAATTTAACACTGCAGATGGATTCGGAGACCCCCTTCTCTGAATCCATTTGCAGTGTTAAATTTTAGTAAATTCTACAAATTTATTATCAAAATTATAATTTTCCATTGTCAGAATGACACAACTAAAAATGACCATATAAATGACCAATTGTTATGTGGTCATTTTTAGTTTAGTTCTTATCTCTTGACCAAATCGGTCATTTATCTTGGTCATTTTTAGTTTAGTTCTTATCCCATGACCAAATTGGTCATTTATCTTGGTCATTTTTAGTCAGTTCACTTAAAATTTCTCAATTTTGGTCATTTATCCCTTGAAAAAGCGGCGGTGACCAAATTTGTTGGTCGCGTGGTCACTTATCTCTCATTTTGTACTAGTGTTAGGTCCATCTCATTCCAACAAAAATCAATATTTTGCTTGCATTTTTGTGTTTTTGGGTCGCACTGCGCTGACGCACCACGGCTTTGATGACAGGGCGTCAACAATGCACTTAATATTTACGGGAGGCATGTCACTGCTGAGTGACACACTTATCGAAAGGGAGAAGTGCATCACCCAGAGCGTGCATTTTCTCCCATAAAATGACCCTAGAAACCACTAAAACGTGCATGGAAATTAAAATTTCAACCATGAAAATGAAGGGAAGGGGGAATAGAATTACCTAGTCTGGAAAAAATGTCGAATGTTCAACCGATGCTCCCACAATCTTCACCACAAATTTGAGATAAAATGGACTTTTTTCACCTACAACTTGGTAAAAACTCAAATGGTGAATAATTTTTACTTCTACCCCTTTTATGCATTTGAAATAAAACATTTGAATGCTTTATTTCATTTATCCTAAGTTATTTTTACCAAGTCGATTATATGTTGTGTTTTGAGTCTGATGATCGTTATGACACTTGTCATGAAGCTTACAGGTTGAAATAAATGACTTTTGGCTATGACAGAGTTCATTTTTTACTTTTTCATGCTCCTCATTAACTATGAAAAAGCTTCAGAGTGCTTTTTACACCATGATCGTGCTCGTTAAAAACCAAGAAAAATGGTGTCGAGCTTAATCTATGTTCTTTCTCATGCTCATAAATACGTGAGAATAAGTTACTGTGTTTTCTTTTATATCTTTTTCGGGCTCGTAAAACCATCATGAAAAAGGAACCCCCTTAGAGTTTTCTTTAAGCTCTTTTCAGACTCCCAAAATATGAAAAGATCGCCAAGCAAACTTGTCTCTTTCACGCTTGTAAAAGGATGTGAAAGGTCGTCTCCACAGTGATATTTTACCCCTTTTTTCGGACCGTGTGGACTATTTATGAAAAAGGTCTACTCTAGTCATTTTTTACTAGAAGGCTCTCTCAAGTATGATGTTATTCTTTTTCGTACCTATGAGACTAAATCTATGAAAAAGTACATTCTGGAGTCTTCTTTAGTCTTTTTAGACTCTCTAAACATGAAATGACGTCGAGTTTTCCTTCTATGGTCTCGTTAAAATTTCAACATCGAAGGGCCCTTATAGGGATGAAACCCTCCTATCTCAGGTTCATAAAACATGTGATATTGGACTCGTCCTAAGGACGAGCTATATCGAGCATCGGTTATCCTCCTCAAGCTAGTTAATAAATGTTGAAATATTGTAACTTCAAAGAATATTATATTTGTACTTTATTATTGCGGAGATGTTTCATTCCTCCGTAAAGATCTTATTGTATATCCGGAGATGTTTATTCCTCCGTCGGGATGTGGTAACTTGGGTTATTAGACTTCCCTAGTGGGGGTCGGCCCTGTATGTGTTATGTGGGTCAAAGGGTCGTTAGACCACCCTAGTGGGGTTGGCCCAGTCAGTTATAATAGGGTATTTAACCTAATGGTTAAATACGAGCCTACATGTACTTGTGTAAAAGATATGTCAGAGTAGTGTATAAATAGAGGAGGTGTGTTCCTCATTTGACACACACACTCACTTGAGAGAGGCGCACTTGTGGAGGAGAGGTCTGCTATGGTGGAGGAGGAGATCATGTCTTTGGTTTGCATCTTTGTATATTGTTGGTCATCTATATTGAGGAAGCTTTTCTAGGTTTTCTACCCCATGAGGGTTTCCCAGGATAAATCTGTGTCTCTTGTGTTTATGCTATGCTTGTTGTTTCTTCAGTGATCCTGTATATGCTATTATTGTGAAATGGAATGTAATGCTGCTATTTTCTGTCTTAGCATATTGAATTTTAACATGGTATCAGAGCTAACCTGAAGAAAGGCAATGTATGGCACTTACGACACTTGCTTCTCTTGCGACAATTTGAAGGTTAGGGTTTTATATAGCAAAAACCCATCATCGTGGAACTTTCGCTATAAATCCATTTTGGAGAAGGTTCAGGATCTGAAACCTTTACAGGTTGTAGATAACATCTCCAGGTATCGTGTGTCCAAAGGGAACCCTCAGATTCGTTGTACTTTGTAATTTATGATCAGTACAAGTTAGGGTTTCTGCCTCTTCCAGATATCAGTCAAAATCAGGTGACCTAGGAAAAAAGGTCATAACTTGGGCTAGGAAGCTCCAAATGAAATTTTGTAAAAAGTGAAAGGTAGTACACAGACTTTACTATCTCAGGAAACTTTTTCAGAGGCCGAAGTTGAACCAGTGACACGTGGCACGCCATACAAGTTCGCTCTCCTGTTTTATCCCATAAACAGGTCACATTACAACACTTGGCATAACTCTCTCTCAGAGAGTCCAATTGAGGTCAGACCTATCAGGATGGAAATATAACAGGGAGAGATATCTCAGGAAAAGTTTTCAGAGGCCTAAGTTCAAACAGTGACACGTGGCACGCCGTACAAGTTCTCTCTCCTGTATTATCCCAAAACAGGTCACGTTGCGACATTTGGCATAACTCTCTCTCAGAAAATCCAATTGAGGTCAGACCTGTCAGGATGGAAAGATGACAGGTCAGGCTATTGCAGAAAAAGTTTTCAGACCTTGTGGAGCAAAAATTTCGGAGTTATAGCAGAAACAATCAGGTACATATTTCTGTCAAAACGGAATTATTTTTGGAGCACCTTTATTCATGGCTTCCGGAATTTAGGGTTTCGGAGAAAGTTAGAATATTACCTTGTGTTAGGATCCCCTATATAAGTATACTTGGTATGATTGGTTATTCTTATTAATAAATTTAATCAAGGCTTTATGCACATTATGTCTCTTATCTTGATTGATGATTTAACTAACCAGAAGAGTACTATGATCAAACAAGAATATGCATGAGTAAAAGAAGACTTCCTTGAAACCCTGAATACTAATGATCATGACTATACATATTCAAGATTATTTAGAATTAGAATGTTTTGAGAATATACTAATGAATGTATGTTTGTGTATGAGATCATGAGGATGACACTAGTGCACACTTGAGCATGCACAGTGGTACAGAATGAATAGAAGTTCAAAAGACATACAGAAGATCAAGCGGGAGGCAACCACACAAACATAAAAGATAAGTATTTGAGTTGTTATTTGAAATAGTAAATGATATTGCCTGTAATAGGTTGTATGCATAGAATATATGATGCTGAGTGTAAACATTCATAGAGCATTGAACAGTATACTACTAAATATGCATATGATTGGTAATTTGGACAAACATTCCATTGTTGCTTGTCTAGAATGAAACCTCTTTGCTGACATGCTGAGAGCTGTGCACACTCTCGATAGTATGTTCTGGTAGAGATGGAAGGCATCTAGATAGCCACTGTATGCATATAGGATATGGGAAAGTGTTGTGCCAAAGTATTGGTAAAAATAAGTTGCATAACTATGTAAATGATATCTGTATGCATAATAGGTTATCATGTCAATATGATTTGATGATTATGAAGTATTACTAATCATGTACTTAATTTTGATTTGTAGGAAAGATCATGATGAATGATGAACAATGAACAAGCGATGGATGTTCAAAAGGATTTACAAATCAAACACACTATAGAAGGCTTGTGGCTAGAAGATTCTCTTAGAAAGAGGAAGAGAATCACGATGAGATGTTTGCTCCAAGTGGATAGACCATTCTCTTAATGGTGTAATTAAAGAAGAAGTGTGAATCAGGTTCTGTATGGGTTCCCAGGATCGATAATCAATTGATGAGCTTAATGATCACCATGGGTGATGTGGATCTCAACCTTTGATACAAGGTTGAATATGGTTTCTATACATAGATGACATGGATACAAGAAGGAACTCACCTCAGAGTTCGAATGATGTTGAGGTTCATATCAGTAGACCCATCTAACGAGAGATGGCACAGATAGATGGTTGCATAAAAGAAAATGAAAGATCTTAGATTAATGTATTACTTCATAGGTCTGGAAGTATGGAAAGGCTCAGAAGGAATATTTCTCAACCAGGGAAAGTATGCCGAGAAATATTAAAAGGACTTGATATGTTGGAATGTCCACTCTCATGGATTCCAACTTGAAGCTGTTGGTGAATGAGTCATCAGAGTTAGTGTATATAACTCTGTACAGAACAAATTATTGGGTCATTGATGTATCTAATAAATACTAGGTTAGACATATGCTTTGCTGTGAATACCTTGAGTCAGTATCTAGTGGAAACTAGATGTGTTCACCTATTAGTTGCAAAGCATGTGACCAGGTACCTAAAGGATACGATAGACTTTGATCTATGCCATTTTTGGAGATCATGACTTTAGATGACTACACAAATGTTGATTGAGCAGAAAGTGTATCAGACAGGTAGAGTACATCGAAAGGATGTTATTGTCTGGGATCAGCCATGATCTCATGGTTGAGCAGGAAACAATCTAGTGTGGCTCTTAGCACAAGCAGAATATATGGCTGCTTGCTTTGCTAATTGTGAAGCGGTATGGCTTCAGGATTGTTTAACTTAGAGATAGACCCAACTATGATCCTATGTGACAAACAGAGTTGTATCAAGATGGCAGAGAATCTAGTGTTCCAAGATAAGGTGCAGAAAGGAACTAAAAGTTTGAATTTGTAACAAGTTACCAATATACTTACCAAACTTCTACTGATCCGATGTACTAACCAAACCTCTACCTCAAGTAAATTTTTCCAATACAAACTTAATAAAGTTCAGAAGGACCCTCCTCGAAAGGGGGAGTGAGGTGATCACTTATGACGAGATTGCCTGCATCGACAGTGAGGTCGATGATGAGGATACCTATATTAGTAATGCCAATAGAAAGGTTGGTGGATGGTCCTTAAACAGGGTATAAGTTGAGAAGAGGGATTGCATCATCCTTGAAGATATGTTCTAAAAGGATCCGTAGATAGATGTCTCCGAGAAAGAAGAGGGATTGCATCATCCTTGAACATATGTTCTAAAATCATCCGTAGACAGATGTCTCTGAGAAAGAAGAGGGATTGCATCATCCTTGAACATATGTTCTAAAAGGATCCATAGACATATGTCTTCGAGAATAAAGTCCTTAGTGGACATGTGGGGATTGGATCATCCCTGGACTTCAATCCTAAAGTGAGCCGTAGACGTATGTCTTTGAGAATGAAGTCCTTGGTGGACATGTGGGGATTGGATCATCCCTGGACTTCAGTCCTAAAGAGAGCCGTAGACGGATGTCTTCGAGAATGAAGTCCTTGGTGGACTTGAGGGGATTGGATCATCCCTGGACTTCAGTCCTAAAGAGAGCCGTAGACGGATGTCTTCGAGAATGAAGTCCTTGGTGGACTTGAGGGGATTGGATCATCCCTGGACTTCAGTCCTAAAGAGAGCCGTAGACGGATGTCTTCGAGAGTGAAGTCCTTGGTGGACTTGAGGGGATTGGATCATCCCTGGACTTCAGTCCTAAAGAGAGCCGTAGACGGATGTCTTCGAGAATGAAGTCCTTGGTGGACTTGAGGGGATTGGATCATCCCTGGACTTCAGTTCTAAAGAGAGCCGTAGACGGATGTTTTCGAGAATGAAGTCCTTGGTGGACTTGAGGGGATTGGATCATCCCTGGACTTCAGTCCTAAAGAGAGCCGTAGACATGATGTCTCTGAGAACAAAATCCTGAATGAACAGGTAAGGGGATTGGATCATCCTCGGACTTTAGTCCTTTGAATTGAGCCGTAGACATGATGTCTCCGAGAACAAAATCCTGGATGAACAGGTAAGGGGATTGGATCGTCCTCAGACTTTAGTCCTTTGAATTGAGCCGTAGACATGATGTCTCCGAGAACAAAATCCTGAATGAACAGGTAAGGGGATTGGATCATCCTCGGACTTTAGTCATTTGAATTGAGCCGTAGACATGATGTCTCCGAGAAAAAAATCCTGAATGAACAGGTAAGGGGATTGGATCGTCCTCGAACTTTAGTCCTTTGAATTGAGCCGTAGACATGATGTCTCTGAGAACAAAATCCTAAATGAACAGGTAAGGGGATTGGATCATCCTCGGACTTTAGTCCTTTGAATTGAGCTGTAGAGATGATGTCTCCGAGAACAAAAATCCTGAATGAACAGGTAAGGGGATTGGATCGTCCTCGGACTTTAGTCCTTTGAATTGAGCAGTAGACATGAGGTCTCTGAGAATTGAATGATGGGACTGGATCGTCCCTGAGCTTCGGTTCAAAAGGTACATGATAGGACTGGATCGTCCCTGAGCTTCGGTTCAAAAGGTACATGATAGGACTGGATCGTCTATGAGCTTCGGTTCAAAAGGTACATGATAGGACTGGATCGTCCCTGAGCTTTAGTTCAAAAGGTACATGATAGGACTGGATCGTCCCTGAGCTTCGGTTCAAAAGGCACATGATAGGACTGGATCGTCCCTGGACTTCGATTCAAAAGGTACATGACTGGATTGCATCATCCATGGACCTATGTCCTAAAGAGAGCAAGATTGATCATCCTATAATATGATTGTGTGTGTTGATGTGGTTACTTGTATCGGTATGGATACTCGTATTGATGATGTGGTTACTTGTATCGGTAGGATACTTGTATTGATGATGTGGTTACTTGTATCGGTAGGATACTTGTATTGATGATGTGGTTACTTGTATCGGTAGGATACTTGTATTGATGATGTGGTTACTTGTATCGGTAGGATACTTGTATTGATGATGTGGTTACTTGTATCGGTATGGATACTCGTATTAATGATGTGGTTACTTGTATCGGTATGGATACTTGTGTGATGACGATGCTGATGATCGTGTGATGACGATGCTGATGATCATGTGATGACAATGCTGATGATCGTGTGATGACGATGCTGATGATCATATGATGACGATGTTGATGATTGTGTGATGACGATGCTGATGATCGTGAGATGACGATACTGATGATCATGAGGATCTAGATGTTGATGTTCCAGTATTGAAGATGTTCCAGTAACTGCTTGAGTTACTGATGATGTTGAGAAAGATTCCAATGATTTATAGATGTATCATGTATGATGTTGATGACTCCTTGGTCGTGCAGATACTGTTATAATATCCTTCTCGTTAAGGGGGAGTGTTGAAATATTGTAACTTCAAAGAATATTATATTTGTACTTTATTATTGCGGAGATGTTTCATTCCTCCGTAAAGATCTTATTGTATATCCGACGATGTTTATTCCTCCGTCGGAATGTGGTAACTTGGGTTATTAGACTTCCCTAGTGGGGGTCGGCCCTGTATGTGTTATGTGGGTCAAAGGGTTGTTAGACCACCCTAGTGGGGTCGGCCCAGTCAGTTATAACAGGGTATTTAACCTAATGGTTAAATACGAGCCTACATGTACTTGTGTAAAAGATATGTCAGAGTAGTGTATAAATAGAGGAGGTGTGTTCCTCATTTGACACACACACTCACTTGAGAGAGGCGCACTTGTGGAGGAGAGGTCTGCTATGGTGGAGGAGGAGATCATGTCTTTGGTTTGCATCTTTGTATATTGCTGGTCATCTATATTGAGGAAGCTTTGCTGGGTTTTCTACCCCATGAGGGTTTCCCAGGATAAATCTGTGTCTCTTGTGTTTATGCTATGCTTGTTGTTTCTTCAGTGATCCTGTATATGCTATTATTGTGAAATGGAATGTAATGCTGCTATTTTCTGTCTTAGCATATTGAATTTTAACAATAAACAAAGAGGTACTTGTCAATCATGACGGGATATTAGGAAAGAACGTGTATTTACTTGTGTTAGTGGCAGCTTATAGTCGTCCTTGAACATGGAACTTGTTCACATTTCATTCAAACAGCTTGGGTAATCTGCTTGTCTTCGAGTCTTACAATTTCTTTGAGTCACTATACTCCTTTGGGTCATCTGAAGAATGCATCGATCGTTAGTTGTATTAGGTTTTGGTGTCTATCTCATCGTTTCAATGCTTCCAAGTCTTTCCATTCCATGTTCAAGGAAAGTATTTTTTTTTATTCAACCTCTGCAGTGAGTATACTTTCGTTCGTGTCGATCACCTTTGAGTCAGTTTCCAACCTCGCTCTATAGTTTGATTTGCTTCAAAATATCTTTGATCATGTTTCATGTCAATGATGGGGGAAACATTATGGCCCTCCTTCAACGGGTTTATCCTTATCAACTTCAACACATCATCCAATGATTGAACTTAGAAACCAGTCAAATACCTTGGTCCTGCATGCCTCAATGGAAAGTTGCCTCGCTTTCGCCGGTAAGTTTACATCATTGAATTCTAGTTGAAATATTCCACTGAATGTTCAACCTCAACTCATTAATTCACATTCGGTGGTATGTATTATGATACCTTGGGGATCATTGAAATCAATGATGATTTCCCTCGCACTTGTTAACGGTTTCCATTTGACTAGTAATCAAGTATTTTCTACCATGTTCGACTTCAACACATTGTAATCACATGGTTAGATTCATATCATTACGAGTTAGAGGTGGAGACCCTGGGGTATTTATGTTATGTATATTACCCAAGATGTGATGGAGATATTTTTTGAGTAGATTCCACATAGATATCATGATGGAACCCTTATTCTGTCACATAGATCCACATTGTATTGGTCTGTGGCTATGTTCAGTTCGTCTCGTAGATCCAATGTGTATTCTCTCGTGGCTATGATCCGGTCTTGTCATGGATGTATGGATCCACATTTGTATTCCTAGTGTCCATACTTTTTTTCAATATTTCACAGATCTGTAGTGTATTGGTCGGCAGCCATGCTCGAGTTATTTGAGACGTATGTCTTAAATTTAGTGGTATTGCAGAAGTACTTGTTCAACATTTTGACTGATTATATTTTCCTTTAATTTTCATACATCAAAGCACTTCACCTATCCTAATCCTATAGCTTCATGCTTTGGGAGGCATTATGTTACACCAAAATCTCATCATCATGAGTTATGTGTCCTTCACTTGCCCTGATTCCTAAATCATTGACCCTAAATTGATTGAAGGAAGGGAGTTGTTATGGTTTTTTCCCTTATGTTGTCATGTTGACGCACCTTGCACATTGACAAAGTGTGTCAGACCCTTGACGGCGCGCTTTGCACATCAACAAAGCGCGTCACTGACACTTTTATCCTTTGAACAGTGTGTCACCCTTCAATGGCGCATGTTTCCTGTGTACAAAGTTTGTCAATGTCAGTTAAAAGAGAAAAAGAGAAGCTTCGAGCAGCTTATAGAAGGAATATCTTCATGGAGTTTTATCCCAAGAAATCAGCCAAGGTGGAATTCAATTCCATACTTTCTTGGGATCCCTTGGTCTTCTCCATAGAATCATCAACCCATTCTATCCATTTGGGCCTATATATACAAGCCTCCTCAGCATAGTTATGGGAGGAAGGATTAGAGTACCAAAACGCTGGAGGAATTTCATTAGAACTCTTTCATCCATTGGAGGCTAGATTGGAATTTTGAGGCAAAGATCACTTGGAAGAAATTGCGATGTCAAGGAGATGCACTAATACAAAATGAGAGATAAGTGACCAAAAAAATGACCAAAATCCACATATAAATGACCACTTTTGAGTTGGTGACCACTTGTAGCAAATTAGTGGCCATATATCATGCGACCAAAAATGCAGTCATATTTAGCTTGGTCATTTATAGCTTATCTTGTGGTCATATATTTGGTCATTAATGGTCACGTGTTAAATGACCACTAATTTGCTACCAGTGATCACCAACTCAAAAGTGGTCATTTATATGCATATTTTGGTCATTTTTTTGGTCACTTATCTCTCATGTTGTAATGGTGGTCGTTTATATGCAAATTTTGGTCATTTTTTTAGTCATTTATATCTTTTTAGTGGTTTCAGAATATAAATAGGGAACGGGGGAATTGAACCACCAACCTACTGCGTATAAGGCAGGTGCTCTACCATTGAGCTAGCACCCTTAAATAGAATTCATTATGGATTGATATGAGAATAAAATTTCCAACTAAATAAATTCCTGCGGTCATGAAGAAAAATGCCCGCAGCCATGATGAAAATGCCCACCAGCTTATGATGGGTTAAAGTGTGAGTAGCAGCTAGGGCATCCACAACATCATCATAATATAAAAGAATCCATATGCAAAGAAAGGTCTCATAAAGGAGCTACAAGACGAAGTTAAAAGTCATACTTCAGTTACTTTTATGGCAAATTTTCATTTTTAAAAGGAATGTTTCAAGGGGAAAGATATCACATTTATCTAAATAGAGTAAAAAATTATCTAGCAAAATGCAGATGATCTTAATGTTTCCATCTAAACTATAAATACTCTCACATTGTGTGCTCCCATCACCAGATTACCATTTTTTTCAACTATAGTATGTTTTACTGTATTACTCTTTATTTGGTAGTTAGCTTGGAGATACCTCAAATATTCTACAGGTACTATATAAAATCACAAACATTTATTATAAATCCAATAACTAATTCCATGCGTTCATAGAAATTCGAATAGTTAATTTTCTTCTCTTTCTAACAAAACAAAGAAACAATATTATGAGATATGCCACATAGGTTGGGACACTCAGAATCTATCATAATAGTCAATATTGTTTAGGAGGCTAAGAGAAAGTGTAATAGGTGTATCAAAGCCTGATGTTACATACCTTTTCCTTGCATGTTTTCAAAAAAGTGCATGGTTACATTAACTAAATCATTTTAGGTTTTAAAGAATAATTACCTACAGGAACATCAAAAATACTTTAAAAGGAGGTTTTAGCCAAGTGCAAAGAGAATCATAATAATTATTCAAAGATAAATAAGCCCGAATTATGTAATGAGCATTTTTGTTAATATTGAATTTTGGGGTGCACAGTTTACTATGAAACCATAATGAGTATCAATGTCTAAGCCTTGCAAGAGATGCAGGTGGATCACTTGCTACCTTTCCTTGTTGTTAACATTATAAAATTTATCCATATGTTAAAGAAGTATTTTCTTGCATGCCTTGGCTATTGAGAAGAGATTACTCATGAAGTGACGTTTTCCCCCATATTATTTCTATAAATGCATGCCTCCTTGGTTGGACATATGTAATAGTTTGAAAGAAAAGAAAGAAAATAATTTAGGTATGCATGAATGACCAAAACAACTAATGGAACTGGCAGAGTGTATCACATGAAGTGTATCATAGTGACCTTGCTATCCTGTTATTGGATACATTTCCCCTATTGATTTGATATTCAGGCTTCTGATATGATTATAGTTTGGAAGTAAATCCCAAGTTTCAAGTTTTTATTGCAACCTTTGATTAAATTCAGGTAAAAAAAATAGACATATTCTTCCAACATCTTAAGTTGTACTAATTCCTGAGTCCTGACTAAGTCACATTTTTCTAGGGCTTCAAGAAAGTATAGGTGTTTATTTTTTGGTTTCTAATTGTCCAGAATTAATGAGAGATTAATTTCCTTTATCTCACATTTTTTAAAAATCTAAATTTCTTATATTTCTTTTCCGTAATGTTTTTGGATGGATTTTACTATTTCCAAGGTTTTAAAAAAGAATCCCCTATTCTTGTCATTCGAAAACTCTTCAAGAACTTTTCTCCCACTTCTAAGTTCTAACTCATGCACTTTCCATGTTTCCACAAACGTGTTTTAGTTCATGCATCAAGATGTTAATTTTGACTAACCTAGTATATAAGGTATACCTTGGATATAAGGTATACAAAATATACTTGGGATATAAGGTATATAAAATATGATGTTTGACAAACCTTGCATACAAAAAATGACTGCCTCAAATTGATTTGTAGTCCAATTTAGTTGCAAAAGTCTTAAAGAAGTAGATAAGTATTTTAACCTTCTAAGTTCTGGCAAACGGCTTATTACCGCTTATTTAATTTTTTCAGTAACTCAATTAATATTTCATAGAATGTATGATAGCAAGGACAACTCTAATACAACAAAATTATATAGAATTGTATAGATGAGACAATTTTAACTAACCTGATAGCAAGGACAACTCTAATACAACAAATTTTTATAGAATTGTATAGATGAGACAATTTTAACTAACCTGATAGCAAGGACAACTCTAATACAACAAATTTATATAGAATTGTATAGATGAGACAATTTTAACTAACCTCATAGGGGTGGAGTCTAGAGCTTTCGTTGCTTCTTATTGTGATTCGTACGGGACAAATGCAAAATTCCTTGATTAGAGAACAAGATAAATGAATCTAGTAACAAAATAAAAATTTCATTTTGATTCATGCTGGTAACTTGGACACTGACATAATCCAGTCCACAGATGTCAGATAAATGAATCTAGTAACAGAATAAAAATTTCATTTTGATTCATGCTGGTAACTTGGACACTGACATAATCATACAGTATATAGAGGTTCCATATGAGAGGATCCAGTATGCTGCTCAAAATGACACTTTTGTGACTCTTCTCGAGCGCCTCTATTCTCACCTCCGATAAACTTCTTTGATATCCACTAAGGTGCTTCCATGTGTCATCTTGTTGACACTTTCAAATTTTAGACTTCTCGGGGTTGATATGAATTAGTCTTCTGCATCAACTGTTGATGGTGCAAATAACTCTGGTAGGTGTGAGATTTAATGATGAACAGAAATTTACCCCAGTGCCATTACTACACACTACAAACTTCATCAAGATGCGTAAGGGAAGCCCCTCTGCCTTACGGACTGGGCTCATTAAGCTTAAAAGATTTGTGAATATGCATCACCACATCCTCTCATCGACTAGACTTTAACTGGCTCGACCTTGAGCCCCTGATTTATGCAAATATTTAAATCTGCCGACTGGACAAGACAAAAAACTATACAGGGGTAGGCCTGGAATTCGATGGCCTGTAGAATGTTTTTTCCTTTCATGAACATATTTGACAGTTGGTCATAAAATGGACACGTCAATAACGACGGGCATAAAAAATTTCAGACTGTAGATTTGACGTTCACAAGATTACATCTCCCGTCATAATTTTCAATACTTGTCTGAAGGTGTATCCAATACGTATTCTTTCTTCCCTTCAGTTGGCTGAAGTATCAGTTGCTGTTGATGGTTGAAGATTAGCGATTAATGCACACCTGCAAATCATTGGTCGTTACTAACTATTACATCACACCCAAATTGCCGCTAATTTTTAATAGTGTGTTGGAGCATTTAAACTTAACAATTTGGGAAAGCTTTAGAAAGAATTCATTATAAACATTTTATTATTCTTATTCTTATTATATTAATTTTTTTAAAAATATTTTTTTGGTAAACTAGATTTTGGAATCCTAGGGCTATGTGTCATCGTTGTTGCAGCCCTATGTGTCGTCGTTGTTGCAGTTCCACGGGTCTTGGAACACTCCTTGCAATTTAATGCAAGGCACCAAGATTGACATGAAATAGAAACATCCAAAGTTAAACCAAATATTTTAGCCCAATATGGAATGCCACCACTTTGGTTATAGGAGCTGTTTAGGCCAAGGAATGATAAAAAACATGTGGAACTTCAACAAATATCATGTTTCTTATACTTTCTCCTATATTTCAAAAAATGTGCTTTACATTACAAGCAAAATAACCCAGCAGGGCCTTCTTTTGCCAAAGTTGGTTTGGAATGTAGACTTAATGAAATGCATGTAACAACATAGAAAATTTGTACTCCAAACAGACTACAATTTATGTATCTCCCTGAAAACTGTCAAAATCTGTGGTCCCACAGATGCCCATGTAAGAGACCATGAAAATTGACTCTAAAAGCATGATGTGAGATGGACATCAAAGATAGACTCTGCACTTAAACAGTGATGGTATAAGCAGCCAACAAGAGCCTAAATAGAGGAATTTCATTGAAAATGAATTATCTATCTTGATTGGGTTTAATGACTTGAAATAATAAAGAGATCCCTCATCGCTGTCAACCATGCTCACCAAGGATGACTATTCCAAAGGACACTTGACTCTAGTGGGTAACCAAAGGATGCTCACCAAGGAGTGTCAACTAATGGAGACAGTCCTTTTAATCTGCTACTGTCAACATCAATCAACATTTAAACTTGGAATTTCCTCCTTTGGAAAGCCGAGGACATTTCAAATGGGTTTTAAATGACTTGGGACAAATGAAATAGCGCAAAATGGCCAAATCCAATCTCAGGTCGGTGACATTTCAAATGGGTTTTAAATTACTTGGGCAAAATAAAGTAGTGCCAAATGGCCAGATCCAATCTCAAAATTATACTCTTTCAATAATCAAATATTCAATTTTCTGCAAGCATAGAACACAAATATATCCACCTATCTTATGGTAATACAGCAGTTCCTTCAAAAATAAACTTCAGAGCAAGAGACATATTCAAGGAGTGAACCACACATGATTGTTCAATATTTCCCAGAAAGAAATATAAATGGTTAAGTATTTCTTGCAAGATTGTGAAATTCATTTTGTTTCCCATGCTGTAGACATAAATCTGCTCTCTGCTATGATTATCTGAGATGCTATCGTAATACTCTTGTAACTTGTATAAACATTAGTTTCAAACTTGTGATAAAAAAAGTCCAACAATTTGGTCATAAACATGCAGAATCATTCATTGTCCTCACCTTAGTTATCACCAAAAGTGACAAATCCATTCCATTCATTAACAGGTCAGAAATAATGTTCTTGACATACTGCACTACATCGGGTATGTCACGATAAATGAGTATTTTGTGAAGAAACTCTGTAACCAAGTTCTTCACCAACAGATAATTGTCCCTTCGCACTGTTTCAATGCCGGTTGATATGGAATAGTTAATGATTAAGGAAGCATCAAACATATACATCTTTCTATAAGCACTTTGAGCTTTCAAAAACACAACGTCCATATTTGAAACAAGAAATCAAGTTTGTCACCTTTAGTATCCATTTTGTCATATGCATCTGGCTTTGTCCACAATAGCCCAGCATATATTTTCTTGCTGATCAACAAGTATGGGTAGTATATTTTTTCAAATTCTAGTTTAATAGGTTGTATAAGGGCATATGAAAAACACTACACTAGTTAGAAGCCAAATATACAACAGATAGATCTCATATACAAAAAAATACATAACTGATAATCCTGTCACATGTATACTTGCAAAGAGCTATTGAAAGTGGAATGACAAAAGAAGATGTAGTTTTGAAGGGAAAAAGTGATATGAAAACACTGTCAGTGTTACACAAACATCATTAATAACTCCAGAGGCTTCATAGATTTTTAAAATTGTTTACACGGTACCTTTGTGAATGTAGCACTAATATAATCTGAGGCTTCCCTCCCTAGTGTCATGGCCTCCTCTATAGTTGGTACACCAAACTGTATCATAACTGAATCTGTATCTCCATATACAACCTGGATTCAAATATGAAAATATAATATTCAGCTTTACAGTAGAAATCTTGGTTAGAATCGGATTGCCAATTATGATTTCAAGAACTTTGACTATCACCAATACCACAAGCATACATCCTTCCATTACCACTCCAGTTAAAAGGTTACAAATGTCTTCAGTTGCTAAATAATAGCCTACCTCAGCATCGTATTGGTAACCACCAACTATTGTGAACCTTTCTTCAACTAGCCTCTTTGTATGCTCTATCATTTGACAGCCTAACATGTGGAAGAAAAATTGAGAAGATTAACGATTTGAAATTTTAAAACAATAGGTAAAATTGATAAAGTGACAAGTCTGATGGAGCAGACAATGTGTCAAAGATATCAAACTGGACTTACAAACAAGAATGATAATCAAAGGACCTAAACATAGCATTGTATTTCTACAACAAGACTAATTACTAAAATTCAAGAACTCGATATCTATATAGAAAAAATGTCAATTATAGTTCACACCCAAACCATTATGCCAGGAGGAAGAAAAGAATTATGTGGATATAATTTATGCACAAATAATCAATGGGAATGGCTCATGCATGCATATATAGAATAAGACAGGACTGCAGGCATCTCATCTTATAACTAAAAGAAGCATCAATAACATTATAACTAGGAAAAACAAGGGAAGAATAAAGGTGTCCATGGATTTAATGTTTTCATGATTGCAAATCTTACTCAAATAAATTTTATTATTTTTATTATATAAAATTTCATCCGTATAGTTAATAATGTTTATTATTTTTACTATATAAAATTTTAGTAGTGGTTAGTAGTGTTTGTTGTGCTTAAAATATGAAATTGAACTTAAAAAATTAACACCCATAAATTTAAGAAAAACGTAAAATGAAAGGCATAAAAATTACAAAACCGTCATAGAATTTTTATTTGACAAGCATAAAAGATTTGAAATTCCAGGCCTGCATGGGGGTTGGAGAAATAATTACCTCCAACAATTATTGCTATGTGAAGAAGTTAATTTATGCAATTAAAAAACATCGTTGTTTAGTTTAGAACATAAGAACAATTGTCACCTAGGGTTTGGAAAGTTCACATTCCATGCACTTATGACAGTTGTCAAGGGTAAATCTCATTGCCAGACTGGTACTTTTGCAAATCAGCAGAAGACTGGTCTTTGTCCCAAGCTTATATGACAACATGCAGAGTGCTAATCCAATAATTAGTTGGATGCTGCCATCTTTGTCCGAGATCAGCATGTCAACTAGGAGTGTAGTCTGGCTGGATTTTATTAGTATAGGACTAAGCCTTTTTTCACATCAGTTGAGAACCCTACAGGAAATATCATTAGCATCAAACTCATCCTTTGTATCATCATGGTTCTGAAACCAAAAAAATTATTAACAAAGACATGCCACTCCAGGTTTGGCAGGTGATAACCAACAGTTTGTGTGTCGCCTATGGGTTATCCTAATTGGATGACAATGTTTCCCTGATGACACTACTCTCAGCAAGTAGGAGGCCACTGATTTTGAGAAGAAATTTGTTGCAGGACGTTGCTTTCTAAGACAACAATATGGTTGTTTTATGTGCCAAATAGTTAACTTGATATAGGATACTATCTTTGGGATAAGTGGACTGCTCCAAATCAACATAAATACTTGGTCAATAAAATGTTCTGCAGTACATGACAGTTTAGCAAGTACTTGATCCATATTCTTAGTTCATATCCAACCATATTTTTTTATCACTTTAGGTCTATACCACAAGAGCATGATGACTGTGGATAAAACTTAGTATTAGACCAGATGTCAAGACCTTACTTCTATCCCTAACAAGACTTCATACAGTCTGTAATCTAAGCCTTGTTTGATGTCCAACGCTTAAGATGAAGATATGTTGGGAGGATGATGGCACACGAGTGGAAGATACCCATATGGAATCCAATATGTCAAAATGTAGATTTCAGGGAGTTAATTATGGATCATGTAGACTAGTACTATTGCAGATCAACAGAAGAATGGTGATTCTCCCAAGTTTATATGACAACATGCAAAGTGATAGTCTCATAATTATTTGGATACTGCCATCTTTGTCCTCGATCAGCATGTGGACTAGGAGTGTAGTCTGGGTGGTTGTTATTAGTATTGAACTAAGCCTTTTTTTCACTTCAGTTGAGTAACCTACAAGCGATATCCTTAGCAGCAAACTCATCCTTTGTATCATCATGGTTCTGAAACCAAATATTTTATCGACAATGACAGACCACTCCAGGTTTGGCAGGTGATTATCAACAGTTTGAGTGCCACCTGTGGTTTATATTGCTTCAATGAGAATGTTTCCCTGGTGACATTACTCTCAGCAGGAAGGAGAGCACTAATTATAAGAAGAAATTTGTTGTTAGGAAACTGCTTTCTCAAACAACAAAAGGGTTGTTTAATGTGCCAAATAGATAAATTGATAAAGGATACTATCTTTGGGATAAGTTGACTACCCAATCAGCATGAATACTTGCCCAATACAATGTTCTACAGTACATGATAGTTTAGCAAGTACTTGATCCAGTTTTTTAACTCATATCCAGCTGTATTTTTTTATCAAGTCAGGTCTATACCACATCATCATTACGACTATGGATTAAAATATGTATTGGACCAGCTGAAAAGGCCCTAATTCCAGCCCTAACAAGGCATCATACAGTCTCAAACCCGAGCCTTGTTTGATGTCCAGCACTTAAGATAAAGATATGTTGGGAGAAGGAAGACACATGAGTGGAAGAGACCCATATGGAGCCCAATATGTCAAGATGCAGATTTCAAGGAGTTAACTGTGGATCATGTAGACTTGGAAAAGGAAACAAGGTGGGGTAGATGCATTTGAAGAACAAAATATACTAAGGTTCTGGCTTACATTCTGGTGACAATGATGGAGTGAAAGGAACAACCATTTTGTGGACTAGAACAGTCAGAAAAATGAACCTGTGACAAGGTGTCCTTTTGTGACAGATCTGGATTATTTTTTAATTCTCATTTTCAGCTTCCTATAGCAGACTTCTGAGCCCATCTTGGAGGGAAATTTCTAATATCTTTAGGAAGAGATCACTCGAGTCAATAGAAATAGCCCATTACTTGATTTTGTGAAAAAGACTATTTGACAGATCTAGGAGGGATGATCTAGGACGTAAATGGAGGTTTCTTAAAAAGGTGGGGCCAATCTGTGACTAATAGCCTTCCTGTGCATGATTTTAAGCATGGGGCCAAGTTGGCCGACCCATGTCTATTTTAATGTTTGATAAGTATTAATACCAATTTCAGGGCGCTTTTTTGAGTTGATATATTTGGCATATTTTGAGCAAGAGATGCACCTATGTTCTGATACCTATAACTGCACCTTCAATGTTTCTACACCTTGAAGGGAATCAACTAGACTGCAGCTCATCTCACATATATAGTTAATAATGTGATTCCAACGTTTCATTCTGCATTTAAGAGCTATTCTACAAGAAAAAGGTATATCGCCAGAGCAAGTGACTTGTCAAAGGCCACATTGTGCACTTTGGAAAAACTGATGGAATTTCCTGACTATAATATAAAAAGAATCTTGATCTATACTGGAGTTGATCTGCAGCATCGATTCAGAAAACTTACTCTGCAAAATGGAGAAAAACTATTAATCTTTTGGCTATGGTACAGTGGGACAGAATCGTTGTCTTTAACCCTTTTACCATGCTGCTATTTAACAAGATACCTCAAGGTTCTTGACTGTTGACACGACTGTGAAGCTCCATAATTTCCTGATTATTTGGGTCCACAGAAAGAGCTGCACTATAGTCTGTCAAAGCCCCAACCACATCCCCAATACATTCATGAAAAGCAGCACGGAGATGTAGAAGATGCAAGTTAGCTTTGAATGCAATAGCACTTGAAAGCTCTGTGGTCCCTTATTATTGTTTCATTGCACGACCTTGGCAAGCTATACTTTCCACCTACTCACATGAATTCTTACCCAATAGAACCAATGTATCCCCCTTCCTTCTTCCTTTGTTGTGAGCCAGCTTCATAATTTGTTGGAAAATACACTAATCCTCCCTTCTTCTTCTCTTCTTATGGTTTTAGACCCCTCCTTTCATGGAAATGGGCTTATTCTTCATGACAAGCCTTTTCGTTAGCAATCTTTGAACTTCCCCCTCCATCGCGATAACCTGAGAGCTAACCGGGAAATGCACTAAGCCCGAGAGCAGCCTATCTGGTTTTGTCTACTTTATTATCTACTAAAAAAAGGAGTAAAATAAAGCCTCTTCCTCTTGGTGACTATCCATCAGAATTGTTCACCCATAAACATGCATATGCAAGTTAGCCTTGCTCTAATAATGAGAAGAGATTCAAGAATCACAAATGGACTATACAATAAACTAAGCTATGTTCTAATGAGATATCCAAATATTGGTTAAAAATAGACTATTTGTTTCCTCAAAACATATCACCTTTAGTATTTTAATGATCTCAACAAATCATAACCAGTGAGAACGTGTGATAACCAGTGAGAATGTGAGAACGTGGGCAGGAAGGATACGATTTGATCAGTAAATATATTCGATCTAGCAGGAAGGATAGACGCTTTTTTGTTTGCTCAGTCATTGTATAAGCCTTTGGTCTAAGTATGTAGACTTGCTAGTGGTGGTAGGTAGCCGAATGCCGAATTAAGTAGCTGCTATTGTGCTAATAAAGTAGCCGAATGCTAAATTAAATAGCTTAATGTTGTGTTGGGCCAGTGTAGTTGGTTGGGATGGCTAATCACTAAGCAAAATGGTGGATGGCTGAGCAAGGCGGATTAATATGGCTGCTGAGGCATGTTTCCGATGACTTATGGTTGGATTTAATCAAACTAGAAAAATAATTGAGAACATGTTTAGGGTTTTGATGACTTATGGCCGGATTTAAACAAACTAGAAAAATAACTGAGAACATGTTTAGGGTTTTGACTAAGTATCTATGCCATTGAGTGCCAAAGTCATCTGAATGACAGAATATTGTCAGATAAATTTGCTTGTAAACATGTGCTGCATCACATATATACAAGAAGAATAATTATCGGTATGAACATTGATATGATAATTTTTATTACCTGATTTCATATCAACCATGTCGACTCTTCCGTATCTGCCAAACAATCGTTCGAACTCTATCTACGGAACAATGTACTCTATGTTTCCTCCACAGTATAATGGCTTCAACTTTATTGAGCACCCGATATATTTAAAGAGCCTTTCCTGGAAACAAAATTAAAAGGGGGTAAAAACTAAAAAATAATGATAATAAGTGAGCGGTACCTGGAAACAAAATTAAAAGGGGTAAAAACTAAAAAATAATCATATGGAATATATTTTAATTATTAAAAAAACCAAAAATTTGTGTTCAAACCCCAAAATACAAAGATTATTTCTTATGTTGAAACCCTGGGGATGAAAATTAACCATAAAAACCTCAAACCGTTTAGGGTTTCTTGAAGGGAACAAAGAATGATCCAAATGTAAATATTGCCTTGAAAACGTACGGATGCAACATCTTTAAATCCATTCGGATTTTTTTTGGAAGGGAGCAAACATGATGGAGAGAAAAATAATGATGAATCTTAACCAAACAAACATAAATTTCTATAGCAAAATGGAAATCGGGTACATGCTTCTGAAAACGATTTTCAATGCTCCAGTTAAAGAAAAATAACATATAATTAATCTAAAGAGTTCCCCAAAAGAAGTCATCAAACGCTTTAGGGTTTTTTCAAGGGATCACAGAGATAATGTGATGAATATTCACCCAACATAAAATTCAGAGTGGAACGGAAATCAGGTACAAGCTTCTGAAAATCGTTTCCCCCTACTTTCAATTAAAAAATAATCACATAATGAATGTGAATATAAAAAATACAAAGTAAAACCTAGAAAAAAATAGAGACAATTTACCTTGGGAGATCGCTCGGCGTAATGGATCACTATGGGCAATTAGTGGAGATCACATGGAGATCCTTGCAACCATATGGAGAACTTTGCTTTCTCTCAGATTAGATATATTGGAGGCCCTATTTTCTTCTATTTTCCCTCTCAATCTATTTTCTAATTTACTGCTCATTCACTTTTCACTTTTTTTGAGTTTCCCTCTATATGTTACATTTGTTTTGCTTATATTCTTCTTTTTCTTAATTTGTTAATACTAGTTACGTCATATATTAATTATATAAATATATATAATAACTATACAATATATTAATATTATATATGGGTGAAAAGATATAGGGAAAAAAGGTTTTTGATAATTTATTTATTTTATATGTGAAAGGAGAAGGGGTTAGCTCAGATTATGAGGGTATTTTTATTATTTTTATTATTCAAGGAGATGGGAACAAATGATTTTTTATAAAAAGGGAGGAATTATTTTTTCTTCAAAGTGGAATATATTGGCTAGTTCTTGTAAGGGAGGGACCCATGGGGACTTTAAACATTTTCGAACTCAAGTGCAAAGAGAACCATGGTGAATGAATTCATATGGAGAATTAATGGAGGTTGTGAAATTGACAATTTTTAGCTAACATGACACAAAATACATGAACTTGCCGAAACTTTAACACACTGTCGAGATGGTCAAACGACAATGGTTTTGTTGAAACAAAATATGAACACAACCAGTATAACAAGCTGAACGGAGTGACACTATTTTCAAGACATGACAATTCCAAAAGGGAAAGACGACAAATATCTAAGACTCGACTCAACCACATGTACTAGAAGAACTGATCTATCACTTGATAAACTATATGCAAGACATGATGTATTATCTAGATATCAACTCACCACACCCAAGGCACTAATTAGTAGAGAAACCCCTAAATGAGCATCTCAATGATTCTCCTATCATCTAACACAATAGGTATCGGGATGGTCTCAAAGAAACGATCCCTTAGAAGACATGTATTGAAAAATAATCCAGGTTGTGTACTATTAATGTTACAATTTACTAAAATTTAACACTGCAGATGGATTCAGAGACCCCCTTCTAGGGGGTCTCCAAATCCATCTGCAAGGGGGTCTCTGAATCCATCTGCAGTGTTAAATTTTAGTAAATTGTACAAATTCATTATCAAAATTATAATTTTCCATTGTCGGAATGACACAACTAAAAATGACCACATAAATGACCAATTGTTATGTGGTCATTTTTAGTTTCGTTTTTATCTCTTGACCAAATCGGTCATTTATCTTGGTCATTTTTAGTTTAGTTCTTATGCCATGACCAAATTGGTCATTTTTAGTCAGTTCACTTAAAATTTCTCAATTTTGGTCATTTATCCCTTGAAAAAGCAGTGGTGACCAAATTTTTTGGTCGCGTGGTCACTTATCTCTCATTTTGTACTAGTGTTAGAGGTAGGTCTTACTTTGTAGATTTGGGGTCCAGAACCTTCCGAGGCTTGTCTGAGGGCTTAAACAATGTTTTTGGGGGTCAGAGTTTGCGAGCATTTCCCACGCCCCCTCAATGTTGTTCTACACTCGGAGACCTTTCCAACGATGCAAGGACTACCTCAATCAAAGTCCATATGAGGAATTTATGCCTCCTAGAAGCTAACTTATCCAGTTGACCACCATAGTACCAAGTTGATTCCACGTTAGCTTCCCCACACACATGGAGCTAGCCACATGTGGAATTTCAAGAACATTCTATAGGTTTTGAAACCCTAACCCTAATCGATAGTTGAGGCATATGCAAACCCTATATAGGTATTGAGCTATATTAAATACTAGATCATTAGGAGGAGAAGGAGTTCCATTCTGATGAAGCTGAGCAGCAGTGGGAAGTGGATATTAGAGAATAACAATGAAAGTAGGAGACCATGTAGTAACTCCAAGCAAGCCAGAGTCTCAGAGGTAACTCCATAGTGAGCACCACTTTCTTTGTATTTGCATTGCATATTGGAGAAGAAAAGAGAAACACATAGTCCTCACTAGGCTCAAAGATGGAAGCTTGATTTCAATTCAGTAGAAGGTATCTTGGCAACGACAAGAGATGAAGTATTTGTGAGAGATTTCATTGTGGAATTGGACCTTTGATGCAATATTAGGTTTATTGGCACAAGAAGTGTTTACAATATATAGAATAAATAGGCCTGTCTTTGGCCTTCCTCAATTAGATTTCTTTGTTGTGAGTCAATTTTTGACCACTCTAGATTCCTTTCCTCATGGCTACTTGGTATCATCATTGACTTCAAGACCTTATCCGCTTGAGAAAAGGGAGGTTAGGTTCTATCTAGGGCCTCTCGAGAGGAATCAAATGGAATTGAATCGAGAGGACTTTGATATAATTGAACCAGGGTCATAGATTGGGACCTGTTTTGAACCATGTAGGATCTAATAGGGTGCATTAAATTTTGTCCTTTATTCTCTTAGTTGGTGGTAATCACTTTCTTTTCAATTTAGTTCTTGTCATTTGGCTCTTAGGTTTGATTTTTAATAGTTCCATGTTCATTTTATTTGTCTTTGTTTATACAAGATATTATATGTATGATGGATTGGATTTTGCTTGATTTATCCCACAAGGGACAAGAATTGATGCTTGGTTACTCACATGGTGACAAGAGAAGCACATTATGAAGTTAAGGTCCAAAATTGCTAGAATTGATTAAGTTATCACTTATCTTTGTTATTATGGAGTTTAAGCAAAGGTGATGTATCTACTCTACCTTGCACAACAATCATGTTAGTATGCGCTTTTGTAGACTCATATGGATAAACCTTCTTCAATTTACATAGATTATTTAGTTTTATATGTGGGGATTTGTTTTGGACATAAAAAATTATCCACGACATTGGTCTCACAGTTGAATATGCCAATTTGTAAATATTTTGACTCAACATTTTGTGAATGACATTGAGCTTGTTGAAACATACTCAAGCAAAGGAAAAAAACTCATTTGTTTCTTTATCCATTATTCTCATTTGATTCTCAATTTAATTCACATTTCTATCTATGTGTGTTTGCATGTTTATTTGTATGCCAGAGAGGGGGTGTTTGCAATAGTGTAAATGAGTGAATGTTGAACAAACATGTCATCATATCTTGATCTATTTGAGTAATAGAGAGCTATCAATGAACAAACACGTCCCCTTCATATATCATTAGAACATCACCCTAGAATTTCTAAAGGTTGTAGCTATGGGAGTATTGTGATTCCTATGCAATATTGGGTGGCAGCCATGGAACTTTTAATGAAGAAAGGAATATCTCTTCAATATCATCAAAGCCTAAAGGTTATCCTCCTTTCCAAAGAAGCTAAGAATTTAATGATGCATCATACAATTAGGTGTATTTATTTAAACTTTAGGGGTGGGGGATGGTTCAAGATTTTTCAATTTTTTAAAATGAATGATCAGGTTTGAAGGATGCCCTGATATTCTTTGTAGTCAAGTCATCATACATGGAGCATTCAGATTTAATAAATTAACTTAGGCACATTATTTGACTCACAACTATGATGTTGTAATAATTTATTGGCGAATTGTACTTACAATTGATTCTCTATTGTTGTAATTGCCACTCTAGTTGCCTATGTATTTTTAATTTTTCGCAATGATCAATGTGATACTCTAATTCCTTTTCTTGCTTTAAATCTCAAATATGCTTCCAATCGAATAGATTTAAATATTATCAGTTAATTATGTGGTGGAATTATATCTTGACATACTATTAATTATAGTAGATTGGTTCAATGCCTTCCTTTCCATTGCATATGTAACTCCTGCTATTGGGGGTGTGTGTGGTCCCGAGACTTCCAATATTGTTCCAGCTCCACTGGTTTTGGGTGTTTTGGATGTGGCTACATCCCATTTTCCTACGAGGGAAACCTCTCCCCTATTATCTCCACCTGATATATCTTGTACTATGCTGGTCCAGCAATCTGTTTCACTTCTTGGTCAATCACCTCCAAGGGTTGAGGTTCTGGCAGGTGAAGATCAGCTGGAAATAGGGGTTCCATCATATGCTGAGATTGTTAAAAACAAAAATCCTCTAGCTACATTCATTGCAAACATTCCTTATGTGGGGGTAAATATGGATCTCCCACTACAACCGTCGGCTAGGGATTCCGGCTTAGCATTATCAATAAAAGGTGTAAGGAAGGGGGGTATTGCTCAATTTTTGCCTATCAAAACCAGGAGTGCTAGGAAGGGAAAATTAATTATGGTTGATTCCTCATCTCTTGACATCTCCTTGGTATCTACAACTTCCAATAGTTCATTGGTTTCAAAATGGGATCTTAGAGACATGAAGGCCCTTGCTAGGGTTAAAAGATGATCTTTTTTTCACTGAATATTCGAGGGATTAGGGGCCCTCAGAAAAGATTGTCCCTCAAAGAATTACTGGACTCTCTGAAACCTGATATGATATTTCTTCAAGAGACCATGGTGTTGACGGAGAAGGCTCGACAGTTTTTTAATAGTATTGGAAAAGATTGGGTTATTTGCTCTATGGATGTTGTTGGTTTGTCTGGGGGCCTATTGTCAGCTTGGGACCCCAAAATCTTTCAACTATCTGTTTATACTACGAATCTGGGAATCCTCCTGGAGGGTAATATTATAGGTTATTCTGGTGTGGTAAATTTTATAAATATATATGCTCCTTATTTTGATCGGCGACAATTCTGGGTTACAGCCAAATCTGAGGGTCTTTTGAACTGTGATAACCTAATATTGGCAGGTGACTTAAACATCACACTCTCATCTGCAGAAACTTGGGGTGCTTGTTCTAGAGAAGACCAATTAAGCTCTCATTTTTTTGACTTCTTTGCTGAGCTGGGGTTGATTGATATTCAGCCGGTACCTTTGGGGCCTACCAAGAGCAATGGTCGTCTAGCTAATGAAAAGATCTCAAAATGACTGGATAGATATTTACTGGCTAACAATCTGACTCAGTGGTGGAATAAATTTAGATCATGGACGGCCTGGTCCTCTCTTTCGGATAATCTTCCTATTATGTTGGAGGTGGATTTAGGGGATGCAAAAAATCCATACTCGTTTAAATTCAACCATAGTTTATTACAGATTAACGATTTTTGCAGGCTTGTAAGCTCTGAATGGAACAATGTTGGGACTAGGGGGATCTCTTCGGCTAGCCAACACTTAATACTGAAGTTAAGCCATTTAAAGGGGGTGGTAAAAGATTGGGTGCGATCTCACAAAAATTCTGATCGATTGGAGGTTATCGATATAGAATCACAAATCAATACATTAAATGTTGTATATCAGGGTGGTTCTCTTCCAGATGGGACTCAGTTATTACTGATGGAGCTGGAGGGTCGGCTTTTGTTACTACTTAATCAAGCTGAAGCGTCTTGGCGGTTGAAAAGCAAGGCACTATGGGTCTCTTTGGGAGACAACAATTCAAAGTTTTTTCAGCGATTTGCAAATAGCAGACGCATCGGTAACTCGATCTGGCATTTGATGGGCCGGTCTGGTGTTCCAATTTCTACACCTGAGGATTTGAATGAGGAAGCTATAAACCATTTCAAAGAATATTACAGTGATCCAGGTATTACCACTATTGGTGAACAAATTGTGATTATTAAAGACTTTCCTCGTATTTTTTCTGAACTTGAAGGCAATGAGATCATGCTCCCTATTACATTTATGGAGGTCCTTTGAGTATTAAAAGGTTTTGTAAAAGATAAAAGTTTGGGTCTAGATGGTTGGACCGCGGAACTTTTCCAGAATTTTTTCGACATTATGGGTCCTGATATACATGAAATGGTGGAAGAATCTCAACTGATGGGGAATGTAGCCGGGGCCCTAAATGCTACCTTTGTGACTCTCATTCCAAAGGTTTCAAATCCCTCGACATTTATGGACTTTCGGTCTATATCATTATGCAACCTGGTATATAAGATCATCTCAAAAATCATTGCTTGCAGGATCAAACCAACTCTGTCCCGAGGACTCTCTTTGGAACAATATGGCGTTCTGGATAATATGAAGATCCTCGATGTGGTTGGGGTGGCCCAGGAAGCGATGCATAGCATCAAAAATAAAAAATTACAGGGTCTGATTCTGCAGCTTGATATTTCACGTGCATATGACAATGTGAAATGGTCCTTTCTTTGTTTAGCATTGGTCCAGATCGGCATTCCATGGGGAGCTATAAAATGGATTTTTGCATGTATCTCATCAGTAAGCTACTCCATACTGATAAATGGTCGCCCTACTGAATTTTTTCCTTGCTCGAGGGGACTGCGCCAGGGGTGTCCACTATCCCCACTTCTCTTTTTTATTGTGATTGAGGGGCTCAGTAGGATGACCCATAAAGAAAAAGATGATTCGTTGATCTCCGGTATTCAGGTATCTCCCCGCATCTCCATTACACACAAATTTTTTGTTGATGATGTAATGCTTTTCGGCCTTGCAGATGCACTAGAATGGGGTCATATGTGGTGGATTTTTCTCCGTTTTTGTAAATCCTCTGGTATGCTGATAAATGAAAAGAAATCAAAATTACTGAAAAACAATATGGAGGGAATGGGACTACTTGAGATTACTTCTATTCTTCCTCTCCCCGTTGGTGAATTAATTGATGGTACCTACTATCTTGGCTATTTCCTCAAGCCTAATGGATATAAATTGGCGGACTGGCGTTGGCTCTTAAAGAAATTTGATAACCATATTCACCAGTGGCAGTGGAGATGGATCCCAAGTGGTGGTCGACTTGTTCTTGCGAAGTTTGTCCTCCAGAATTTGGGTGTATATTGGTTTTCACTGTGTAAAATACCTAAAACCATTTTAACCAGTATTCAACAAATGATATATCATTTTATCTGGTCTGGGAATGGCAACCACAAGATCCACTTAGTGGATTGGAAAACATTGGTTAGAACTTATGCGCAGGGGGATGGCCATCAAAGAATATCTTCACATTCTCAACTGCACTACTGGCTAAAAGTACGTGGTGTGTCTTAACCGTTGCTGGTGTTTGGGTGATATTATAAAGGATAAATATTTTGGCAAATTATCTAGCGTGCAATGGATCAGATTTGGTCATCGATCCCTCAAGGGCGTTTCTAATATATTGGCAGGAATTCTCTCATCCTTTCCCGTGGTAGCCAAATGGTTATCTTGGTATCCGGGTGATGGCCTTCGCATTCTTATCAGCGTTGACCTTATTGTGGGTGGGCCAAAAACTTATATTCTGTCACTTATGCTATTATTTCATCTCAGATGCAGAGGATTTTAGAATCTCTATCACATTCTGGCATATAATGGGCCGTCGACGTCATTCAATTCCTGACTGAATGCATCTCATCTAGGGCTGGTGGGATCATTAGCTGTCGAGTGGGATGCATATATCTTGGATTTATATCATGCAAATATCCAGATTGGGGACGGGGATGATCGACTACTGTGGTCATGGAATACTGTAGATGGCTCGATCTCTGCACAACAGGCTTATTTGGATTTATGCTTTAAATCAATATGGACTAGACAATGGTGGCATGTGACAGTTTGGAAATGGTGTATCCCGCCAAAAGTGAGAATTTTTATCTGGCTTCTGTTGGAGGAGAAGATCCTGATATGGTGTAACCTTCAAAAGCGGGGTTTCACTGGTCCTAGTATATGCTCACTCTGCCTCCAAGAAGTTGAAACTCTAGTCCATTTGTTCATTTTGTGTCCATTTACTGTTTCCGCCTGCAGATTTCTTGGTGACCCATTCGCTCCCATATTGTTTGATCGACATTCTACTATTCAGTCATGGTTTAAAGGAATATTTTCATATGACAAACATTTGGGCGTTCTGGCCTGTTTATTAACTTGGTCGATCTGGAAAACGAGGAACCGATATATATTTGAAAATATTACATTGGAGGCTAGTAGGGTTGCTTGTTATGTTTGTTCACTCTCTAGGGATTATGGTTGCTCTTTGGGTGGGGACCAATACATTGTTGTCCGATTTCCCTTCCCACCCCGTCTTCTCCGATCATGCAATCGTGCAAGGTTTGATGGTGTCGCCATGGCTTTGTCGGGCCACTGTGGAGCTGGAGCTTTTATTGAACTTACCAAAGGGGATCAAATAAGGCTTTAGTTACATGCCGGTGATGGTACCAATACCAAAGGGGAACTTTTGTCTATGTGGCTTGTTCTTTTCTTCTCTTCTAGAGAAAATATTATTTTGGAGCAGGCTGCGGGTGATTCGATGACCATCGTGAATTGGGAAAACGCTGAAGCATCTATAAATGCCTTGGCTCTTTCTTCTTGGTTGGATCAGACTATGTTACTTCTCAGCCACTATCCACAGACATCCATCATCCATATTTATTGGAAACACAATACTATGGCAGATACACTTTCCCATCATGGTCTTGTGTCGTCTGCTGGTAGAATATATTATGAGATCTTGGAGGGCTCCATGTCTCCCTCCCGAGGCTTTTGGAACATTTTTTATGTTTAATGTTCTTATACTTTTTTCTGGAGACGGTCCTAGACCTTTTTGTAACTACTCTGGTTTTATTTTCTAATACTATCTTTCTGGTATGTTGCTGCTTGATTGCTATTGGGAGATTGGTATATCATGGGTATATCCCATTTCACATGTTCTGATCTTGGTTGGGGTTGTTCTTTCCTCTTGGGAGACCTAGTGTGGTCTCGACTCTGTTTTCTGGCCTGTTGGGGCTGCTGTACTGAATTCTCTTTCAGGCTACTAATACCATTATACTTCTTTAATAAAGTATAGCTTTTTTCTTATGAAAAGAAAAAAAACATTTTGCTTTATATATGGCAGTCATAGTAGATTGGTTCAATGCCTTAGTTTCCCTTTCAGATTTATCTTATATGGTAGTCATACTACTTGGTACACTTATTTGAACATATGGTTATGCATAAAAACAATTCATTTAGTTAGGGTTATGTGGAAATAATATCATTTATTCAAGATCGTTATATTTTTTATTTTTAAATTTTAGTTGCGTACTCCATAAATTTTCCAATTCCAATTTTTAAATTTACACCGTTTATTAAATGACATTTTATTATTTTTACTTTTATATTATTTAAAAGTTCAAAATTATAGTTTATATTTATATTTTTTAATCTTTTATTATGCAGTCCTATATTATAGGATCGGCATTAGATGGGCGTTTGGGCGATTTCCCCTCGATAGTGCCGGGGTTTGGAGGTGTGCCGATGTTTCATCTAGAAATAAATTGGCCAACCTTGATTGAATTTGTAATTTTCTTAAGAAAATAGAATATATGTTTTCACAAAAATTAATGAGGTTACTAAAGATGACTAGTAAAGATCACAGTCTGATCAAAAATTTAAAAAACACGACCATCTATCAATTTTGGAAATGTCTTGAATTTTGTAAACATTTTAATTTAATTCGCTTCATAATTCCTTATTAGGGATAAACACATATTGTGATATGCTTTTTTTTAGTTCAAACATATCATTTTAACATTTTTATACCTGCCTTCGGCAGGTATATTGTAATCATTTGTGAGTAAAATTGCTTTGACTCTTGACTCTATATTAATTTAATGTTTAAACAAATTTCTATAAAGTTTATCTTAAGTTTTGTTAAATTTATATATTAATTTGAATATTTTAAAAACTAAAAAATGATTTTTAAAATTTTAAAATATAAATTTTTATTTTATGATTGGTCCAGTTTAACTAATTTCATAGTTAAAATTCAATTGTCAGATTAAAAAGTTAATTTTAAAAAAATAAAAATTACAGCATTGCTAAGTGTCCTTTAATTTAATAACCATCAGTCTAGATCCAAATCCTAGGCTTTATCAAGCGCTGAGAGGGATCAAATCTCCAGAGGTGCAAACCTCTTCTCAGGTATTGCACTCAAAGAGCTTTTCAAGGAGAGGTTTGCACCTCGGGAGATTTGATCCCTCTCGGCGCTTGATAAAGCCTAGGATTTGGATATAGGCTGGTTCCAGTCGTGAGCGGTGACACAAAACTGGAGTTTGATCAGCATTGTAAGGAACAGATTAAGTTGAAAACACAAATAAAATTATGAGGATTATTATAATGTAAGTAATAAGTATTAAGGATTGAGTAAATTGTTAAAGCAAAGGTTTGCACCTTTTTTTAGTGAAAGAAAGCAAAGGTTCGCACCTCAAGGGATTTGATCAAATATATTACAATGTGATCAACTTTGATATTTCTTCTTCATTTTTTCTTGATTCCACTCCTACTCCCTTTGGCATCTTCTCGTATCAATCATATGTGAAAGGAGGAAGACCATCCAGACTTTTTACTCATGATATTGTTGTAAATGGGAGTCCCCGTTGTTCTTTGTTTCCAATATTTATAGTTTCCTTCTCCAATGTTAATCCCCATTTTTTTTTTGCATTGTTGATGTAAATATATTAAACGTTGCAACACGGGTTGGGGCCAAAAGAAGTAATGGTGACTTATCTAGAAAATAATCAATTTTTAGTTTTTTTCTAATAGTTCCAATCAAGTAAGATTTTATTGTACCTGCAGTTCCTTGGATAATCATTCATAGTGGTTCATTGTTCCCACCTCTGTAATGCTCAAGAATAATCTCAAATGATTTTATTTGCTTCTTTGCTAAGATTTCAATTGAATAATTTTGAGTACGATTATTATGAACAATGACATTCAATTGTCGGTTTTCAGATATGAACTATAGTGCACGATTGGAAGTTTCCATATCAACAAAATTAGAGTTCCAATTTTCCTTGTTATCACATTCCATGTATCCAAGTATGTCATATTCATTGGTAGTTATATACTGATTCCTATATAACCCTGAAATTATCTCGCATTCATGCTTTTGAGAATCCCTTTGCATAAATAACACTTCTTCATGATCTCTTTAGTTCAGAGTCATGTTTTCTAGGTTCTTCTATATGTTCTCATGATTCTTTTTATCTTTCTCTTCTATACATTTGTCGTACTTTTCTTTTTTGATCATCAATATCTTCATTATTTGCAATATTATCACGAGGATCCACAATATACCCTCAAATAGAGAAAAAAAACTTTAATATGTTGAAATCATTGTAGATAATTTTTCTATTAAATAGATAAATTCAATGTATAAATGTAAAT
The DNA here is from genome assembly GCA_027924585.1 of Larix kaempferi. Lineage (NCBI taxonomy): Eukaryota > Viridiplantae > Streptophyta > Pinopsida > Pinales > Pinaceae > Larix > Larix kaempferi. The sequence continues at coordinate 2,382,602 of BSBM01000286.1, forward strand.
AACAAAAAACAATGCATTGTTGAAATCAATGTAAATTTTTTACTTTTTATTAAATTGATAAATTGAATACATACATGTAAAAAACAAAACAAAATATGTATTGGTAAATCAATGCAACAAATCAAATAAATATGCATATTGTGTTATTTAACATGGTAAGCAGTGAGGTTATTGGGCTTGTGTTAACCTAGAGACCAAGGTTCAATACCATTTTGGCTTGGAGTGATATTTAGTTATCAAATCTAACTATTATTATGGCTAGAATTATTGAAACAACGAACCAAATCAGTATGCATCTTGTGTTTCTGAAGAACATTTGTTTGTGGTTTATTAAACAATGAATTGTTGAAATCAATACAACAATGTTTTTTTTATTAAATTGATAAATTCAATGCGTACATGTAAAAAAAAACAATGCATTGTTGAAATCAAGGCAACTAATAAAATCAACATACATCTTATGTTTTTAAAAAAAATTTGTTTGTTGTCTATTGGTAAGTATTGAGATGATTGAACTTAAGGTTCAAATTCCTTCTATTTTTTCTATTTCTTATGTGGGCTATAGTATTTTTTTTTACTTCTTTTGTTTTTATTTCTTATGACTACTATAATATTTTATTTTACTTTTTTTTATTTCATTTCTTATTTTCTACTTTTTATGCTAGCTATAATATTTTTTTACTTCTTACATTTCTAGTTTTTATGTCAGCTATAATATTTTTTTTTATTAAATTTACGAATTCAATGTAAAAATGTAAATAACAACAAAAAAATGCATTGTTGAAATCAATGCAAATAATCAAATTAATATGCATCTTGTGTTTTTGAAGAATATTTGTTTGTGGTTTATTAAACAATGCATTGTTAAAATCATTGCAACAATATTTTTTTATTAAATTGATGAATCAATGCATACATGTAAAAAAGAAAAACAATGCATTCTTGAAATCAATGCAACTAATCAAATCAACATACATCTTGTGCTTTTTAAGAACATTTGTTTGTTGTCTATTGGTAAGTAGTGAGATGATTGGACTTAAAGTTCAAATCCCTTCTATTTTTTCTATTTCTTATGTTGGTTATAGTAATTTTTTTTACTTCTTTTGTTTCTACTTCATATATTTACTATAATATATTTTTTACTTCTTTATTTTATTTCTTATATTTCTAACTTTTATGTCAACTATAATATTTTTTATTTCTTTATCTTTTACGCATTATTGAAATCAATGCAACCATGTTTTTTTATTAATGTTCAAATCCCTTCTATTTTTTCTATTTCTTGCATTGACTATATGATTTATTTTACTTCTTTTGTTTCTACTTCTTATGGTTACTATAATATATTTTTTACTTCTTTATTTTATTTCTTATGTTTCTACTTTTTATGTCAACTATTCTTTATCTTTTTTACTTCTTATATTTCTAATATTTGTTTTATGCATTGTTAAAATCAATGCAACCATGTTTCTACTTTTATATTTTTAACTTTTTAACTTTTTATATTTCTAATATTTGTTTTAGTCATTGTTGAAGTCAATGCAACCATATTTTTTTATTAATGTTCAAATCCCTTCTATTTTTTATATTTCTTATGTCGGCTATAGTACTTATTCTACTTCTTTTGTTTCTACTTTTTATGGATACTATAATATATTTTTTATTTATTTCTTTTATTTCTTATGTTTCTACTTTTTATGTCAGTTATTCTTTATCTGTTTTACTTTTATATTTCTAGTATTTGTTTTAGGCATTGTTGAAATCAATGCAACCATGTTTCTACTTTTTATGTCAGTTATTTTTTTTATCTTTTTTTACTTCTTATATTTCTAATATTTGTTTTACGCATTGTTGAAATCAATGCAACCATGTTTTTTTATTAAGGTTCAAATCCCTTCTATTTTTTCTATTTCTTATGTCAGCTCTATTTCTTATGTCAGTAATTATTTTTGAAATCAATTCAACCATATTTTTACTTCTTATATTTATAATATTTGTTTTACGCATTGTTGAAATCAATGCAACCATGTTTTTACTTTATATGTCAGTTATTCTTTATCTTTTTTACTACTTATATTTTTAATATTTGTTTTACGCATTGTTGAAATCAATGCAACCATGTTTTTTTATTTCTTATATTTTTAATATTTTTTTTACGCATTGTTGAAATCAATACAACCATGTTTTTTTATTAAAGTTTAAATCCCTTCTATTTTTTCAATTTCTTATATCAGCTATAGTATTTTTTTTTAAATCAATGCAACCATGTTTATACTTCTTATATTTATAATATTTGTTTTACGCATTGTTGAAATCAATACAACCATGTTTTTTATTAAAGTTTAAATCCCTTCTATTTTTTCAATTTCTTATATCAGCTATAGTATTTTTTTTTAAATCAATGCAACCATGTTTATACTTCTTATATTTCTAATATTTGTTTTACGCATTGTTGAAATCAATGCAACCATGTTTCTACTTTTTATGTCAACTATTCTTTATCTTTTTTACTTCTTATATTTCTAATATTTGTTTTAAGCATTGTTGAAATCAATCCAACCATGTTTTTTTATTAAGGTTCAAATTCTATCTATTCTTTATCTTTTTTACTTCTTATATTTCTAGTTTTTTATGTAGGCTATAATATAGTCATTGATTTCATTTCGAAAATACAAGTCTTTTTATTTTTATTAATGGTCGACGTTACAATATTTTATTTTTATTATTTTGGTACTTGAAAAACGTTACAAGATCTCTCTCATACTGGGCTGTAAAGAGCTTCTCGGCCCAATAAATGTACTGTCATAAAAATTAACCAACATAATAAATTTTCAAGGAGAAACAAATGTACGTTAGCTATTACTTTGAATCAAAAAGTACTTTCCCACATTTCAAGAGAGTTTAACATTGATACTTAGCACAACAAATCATATGCAGATGCCCAACAATGCACTAAGCTAAGCAAAAACCCAAACCAAAGGATAACAATACAACAAATAGTCCATCAAAAAAACACTACAGACCAGTAACATGAGACACAAAAAAACGCTACAGACCAGTAACATGAGACATAAAAAAACTAGTCTTCAAATAACAACAGAGATCCCTCATCAAATTTAATACCCTCTGTCCATTCTTTCCACTATATCCATCCTTCGTCACCATCCAAATGTACTGTCCCTTTTTATGAATTTGTAAAAATTAGGAAAAATTGCAATTTTTGGTCAATTCGACCCTTAGACTAGTAATGACTCAAATGCTTCCAAATGGTTCCAAATGCTTTCGAATTGGGTCTGAATGTGTTTGGAAGGTATTAAGACATAAAAATGAGGCTGGTGTATGCTTGGACACTCTCAAAACACTTCTGCAACATTCATTTACAATCAAGAAAAAATATGAAACTTTATTAGTCAAATCGAGGTTCAAAACCCCCAAGGGTAGGGGACAAAGATGGATTTCCAAATGTTGTACGAAATTCCCAAATTTTAGAACAGAGACATGGTATTGTTAAAGGACTTCAATGGGATCCCAAATGCATCATCAATCAGTTTCTATAGGATTCTGCAACTCCCATAAATTAGAGGTTTGTGGACATGTCTTCACATAGGGGGAAATGATAGGAAACTTCACCATTCGCCATGAAATTTGTGATTTATGTTCCAAAGTGTTAACACCTAAAAAGTGCTCACTAGCTCATTCCCTTATTCACATGACCCATTTGTCCACTTTTCCACCATTTGAGCCTCTAAAGCCACCGAAAGGTCACCAAAAGACCTTAATACACCTCTTTTTCCACTCAAAATGATTAGTTTTCCTCAAAAAACATAAAAAACCCTCAAAAAGGGTCCAAAATTCCCAAAAATATTAAAAAGGGAATAAAAATATTCAAAATATTCAAAAAAGAAAAAATGAGGGAAAAGGTACCTAAACCATGTTGGTCAATACCATTGGTTTCCTCAAAACCATAATGGTATTCCCCACCACCAAAAACTATAAAAAGGTGGTAGGGGCTCCTCACTTTCCATCCATCCATCTTCCTATCCTCATGCTGCCAAAATCTCCCATGAGCTTTTGGCCATTGTAGCTACCTTGGAGAAGGGACCCTTGGAGTTTGGAGTTGCTCACCCTTGGAGCTACTCAACAATCTTCACGATTTGGAGGTATCACCATTGCAAGCACTTGCTTGCCCCTATTTTCAATACAAAGTTATTTTTTCTATTTCTTGTTCTTGTTTTAAATTCAAAAGTTTATTATGATATGCACATGCTAGTTTAGTTTTTGTTTTAGATTTACAATTGTTTTTGCTTTAATATTTGAAACTGCTGCTACTAGTTAGCAGGTGCCCATAGCACTAAGCTTGGTTGCAAAACCAAGCCAACAGTTTTTGGCGATTCTGCTGGCTTAGAACTCTTAGATCTCAAATTTTGCTTTAGATCTTAGTTTTTGTTAGTATTAGTTAGTTTAATTCATAGATCTGCCACCCTAGATAGCAGATCCATTGCTGTTCTAGATCTTAGCCCATTCTATTGCCATTAACAGCCTGAAATTTTCAATTTTCGGGTTCGTTTTTCGGCGTCCGTGTACGACTTTCGCCTCGCGGCTTTTTTCCCAACAGTCGCGCGGCTCATCGCGACTGCGCGGCTCTTTTCCGCGCGGCTCACCGCGGCTTCGCGGCCAATTTGCGCGCTGCACATCGCGGCTTCGCGGTCATTTTCCGTGCTACACATCACGACTGTGCGACGAAATCCTGCGCTGCACATCGCGGCTTCGCGGCTGAAACTTGCGCTGCCCATTGCGACTGTGTGACAGAAACCCGTGCGGTCCATCGTGTCTATTCTGCCAAAATCCGCGATGCAAGATTTTTCAATTCGGTCAATCCGGTAAAAAATTAATTTTTTACTGTATTTTCTGCCAATTTAGCACATTTTACAATATTAAAATTGCTGCATTATTATAGTCATATAAATCTTTTTACTATTTAGAATGCACCTTTAGAAAAGTCTTTTTAAAAATTTTCAGAAATTGAAAGAAGGATTTATTTGCATTTTATCTAGATAAAAAATTTTACTGTTTACTTCCTTGATACTTTTCCCAAGCAATTGTTTAAAAAAGAAATCCATTTATTTCTTGAAGTATTCATATTATTTGCTTTCCTATTTCAAAATATCCTTTGTTTTTTGAATATTTTCTGCAAAACATTTACATTTTCAATTTCAGTTTAAAATACCACACGTGCACCCACTCAAACACACAATTTAAACTGAGCCTTAAAATTTACCCTAACTTCAACCAACTTTTAACCCCACTAGGGGAGCACTTAAAAGAACTTTGTAGCTAGGTAGAATTGAGGGGATAGGTGTTCCAATAACACCCCTCAGTTATTACATTTGAGACATAGATGTTGTCCATTAGGGAACCAAAATCTCCTAGTATTTTTTGGCATGGTCACAACCAGTTTATCAGAGGGCCTCTCCCCTAAGAGGGTTGAAGTCGCGAGGATGGTTCCGGAAGCCTGAGTGGAATACCGAAATCCATTTAGTAACTGAAACTACCATTCGCAGTTCTCGGGATATCCGTGTATGGGGGTATTGAGGTAAAAGGACCAAACGACAGATTTACCTTTTCTGAACATGTCATGAACAGAGTATCCTAGTTGCCATTCTTTAGGATTGATTACCCGGTGTCCCTCCCGGTAGGGGGATATCTAGTCGTTGATTCAACACTCAATATTGTCTTACTTGGATTTCATCACCTTGCAGAGAATATCGTTTGTTGACTCACAATACTTTTAGTTAGGTGTTTGCATGATACAATCCACCTTTGGTCAAGTAGCACCTCTTTTTTCTAGAAGCTGTTTGACTGTTGGTATTCTGACCATTTTTGTTGCATCCCTCCACTTATTATAGCACAGCTGCTATAATAAGTGCTTTTTGAGGTTTATTTTTTGGCCTGAGAGCCTTTATTTTCACTCCCCTTTTGCACCCTTGGTTGCATTAAGGTTTCGAGTGTTTTATACATTACCATCTTACACTGAGATTTTTACACAAAAAACATTTTTCTCACAATTGAGATTTTTAGACGATCTCGTCGTCTTCAGGGCGAACCCCCAGAGTTCAGTCTACTTGGCTCTCCACGTCACCGACGTCGAGCCTTATCCCTTGACTCGACACGTCATCGGTCAAACATACAGTCATCCGATTCTGACACGCCTCACTTCACATCTGATTTTGAGGCAGAATCTGAAAACCCTACCGAGTTATTCCCAACCAACCTCATGGCTGGAACACAATTCGACCCACTTTTTACCAGCACCATAGGGGATACATCCACAAACCCTTCTACTACGGTGCTATCCATGGCAACAACCACCCCCCTAGGTATGCCTAATATGGGGGACACTCCACCTTTAGGAATGCCCAACACAGGACCACCTCCTATTATGGGTATGCCAAACATAGGGGTCACACCCCCTCTCATTACCACAACCCAAATCCCAGGAATCCCTACTACTATTCCTAACCCCGGTGTAACCCATGTTGCACTTAGAAACGCTGGACCATACCAAACCACAGCAATTGGAGGACACATACCTTCAATACCGAGCATACCCTTAGGGGCTACTGGACCACTACATCATGCCACCATGAATAGTCATGTCCCAATCATTACGCCACATCCATCTGCTAGTTTACCATACATGGCGAGTCTGAACTTACCAGACTTAGCCAGACTAACCAATGATCCTATCAGACACGACCCTGCGTGGCCTCACATTCCCACCAAACTCCCCTCCGACATCCCTAAGTTTGAGGGAAAGGCAGGTGAGGACCCCCAGAACCATATTATGTCCTTCCATCTATGGTGTTCCTCCAACTCCATAGTGGACGACTCTATCCGCCTCCGTCTGTTACAGCGCACCTTCACTGGCTCTGCAGCTAAGTGGTATATCGAGCAGCCCCATGGGACCCATGCCACATTTACCTCCCTTGCCTCGACCTTCCTACAATTCTTTCAGTTACCTGTCCACTATGATGGGGGAGTCGAGATCCTACTGTCTTGCAGACAGAACATGGCCACCCACATCACTGACCACATTCATGAGTGGCGTCGACGCCGAAGCCTCTGCAAAATCAATTTAGACGACCGTATCTTCTTAAATTGGTTTCTAAAATCCATCCTCCCTCTCATTTCCAAGGATGTGGCATCCGAACGACCCCAGTCTGAAGAAGAGGCCATCCTCAAAGCCCAACAATTTGACCTCATTTACGCCCAGTCGGGTTATCTGTATACCATTATACCGGACGCCCCTCGGGGCGATTCATCCCAACACGATGCGCCGGGGGCATCCCATGCCGCAGATGGTATCATTGGTCGTATTGCCTCACATCCCCAACCCTTTTCCATTGCACGTCCTAGCCATGACCCCGACCTTTCGCGGGCTACATCTCAATCTGGAGCAACCAATTCATATGCTCCCATGGCACATCACCACCATACCCACGGACCCTCATGTCCACCTTAGTGCTTTGGTCATGCACCATCCGCATACGCCCCCCCCAGCCGCACCTCAACCAATGTATTACCCACATCAAGCTGCAACAGCTAACCCAACACCTCCAATAGCTCAGGGTTACCAACAACCCCAGCAGGTAACTGGACCACCTCTAGCCCCACCAGCTTATTATCCACTGCAACCTGCTCCCGCACCTGTGGTAAACCAAAATCCTCCCGCTGCTCAAGGGAAAGTTTACACACAACACAATCAGCCCCAAAATCAAAACAACCAATGCAACCAGGGTGGAAAACAAAACCGTGGAAGAGGACGTAACCGCGGTAACACTCAACAGCAAAATCGAGGTCCACCACCTCCCAATCCCCCAAATAACAACAATGCTGCTCCTCCCAACCAGAATCCGGATTGTCATCCCAGGCAGGCCAAAAACAATAACCTCAGAACAAACCATCCTTGTTCTATTTGCGGGGTCTATGGCCATTACACACATGCTTGCCCACATTTGGAGTGAGCTCGGAAACTATGGACTGACAATGCCCATCGTCAAGGGCATTCGGCTCCTCAGGCGCCACCCAACCCTCCACCACCTCAACATCAACCTTTGGTGCTGCAAAACCCTTTTCCAACCCAAGGCGTAGTGAACACTCAGCCGTTAGCTCCCCCTCAGGGCAACGCGCCACCACAAGAAATCACTTATGCCGCTCCTGATCAACCCATGTTTGATTCAGATACTCACCAATTGTTAATGATGTCATCCGCAGATGCCAACCTCCAAACCTGCCGGAACCAATATGGCTCCACCCCTGAAGCCCCTCCCACCGACAAGAACACTAACGCTCATCCCACGGATCAGACGTTACGTATACCTTCGGCTCCACTCGATGGTGCTTCTAAATCACCTCGCTTCCCACTTCGTCGCATCAATAATAACCCCAATGCTCGCGCTGCATCGAATTACAACATTGTAGATGACTTAGCCCAGTCTCCTGCAGCCATGTCTGCTTTAGAAGTCTTAAAAAACTGTCCTTCACAGCGCAAGACTTTACTCTCGGCCATTGGCGCCATTGACCCCAATGATTCATAATTGATGGCATTCGATTCAGACCAATCCGAACCACGCTTGCCTTCCACTTTAGCATTCCAAGTTTCCATTTCCGTTCAGAATCTTGTCATCCATCGGTGCATTATCGATGAAGGTGCCTCTAGATGCGTTATGTCCACATTCGTTTGGCAGAAGTTGGGATCTCCTACTCTCCAGCAGTCCACCACTGCGTTGCGAGCCTACGACGGCCGTTCGGCTCAACCCCAAGGTCTCTTAGCTAATATCCCCATCCAGCTGGCTGGTAAAATCGTGCTCATTGACATAGAGGTCATCAATGCCCAACTTGACTATAACCTCTTACTTGGCCGCAGCTACATGTATGCCATGTGGGCTGTTGCCTCATCCGTTTTTCGTACCATGATGTTCCCTCATGATGGACACGTGGTCAAGGTCGACCAACTCACCTATTATGATCCCAAGGCCCCGGCTGCACCTGAAAATGTTCTCCCTATGGTTGAACAACCTGTTTGTGGTGCAACTACCCCGTTTGTTTCCTCCGTGGGACCTGAACTTTACTCCGATGCGCCGATGACTTCTACATTCCAATCTATTCCACCACCGTCACCGGAGACCCACGTCGCTGACCTCTGTACTCTTTCACACAATACACAAACACCCAACAATCAACCATCCTTGTTACCTAAACCACCATTGGTCCCTAGTCACATTGGTGTTACACCCATCCACACAATCCCCTTTCTATTTCCTCCCTCAGGCGTAGTAAGCGCTCCGCTTATGGCTACCCTTAGTCTCCCTGGGTTAACATTGGGATTACCCGTGTGGTATATTTCGCCTCCCGTTCCCCCGCCAACACCAGATGTCATCCTGCAACCGGTGCAACCCATTGTCACTTCTACTCAACCACCTCCCGGTATCACTACTCCTTCGTCATCTACGAATCCCCCTCCTCTCATTAGGCCCACTGGTGGTAGAGGCCCACAACCATACACTGCGGTACCCCCACCCAAAGCAGTTAAACCTCCCCCCGTGTTCCGTGCTCCTCCTAAATGCTCCTTGTGTGACGAGTTAGGCCATCCAACTCATCAATGCCCACAGTTACCTGCATTACAAGAACACATGCAAATGCTTGACAACGACCCCAACATCTCGGTTGTCAAAATCGACTCAAACCCCAAGCCTCGTGACAAATCACTGCGTACCAACCACCCTTGTGCGATATGCGGTATTTATGGCCACTACTCACATCACTGTCCTGATATCCCAGATTACAGAGCAACGTTGTACGAGTTGAATAACGTTGACTTAGAAATATCTCCTCCCCTCATCGAGGAAATCTACCCTCTTGTATCATCCTCATCCGGAGAGATTAACACCGTTTATATGATCTCTTCGACTACTACTACCTCGTCAACCGATTTGACCACTCAAAGTTTCCGCAATGATGAGGAGATTCTAGAGGCTCTTACTGCCCCTGATTGCCCCTGGGAAGATATGCACCATCGTTCATACGTCCTCCCAGAAGAGACCTCATCCACCACCGCTACCCAATTCGCGGTTGAGTCCAAAGATTTCCCTCCTACTAAATTCGACTGGTTTAAGGATCCTATTCCTACTCCTGATGCCTTTGAGGAAGGTAACATGGCCAATATCTCACCCGTCATCCACATCGATATCTCTGACCCACCTGGTGCCCTTGAAATCATCACATTAGGAGCCTCCTGCAGTGAGCATGAGAGTGGAGAATACAACAAACTATTCCAAGAATTCTGTGATGTCTTTGCTTGGTCCTATACCGAGATGCCTGGTCTTGACCCCGCCTTTATAGAGCACCACATTGACACACGACCTGATGTACCCCCCGTTCGTCAAAAACAGCGACCCATTCATCCCCCACCATCTTCCTCCTTGGAAGAAATTAATACCGTTTACATGATTTCCACTGGATACCCCCTTGTCCGGTCGACCCCTGCCATTGATCCCTTTCACATAAATGTTCCACTTTGCTACGTCGGCTTCGTTGATGGTGCAAGCCGTTGGTCCCCCAATCTGGCCTCCGCAGCTTGGGTAATATATTCCCCTTCACATGAGTTGATCCACATCGACGGAGTGTGTTTAGTTGCTGCCACCAACAACCAAGCTGAATATGATGTCGTGACCAGTCTCCTGGCTGCAGCTCTCCAAATGAGCTTACATCACCTTAACGTTTTCTTGGACTCACAACTCCTTGTGTCCCAGCTCAACAATGATTACCAGGTACGCAATCCCTGTCTTTTCAGAAAATTTTTGCACACTAAACAAATGATTCGACAGTTTGAATCCATTTCATTCACACATGTCCCAAAAAACCTCAATAGTGTAGCAGACCATATGTCCAACAACGTACTTGACTGACACACCAATCAAATCATTTCATAAAGAAAATACATCCACGTGCATAACATGTCCCTCCACGGGCATATACCAAAACAAAATATGCATCCATGTGCATAACATGTGCCTCCACGGGCATATACAAAAAATCAAATTGTTGCATGCACGTGCATAACATGTGCCTCCACAGGCATACAGAAAATAAAACATGCCTCCACGGGCGAACAAAAAGACAACAAATGCATCCATGTGCATACACGACTATATATCAACATCATATATATATATATCAAAACATGTCATAGGTGCCCTCAGTACCCAATATACAAAAATACATCAGCCGTACAAAAAAGAGCTTCCCCATATGCTCATCAGCATTTGGGGGCAAATACATATGATCTAATCATCATGGTCCCTGGGCTCCTCTAGCGCCTCCTCCGCCGGTCCAGCCGAACCATGCCGAGCGTGGAATCGTCTCTCCGTCGGCCCTGCTGGATCATCCCGTAAACGAATCCTGCCCTCTGCCGGCCCTGCCTGATCCTGCCGATCCCCATCCCTCCACTCGGCCGCCATCAATGCCGCTCTCAGCAAGATCGAGCGCCACTCACGAGACGCCTCAAAACATCGCTCGACGATGTCCCGATCAAGATCCCTCCACCCATCCTCTGGGAAACCTGCGAGAATCATATCCAGTGTCTCTCGAACACCAGCAACAACATCATCTCGAGGGCTAGCCCCTCGACCACGAGCCCCAAATCCTCGAGCATGTGGAGGCGGTACAGCTGCCGGAGGTGGAGCAACCACCATCGCCCGTCCCCTGCGCGCCACATAGTCAGTCGGTGGAACAGGACCAACATCTGCACAATGCAAATAAACCATCATATACATATCTAACTATAATCACAACCAATAAATCTAGAAACACATGATATAGTAGAGAACAAAACATACCATCTAAACCCCAGGCCTGTCCCTGGGCTCGAGGCATCTCCGGATCTCCTTGGTAATCCATACCAGCATATGGATAGTCCTCAATCAACATAGGGATTTGTTCCCACTGCTCGTACATCTCCTGCGAGAAGAACCCGCGGATACCACCACCACCCCGAGGCATCATCTGCCCCCACCACACCATCCGCGGCTCGCTCACCAAACCATCACGAATGGGAACCCGTGGTCGCAAAGTCGGTACCCGCTCAAAGAAAAAAGAACACAGAAAGGAGGCATAGCAGAACTCTCCCCCCTCTTGACTAACCTTGTCCAGATCTCTCCGGACACCAGCTAAAAACATCTGACCCCATGCATAATAAGTCCCCCTCAGCACAAAATCCACCATCATCGTTTGTCCCCCTGACAAACGATGTGGCGCCACGGCACCCAACACCCACAGAACACAAGCCCCGACAGCGCGCATGTCCCACTCTCGCAGTGATCTCAGACTCAGCGCGCTGTTCTGCACAATCGCCCCAGCGACACAGAAAGTCTCCAGGAGATCCTCCATGTCAACACCTGTCGGGATCCTCGACAGAAGATCCCCCACCTCCCCTAAGTGAGGTAAACCAGTAAGAAAATAAACATCTGTGAGGGTAATCTCCAACCTCTCACCCCCAACAATAAAGGCACCCTCTGCAGGTACCCACCAACTCACCAACTTGTTTAGTAGGGGTCCTACTGAACGCATTGGGGGAATCTGAGCGAACTTTAGTAGTCCACCCTCTGCCAAAACCTGCTGGACCTGCTGATCAGTCCGAATCTGGACCATCAAGTCTTCCTCCATCGCTCGCTCTCGCCACGATGTCAATGGCCTCCTCAGCATCCTACCAAAAAACAACGAAACTTTTAGCACCATAGAAAAAAATTTCAAAAATACCATCGCGGCTTTTCCATCAAAAGCCGCGATGATCATTGCGGCTTCTATACAAGAACCCGCGATGAACATCGCGGGTATTGGCCAGACAGTCGCGATGAACATCGCGACTATCTCCCCCATACACGCGATGAACATCGCGACTTTCAAACTGACAGTCACGATGAACATCGCGACTGTCAGCCTCAAACCCGCGATGTCCATCGCAGTAAAGGAGCCGAAACCCGCGATATTCCACGTTGGAAGGCCAACATGGAATTTCGCGGCCTTCGGGGGCCCGCCGCTAACCAAAAAGGACATAATTGAAAAGGCTAAGGCGAATAGAGTTACCTGAAACTCGCGGAATCGAAAACCAACAGTGAAATCTCCCGAAAATCAAGAAAGAGCTCTGACTGCTCTCCCAAACTCACACATAACAATGACACGTCATATGGGCCCCATGCCCTATTTATAGATTCCACCATTTTTCAAACAACCATTTCGGTGTCATACGACGTCCGTTTCTCAAACCATTGGTACCGTTGGAATCAGAACAGCGAGAAATTCATGACAGTTCTTTCCTTTTCCTGTTTTCACTAGGTCCATTTTTTGACCATTTTTTCACGCCCTCGTTGCCTCGGTTTGCGTGCCACATCGACTGTCGTCCATTTTTGACAAATCTTATATCACCAGATTCAGTTTTCCGCGCTCGTGATGATGCTTGAGATCATTTCTTGCTCTCACGCCTAGATTTTTCGGGCATTTTTCCCATGCCCCCTCGTCGCCTTAGTTTGCGTGCCACATCAGTCGTCGTCCGTTTTTTGACATGCCTTATATCACCGGATTCAGTTTTCCGCACTCGTGATGATGCTTGAGATCATTTCTCGCTCTCACGCCTAGATTTTTCAGGCATTTTTTCCCATGCCCCCTCGTCGCCTCGGTTTGCGTGCCACATCGGTCGCCGTCCATTTTTGACGAGTCTTATATCGTCGGATCAATTTTTCCGCGCTCGTGATGATGCTTGAGATCATTTCTCGCTCTCACGCCCAGATTTTTTGGGTATTTTTTTCCATGCCCCCCCGTCGCCTCGGTTTGCGTGCCACATCGGTCGTCGTCCGTTTTTTACGAGTCTTATATCACTGGATTCAGTTTTCTGTGCTTGTGATGATGCTTGAGATCATTTCTCGCTCTCACGCCCATATTTTTTGGATATTTTTTCCCATGCCTCCCTCGTCGCCTCGGTTTGCGTGCCACATCGACCGTCATCCGTTTTTTAGGAACCTTATATCGTCGGATTCAGTTTTCCGTGCTCATGATGGTGCTTGAGATCATTTCTCGCCCTCACCTCCATATTTTTCGGGCATTTTCCCATGACCCCTCGCCACCTCGGTTTGCGTGCCACATTAGTTGTTGCCCCTTTTTGACAATCTTTATATCACCGGATTCAGTTTTCCGCACTCATGATGATGCTTGAGACCTCTTCTCACTCTCATCAATCCCTTTTTGTTCGGTATAATTTTATCCCTTTTTCAGGCCAAGCAATCCCTTTTTACGAAAAAGGCACTTAGGGAGTTTCTGTTAAGCTCTTTTATGACTCCTAAAACAATGAAAATATCGCCGAGCAACCGTGCTTCCTTTCATGCTCGCTAAACGTATCTGAAAGGGCATCTACCTGGTATAAGTTTACCCATTTTCCGGACCTTGTAGACTAATTACGAAAAAGGAATACTCTAGTCACATCGGCTAGAAGAGTTCTCCATTTGCATCATTTTATGTTTTTTCGGGCCTTGGAGACTAACTTACGAAAAAGAACACCAATGGAGTCCACTTACCGCTTTCAGACTCTCTAAACATGAAAGCAACCACGAGCAATCACCATCCTGGGCTCGTAAAACCAACAAGACAGTAATCATAACCACTGCAGAGTCTTCTTATCGTTTTCAGACTCCTTAAAAATGAAAGCACCAATGAGCAGGAACAGTCCTGGGCTCACAAAATCCACAGGACAGTACCATTTCAGAGCACACTTTTATCCCTTCTTGGAGCTCATTAAAACTACGAAGAAGGACCCAATGGTGCTTCTCGGTGCCACAACAGATCACGTCTACTCAAATGGCAGCTTCCCCATTTTGTTCGCCTTTGTTCAGAGTATTCTGCAGTATGTCACCCTGAGAACCCCTCGACAGCACCCATCAGCTTGACCCCCCCCCAGAGTCAATACATACCTTTCAGTCCTTAAAAGCAATGATACCCACACCTACAAGTCAGTTCCCTACGCTACCAGGTCAACCATGTCATCATGCTCTGAACAAAGGAAGTTTGAGTCTACCCATTATATGACCCCAGTTACTTCCCATCCCCACAAGTATGTCAGTTCTACACCTTGTGCTCCTATCAAGGAAACATCATTGCCTTGTTAGTTGCTGGTCTCCCTCTGTCGACGACAACCAAATTTATTCCAGAGGATAGACCTAGAGGTCCCTGTGTCTTGGACTCATCACCATTTACGATGAGTGCCTACGAATCATTTCGAGAAGAGTCCTCAGTGCCTCTCCAAATGGTTGTTTCTCACATGCTCGACTTCAACACCTTGATCACATCGTTGAGACTCGCACAGGGCATTGGTCCGTTCAGTTATTAGTCGAAGACCCCGGATACCATCTGACTCTTCCACATTTGAGAGTCTACCTATGGATACAACCAGTTACATTTTTTCTATAGATATCCGGGTTGCGCATGGCGACAGTATTCAGATGAACCCCAGTTTTATACTCCCTCGAGTATACAGTTACATATACTTCCCAGAGATGGCTCACAGTCATTAAGTCCCTACAGATGTTGGACACCTTTAGTTTCAGCAGTTCATCAGTTATTCCAGTGTATCAGTTATTGAGATCAGTCATGTTATGATCATGAGTACATCCCAAAATAATGTCCCCTCTGGACCATTATGATGTACTAGTATATTTTTTATTTATTTTTTAGGTCCCCCTTCTTGGGACTAATTGTTATGTATATGTATTGATATGAGCATGGGTATGCCCGCCTCATCCATATCAGAGATTATTCCTCATTCATATTGAGGCCATGTAATATTGTTTATTTTTTGCAGCTTCCAAGGGCCGTGGATCCAGTCTCCAATCGGTCTCTTCTCCTCCCCAAACCCCAGAAAAATGACAAAAGAACTATGATGTCTATCAGCCATACAATGATCTCCTGCCCTCACACATCAGGGGGCAATCTGTTAACACCTAAAAAGTGCTCACTAGCTCATTCCCTTATTCACATGACCCATTTGTCCACTTTTCCACCATTTGAGCCTCTAAAGCCACCAAAAGGTCACCAAAAGACCTTAATACACCCCTTTTCCCACTCAAAATGTTTATTTTTCCTCAAAAAGCATAAAAACCCTCAAAAAGGGTCCAAAATTCCCAAAAATATTAAAAAGGGAATAAAAATATTCAAAAGAGGAAAAAGAGGAAAAAGGAGGGAAAAGGTACCTAAACCATGTTGATCAATACCATTGGTTTCCTCAAAACCATAATGGTATTCCCCACCACCAAAAACTATAAAAAGGTGGTAGGGGCTCCTCACTTTCCATCCATCCATCTTCCTATCCTCATGCTGCCAAAATCTCCCATGAGCTTTTGGCCATTGTAGCTACCTTGGAGAAGGGACCCTTGGAGTTTGGAGCTGCTCACCCTTGGAGCTACTCAACAATCTTCACCATTTGGAGGTATCACCATTGCAAGCACTTGCTTGCCCCTATTTTCAATACAAAGTTATTTTTTCTATTTCTTGTTCTTGTTTTCAATTCAAAAGTTTATTATGATATGCACATGCTAGTTTAGTTTTTGTTTTAGATTTACAATTGTTTTTGCTTTAATATTTGAAACTGCTGCTACTAGTTAGCAGGTGCCCATAGCACTAAGCTTGGTTGCAAAACCAAGCCAACACAAATGCTTATGAAACATATATAAAACTTCTTCAATACATTAATGACTATCCATACATCATAAAAATCATAGAGATGAGCTGATTCAAGTCGAAATAAAACAACTTCAAGCTTTCATAACAATATATGAGGAAAATGGCACCATTTACACATTGTTTGGTATTTTGACATAGTTTCAATTGGTATTTTGACCTGAGGATATTTTGAGAATAAAATACAAATTAAATACATTAGATTACAAATAAACTAGGCCACAAGATCTCCCCTGAAGAGAACAACATCTCACCAAGTACGCCCTTCCTCTAAGAGCAAAAATATGAAGAGAAAAGTGAGAAAGGTGTGGAAGCAAGTTGAGGATGAGAATGTCATGAGCATTTCTGTAGCTTCAACCTGCAACAAATGACTCCATTATAGCTCCAAATGAAAGGTTTGAATGGCCTCTCCAATTTCCAATTAGGATTGGAATCTTTCACCCTCGAAACTGGTACTAAGGCAAGTAGAGTAAACCCTCCACAAGCATGGACAAGTTATGATCTCCAATATGCAAAATGAGAAATGATCAAAAGCCGGTCTCCTTCTTTATTACTAACTTTTATAAACTTCCAAAGGATTCCTTAACTCAAATTCCACCCATGAGCTTCATGCCAACTCG